>CM059801.1:27513750-28760000 GCA_030435695.1 Brachymystax lenok tsinlingensis | reverse complement strand
TCCAGTGTGTGTGTGTGTGTGTATAGAGTCCAGTGTGTGTGTGTGTATAGAGTCCAGTGAGTGTGTGTGTATAGAGTCGAGTGTGTGTGTGTGTGTGTGTGTATAGAGTCCAGTGTGTGTGTGTGTATACAGTCCAGTGAGTGTGTGTATATAGTCCAGTGAGTGTGTGTATAGAGTCCAGTGTGTGTGTGTGTATAGAGTCCAGTGTGTGTGTGTGTATAGAGTCCAGTGTGTGTGTGTGTATAGAGTCCAGTGTGTGTGTGTATAGAGTCCAGTGTGTGTGTGTGTATAGAGTCCAGTGAGTGTGTGTATAGAGTCCATTGAGTGTGTGTGTGTGTGTATAGAGTCCAGTGAGTGTGTGTGTGTGTATAGAGTCCAGTGAGTGTGTGTGTGTGTATAGAGTCCAGTGAGTGTGTGTGTGTATAGAGTCCAGTGTGTGTGTGTGTGTATAGAGTCCAGTGTGTGTGTGTGTGTGTGTGTGTGTGTGTGTGTGTGTGTGTATAGAGTCCAGTGTGTGTGTGTGTGTGTGTGTGTGTGTGTGTGTATATAGAGTCCAGTGAGTGTGTGTGTGTGTGTATAGAGTTCAGTGTGTGTGTGTGTGTATAGAGTCCAGTGTGTGTGTGTGTGTGTGTGTGTGTGTGTGTGTGTGTGTGTGTATAGAGTCCAGTGTGTGTGTGTGTATATAGAGTCCAGTGTGTGTGTGTGTGTATAGAGTCCAGTGAGTGTGTGTGTGTATAGAGTCCAGTGAGTGTGTGTGTGTGTGTGTGTGTATAGAGTCCAGTGTGTGTGTGTGTATAGAGTCCAGTGTGTGTGTGTATAGAGTCCAGTGAGTGTGCATAGAGCCAGTGCAGGAGAGTCAGGGCCAAACAGGGTCAATGCAAATAGCCCAGGTAGCCATTTGATTAACTAACTGTTCAGCAGTCTTATGGCTTGGGGGTAGAAGCTGTTCAGGAGCCTTTTGGTCCCAGACTTGGCACTCCGGTGTGTGTGTGTGTTTATGTTTGTATTTGTGTATGTATATAGCCCATCCAACCAACTACCTACCTCATCCCCATATTTGTTTTTGTTTTTCTGCTCTTTTGCACACCAGTGTTTCTCTATGCACATCCTCATCTGCACATGGATCACTCCAGTGTAAGTTGCTAAATTGTAATTACTTCGCCACTATTTGCCTATTTATTGCCTTACCTCCTTAGTTCATTTGCACACACTGTATACAGATGTTTCTATTGTGTTATTGACTGTACGTTTATCCCATGTGTAACTCTGTGTTGTTCTTTTTGTCGCACTGCTGTGCTTTATCTTAGCGAGGTCGCAGTTGTAAATGAGAACTTGTTCTCAACTGGCCTACCTGGTTAAATAAAGGTGAAATAAATAAAAAAATAAAAAAAAATGATTAGTTGATCTCCATAATTACCTAACAAACTGGCTTTGAAGAGGAAGTGCGTGTGTGTGTATGTGTGCCTGCCTGCGTGCACCTACAATCGTGTGTGTGTAGATTTATCTGATAAGCATAATTGGCTGTAACTCCACAAACAATTACCCCGAACAACATCAGTAAAACATTTGTGGGGTGTAGCACAGTCTCCACACTAAACTAGGGCCTGTCATGCCAAATAGTGTCCCCTGGCCAAATAGTGTCCCCCGGCCAAATTGTGTCCCCCTCTGCGTCACAATGGGATCTGGACCTCACTAAATAAATGGCACTTGACCAGAAACACTACTAAGGGGTTGCTTCCCAAATGACACACTGTTGCCTACATATTCCCTATGAGCCCTGATCACAAGTAGTGCACCATGGGGTGGCAGGTAGCCTGGTGGTTAGAGCGTTGGACTAGTAACCAAAAGGTTGGAAGATTGAATCCCCCGAACTGACAAGGTACAAATCTGTTGTTCTGCCCCTGAACAAGGCAGTTAACCCACTGTTTCTAGGCCGCCATTGAAAATAAGAATTTGTTCTTAACTGACTTGTAAAATAAAAACATATAGAGTATAGGGTTGCAGTTTGGGACACAACCATGCACCATGTAGAGTATAGGGTGCAGTTTGGGACACAGCCAGCCACCATGTGGAGTATTGGGTGCAGTTTGGGACACAGCCAGGGACGTATGGAAATATGTCTGCTGAGTAGGAGGAGCCATCTCTCTCTATACAAGGCAGCGGTCTGAGTTCTCCTGAGTTAGAGTAATCCTATTACAGCTCCTGTGACAGGAGTCCACTATTCACCACAATTGTCCATTTTGATTTTGCCGACCACTCCCTCACTGCTTAACTGTGAACAGGTGTAGAGACACAAACGCAGACAGACACCCACCCACCCACATACTACACTCATATACACACACCTTTTTGACTTTTCTTCAAATCCTTTCTCATTCCCACTCTTATTTGGGCCTGTTTCATTCCTTAAATCACACTATTTCTTTGTCTCCACTCACACTTCCTGTCTTGTTTTGGGCCTGCATTTGGGCCTCTCTCTCTCTCTCTCTCTCTCTACCTCTCTCTCTCTCTCTACCTCTCTCTCTCTCTCTACCTCTCTACCTCTCTCTACCTCTCTCTCTCTACCTCTCTCTCTCTCTCCTGTTAGGTAATGGCGTAAACAGCTTTTACAGATACATGCAAAACTTTTCCTTTTTAACCAAGTGCCCATGGTGACTAGAGGAGGGGGAGACAAAGACACAGGGAGAGAGAGAGAGAGAGAGAGAGAGAGAGAGAGAGACCGCCAGCCAGCCTTAACAAAGCTATATTCGTCTAATGATCAACTTTCCCTCTCTGAGTGCTCTCTGGTGTGAGAAACCCTGACACAGCAGATTGCCTTCATGGCCCTCATTCATATCCTCATCATCAGCTGATGAGATTTTGGCCCCGGCACCACAGCTCCACGGCCGAACGGAAACCCAGTGGCCCTCTCAGCCGTGGTGCGGTGGGGCGGAATGGTGTGGTTACTGAGGGGAGATGTAAAGAGAGGGACACGCCTCTCCCCTCTAAAACTCCTGATTAACACATCAGACACCACAGAGACCACAGGCCGCGCCGGACAACACACACACACACAACCTGGAACGTACACATGTACACACTAACCTCGAGAGCGCGCCACACACACGGACACACACTGACCCGGGGATACATAGAGAGCAAAGGCAGAGACTCGGATGTACACCCACCCACACACACACACACACCCACACCAACACCCATCCACACCCACACCACACACACTGACCCGAGGACATCCACTTTCACTCAGTAGATTCTCTATCTTTTCTTCTCACTCTCCCGCCATCAAAACACTTACCCCTTTCATTCCCTCTCTCTTTCCCCAGAGAACCACATTTCTTTACCTATTTGTTTGTGTGAAATACACAAATGAAGGCTTGATAAACACATTCTGTGAAGTGATACAAGTCTTTCTGTGTGCTTGGTGTGAGTCATGTTTGTGTGTCTGTGCGCACAAGAACCTGTGTCTGCGCTTGTAAACTATGTGTGAGAGAGCGAGGAAAAGAGTTTGAGGAGTGTGAGCATGTGTGTGGGAGACAAATTACAATGTGTGTCTGTGTGTGAGACAGATTACAGTGTGTGTCTGTGTATGGGGGACAGAATACAGTGTGTGTCTGTGTGTGGGAGACAGATTACAGTGTGTGTCTGTGTGTGGGAGACAGATTACTGTGTGTGTCTGTGTGTGGGATACAGATTACTGTGTGTGTCTGTGTGTGGGAGACAGATTATAGTATGTGTCTGTGTGTGGGAGACAGATTACTGTGTGTGTCTGTGTGTGGGAGACAGATTACAGTGTGTGTCTGTGTATGGGGGACAGAATACAGTGTGTGTCTGTGTGTGGGAGACAGATTACTGTGTGTGTTTGTGTGTGGGAGACAGATTACTGTGTGTGTTTGTGTGTGGGAGACAGATTTCTGTGTGTGGGAGACAGATTACAGTGTGTGTATGTGTGTGGGAGACAGATTGCAGTGTGTGTCTGTGTGTGGGAGACAGATTACAGTGTGTGTGCGTACACATACACATTTATAGGGTTCCATACTCACTGTACGGTGGTGGTGATGTGTAGCTGTCTGAGGCCTGCTGTGGGGAACTGGCGTGAGTTGATGTAGGAGACCTTGGCCATGGCTGTGTTGACACTCTCCAGATCCTCTCCCTCCATCACCAGCACCGACTGGGCTGGGTTGAAGTGGAACTGCACACAAAGAAGAACACATGAATCAACACATCGATACTAGAGGTGAAGTTAATTTACTGTGATGTCTTGCGAAGGTCTTGAACCTCTCGATTTGTACCGTTTCTACAGGGATCGCCTTAAAAATAAATACTTGACCTAAGAGTATAATCATATTTATCATATTGATGGTGATTTTTCAGATCTCCCAACAGTACTGTTTGTAGAACACAGACGTTATGACTTATAAGGGTAAGGTGTATTTGTAGATTTATGAACATTTATGTCTGTTTATATGTGTTTGTGTGTGTGCACCAGCGTGTCTGCAGAGCTGTCACCTTGATGTCCTTGCCCAGGCTCTCCAGTGAGTGGATATCCAGTCCTTCCTTACAGGCCTGTAGACAGGAGATGACTTTCTGGGTCTCGATCCTCCCTGGCCGGATGGTCAGCCCAGACAAACTGCCCCGGAAGAACTGGGTGAACCGTGGGGTGGACACCTCACCACCTAGGGAGGAGAAGAGGAAGGATGGGAGATCAAGGTTTGTTCAGCTCAAAGCTGCATCTCAAAACGGCTTCTGAGGACATCATGTCCTCTCCTTCATCTGCTCTGATCTGAAACTACAGCGCAAGTGAAAGCAATATTGTGCCTGCCTCTATTATAACATAAGAATATGCTATGGTAATTCTCTGGTATACAGTCCTTTATGCTTTATTTACTCTGGTCTAAGATAGAAATTACATTTTAAGAAAAGAGATGAACCTACATAAGTAACCTTTCAACAAGACTAACCTTTATAAATAAAGGTTTCAATAAAGGCTAACAGAGGGTGACCTTTGTTACCACATTTCCTAAACATCAGGTAAATACCAAGCCAAACAGTACTGTAAAATAAAGCCGATAGCGTGACTACGGAAATGTCAGCCAGTTTTGTTTGCCAGCTCCCATCTGCTCACCCCACTGCTTTTTTAAAGTGTCAAAACAACAACATAAAAACGGGTCCAATGTGAGGTAGATGTGGGCTCAGAGCGTCAGGGACATGAGGCCTGTGAAACGCTGCCGTTGTCTTATTTAGATGAGTGTGTGTGTGCGTTTCCTCTTTGATCCACTGGCAGATGGAACTGGCAGTTCGCTAGTCGCTATAGTAACGTGCTAACGGCCCCAGAGCTGCGTCTCGCCACCTGCATCGGCCCCAGACGTATTGCTTCTGATTTGTTTATTATTATGACGTTATCAATGAACTGTGGCACCAAAGGACAGATTGAGGGAGCATTTCAGTATCGTTCTACCAAAAGAGGATCATTTGAACACGTTCAGTGTGTAGGCCTCAGTGCTGCTAGCATATGCCATTTCTGCACATCTGGCTGTATAGTATTTACACCTGTAGTGAGAAAAATGGCAATTCAGTTTAAATCAACAGTTTGACTTTGCTGGATTAGGAAAAGAGAGTAGGTTCAAGATTTTGGTTATAAAGAGGCAGGACATGACAGTAGGCCTAAGGCCAGCCAAAGTTGCTCTGCACTATACTTCCCTAGTAGGGAAGTATAGTAATTACACGGCATACATTGCTTGTCTACTTTGCATTGCTTGTCTACTCTGCTTTGAACGGTGAAGAGCACTGTCCAAAGCAAGCTCCATAATAGTTTCCCTGAAGAAAATGGCAAAGAAAATAAAAATAAACTCTGTCGCTCTAGTCACAAATCTCGTTTCGATTTGGGGGAGCTAAAATGATGTCTGGGGCCTTTCGTTCCGTGTGTCTCTTCATTACGTTGTTGATTGTGTGCAGGGTGGTGGGTACTTAGAAAGGCAATCCTGTTCACTAATGGTCTGCAAAGTTATCAGTTGCGGCTTAGTGAATCTTAAAGCAGCTTCACTGGGTTGTAATAGCCAAAGAACTTGTCTTCCATTCAGACTGTCTTAATCCCTTCTTCAGGGCTTTCTCACACAATCACAGATTCATGGAAAGAGAGAGGGAACAGGAGAAAAAAGAGAAAATTGCAATCAGGAGCCAGATTAAAATAAATTCAAATGACACGGAAATGCCGTTGACGTTGGACCTCGATGCCTCGAGTGGGGCTCATGTGATTTAGCTGTATCCATCTCCCGGACCTGCTCCCCGCAGCAAACACATTTCAATAATTATTATTTTGAATCATAAAAGCTATGGTAAGTAGTGCTTCTTCGTTCAAATGGGATCATTAGCCCCCTCTTTTCAAGTGGCTGGAATTGACAGCCTGTGTTTCCTGTTTGATGTCTCCAAACTTGAGCCTCTTTGATTTGAAAAAGAATGACTCGATGTTAGAGGTAATTTCGCGAGCCAATGCTAACTAGCGTTAGTGCAATGACTGAAAGTCTATGGTAACTAGGTCGACCGAGAGTCGTCTGTTTTTTTTTACCAATTTGACCAAACGTATATTTTTCCGTTTATAGACACATTCTATGTGTTAATCAAATCAACTACATTCACTGAGCTTGTGTGATGCTTTAAGCTCATTTTTGATGAAATAATTAAGACACACAAATGACTAGAGGGAGTCTGACTCAATTGTTTTGATTGTGCCGGGCCGGGCTGAGATTTTCTGCCCGATGTCTCCTCCCTGCTGCAGCAACCACCACAGAATTTCAACAGTGTTTATCGCGCTATCCGTGTTGCTGAAGCTGCAACGTAATTACAGCCATTTCTGACTGAGAAGTTCTGCTACCGAAATCCCCCATTTGTTTAGGAAAAACATTCCCTTTTCCCTCAACCCGTGTTCTCTTTCCGTGATGCATCGCATGCACGTGACCAATAGAGCCTGACCTATAGCATATAATAATCACATCAATAAGTTGGTTATAACAAACTCTGAACAAGTGATAGAAAAATGGAATTGTGACAAACTTGAAATGGGGGAATGTTTACTGGTTGCTCAGGATGTAAAAGAGAAGTCGATGTGTGGGATACATTTGACTAGTTGTGGAAAATACTGGAGATCAAGAAAAAGAAGGTAAGGAGCAAGAACTGCGTGCACATTATGTGTGCCAAACACATAATTACAGTATCATTTTTCTGACCGTTTGGAACAATGTAAACACAAAATAAATTATAAGCATACCAGAGAGTCTGTTGTAAGGTTTATTTTTCTTAAAAATGTGTAAAGCCTTTATTACAGCAAACACATTCATTCGTGAATGGATTTTCCGAAAAAGAACGGTTTATTTCTTCTTCACGCTAATTATTCAAAGGTTGCTTTGTTATTTTATTTTAAAACTAAAATGCTTGATTGCATTTCAAATTATGAATGACTCTGTGATGACATCAATTAATGATTGAATGAATGACTGATACAGCAGCCTACAGCATATAGGTATTGAAATCAAATCAAACTTTGTGTCACATGCGCCAAATACAACAAGTGTAGACTTTACCGTGAAATGCTTTACTTAGAACCCCTTAACCAACAGTGCAGTTCAAGAAAGGTTCAGAAAATATTTACCAAGTAGACTAAAAAAAAAAATTATAATAAAAGTAACACAATAAGAATAACAATAATGAGGCTATATACAGGGGCACCAGTACCAAGTCAGTGTGTGGGGGTACAGGCTAGTTGAGGTAATTCATGCATAGATAATAAACAGCGAGTAGCAGCATTGTACAAAAGGGAGGGGTGGGTCAATGTAAATTGTCCGGTGGTGATTTTATTAATTGTTCAGCAGTCTTATGACTTGGAGGTAGAAGCTTTTGAGGAGCCTTTTGGTCCTAGACTTGGCGCTCCGGTACCGCGTGCCGTGCGGTAGTAGAGAAAACAGTCTATAACTTGGGTGACTGGAGTCTCTGACAATTTTATGGGCTTTCCTCTGACACCGCCTATTTATATAGGTCCTGGATTGCAGGAAGCTTGGCCCCAGTGATGTACTGGGCCGTTCGCACTACCCTCTGTAGCGCATTACGGTCAGATGCCAAGCAGTTGCCATACCAGGCAGTGATGCAACCGGCCAGGATGCTCTCGATGGTGCAGCTGTAGAACCTTTTGAGGATCTGGGGACCAATGTCAAATTTTTCTGTCTCCTGAGGGGGAAAATGTTTTGTCGTGCCCTCTTCACGACACTCTTGGTATGTTTGGACCATGATAGTTCGTTGGTGATGTGAACACCAAGGAACTTGAAACTCTCGACCTGCTCCACTAAAGCCCCGTCAATGTTAATGGGGGCCTGTTTGGCCCGCCTTTTCCTGTAGTAAGTAAGTTCTGTTATTAAGACTAAACAGGATGCCTACAGCTTGATGGTGATTATACAAGGCTGCTATACTAAGCCCACAAATGATAACGACATTACTTATTATTATATTGACGATCATAATGATAATAGTAATAATTACAATAAGGAGATTATTATTATACATGTTATTTTCAGACAATTTGGAACAGTGTAAACAACACTAAATAAATGATAAGTAATAACAAACAGGCTGTTCTAACCAAAAAAATGTAAAGCCTTTATTACAGCATAGCAAAGATTAAAAACAGACAAATTTGTGAAATTGTTTATCCGACATGTTTTGGTTGCATGAGGCTTGGTGCTCACAGAATCAGTAGGCTATTAAACAAACAGTCAAACAGAAGCAGGATCTGTCTTATTTCTGTAGATATACAGTATATATATGATTTATAAAGCCACGCATATTTAACAGTTAGTCTATTGATTATAGGCCCAATTGAGTTGGGATTTCCTCTCTCCTCGCTTTTCTTAGACAATTAAGGCAAGGGCTGTTTCTCGTCTCCTAACTCCGCTGCTGCCTCCACATTGTTCTCAACACCAATATGCTGGTTAACTTTGCTATTATGCACATAGCAACATGGTCTAGGAAAAGACGCCAATTTAACAGTGCTGCGGACAACGACCACTATCCAATGTGGGGAAAAAGCGTTGTTCTTACCATAATATAACCAAATACTGTAAAATTAAAGTAGCACATGTCTTAGAGTGATGGACTGTGCCATCCCCATGGCCTCCACAATGGATCAGTCCACACAGACAGGCGTGAATCAATTTGTTTAAGAAATCTCGGTCGACCAACAGCCTATCGACCAGTCGACTAAATGGGGTCACCCCTAACGGTAACAGCTAGCATGCACTAACGCTAGTTAGCAATCGTGGTAAAGCTAGTTAGCAACTTCCTTCAAACTGCATGAAGACACCCCAATGGTAACACCCAGGGAAATGGCTGAAACATGATATGAAACATACATAGGACCCTTCTCAATCAAACCCAATATGCAGGGGTTTCTGGGATATTGAAAACCGCTGCATTCTTTGTGTCTCTGAGATATCATGTCTGAATCCAAGAGAAACTCCCTCCCCTCCCTTTATTTTACAGTACAAAATATTGTTATTGTGGTACGGTGTCCATATTAGGACAGCCTCAGAGTTTCAAGGAGTTGGAATGAACACAGGAAAGTATATAAGAGTCTATAATGACCTTGCCAGCAGGCACCCACTGTTAGCTGGGTGTCGATTGACGAGGGATGGATGGGCCAATCGTCCGTCACCAGGTAGGGTTCGTAGGTCACGCCATCCACAAAGAGCGTCACGGCAGGAAACTGCACGTTGATCACATAGTAGTGCCACTCCTTATCACAGATCTGTAAGACATAGGGACATGCCGTTAGCATTGAGTGTAGATCTAGTTGGTATTTAAGCACATTGATAATCACCTTCACACATACTCATATTTCATTGGATTCAATAAGATATAATACTGTAACAAACAAACCCATGTGGATGATATTTCTTAAATTAACAATTTATGGTTATTATAAAGCTCAAACCCAACAATGCATGTTTGGAATTCTCCCTCCCAATCTCAGTAATGAAATACACATTAAACTTAATTCAGATTCATCCCGCTTCCCTCTTGTTAATTTGTTCTCAGGATAATTAATGAAGTTTAACTGTAAGGAGTCGCTCATTAAGGCGACATGGATTTACGAGCGCTGAGTCAGGGGACCATCACACAACTTTTTCATTAAGCCCAAAACACTAACTTATTCCAAAACCTCCCTGGGGGAAGAACCAAAGCCTGTCAAATCCAGCCCAGCAGTCAGTCAAGCGCCAGCCAATCGAAAGGAAATTGACCCAGCTCAGCTCTTATAATAATAGTGTTATGTTCCCCCCTGGCAAGTGTCTAGTGTTGAGATACTTCCAGGGAGAGGTTGGCCCCACGCTCTGATCTTGAATCAGCTTTTAACTCCCCAACTGTGAGTTGTAACTATCAGGGGGTACACTGCAAAACTGACCTTGGATAAGACGTTTGAGGGGCAATTGCGGCGTACATGGCTGAGATCTATTGTGGAGGGAGATAGCTGTCAAATAGTAGTACTGCAGCACTGTAGATGATTGGATAGAATCCCCCACGCACAGAGCTAGGATCAGCTTTCAACTCCCAATTCAATTCCAAACTGGCTTTAGATCAGAAGTTGAGGGAAACTTCATTCTATTAAATCAACTATATGGAGGGAGATAACTGTCAAACAGTGTGTTTGTAGATGTCTCCAGAGTGCTCTGAGGGGTTTATCATTCAAGTAATGCAATCTCATGCTGCTGATATGCCAGTGAGCCTTGAACAACCTCTCTAGTCGGCGCACAAGGCAGTCAGGCATGGCTAACTCCTTCCCTGATGCCTCGCACACCCAGGAAGCCTTTCATGCTCACAAACATGAGGCATCATTTAAAATGTTGTTTTCTTTAATCAGTGTGAGTAAAACCGCGTTAGGTCGCTTGATGTCGGTAAACACTGACACGCGGCTCACACACCGGTAAACACCGATATGCGCCCCACACACCGGTAAACACCGATTCCCGGCCCACGCAGCGGTAAACACCGATTCCCGGCCCACGCAGCGGTAAACACCGATTCCCGGCCCACACAGCGGTAAACACCGATACGCAGCCAACGCAGGCATAGATGTGAATATATATACTGTACATGCCTATACAAAGGCACTTGTAGTCACCCACACATAAACATACACATACCTACGTACACACACACACACACACACAGGCATCGCTGTCAAGCTGTGGAGAGTAAAATGCCAGAGAGAGACCTACCGTAACTGACTGATGTCTCCTGGGAACAACCACTCTCAGTAGCTCCTCTCCCTCTCTGTGACTATTCTCTCCAGGGAGATTAGTTGGCAGCAGTTTTACGGGCGCCCAACCAATTGTGCTATTATGTGTTTTTTTTCGCGTTATTTGTAACTTATTTTGTACATAATGTTTCTGCAACCGTATCTTACGGCAAAAAAGAGCTTCTGGATATCAGGACAGCGATCACTCACCTCAGATTAGACAAAGATTTTTTCTTCAACAAGGAGGACGCACAAGACATTCTCCAAACATCCCACAGGGCATCCACGCTATTTACAAGAGGAAGCAACGCAGGTACAGAGGACAAAGAGCCAGATGCCTGGTAAGGACCCTGAGAAGGCGATTGGGAAAGCTGCCGTTACCGTCAATACTACTCGCCAACGTGCAATAATTGGGCAATAAATTAGACAAGGTACGATCATGATTATCCTACCAACAGGACATCAAAAACTGTAACATCCCATGTTTCACGGAATCGTGGCTGAATGACGACATGGATATTCAGCTAGCGGGATACACGCTGCACCGGCAAGATAGAACAGCACACTCCGGTAAGACGAGGGGGGGCAGTCTGTGCATATTTGTAAACAACAGCTGGTGTACGAAATCTAAGGAAGTCTCTAGATTTTGCAGGCCACACTACTTGCCTAGAGTTTTCAGCTATACTTTTCGTGGCTGTTTATTTACCACCACAGACAGATGCTGGCACTAAGACGGCACTCAGTCAGCTGTATAAGGAAATAAGCAAACAGGAAACCACTCACCCAGAGGCGGCGCTTCTAGTAGCCGGAGACTTTAATGCAGGGAAACTTAAATCAGTTCTACCAAATTTCTATCAACATGTTAAATGTGCAACCAGAGGGAAAACAATTCTAGATCACCTGTACTCCACACACTGAGACGCATACAAAGCTCTTCCTCGCCCTCCATTTGGTAAATCCGACAACAACTCTATCCTTCTGATTCCTGCTTACAAGCAAAAATTAAAGCAGGAAGCACCAGTAACTCGGACTATAAAAAAGTGGTCAGATGAAGCAGATGCTAAACTACAGGACTGTTTTGCTATCACAGACTGGAACATGTTCCGGGATTCCTCCAATGGCATTGAGGAGTACACCACATCAGTCACTGGCTTTATCAATAAGTGCATCGAGGACGTTGTCCCCACAGTTACACTAGAGTACCAGATGAGCTAAATCACTTCTATGCTCGCTTCGAGGCAAGCAACACTGAGGCATGCATGAGAGCATCAGCTGTTCCAGACGACTGCTCTCCGTAGCCGGCGTGAGTAAGACCTTTAAACAGGTCAACATACACAAGGCTGCGGGGCCAGATGGATTACCAGGATGTGCTCCGGGCATGTGCTGACCAACTGGCAGGTGTCTTCACTGACATTTTCAACATGTCCCTGATTTGAGTCTGTAATATCAACATGTTTCAAGCAGACCACCAAAGTCCCTGTGCCCAAGAACACAAAGGCAACCTGCCTAAATGACTACAGACCTGTAGCACTCACGTCCGTAGCCATGAAGTGCTTTGAAATGTTGGTAAAGGCTCACATCAACACCATTATCCCAGAAACCCTAGACCCACTCCAATTTGCATACCACCCAAACAGATCTACAGATGATGCAATCTCTATTGCACTCCACACTGCCTTTTCCCACCTGGACAAAAGGAACACTTATGTGAGAATGCTATTCATTGACTACAGCTCAGCGTTTAACACCATAGTATCCTCAAAGCTCATTACTAAGCTAAGGATCCTGGGAAACACCTCCCTCTGCAACTGGATACTGGACTTCCTGACGGGCCGCCCCCAGGTGGTGAGGGTAGGTAGCAACACATCTGCCACGCTGATCCTCAACACTGGAGCTCCCCAAGGGTGCGTGCTCAGTCCCCTCCTGTACTCCCTGTTCACCCACGACTGCATGGCCAGGCACGACTCCAACACCATCATTAAGTTTGCAGACGACACAACAGTGGTAGGCCTGATCACCAACAACGACGAGAGCAGGCTATAGGGAGGAGGTCAGAGACCTGGCCAGGTGGTGCCAGAATAACAATCTCTCCCTCAACGTAACCAAGGCTAAGGAGATGATTGTGGACTACAGGAAAAGGAGGACCGAGCACGCTCCCATTCTCATCAACAGGGCTGTAGTGGAGCAGGTTGAGAGATTCAAGTTCCTTGGTGTCCACATTAACAACAAGCAAGAATGGTCCAAACACACCAAGACAGTCGTGAAGAGGGCACGACAAAGCCTATTCACCCTCAGAAAACTAAAAAGATTTGGCATGGGTCCTGAGATCCTCAAAAGGTTCTACAGCTGCAACATCGAGAACATCCTGACTGGTTGCATAACTGCCTGGTACGGCAATTACAGAGGGTAGTGCGTACGGACCAGTACATCACTGGGGCTAAGCTGCCTGCCATCCAGGACCTCTACACCAGGCGGTGTCAGAGGAAGGCCCTAAAAATTGTCAAAGACCCCAGCCACCCCAGTCATAGACTGTTCTCTACTACCACATGGCGGTACCAGAGTGCCAAGTCTAGGACAAAAAAGGCTTCTCAACAGTTTTTACCCCCAAGCCATAAGACTCCTGAACAGGCAATCAAATGGCTACCCGGACTTTTTGCATTGTGTGCCCCCCAACCCCTCTTTTACGCTGCTGCTACTTTCTGTTTATCATATATGCATAGTCACTTTAACTATACATTCATGTACATACTACCTCAATTGGACCGACCAACCAGTTCTCCCGCACATTGGCTAACCGGGCTATCTGCATTGTGTCCCGCCACCCACCAACCCCTCTTTTTTACGCTACTGCTACTCTCTGTTCATCATATATGCCTAGTCACTTTAACCATAGCTACATGTACATATTACCTCGCTACTTTTATAGCCTCGCTACTGTATATAGCCTCGCTACTGTATATAGCCTGTCTTTTTACTGTTGTTTTATTTCTTTACTTACCTATTGTTCACCTAATACCTTTTTGTGCACTATTGGTTAGTGCCTGTAAGTAAGCATTTCACTGTAAGGTCTACACCTGTTGTATTCGGCGCACGTGACAAATAAACTTTGATTTAATTTGAGATACCACGCCACTCCTCACTGTACAGCCTCTCCTCTGAGCTCCCTCTCTGTGACTATTCTCTCCAGGGAGATAACACGCCACTCCTCACTGTACAGACTCTCCTCTGAGCTCCCTCTCTGGGTACTACTGTCTCTCTACCGGTCTTTGAATGCCTCTCTATGGGACAGGTTCACTAACTAAGCATTTTGCACCAGGTGAATTTTTTTTTCCAGTCATAAAACACCAAAGCAAAGCATGTCACAGTATTAATTTAAAATGTTCATTCAAAAGTCTTAACCATCGTCTTAACCATTGTTCTGGTCTCTATGGTTAATATCCTCTGGGTAACAGAGGTGTACGTTTTTTCACCTGGAGAAAAATAGCAAATCTGTCCCAATAGCAAATCTGTCCCTATGTGTCACAGCGATCTCAGAGAGGCTGGGTTACATGTACTGATGGTGGTGGTTCTTCTTTTAATGACTATGAGCATGTTGAATTACAGATCATACTTTTGATAATTCTATAAGCTTAAATGTCATGTAAGTTAGACTTCTGTCCCAAAATGTACCTATTATATGTACAGTTGAAGTCTGAAGTTTACATACACCTTAGCCAAATACATTTAAACTCAGTTTCACAATCCAGACATTTATTTTCCGGACATTTAATCCTAGTAAAAATTCCCTGTCTCAGGTCAGTTAGGATCACCACTTCATTTTAAGAATGTGAAATGTCAGAATAATAGTAGAGAGAATGATTTATTTCAGCTTTTATTTCTTTCATTTGGTAGCATTGACTTTAAATTGTTTAACTTGGGTCAAACGTTTCGGGTAGCCTTCCACAAGCTTCCCACAATAAGTTGGGGGAATTTTGGCCCATTCCTCCTGACAGAGATGGTGTAACTGAGTCAGGTTTGTGGGCCTCCTTGCTCGCACATGCTTTTTCAGTTCTGCCCACAAATCTTCTATAGGATTGAGGTAAGGGCTGGCCACTCCAATACCTTGACTTTGTTGTCCTTAAGCCATTTTGCCACAACTTTGGAAGTATGCTTGGGGTCATTGTCCATTTGGAAGACCCATTTGCGACCAAGCTTTAACTTCCTGACTGATGTCTTGAGATGTTGCTTCAATATATCCACATCATTTCCCTTCCTCATGATGCCATCTATTTTGTGAAGTGCACCAGTCCCTCCTGCAGCAAAGCACCCCCACAACATGATGCTGCCACCCCCGTGCTTCCTTTGTTGGGATGGTGTTCTTCGGGCCTGCAAGCGTCACCCTTTTTCATCCAAACATAACGATGGTCATTATGGCCAAACAGTTATATTTTTGTTTCAACAGACCAGAGGACATTTATACAAAAAGTACGATCTTTGTACCCATGTGCAGTTGCAAACCGTAGTCTGGCTTTTTTTATGGCGGTTTTGGAGCAGTGGCTTCTTCCTTGCTGAGCGGCCTGTCAGGTTAGGTCGATATAGGACTCGTTTAAATGTCGATATAGATATTTTTGTACCTGTTTCCTCCAGCATCTTCACAAGGTCCTTTGCTGTTGTTCTGGGATTGATTTTCACTTTTCGCACCAAAGTACGTTCATCTCTAGGAGACAGAGCGTGTCTCCTTCCTGAGCGGTATGACGGCTGCGTGGTCCCATGGTGTTTATACTTGCGTACTATTGTTTGTACAGATGAACGTGGTACCTCCAGGCGTTTAAAAATGGCTCCCAAGGATGAACCAGGTCTTGGCTGATTTCTTTAGATTTTCCCATGATGTCAAGCTAAGAGGCACTGAGTTTGAAGGTAGGCCTTGAAATACATCCACAGGTACACCTCCAATTGACTCAAATGATGTAAATTAGCCTATCAGAAGCTTCTAAAGCCATGACATAATTTTCTGGAATTTTCCAAGCTTTTTAAAGGCACAGTCAACTTAGTGTATGTAAACTTCTGACCCGCTGGAATTGTGATACAGTCAATTATAAGTGAAATAATCTGTCTGTAAACAATTGTTGGAAAAATGACTTGTGTCATGCACAACTTTGCATGACACAAGTCATTTTTCCAACAATTGATGTCCTAACCGACTTGCCAAAACCAAAGTTTGTTAACAAGAAGTGGTGTGCAGTGGTTGAAAAACAAGTTTTAATGATGCCAACCTAAGTGCATGTAAACCTCCAACTTCAACTGTAAATAGTTTATTATTGGTGATTGCCATAATCTAGTTATTTTGTAGATACTCCTCCCCTATTAGCTGAAATCATATTTTTTCAAAGACATTTTAGCTGTGGCGCTAGCTATTTGGCCCGAACCTAGCATTGAATCATGGGAATTTGTTGCGCTATGCAGACCTTGCCTCCCTCCGAGGCTCGTGTTGCTAGGCAAACCCCCTAGCAAACGTTTGTGCTATGAAACTAAAGAAATTCTGCACTCTGACATACAAAACGTATTTGCTAGATTCATGATAGTGTTAGACAAAGCAAGGAAAGTGAACTTCAAAAAGTGATGTAGTTTTATTGGGATTTTCAGCTGTTGTTGGTAAGTAATGAATCTGCTAGCTTCTGAAATAATTTATTCATTCTCTAAGCATCACCTATAGCTCCTATAGCTACACGGATTGAGAACTGTCGTGGAAAATTACGTAATTAGTCATGCTATCCTGTGTTTTACTGCTTAAAGAACAATCTCTTGTTATATGCTAGTGTTTTTTCTAACCTGATACAAACGTGTCTTTGTGTGACTTAGTCATAAGGTGCGACCGCAGCATGTGAGACATCCCGTGGGTTTACTATATGCAGGAAGTCAGCTGTGTGGAACCTTGCAGGAAGGAGCACATTATAGTGTGAACGGTGACAAAACACAGTTATACGGTTGAGCCCCCCGTGCTATCAACCTCCGGCCATCTTTAACTGCACAGACAAATCAATCACCTTTTACACTTTGTCTGCCCGTTTCCGCACATCTGCTAAACCGCCATGTAGACTAAATAATTTGTACTTTCTCTATTAAAGCAGAGACCCGACTATGTTTGTTAAGCCTTAAACTCTGAACCATTCTTGATGATGGTTGATTGCTTCATTTTTGCAAATCTTATAATGAAATTGTTGTTTGAAAGAATCTGCAGTCTCTCTTCCTATAGAATGTCTCTGACAGAACTCAAATCTAGGATCCTATCAAGCTATAGGACAACAACAAAGACAGAATATTTAATCACCTCATCACTTTATGTTTGCCATCCATGCTTGACTTTAACTACAACAGAATAAGATGCCACTTTGGTTTAGCTGGTGTTATGTGACAGTGAGGTGTACACACTGTTCACTATCTATACCTCCTTCACAACATAACTAATGTCCCTAAAGCAGTGATTATGTAGCTGTTACAAAAGGGTGAATGCAGAATTTTTCACCAGCTTACAGTACATGTGCCCTGTAATGAAAAACACATAAGGCATTCATCTCAGCATGACAGGAGGAGGATCAGCAAGTTAAACACACACACATAAAAACAATCTCTGACACACACACACACACACACAATCAATCTCTCTGCATCTGTCTCATGCATACACACACGTAGATGCAGACAAAGACACACACACACACAGCTAGGCACTGTGTAAATATCAACAGAGACATCTGTTTTCTCTCCACCTCTTGATTCACTTTGGTTTCACAGTTAATCTGTCTGTTGTCAGCAGATTGCATCTTGACCTTCAGATCTAACAAAAGACATGAATAAAAACCCAAGAACAGGTTGGAGTGAAAAGCGTGGTCTTCCTCGATACCTTTCAGTTCTTTTGGAGCGATGAGAGAAATGCCTTGCAGGCTGCACACTGACATTCCTGTTTTCTCTCATCAGGCATATACAGTAGGTCTGCACTGTGTTGTGTCCCATTGACTTGCTCACTAGCCACGTATAGGCACAAGTGTAATGTTCTTCTGAAAACAATTGCAAAATTGTGCTACGCCACTAAAGAGCGTGGACCGTAAAAAAAATCCTGACAGATCAGCATGTCTGTTTGACCCATTCAACCAATTCTCTTTCTATGACGCACTAGCAGAAAGTGATTCTGGTCCTAAACGACCCACCCACTTCCTGTGAAAGCATTGTTGGACTCTGATGAATACGACCCTGGACTCTGACACAATAGAGGAGGGAGAAGGGGATGAAATGAGGTGACAGCTCTCCCTCTCTTTTCTCTTCTCCCTGATAAGGAGTGTATGTTATATGTGCTCCAGTACACAGCTACACATCACAGCCTACTGAAGCATGAGATTGGCTGACTGTTGGAAGTGGGCCGATGGTGTCTAATAGAATTCTGGGGCCTCGGCAGCCCCCACTGTCACGCTCTCTTCCGGGCCACTCATAAACAAGGTCCTCGCGGAGAGTTGAAAATGGTGTAACACTCTCTTAAGTCATTTCCTCTGGTACGAATGATTAAGCGTGGAAATAGTAGTGTAAACTACAAGACTTTCGTGCCAAATGAATAGAGTTTAATATTCCACGTTTCGGTCCTGGGTTATTACATTTCTGCAGTGGCGCACAGAAGGGAACATTGGATATGAGGTGATAGTGTGCATTTTGATTGTTATTGGATATGAGGTGATAGTGTACATTTTGATTGTTATTGGATATGAGGTGATAGTGTACATTTTGATTGTTATTGGATATGAGGTGATAGTGTACATTTTGATTGTTATTGGATATGAGGTGATAGTGTACATTTTGATTGTTATTGGATATGAGGTGATAGCGTACATTTTGATTGTTATTGGATATGAGGTGATAGTGTACATTTTGATTGTTATTGGATATGAGGTGATAGTGTACATTTTGATTGTTATTGGATATGAGGTGATAGTGTACATTTGGATTGTTATTGGGTATGCGGTCATAGTGTACATTTTGATCTGGTGGCATTGGGTTTCAAAATACTTGAACAGGACTGTACAGTGCATTCGGAAAGTATTCAGACCCCTTGACTTTGTCCACATTTTGATACGTTACAGCCTTATTCTGAAATGTATTAAATGTTTTTTTTATCATCAATCTACACACAATACCCCATAACGACAAAGCGAAAACAGGTTTTTAGACATTTTTGAAAAAAATAAATACATTATTTACATAGGTATTCAGACCCTTTGCTATGAGACTCAAAATTGAGCTCAAGTGCATCCTGTTTCCATTGATCATCCTTGAGATGTTTTTTCAATGTGATTGGAGTCCACCTGTAGTAAATTCAATTGATTGGACATGATTTGGAAAAGCACACACCTGTCTATATACCAAAAAATGTCTGCAGCATTGAAGGTCCCCAAGAACACAGTGGCCTCCATCCTTCCTAAATGGAAGAAGTTTGGAACCAGCAAGATTGTTTCTAGAGCTGGCCGCCCGGCCAAACTGAGCAATCGGGGGAGAAGGGCCTTAAACAGGGACCAAGACCAAGAACCCGATGGTCACTATGACAGAGCTCCAGAGTTCATCTGTGGAGATGGGAGAACCTTCCAGAAGGACAACCATCTCTGCAGCACCCGACCAAAGCAGGCCTTTATGGTAGAGCAGCCAGACGGAAGCCACTCCTCAGTTAAAGGCACAAGGACAGCATGCCTGGAGTTTGCCAAAAGGCACCTAAAGGACTCTCAGACCATGAGAAACAAGATTCTCCGGTCTGATGAAACCAAGTTTGAATCTTTGACCTGAATGCCAATCGTCACGTGTGGAGGAAACCTAGCATCATCCATACAGTGAAGCATGGTGGTGGCAGCATCATGCTGTGGTGATGTTTTTCAGCGGCAGGGACTGGGAGACTAGTCAGGATCAAGGGAAAGATGAACGGAGCAAAGTAAAGAGAGATCCTTAATGAAAGCCTGCTCCAGAGCGCTCAGGACCTCAGACTGGGGCAAAGGTTCACCTTCCAGCAGGACAACGACCCTTAGCACACAGCCAAGACAACACAGGAGTGGCTTCGGCACAAGTCTCTGAATGTCCTTGAGTGGCTCAGCCAGAGCCCGGACTTGAACCCGATCTAACATCTCTAGAAAGACCTGGAAATAGCTGTGCAACGACGCTCCCCATCCAGCCTGACAGAGTTTGAGAGGATCTGCAGAGAAGAATGGGTGAAAATACACAAGAAGACTCAAGGCTGTAATCGCTGCCAAAGGTGATTCAACAAAGTACTGAGTAAAAGGTCTGAATACTTATTTAAATGTGATATTTCAGTTAGAATTCATTTTTTTGGCAAAATGTTTAAATAATCTGGTTTTGCTTTGTCATTTTGGGGTATTGTGTGTAGATTGATGAGGGGGGAAACAAATTGAATCATTTTTAGAACAAGACTGTAAGGTAACAGAATGTGGAAAAAGTCAAGGTTTCTGAATTCACTGTATATCTAGGAGATACTGTATAAGAAAGCTCTGGAAATATGTGTTTTTTTGGCACATAACTACCGCCAATACTTCCATTCATTTGTATGGGTTACCTGTGGGGGTCATAACGCAAAACAGAGAACACAATCGTGTTTGTGAGAGCCTCCCGTTTCCAAAGTGTGGTCAAATTAGTTTGTAGCCCAAACGGTTTGTACACTACAGACAGAAGTTGGCACATCCGCATTACCTGCTTCAGATGTTTTTGTGAGAAGACAGATTTTCGGGATACCTTGTGGTTTGACAAACACCACTGTAGCTCTGCCACCTTCCACCGCAGATGCGGAAGGCCCACATAGACAGATGTGTTGGATTGAGACGCAGCCCCAAATATCTGGAGCTTAAATTGACAGATTTTGATGGAGATTATTTTATTATGTTACTTAGATTGACTATTAAGTATTTTAGTGATTCAGGGAGTGTTCTCCATTAGCCCCGCGGCACGCTAGCCTGCTTTAGATGCACACACACACACACACACCAGCTGAACATTGCATTAAAACATAGCATTATCCAGAGAGGGATGGGATCATCTCTCCAGCCTCCTCTGAGTCCACTGACTATCTACAATTACCAACATAAGGGAGCTGGGTCTGTTGGGTGGGGCTGTCATGGGAAGCATGTTACACTGTCATTTAAAGGAGTAGGATCAAGGTCTGTGTAGACTAGAGAGAAGGTTAGAATCTCGTCCATGCATACCAAATGGTACAGTTCATGTTATGTGATTATGAGCCAAAAGGGGCTTATGGGTAAGCCTCAGTGAAAGTTTGCCAGTGTAGCCTGGGAGCCAGTATCAGCTACTTGTCAATAGCCTGTCAGGAGGAGTCTGTTGACAAAAAAAAGTCTGCAAGAGCATGGTTCATTCTATATGTCCTATACTATTACTGAAAACAAAAAATATAAACGCAACATGCAACAATTTCTATGATTTTACTGAGTTACAGTTCATATAAGGAAATAAGTCAATTGAAATAAATTAATTAGGCCCTAATCTATGGATTTCACATGACTGGGCAGGGGCGCAGCCATAGGTGGGCCTGGGAGGGCATAGGCTGACCCACTTCGGCGCCAGGCCCAGCCAATCAGAATGAGTTTGTCCCACAAAAGGACTTTATTACAGACAGAAATACTCCTCAGTTTCATCAGGTAGCGTGTCTCAGATGATCCCGCAGGTGAAGAAGCCGGATGTGGAGGACATGGGCTGGCGTGGTTACACGTGGTCTGTGGTTGTAAAGCCAGTTGGACGTACTGCCAAATTCTCTAAAACGACGTTGGAGGCGGCTTATGGTAGAGAAATGACCATTCAATTATCTGGCAACAGCTCTGGTGGACATTCCTGCTGTCAGCAGGCCAATTGCAACTCCCTCAACTTGAGACATCTGTGGCTTTGTGTGACAAACTGCATATTTAGAGTGGCCTTTTATTGTACCCAGCACAAGGTGCACCTGTGTAATGATCATGCAGTCTAATCAGCTTCTTGATATGCCACACCTGTCAGGTGGATGGATTATCTTTGCAAAGGAGAAATGCTCACTAACAGGGTTGTAAACAAATTTCTGCACAACCTTTGAGAGAAATACATTTTTTGTGCGTATGGAAAATTTCTGGAATATTTTTTTCAGCTCATGAAACATGGGACCAACACTTTACATGTTGCGTTTTATATTTTTGTTCAGTATATAATCCATTGTTGAATAGATCAACTGGTCAACTGAATGACTGATTGTGTAAGAGAAACTACAGATCTGTGCATTTTTCTATAGCCCTAATAATACAGCAGCCTTCCCCTATGACTGACTGACTGACTGACTGACGGATGTGACTGACTGACTTACTGACGTGACAACCGTCAAGCTAACCAACTAGCTAACACACATGCATGTGCTACTGTTTATTCCTGGCCTAACTTTATAAGAGGCTGTGTGTGTGAGAGAGAGACTGCACTATAGGTGTGTTCCTCTTCCCGTCCCCCTCCCCTCTCTGGGTGCGACCTGCTGTTGTACCCCTGCATTATTAATGCCAGTCCATTACATGACAGAGCAATGGCACCAAGGTGATTCAGTTCTATGCTCTGCAGAGGTACAGAGTGATGTGTCTCAATACACCATGGAACCATGGCAGCATGAAACACTGTAGGAGGAGGGAGGGAATTTAAAGACGCACGTCTTGGTTAATAAAAGAGCTGACTGGAAAATATGACATGTAATTACTTTTGATATATAGGTAGGAGTTTATTTTGGAGAAAGTCCTAGCAAAAGTGTACACTCAACTTACTTTTGTGGGTTTGGAGACCTGTGCCCCAGCCCCTTTCTGTCCCAAGAGGGACAATTTCTGGCTTCCTAGAGACCAGAAGTAATAGCGTGCACATCCTAATTGATGTTGGGCAGTGAGAGCTAGGATATCCAGCCAAAGAAATCATTGCCCCACTCCAAACACGTCCTGTTTACAGAATCAAGGACAGTCTGATTTTACAGGCTCTTTGATGAAAGGATTTTTGTTGGAACCTTTGAAATGAAATCTCTTTTATTTTCTCTCTCATACACACATGCTCTACCTTTATCTCTCTCTCTCCTCTCCCTCTCTCTGGCAGATGAGTGGAATTTGCTCTGTTAATGTGGCGATAGAGCTGTAGTCTGTATGAATAATTTAGTATTCATGATTATTTCAAGCTTTAAACAGCCCTTTAGGTACATCAGGAATGGGCTTTTATCCCAGTGAAGAGAGGGAGGAAGAGAGAGAAAGAGAGAGTGTCAATAAGACTGCCAGCTGAATACAGAGAGCTGAGATTCGTCTCATGTTTTTCTCTTTTCTATTCTCTCATTTTGTTGAGTTTACTTGTCACAGAGCTTGGCGAAGGTGACATCAAATACACCTTACTCCATGGCTTTGAGGAAACTAAACACAAGCACACTATATGGCTGGTCCTATAGACTCTGTTGTAGGTCTCAAAAAAAGAGGGTGTTTAAAGAAACATACTGGAGATCCCTCATATATTGTATTGCACAACTAGAATAGAAATAATATAAATAAATAGAATAGAAATAAAACAAATAGAACAGACTGGACATCATACAAAGCAATGCTCAATTGCAATGTGCACAACACCTTCCTCTGGCTCGCCACAATAGAGCGCCACACTTATAAGTGTCCGTGCCTTACAAATCACTCTATGTGCAACCATGGATCAATTCAATTAGGCAACCTAGTCCGGATAGGCGCTAAATCACACATTGAATGGAACTGATTCCCTTCGATCCATTCTCTATCTACACCAAACAGAGCACCAAGCCCAATAAATCTCATCCAAAACAATGGAGCCTCTTAACAGGGTGGGGGTACGAAAGGAGGGGTGTCACCCAGCATGGTAAATATATATATATTTTATATTTAACTAGGCAAGTTAGTTAAGAACTAATTCATATTTTACAATGACGACCTACCCTGGCCAAACCCTCCCCTAACCCAGACAACGCTGGGCCAAATGTGTGCCGCCCTATGGGCATAAGTAGATGTAAGCAGATAAACACTCAATAGACATTGTATCAAGTTTGCTGACGACACTACAGTGGTAGGCTTGATTACCAACAACGACGAGACGGCCTACAGAGAGGAGGTGAGGGCCCTCGGAGTGTGGTGTCAGGAAAATAACCTCTCACTCAATGTCAACAAAACAAAGGAGATGATCGTGGACTTCAGGAAACAGGAGAGGGAGCACCCCCCTATCCACATCGAGGGGACAGTAGTGGAGAAGGTGGAAAGTTTTAAGTTCCTCGGCGTACACATCACGGACAAACTGAATTGGTCCACCCACACAGACAGCGTGGTAAAGAAGGCGCAACAGCGCCTCTTCAACCTCAGGAGGCTGAAGAAATTTGGCTTGTCACCAAAATCACTCACAAACTTTTACAGATGCACAATCGAGAGCATCCTGTCGGGCTGTATCACCGCCTGGTACGGCAACTGCTCCGCCCACAACCGTAAGGCTCTCCAGAGGGTAGTGAGGACTGCACAACGCATCACCGGGGTTAAACTACCTGCCCTCCAGGACACCTACACCTACACCACCCGATGTCACAGAAAGGCCAAAAAGATCATCAAGGACAACAACCACCCGAGCCACTGCCTGTTCACCCCGCTATCATCCAGAAGGCGAGGTCAGTACAGGTGCATCAAAGCTGGGACCGAGAGACTGAAAAACAGCTTCTACCTCAAGGCCATCAGACTGTTAAACAGCCATCACTAACATTGAGTGGCTGCTGCCAACATACTGACTTAAATCTCTAGCCACTTTATACATAGGAATTGGATGTAACAAATGTATCACTAGCCACTTTAAACAATTTTGTATATAATGTTTACGTATCCGACATACTCATATCAAATGTATACACTGTACTCTAAACCATCTACTGTATCTTGCCTATGCCGTTCGGTCATCGACCCAAATCTCTAGCCACTTTAATAATTATAATTGGATGAAATAATGTATCACTAGCCACTTTAAACTATGCCATTTATATAATGTTTACATATCCTACATTACTCATCTCATATATATGTGTATATACTGTACTCCATACCATCTACTGCATCTTGCCTATGCCGGTCAGCCATCGCTCATCCATATATTTATATGTACATACTCGTATTCATTCCTTTACTCTTGTGTGTATAAGGTAGTTGTTGTGAATTTGTTAGATTACTTGTTAGATACTACTGCATGGTCGGAACTAGAAGCACAAGCATTTCGCTACACTCGCATTAACATCTGCTAACCATGTGTATGTGACAAATAAAATTTGATTTGATTTGATTTGATCGACAAGCGCTGAGAGTAATTTTCTGCTAGTACCACCCGGGCCAGCAATCGAAGCCAGATGCGATGATAATGGCGCTGAGAGAGTCGCTCAGCATCAGCTGATGTGATTGGTTGGATCTGGAGATACTGGACCAATCACGACCCCCTTTCTCTGATGTGTCCTAAGATGATCAGGTGTAGTCATATATATACGCGATTACTTCAGGACGCCAATCAATGTGTTGACCCTGCAAACGCAAACAAATCTTTGGCCATCGACCTCATGCGCCATCTCAAGATTCTTTGAGATTAATATCTGGTTCGCCTGTGCACTCGGCTCACAGCTTCTAGTTTTCATAGATTTCCACCCTCTGTCTATGGGTCGATCTGCTGAGAATACATGATACCTCGTTTGTATGGTTTTAAATCAATGCCACCCCATCAAGGCTCTTATTCTTGGTCTTATTAGGCGGGCAGCGTCGATACGGCCTCATAAGCATATAAATAGGGCTGGGATATAAAACGTCCACACATGAAAAGCTTGAGGGGTTTGTTTTTAGCTGTGTGGCAGTGTGTAGTGTGGCTTTGTGGTAGTGTGGCTTTGTGGTAGTGTGGCTTTGTGGTAGTGTCTAGTGTGACTTTGTGGCAGTGTCTAGTGTGATTTTGTGGCTGTGTGTTAGGTTATGTTCAGTAGGGACTAAAGGAGAGGCTGCTGATAGCCATTTTGTGCTTGGGGAGTGTGGAGTGAATAATAGGTGCGTAGATCGGAGTGATCCATCGCTAAGTCCATTAACGGGAGGAAGGGAGGAAAAGGGTGGGAGGGAGGAGGGGAGAGAAAGAGAGAAGTGTGTGTAACTGAGTGTGTTTGTGTGTGTTTGTGTTGCTCGTGTGTGCGTGTATGCCTGTCAGGTGAATACTGAATGGATGGTACGCCCTCACTCTATTCCATTGGCAGAATAGCACTCTTTCTTTCTTTCTCTCTCTCTCTCTTTCTCTCGTTTGGAGAAAGGAGGAAGGAAGATTGCAAAATCAATAGGGCTAAATGGAGTTCTAGTGGAAGCTTGCTGATGGAACATGGAGGGCAGGATTCAGCTGTGACACCTCTCTCTCTCTCTCTCTCTCTCTCTCTCTCTCTCTCTCTCTCTCTCATTATCTACCTAAAGAGGCTCTACTCCTCTTCCATCCCATCCAGAGAGAGGAAGAAAGAGTGCTATTCTGCCGATGGAAATACACACACACACACGGCAGGTAGCCCAGAGGGTTGCCAGTTCAATTGCCTGGTCCGATGGGAAAAATCTGTCAGGAAGTTAGCTGGCAACCAGAGGATTGCTGGTATCAAATCCTAGATACCATTGCCTGCCGTTGTGCCCTTGAGGAAGGCACTTAACAATTCCGGGCGCCCAGTGTGGCAGCCCCACCGCACCTCTCTAAAAACCTGTATTGCGTCTTTCGGAGGGGTTGGGTTAAAAGCGGAAGTCAAATATTGGTTGGACCTTGTGTGTAATTGACCAATAGCGATCTTAATCAGTGCAAGGGTGTCATACACACACAAAACCCAATGCCTTAGACCTAATGGGAGCTGACTGGGCTAGACATGGCCTTGCCACTCATACTATGGTCTGAACTGATTCAGTAGTCTGCTCCGCTCTCATACAATAGTCTGCATCACAGTCACATTCAAAGTTATGGCTCTGTGTGAATTGTGAACTTGACCTATGGTGTACCCATTAGAGTCACGCCTGTTCCTGCTCCGCCTCTCTGGCGCTCTTAGGCCCATCATTACGCACACCTGTCACCATCGTTACACGCATCAGTGCTTCATTGGACTCACCTGGACTCCATCACTTATTGATTGCCTCCCCTATATCGGTCTATTCCTCAGTTTCTTCCCTGTGTCAGCATTAATGTCGTCATGTTTCCGTTGTCCAGACGCTGTCCGTGTTTTGTTTCATGTTGGTTATTTTTTAAATCACAGATCACTGCACCTGTACATAGCCCATCTGTAAATAGCCCATCCAACTACCTCATCCCCATACTATATGTATTTACAGTGGGGAAAAAAAGTATTTAGTCAGCCACCAATTGTGCAAGTTCTCTCACTTAAAAAGATGAGAGGCCTGTAATTTTCATCATAGGTACACTTCAACTATGACAGACAAAATGAGGAAAAAAAATCCAGAAAATCACATTGTAGGATTTTTTATGAATTTATTTGCAAATTATGGTGGAAAATAAGTATTTGGTCAATAACAAAAGTTTATCTCAATACTTTGTTATATACCCTTTGTTGGCAATGACAGAGGTCAAATGTTTTCTGTAAGTCTTCACAAGGTTTTCACACACTGTTGCTGGTATTTTGGCCCATTCCTCCATGCAGATCTCCTCTAGAGCAGTGATGTTTTGGGGCTGTCGCTGGGCAACATGGACTTTCAACTCCTCCAAAGATTTTCTATGGGGTTGAGATCTGGAGACTGGCTAGGCCACTCCAGGACCTTGAAATGCTTCTTACGAAGCCACTCCTTCGTTGCCGGGCGGTGTGTTTGGGATCATTGTCATGCTGAAAGACCCAGCCACGTTTCATCTTCAATGCCCTTGCTGATGGTAGGCTTTGTTACTTTGGTCCCAGCTCTCTGCAGGTCATTCACTAGGTCCCCCCGTGTGGTTCTGGGATTTTTGCTCACCGTTCTTGTGATCATTTTGACCCCACGGGGTGAGATCTTGCGTGGAGCCCCAGATCGAGGAAGATTATCAGTGGTCTTGTATGTCTTCCATTTCCTAATAATTGCTCCCACAGTTGATTTCTTCAAACCAAGCTGCTTACCTATTGCAGATTCAGTCTTCCCAACCTGGTGCAGGTCTACAATTTTGTTTCTGGTGTCCTTTGACAGCTCTTTGGTCTTGGCCATAGTGGAGTTTGGAGTGTGACTGTTTGAGGTTGTGGACAGGTGTCTTTTATACTGATAACAAGTTCAAACAGGTGCCATTAATACAGGTAACGAGTGGAGGACAGAGGAGCCTCTTAAAGAAGAAGTTACAGGTCTGTGAGAGCCAGAAATCTTGCTTGTTTGTATGTGACCAAATACTTATTTTCCACCATAATTTGCAAATAAATTCATTAAAAATCCTACAATGTGATTTTCTTAATTTCTTTCCTCATTTTGTCTGTCATAGTTGAAGTGTACCTATGATGAAAATTACAGGCCTCTCTCATCTTTTTAAGTGAGAGAACTTGCACAATTGGTGGCTGACTAAATACTTTTTTCCCCCACTGTATCTTGCTCCTTTGCACCCCAGTATCTCTACTTGCACATTCATCTTCTGCACATCTACCATTCCAGTGTTTAACTGCTAAATTGTAATTACTTCGCCACCATGGCCTATTTATTGCCTTACCTCCCTTATCCTACCTAATTTCCACATACTGTATGTTGACCTTTTCTACTGTATTATTGACTGTATGTTTGTTTATTCCATATGTAACTCTGTGTTGTCGAACTGCTTTGCTTTATCTTGGCCAGGTCGCAGTTGCAAATGAGAACTTGTTCTCAACTAGCCTACCTGGTTAAATAAAGGTGAAATAAAAAATTATAATATTCACTCCCTGTACTTGCTTCTCATCTCCCAGCGTCTGTCCTCACAGAATGCTGACACCACAATATTGGAAGCATTTTTTTTGTTATTGGTTGGTGACGTCGGATCCGGGAGCCGCTGCCAAAGGAACCGGGGATGCCTCAGCTGGCTCGTCAGGCTTCTTTGCCTTAGCTGGCTCGAGAGGTTTTCTTGCCTTGGTTGGCTCGGCAGGCTCCCATCCCACGTCATGCCTCCCATGCCTCAGGTGGCTCGTCGGGCTCCCACGCCACAGCCGGCTCGTTGGGCTCTCCCAGGCGGCCCATCATTACGCACACCTGTCACCATCGTTACGCGCATCAGCGCTTCACTGGAATCACCAGGACTCCATCCCTTATTGATTGCCTCCCCTATATCTGTCTATTCCTTGTGTCAGCATTAATGTCGTTATGTTTCCGTTGCCCAGACGCTGTCCGTGTTTTGTTTCATGTTGGTAATTTTTGAATATTCACTCCCTGTACTTGCTTCTCGTCTCCCAGCGTCTGTCCTCACAATTAGACTGCATGACAGTACTGCACTACAACTGTACTGTTTTACACAAACCACTCAACTACGGGACCTAATAAACATGTTCAAAATGACTTCCACATCCTGTCTGACATTTTCGAGAGAAGAAAGGGAATTGTAGACTTCTGTTCCCGTGGTGACATAGCACTATACTGTGTACCACAGAATCAAGGACCCCTTATTGTATTAACTGTCAGCAACAAGAAAGACAGAGATATCAAAGGACACACACACACACACACACAAACACCTACACGACAGACAAAGCACAGAGATAATAAAAAGTGTTGGATCGTTAAGATAAAGCCTGGAAAGTGTCGAAAGTGGTCGCTCCATTTTCAAAACATCGAAAACCAAGAGCTTGAGTTTATTTTTATTTTTACAGGGACAGTGCACATTAATCAACGTTTCAGTAAAAGTGACAGTTTTAGCCAGCCGACTAATTTTCAACCGCAGTCCCTGGGCAGGTTAGCTAATGTTAGCATCCAATGTCCTCTTTTAACTTTAAGGTGATGAGTTAGCGTAGTGATGTAGCACGTAGCGTTCTCCCTATGCTTCCCCAGCCTGTCTCATGTTTGTCTGCCAGATGTTTTGTGGAGTCTTTGTATCGACTTGAGAGGTTGTTTACCGAAGCAGCTGAATCTGTTTCCTGCCACCCCTTCTTTTAGTCATAGCAGCCTCTTAGGAGAAAAGAACATTGGCTTGGAAATTACTTTCCCTCCTTTGACCTACAGCAAACAACTCAATTGCTCGCGGCCATCATAGACAGAGAGGGTCCATACTTGCGAAATGTAGAAAAAGTTTACGTTTAAATTTGATACAGGAAATCATCACTGCCAGCTGGTCAGGTTAGCATAGGGCTAAATGTGCCAGGTTATCTAATGAGAAGAGCTTTGATGTAGCTTTGTATCACGTGCATCTACGTCAACGTTTTTAATTGGCTGATGCGCATTTTGAGGCAGAAATGTTCTTTTTCTGTTCTGTGTGTTGAACAACCTCAGAAAACTACACACACACATTCAGACACAAGTGCACACACACACACATCCCACACACCTTCCACGATTATAATCTACTTAGTGTGCAATAACTCCACAGACTTGGCCTCAATTACATTGTTTTTCTTAATAGTTTCTGTATGCACGTATTGTACAGCACGTCCCACAGCTAAAAGATCCGATTACATACAGATCTACACAATTAAGGAGTCGGAGAGTGGAGGAGGAATACTGATACAAGATATTCCATTGGCTTATCATAAATCATCTTAACTGTAGCTTATGTTAGGTGAAGACTTGATCAGTTAATATGACATAGGTCTACAGTACTTGATTTTAGACCAGCCTGATATTCTAGTAAGCTGTTGCTTTGTTACAGATGGTCTTATAGCTGTGTAGTAACACCATAATGACACTACTGTATGCTCATGTTGCGACATTAGTCACTTCATTGTTTTGTAATTGTATAGTCATGAAATTAAACAGTTTACATTGTTGCACATTTTAAATATAGGTCTAGATAAAGGTGTCTAAAGTTATGGTTGCGTCCCAATATTCTCTCTTTTCTCCAGAAGTGTGCACGTGTTCACTTCCCTTCATTGATTTGAAAGGAAATTACTGTTATATGGAAACTCCCTCTAGCCTGTGTCTACACCAATCCCATACTTTTATATGTGTGGGGAGTAATGAACGAGTGCACAGGAAGGATAGATTATTGGGCCGCAACCTATATATTCTGAGAGTACACTGAGAGCAAATGTGCACCACCACATTGGCTCTCTTTGTGCTTCAAGGACTTAAAAGCACACTACTTGATAATGAATAAATGAATAAATGAACAAAAACTACTATTACAGTAATTTTGCCTGTCTCATTTTTATCATGGCTGACTAAAGTAAATTATCCTACCGTAAGTTTCTTTGCAACACGGCCACATACTTGGTCTTTATTCATTTATATTCCTTTTGAAAAAAAATTACACCTGGTTTTCTATATCAAAGACCCTGCTAGTTCTTTGTCATGTTGACATTTTTCACACATACTGTATATGCTGTGTTGTACTGAAATAATGTCTTTCTCCGTAATTTAGTTAATCAACTTTCTGAAACATAAACACAGAAGAAAGACTAGGTGAGCTATTACTTGTGTGTGCTATATCCTATCCTCTGATCTCCTGCTGTGGGGAGAGGAGTAGAGGCAATCAGGATGAAGACTTCTCCACAGCAATGATCTCATACTGCAGCAGAAATTATAGTCCTTCACCTTGAGAAAAACGCCACAAACCAAGGCCCTCAGGCAGACCCACACACACAGAGCTGACCATTGCGGGAGATGAGAGGTGCTATTATAACACACTACCTACAAACAACGAGAGATGTCTCGCAAAGAAAAGCTACTGCTACCTGAGGAAAAACTCAGTGAGACAGACATGACTGGAATAGTCATTTCCCAACCCAAGACTTCCAAAACAACACAACAGTAGCCGCTCACTTTTAAGCCTTACCCATCTCAAGTTAATTTAGCAAGAAAACAGCATTGTCCAATGGGTAACATATTGACTGTTTACCAGTTTGAGAAAGTCAAAGACACAATTCCCACTCCCCTAGCCCCTACCATTACATAAGGCATGTATTCTAAGTGGTGTCCTAGTATGGACAATGGAACATAGGCCCAGTGGAGGTTCCCATCATCATGACTTGACTACTGGGTCAAAGGTCAGCTCACCTGCTCCAGTTTCCAGTGGAACTCTGCAGGGCGGAAGGTGTCAACCTGGGTGAAGTCTCTCCTGAGTAGGAACACCAGACGGCAGTTGTGGACGTAGAGGGAGTAGTGGTGCCTGTTCATCTCTGCACAAGGATACGGAAAAACATAGATACTTTACTTTTACTGTATGAAACCGTAATTATATTGAACCTTAGCCGACTATATTACATATTGGACCTTATCCGACTATATTACATATTGGACCTTATCCGACTATATTACATATTGGACCTTATCCGACTATATTATATATTGGACCTTATCCGACTATATTATATATTGGACCTTATCCGACTATATTATATATTGGACCTTATCCGACTATATTATATATTGGACCTTATCCGACTATATTACATATTGGACCTTATCCGACTATATTACATATTGGACCTTATCCGACTATATTACATATTGGACCTTATCCGACTATATTACATATTGGACCTTATCCGACTATATTACATATTGGACCTTATCCGACTATATTACATATTGGACCTTATCCGACTATATTACATATTGGACCTTACCCGACTATATTACATATTCACGAGGCAGCTCAATGAATGTCACATGCTCCCTGTGCCATTGTGGCATCATAACCCCCACCTCAGTGCTTTTCCTGGGAGCCGCTGGGCTGACACAGGGCTCTTTTGGCCGTGCGTATTGATGGATCCTCCTTTTCTCAAATCAAATCAAATGTTATTTGTCACATACACATGGTTAGCAGATGTTAATGCTAGTGTAGCGAAGTGCTTGATGCTCTCAGTGTGAGCGGAGTGATCGATGGGATCAATAAGAGCCTGTCAGGCTGCCTGTCTCCAGCCAAACCCTCACAGCTTCACTCAATCTAACTCTGTAACTAGAAGTGGTCGGCAGACGACAAAACAATCTGTGCGTCTATGTGACTACCACCATCAACCCCAAAGAAGTGTGTGAATACTTTCTAAAAGCACTGTACGTGACTACGCCATCACTACTCCAGATTTGGCACAAAATGTTCCTGTGTCCCACATTGGACGCCAACTGTCCTCACGTTTGCTACCGTGCTACAACGCACCTTTTGAAATCATCATATTAAATAGTAGCTAAAGGTCTCTGGTTCGATTCTGGGTTTCTAAATCATAAATGGTAGCTGTAAAAATTACATAGACTTTCTCTGAAAATCTCGTGACAGGAAAGAAAAAGCCTCACCACCTCCACCACCATAAAATCCTGATTTCATGAACAAGGACCTGGGATGGACCAAATCTCCCAACTCAACCCCTTCCTGTTCTCACCGGTCTTGTCGGAGTTGCAGAGCAGGGTCTCTTTCTCGGCCCTCAGACCGGGGCTGGGCCCATGTTTCATCCACGTGGCAATGGTGAACTGGTCAGTCAGGTTCTGTGGAACCACCCGCTCTGGCACGTTGGCCGCCTGCCGCCCGTCGAAGCGGAAGATGAGGTCGCTGTCCCGCCCGTTGTCCATCAGCAGTGAGGCTGTCCAATTGGTGGAGGCGCTGGGGCCGGGGAGGAGGTCTGTGCTGCCGGATGCCGCACCTAGAGGAGAAATTGATTCAGAAACCTTTATTCACCAAGTACATTTACACATACTCAGAACATTACTTGGTGATATGGTGCTGTTAGTGATAGACAAAAGAGAACAGAGTTTAAACAAAGTTTACATACAACTAGGTAGAGTGAGCATAGAGCTATTAGAGAATGAACAGATACAAATGTATAGTGTGTATATGGTTGATATACAGTGGATGTACACAGTATTTCTAACGTTTGAATTGGAAGTTATCTAAAACCCTCTAATCCTATGATGTCCATGCAGGGTGTCGTGAGTTTAGAATGCAACAGTACAGAAATAGGCTGTGGAACTGTTGTGAACTGAACAGTTTTCTTTGGTTAAGGTATTTGACAGCATCACCCTCTTCATGTCACACAAGAGGTGACTGTCTGAAGATGATGAGTGGTGAAGGACCCAGTTTGTTAGGACACTTGGTTCTCACCACCAAATGCCCACCCTTCAGAAGAAACAAGCTGGCTCTTTTAAGCTATACAACATCTATGTCTGTCAAATGATAGGCCAGCATAAATACACACCCAGGCCTCTTAACTCTCTCAGGACTTTCACTGTGATCGTGAGAAGTTGATGAGATTCAGTCTCATACTCTCACTGTACAGTTTTCAGAGGGCCTTGTCAAATCCATGACCCCTCTCTTCTTTTCATCTGTTGAGTTTCGACCAGCCCACGTCTGGCCATGGGAACTATGAATACATCACACTTTCAACCTTTCTCTGCTTAGGAAATAAAGTATGTTTTTTTTATACAAACGTTTCATAATGGGCCATAGGATGTTGTCTGTTTACCTTTAAGTGGCTCTAAAAAATTATATGGTGGCCCTCTTGAGCAATATCTGTGCACTCTATTTACAGAATGTGTACCGATATTTGTACTCTCACAGAATTCAATGTTGCTCGGAAAAAAAGGTAACACTTTATTTGGATAGTCCATTTGCAGATACTCAGTAACATTTCAACTAACGATTCTAACCTTAGCCCTTACTCTAACTCTTATTCTAAACCTAACCCTAACCTTAACCCTAACCGTAACCTTAACCCTAACCGTAACCTTAGCAAGCCGTTTCTTGTCAACAGTTTGTTGCTAGCATGAACATCTGTAGAGCATCTGCAGATGGGAAATTCAAATAAAGTGTGACTAATAAAAAAAAATACAATGTGTTTTATTGCATATTAGATAACGATTATTGAGCTTTGGAAAAGTTCCTGGCTTGCAAACGTTGCACACTAAAGAAGTATGGAAATCACTTTGCACACTAAAGAAGTATGGAAATCCAAATGAGTATATGAGGATATTAAGTATGCGTGTGTAGCCATCATTACTCAAAAACTTAAAGACTTAGACTAGAGTCCACCAATGAACTGTTATTGCTGCATATTGAATTGTTCAAACCAACCATACCACGCTTCAGTTTTACACAACAGGAAAATACATCCAAGGAAGAAATATAGTACAAATCTGAGACTCTTCACAATGAAAATGTTTTCACTGATTTCTCCCCAGAGTTATTAATAAAAATTATTCATAAGGTTGATTTAATATATACTTTCCTATGTGTTACAAATAACAATGAAATACCTCTACTTGTTTATAATTTGACTGTTAGATATTGCTGTGAATCAACGTGGCAGAAAATGTGAAATTAGAGTAAATAATTGGAGACCACTAATGGGACGCAATTGTCCGTATGACTTCACTAGTCATAAGTGTAATTAATGAATGACACATTATTTAACCGCACACAGGTTGAAATGTTATAGGTACATCTTTTGTCCTCTCTTTCCTTATTAATTGGCTTACCACAGAGTTTCTGCAGGGACTTCTCGGAGTAGGTCTCTCGGTCGCAGCCCTTCCCAATGTGGCTGGTCTGCAGCTCCACCATTGCTCTCACTGCCGACAACGGGCCGTCACAAGTCTCCAGGTGCATCTGGGGAAACAGCTGCTTACTTCCAGTCCCGGGCTCGTAGTCCACTTGTTTGTTCCAGCCTGGGAGAAAGAGAGTAGTATATTATTGTAGTTTATTATCCCCAATAGAAAATGTATTTGTCCAAATAATTAGAATGCTAATTCAGATCCCAAGGCTAGCTTGTTAGCACAACAATACACTGAACTCTTTTATCATCATTTTGCTACTTTAGACACACACATTTCAAAATATAAATGTTTTTATTCCTTCTAAAACAGAACAACTAAATTAAATAAATCACCTAGACATGATAAATGCATTCAGCCACTGGCCAATTCAGTCTCTCCTACTGTTATATTATTTACCACTTGTTCTGGTCCTTTATGGCTCAGTTGGTCGAGCATGGTGTTTGTGCATCCAGGGTTCAATTCCCGGGGCCACCCATATGTAAAATGTATGCCAGCATGACTGTAAGTTGCTTTGGATAAAGGCGTCTACTAAATGGCATATATTGTTATATACCATTCTGGTTTAGTATTCACTTTGCATGAAGGTCAGTCCTATCCTTCGCTAGGCTAGCTCAACCACAGCAACAATACTGCAGAGGCAAAAGGTTCCACAGAATGCCTCTGAACTGAAGGCATCACGGAGCACACCTCACTAAAGCTGAAAGGTGACTTCACACACCAAGGAGCTTAGGAAGAAGTGAGGTTCTGATACAGGAGGCTATGCTACGCTAACTGCTAACCAACCATGTCACACAGCTGTGCTGGCGTCACGGATGACAGGGATCTGCTATCATCCCAGCTAGCACAGTGGATCTGGGCTGAGAGTCGAGGCACTCGGCTGAGAGTCAGACTCAGCCGACATCATGTGGCCCTATTCAGTGGCGCCTTCGGCAGTATTACTTATGGCTAGAATGCGGGGGATTTAGCTCGGGACAATTCCGGTGTGAGTTATCTGGCCTAAATGTATTCCTTGGGCTCGGGCTGATTGGGGCTACTCTCTGGCAGATGATTACACGGGCTGCTTTATATAATAAACATTTAATTATTTATTTTTCCATATTTTCTCATTGTTTCTGTGATAAAAGAACGCAATTAACATTTCAATGGAATTCTTTAAGAGTCCTGTGTAGTAAACTTTGTGGATGGAGCCTCCCGAGTAAACTGCGTCGCTACAGATGCTGGTTCGAGACCTGTGGTGACCGGGAGACCCATGAGGCGATGCAAAATTGGCCCAATGTTGTCCGAGTTAGGGGGAGGGCCAGGCTGTAGCGACTTCTGTGGTGGGCCAGGCTGTAGCGACTCCTGTGGTGGGCCAGGCTGTAGCGACTCCTGTGGTGGGCCAGGCGCATGCACGCTGACACGATCACCAGGTGTATGATGTTTTCTCCGACACAAACAGTTTTTTTGTGGATGAGTAAAATTTGCATGTATAAAATGTATAATAGTAATATTTAAATTATATTTAAATATTTAATTTTGTATACATGTATTTAAATTCGCATCGGGCCGCTTCTGGGGGGTATTCTGGTAAGATGCCGGCAAAGTTGGCTGAACTCCGGTAGACGGAAACGGCCCGATGTACTTTGGCCGATTCTTGGCAGTCATTCATTTTGATTCCGGGCCGAGTCCGACACACGATTCCGGGCCGATTCAATCAGTTCCTCATTGCTAGCTGGGATGGCCTTCCAAATCAAACCAATAACCCTTATCTGAGACAAAAAGAATGAAAGGATGTCCTGTCTGAGCTCAAATTTAATTCAGGTGTTAGACTACTCAGTGGAATGTTCCTCATGTAGCTAACATTACAATGCTACAATGACAAACTTTGCTATCAATGCTAACGAACACGCTAACATATTACCACAAAGGGATTCATTTGCCCAATTATGTCACAAACAACATGTTTAATTACAGGCATCTCTCTCAATATATTATTGATTGGCAGACCAAGCTCAGCTCACTCCAGGTAAGATATTCTACTTCAGAGAGTGTCTTTATCAAAGGGATGTGTAGACCAGGCAGGGAGTCCCCAGCAGGCCTTTTCACCACAACAGGCAATATGAGAGTCAAATCGCCTTTGCTGACTTGGGCCAGAAGAATCGCAGAATTGCAGTAAGAAGAGAATTGGGGGGAATAGAATCTGAAAATAAGTCGAACAGTAGAATAAGAAAAGGAGTGTGGAAGTGGAATAAAATAAGAATACATTTGAAGTGCTGAGACAATATCGTCAGAAGAAGTCTAGAGTGACGTTGATGGTTCTCTACCAGAACAAAGTGATATACAGATTGCCAGGAAATGCGAGAGAATGGGAGAGAATGGGGTGGGCGGCTGGAACGATCAACCATTATAGGTGGCATATGACCAGAAAGATGGGAGATAGAGAGAAGGTAGATGTAGGGTGAGAGAGAGAACAAGAGCGATGCTTAAACGAGAATGACATGCTTGAAGAACAAGACCGCTCCATTGCGGGAAGCCCTCCCCACGGCTTAGTCAGTCATCTTTGTCACCCGGTTTATATTTCGATTACCCTCCATATGTATCTGTGGGCCGCACAAGGTCTTCTTTATAGTCTAGGAAGCAGTAATGACCATTTTATTACTGTGTGTGGAGCAGAGAGTTGACAGCTGTCGAGTCTGTTCCTTGATATATTCAAGGTCAAACACTCAGAGAAAATAATGACCAGGGAGAGGCAGACAGAGAGAGGATGTTGTTGGAGCAGGTTTATTGTCATGAATCTTGCCCTGTGCCAGCAAATGACCACTCTGCAGAGCTACCACCAGCGCAAAATTCATTACAATAAATACCAACCTGCGTTGGACGGTTTGCAAAAGAAATGGTGCAGGAATTTCTCTATTTCACCTGTGATTCTAATTGGGAGTTATACTCATGTTTTAAATTCCTCTCGTGAGAACAATAAAATATCTATCTATCCTGGTAATGAAAATATACTAACAGCATTGTCTCGAAGGTCATAGAAATCTTGCAGGCACCAATTTCAAGTAGAGCTAGGATTTCAATATGCTTTCTATTCAATTACACAAATCATACTCTAACACATTTCATGTGTGCCTTTATTAAGGTCAAATAAAATACTTTATGAAGTATATGCCATAATATGTTAATGCCTAATTTCATCTTATTTTCATGATTATATAGGTATTGCTCGCCTAAGGTAGAACACCTCACGATAAGCTGTGGACCGCACTATCTACCAAGAGAGTTCTCATCTATATTATTCGTAGCCGTCTATTTACCACCACAAACCGATGCTGGCACTAAGACCACACTCAACGAGCCATAAGGCCATAAGCAAACAAGAAAATGCTCATCCAGAAGCGGCGCTCCTAGTGGCCGGGGACTTCAGGCAAACTTAAATCCATTTTACCTCATTTCTACCAGCATGTTTCATGTGCAACCAGAAGAAAAAAATCTATTGACCACCTTTACTCCACACAGAGAGGCGTACAAAGCTCTCCCTCGCCCTCCATTTGGCAAATCTGACCATAATTCTATCCTCCTGATTCCTACTTACAAGTAAAAACTAAAGCAGGAAGCACCAGTGACTCGCTCAATACAGAAGTGGTCAGATGACGCGGATGCTACGCTACAGGACAGTTTTGCTTGCACAGACCGGAATATGTTCCGGGATTCATCCAATAGCATTGAGGAGCATACCATCTCAATCACTGGCTTCATCAATAAGTGCATCGACGACGTCGTCCCCTCGGTGACCGTACGTACATTTCACAACCAGAAACCATGGATTACAGACAACATCCACATCGAGCTAAAGGCTAGAGCTTCCACTTTCAAGGAGCGGGACACTAATCTGGACGCTTATAAGAAATCCCGCTATGTCCTCAGACTAACCATCAAAAAGGAAAAGCGTCAATACAGGACTAAGATTGAATCCTCCTACACCGGCTCTGACGCTCGTCGGATGAAGCAGGGCTTGAAAACTATTACGGACTACAAAGGGAAACCCAGCCGCGAGCTGCCCAGTGACACGAGCCTATCAGACAAGCTAAATAACTTTTATGCTCGCTTTGAGGCAAGCAACACTGAAGCATGCATGACAGCTGGCCGAGTCTGTAATACCTACATGTTTCAAGCAGACCACCATCGTTCCTTTGCCCAAGGAAGCGAAGGGAACCTGCCTAAAGGATTTCTGCCCAGTAGCACTCACGTCGGTAGCCATGAAGTGCTTTGAAAGGCTGGTCATGGCTCAAATCAACATCATCATGCCAGAAACCCTAGACCCACTCCAATTTGTCATACCGCCCCAACAGATCCACAGACGCAATCTCAACCGCACTCCACACTGCCCTTTCTTAACTGGATAAAAGGAACCCCTATGTGAGAATGCTGTTCATTGACTACAGCTTAGCGTTCAACACCATAGTGCCCACAAAGCTCATCACTAAGCTAAGGACCCTGGGACTAAAAACCTCCATCTGCAACTGGATCCTGGACTTCCTGACTGGTCGCCCCCCATGTGGTAAGGGTGGGCAACAACACATCTGCCACGCTGATCCTCAACACTGGGGCCCCTCAGGGGTGCGTGCTTAGTCCCCTCCTGTACTCCCTGTTCACCCACAACTGCATGGCCAAGCACGACTCCAACACCATCATTAAGTTTGCTGACGACACAACAGTAGTAGGCCTGATCATTGACAACGATGAGACAGCCTATAGGGAGGAGGTCAGAGACCTGGCAGTGTGGTGCCAGGACAACAACCTCTCTCTCAATGTGAGCAAGACAAAGGAGCTGATTGTGGACTATAGGAAAAGGAGGGCCGAAAAGGCCCCCATTAACATCGACGGGACTGAAGTAGAACGGATCGAGAGTTTCAAGTTCATTGGTGTCCACATCACCAACATACTATCATGGTCCAAACACACCAAGACAGTTGTGAAGAGGGCACAACAACACCTATTCCCCCCTCGGGAGACTGAAAATATTTAGCATTGGTCCCCAGATCCTCAAAATGTTCAACAGCTGCACCATTGAAAGCATCCTGACCAGTTGCATTACCGCCTGGTATGGCAACTGCTCAGCATCTGACCGGAAGGCACTACAGAGGGTAGTTCATACAGCCCAGTACATCACTTGGTCAATGCTTCCTGACATCCAAAACCTATATACTAGCAGGTGTCAGAGGAAGGACTCCAGTTACCCAAGTCATAGACTGTTCTCTCTGCTACCGCACGGCAAGCAGTACTGGAGCGCCAAGTCTAGGACCAAAAGGCTCCTTAACAGCTTCTACCCCCAAGCCATAAGACTGCTGAACAACTAAACTAATCAAATGGCCACACAGACTATTTACAAATGGCCACCCCTTTTGTTTTTACACTGCTGCTACTTGCTGTTTATTATCTATGCATTTTCACTTTACAAATGACCTCGATTATCCTGTAGCTCCGCACATTGACTATGTACCGGTACCCCCCTTTATATACCCTCGTTATTGTTATGTACATTTCTTGTGTTACCTTGTGATTGATTAGATTGTTTATTTAGTAAATATTTTATTAACTCTATTTCTTGAACTGCATTGTTGTTTAAGGGCTTGTAAGTAAGCATTTCACTGTAAGATCTACACCTGTTGTATTCAGCGCATGTGACAAATACAATTAAATTTGATATATGTAAGGTTAGCGGCTAGCCTATGGTGGATTATGGCTGGAATTAGACATTTGAGAGCTTTTGTGTTAGTATAACACATTTATTATTGCTCTGATGGGAGGACTGATGACTCTTTTCAAACGTAAAGATGGTGGGAATGTGACACTTTACTGTACTTTGCAGTATGTACCGTTGCCATGACTTTGAGGACTATTAGATAAAAAAAATGTACAGCTTTATTTGAAGATGACATTTACAGTGGAGTGTCTCATGGAGAGTTGCCCTTTAGTATCAAGCCATCCCCCACTACTGTGTGAGCCTCCACCCAGGTAATGGAACAACTCTGGACACATTTCAAGCCACATTTCCAGCAAGAGGAATCACACACTGTCTTTAAAGGTGCAATCTGTGGTTGCTGCATCCAGTTATTGGAATTTTAAATTAAATACATACACTGAGTGTACAAAACAAGAAAACTTGACACAACTGTGGGAAGCATTGGAGTCAACATGGGCCAGCATCCCTGTGGAACACTTTCAACACCTTGTAGAGTCCATGCCCCGAGGAATTGAGGCTGTTCTGAGGGCAAAAGGAGGGGGTACAACTCAATATAAGGACGGTGTTCCTAATGTTTTGTACACTCAATGTATATACCCAATGGTTCTTCAAGAATATAACTTATAAATGCCTCTAAAACTTAGTTAATCAGAAACCAAAATATACACTTGTTTTACTCTACTGTTTGTAATAACATCATTCCTTGCATCCATCCCTCAACTTTTTACCAAAACAGTGGAGGTGTGGCCATTTTGTCATTGTTTGCCTTTTTAAGAAAGGAGTGATTTCTTCCAATTGGGTTAAGGTGAAATATCCTGCGCATGTTCCTGCTATCTGTCTCTTCAACCTTTCTTCTCGACGTGGCCTACTGACATCTGACAGGGAAGCAGTGGGGGACCCTGTCCGCTTTTAAGGCGTTCACTCTGCACATGCTACAGTAGTCCAAGACAAGATCCAGGCAAGTTCCCAAGACGCTAAAAGACCTCTCTCTCTCTCTCTCTCTCTCTCTCTCTCTCTCTCTCTCTCTCTCTCTCTCTCTCTCTCTCTCTCTCTCTCTCTCTCTCTCATGCCTCTGTATCCCGCTCTTCCCTTCTCCACAGGGGCCATTGACCTGGATTGGTTGGGTAAACAGAGTCGAGTCGAGGAGGACTGAAAGATCCAGAGCCAGGAGTGTGATAGTGTAGCTATAAGCCCCCACGAGGATGATGAGAGCTCCTTTTTCCCTGAAAGCAGACTGCCGTGGCATATAGGTGGAGATGGAGGAAAGAACAGTCCAATGTGACCGCAGAGAAACTAAGAGACATGCCTGCAACCATTTTGTGAGAAGTAAAGGAAGGTTTGTTGGTCAAGAATCAGGTGGCCCCAATCTGAGGCTGACCTTGGTCTTTGTGTACAAGCTGTTTAGACTGTCTGGTATGTTCATCTGCAGAAAATGAGATAACACCCCTAAAATGTCCTTCAATTTGAGTGGAAGCAGTCGATTTCTGCTGCTTTTCACCAGATACTCCTGAGTGGCGCAGCGGTCTAAGGCACTCCATCCTAGTGCTAGAGGTGTCACTACAGACCCTGGTTTGATACCGGGCTGTATCACAACTGGCCGTGATCGGGAGTCCCATAGGGCGGCGCACAATTGGCCCAGCGTCGTTCGGGTAGGGGTGGGTTTGGCCGGGGTAGGCCGTCAATTTGTTCTTAACTGACTTGCCTAGTTAAATAATAAAATATAAATACAGTGTGCCTCTAACATGGGGGAACCCACACTACTTATCAATTAATTAGCAACCTGTTAGTAATATCTTTTGGGATCTGCAACTCAGATCCCAAAAGTGTGTGTACAGACAGTCTTCTCCTTTGATTAAACTGACCTTGCCAGCCAGGTTTGCAGACGGGCTTGACGTCGATGTGCACCGCCACACTCTCTGTCGCCCTCTTCTGGCCGCAGTCGAACGCGGTCACCATGACCTTGTAGCGCTGCTTCTTGTCGTAGCTCAGACGCTCCGTGTTTCTGATGTTGCCTAGGGAAGGAAAAGAGAAAAAAATATAAATGTAAACATGGATGCACTCAAGAAAATCATAGTCACTGACATCTTCTGCAAATATATTGTATTTCTGGAGTCAAAGAATATACCTATTTTACAATAAATTTTACTGAGTTCCTTTGCCATCTACCTCCGCAAGGCTCGTCAGACTCTACACTCTTAGAAAAAAAGGTCCCAAAAGGGTTATTCGGCTGTCCCCATAGGAAAACCCTTTTCGGTTCAGGGAGAACTCTTTTTGGTTCCATGTAGAACCCTCTGTGGAAATGGTCCTACATTGAACCCAAAAGGGTTCTATCTGGAACCAGAATGGTTCTACCTGGAACCAAAAAGGGTACTTCAAAGGGTTCTTCTATGGGGACAGCGGAAGAACCATTTTAGGTTCTAGATAGCTCCTTTCTTTCTAAGAGTGTACCATATACAGTACCAGTCAAAAGTTTGGACACACCTACTCATTCAAGGGTTTTTCTTTATTTTTACTATTTTGTAGAATAATAGTAAAGACATCAAAACCCTTTGCCACCCTTTGCCTTGATGACAGCTTTGCACACTTCTCTTAACCAGCTTCACCTGGAATGCTTTTCCAGCAGTCTTGAAGGAGTTCCCACATATGCTGAGCACTTGTTGGCTGCTTTTAATTCACTCTGTGGTCCAATTCATCCCAAACCATCTCAATTGGGTTGAGGTCAGGTGATTGTGGAGGCCAGGTCATCTGATGCAGCACTCCATCACTCTATTTCTTGGTCAAATAGCTCTTACACAGCCTGGAGGTGTGTTGGGTCATTGTCCTGTTGAAAAACAAATGATAGTCCCACTAAGTGCAAACCAGATGTGATGGCGTATTGCTGCAGAATGCTGTGGTAGCCATGCTGGTTAAGTGTGCCTTGAATTACAAATAAATCACTGACAGTGTCACCAGCAAAGCACCCCCAGACCATCACACCTCCATGCTTCATGGTGGGAACCACACATGCTGAGATAATCTGTTCACCTACTCTGCGTCTCACAAAGACACGGCGGTTGGAACCAACATTTAAATTTGGACTCATCAGACCAAAGGACAGATTTCCACTGGTCTAATGTCCACTGCTCATGTTTCTTGGCCCAAGCAAGTCTCTTCTTCTTATTGGTGTCCTTTAGTAGTGGGTTCTTTGCAGCAATTCGACCATGAACAGTTGATGTTGAGATGTGTCTTACTTGAACTTTCTGAGGCTGGTAACTCTAATGAACTTATCCTCTGCAGCAGTAGTAACTCTGGGTCTTCCTTTCCTGTGGCGGTCCTTATGAGAACCAGTTTCATTATAGCACTTGATAGTTTTTGTGACTGCACTTGAAGAAACTTTCAATGTTCTTGAAATGTTCCATATTGACTGACCTTCATGTCAAAGTAAGGATGGACTGTCGTTTCTCTTTTCTTATTTGAGCTGTTCTTGCCATAATATGGACTTCGTCTTTTACCAAATAGGGCTATCTTCTGTATACCACCCCTACCTTGTCACAACACAACTGATTGGCCCAAACGCATTAAGAAGGAAAGAAATGTCCACAAATTAACTTTTAACAAGACACACCTGTTAATTGAAATGCATACCCAGTGACTACCTCATGAAACTGGTTGAGAGAATGCCAAGAGTGTGCAAAGAGTGTGCATCAAGGCAAAGGGTGGCTGTTTTGAAGAATCTGATATATAACATATATTTTGATTTGTTGGTTACTACATGATTCCATGTGTGTTATTTCATAGTTTTGATGTCTTCACTATTATTCTACAATGTAGAAAATAGTCAAAATAAAGAAAAACCCTGGAATGAAAAGGTGTGTCCAAACTGAGTTTGAATTTGTTTTCCCACCTTCCCTAAACTCAGTCTATTTTCAGTGTACTCGCTAGCAGCCTCTACAGTCAGTTTGGTTGTCTGAGAGTGTGCCTGGGTCTGGATCATAGAGAGAGCACTAGAGAGGAATTATGGTTTTGGGACTTATGATTTCAGCCTCTTTATAGTTGTATCTCTATGGTCCTGATGCTGTAAAGGAAACAGAGGAGAGGACAGAGAGGTCAGGAGCAGAGTGAGCCCTCAAACCTGGACAGCTCCACTCCCAGATGGGCACTACGAACATGATGTTCCCTGGAAAAGGAGGATATCTCAGTCTCTCACATCCTTCTGTGAATCTTGGTCGGAGCGTTAGTGGAGTGGTATGTTGTTAGCGCTGATTGTGGGGATTCATGTCATGCAGTGAATCAAAAGGAGGCTTTTATTCAGATGAAACACTGTACTGTAGTTCCATACAAGCAATCAGAGCGCTATGGATTTCGATGAAGACTGCAATGGCTGTGGTGGTGGTTACACTGGTCTCAATGGACTGAATCCATGCATAACTCATTATTTTGTGGAAATCTCCAATTGACAACAATGCGTTGTATGGATTCTACCTGTCACGATTATCTCTTTGGACAGACCAATGCGCAGCGAAGTATCCAGAATACATATTTATTAACGAACGGGACTAGACGGAACAAAACAATAAATGAAGAACATGACGTGGATACAAACGCTAAATCCTAAACTGGACACTGGGACATAAACCTAAACACGATAATCATAACGAGAAACAATAACCCACAAAACTTAAGTGCAAACCCCAAACATATATATGGTTCCCAATTAGAGGTAACGAGACTCAGCCGTCTCTAATTGGGAACCTTTACCCCAACATAGAAATACACACCATAGAACAAAATAAACCCTACACCAAAACAAAACTAAACACTCCAGCCTGTACACGTTACAGTACCCCCCCCCAAAGGCGCGGACACCGACCGCGCCCAGAAGTCCGTGGGGGGGTCTTCGGGTGGGTCCTTTTGTCCCAGGTGGGGGCTCCGGTGCCGGCCGTGCTGGCTCGAGTTCACGCACCGGAGGCCCTGGACCATTAGCTGGAACAGATAGTACTTGATTCGTGATGTTTACAGTGGCCTTGGTGCAGGAAGCAGAAACCGGCCGTACCGGACTCATGATGCTCACTGGAACTCTGGTGCGTGGAGCAGGAACTGGCCGTACTGGACTCATGATGCTCACTGGAAACTCTGGTGCGTGGAGCAGGAACTGGCCGTACTGGACTCATGATGCTCACTGTAACTCTGGTGCGTGGAGCAGGAACTGGCCGTACTGGACTCTGAGGGCGCACAGGGGCCCTGATGCGTGGAGCAGGGACAGGTCGTGCCGGGCCCTGAGGGCACACAGGGGGTCTGATGCGTGGAGCAGGGACAGGTCGTGCCGGGCTCTGAAGGCGCACAGGGGGCCTGATGCGTGGAGCAGGGACAGGACGTGTTGAATCCACAACACGGACATGGATCTCGGAGCGTGGAACAGGTACAGGACGTGTTGAATCCACAACACGTACTGGGATCTTGGAACGTAGAACAGGCACAGGACGTGTTGAATCCACAACACGGACAGGGATCCTGGAGCGTGGAACAGGGACAGGACGTGTTGAATCCACAACACGCAAAGGGGACCTGATGTGGAGAGCCGACACCATTCCTCCAGCTAGCTCACTAACCCTGGCCTCACGGGTGAGTGGAGCTGGAATCTCACGAACTGGGCTGTGGATTCGCACCGGAGATTCTGCCCGTAGGACCGCAGGATATCTTGGTCCTAGGAGACACACTGGAGACCTGGCGCGCAGAGTTGGCACCACTCTTCCAGGTAGCACACTGACCTTGGCCTGACAGATGAGTGGCGCTGGGATCTCTCGCACCGGGCTGTGGACACGTACCAGGGACACGGCACGCAGAACCGGTGCAGGATATCTTGGTCCTAGGAGGCGCACTGGAGACTTGGCGCGCAGAGCTGGCACCACTCTTCCTGGCTGCACACTCAGTCTAGCCCGACTGACGAGTGGAGCTGGAATTTTTCGCACCGGCCTCTGAATCCGCACAGGAGAAACCGTGCGCAAAACTGCATAGCACGGTGTCCTTTCAGTGCGACGCTCCCTCCAATGCTCCCTCCAAGGAGCACGAGGATTTGGCTCAGGAGTCCCCCCTGAACCGGCCAACCTCCTCGTGCACCCCCCCCCCCAAAAGTTTTTTGGGGAAGCGGTTCGGCCCTTCTAGCCAGGCGAAGACCAACATATTTCTCCCTCTCCGGGCTCCTTGCCCCATATAGCTCCTTGTAACTCCCCCCGCTCAGCTTTCGCTGATTTCCTCCTCCTCCTGGGACGACGATGCTCCGCCGTCTCTCTCCATGTCCAGGACTCCTGGTCTTCTCGCTGCTTGGTCTTTTCGGGGTGGGTTATTCTGTCACGATTATATCTTTGGACAGACCAATGCGCAGCGAAGTATCCAGAATACATATTTATTAACGAACGGGACTAGACGGAACAAAACAATAAATGAAGGACATGACGTGGAAACAAACGCTAAATCCTAAACTGGACACTGGGACATAAACCCAAACACGATGGCATGAACCTAAACACGATGGCATGAACCTAAACACGATAATCATAACGAGAAACAATAACCCACAAAACTTAAGTGCAAACCCCAAACATATATATGGTTCCCAATTAGAGGTAACGAGACTCAGCTGCCTCTAATTGGGAACCATTACCCCAACATAGAAATACACACCATAGAACAAAAGAAACCCTACACCAAAACACTAAACTAAACACTCCAGCCTGTACACTCAGGCCTGGACATTACACTACCCAAAATTACACCATAGGGAAGTGAGGAGAGATGGCATTGTTTTTTCTTTGATTGAATGCAATGCATGCAACTGTGATACATCTAATACCACGCTAGAACCTGACCCAGGCAGGGTATATTGTAGCTTACAAATGAGATTACCAGTGACAGCTAACAGGTCCCATTTACACCATGGATCTCTGGTCCCAGCCTCATCTCCCATTCCTGTCCCAATGTGTAGTCTCTGTGAAAACTAGCACACACTACAGCTCTCCAGGACCCGATTCTCAAGTTCACCATTCTTTGAGGTGTATGTCTTCTTTGAGGTGTATGTCTAAGACTAGATTAGATAGACTTCTTTACTCCAACAGGGTTATTGAACAAATTTCTATAAAAACTGTGTAATGGGAGATTTACCAACTGGTGGAGAGACATGATTAAAAAGACTTCTTTATATCCTGAGTAGTGCTCTGTTCATGTGTTCCAGTGGTTAGTCTCTCCTTTCCTCACTCACTCCATCTCTCTCCCTCCATCTCTCTCCTTCTCTCCCTGAGCTACAGAGGGCAGACAGGCCTGTTTTATTTAATAACTTACTCAGGCCTCTGATCCACGGTTAATGATGGAGCCAGAAGCCCCCTCGGTACAAAACACTCTCTGGCGGCCCCTAAGAATCACTACGCTCAGCTCTATTTGAGCACCACAAGTGCCAGTCGCACTGCAGAGCCTGGGAGGGCCATAAGAGGCAAGGCGACTGGCAGCCGTGGAGCTGGCATGGCGGACGGGAGCCATAAAAGTGCCAACCTGCTGTCCCCTGGTGGTCACAGAGGCGCCTGAGCCGTGCCAGTGGACATCAGAGGTACAAGACAGGGAGGAAGACATTAAGAAAGAGAGAGAGGGAAACAAACAGAGGGATAGAAAAGAAAGAATGCAGGGATGTAGAGAGAAAGAGAGAGGGAGGAAGAAAGAGGGAGGAAGGAAGAAAAAAGGAGTGAGGAGAGCTGGAGGATAGAGGCTAGCAGAGATGGCAAGCTGGGGAGTATCTGATATCATTTTGGCCTGTCCTCTCCACTCGTCCTTTTTTTCCCGCTGATCACACAGAGCTGGATCCAGTTTCAGATCACTCTGTATAACACTGCACTGTGATCAGAGGATGAATGGGGAAGCATTTGAATACAGCGCACTGACAAATGGTGTGAGAGATGTGCTTTGAATTGAATGAACGAAGTTCAGTGGGTTGGAGAAGAATTCTGGCAACAGCAACTTTGTGGGTTAAATTTCCGCATGGGCCATGTGTACTGACTGTAACTCGATCTAGATACGAACTTCTGATGGTGACTGTATAAAAATGAGGAACAGTTTGTGTCATCGCTGTTACGGAAAGTAAAGTGTAACCAAGTTGACCGCTGTGACAGAGTTGACATTGTTTCCTGAATGAAGAGTGTGTGGAGAGAGACAAAATGATTTGACCTCTAATGCAAAGTCAGGAGGCGATGAGGATACTTGTGCCTTTTAACCTGCAGGTTGTGCGGTCAGGGGGTGGGGGTTAGAGGTCACTGACCGTTGCGGTCGATGGCAAAGGGCGTGTAGGAGGTGACGATGTCATAGTTGCAGATCTGGCTGTACTGCGGGGAACAGTCCTGGTCCCAGGCCTCTACCTGCAGGATGCTGTCATACATCTTCCCTTCCATTACTGAAGCGTGGTACATAGGCTCCCGGAACACAGGAGAGAACTCATTTACGTCATCCACCTGGATGTGAACCACTGCCCTGGAGAGAGTGAGAGAAAGAGAGAGTGAGAGAGAGTGTTGTGGAAAATCTTGAGTCAAATATTTACACAGATACCGGAACTTGTGAATTCAATTCAGACTTCAATTCAACGGATTAAAGCCGAGCCTCTCCCATGGAAAGAGTCTGACTCCCTTATCACAGAGCTCTTCCTTTATAGGCTTCTGTCCCTGCTTAACGTATAGAATCACACTTTGTATGTTCATGAACTACTCCCATTGGCCCTATAGTTATCACATTATCTTTACATAGCACATATAGTCACTCCTTGTCTATTCATGAACAAATTCTTTGCTTGTTAATGCCCACATCTGACAGCTGTCTAGGTTATAATGGTAGCTATAATGGTGCCTTAGCCCCCATCCTATATGCTCTATTCCTTATATAGCCATTGTGTCTCAGCACTTAAAAGTGGACTGTCTAAATTCTGCCTGCTAATATTGGAAATGCAATCTCAGTCATGTTGTCTGCTACCACAAAAGCGAGAGAGAGAGAGAGAGAGAGAGAGAGAGAGAGAGAGAGAGAGAGAGAGAGAGAGAGGCAGTAAGACCGATATCTTTGATACTCTTTCTTCCAACATGACACAATAAGTACTAATGATTGATTACAAAATACTCAACGTCTTCAAACCCAAACCCCCCACTAAACCCTCAAAAACAGAAACAACAAACCATAACATACAATACAAATCCGCTCATAATCTCATTACCAGCTGAGAGAACAAGAGAGAGAAACATGAGAGCATACAGTACAGACAGTCAAATCCTGCTTTTCACTGATAGTTGTACTGTAAAAAAGGTTGGTAGCGAATGAGAGATATCCTCACTACATCTAGGTTGGTTCAGGGCTTCTTCTTTGTACTATGTAAAACAATCCCCAAGCAACACTAAAGGGCTGAACATAACAAGTCATATTTTCAATATCTTAGTATTATTTAAATAAGTCCAGTTTCTCAAACTCAACCTGACAATGACCTTGTGTGACAAGAAGCGATGGTGGGTCTGTTTCTGTAGCATGTCTTCCTAATTAAAGACATTGACTTAATGAGACCTACTTAGAATGTCCTGCAGTGATGCACACACACACACACACACACACACACACACACACACACACACACACACACACACACACACACACACACACACACACACACACACACACACACACACACACACACACACACACACACACACACACACACACACACACACACACACACACACACACACACACAGTGCCATCTCTCAATGTTAAGAGACATTCATCAAAAATGCCCAAGCTGTGAAATCCCTCCCTTTCTCTCATACCGCTCTCTCTCTCTCTGTGTGACAGTATCCGCCTTAGTCGTTGCCCTAGACAACAGCTTTCAATAGCACTTCATCAGAGCAGGGACATAGGGCTTGATTTGCGGTTGTCCACAACTGTCAGGCTCATAGGGATCCTTCAGGCCTCATTAATTAAAAACATCCCACGAGCTGAACATTGAGCAAGTCTCAGCTGTGACTAGGTATTGCACAGTGGATGTGATCTGTCACTGTCTACGACCATAGTATTGAGAATAACTGTAGGACTCACATACTGTACACGTGGCATGGACAGCAGTTTGCTTGTGTAATGCATCATTTTGACAAAAATCTATCTCACACACACACATTACACAAAGATACAGACGCACACACACACCCTCCGACATTCCCTCCAACACACACACACACACCAACACCCGTACCCGACACACCGTTCCTTACTTATGTGACTTCTTCCAGCTGGCCCCGTTGGCCCCGGCCCCACAGTCGTAGGCCTGGATGATGAAGGTGTACTCCTTCTGGGTCTCACAGTCCACCGGGCCCTTGGCCCTCAGGACCCCCTCCCCCGACGTCCTGTTCAGGACCACCGCCTCGAATGGGGCCTCCTGCCCGTGGATATTAAATGCACAGATCTCCCCTGAACAAGAGGAGGTGGAGGAGATGGAAGAGGAGGAGGAGGACAACAAGAGGGGTGGAGAGGAAACAAGGCAGGGAGAAAGAATTAAAAGTGTGATAATGGACACCGTGTGTCGAAACTGTCAACCTATTTAGAGATCAGACCTGGAAATGTCTCTGCATGCCGCCACTCTAAACACTGTTGTCGAGGACATTGTGTATGTTTTAAGAGATGGTGACAAAAAACAGCTGAGCTGCTAAGAGACTGAAACAGATTTCTGCAGTTGTAATTGCCTCGGTTCTGCAGTTGTAATTGCCTCGGTGGCATCATGTCGTGCTAGGCCAGACAGGGAGGAGGAAATGCAATTTGTGTTTGCTTAGTTTTTCGATATTCCTCTCTCCAGGCCACCTTCCAGAAAAATAAAGTTTTTAAGTCTAATGGTCTCCAATAGGAGATAGACGAGAGTCCATGCTGGTTTTCTATCTCAGCTTTTAATAGCACAAGTGGTGTGATAATCAAGTTCAACTGAAGTTGAATTGTCTGCTGGACATGAGAAATTTTATACAATCGTTTGCTGTAAAAAATTGTTTTACCTTGTTGAATGAGTCAGATTGAAATTGTCATATGTAAGCACGACCTCGCTTATGACACAGAGCGTAGTTGTGACACAGACTGTGTGCTTGCCTTGTAAGGGTCTCTAGTTCAAGCCTTGCTACTGACTGCCTCCCACATTCACAACACTGATGTCAGAAGTAAATTTATAACCCGTTTCCTACCATTGGAGGCACAGCAAGAGTTGTGTGAGGGTCTTTTAAGAGAAACACTGGAGAACACTTTCTTGATGATGGGTTAGGGTGGTAAACCACGTCCATTGGACCAACACTTGGCGATCTTGTAAGACTTCCAAACCTCTTTTTTGTAGTAGGTCCACAAATCCATCCAATCATCCCTACAATATCCTCAACTTGTTCAGAAGCAATGCAATATTTGGCAATACACATTGTTCATGAACTTGTTGAAACATCACCTCATATTTGAGTCAGTCACACTGCTGAACACAATGATCTTTGTCAGCATATCTCGCTGACAGAAATGAAATAGGGGCCTGACACCAGGTGTAGTCAAGAAGGAAATAAGTACAGATATGCTACGCCAACTCACAAATAGACATTTTGTTTTGCTCTTTTTCTTTTTTTTACAGGTTTCTGATTCTGGAACTGTCTCTATCTTTCTGTGAGTGTTCTTTTCAGGGATTTGGGGAAATGGCCTTAAGGGAAAAGCCTCGCGCTCCTGACCCCGTGACAGCCGATATCACCTAAATCCCAGCAGGACGTCAGGAACAAAAAGTGCCAGGGCTATCCCTTGTGTGCGCAAGCCCCACTGCCAAGCTCTGATAAGCCAAACATATTCTCTCTCTCTCCCTCCACTTTTCATCCCTCGCTCTTTCTCTCTCTCTCTTTTTTTAGAACTCATTCCCCCCGTTCAGTTCTCTCTCCACCCGTAATGGTGAAATAACAATTTACCCTCTGCGGTCTGCCTGTCCGTGCTGCTGCCTGGGCTTGCGGTTTAAATTCCCCTCTATATTTCAATGCCTTATCGAAATTAAACGGCCACCACAATAGGCGGCGAGGTGCGCAGAGGGAGAAAATAATAATCCAAATACTGTGGGCGGCGTGCGAGGGGAAAGATAAGCACATCAAGGCTCTGCACATCCAGCGCCGTCCAAATATTTAGTTAGATGGAGAGGGAGGAAGGGGGAGACAATATGGAAATAACAAAAACAATCATACACTATATATAAAATACACAAACGTACAGAGTACTTGGAATAAAATAAAAACATTTTCACTTAGTAGTTTGGGTCTGATGCACAGCCGTTTTCCGCTCCATCTGGTTGGGCACATATGTCTTTTTCTGGGTAAGGGCAAGGAGCCAGGGTCAGGGAACGTATCGACGGGCGCAGTGAGAGAGACGATGTAAATGGTAAAGACAGACAGAGAGATTTCAGGGAAGAAGTTTCTTATCGTGTCAACAGAAGAGCACCTTGAATCTCTCTTGAACACCAATTAGATTTCCTCTCACAAGCACTGATGGGAGATGAGCTCTAATAGTCAGCTATTTACCCTGAATCTCACCCTTTTGGGCCTGATCTCTTTGGCATATATCTTACAGGAAGTGGATGTTTTCACAGTGAATGTGAACCAGGGCTTTCCCTACTTAGAAACAGATTACTTCATCCACCATGTTAATTATCCTCCTTTTACTCAAATGTCACATTCAATTCCCTCTCATGGTGTGTGTTTTGTCTTCTCATCATGATGATGGTGGAGTTTGTGTGCGTGTAGTGTGTGTGTGTAGTGTGTGTGTGTGTGCTTGTAGTGTGTGTGTAGTGTGTGTGTGTGTGGCTGATTAAAAAGCGGGTCTCTCTTGGCGGCCCTATCGGGAGGCTTATAGTTGATTCGCTGATTCTCTCGCCTCTCAGCTAGTGATCTAGCGCTCTCAGACGAACCCTCGTCCCCTTTCTTTAATTACTCACTGGATTACGACTCTCGTCACTAATGACCTGCTGCTAGCGCTCACACACTCACAAACCAGTGATCTGACACAGAGGCGGGAGAATGAGGAAGATGAAGAGGTTAAGGGTTTTCTCTGAGCTCTTCTTTAGCTTTCTGTTGATTTGTGATATGTTTTTCTACTGTGTGCCTTGATAATGAGCGGCCCAATGAAGGATGGACTACTAGCGGATTGCTAGTGGATAGGTCAAACTTACACATTACAGTTGCTAGTTGCTATGGGAGTTAAGACAAGTTCGATTTTGAATTGAAGTGTTAGGACTGCGTGGCCAAACACGACTCCAACACCAGCATTAAGTTTGCTGACGACACAACAGTGGAAGGCCTGGTCACCGACAACGATGAGACAGCCTATAGGGAGGAGGTCAGAGAACTGACATGTTTGGTGCCAGGACATCAACCTCTCCCTCAATGTGAGCAAGACAAAGGAGCTGATCGTGGACTACAGGAAAAGGCGGGCCGAACAGGCCCCCATTAACATCATTGGGGCTGTAGTGGAGCGGGTCGAGAGTTTCAAGTTCCTTGGTGTCCACATCACCAACGATCTACCATAGTCCAAACACACCAAGACAGTCGTAAAGAGGGCACAACAAAACCTTTTCCCCCTCAGGAGACTGAAAAGATTTGACATGGGTCCTCAGATCCAAAGTTCTACAGCTGCACCATCGAGAGCATCCTGACCGGTTGCATCACCACCTGGTATGGCAACTGCTCGGCATCTGACCGTAAGGCGGTACAGAGGGTAGTGTGTACGGCCCAGTACATCACTGGGGCCAAGCATCTTGCAATCCAGGACATATATAATAGGCGGTGTCAGAGGGAAGCCCATAAAATTGTCAGAGACTTCAGTCACCCAAGTCATAGACTGTTTTCTTAACAGCTTCTACCCCCAAGCCATAAGACTGCTGAACAATTAATCAAATGGCCACCGGACTATTTAATTTACCCCCCCTCCACCCTTTAGTTTATTTGGTAAATATGTCTTAACTCTTCTTTAACTGTACTGCTGGTTAAGGGCTTGTAAGTAAGCATTTCACGGTAAGGTCTACATTGTTGGGTTCGGTGCATGTGACAAATTAAGTTGGATTTGATTTGTTTTGAATATACTCCACAACAGCACACACACACACACACACACACACACACACACACACACACACACACACACACACACACACACACACACACACACACACACACACACACACACACACACACACACACACACACACACAGAGACACACACACACACACACACAGCCTAAAAAAGCAACACCATGGATCAAGCTACGTATGTATGATCTTATGACATTTCTCATATAACAAAAACATTTCTACAGCAACACCTCATCCTTTCCTTTCTCACAATAACAGTAACCTACACCACCATTTCTGCAGAATCCCTCCGGTCATTCATATTGTTCTGAGGTATTGGCTGTGGTTTCAACACCAAGGGCAGTGCTTATTGCCAGTCACGGTGGACAATTCATTAGAATCCCATTGGACTCTTTCATTAAGATACCAGACCTCCTAATTGCATTTGGGAGATAGCAGAGCCAACCATGTGACCCCTGCAGCTAATAAACAGCTCTTACAGACATACACACTGTCTGTCTCTCTCTCTCTCTCTCTCTCTCTCTCTCTCTCTCTCTCTCTCTCTCTCTCAATGGACATGACAACACAGCGTACAGGAATTCAATATCACAGACAATACTTTGGTTTTTATCTGGGGCTTTCGGGGGATGCAATGCAATTATTATAATTGCACCAGTACAGTTGTAGGACTTGAATTACGCAGAAGGAACTGGGGAGGTGGGTAGGATGTTAATTGAAATCACATCCAATGGCGAAGCAACTGTAGGACAAGTATGACTTCAACTGTGTCACGGATTCCCCCGGTACTGCTGCTCATTCCGGGCACCAGCTCCTGAGGTCTACGTCACCGGCCTCTAGGCGTCACTGAACTGTTTCATTACCCACACCTGGTTCCCATTCCCCCTGATTAGTAATTGTATACATGTTCCCTCTGTTCACCATTGTTTTGTCAGTTATTGTTCCCATGTCCGTTGGTCTTGTGAGTACCTGTGCTTTGTTGTGTTGGCTTTCATGCTGCATGTATTGTGTACTCGTTATTACGGGTTTCTTTCTGTTTATTGGTGTGCATTTGTTAATACAGGTGTCGTCCCGTGTATTGTTATTACGGGTCTCGTGTATTTAGTAGAGGTTTAACCTCGCTCTTTTGTTAGGGTTACATTCCTGTGTTTTTGTATACATGTTTGTTTTGGGCTTCGTCCCTGTGCCTTTTCATGGCATGTTGTATTTTTGGGTGGAGTATTAAAACCCCCTATTATGTATTCCTGCGCCCGTCCCAATCATTTATACAACGTGACAAACTGTTGACTTAGGTAGTGTAAATCTTTGACACAAAGCTTACCTTACAATTCAGGTGTGAAAACTGTGAAAAATGGTAAGGAAAAAAATTATGTAATTATGCTTGTTTATCATTCATTGTTCATTACAATCTGGTTTAGCCCATTGAAGCCAAACAAAATGATCATTATCGTAGGGCCTGAGGTAGCAGGCGTGAAAGAGTGAATCAGGAGTTGAAGCATGCAGAGAGAGAGAGCCCTGGGTACCTAGCTCATTGATTTATAGCATGAAGGTAGGGGAGGTGAGGATAGGATGGGGAGGGAGAGAGAGAGAGAGAGAGCCCTGGGTACCTAGCTCATTGATTTATAGCATGAAGAGAGAGAAGGTAGGGGAGGTGAGGATAGGATGGGGAGGGAGAGCGAGAGAGAGAGAGCCCTGGGTACCTAGCTCATTGATTTATAGCATGAAGAGAGAGAAGGTAGGGGAGGTGAGGATAGGATGGGGAGGGAGAGAGAGAGCCCTGGGTACCTAGCTCATTGATTTATAGCATGAAGAGAGAGAAGGTAGGGGAGGTTAGGATAGGACAGGGAGCGAGGGAAAGAGAGACTGGAAAGGAAGATGTAAGACAGAAAGTATGGAGAGAGAAAAAGAGGCCAAGCGAATGGGGAAAGAAAGAAAGAGTGAAAGAGAAGAGAGACAAAGCTAAGAGAGAGGGAAAATAGACAGAGTGAGAGTAAGCCATAAAAGAATGAGTGTGCGAGAAAGACATACTTAAAAGAGAGACAGAGGGAGAGAGTTAGACATATAGACAGAGAGAGAGAAAGAGAGAGAGAAATAGTGAGAGTTAATGCAGCTATAAATAGATGTGCCTGGCAGGCCTCCCCTGAGTCTGTCCCCCTGTTTGCCTGTCCTCCTCCCTCTCCAGATGACCTCTGCTCAGGGGGCATCAATTATTCAGCTCTTAAAGTTGGCATCCAGGTGCTCTGCTCATCTCATCCCTCCCCCTCTACCCCCTGCTTTCTACATTCCCCTCCTCTCTCTGCATCCTCCTCTCATCTCTACCCTCTCTTCTTCCTTCCATTTCCCTTTTTTTCTCTATCTACCCACCCCCCCATCTCTTCTCTACTTCTTATCCCTCTCCTTTCCACTCAACTTTTTTCTTTTTGCTTATTCTCTACCTACCTCATCTCTCCATCTCCACCCCAACTGACCCTGCTGCCCTCCACAGCTGCTTGGTTTCCCCGTGGCGGTTACACACTGACAGCTCCCACATCTGCGGTGGTCACGAGGTCACAGAGACAGGGTTTCCTGAACGCCGGGAGCCCCTCGCTCAGGAATGCCCATTGCCTGGAAACAACTCTGCTGTGATGAGGTACAAAGCCAACAGCGATTAGATTGCAACAGAGGCAGAGACGGAATGTACAGTGTCCGCTTGTGTAGGTTTAGGCTTGTGTAATTTGCTGTGACTAGGGTTGACAGGATTGTAGAATGTAGGATGTCCCTCCTGGGTATCCGTTGTTGCCTGACTTACTTGCATCAAACATATTTCTGAAATCATGCTGAACAGTTAATCAAATGGTACCTGGAATATTTACCTTGACATGGAATGGCATCAAACACATGGAAACCACGTACTTATTGTATTTGATACCATTCGTACCCCTGCACATTGACTCAGTACCGGTACTCCTCGTATATAGCCTCGTTATTTTATTGTGTTGCTATCTCTTTTTATTTAACAAATATTTTTCATACTTTTTAAGTCCGCATTGTTGGGAACGGGCTCGTAAGCATTTCACTGTAAAGTCTACACAGGTTGTATTCGGCATATGACAAATAAAATGTGATTTGATTCTGAGATGGCCACTAGTGAACACTAAATGCAATTACCTGCACTGTTGAGTTATGGACTAAGTTCCTATTTTGTCACCTGCACGTCAATTAGGAGAAAACTGAAACAAATGCATCACTCACACCCAAAATTCTTTACTCATTTGATTGTCTTATCTTCTATAAATCTAATTTTCACATATGGTAACCTTGAGTGCCCGGCGAGGCGTCTACTAATGTATCTCAATTTCCACACCCTTCATTCAGTCTCAGCTCTGTGTTCATCCAGTAATACTTCACTGGCAGTGGGCAGCAGCACCAACAGGCTGGAGCTTCATCAGACAGTCTATATGTAACTGGATGCTGCTGGCCAAACAGACTATCAGCCAGAGTTACTCCTTACAGCATGCCAAGCCAAGAGGTCCCAGCAAGCACTGCCAACGTGCTGCGCGCCAAAGGCTGTTCATTGCCACACACATCCCTCCTCCCACACCCACACACACACACCCCTAAACTCAGCAAAAAGAAAAACGTCTTTTTCTGGACCCTGTCTTTCAAAGATAATTCGTAAAAATCCAAATAACTTCACAGATCTTAATTGTAAAGGGTTTAAACACTGTTTCCCATGCTTGTTCAATTAACCATAAACAATTAATGAACATGCACCTGTGGAACGGTCGGCTTACAGACGGTAGGCAATTAAGGTCACAGTTGTGAAAACTTAGGACACTAAAGAGGCCTTTCTACTGACTGTGAAAAACACCAAAAGAAATATGCCCAGGGTCCCTGCTCATCTGAGTGAACATGCCTTAGGCATTCTGCAAGGAGGCATGAGGACTGCAGATGTGGCCAGGGCAATAAATTGCAAAGTCCGCACGGTGAGACACCTAAGACAGCGCTACAGGGAAACTGGACGGACAGCTGATCGTCCTCGCAGTGGCAGACCACGTGTAACAACACCTGCACAGGATCAGTACATCCGAACATCACACCTGCGGGACAGGTACAGGATGGCAACAACAACTGCCCGAGTTACACCAGGAATGCACAATCCCTCCATCAGTACTCAGACTGTCCGCAATAGGCTGAGAGAGGCTGGACTGAGGGCTTGTAGGTCTGTTGTAAGGCAGGTCCTCACCAGACATCACCGGCAACAACGTCGCCTATGGGCACAAACCCACCGTCGCTGGACCAGACAGGGCTGGCAAAAAAGTGCTCTTCACTGACGAGTCGCGGTTATGTCTCACCAGGGGTGATGGTTGGATTCGCGTTTATCGTCGAAAGAATGAGCGTTACACCGAGGCCTGTACTCTGGAGCGGGATCGATTTGGAGGTGGAGGGTCCGTCATGGTCTGGGGCGGTGTGTCACAGCATCATCGGACTGAGCTTGTTGTCATTGTAGGCAATCTCAATGCTGTCCATTACAGGGGAAGACATCCTCCTCCCTCATGTGGTACCCTTCCTGCAGGCTCATCCTGACATGACCCTCCAGCATGACAATGCCACCAGCCATGCTGCTCGTTCTATGAGTGATTTCCTGCAAGACAGGAATGTCAGTGTTCTGCCATGGCCAGCAAAGAGCCTGGATCTCAATCCCATTGAGCACGTCTGGGACCTGTTGGATCGGAGGGTGAGGGCTAGTGCCTTGGTGGAAGAGTGAGTTAACATCTCACAGCAAGAACTGGCAAATCTGGAGGAGTCCATGAGGAGGAGATGCACTGCAGTACTTAATGCAGCTGGTGGCCACACCAGATACTGACTGTTACTTTTGATTTTGACCCCCCCTTTGTTCAGGGACACATTATTCAAATTCTGTTAGTGACATGTCTGTGGAACTTGTTCAGTTTGTCTCAGTTGTTGAATCTTGTTATGTTAATTCAAATATTTACACGTTAAGTTTGCTGAAAATAAACGCAGTTGACAGTAAGATGACGTTTCTTTTTTTTGCTGAGTTTATTTAGCAATTTACGTGAATGTGAGAGTTTCACATGGTGAGTTTTCTTACATGTGAACCTGCATATCCAATTCTCACATGAAAGTTTTAACATGTAAAACTGCAACTTCCACATGTGAAACTGCAATTCACATGTCAGGTGAAAACATGTTATTCTGTGTAAAGGTGGTGTCAACATGGGAACTCTAAATATAATACACGTGAAAATATGTTTTTTTTGTAAGGCCATTGCTGTACTACAGATAATGTCATCTTGGTTGTCAAAGTTATTTGATAAAGGATTCACATGCTAGTCTAACAGATGAGCCATCTACTTTATATAATTACAGCCTGATGTGCTCCCAGTGGTGTATTCAACATCAGTTGCACTGCTTACGTATGTCCCGTAGCAGAGGGAAAGTGCACAGACACATGCCACAGTCCTAGGCTACTAAAATGTTGCAGTCGTTGGTTTTTAAAGCTTGACAATGAATAACCAAAAATCTAAACTTGCAACAAAACACCATGCAAAAAGGGAAATATGTGGGCCTATTACAGCAACAATTGAGCAATAGCCTAGGCTGGCGAGCACACCATACAGCAATGCTGCATTCAACCACAGTGGTGATCCACAGCGTGAAAAAACGAAACCTGTTAAGTTTAAATGTTACAAAAACCTACCTACGTATTTTTTTATTTGCAGTTTTTTTAATACTTTTTGATTAGGGTTGCAGTATATTGTGCACATCTGCAATCATAGCAGCAACGGCTGGACAAATATTATTTATCTCTTCTTATATACAGCATCTTATGTATGTTAATAAGCGTTCCTCTGCCCAGGTATTGCTGACACATGTCAGATCTTACACTATCTAGAACCTAAAAGGGTTATTCGGCTGACCCCATAGGAGAATCCTTTGAAGAACCCTTTTTGGCTACAGGTAGAACCTTTTTGGGTTCCATATAAAATTCTTTCCACATAAGCTTAAACCTGGAACCCAAAAGAGTTCTACCTGGAACGAAAAGGGTTCTCTTATGGGGACAGCCGAAGAACCCTTTTGGAGCCCTGTACAATGCCTGGATAGGTATTTTAAATATCAGCTAACCACATCATAAACATTTAGACATACATACACACACACACACACACACACACACACACACACACACACACACACACACACACACACACACACATGGACACACACACACACAGAAAAGTACACTCGCATGAGCACACACACACACACACACAGACAAACACACACCAGGCCAGCGACTGCAGCCAGAGGTCCAGCCCACTCGACCACAACAGGCAGGGGTGTGAGAGCATGTGACAACTGCTGAATGACAAACGACACATAGGAGTCAGTGGATGGGCCCTTGCTAACACACCAAGCACACACATCCAAACATACACTCTACACGTGCAGTCACATAAAGACTTCTAACCTTCAAGATTCACACATCGTTGCGTTCTACTCTCAGACTCCATTCCTAGAGATCTGCCAAGAGTTAATTTCTCCCACCGAAGAGTAGCATTTTTCACAGCAGCACTGATCTAGAGTTAATAAAGTAATTCAAAGTGCTCTAGCAATTAACTGCAAACAATAGCATTGAAGCCATTTTCTCATCAGCGGTTTCCCAGAACAAATTCTAGCCCGGAGCTGTTTGCTATGATACCTTCTTATGGTACAAGTACATAATTATCAAACAACAAAGTGTCTCTAACAACATGTGTTCTCAAATTGTTTAGAGTCTAAAGTAGTGGACAGGAATGCGGCATTCCATATTCAGAAGTCGTCAGTTGTCAGGCAAAACCCAAAGCTCTGCCTGTCAACAGAAGGCCAAAGACAGAAGCTTTACTATTGTATCCTTAAAGTATATCAATGACCTCGTCTGCACTTCCGTCTCTGTCTGTGCACTGACTGTCAGCAGACAGGCCTAACATGATGAAATGTTAGCTCTATGATTATATCTAACTGCGAACCCAAATTACTAGGCTGTTAAAAAATTTGATCAACACTGTCAGAATGATTTCTAGCCAACCACTTCAAATGACTATGGCACGATTGTGTGTTCTATAGACTAATGGAAACAGATGGCATTAACGACTTCTCCACCGAGCGTTTAAGTCCTGCCCTAGAGATAGAGAGAGAGATAGACAGCACGAAGTGCAATGAGCATGGAGAAACCCTCTCTCTCACTTTGTACACTTCTATCTGTCGTTGTCTGTCAGTATACTGCACAATTTAATAAACACTTGTTCCCCAAAACACGTGTAAATATTGGACTATAAATTGTGCCTTCCTGTATTATACGTATGCTAAAATATTGATTCTATTCTACTGAGCCATTTATTTCATGTTTGCATTCTTATCTTTTCTTATTGTATTGTCGAGAAGGAACCTGCATGTCAGCATTTTCGTTGGACATTGAGTGCTTTGTGTATCCCGTGTATGTATGTATATATATATGACTAATAAAACTATTTGACAGTTGCAGAATCATTTTGCATTACTATCATCATTATAATTATTCAGAATCTTTTCCCGAGATGTTTGACTGACTATGGGAGGCAAAAACAGGATCGATTGGATTTGACAGTTGATATTTGAAAACATAAGCAAAGACGAGCCAACGCACTCTTACTAACCAGACACAATAACTGTCAGTTGCAGAGAAGTGTAGTATATGAAAGGTAAGGCTGAAACATCTTTCAGAGAAGTGCAGTATATGAAAGGTAAGGCTGAAACATATTTCAGAGAAGTGTAGTATATGAAAGGTAAGGCTGAAACATCTTTCAGAGAAGTGCAGTATATGAAAGGTAAGGCTGAAACATCTTTCAGAGAAGTGCAGTATATGAAAGGTAAGGCTGAAACATCTTTCAGCGACGTGTAGTATATGAAAGGTAAGGCTGAAACATCTTTCAGAGAAGTAATCAGTCTGAATCCATTTGGGAACTTTGTGTGATATGTAGTCGGTAGCGTGGTGTAATCTGTCATTTTTAGTGATCTTGGGACTCTTTATGTTTGTCATAACAGAGCAGTGATGATGTTTAAATGGGTAATATTACTGTCATTCGTGTTTATTTATCTGTCTCATCTAAGGTGGATATGAATGTGCTGTGCAGGCTTGAAATGAACAACATCCTACGTTAATGTATTGCTAGGCTAAATTGATGTGTATCACCGAATGTTGTCATATGTCAACATAACATGTTAGTGAGACATTATTAAATGTTCTTAGTATGATAGTAACGTGTACTGTCAATGAACATGTGTTGCATGATAAATATTGGTGCTGGGAAGATGTATTGCTATGCTAAATTAATGTGCAGCACGGAACACGATCATATTTAACATTACAAAATGTCAGTGAGACGTTATGTGTAGTAAATGCAATGAATAAAATGTGACTTCTGAGAAGGGGGCATGCAACAGCATTCAACATAAATATAACATGGTCCTTGGAGCCGGAGGTTCCACTTACCGTAGTGAAATGGCAGAGCGGAGACAGACAGTCCGTACCTTTACTGCCTCAGTCTTCTCCTTACCACAGTAGATAGGCATCATCTTTACCAGTCCCTTCAACACCCCTAATTTGCTGTCTTTAAAGGTGCAATCTGTGATTGCTGCATCCAGTAATTTTGACTTTTAAATGAATGATATACACTGAGTGTACAAAACATTGCTCTTTCCAAGACAGACTGACCAGGGGAATCCAGGTGAAAGCTATGATCCCTTATTTATGTCACTTGTTAAATCCACTTCAATCAGTGTAGATGAAGGGGAGGATTGTGTATGTGTGCCATTCAGTGGGTGAATGGGCAAGACAAAATATTTGAGTGCCTTTGAACGGGGTATGGTAGTAGGTGCCAGGTGCACCGGTTTGAGTGTGTCAAGAACTGCAACGCTGCTGGGTTTTTCACACTGTATCAAGAATGGTCCACCACCTAAAAGACATCCAGCCAACTTGACACAACTGTGGTAAGCATTGGAGTCAACATGGGTCAGCATCCCTGTGTAACACTTTCAACACCTTGTAGAGTCCATGTCCTGACGAATTGAGTCTGTTCTGAGGGGAAAAGGGGTGCAACTCAATATTAGGAAGGTGTTCCTAATGTTTTGTACAGTCAGTGTACCTGTATGTATTCATACATATTTGATTATATGTCAAGGACCATGCAATGTCTCCATGTAGCGCTAATGTTAGCTATCAAGCTGTCTATCTGCAGTCCCTAGGCAGCAATATACAACCAATTTGGACCAATACAACAACTTCATTGTGAGATCCCCGTTGTCACAGAGGTAAAGGACAGCCAAAAGGTCAGCCAAATATCATTGAAGGTCAGCCTCATTTGACTGTCTTCATCAGTCTCACTCAACAGGGACTACTAGGGCATCATGGGAGAATTACACCACAGCCAATCCCAACGACAGAATACTAATCGCATTCATAATGACAGAAATTGTGATATACGGTACTACAACCGCAGAACGAGCATTCAGTGCCGAAGGTCCAAGACACCAAGGTCCGTTCAAGTCAGACTTGGATAACTGTGTATATATATATTACCTCTATTTGCTCTTCACCAAATAGTAGGTCATGTCATCAGAAAGCGACTCTGAGATATTGCTTTTATGTGTCCTTCAGAGGGATGGAGGATTTCTGTGCTATGTGGCCTGGTGTGTCTAGTTCCCACAACACCCACACCAACCACATTCAGAGAGATATACACTATACATGCAAATGTATGTGGACACCCCTTCAAATTTGTGGATTCGGCTATTTCAGCCACACCCGTTGCTGACAGGTGCATAAAATCGAGCACACAGCCATGCAATCTCCATAGACAAACATTGGCAGTAGAATGGCCTTACTGAAGAGCTCAGTGACTTTCAACGTGGCACCGTCATAGGATGCCAACAAGTCAGTTTGTCAAATTTCTGCGCTACTAGAGCTGCCCCGGTCAACTATAAGTGCTGTTATTGTGAAGTGTAAACGTCTAGAAGCAACAACGGCTCAGCCCCCGAAGTGGTAGGTCACACAATCTCACAGAACTGGACCGCAGAGTGCTGAAGCGCGTATCATGCAAAAACTGTCTGTCCTCAGTTGCAACACTCACTACCGGTTCCAAACTGCCTCTGGAAGCAACGTCAGCACAATAACTGTTAGTCGGGAGCTTCATGAAATGGGTTTCCATGGACAAGCAGCCGCACACAAGCCCAAGATCACCATGCGCAATGCCAAGTGTCGGCTGGTGTGGTGTAAAGCTTGCCGCCATTGGACTCTGGCGCATTGGAAACACATTCTCTGGAGTGATGAATCACACTTCACCAACTGGCAGTCCGACGGGCTAATCTGGGTTTGGCGGATGCCAGGAGAACGCTACTTGTCTGAATGCATAGTGCCAACTGTAAAGTTTGGTGAAGGAGGAATAATGGTCTGGGGCTGTTTTTCACTGTTCGGACTAGGCCCCTTAGTTCCAGTGAAGGAAAATCTTAATGCTACAGCATACAATGACATTAGACAATTCTGTGCTTCCAACTTTGTGACAACAGTTTGGGGAAGGCACTTTGCTGTTTCAGCATGACAATGCGCAAAGAGAGGTCCATATAGAAAGGGTTTGTCTAGATCGGTGTGGAAGAACTTGACTGGCCTGCACAAAGCCTTGACCTCAACCCCATCAAACACCTTTGGGATGAATTGGAATGCCGACTGCGAGACAGGCATGATCGTCCAACATCAGTGCCCGACCTCACTAATACTCTTGTGGCTGAATGGAAGCAAATCCCGGCACAATGTTCCAACATCTAGTGTAAAGCCTTTCCAGAAGAGTGGAGGCTGTTATAGCAGCATATTAATGTTATTGTTGTGGAACATTCAGTTCTAATCATACGGCGGATGGTTTGTCTTCCTTTGTTAATTTATGGCTCTGACACCAACATAAGCCACCTTAAATTAATATCGCTATCTGAGTGCTGTTCTAAGCCTCGCCATTGAGTTTTGGTTTATCTGGCTGTCGGAAAGATGTCTAAAAGATGTCGCATGTGAGTTGCTTGTGACATAGACCAAACCGTTTTCTGGTATTTGGTAAACATGGTGTCACGATCTTCCTAAGGGACAGACCAAGGCGCAGCGAGGCATCCAGTATACATGTTTATTATTCAAAAACTAAACTCACGTAACTGGGTAAGACAACAAAAAGTAAATGTAACGACGATCGTGAAGTCGAACACACTAAACACAAACAAGCTATGTCCAAACAATCACCCACAAAACCTAAATGAAAACCCCAAATATATATATGGTTCCCAATTAGAGACAACGACACACAGCTGCCTCTAATTGGGAACCATTACCCCAACATAGAAATATAACCCCTAGAACATAAAAACCCTACACCAAAACCAAAGCAAAAACACGCCAGCCTGTCATTTCAGGCCTGGACGTGACACATGGAGTATCTAGTATGAAGTTGATTTTCAGGATAAACTAGTACAGGTGCCTGGTATTTGTAGACCCTATACAGCAGTGGGGTCACAGATATTGAAGAAGCATACATTATCACACGTTTTTACTGTCGTGCACAAGTACAGTAAAAAGCCTTTCTTGCAAGCTACAAACCCAACAACGCAGTAATCAATATCGAGGTAGCACTAAAAATAACAAGGTAGAACAAAAACACACAAGAAATATAAAGAACATGATAAAGTAAGAAGCTATATACAGGATCAGTTCCAATACCATATTTATAAATGTGCAGGGATACTGGAGTGATATAGGTAGTTATGTATAGGGGTGAGGTGACTAGACATCCGATATAAGATAAAGAGTAGCAGCAGCATAAATAATGATCATATGTGACTGTGTGTGTTGGAGTGTCAATGTGCATAGAGACACTGCAAAAAATATATATAATACAAGGGTCTACACGGACTCAGTCTGTGTAGACATTCTAGAAGCTGTTCAGTAGCCTTTTGGTGTCAGACTTGATGCACTGGTACCACTTGCCGTGCTGAAGCAGAGAGAACAGTCTATGGCTTGGGTGGCTGGAGTCTTTAACATTCCTTTCACACGCCTGATATAGAGGTAGTGGATGGCAGGGAGCTCGGCCCCAGTGATGTACTGGGCTGTCCGCACCACCCTCTGTACCGCCATGCAAATTGAGGGCGGTGTTGTTGCCATACCAGGCAGTGATGCAGCCAGTCAAGATGCTCTCAATGGTACAGCTGTAACACTTTTTGAGGATCAAGGGCCCATGCCAAGCCTGTTCAAGCTCCTGAGGGGGAAGAGGCGCTGTCGCAATTTCTTCATGACTGTGCTCATGTGAGTGGACCATTTTAAGTCCTGAGTGATTTGGACACAGAGGAACTTGAAGCTTTTAACTCGCTCCATTGCAGCCCCATCGATGTGGATAGGGGCGTGCACACCCTCCTGTTTCCTGTAGTCCACAATCAGCTCCTTGGTCTTACTGATGCTAAGGGAGAGGCTGTTGTCCCAGCACCACACTGCCAAGTCACTGGCCACCTTCCTGTAGGCTCTCATCGTCATCGGTGATCAGGCCTACCACCATCGTGTCCTCAGCAAACTTGATGATGGTGTTGGAGTCGTGCGTGGCCACACAGTCGTGGGTGAACAAGGAGTACAGGAGGGGACTAAGCACACACCCCTGTGGGGCCCCCAGTGTTGAGTTTCACCATTTGTTGTGAGCTTAGATAATGCTGCAGCAATTTCAAAGATTTTACAAAGTTACAGTATTTAAATAAATTCATTACGCCCTAATCTATGGATATTACATGACTGGGCAGGGGTGCAGTCATGGGTTTTACCTACAAAATGTCTTTATTACAGAGAGAAATACTCCTCAGCAGACATACTGCCAAATTCTCTAATACGATGTTGGAGGCAGCTTTTTTTGTTCCAGCTCATGAAACATGGGTCCAACACTTTACATTGCATTGATATTTTTGTTCAGTGCAGATTTAAAAGTTTGCATTTGAGACATGCATGCTCTTGGTAGCAGGCTGTTGTTGTTGTTGTGCGTGCATGACTGTTTTTCAAAAACGTTTCCAATTACCAGAGCATTTGAGCATTTTTCAAGGTTGATAGTTTGCTCGAGGGTGGGCAGGACTGACTTAGAGCACATAGTGTATGTGTGTCCTGCCGCTGTGTTTGAATTAACAATGCATGACATTTGAAGATGTAGTGCTGTGTGTGGCAGTGTGTACAGATGTGCATCCACCTCACATTGAGCCATACGTCACTTGGAACACACTCCCATGAGAGGAATCCCACTGTAAAGCTGTGCCAGCTCTTCCCCCTCACACATTCAAATCAAATCAAATGTTATTGGTCACATACACATATTTAGCAGATGTTACTGCGGGTGTAGCGAAATGCTTGTGTTCCTAGCTCCAACAGTGCAGTAGTATCTAACAATTCACAACAATACACAAATCTAAAAGTAAAATAACGGAATTAAGAAATATATAAATATTAGGATGAACAATGTCGGAGTGGCATTGACTAAAATACAGTAGAACAGAATACAGTATATACATATGAGAAGAGTAAAGCAGTATGTAAACATTATTAAAGTGACTAGTGTTCCATTATTAAAGTGACTAGTGTTCCATTATTAAAGGGGCCATTTTATAACCCATCTCATGCATTCGCTCGCTTACTCTTTTCCTCTCCTCTCTCCTTTTTCCTCTTTCCTCTCTTGCTGTGCCTGTGTTCATGTTTGTCTCCATCTTGTTTTGTTATAACCCCCTCTCTCTTTCTCTCTCCCTCTGTATTTATAAAGCCTACCTCTGCTCGTCCATCAATAATGCAGTGGTGCTTATAAAGCTCTATAAAATGCAGGGTCGACTGGAACTGGAGCCAAGGGATGTGTGAGACAGTAGGCATCAGCGACCCAAAATAGCACCCACTCCACCCCTCACCAGCCCCCCTGAGGCCCTATAAATTGCGCCCTGAATGGTGGAGGCATTACATGTGTGCAACTACATGTGTGCCGTTGATCAGCTACTGTTCCTCACTGCACTCTTCAATTTGAGCTTTGGTGTGTTGAACTGTGGGGCAGTCTTGGTAGGCACAGCAACCCAGTCTTGGTAGGCACAGCAAGATCCACCTAGCTAATGTTCTTTCTCTGTGTCAACACATGCAAATTAAGAGACAACGCGTGGACGCTCTGGTTCCTTATGGCTTTGCACATCTGTCCTGTCACTTTATCTCTCTCAACTGGAGCCTGGCTCAATGGTTCCGTGTTCCATCCATGTCCAGTACCTGAGCACCCTGTGTGGCCCCCTTGCTGCAGCCTAATTAGTACAAAGAAATCTCTATCTCCCCTCTGCATTCGCTGGGGCGACTGCTGATGAGGAACCATCTGTCTGGATCACCCCATAAAGACTCATTTTTCTCTGTCATCATCGATGGCAGAGGTGGCAGGGAGCACAGGAGAAGAGGGGGGAGAGGAGAGAGAGAAAGAGAAAGAGAGAGGAGGGATAAAGAGAGAGAGAAAAGGAGTTCATGAGATAGGGAATGAGATATATGGGGAGAACAGTTGGTACTAAATTCAGAGGGAGAAAAAAAAAGAGAAAAGGAGAGAGAAAAAAAGAGAGAAAGTGAGAGAAGAAGAAAGCTGTCAGTAGTGAGAGACTGCAGGAGATGGAGAAAGAGATGTATGAGGCAGAAAGAGTTGGCAAAGCTTTGCAGTGGGATTCCTATCCTGGGAGGATAGAGGTTCAATAGAAAGAGAGGAGAGGGGGAATTAGTGTGAATTACTTGTTGACTCCCTGTTTCTAGATCAAACCTAATGGCAGACAGGCACCTGCACAGTGGTTCTTCCTTTAAAAGTGTTGAGCTTATGCCGCAAACATTTGTGGTAAATTGTGGCATTCTGGCAACGCCTGAAACTTAAATAACATGGTATAGAATTCTGCGGCACCCAGCAAGCTGTGCTGCAGTACGCCACAACTTTTAAAAGAAGGACCACTGTGCCCAGCACATTTCCAAAATCAAATCAAACTTTATTTGTCACATGCGTCGAATACAACAAGTGTAGATTTTACAGTGAAATGCTTACTTACAAACCCTTAACCAACAGTGCAGGTCAAGAAGAGTTAAGAAAATATTTACCAAGTAGACTAAAATAAAAAGTAATAATTGTAACGATGTGAGCTGAGAGTCGGGAAGCAAGTTCAGGGAGTGAATAAATGTAATTAATAAATGAACAAAACAAGAAACACAAACAGCGCACTGACATTAAACAAAGTCAGAACAGAAACAATAACCCCTGGGGGAAGGAACCAAAGCGAGTGACATATATAGGGAAGGTAATCAGGGAAGTGATAGAGTCCAGGTGAGCGTAACGATGATGACAGGTGTGCGCCAGAACGAGCAGCCTGGTAACCTAGAGGCCGGAGAGGGAGCACACGTGACAGTACCCTCTCCCTGACGCGTGGCTCCAGCCGCAGGACGCCGACAAAGGGGACGAACCCGGGGATCAGGAGGGGGACCGGTCATCTCTGCTGATACCAGGCGGTGATGCAACCGGTCAGGATGCTCTTGATCGTGCAGCTGTAGAACCTTTTGAGGATCTGCCAAATCTTTTCAGTCTCCTGAGGGGGAACAGGTTTTGTCGTTCCCTCTTCTCGACTGTCTTGGTATGTTTGGACCATGATAGTTTGTTGGTGATGTGGACACCAAGGAACTTGAAACTCTTGACCTGCTCCACTACAGCTTAGTTGATGTTAATGGGGGCCTGTTCAGAGGGAGGTGTTTAGTCTCAGAGTCCTTAGCTTAGTGATGAGCCTCGTTGGCACTATGGTGTTGAACGCTGAGCTGTAGTCACTGAACAGCATTCTCACATAGGTGTCCCTTTTGTCCAGGTGAGAAAGGGCAGTGTGGAGTGAGATTGAGATTGCGTCATCTGTGGATCTGTTGGGGCAGTATGCGAATTGGAGTGGGTCTAGGGTGTCCGGGAGGATGTTGTTGATGTGAGCCACGACCAGCCTTTGAAAGCACTTCATGGCTACCGACGTGAGTGCCACGGGGCGGTAATCATTGAGGCAGTTTACCTTCGCTTCCTTGGGCACAGGGATCATGGTGGTCTGCTTGAAACATGTTGGTATTACAGACTCGGTCAGGGAGAGGTTGAAAATGTCAGTGAAGACCGAGCATGCTTTGAGTACACGTCCTGGTAATCCATCTGGCCCAGCGGCTTTGTGAATGTTGACCTGTTTAAAGGTTTTGTTCACAGCGGCTACCGAGAGCGTTATCACACAGTCATCCAGAACAGCTGGTGCTCTCGTGCCTGCTTCAGTGTTGCTTGCCTCGAAGCGAGCATAAAAGGCATTTTGCTCATCTGGTAGGCTCGCGTCACTGGGCAACTCGCGTCTGGGTTTCCCTTTGTAGTCCATAATAGTTTTCAAGCCCTGCCACATCCCACAAGCATCAGAGCCGGTGTAGTAGGATTCAATCTTAATCGCTTTGCTTGTCTGATGGTTCATCTGAGGGCATAGCGGGATTTCTTATCAGCGTCCGGATTAGTCTCCTGCTCCTTGAAAGAGGCAGCTCTAGCCTTTAGCTCGATGCGGATGTTGCCTGTAATCCATGGCTTCTGGGATATGTACGCACAGTCACTTTGGGGATGACGTCTTCGATGCACTTATTGATGAAGCCGATGACTGAGGTGGAATACTCCTCAATGCCATTGGATGAATCCCGGAATGTATTCCAGTCTGTGCAAGCAAAACAGTCCTGTAGTGTAGCATCCGCGTCATCTGACCACTTCCGTATTGAGCGAGTCACTGGTACTTCCTGCTTTAGTTTTTGCTCGTAAGCAAGAATCAGGAGGATAGAATTGTGGTCAGATTTGCCAAATGGAGGGCAGGGGAGAGCTTTGTATGCATCTCTGTGTGTGGAGTAAAGTTGGTCTAGGATTTGTTTTTCTCTGGTTGCGCATTTGACGTGCTGGTAAAAAATTCGTAAAACTGATTTAAGTTTGCCTGCATTAAAGTCCCCGGCCACTAGGAGCGCCGCTTCTGGGTGAGCATTTTCTTCTTTGCTTATGGCCTTATAGTGTTGGTTGAGAGCCGCCTTAGTGCCAGCTTCTGTTGTGGTAAATAGGCTGCGGTGGGGATCTGGGACTGTTCCTGTGAAAGCAGGATATCCTTCTCGTCGGACTCGTTAAAGGAAAAAGTTTATTCCAGTCAGCGGTGAGTAATCGCTGTTCTGATGTCCAGAAGTTATTTTCAGTCATAAGAGACGGTAGCAGCAACATTATGTACACAACAAGTAAAAAAAAATAAGTTACACAAAACGCAAAACAAATAGCACAATTGGTTGGGAGAATGTAAAACGTCAGCCATGTTAATTTATATCATCATCAATATTTGGTCTGGTTGGTTGATATGTTCAGCAGAGACAGGCAGAAAGACAGAGAGGAGCAGCTAAATCAACGACCCTCACCCCGACCCAACCCCCGACCCAACCCCCATATACTAAAGTATCCACTTAAGGCACTAGACAGCCAGCCATGTAGCTTGAGCAGAAGATTATGAATATGGTATTATTTAAGAGCATTGAAGAGAAATCACTATCAGTAAGAGTAATTGAGCTAAATAAGTAGCAGATTTACATAATTTTTCAATATCAATGATCAGCTGATAGCCCACACTCTTTTCCCGATGTCAATCATGTCTTCAGAAGGCACTGTATCTAGCTTGCTTACAGTTCATAATGAGTGAGTGTGTTGTTGCAGAAATAAATAGGCCTAAGCAAAAAAAAAAAAATGTATAAATTGCTACTGAGGCAGTTGGTATGTTATAAATTTTGAGATATGCAATTATGGCATTTTTTTTCAGTTTGAGCACCTGCCCTCTGAAAGTTCTGTGCATGGCCCTGACACCTGAATTATAGCTGCCTAAGTGTAACTTAGTTACATTATTGTGCAAGAGGGTCCTAAGTTCTGATAACTGCAGCTATCTTGTGTTTACTGTCCTGCTGTCTTGTTGTTTACTGTTGTCATGACGTTTCCCTGTTGGGGGAGGTTTATGACCCCCCATCAATACCTTTCCCCCTTTTTCTCTCCACTCTACAGAATGGACTATTGGAAAGCCCTTTGTTAACATAGAGAAAGTGTTGTAACGTCAAAAGGTTGGGTAAAAGAACAATCTTTATGTAATCCAACTAGTTGAAAGTGTCCATTGGTACTTCAAGAATATGATGTCAGATCAGTTGTTGTCTGAGACATTATTACTGATGATAGGACGACATAAACTGTATCAGATTCACATGGAATTGTTTTGCAATTTAAATGTTGAAATATGAAACTATTTGTGGAAATATGAAATGCAACATTAGTTTTAAAATGAGAGAATTGTTTCATAAGTAAAATATGCTCAATCAGTGGCCACACCCACGTGAATAGGCATTGATGAACCAACCCCTTTTCTACATTTCTATAAGAGCCACTGTGACCCAATTCACGGCGAACTAAGCCAACCTCAGCGTGAGCTCTTGTTGCGAATGGTTGAACGACTACAATCTAACAAAATTAACATTATGTTCCCGACGACGTGAGGACTGGTGTCCATACTTTTAAAGGGCTAATTTCAACGTGGAGATGACGATCGCCGCGCTGGAAGGATGAATTTGACTACACCAGCCAGAATATAGCATGAGCTTATAGTATGGCAACTTGGTATGAACTTTGAACTCTTATTCACTAAAGAAGTGATACATCCTAGACGTCGAGTTATCAACAGCAGCTGTAAACGTGCGTGGCCTAGGAAAGACGGACAATCTCTTCAGAACGACAGGGTACTACAATGTAGCCGTTCTACCACAAGACGACACACTACAATGTATCCACCCAGAAATATTCTTCAAAGGACAAGGGAGATCTCTGCTGGGCAACCCAGCCTTCCATTTTCGACCAATCTATTGAAGCACAGCTCAGAGTAAATATATTTATTGCGTTTTCCTTTTCCGAATGAGCAGTTATTTAGAATGCATAAGATTCTGAATTTACGATAGCATATCTTCATAAGGTCCAATAGAGACCCAATACTTTTGTTCCTCAGTCTTCCTGAGCTTTCGTTCAAACCCAACCCACTTTCTTTGTGTAACCAGCCGTCATATTGGCTTCATCCTCTACGGATGTTTTCTTTTATGACATAATTAGTAATCAATGTATGATCCATCCTGTGTATATGTAATTCGGTGTGATTATTGAGGTATTTCGTAAATAAATACTTAAACCAAATTTTGGATTGCTGATTCAACTTGTTAGCCAGGGTTTGCCTTCTTCACCACACTGTCTGTGTGGGTGGACCATTTAAATTTGTCCGTGATATGTACGCCGAGGATCTTGAAACTTTTTACCTTCTCCACTGCAGTCCCATCAATGTGGATAGGGGGATGCTCCCTCTGCTGTTTCCTGAAGTCATAGGGGGTGCTCCCTCTGTTGTTTCCTGAAGTCATAGGGGGGTGCTCCCTCTGCTGTTTCCTGAAGTCATAGGGGGGTGCTCCCTCTGCTGTTTCCTGAAGTCATAGGGGGGTGCTCCCTCTGCTGTTTCCTGAAGTCATAGGGGGTGCTCCCTCTGCTGTTTCCTGAAGTCCAAGGGGGGTGCTCCCTCTGCTGTTTCCTGAAGTCCAAGGGGGGTGCTCCCTCTGCTGTTTCCTGAAGTCCAAGGGGGGTGCTCCCTCTGCTGTTTCCTGAAGTCATAGGGGGGTGCTCCCTCTGCTGTTTCCTGAAGTCCTGTTGTATACTATCCTGCTGACCTGTTTAATGTTCTGTGGTTTACTGTCCTGTTGGTTACTGTTCCCCCTCAGGAAACTAAAAATATTTGGCATGGGTCCTGAGATCCTCAAAAGGTTCTACTGCTGCACCATCGAGAGCATCCTGACTGGTTGCATCACTGCCTGGTACTGCAATTGCTCGGCCTCCGACCACAAGGCACTACAGAGGGTAGTGCGAATGGCCCAGTACATCACTGGGACTAAGCTGCCTGCCATCCAGGACCTCTACACCAGGCGGTGTCAGAGGAAGGCCCTAAGAATCGTCAAAGAACCCAGCCACCCGAGTCATAGACTGTTCTCTCTACTACCGCATGGCAAGCGGTACCTCAATTAGCCTGACCAACCAGTGCTCCCACACATTGGCTAACCGGGCTATCTGCATTGTGTCCCACCACCCACCACCCGCCAACCCCTCTTTTACGCTACTGCTACTCTCTGTTCATCATATATGCATAGTCACTTTAACCATATCTTCATGTACATACTACCTCAATCAGCCTGACTAACCGGTGTCTGTATGTATCCTCACTACTTTTATAGCCTGGCTACTGTATATAGCCTCGCTACTGTTATTTTTCACTGGTGTTTTTATTTCTTTACTTACCTATTGTTCACCTAATACCTTTTTTGCACTATTGGTTAGAGCCGGTAAGTAAGCATTTCACTGTAAGGTCTACACCTGTTGTATTCGACGAACATAACAAATAAACTTTGATTTAATTAGTTGGTTACTGTCCTACTGTCCTGTTGTTTACAGTCTTACTGTCCTGTTGTTTACTGTCCTGTTGTTTACTGTCCTACTGTCCTGTTATTTACAGTCTTACTGTCCTGTTGTTTACTGTCCTGTTGTTTACATGCTGCCGCTTCTCAGCCAGATTGACATGTTTCCCGCGCCTCAACAGAGGTGACCGGTCCGCTCCTAATCCCGGGGATCATCATTTTAGTCGGCGTCCTGCAGCTAATGCTGCGCGTCGGGGAAGGGGTACTGTCACGTGTGCTCCCTCTGCGGCCTCTAGCTCACCAGGCTGCTCAATATGGCGCACACCTGTCACCATCATTACGTGCACCTGCACGTCAGACTCACCTGGACTCCATCACCTCCCTGATTACCTTCCCTTTATATGTCACTCCCTTTGGTTCCTTCCCCAGGCGCAATTCTTTCTGTTCCAGTGTCATGTCTGCGTTGTTCGTGTTTCTTGTTTTGTATTATGATGCTAAATTTATTAAAACACTCACTCCCTGAACTTGCTTCCCAACTTTCAGCGCACATCGTTACAGAAAATAACTTTTTGTCCTGAAGACAAAATGTTATGAATGGGGCAAATCCAATACAACACATTACTGAGTACCACTCTCCATATTTTCAAGCATAGTAATGGCTGCATCATGGTATGGGTATGCTTGTAATCGTTAAGAACTGGGTAGTTTTTCAGGATAGAAAAAACATGGAAGGGAGCCAAGCACAGGCAAAATCCTAGAGGAAAACCTGATTCAGTCTGCTTTCCACCAAAGACTGGGAGATTAATTCACCTTTCAACAGGACAATAACCTAAAACACAAGGTCAAATCTACACTGGAGTTGCTTTCCAAGAAGACAGTGAATGTTCCAGAGTGGCTGAGTTACAGTTTTCTATGGCAAGACCTGAAAATTGTTGTCTAGCAATGATCAACAACCAATTTGACAAAGCTTGAAGAAATGTTTAAATAATGGGCAAATGTTGCACAATCCAGGCATGGAAAGCTCTTAAAGATGTACCCAGAAAGACCCACAGCTGTAATAGCTGCCAAAGGTTATCCTAACGTGTATACTTATCTAATAGATATATTAGCGTTCAGGGTTTGGTAGGTTACTTTTTAAATGTAATCCATTAGAGTTACTAGTTACTTGTCTAAAATTGTAATCAGTAACAACTTTTGGATGACCTAAACTCAGTTTACTTTTAGATTACTTCACCCGTAAAACATATACAGTGATGGAAAAAGGTATTTGATCCCCTGCTGATTTTGTACGTTTGCCCACTGACAAAGAATTGATCAGTCTATAATTTTGGTAGGTTTATTTGAACAGTGAGAGACAAAATAACAACAACAAAAAAAACAGAAAAAATGCATGTGAAAAATGTTATAAATTGATTTGCATTTTAATGAGGGAAATAAGTATTTAACCCCCCTCTCAATCAGAAAGTTTTCTGGCTCCCAGGTGTCTTTTATACAGGTAACGAGCTGAGATTAGGAGCACACTCTTAAAGGGAGTGCTCCTAATCTCAGCTTGTTACCTGTATAAAAGACACCTGTCCACAGAAGCAATCAATCAGATTCCAAACTCTCCACCATGGCCAAGACCAAAGAGCTCTCCAAGGATGTCAGGGACAGGATTGTAGACCTACACAAGGCTGGAATGGGCTACAAGACCATCGCCAAGCAGCTTGGTGAGAAGGTGACAACAGTTGGTGCGATTATTCGCAAATGTAAGAAACACAAAAGAACTGTCAATCTCCCTCGGCCTGGGGCTCCATGCAAGATCTCACCTCGTGGAGTTGCAATGAACATGAGAACGGTGAGGAATCAGCCCAGAACTACACGGGAGGATCTTGTCAATGATCAAGGCAGTTGGGACCATAGTCACCAAGAAAACAATTGGTAACACACTACGCCGTGAAGGACTGAAATCCTGCAGCGCCCGCAAGATCCCCCTGCTCAAGAAAGCACATATACATGCCCGTCTAAAGTTTGCCAATGAACATCTGAATGATCCAGAGGACAACTGGGTGAAAGTGTTGTGGTCAGATGAGACCAAAATGGAGCTCTTTGGCATCAACTCAACTCGCCGTGTTTGGAGGAGGAGGAATGCTGCCTATGACCCCAAGAACACCATCCCCACCGTCAAAAATGGAGGTGGAAACATTATGCTTTGGGGGTGTTTTTCTGCTAAGGGGACAGGACAACTTCACCGCATCAAAGGGACGATGGATGGGGCCATGTACTGTCAAATCTTGGGTGAGAACCTCCTTCCCTCAGCCAGGGCATTGAAAATGGGTCGTGGATGGGTATTCCAGCATGACAATGACCCAAAACACACGGCCAAGGCAACAAAGGAGTGGCTCAAGAAGAAGCACATTAAGGTCCTGGCGTGGCCTAGCCAGTCTCCAGACCTTAATCCCATAGAAAATCTGTGGAGGGAGCTGAAGGTTTGAGTTGCCAAACGTCAGCCTCGAAACCTTAATGACTTGGAGAAGATCTGCAAAGAGGAGTGGGACAAAATCCCTCCTAACATGTGTGCAAACCTGGTGGCCAACTACAAGAAACGTCTGACCTCTGTGTTTGCCAACAAGGGTTTTGCCACCAAGTACTAAGTCATGTTTTGCAGAGGGGTCAAATTCTTATTTCCCTCATTAAAATGCAAATCAATTCATAACATTTTTCACATGGGTTTTTCTTGACTTTTTTGTTGTTATTCTGTCTCTCACTGTTCAAATAAACCTACCATTAAAGTTATAGACTGATCATTTCTTTGTCAGTCGGCAAACGCACAAAATCTGCAGGGGATCAAATACTTTTTTCCCTCATTGTAAGAAGAAAAAAAAGATTATTACCAATTTAACAACATTTATTGCAGGATGTTTGAGCCACTAAGCAGAGCCACATTAGAACACATCACAAAACAAACATTTATTTAAGCCCTGTATACCTGCCTCATCCTGATCTTGTCCATTTTACACCTATAAGATCTGATCACAGTCAGACCACAATGCGTCTTTTAATCATGTACACCTGTCTAAAAATGCGGGCACAAACACAATGTGCAGGACAAAGGATACATGTTAAAACCAGGTATAAGTAAGGGCTGAAGTAACACAGCAACATGGATGGTGCTAAACACTTATCCCACGGGACACCAGTACAAAAAAGTATTAAAATGTATGCACTCACTACTGTAAGTCGATCTGGATAAGAGTGTCTGCTAAATGGAAAATAGAACATTATTTTTTTACAACATGAACAGTGTAATCACACATTTAGTCTAAAAAGTAGTTTTTTTAAGTTTAAGCAAAAAAAGTGCACCTAGGTGCAAACCCACATATCAGACATGGCATTGCAGTAGGCCTATTCTGTAGCTAGCCTACTCAGATGATTGAAGGCAGAAATTGCTGTTGTAGCGCAGCAAGACAACATGCTCTAGATGAGCATCAGACATCCTGTTTTGCTGAGGGGTAAACAGGTTTCCACCATAGCTAAAAAGGCATTCAACTGGGGCACTGGAGGGCCGTGTAGTGTCCGGACTATGGTGAAAGATTTCGAGGAGTCCAAAGACTTTGAGGTACTTTCTCACTTCATCCTCTCTAGTGCCACTGGCCCTTGTTGTTGCACCTCAGAACGAGTCTTCTGACTCATCAGACTCATTCTGTGCTCCCTCATCAACCTCTTCGGAGTGTGTGTTCTTCGTAGAAGCTGCTTCTTGAACTAATGTGCTCCGTATCTCCTCTCTCTCTCACGCCACTCCCCCTCTCTGGCACTCAAGGGCGCCATGCTGCCCATCATTACTCACACCTGTCACCATCATTACGCACATCAGCACTTCATTGGACTCACCTGGGCTCCTTCACTTTGTTGATTGCCCCCTCTTTATCTGTCTGCTACTCAGTTTGATCCCCGTTTCAGCATTAATGTCGTTTTGTTTACCCTGTCCAGACGCTGTCCGTGTTCTGTTTCATGTCCGTTGTTTATTAAATGTTCACTCCCTGTACTTGGTTCTTGTCTCCCAGCGTCTGTCCTTACAGAATGCTGACACCATATTGAAAGCATCAGGGATTTAAATGTTTTTTTTGTTGGGGTTGGTGAGGTCGGGTCCGGGTGCCGCTTCCGATGGAACCGGGGTTGCTTCAGCTGGCTCGTCGGGCTTCCATGCCTTAGCTGGCTCGAGAGGTTTTCTTGCCTCGGGTTGGCTCGTCAGGCTCCCATCCCACGTCTTGCCTCAACCGGCTCATCAGGCTCCCAACGCCTCAGCCGGCTTGTCAGGCTCCCACACCTCAGACGGCTCGTCAGGCTCACCCAGGCAAGACGCTGGGTGGCACCCCTGGGGAGGGGGTACTGTAATGTCCGCTCCCGTTCTCCCACTCTTGCGCCAGGCTACCTGTCACCATCATTACGCGCATCAGCGCTTCATTGGACTCACCTGGACTCCTTCCAGGTGCAGAGAATGTTGCAAGAGGTATTTTCTCTGAGAGATTAGACTTCAAGCTTAGGATTGTTGGGATAAGAAATCCAAGAAAACACTTCTCTCCCTGAAGAAGATCAAAAGAGAATGCGAGTGGCTGTAGGACTGTACTGTACTCCTTGAGAAAAGCAATCTCACAAGGATATAGTTTGCTGCTCACACCCAGGTCTTCACAGATTTGCCCCAGCTGGTCATCTGTGAGGGCTATGAGTTTGGAGATGGCACGATACTCTGAGCTCCATCTTGTTACACATGGCACAGTTACTTTCATGCTTGCAATGTCCTGTATTGACTCTGAAGCTAATGTGCACCAAATGCTGGAACATTTTGACATTGCACTTTGCTTATCTTGCTAACAACAGTAGCTAGCAACCGACAGAGCAACCTTAAGTGAGAAGCATACCACATAGTGTAGGAGAGTTGGCAAGCAAATTAGCAAACTAAACAGGCTAGCTAGCTAGAAATCTAACTAACTAGCTAGCTAGTACTCTCTGAAATCTCCGACCTATGCTGGAACATTGGTAACATTGTGAAGACAGTCTGTCTCTAGAGACTAGCTAACTAAGCCAGCTAAGGCGCCACACCTGCATATCGTCATCCTTAATGTACCTACAAGAGTTTCTTAAGGTCGAGTCTCTGGATGTCGACAGCAGCTTTACTGTGGGCAAACATAGTTTGCATTACACTGTTACATTCCTGCCCTTTTCTTGTTTGAAAACAAATTGTTATTTGAAACGCCATCCCAAAAATTCACTGTATTGGGTTAGGGAAATGCACTGCGTTGGCGTGCCATACCTTTTTCTTTTGTGACCGTGTATGTTGCTCAGACGGGAAGATCAAAGTAGCACTTTTTAGTTAATGACTGATGTTAATATGAAAGGTAATTACGAAAACAGGCAATTGTTTCATGGACATTTTGTTCTGCAAACATCCCTTCTAAAAAAATTGCTGGTAATGTAACGGGTTACAGTTTTTTTTTTTGTAATCCATTACATGTAACGAATTACATGTAATCTGTTACTCCCCAACCCTGTTAGTGTTTTATTTTTCATGATTGTTTTACAAATTTTTCTTCCACTGACATTACAAAGCCATTTGTGTAGATTGTTGACTAAAAATCACAATTAAATCAATTTTAATCCCACTTTGTAACAACAAAATATGGACTCAAAAGGGTGATCGATTACTGTACTTTGCTCAGAGACTGTGGAAGTTATCAAAGTAGATACGCAATGAAAAGGCGGTTTTCAAATAAATAAAAAATCTGTCAATGTCATCAACAAGTGGGGAGAAAATATATTCATCTGGCAAACTGTAGCCCACCCAACAACAACGTATTGTCAAAATGTTCGGTTCGAAAAGGAATTGACCCATTCTGAGGCTCGACGGCGCTTAGTGGCTGTAAGTATACGTTTGCCTAGGACTCTGACTTCATTCTGCCGAGCCATGATTGATGGCTCCTGACGCCCTCATCCATTGCTCTGTCAGTCGTTTGACATTGCCTTTGAAATGTTCCAGCACTTTGGTGAATTTAGTTATCACTTTTCTCTATTCACCCTCCCACTAAAAAGAAGGGATGGTTGGTGAGGCGTGGCAAAAGGGCAGTTGGTGCTTATAAAACATCCTTCAGAAATGGAAGTAGATCTTCTTTGTAAGGATGCACTGTAGGATGTGAGGTTGTGGGTTTATAGCATTTGTCCACAGAGTAGTGCAGTGTCATCATTGTGATGTGTACTATGTTGACTGTTGGCGGGGGTTTAAAACAGTAATCTTGCCAAGAACACTCAGTAATCTTACTAGGCAATAAAAAAATATTTCACCCCAACCTAAACTCAGTGTTGAAAGTCATATTCTTTTTACTCTATGTTTACTGATTTGTACTGATATCCTACTTACCATTTAGTCACAAAGCATTTTGGGTAGGTTTTAAGACCCTAACCCGACCCAGACCACTCAGCCCTTGAAACATTGCGGCAAGGACACTACCATACTACTGCTGTTGCCTTGCTTTGACACAGTGATGTGACAGCACATTCCTGGGCATTAATAATGAGAGAACCCTTCGCCTACGTCGCAGCATCATTCATCACTGTGATCCAATGATCATTGCCTCATCAAATTAGACCAATGTTAAGCATCACATAAAGAAGGGTAATGGGCCAAAAATGTGTCATTTAGAAGTTTTACAGCGCTATCATTGACAACAGGTTTTCTCTGTTCACAAGGGCCCCTCCCTTAAAGGTGTAGACTACTGTTACTGTATGGGGGGAGGAGAGTTAGTACCTGAAGGGTGCACTTTGTACGTATGTGTGAATGTGTACGTGCGTGTGTGTGTGCGCGCGTGTATATTTGTTTCGCTAGGGTTCTTTAATTGGCCATGGGTTGGACCAATAGGAGGGAATCTTATTTAACACCCATTTCTCAGTTTCTGTAAATAGTCGAGAGAGGTTGTCAGCAATGCACGCTTTGCTGCACGACAACAAAACCTTTGTCCCAGTGTGAGCTGAAAGCTGCTTTATAGTTGTCACTAAGCAACATGTTTCATGAAATAATGGTATGTTCATAAAGCTAAAGAACATATATTTATAAGTTAAATACTACTGCACAGAACATATCTTCAAATACTACTGTACAGAACATATATACCAGTGTACAGAACATACCTTTAAATACTACTGTACAGAACATATGTTCTCTCTGCAAATCGCACTACTGGGTCATTTGAAAAGTCACAGTCAATGGATCAATAATATAACAACACTTTAAGCAAAAATTGTTATCTTTCATTTACAATCTGTAGAAACTATGACAATAGAAAGGTTCAGAACTTTAGTGAAACATCACAGCACAGTTGAAAAATATATCGCAAGTGGAAACCCAATATGGATGGTGTTAAGAGATAGATGAGAGGGGTTGAAGGCACGACTCCAGCACCATCCAACACCATCATTAAATTTGCCGATGACACGACAGTGGTAGGCCTGATCACCGACAACAATGAGCCAGCCTATAGGGAGGAGGTCAGAGACCTGGCCGTGTGGTGCCAAGACAACAACCTCTCCCTCAACATGATCAAGACAAAGGAGATGATTGTGGACTACAGGAAAAAGAGGACCGAGCATGCCACCATTCTCTTCGACGGGGCTGCAGTGGAGCAGGTTGAGAGCTTCAAGTTCCTTGGTATCCACATCACCAACAAACTAACATGGTCCAAACACACCAAGACAGTCGTGAAGCTGGCACGACAAAACCTATTCCCCCTCAGGAGACTGAAAAGATTTGGCATGGGTCCTAAGATCCTCAAAAGGTTCTACAGCTGCACCATCGAGAGCATCCTGACTGGTTGCATCACTACCTGGTATGGCAGCTGCTCGGCCTCCGACCGCGAGGCACTACAGAGGGTAGTGCAAACGGCCCAGTACATCACTGGGGCCAAGCTTCCTGCCATCCAGGACCTCTATACCAGGCGGTGTCAGAGGAAGGCCCTAAAAATTGAAAAAGACTCCAGCCACCCTAGTCATAGACGGTTCTCTCTGCTACCGCAAGGCAAGCGGTACCGGAGTGCCAAGTTTAGGTCCAAGAGGCTTCTAAACAGCTTTTACCCCCAAGCCATAAGACTCCTGAACATCTAGTCAAATGGCTACTTAGACTATTTGCATTGCCCCCTCCACACCACTGCCACTCTCTGTTGTCATCTATGCATAGTCACTTTAATTAACTCTACTTACATGTACTGTACATACTACCTCAACAACCGGTGCCCCCGCACATTGACTGTGTACCGGCACCCCCCTGTATATATTGTTATTTTTTACTGCTGCTCTTAATTACTTGTTACTTTTATCTCTTATTCTTATCCATATTTATTGAAACTGCACTGTTGGTTAGGGGCTCGTAAGCAAGCATTTCACTGTAAGGTCTACACCTCTTGTATTCGGCGCATGTGACTAATAACATTTGATTTGAATGGGGCTGAAGGTTGGGACTAATAACAAGAAAAAAACTCATGCAAAATATACTTTGTCTGTAAAATGTATATAGGTTCAGAACTTTTGTGAAACAGCACAGTAATAAAATATAGGCACACCTGTTAATTGAAATGCAGGTGATTAGCTCATGAAACTGGTTGAGAGAATGCCAAGAGTGTGCAAAACTGTCATCAAGGCAAAGGGTGGCTACTTTGAAGGATCTTAAATACAAAATATTTTTTGATTTGTTTAACACTTTTTTGGCTACTACATGATTCCATATGTGTAATTTCATACCTGCTAGCCATGATTGGCTGAGATAATGAGTGCCCATATAGCACGCATGTAGCACGCTTCTGTCTATTTGAGCTGATCAGTATGTCTAGGTAATCCTTTCTAACACTGCTTTTTTATGTATTGTGTAGTAAAACTGCATAAGTGTTGCTCTCCACTTTCTGGAGGATCAAGTTTTGAAATCAGTGGAATTCGAGTATGATAGCTAAGGAGATGGAGAAAACACCTGTCTCCGGATTACATATTCAAACTAAGGGCAACCATGGCATCCGACAGGAGACGCGTCCATCCATGATGTATACGGGTAAGATAGTCTAGCTAGCTACATTTTCACATATTACACGTTTCCAATTTTGACAAAAAGTGGTTTCATTTCAAGTTAAAGTGTACTGTTAGCTAGCTAACGTTAGCTGGCTGGCTCGCTGGCTAACGTTATGTGCATTATCTTATTATTTGTATCTCAGAGCCATTTGCTTGTCTAGTCATAGTCTAATGTTAGCTAGCTAACATTGAACCTGGTTGGATAGCTACCTGCAGACTCATTCAGGGTAGTAACGTCATGAGTTGGGATTATGGTTCATTGTTTAGCTAGCTAGCTAGCTACATGTCTTAATAAAAGACTCCACTATGCAAGTATCAGTTTCAATAGAATGTCACTGCAACAACTGTTGATAGAAGTACTAGCTGGTAAATTCGCTCTGGCTATCTACTCCAATTTCAAACCATGGGTAAGAGTCTAGCTAGCTACATTTTCAGATATTGCATGTTTCTAATTTTGACATAGTCTTTTAATTTCAAGTTAAACTGTACTGTTAGCTAGCAAAACACTTTGAAGTTTGTAGAAATGTTAAAATAATGTAGGAGACTATAACACAACAGATATGGTAGGAGAAGCTCCCAGTATGCAATTCCTATGGCTTCCACAGGGTGTCAGCACTCTATGTTCAAGGTTTCAGGCTTGTTTCTTCCAAAACAAGTAAGAATAATGAGTTTTGGTACTGGGACACACTATTGGAAATTCGTGTATGCGGGCGTGATGAAGACAAGATGCACCTGCTAATATTGGTTTCCTATTGAACATACATACTGAAATATTATAGATTGATTACATTTTAGGGTATCTGAGGAGTCAATAGAAACGTATTTTGACTTGTTTTAACAAAGTTTAGCGGTAGATTTTTGGATTCATTTCTCTGCATGTTTATCAACTTTCAAAGCAGAATTACTTTCCAATTGTTCCTCAACTGTAGTGTATGATATATAATTTTGTAGCTCTGAGTCTGTACTTTTGTAAAGTAAAAAACACAATTTTACATTTTGCTACATGAGACAGCTTTGAGCTGGTCAGTCACATTTTTACAAATATATGGGGGATTGGAAATGATGCATACAATTACATTGATGGAAGCTACAATCTACCCCCTCCCCAACCAAAAAAACAAGTTTATATGTTCGAACACAGAATCAAATATGCTTCACAAAAATAACATTGTCACACCCTGATTTGTTTCACTTGTTTTGTGCTTGTCTCCACCCCCCAACCAGGTGTCTCCCACTTTCCCCCCATTATTCCCTGTGTATTTATACCTGCGTTATCTGTTTGTCTGTTGCCAGTTTGTCTTGTCCCGTCATGTTGTGCCAGTGTCTGTCTCTGTGTTTTTTCCTCTTTCTGTTTTTTGTTCTAGTCTCTCCAGTTGCGACTTGTTTTCCATGCCCTAACCCGGAGCCTGCCTTCTATCTTCATCTGTGCATTGAGGACTCTCTGGGGGCAGGGATCATTCATCCTACTTCCTCCCTTGTCGGCGCAGGGTTCTTCTTTGTGGAAAAGAAGGACAAAACCCTTGCCTGTGTATCGACAACCGTGGCTTTAATGACATCAAGGTAAAGAACCGTTACCCACTACTACTCTTCTCCTCAGCTTTCGAGCCTCTCCAGGGGGTGACTGTATTCTCGAAGTTGGACCTTCGGAACGCCTACCATCTGGTTCGGATACAGGAAGGAGACGAATAGAAGACAGCCTTTAACACAGCTAGCGGGCACTACGAGTATCTGGTTACGCCATTCGGACTGACCAACACTGCCGCAATGATGTGCTCCATGACATGTTGAACCGGTTCCTATTTGTCTAACTTGACGACATCCTTGTCTTTTCCCGTTCGGTTCAGGAGCATGTTCTCCACGTCCGACAAGTCCTCCAGCTGAGAAGTGTGAATTTCATCGCTCACCATCTCCTTTCTGGGATACGTCATTGCTGCCGGGAACATTCAGATGGATCCGGACAAGGTGAGAGTGGTAGTGGAGTGGCCCCAACGCACATCCAGAGTGCAGCTGCAATGTTTCCTGGGATTTCCTCATTTCTACCGTCGCTTCATCGGGGGCTACAGCACCCTGGCTTCCCCACTCTTTGCACTCACCTCACCCAAGGTTCCGTTCACGTGGTCCCCAGCTGCTGACCGGGAGTTTTCTAATCTCAAGCATCAGTTCACTAAAGCCCCCATCTTAATCCATCCGGACCCGTCCCCTCGGATGTTGGAGTGGGGGCCATCCTGTCCCTGCGTTCTGCCCAGGACCAAAAGCTGCATCCCAGTGCTTTTTTCCCCCATCGTCTTAAGAGGAACTATGGTGTTGGTAACCGGAAGCTTCTTGCGGTCAAGATGGCACTGGAGGAATGGAGACCCTGACTAGAAGAGGTGGAACATCCATTCCGAGTGTGCACCGACCATACGAATCTGGAATATCTCCGCACCACCAAGTGCCTCAACTCAAGGCAGGCTCGTTGGGCTCTGTTGTTCACTCGCTTCACCATCTCCTACCGCCCTGGGTCCAAGAATGTGAAGCCTGACACCCTCTCTCGCTTGCATAGCTTCACAGCTACACCGTCTGACCCAGAGACCATCCTCCCTTCCTCCTGTCTAGCAGCAACACTTGTCTGGGGTATCAAGGGCCTGGTCCTCAAGTCGCAGCGTTCCCAGCCGGGCATTTGTTTGTCACGGGTACTGCCTGGTCCCTGGTCCTGGAATGGGCTCTTTCCTCTAATCTAACCTGCCATCATGGATCCCGCCGGACCCTGGCCTTCCACCGACAAGGTATTTGGTGGCCCACTATGGTTTCGTCTCCCCATTTCGTCTCCCCATATGGTGACGTCTCCCCATTCTTCGCCGCATGCACAGCGTGTGCTCAGAATAAGACTCCGCAGCAAGCCGGCCTCCTTCAACCACTCCCTGTTCCTCATTGCCCCTGGTCCCATATATCCCTGGACTTTGTCACTGGTCTCCCTCCGTCTGATGGCAACACCACCATCCTTACGGTGGTGGATAGGTTTTCCTTCCCAAGTTACCCTTAGCCAAGGAGATGGCCCAACTTATGGTAAAGCATGTCTTCCGAATCCATGGACTTCCGGTCAACATAGTCTCCGATTGTGGTCCTAAGTTCTCATCCCGATTCTAGAAGGCGTTCTGCACCCTCATTGGGTCGTCGGCCATCCTGTCCTCCAGGTTTCATCCTCAATCTAACGGCCAGTCGCAGCGTGCCAATCAGGACCTGGAGACTACTTTTCGTGACTCATCTCAGCCAACACCACCATCTGGAGACAGCAACTCGTATGGGTGGAACACCTTTCCCTGCTCGGCCCCTGGTCTCTCGCCCTTTGAGTGCTCCATGGGTTATCAGCCCCCGCTCTTCCCTGAGCATAAGGAAGAGGTCAACATACCCTCGGCCCAGATGTTCGTCCGCCACTGTCGGCGTACCTTGAAGAGCCCGGTCCGCTCTTCTTAAGACCACCTCCAGGTATCGTTGACAAGCGGACCGCCACCGAACCCCGGCTTCCCGCTATCGTCTCGGGAAAAGGGTATGGCTGTCTACTCGGGATCTTCCCCTCTGGGTGGAGTCCTGCAAACTTTCCCCCGTTTCATCGTCCCTTTCCCTATCTCTAAAATCCTTGGCCCCTCTGCTGTCTTCTGCGCACCCCGCATCCTCTGTATCCATCCTACGTTTCATGTGTCCAAAATAAAACCTGTCTCACTGTCCTTTGTCTTCCATTTCCAGCGTCTTTCTCCATGTTTTTCCTCTTTATGGTGTTTGTTCTAGTCTCCCTGGTTACGACCTGTTTTGCCTGTCCTGACCCTGAGCATGCCGTCTACGTCTGCCAACTATTACCAGGATTACAAACCCCTGCCTGTCCCCAACCTGCCTTTTGCCTGCCCCTGTATATTCAATAAATCTTTGAGACTTGAACCATCTGCATCTGGGTCTCATCCTGAGTCACGATAAACATGGTCGAACGTTTTATTTTGATTACCGATTTTCTGCATTTATCAAAGTCCCATCAGGTAGCCTGATTTCACGATTATATTAATCTGACTATTCACAATAATCGCATTATTGTGTGCATGTAACCAAGTGAATTGTAGTTGAGCATTGGTTAATTTACATGTGGCTGATTCTGTCCCAGTGTCTCTGTTGACACAGATGTTAATCTCAAGGTCTTTCAAGTTGAAGAAACGTTGAGTGAAAGAGTGTTTTGTCTTTTCACCTTGACTGGAGCAGCAGTAGGAGGTTAGTAACATCCATCAAGCCAATCAGATCTCCCTCTTCCAGTCGATAAAGCACCGGAAAGAGGTTGGTACAAAAACCCTATTAAATCTAATAAGCCACCAAAGCATGTTTCCTCTAGCACTCGAGAGTCACATGAAGATATAAAAAAGCATTATACAGACGTCAAACAAATGTTATATACAACCGTCAGCATGTTAAAATAGCATGTTGTCTCTCGATATGGTTGCCATGTGAATCAAGGCCCACAACTTGTAAACAGACGTCCACCAAACGTTATACAAACGTCAGAGCAACAGCATGTCGTGTCTCAATTTGTCAGCCAACTGAATCAAGGCCCACAACTCAGGGCCAGATGTCTGGCCCAACTTCTGTGACTCAGCTTCCACTAGTGTTGTACATATTCCATTATTCCCATCCACATTCAGGACTTCAATCTCCTTCCTCTCTGTACCGTGGCACCACCAGCAGCCCACTGTTATTACCCGGAAATCCCATCTGTCATATGTCACTTCCACATTTCACATGTCACACCCCAAAGACCTCCCTGGAAAAGCAATATGCTTTACGATAATGACAGAGTGAAATAAAATAAAAATGCAATTTTCCGTCCAATTTGGGTCTAATGTGGATTTGGTGGAGATGTGAGGTGAATTGGATGAAAGGATGATGAAGGGGTGAGGGAGGAGAGGAGGAGGAGGTGGCGGGATGTCTGAGGATAAAGGCGTGCTGGATGACTCGTGCTGAACATAGGTCCTACAGTGTTATTAGCCCATTTTACGCTCCGGCGAACAAGGCAAATGGACCCGAGGGAGATATGCAAATACGCATCTAACAGGTCTGTCAGAGAGTTGGAAGAGGGGAAAGAGCCCAGTCAAAGCCATGACAGCGAAGGAGGGGGGATGATAGAGAGAGAGAGAGAGAGAGAGAGAGAGAGAGAGAGAGAGCAGATTGGATTCGGCTGCCACCCTTACACATTTAATTAAGCCATTCGCCACACATTATGCCTGTGGGTCACTACACCATCCTTGAGCAGGTCTTTTCAACCTTCAATAGAAATTAAGTCTTCTGCGTTTCATTCCCCCCAGTATCTTGTTGCTGTCTCAATTCTGTCGTGCTAAACTGATATAGAGGATGGCCCTCTTCCCTGGCCTTCCATTCACATGCACACACGTACACATGCACACGACTCCAACACCATCATTAAGTTTGCTGATGACACAACAGTGGTTAGCCTGATTATCGACGACGATGAGACAGCCTATAGGGAGGAGGTCAGGAGACCGGACCATGTGGTGCAAGGACAACAAAAGATTTGGCAATGGTCCTCAGATCCTCAAAATATTTTACAGCTGCACCATCGAGAGCATCCTGACGGGTTGCATCACTGCCTGGTATGGCAACTGCTCGGCCTCCGACCCAGTACATCACCGGGGCCAAGGTTCCTGCCATCCAGGACCTCTATACCAGGTGGTATCAGAGGAAGGCCATAAAAATTGTCAAAGACTCCAGCCACCCTAATTGTCTGAAGAAAAAAAAAAGTCCCATTGCCACATAATTAAGCGGCGCCAGTTCAGAAAGGAAACCAGAGTTCCCCGCCTCAGCATGAGCTGAGATGGTACCAATTAGAGGCTAGTATCAATCACGCCTACCTTATTGGATGGGTATTTAAGCTTTACGGGTCTGCTCTCTCATTCTGCTGCCGCTTGCTGATACTGCTACTATGCGATGGCTTCTTGTTCTGCATCGATGCTGCTGTTACTAGATGTTTCTCGCTATGCTGCTGTGTTCTGATATAGTATTTGATTTGCGAATGCTTGCTAGCTGTGTTTGAACCTCTTTTGCGTCGTTCTATATGCTCATGTTGCAATGTTTGGCTGCTGCACGTTTGTTCCCAATACCAGCTTTCGGGCAGATTCAGCACGCTCCCTGAACACACGCCCCATCATGGGGAATCATCCCCCATCATACAAGAAATAAGTAACCGATGCTAGGCTAGTATACAGACAATGCGTTGATATACAGGATTGAGTAGCAATGTTTTCTAATCATGAGCAGGAGATTATGTTTTCATGGTGATTTGATAGTATTTCAGTCTATATGCAAAGGGTTGATCGTTTAGTCATCGCACAGCTCATTAGAACGCTGAAATGATGCATACAGTCAGTGATGGGCTATATTTTAAGGGTCATCCCAGTCTCATTAGTAGAGACTTGTGCCGGCAGTCACACCTTAAACGTTGTAAAATCATTATGGTTATTATTCTTGGAACCCTATTGACTTACACAGTTTAAGAAGGAACGCATTCAACTTAACTTGCAGACTGGTCTGGATTATGAGCAATCAGAGTATCTGTGTTCATTAGTGCATATTTGTTACATAAGTCACACTATTAGCATACATTTACGGTATAATTTCAATCAATGCAGTTATATTTACTTCATTCTTATTTGCAGCTGTAGATTTAGGCTGTTTATTAGCATGTCTAATCATGAGTCATGTGTTTTACATAGACGGTCCTCCATCAGTCCATCTTGCATTCTAGTAGTATTATTCTAGTGACTAGTCTTATTCTATCATATTATTGTATGCTATTGTAGTGATCACTTCATTCTAGTCATCATGTATTAGTACTGGTATTGATTCCTTTTCAGTGCATTTTGTTATTTTCATGTCTTACATACAGTACTATTTATATTGTGTGTTTTAGGGTGCAACTCTTAATGCTGTGGTGAATGCTCACACATTCAGGTGTTAGCTGATATTCTATTCGCTTCATTTTCTACACTCAGCTGCCAATATTGCATTGTGGGAACACATGCTGGTTAGGCTCCGTATCCATTACCTAGGTGGATCTTGTGTTATTCATGCATGGCTGTATGTTCTTTATCATCTGGACATAGTGTTATAGCATGGTTGCTGTAATGGCAAGAGCACACAGTGAGGTTGTGATTACTTAGAGGGCAACACTAAGTTATTCCTTACACAGCATTTGCTGGAGCATTGCATTATGATGGCACATAATTTTAGGATAATAGTAAGCAAGTTATCATGCATGTTGTACATAGTGCACATAAGCAAGTTATGTGCGTTATCATGCATGTTGTACATAGTGCGCGTGCAGGCATCGTATACCCTGCTGCAGCTCACTGTGCGTGACTCATATCTACTTGTGCTGGTCCAAATGTGTGGGTTCTACATGAACTGTTCAGCAGTCAAGTAGGGAACGGCGTTAGTCTGTCGTCAGCTAAACATTACTGGGTCTTTTCATCACTAGAATATATTCACAGGAGTACAACCTCATTTGAAATTGTTACTTCTAACCCTAACCCTTCTTCCTCAGATTTTAAGTTATCACCTTGGATCTTTGTGGGGAAGCTGGCGTGTATAGCTGTGCGATGACTAATCAAGGCTTGCTATAGTTTCAGCGTGTTGGTCGGGCTGTTGATACTAGTGTTACCTAGCATGTGGTGGGCTTGCTAAACACCCACATGTTGATCAGGGGTGGCGGTCAAGCGTTCATTGCCTCTTATGGAAAGCTCTGCTAGAGATTATTGAGACACTCTTACAATACATGACCAAAAGTACGTGGACACCTGTTCGCTGTCCAAAATCATAGGCATTAATATCAAGTTGGTCCCCCCTTTGCTGCTATAACAGCCTCCACTCTTCTGGAAAGTATTTCCACTAGATATTGGAACATTGCTGCGGGGACTTGCTTCCATTCAGCCACAAGAGGATTGAGGTTGGGCACTGATGTTGGGAGATTAGGCGTGGCTCGCAGTTGGTGTTCCAATTCATCCCAAAGGTGTTCGATGGAGTTGAGATCAGGGCTCTGTGCAGGCCAGTCAAGTTCTTCCACACCGATCTTGACAACCCATTTCTGCATGGACCTCGCTTTCTGCACGGGGGCATTGTCATGCTTAAACTGGAAGGGCCTTCCCAATACTGTTGCCACAAAGTTGGAAGCACAGAATCATCTAGAATGTCATTGTATGCTGTAGCATTAAGATTTTCCTTCACTGGAACTAAGGGGCCTTGCCCGAACCATTATAAGTAACCCCAGACCATTATTCCTCCTCCACCAAACTTTACAGTTGGCACTATGCATTGGGGCAGGTAGCGTTCTCCTGGCATCCGCAAACCCAGATACGCCCGTCGGACTGCCAGATGGTGAAGCGGGATTCATCACTCCAGAGAACGCGTTTCCACTGCTCCAGAGTCCAAAGGCGGCGAGCTTTACACCACTCCAGCCGACGCTGCATTGTGCATGGTGATCTTGGGCTTGTGTGCGGCTGCTTGGCCATGGAAACCCATTTCATGAAGCTCCCGACGAACAGTTATTGTGCTGAGGTTGCTTCCAGAGGCAGTTTGGAACTCGGTAGTGAGTGTTGCAACTGAGGACAGACAATTTCTACACACTTCAGCACTTGGTGGTCCCGTTCTGTGAGCTTGTGTGGCCTACCACTTTGCGGTTGAGCCGTTGTTGCTCCCAGACGTTTCCACTTCAAAATAACAGCACTTACAGTTGACAGGGGCAGCTCTAGCAGGGCAGACATTTGATGAACTGACTTGTTGGAAAGGTGGCATCCTATGACGGTGCCATTTTAAAAGTCACTGAGCTCTTCAGTAAGGCCATTCTACTGCCAATGTTTGTCTATGGAGATTGAATGACTGTGTGCTCGATTTAATCAAATCAAATTTTATTAGTCACATGTGCCGAATACAACAAGTGTAGACCTTACAGTGAAATGCTTACTTACGAGCCCCTAACCGACAGTGCAGTTTAAACAAATAAGAATAAGAGATAAAAGTTAGAAGTTATTAAAGAGCAGCAGTAAAAAATAACAATATATACAGGGGGGTGCCGGTACACAGTCAATGTGCGGGGGCACTGGCCGTGCAGTCATGAGTGAACAGGGAGTACAGGAGGGGGCTGAGCACACACCCCTGAGGGGCCCCTGTGTTGAGGATCAGCATGGCGGATGTGTTGTTACATACCCTTACCACCTGGGGGCGGCCCGTCAGGAAGTCCAGGATCCAGTTGCAGAGGGAAGTGTTTTGTCCCAGGATCCTTAGCTTATTGATGAGCTTTGAGGGCACTATGGTGTTGAATGCTGAGCTGTAATCAATGAATAGCATTCTCACATAGGTGTTCCTTTTGTCCAGGTGGGAAAGGGCAGTGTGGAGTACAATAGAGATTGCATCATCTGTGGATCTGTTGGTGCGGCATGCAAATTGGAGTGGGTCTAGGGTTTCTGGGATAATGGTGTTGATGTGAGCCATGACCAGCCTTTCAAAGCACTTCATGGCTACAGACGTTAGTGCTACGTGTCGGTAGTCATTTAGGCAGGTTACCTTAGTGTTCTTGGGCACAGGCACTATGGTGGTCTGCTTGAAACATGTTGGTATTACAGACTCGGACAGGGAGAGCTTGAAAATGTCAGTGAAGACACTTGCTAGTTGGTCAGTGCATGCTCGCAATACACGTCCTGGTAATCCGTCTGACCCTGCGGCCTTGTGAATGTTGACCTGTCTAATGGTCTTACTCACATCGGCTGCGGAGAGCGTGATCACACAGTATTCCAGTACAGCTGGTGCTCTCATGCCTGTTTCAGTGTTATTTGCCTCGAAGCGAGCATATAAGTTGTTTAGCTCGTTCGGTAGGCTCATGTCACTGGGCAGCTCTCGGCTGTGGTTCCCTTTGTAGTCTGTATTGGTTTGCAGGCCCTGCCACATCCGACGAGTGTCAGAGACGGTGTAGTACGACTCGATCTTAGTCCTGTATTGACTCTTTGCCTGTTTGATGGTTAGTCTGAGAGCATAGCGGGATTTCTTATAAGCTTCCAGGTTAGAGTCCAGCTCCTTGAAAGCGGCAGCTCTAGCCTTTAGCTCAGTGCGGATGCTGCCTGTAATCATTCATTTCCTGATTCTGCTTTGTTCAAGTTTATTTGCTGCTAGTCTGTGAATCTGTGTGTGTCAGTAAACTGTTTCGAGATTGCGCAGATTGAAAATGCGCCAGCCTGAATGGCATGATGAGCTGTTCCAAGTTGTAAAATTAGGGTTTGTACGGTAATGAGTAGTCATGGAAATTAGTTTCATGATTCATGAAGCACACTTTTAAATATGATCAATAAAAAATAAACTACATCTGGCATTATCGGAATGACCCAGTGCATGTTTGTGGTGCTCCATGTGGGCCATTGCCTGAGGAGAGAGAGCGCGACATTTCAGCAGCAAGTATAAAATGATGACAGACTAACTAGATCCACAATTCAAAACATACTGTAACTTGTAGCAGATCTCACTAGTTAACTATAGCTAACTAAGCATTAATTTCGTTGTCGCCTTTTCAACGGCACCGTAGAGCCTAAATAAATCTGCACAGTTGGAAAGCTGGGATTCCACTCTATTAAACAGTAGCCATGTAATTGCTTAAAAACGTAAAAAATATTCTAAGAATAGCCTAATTGACAAATAACTTGCTGTTAATAGATCACCGCTGAAGCGTGAATATTTGAGCCTTATATATAAACATGTCTAGTTAGATACCTTACTTTGCTGTAGCCTACCTTATCCATTTGATCCCTGATATATTGAATAAGGGAATCATTTTATAAAGACAAAAGTATGTGGTTGTAATGTTGCAATTTTTTTATATCAAGGGTGGCAACCATCCTACAGGAAATCTACCGGGTGTGCAGGCTTTTGTTCAAGCCCTCGTCTAACCACATTGTAGCCTTAACATAAGCTGCTCAACAGGACCTTGATAAGCAAACTTGGGTGTTTCAGGGCTGGATCAGAAGCCACGCCTGCACACCCAGAAGCTTTCCAGATGGAGGGTTGACCACATGTTGACCACATGTGAGTAACAGCACAGTTCTATGTGGGGGGCTAAGTGCCTTAATCAAGTGCACAACGGCAGGAGGTGGTAGGTCTACATGGGATCAGACATAGCAGCTTTCCACTGTCAATAATGCTTACTTTTTTATGTAGGCTATAATAATAGTCATGAAAATGTGGTTAAAAGTGAAATGTGCATCAGAAATGTGCATAAACCATTAATAGAGAATAATCAAATGTCTCTATAGTATAATGTTATTTGTGAATTTCAGTGAACATAGTCTAATGGACCGACTTGGAAAAAGACAGCTCCTACACTTTTTCGATCCCAAGTCAAGCACTGCTTATCATGCTCCAAAGCAGGGATTCAGTTCACACTGAGCGTCAGGACCCTGATGCTGGTCTGCTCAAGAATCCTGTCTGCCGACTCCTTATGGCCTATGGAGAAGCAACGAACAAGCATGTCTGAGTATCTCTCCTCTCTCTCAGTAGCACAAGTTTGAGTTAACGTTAAGGCAACGGTGTTGGGTTTACATTACGCTTTTCCAGAGGCGGTCCGTATGATGGCTTTAGTTGTGCTTCAGTCTGAATACACTACATGTAACTTCCCTTTAATGTTGCATGATCTGTTAAGTTATGTTTGCATTATGGACTCTCACATGTGGAACATTGTCATCATCACCAGAACTAACACTGCTTTTCCACTCTGTCATGTTATGCTGCCTGTATGCTGAGCACGGGCAGCACCTGGCGAACCTCTGCTCAACATTTATGCTGGCAACCAATGATAAGATACTGGAACTCATCACGGCTCTCGTTCCATCATCAGCGCTGAGGGCTAGCTCTGAGCTACTTTGCCCAATTCTGCATCGGCGCTGCTACAGCTTCTCAATTGATCCTGTCTTCACTCTGATCATCTGCTGCTACGACGTTACAATTTATTCATTCTGAGATTGTGAAACTTACCTGAGTTCTTGCAGAACTGCTATATGATCATGATTCTGTCAGCCAGTGGTCCATTATCTATTTTGCATAGGTAGAAAATCCTCATACACCAAGATGACAGCTCTTTCTGCCTCATGGGCTTCAAAAGGGCAATCTTCAGGCAATGACAAAGGTTACCTATCACCCTTACTCTATGAAAAAAATTGTTTCACGTTAAGGGAAGGGTGTTTTGGCTCGTACAATGATTTTATTAGAGGCAGTCATCTTATGGCTTTCTACTCGTTTTTTACGGTTGAGGAATACACTTTGTATTCATTTATCTTTAATCATTGCATGATCTCACGATTTTCTGATTTAATTAGGGACACTCACATGTTCACCATGCTGGTAAAGAATTCCCAAACTAATAGGAAGGGTAAAGGTATGCCAGGTATCACTGCTTTCTGTCCTCTCTTTCATATTATGATACCTGCAATGGCGACCACTGGCCACGCCGGGTGATCCATTATTCATCACTGATGCTGGCAAACCAATGACGAGATACTGTTTTTCATCACTGCTCCATCTCCATCTCCTGAGCTATATGCAGCCATTCATTTAGCATCAGCACTACTTCAAAAGCCAAATTAGGTTGAGGATGTGTTTGATGCCATTCCATTTGCTCCGTTCCAGGCATTATTGTGAGCCTTCCTCCGCTCAGCAGCCTCCACTGGGTACAGGATAATGTTGATCAAATGCCATGGTACTGTAAGCGATTAATCAACATTCAGATAACTTTAGCCTTATTCTCTGCTTATTGGTGTGGTGGTTTTAGAATCCTTATCTAGCTAATTTACCAACTAACAAGAAGAATAAAGCGACGGAAGGTCAAATTGAACCGGACAAACCTGGTTATCTGGTTCAATGCCCTCAAAGTACAAGCTAACTGAGGCTTAGGAGGGCTGCGCAAAACAACAAAAGCACACTAGCTAACTAGGGGAAACTCCTACCCCATGATTCCCCATGGTATCCCGCATGATAGTCCTAGAGTGCAATGAATGGGGAGCATTTAAATAAAAATGGCTGCTATACAACATGCTATGAGGAGAAGTTCACAGATCTGGGATCAGCTAACCCTCCATCAAACCTAACCATAAAGTGGATTTTTTTTTATTTTTTATTTGTTTGTTTTACTTTTTTTTTATTAACCCGTATCTCTTTGCTTATTTGAGTTGTTCTTAACATAATATGGACTTAGCCCTATTTTCTATAAGACCATCTTCTGTATACCACCCCTACCTTGTCACAACACAACTGATTGGCTCAAACGCATTAAGAAGGAAAGAAATTCCACAAATTAACCTTTAATTTATTTAATTTCACCTTTATTTAACCAGGTAGGCTAGTTGAAAACAAGTTTTAATTTACAACTGTGACCTGGCCAAGATAGAGCAAAGCTGTGCGACTCAAACAACAACACAGAGTTACACATGGAATAAACAAACATACAGTCAATAACACAATAGAAAAAGGCTATATACAGTGTGTGCAAATGAGGTAGGATAAGGGAGGTAAAGCAATAAATAGGCCATAATGTCGAAATAATTACAATATAGCAGATAAACACATGAGTGATAGATGTGCAGAAGATGAGTGTGCGAGTAGAGATACTGAGGTGCAAAAGAGCAAAATAAATAACAGTATAGGGATGAGGTAGTTGGATGGGCTATTTACAGATGGGCTATCTACAGGTGCAGTGATCTGTGAGCTGCTCTAACAGCTGGTGCTTAAAGCTATTGAGGGTGATATGAGTCTCCAGCTTCAGTTATTTTTGCAGTTTATTCCAGTCACTGGCAGCAGAGAACTGGAAGGAAAGGCGGTCGAAAGAGGAATTGGCTTTGGGGGTGACCAGTGAAATATACCTGCTGGAGCACGTGCTACGGGTGGGTGCTGCTATGGTGACCAGTGAGCTGAGATAAGGCGGGGCTTTACCTAGCAAAGACTTATAGATGACCTGGAGCCAGTGGGTTTGGCGACGAATATGAAGCGAGGGCCAGCCAACGAGAGCATACAGGTCACAGTGCTGGGTAGTATATGGGGCTTTGGTGACATAACGGATGGCACTGTGATAGACTGCATCCAATTTTCTGAGTAGAGTGTAGGAGGCTATTTTGTAAATGACATCGCCGAAGTCAAGGATTGGTAGGATAGTCAGTTTTACGAGGGTATGTTTGGCAGCATGAGTGAAGGATGCTTTGTTGCGAAATAGGAATCCGATTCTAGATTTAATTTTGGATTGGAGATGCTTAATGTGAGTCTGGAAGGAGAGTTTACAGTCTAACCAGACACCTAGGTATTTGTAGTTGTCCACATATTCTAAGTCAGAACCGTCCAGAGTAGTGATGCTGGACGGGCAGGTAGGTGTGGGCAGCGATCGGTTGAAGAGCATGCATTTAGTTTTACTTGCATTTAAGAGCAGTTGGAGGCCATGGAAGGAGAGTTGTATGGCATTGAAGCTCGTCTGGAGGTTAGTTAACACAGAAGTAGGGCCAGAAGTATACAGAATGGTGTCGTCTGCGCAGAGGTAGATCAGAGAATCACCAGCAGCAAGACCGACATCATTGATGTATACAGAGAAAAGAGTCGGCCCGAGGATTGAACCCTGTGGCACCACCATAGAGACTGCCAGAGGTCCGGACAACAGGCCCTCCGATTTGACACACTGATCTCTGTCTGAGAAGTAGTTGGTGAACCAGGCGAGGCAGTCATTTGAGAAACCAAGGCTGTTGAGTCTGCCGATGAGAATGTGGTGATTGACAGAGTCGAAAGCCTTGGCCAGGTCGATGAATACAGCTGCACAGTATTGTCTCTTATCGATGCTGTGGTCACTGAATAACAATATGAGGGGGAAAAGTCGGTCACTCACCAACTCCTCCAACTACATGACATCCTTCCAGCAGCTAGCTAGCTAATGTTAGGCTCTGTGTTTTTAGCTTGATAAATAAATTGCAAGCTACATAAATAGATGCGCTAGCCAAGGGGTGTCAAACAGCCTATTTGATTTTACACAAAAAAAGTGCAACTGCAACCCAAACAGGCGATTGTTTCAATTGAAAAAATATGGCACTTTATAATGTCCACTTATCTACATAGGATGCTGTATATAGCATTTTTACATGTTAAAACAAAAGAGAGAAATAATATTTGTCCAGCCTTTGCTGCTATGCTTGCACATGTGCATAATATGATATGACCCTAATCCAAAAGTATTTAATAACTCCAAATAACAAAAAGCTATAGGTTTTCACTGCTTGAATCACCGTTGCGATTGAATGCTGCATTGCTGTTTGGTGCACTCAAAATGTCTTGTAGTTGAGTCGCTGGCGAGGCTACTGCTACATGTTTCTTCTTTGCATGGTGTTTTGTTGCAGGTTTAGTTTTTTGGTTATTCATTGTCAAGCTTTAAAGACAGAAGCCAGGCTGCAACATTTTACTCTAAACACTTTCCTTCCGCTGCACGCTATAAACGGGACAAATGAAAGCAGCGCAACTTAAGTTGAATTCACCGATGAGAGCGCATTAGGCTGTCATTTCATAAAGTAGATGACTTAACTGTTGACTCGCTTGTGTGTCCTATTCGGCCCGCAGGCCTTGTGTTTGATACATAGGCTAGCCTATTAGCCATGTTATGACTGACTTGTGATCATTGCCCTTGCTAGTTTGATTGCATTGACATTCCCAGCCTTAGTTACAGTCGTTCCATTTTCATTCAAAATATTGAGTCATTGAAACTGAAAGTGCATCCTGAATGGGTGGAGGCAGAAAACAATGTACCAGCCCATCTGTGATTTATAACCTGATAGCAATATTTTTTGGACTACCAAGAAATGTATATATTACCAAAAATGTTTAAGCATGAGCTAGGAATTTTATATTTTGACTAATATTATGATTGTCTGTTTGTTTCATACCTGCAAAGTAGTTAAAACACTGTCAGTTCCACTTGAACCATCAGGGTGGAATCACAGAACTGAATTTAGATCCCCATTAGATGAACGATTCTACCAGGAGTAACCTACCTGGGTGATACATTAATGGTGTATGAAGCTAGTTGCCCCCACACAATGTAAAGCACATTGAGACCTGGGGAAAAACACTACAAGGGCCAAATGCAATCCATTATGGTCAGTGAGAACCTGAGCAAGCCATGTCCTTGCGACAAATCATCACCACTTACACTGGAAACACAGACTCGGACAAAGGGACACACAGAAGGCATGCTGCACACGCACATTCCCGTACACACCTTTACAACAAAAAACTGCAGTGTGCACAGAATCATGCACCTTGAAACATTGTGTATAGGCTACTGCATGAATACAATCCTTCTGTTCAACTTGTAATTCTAACTCTACAAGGTTACCACAGTGCCTCTATGAATTAGCTCTTTCAATACTGACAATAGTCATTCAATTATTTGACCATGAACTATGGGTCGGACCATAAGGACTAGGTAGATATTCTTCTTCTTGGTCTCTTTATGTACAAATAAAGGCTATACTGTCTGTGTCTGGTAAATAATGCCATAATCCCGCCAGTTAGGGAGACAATGATGCAAGCCTTGCTAAGGAGGATATCACCCTGTACAAAAGCAGATTGCAGTACCTCCAGGTACCCGATTGGTCTTTTATCCAGCTGGGCTTTGAACCCTGAGCCTCTCTGAGAAACACAGGAGGCTCCAATCTCATTAGTTCTAATCCTCTAGCATTTGATATACTATTACAACCAGCTCTGATGAATTACTTTCAAAGACTCAGGTCTTTAAGGCAGAATTTGACATAGCATTTAGATCTTGGGAATTAGATTTTATGATTTTAATCGACCCTTTTATTTTATTATTTAACCTTTATTTAACCAGGTAAAACCCATTAAGGTTAAAAACCTATTTTGCGAGGGCGACCTGGCAAGAAGGCAAAACAGGGAAATAGCAGCGTGTCCATAAAACATTATAAATAAATACAGAATACACACAAAATACAAAGATACAATTGAAGATTAGAAGCAACTGCAGATGTCACAAACAGTGTTGTCGATCAGAGTCTTAAAAACAGACAAGGACACTAACTCCCCAACTTAAAAATCTTCTGCAGCATGTTCCAAGATGAAGGAGCATTACAGGATTTTTTTTTTTACTCATCTCAGTTCTTGCCTTAGGAACAGACAAGGACAGCAGCAACTGTGAACCAAGACTATATTGAGTGACTGATCTGGTCAGTAAAGAACAGAGATACAAAGGGAGTTGTCCCATCAATCTCATTTCTAGTTCCAAGATGGCGTAGCAGTCGGACGTGTATTTTGTGTATTTTGTCTTGTCCCGTCCTGTCCCGTGTAAATATCGTTTTTATAATATTTTTATATAATTTCTTCACATATCTTTTTATATATGCTTTATAAAATTCAACTTCAAAACACTCTCCTGCAACCTGCCTCACCCAATGTGGTGCGGATCTGTGTTTTTTGTTGTTGTTTTTTTTTTTTCAACATCCTGAGTCGCCCAACAAATGCTAGCTAACTTCACTAGCTAACGTTAGTATTTAGCTTACCATTGCTAACGGACATCAGCTAACCTTTAGCTTGGAAAAGCTCTCGCCGTTCGTATAACGCGACTCAAACCAGAGCTTACCGGACCGGACCTATTTTTTTCTCTCTTCATATCCCCGGATTCCTACCGCAAGTTGGACATTTTTCACCTGGATCCTGCAGCTAGCTAGCTGCTACCCAAGTGCCTATTGGCTAACGTCGGTCCCGGAGCAATGCACCAATTAGCCTGAAGCTAGCCTGTACTTGACCCATCTCCCGGCTGGCTGAAGAACACCATCAACCACTCCTGGGCTACAACACCTATCTGGACCCGTTTTTACTGCCGGTGTGGAGCCCCACCGGGCCTTCAAGACTGGACCACCGACGTTATCTGCCCGAGGGGGTTATTCAACCGGCCCTCCGTCGCAACGTCACCTGAACGCCCATCAGCTAACTGCGGCCTGCTAACGTTAGCTGTCTTAAGTATATCGGCTGCTAGCTAAACCGGTCCATCGGACAATTTCTTGGGCCACTATTACCTATTTTTGCCAATTGGCCTGGTCCCCTTCACCACACGGAACCCCACTAACACATCACGACTGGTCTACCGACGGAAACGTACGAGGAGGCTATATACAGACTTCCTCCGTCTTTGTTAGCCGGCCTGCTAGCCTTTGCTAGCTTGTTACCCCCGGCTAGCTGTCTGAATCGCCGTGTCCCCAACCAGCCTCACTACTAACTGAACCCTTATGATCACTCGGCTAAGCATGCTTCTCCTCAATGTCAATATGCCTTGTCCATTGCTGTTCTGGTTAGTGTTTATTTTCTTATTTCACTGTAGAGCCTCTAGCCCTGCTCAATATGCCTTATCCAACCCTTTAGTTCCATCTCCCACACCTGCAATGACATCACCTGGTTTAAATGTTTCTAGAGACAATATCTCTTTCATCACCACCCAATGCCTAGGTTTACCTCCACTGTATTTACGTCCTACCATACCTTTGTCTGTACATTATGCCTTTAATCTATTTTATCGCCCCCTGAAACCTGTTCTTTTTACTCTGTTCAGGACGTCCTAGACGACCAGTCATTATAGCCTTTAGCTGTACCCTTATCCTACTCATCCTCTGTTCCTCTGGTGATATAGAGGTTAATCCAGGCCCTGCAGTGCCTAGCTACACTCCTATTCCCCAGGTGCTATCATTTGTTGACTTCTGCAACCGTAAAAGCCTTGGTTTCATGCATGTTAACATTAGAAGCCTCCTCCCCAAGTTTGTTTTATTCACTGCTTTAACACACTCTGCCAACCCGGATGTCCTAGCTGTGTCTGAATCCTGGCTTAGAAAGACCACCAATAACGCTGAAATTTCCATCCCTAACTACAACATTTTCAGACAAGATAGCAACACCGCCCCCTTTGGCTGTTCTATCTACTGCAGAGATAGCCTGCAGAGTTCTCTTACTATCCAGGCCTGTACCCAAACAATTTGAACTTTTACTTTTAAGAAATCTGCTTTTCTAGAAACAAGTCTCTCACTGTTGCCGCTTGCTATAGACCACCCTCTGCCCCCAGCTGTGCTCTGGACACCATATACGAACTGATTTCCCCCCATCTATCTTCAGAGTTCGTGCTGCTAGGTGACCTAAACTGGGACATGCTTAACACCCCAGACATCCTACAATCTAAGCGTGATGCCTTAAACCTCACACAAATCATAATTGAACCTACTAGGTACAATCCCAAAGCTGTAAACACGGGCACCCTCATAGATGTCATCTTAACTAACTTGCCCTCCAAATACACCCCTGCTGTTTTCAACCAAGATCTCAGCGATCACTGCATCGTTGCCTGCATCCGTAATGGGTTTGCGGTCAAACGACCACCCCTCATCACTGTCAAACGCTCCCTAAAACATTTCAGCGAGCAGGCCTTTCTAATCGACCTGGCCCGGGTATCCTGGAAGGATATTGACCTCATCCCGTCAGTAGAGGATGCCTGGTTGTTCTTTAAAAGTGCCTTCCTCACCATCTTAAATAAGCATGCCCCATTCAATAAATTTAGAACCAGGAACAGATATAGCCCTTGGTTCTCTCCAGACCTGACTGCCCTTGACCAGCACAAAAACATCCTGTGGCGTTCTGCATTAGCATCGAATAGCCCCCGTGATATGCAACTTTTCAGGGAAGTCAGGAACCAATGTACACTGGCAGTTAGGAAAGCCAAGGCTAGCTTTTTCAAGCATAAATTTGCCTCCTGTAACACAAACTCAAAAAGGTTCTGGGACACTGTAAAGTCTATGGAGAATAAGAGCACCTCCTCCCAGCTGCCCACTGCACTGAGGATAGGAAACGCTGTCACCACCGATAAACCCACAATAATTGAGAATTTCAATAAGCATTTTTCACGGACTGGCCATGCTTTCCACCTGGCTACCCCTACCCCGGTCAACAGCCCTGCACCCCCCTCAGTAACTCGCCAAAGCCTCCCCCATTTCTCCTTCTCCCAAATCCAATTAGCTGATGTTCTGAAAGAACTGCGAAATCTGGACCCCTACAAATCAGCCGGGCTAGACAATCTGGACCCTTTCTTTTTAAAATGATCTGCCAAAATTGTTGCAACCCCTATTACTAGCCTGTTCAACCTCTCTTTCGTGATCTCTGAGATTCCCAAAGACTGGAAAGCAGCTGCGGTCATCCCCCTCTTCAAAGGGGGTGACTCTCTTGACCCTAACTGCTACAGACCTATATCTATCCTACCCTGCCTTTTCTAAAACTGACCATCCTACCGACCCTCGACTTCGGTGATGTCATTTACAAAATAGCCTCCAATACTCTACTCAACAAATTGGATGCAGTCTATCACAGTGCCATCCGTTTTGTTACCAAAGCCCCATATACCACCCACCACTGCGACCTGTACGCTCTCGTTGGCTGGCCCTCGCTTTACACTCGTCGCCATACCCACTGGCTCCAGGTCATCTACAAGTCCCTGCTCGGTAAAGCCCCGCCTTATTTCAGCTCGCTGGTCACGTTAGCAGCACCAACCCGTAGCACGTGCTCTAGCAGGTATATCTCACTGGTCACACCCAAAGCCAATTCCTCCTTTGGCCGACTCTCCTTCCAGTTCTCTGCTGCCAATGACTGGAACTACAAAAATCTCTGAAACTGGAGACACTTATCTCCCTCACCAGCTTTAAGCACCAGCTGTCAGAGCAGTTTACAGACCCCTGCACCTGTTTATAGCCCATCTGTAAATAGCCCAACCAACTACCTCATCCCCTACCGTATTTATTTATTTATCTTGTTCCTTTGCACCCCAGTTTTTCTACATTGCACATTCATCTACTGCACATCTACCATTCCAGTGTTTAAATGCTATATTGTAATTACTTTGCCACCATGGCCTATTTATTGCCTTACCTTCCTTATCCTACCTCATTTGCACTCTTTGTATATAGATTTGTTTTTTTCTACTGTATTATTGACTGTATGTTTGTTTTATTCCATGTGTAACTCTGTGTTGTTGTATGTGTCGAACTGCATTGCTTTATCTTGGCCAGGTCGCAGTTGTAAATGAGAACTTGTTCTTAACTTGCCTAACTGGTTAAATAAAGGTGAAATAAAATAAATAAAAATGCTTTGTACACAAAAGTGTACCAGTGCTTTAGCCTCCTGTTGGAGAGAGAGGTCCATTGCACCATGGCATACAGATCACAGTGATGGGTAAGAGTTTGTAATACATTTTAAAGCACCGTGATACACTATGTCCAGAGTTTTCAAGGTACTTGCTGAGGCCTGCATATAGACAATATCACCATAATCTAGCACTGATAAAAAAGTGCTTTGAACAAGATATTTTCTGACTAACATTGAAATGCAAGATTTGTTCCTGAAATAGAAACCCGATTTCAACTTCAGTTTCTTGGTCAAGTTATCAATGTGCTGTTTAAAATTCAACTTTTCATCTAACCAAATCCCAAGATACTTCTTCATAGGGATCAGTGGCACGCTAGCGGTCCACCTACGACCACATCCGGGTGAAATGCAGATTTGAAAATGCAGAAATGCAAATTTAAATTACAAAAAATGTAATATTAAACATTCATGAAAATACAAGTGTTGTACACCATTCAAAAGCTTAGAATGTTGGTAATCGAACCGCGCTGTCGGATTTACAATAGGATTTACGGCGAAAGCAGAACATTCGATTGTCTGAGGACAGCGCACCACTTCCAACATATTATTCAAACCAGCACAGGCGTTACAAAATCAGAAATAGTGATAAAATAAATCACTTACCTTTGAAGATATTCCTCTGTTTGCAAACCCACGGGTCCCAGGAACACAAATCATGGTTGTTTTGTTCGATAAAGACCTTCTTTATATCCCAAAAAGTCAGTTTAGTTGGTGCCAGTTCTGTAATCTAGTTGTTCAACATGCAGACAAATAAATCCCAAAAGTACCGGGGTAACGTTCGTCCAAACAAGTCAAACAATGTTTCTAATTAATCCTCAGGTCGTCAAATATCTAAATAAACGATAATATTTCAGATGGAAAATAGTCTGTTCAATAGGAAAGAAAAATAACGAAGAGCGTGAACACAGTCACGCGCGCAAAACAGTAGTGTCCGTTTCTACAGCCACTTGTAAGAACCTCAATTTCTTGTTCGTTTTTCAACAAACCAGCCTGAAACCATGTCTAAAGACTGTTGACATCTAGTGGAAGCCATAGGAACTGCAATCTGGGAGTTAATTCCCTCTATAAGTCAATAGCAAGTCAATGGAAAGACAGTGACATCAAAAAAAACACATTTTCCGGATGGATTTTCCTATACTCACAGACATTATTTTAACAGTTTTCTATCCAATACTACCAATTATGCATATCCTTGCTTCTGGGCCTGAGTAACAGGCAGTTTACTTTGGGCACATCAGACTCTCCATACTTCCGAACACTGCCCCCTAGCCCTAGGAGGATTTATAGGAGGTGACCCTATCAATTTGCTTGTTTTGACTTCCTAGGTGAGATATATACTGGTTGGCATTATTAACAGGGACAATGGGAGAATTGTATTGAAAATGTTGCTACAGTCTGAAACAATATCAAAATGAAACGGCTTTGCAGTAGTTTATGTTTATATGTCACCTATTTGTACGATTGCATATTCAGTTGGGGGGAGTTACAATCTCTGCAGAAATCTGGTGCTCTGTTTAAAGTCAACACTGTACCTGCTTTGTTGAGCAAATACATATTTTGTACACATTAACTGTCAATAGGCCTATACAGTTGCAATATTGCAACAACAAAAAACCTTACAGCTATGCGCATAGAGGTAGAACAGTCCCAGAGGAACCAATGACAACCAAGACTTAGACTTAGGGTCAAAGTCAGGATCAAGCTCCAAAGCCATTAATACATAACCTCAGATAAATACCCTGCGTTTCTTCCTTATATTTCTGCTACATTGCCTCAGAAGAACTCATTGCACACTCAATTTCTCTTAAAAAAAGGTCTGTAAAAATTGAGAGGTGGAGAAAAACTCTCATAAAGAAGGGGTGTGAATAATTCAAGGTGGAGTGTCCCCTGTTGAGGATACTACCCAGAAAGCCTCTGTAGTAGAAGCTGTGAATCAACTATCCAGAGGCAGTGTGGAGATACCAATACTGTATGTCAGTGTAGAGACCATTCACCATTCACTTCATAAGGAATAAGACGTCAATAGAAGTCCTAAGAAATGCTCATATTGAACCCTGGTAGTGGTAAGTAACGATGTTCTCTGAAACCCTCTTCTTGAGATACTACTGGTCAATGTAAAAAGCATTGTTCACCCAATGAAAACAAAGTCATGTTTTGTTTTGGTTGTTCTATTTACAGCCTATCTATTCCCTTTTAAATTCATGTTCTTTTAGCACAACCAACAGGTAGTTGACCCACTCCAGTCAACAGTAGTCCACTCATTATGCTATCTTAGGAGAAGTATCTAACATTTTCTATGAACCGTCCACCCAGGTTTAATGTATTAGCTATGCGTTTAAAACCCAACTGTGGTAAATGCATGTTTATTTCCTTTTCGCACTTTTTTCTCTACAGAAAACTGAATTCCAGCAATTGTCCTCTTATGAATGATCATAGTGAGTCTTGAAATTGCTACACTCTTAGAACCAAAAATGGTTCTTCAGCTGTCCCCCATATGTACATCAATTTCCACAGAATCAAAAAGAGTTCTACCTGGAACCAAAAGGTGGTGGTTCTATGGGGACAGCAGCAGAACCCTTTCGAAGAGTTTAGCCTGGAAATCTAGACTCAATCTCTTGAAAAAAACACGAAACAGAGCAGAATTCAATCTGGATGTCCAAGCTGTTAAAATCATGAAAAAGCATGAAAAAGGTGCTCTGTTACTGTGTTCCTCTCAGTGTGAATGGCTCATGTGGGAGCAGCATTGAGCTGGTGTCATAATCAGACCCCGGAAGACTGGGTCATCCTTTTGAAGTCCACCACCTGTGTTTCATGTCCGGGGCCTGCCTCACTTCACAGGCAGCGAGTGGAGAAATTAAACGGCAGAACACAAAAGGAAAGAGAGTGGGAGGAAGGATTTTCCTCCTCTGACAAAGTTATAGAGGTCCCGCAGGCTCAGGCAGAGAAAGAGAGAGGGTGGGGACGGGGAGGAGAGAGAGAAAGGGTGGGGACGGGGGACGGAGGTTAGGGGGGAGAGAGAGGCAGATACCGGAGCGGTTTATCACCAACCCTCCAACGTTTGCTTGCCTTGGAGATGGAAGCTGTGATCCCTCCCTTCAAAGCAAGCGATACAGGAGTGGAGTCCATCTCTCCTCTTCTTTCGGTCTCTTCATCTTTAATGTCTCTCTTTGTGTCTTTTTTTGTGTCTTTGTCTGTCTCCTTATCTATCGCTCTGTTTCTCTCCGTTTCTCTTCCTCAGCCCCTTTCACTGGGCCAAATTCTGACTGGATATATTGAATGCATGATTCATGAAGAAGTTTGACTTACAGTGTCTTCAGAATGTATTCACACCCCTTGACTTTTCAACATTACATTTATTAAATTAAGATTTTGTGTCACTGGCCTACACGCAATACTCCATAATGTTTTTAGAAATATTTACAAATAAAAAGCTGAAATGTCTTGTGTCAATAAGAATAAAATAATTTTGTTATGGCAAGCCTAAATAAGTTCAGGAGAAAAAAAATTGCTTAACAACTCACATAATAAGTTGCATGTACTTACTTACTCTGTGTGCAATAAAAGTGTTTAACATGATTTTTGAATGACTACCTCATCGCTGTACCCCACACATACAATTATCTGTAAGGTCTTTCAGTTGAGCAGTGAATTTGAAAAACAGATGAATCTACGAAGATCAAGGAGGTTTTCCAATGCCTCGCAAAGAAGGGCACCTACTATTGGTAAAATGTTTTAATCAAAATAAGCTGACATTGAATTTCCCATTGAGCATGGTGAAGTTATTAATTATACTTTGGATGGTGTATCAATACACCCAGTCACGACAAAGATACAGGTGTCCTTCCTAACTCAGTTGCCAGGGAGGAAGGAAACCGTTCAAGGATTTCACCATGAGGCCAATTGTTTGCAACAAGGAATTAAAGTAAGTAATACTGTAATGAAATGTGGCAAAGCAATTCACTTTTTGTCCTTAAAATAAATTGTTATGTTTGTGGCAAATCCAATACAACACATCACTGAGTACCACCATCTATATTTTCAAGCATAGTTGCGGCTGCATCATGTTAGGGGAATGCTAGCAATCATTAAGGACGGTGGAGTTTTTCAGGATAAAGCACAGGCAAAATCGTAGAGGAAAGCCTGCTTTCCAACAGAAACTGGGAGACAAATTCACCTCTCAGCAGGACAATTACCTAAAACACAAGGCCAAATATACATTAGAGTTGCTTACCAAGAAGACATTGAATGTTCCTGAGTGGCTGAGTTACAGTTTTGACTTAAATCTGCTTGGAGATCTATGGCGAGATCTATGTCCGTAATAATCAACAACGAACTTGACAGAGCTTGAAGAATGTTTTTAAGAATAATGTGCAAATGTTGCACAATCCAGGTGTGAAAAGCTCTTAGAGACTTACCTAGAAAGACCCACAGCTGTGGGTCTACTTTTAAACTCTGACAAAACAGAGATGCTAGTCCTAGGTCCCAAGAAACAAAGAGATCTTTTGTTGAATCTGACAATTAATCTTGATGGTTGTACAGTCGTCTCAAATAAAACTGTGAAGGACCTCGGTGTTACTCTGGACCCTGATCTCTCTTTTGACGAACATATCAAGACTGTTTCAAGGACAGCTTTTTTCCATTTACGTAACATTGTAAAAATCAGAAACTTTCTGTCCAAAAATGATGCAGAAAAGTTAATCCATGCATTTGTAACTTCTAGGTTAGACTACTGCAATGCTTTATTTTCCGGCTATCCGGATAAAGCACTAAATAAACTTCAGTTAGTGCTTAACACGGCTGCTAGAATCTTGACTAGAACCCCAAAATTTGATCATATTACTCCAGTACTAGCCTCTCTACACTGGCTTCCTGTTAAGGCAAGGGCTGATTTCAAGGTTTTACTGCTAACCTACAAAGCATTACATGGGCTTGCTCCTACCTATCTTTCTGATTTGGTCCTGCCGTACATACCTACACGTACGCTACGGTCACAAGACGCAGGCCTCCTTACTGTCCCTAGAATTTCTAAGCAAACAGCTGGAGGCAGGGCTTTTTCCTATAGAGCTCCATTTTTATGGAATAGTCTGCCTATCCATGTGAGAGACGCAGACTCGGTCTCAACCTTTAAGTCTTTATTGAAGACTCATCTCTTCAGTAGGTCCTATGACTGAGTGTAGTCTGGCCCGGGAGTGTGAAGGTGAACGGAAAGGCACTGGAGCAACGAACCACCCTTGCTGTCTTTGCCTGGCCGGTTCCCCTCCACTGGGATTCTCTGCCTCTAACCCTATTACAGGGGCTGAGTCACTGGCTTCTGGTGCCGTGGCGGAGATCTTGTGGGCTATACTCGGCCTTGTCTCAGGATGGTAAGTTGGTGGTTGAAGATATCCCTCTAGTGGTGTGGGGCTGTGCTTCGGCAGAGTGGGTGGGGTTATATCCTGCCTGTTTGGCCCTGTCCGGGGTTTCGTCGGACGGGCCACAGTGTCTCCCGACCCCTCCTGTCTCAGCCCCAGTATTTATGCTGCAGTAGTTTATGTGTCGGGGGCTAGGGTCCGTCTGTTATATCTGGAGTATTTCTTCTCTTATCTGGTGTCCTGTGAATTTAAGTATGCTCTCTCTAATTATCTCTCTTTCTTTCTTTTTCTTCTTCTCTCTCTCTCTCTCTCTCTCTCTCTCTCTCTCTCTCTCTCTCTCTCTCTCTCTCTCTCTCTCTCTCTCTCTCTCTCTCTCTCTCTCTCTCTCTCTCTCTCTCTCTCTCTCTCTCTCTCTCTCGGAGGACCTGAGCATTAGGACCATTCCTCAAGGCCTACCTGGATGTCCCGAGTCCACCTGGCCGTGCTGCTTCTCCAGTTTCAACTGTTCTGCCTGTTTTATGAACATTTTAAAATCTTGTCCATGTTCTGTTATAATCTGCACCCGGCACAGCCAGAAGAGGACTGGCCACCCCTCACAGCCTGGTTCCTCTCTAGGTTTCTTCCTAGGTTTTGGCCTTCTAGGGAGTTTTTCCTAGCCACCGTGCTTTTACACCTGCATTGCTTGCTGTTTGGGGTTTTAGGCTGGGTTTCTGTACAGCACTCTGTGACATCAGCTGATGTAAGGGGGGCTTTATAAATAAATTTGATTTGATTTAATCACTGCCAAAGGTGATTCTACAAAGTATTGACTCAGGGGTGTGAATACTTATGTAAATTAGATATTTATGTATTTAATTTTCAATACATTTGCTAATGTCATTGTGGGGTAATGTGTGTATATGAGTGAGATAAAAAAAACAATATTTAATCAATTTTGAATTCAGTCTGTACATTTGGAATTAGTTAAGAGTACAGTATGAATACTTTCTGAAGGCACTGTATGTGTGGTTATCAGGGATAATGATTTGTCTCTGTCTCTCTCTCTCCTCCTTTATCTCATTTTCCATCTCTCTCATTCTCTCTGTTTTATTTTCTCTGTTCTTCCATCCTCTCTCTCCCCCTCGCTCTCTCTGTAGTATGATAGAAATCCTATAAGCATCTCCAGACAAAGCCTCAACTTGTACTGCTCACCATTTTAACTGCTGTGGGGATGCAATGCCAACCAGAAGTAACACATTTGCTGGCTGTCAGCACATTTTCACCTTCAGTACAGGAAGAGCACTCATCAGGTTACAATTATCACCTCTGTATCATCACCCCAAGGTAAATGCATTCTCCTGTAATTATTCAGATTATGCCTTGACAGTTGAGGAGGATGGAAATAATCTCCAGGTGTCGCTTATTTTCCCCAGTGTATTTATCCCTGTGTTTCCTGTCTCTCTGTGCCAGTTTGTCTTGTATGTTTAGTCAAGTCAACCAGCGTCTTTTTCCCGTACTCCTATTCTCTTTTTTCTAGTCCTCCAGGTTTTGACCCGTGCTTGTTTCTGGACTCGTACCCGCCTGCCTGACCATTCTGCCTGCCTTGACCACGAGCCTGTCTGCCACTCTGTACCTCCTGATCTGGTTTTGACCTTTTTGCCTGTCCACGGCCATTCTCTTGCCTACCCCTTTGGATTATTAAACCATCTGCCTCCTGTGTCTGCATCTGTGTCTCGCCTTGTGCCTTGATACAATGTTTCGTATGACGGCTTCAGGATTCTGTAAGGACCGACTCTGGAGAAGAGAAGCAGGTACGGGGGGAGTAGAACATTTAATATGGAACAGACATCAAACAGGACAGAGACAGTGTCAGAACAGGGTATGCAAAGACAAACTAACATAAATCCTGAAGCAGGGAACAGAGCTTGGGAACAGACAGATATAGGGGAGGTAATGACACAGGTGATTGAGTCCAGGTGAGTCCAATATTCTCTGATGCGCGTGACGGGGGAAGGCAGGTGTGCGTACTGATGGTGGCGGGAGTGCGTAATGCAGGGGAGCCTGGAGCATTCGAGCGCCAGGGAGGGGGAGAGGGTGCAGGCGTGACGGAAATGTGTCTTCCGCATTTAACCCAACCGCTCTGAAAGGCATGCAACCACACTAAATAAAGGTTAAATAAAAAAAGAACCCATGGGGAAGTGAAAGAGGCATTTGAAGTGTCCAGAAGTCAGAGTAATTAGCCAGCCGGTCTACCACAAGGGGCAAATCACTGATCATTCAACAGCAGGGAGATGATAAACCAGATTCAAGTGGACGTACAGACGTCCAATCCAGACGTCCAACGTTCATTAAATCTCCACGCATTTATGAGACACTTCATTAGTTGTTATAACATTTTCTGCTGTAGTTTTATTGCCTGTTACTGCCCACGTAATCCCCATTATCCTGACCATTAGTCAGGATTATTATACGATCGTTCAAAAAATCCTTAGAACGTCTTGACACCAATAACAAGCATCAGTCTAAGCATCTGTTTGATTTATGTGTTACGGTATGTGTGTAAAGTTTGGAAATCTATAGATTCCCCACCGCACATTTATTGTAGCTGTCCAGTGTGTGTGCACATGTGGTGTGCGTGTGTGTGTGTCATGTCCTATGAGTTTAATTTACCATCATGGAACAAATTCCTCCAACACCTCTAATCATTGCACACACTTTACAGGGAAACATGGTATGTGTTACGAAAACATTAACGTCCTCCACCTTAAATGATGAGCATGACAGTGAAACCGAGAAACCGCCCCTCAACCTACACTCTAGAACCTTAAAGGGTTCTTCGGCTGTCACAATGGGAGAATCCTTTGAAGAACACTTTTTGGTTTCAGGTAGAACCCTTTTGGTTATAGGTTATGTGGAACCCTTTCTACAGAGGGATCTACATGGAACCCAAAAGGATTCTACCTGGAACCCAAAAGGGATCTACCTGGAACCCAAAAGGGTTCCTCTACGGAGACAGCTGAAGAACCCTTTTGAAACCCTTTTACATAAACAGTGTATAAACATTTTGATAAAGATTGTACAACATCCATGAGAAGGTGGTGGTAAATAAAACTGTGTGGCAATATGATACACAATCTGTTGCATGACAAACACAAATAGCGCTGTGTTTGTGCCAAGCAGAAAACGGTGTGGTTTGAAAGCAGTAGCACTTATCTACAGTGCCAAAATGTCGCCCCAAAAACGTCAAACCAATACATTTCCACCCAGTACATTTTGCCTTATTATAGTTTATAATTAGTTGTGGTTGAAATTAAATTTCTCTAGTCTAGAACTGTGTGCATGTGACAAACTTCGCAGAAGTTTAGCTGTGAGTGTGAATCCCCAAATACAGAACAACCACAGTCAGCATCACGGTTCTTTCATGTTAACAAGAAAAGATTCTCTCTTTCTCACGCTATTCTTCACTTTCACTCACTAATTACTAATTTCTTTCTAATTTCTCTGTCATTAGTTTCTTTCTCTCACTCCATCTCTCACTCCGTCACTCACTCCGTCTCTCACTCCGTCTCTCTCTCCGTCTCTCTATCTTGCTCACACACACAACTTTGCCAAGAGAACAATAGGGCATTGTGCATCATCCTGTAGGAGAGATGAATTGATGAGAGCTTTGGCGTAACTGCGACCCCGATAAAGAACTGGCCAATGACACTGCCTCTTCTTCCTGCGGTGCCCCCAGTCCAGTCCGCTGTCACACTACAAGACCCACGCTCCTCCTCACTGCAGGGCTTGGCTCCCCCAAATAAGCATTCACCACCTCGCCTCCCTGTCTCGGCATATATCATCAACTTCAGGCTCATCATCGTTCTTTTACATCAAAGCGGAGCGGCTGTGCGAGAAGGATAGAGGGAGGAGGAAGGAGGAGGAATGGAGGGAGGAATGGAGTGAGGGGAGAGAGAAATAGGCAAGGCACTTAACAATCTACGTCCATGTTCCCACAGAGCAATTAATGTGGTGCCAGAAAGACGGCCCACTCCTTTCTCCACAGAAACAAAACCAGGATAGAGCAACGCTGCATAAGTCACTGCCTGCTGCATGGGCTGGCTGGCTGGCTGGCTGGGGTTGGAGAGAGAAAGAAAGAAAGGTGTATTGTGACGGAAGGTGGGGTGTGTGTTTTTGTGTTTGAAGTGTGGAGTTATGTGAGTGAAAAGCCCATGTGTGCCTGAGAGCAGGGGTTATGAGAGAGAGCTTTGTCCAGATATGGGATATACATTTTAAAATAAATTATAAATATAGTTTATTTATTTATTGTCCTATCATGATGGAACGCACTATTGCCTAGACACCCACCTGAGAGACCCACACACTAAGGAGAAGAACTTCTGTTTTATGTACCTACTGTACTGTAAGTAGCTTATACACAGACAAAACAGAAAGATGAATGTGGTCAGAGACCTACTAGAGCAGCACCGCCCCCTCAAGATTCTGAGCCTGGCAGGGTTGGTCCTACAAAGCCAAAGCCCCCTGATGGGTGAGCATAATATACAAGGAAATTCTCAAAGCTGCTAATGAGAACCTTGACGACATTGTACCTTGTTGGGATTCCGGTGGGGTTGGCCCCACCCAGGTAGTTGTGGAAATTAAGATATGCAAGATTTTTTAATATATATATATTTTAATAACTATGTATCATACACATCGAGGTGAGGGAATTGGAAATGCTTTTGGCGGTAGATCTGCTTCCGTTCTGTGGGTGGCACTGTGTGCTCTTTTCGAAGGAGGGGTACCCCTTAAAAAAGAAAAGAAAAGAACAAAAGAAATAATGAAAGAGAGGAGAGAGCATGCCTGGGATGGAAAGAGAGAAACTGAGGGAATGGGAAAAAGAGAGAAGGAAAGAGGAGAGAGAGAATGGGGAAATGAGAGAAAAGGAGGGACAATGAGAGAGCGAGAAAGAATGATAATAAGAAGATATAGAGGCTAGCCACTAGGCCTAGAGCATGACATAGCTAGAGAGATAGAGAGGGAATGAGAAAAATGCTAAAGATATTTTTTATTTTTGATTATGAGTTATTTAACAGACGCTCTCATCCAGAGAGACTTACAGGAGCAATTAGGGTTAAGTGCCATGCTCAAGGGCACAGACAGATTTTTCACCTAGTCAGCTCAGGGATTCAAACCCCTGACCTTTCGGTTACTAGCCCCACATTCTTAACCAATAGGCTACCTGCCGCCCTGAGATCAGCAGGCAAACCCGAGATGGAAAGGGCAAGAGTGAGACAGGGAGAATTGAGGAGCAAGAGAGAATAACCGAGAAAGATAGATTAGGACAGAGTGCTTTTTCTGAAGGCGTTTTTTTATCTCCTTGGTAGCTGTTTGATGGGTTTCATTCATTAGCTAGGCTTCGTGGAAACGCCAGGAAGAAATATCACCAGTCACCAAAAAGAGCACAACACCACTTTCCCTCGCCAGTGATATTTTACCAGCAGTGACCTTCTGGAGTCGCAGAGCGGATTGTTAATCACAGAGAGAAATATTCACAAACCGTTGGGTCTTTTGTCTACGCTCTCATTGCTTAACCATTCGAATTTCACTGGCTTGGTCTCTGGGTTGGTTGCTAGGAGTTGGAATGTGTTCTGAAACCAGCTCTGCCCTATTAGTGAAGATACTAGAAGTCAGGATATAAAGTGCCTAAGAGTTTCTGATAAAACATTGCTGTCATGGACATGGAATTTACAACTTTGGCTAAGCTTTTTAAGGGCCAGTGTCTCAGACCCAGAATAATGGAACAGAAAGCATTTAAGCAGTAGTAGGAAAACATCACAAAAAATTCCAACAAAGGTCATGGATGTATTTTTTATTCATTTTTTATTTATTTCACCTTTATTTAACCAGGTAGGCCAGTTGAAAACAAGTTCTCATTTACAACTGCGACCTCGGCCAAGATAAAGCAAAGCAGTGCGACACAAACAACAACAAACAGTTACACATGGAATAAACAAACGTACAGTCAATAACAGAAATAGAAAAGTCTATATACAGTGTGTGCATATGAGGTAAGATTAGGGAGGTAAGGCAATAAATAGGCCATAGTGGCGAAATAATTACAATTAAGCAATTAAACACTGGAGTGATAGGCGTGCTGTAGAGATACTGGGGTGCAAAGGAGCAAAACTATTTTTTTTTAAATATGGGGATGAGGTAGTTGGGTGGGCTATGTACGGATGGGCTATGTACAGGTGTAATGATCTGTAATCTGCTCTGACAGCTGATGCTTAAAGTTAGTGAGGGAGACAAACGTTTCCAGCTTCAGTGATTTTTGCAATTCTTTCCAGTCACTGGCAGCAGAGAACTGGAAGGAAAGGTGGCCAAAGGAGGAATTGGCTTTGGGGGTGATCAGTGAAATATACCTGTTGGAGCGCGTGCTACGGGTGGGTGCTGCTATGGTGACCAGTGAGCTAAGATAAGGCGGGGCTTTACTTAGCAAAGACTTATAGATGACCTGGACCCAGTGGGTTTGGCAGCAAATATGAAGCGAGGGCCAGCCAACGAGAGCATACAGGTCGCAGTGGTGGGTGGTATATGGGGCTTTGGTGAAAAAAAACGGATGGCACTGTGATAGACTGCATCCAATTTGCTGAGTAGAGTGTTGGAGGCTATTTTGTAAATGACATCGCCAAAGTCAAGGATCGGGTGGATAGCCAGTTTTACGAGGGTATGTTTGGCAGCATGAGTGAAGGATGCTTTGTTGCGAAATAGGAAGCCGATTCTAGATTTAATTTTGGATTGGAGATGCTAATGTGAGTCTGGAAGGAGAGTTTACAGTCTAACCAGACACCTAGGTATTTGTAGTTGTCCACATATTCTAAGTCAGAACCGTCCAGAGTAGTGATGTTAGACGGGCGGGCAGGTGCATTGATGTATACAGAGAAAAGAGTCGGCCCGAGAATTGAGCCCTGTGGCACCACCATAGAGACTGCCAGAGGTCCGGACAACAGGCCCTCCGATTTGACACACTAAACTCTGTCTGAGAAGTAGTTGTTGAACCAGGCGAGGCAGTCATTTGAGAATGTGGTGATTGACAGAGAAAAGCCTTGGCCGGGTCGATGTCTTGGCCGGGTCGAAACCCTTGGTCGGGTCGATGAATACGGCTGCACAGTGATGTCTTTTATCGATGGTGGTTATGATATCGTTTAGGACCTTGAGCGTGGCTGAGGTTTACCCATGACCAGCTCAGAAACTAGATTGCATAGCGGATAAGGTACGGTGGGATTCGAAATGGTCGGTGATCTGTTTGTTAACTTGGCTTTCGAAGACCTTAGAAAGGCAGGGTAGGATAGATATAGGTCTGTAACAGTTTGGGTCTAGAGTGTCTTCCCCTTTGAAGAGGAGGATGGCCGCAGCAGCTTTCCAATCTTTGGGGATCTCAGACGATATGAAAGAGAGGTTGAACAGGCTAGTAATAGGGGTTGCAACAATTGCGGCGGATAATTTTAGAAGGAGAGGGTCCAGATTGTCTATCCCAGCTGATTTGTAGGGGTCCAGATTTCGCAGCTCTTTCAGAACATCAGCTATCTGGATTTGGGTGAAGGAAAAATGGGGGAGGCTTGGCCAAGTTGCTGTGGGGGGGTGCAGAGCTGTTGACCAGGGTAGGGGTAGCCAGGTGGAAAGCATGGCCAGCCGTAGAAAAATGTTTATTGAAATTCTCAATTATCGTGGATTTATCAGTGATGACAGTGTTTCCTGGCCTCAGTGCAGTGGGCAGCTGGGAGGAGGTGCTCTTATTCTCCATGGACTTTACAGTGTCCCAGGAGTTTGTGCTACATGATGCAAATTTCTGTTTGAAAAAGCTAGCCTTTGCTTTCCTAACTGCCTGTGTATATTGGTTCCTAACTTCCCTGAAAAGTTGCATATCGCGGGGGCTATTCGATGCTAATGCAGTACGCCACAGGATGTTTTTGTGCTGGTCAAGGGCAGTCAGGTCTGGAGTGAACCAAGGGCTATATCTGTTCCTGGTTCCACATTTTTTGAATGGGGCATGCTTATTTAAGATGGTGAGGAAAGCACTTTTAAAGAATAACCAGGCATCCTCTACTGACGAAATGAGGTCAATATCCTTCCAGGATACCCGGGCCAGGTCGATTAGAAAGGCCTGCTCGCTAAAGTGTTTTAGGGAACGTTTGACAGTGATGAGGGGTGGTTGTTTGACCCCCTTACAGACGCAGGCAATGAGGCAGTGATCGCTGAGATCCTGGTTGAAGACAGCAGAGCTTTATTTATTGGGCAGGTTGGTCAGGATAATATCTATGACGGTGCCCGTGTTTATGGATTTTGGGTTGTACCTGGTAGGTTCCATAATAATTTGGGTGAGATTGAGGGCATCTAGCTTTGATTGTAAGACTGCAGGGGTGTTAATTTTAACCCAGTACAAACTCTGAAGATAAATGGGGGGAAATGAATTCACATATGGTGTCCAGGGCACAGCTGCGGGCTGAGGGGGGGTCTGTAACAAGCGGCAACAGTGAGAGACTGATTTTTAAAAGTAGAAGCTCGAACTGTTTGGGCACACACCTGGATAGCATGACAGAACTCTGCAGGCGGTCTCTGCAGTACATTGCAACTCCACCCACTTTGGTAGTTCTATCTTGGTGGAAAATGTTGTAGTTGGGGATGGAAATTTCAGAATTTTTAGTGGGCTTCCTAAGCCAGGATTCAGACACGGCTAGGACATCAGGGTTGGCGGAGTGTGCTAAAGCAGTGAATAAAGCAAACTTAGGGAGGAGGCTTCTGATGTTAACATGCATAAAACCAAGGCTTTTACGGTTACAGAAGTCAACAAATGATAGTGCCTGGGGAATAGGAATGGAACTGGGGGCTACAGGGCCTGGATTAACCTCTATATCACCAGAGGAACAGAGGAGGAGTAGGATAAGGGTACGGCTAAAGGCTATAAGAACTGGTTGTCTAGTGCGTTGGGGACAGAGAATAAAAGGAGAACATTTCTGGGCGTGGTAGAATAGATTCAAGACATAATGTACAGACAAGGGTATGGTAGGATGTGAGTACAGTGGAGGTATGCGTTGCGTGATGATGAGAGAGGTTTAGTCTCTGGAGGCATCAATTAACGAAGGTGAGGTCTCCGCATGTGTGTGGAGTGGGACAAAAGAGCTATCTAAGGCATTTTGAGCAGGACTGAGTGCTCTACAGTGAAATAAAACAATAAAAACTAGCCAGGACAGCAGTAGACAAGGCATATTGACATTAGAGAGAGGCATAAAGCAATCACAGGTGTTGATCAGGAGAGCTAAGACGACAACGGGTAAATGGCGATGAATGAGCAGTCAGTTAGGTACATACAGGGCCTGGGCTCGAGGCTGGGGCCGACAGGTAAACAAAATGAGGTACCGTGTTATTGAAACAGTCCAGGGGTCATCAGCTGTTTAGCTGTGATCATAGGGTTAAAAGAGCAGCAAGAGGTAAGTCAGGGTGCTGATTGTTAGTCACTACTACGGAAGGGTCCAGGCCAATTGGCAAAGGAGGTATTGTAGCCCTGGAATTAGCTGGTATATGGGCCTAGCTCGAGACTAGCTCAAGGCTAGCTGGTGCTTGCTTCAGGACAGCTAACAGTAGCCACTCGTTTGCAGCTAGCTAGCTGCGCTGTTCCGGAGTAATGATCCGGTGTAATGATCCAGAGAAGCAGGAATCCGGTGATATGGTAGAGAGAAGCAGTTCGATGACCGCTAGCCGTGGCTAACAAAGACTAGTAGCTAGTTAGCTGGCTAGCTCCTGATCCAGTTATAAGGAATACAAATAGCAGATCCGTACCACATTGGGTGAGGTGGGTTGCAGGACAGTATATTTAGTTCGTAGACAGAAAGTGAGATTAAGATATATACGAAAAAGACTGGCTATTTACAAGGGATAAGACACGGGATAAGACAAAGACAGATATACACGAACTACTGCATTGCCATCTTGGATTTCAACATGAAAACCACCTACGTATGGTCTTGCTAGTACTGTATTATTCAAACCATTTCAATGGTTTAAAAATAAACTAAATGCTTAGAAAAATGGCACCAAACATCAGTTTTCCACAGCTCTCAGAGTGGAGATTAATTGTGATTTTTATTTTTTTTTATTTTCATTTAATGAGGTTTAAAGCGGCACCTGCCGCAAAGCCTCCTTGTTTGCCCAGAAGCCAAAAATCACTGTCTAATTACAAGTCGCCTGTGTCACGACTTCTGCCGAAGTCGGTCCCTCTCCTTGCTCGGGTGGCGTTTGGCGGTCGACGTCACCGGTTTTCTAGCCATCGCCGATCCACTTTTCATTTTTCCATTGGTTTTGTCTTGTTTTACACACCTGGTTTCAATCCCACAATTACTTGTTCATTATTTAACCCTCTGTTCCCACATGTTTGTTTGTGAGTGTTTGGATATTGTATTGCGGTCCGTATTTGTGGGCTTGGCAAGTTTTTGACGTTTATTCTTATACTATTGAGTACAATTGCTATTATTTACTCATATCAGCTGTCCTGTGCCTGACTCCTACACCAGCTACACACAGACGCATTACAGCCTGTCACTGTCACCTACCTGTGTGACGCTGTGATTTACTTTCAAGCAAAAGCCAGTGCTCTGCACTCAACGAGTCCCCTTGCATAAAGCAGGACTATCATAACATGTTATGTATTTATGGAAGTGGCTAAAAGTAACCAGAGATTTAAGATTACACAACCTACAAATGCCATGTAAATACTGTACACTGCACAGGTGGCTGATGGCACCTTAATTGGGTGGACGGGTTCATTGTAATGGCTGGAACGGGATGTGTTTCCATGTGTTTGACACCACTCCATTCACTCTATTCCAGACATTATTATGAGTCGTCCTCCCCTCACCAGCCCCCTGTGGTACACTGTATGCCCTGAAATACACTTAAAGTAGAAGTTGCCCTTTACCACAAATCTAGGATGTCCCGCGTTCTGCTGATGCAGGGTCACATACTTTTCATCCCCCTAATGGTTAAGCTTGTAATGAAGCACCATGAGAGTGAGGATCCATTTGCAGTTTTATTACAATCTTGGTCGTACGAACAGGGTCAATCGCCAGCAAACACAACAGCAGGGATAAGGCAAATCGTAATCCGGGTACAGGCATTAGGTCAGGGCAGGCAGCAAGCTTACAAAATTCAGTCCAGTAAAGAATATAGTCCAGGGCAGGCAGCAAGAATCAAAAAGGGAAAACAGTCCAGAGTATAACCACGATATGACAGACACGGGAGAAAAACGCTCAGAAATGATCACCAGGGATAACAAGACTTCGCAAAGAGAGAAAGGGAGAGAGAGCCTAAATAGTCTATTAATGGGAGACAGGTGCAACGGTGATTGGAGCCAGGTATGTGGGAGTTGAGGATCAGGGCTTAATATTCAGGAGAGGGTTCCCTCTGGTGGTGAGCAGGAGGAACCGCGGGAGTCTCGTCTGTTACAGAGCCCCCTGTGAGCGGCTCCTGGCTGAAGAGGCTACGACGCCGGGGTCTTCCTCGAGGTCGGGGGCGGTTTCTCGGGTGCGCCCTATGGAACTCAGTCATGAGTGCGGGTCGAGTATGTCTTCTGCATTAACCCAGGATCGCTCCTCCGGTCCGCACTCTCCCAGTCTACCAGATATTGGAGGAGCCTGCCCGGCGTCTGGAATCGAGTAGATCTCGGCCGATATACCTCCTCGCCGTCCACCAAGATGGGTGGGGGCCCTGCTCCCTGGTCTGCTCCTCCTCCTCCGCTCTCGGACCACCAGCGGGTTTGAGAAGAGATACATGGAAAGTAGGAGAGATACGGTAATTAGCGGGTAATGCCAAACGGAAGGAAACTGGTGTGATTTGTTTGATTATTTGGAAGGGACCCACATACCTGGGACTGAGTTTCTTGCAGGGAGTTTGAGGCGTAGGTCTCGAGTGGATAGCCAGACCCATTGACCTGGAGTATATTCGGGTTGGGGCGGCGGTGGCGATTGGCCTGCAACCTCTGTCTCCTGACTGCATGTAGTAAGTGGGTATGGGCCTGACTCCAGATGTCCTCGCTTCTCTGGAGCCAGTCATTGACAGAGGGTACCTCGGTGGGTTCCCTGACCATGGAAACAGGGAGGTTGGAAGCCCATTACACACTGGAATGGGGTTAAACCGGTGGAGGGTTTCTGGAGTGAGTTCTGTGCATACTCCGCCCACATGAGGAATCGACTCCAGTCTGCTTGGTTCTGATGACAGTAGGATCTGAGAAACCGGGTGATCTCTTGATTGAGGCGTTCTGTTTGACCGTTAGATTGCGGGTGATACCTGAAGTAAGGCTGATGTTGATGTTGAGTTGTTGGAAGAATGCTGACCATACTCTGGATGTGAATTGGGGCCCTCGGTCCGACACGATGTCCTCTGGCAGGCCATAGAAGCGGAACACCAGGTTGCACATGAGTTCGGCAGTTTCCAATGCTGTAGGCAGTTTGGGAAGTGGAATCAACCGGCAAGCCTTGGAGAAGCGATCTATGACAGTGAGTATTGTGGTATTCCCATTGGACTTGGGGAGATCGGTAATGAAGTCTATGGCGAGATGGGACCATGGTCGGTGGGGAACTGGTAGTGGTTGCAGTAGGCCCGATGGTAGTTGTCTGAGATGTTTATTTGTGTTACAGGTAGTGCAGTCGTTAATGAACTTTATTGTGTCTGCCCGCAAGGTTGGCCACCAGAAGCTGTTCTGAAGCAGGTGCACCGTGGCGCGATTCCCGGATGACCGGAGCTGAGTACGGAGTGAACTTGCTTTAGCACCTTCTGACAGAGGTCCTGAGGTACAAACGTTTTGTTAGGGGGCATTCGGGCGGAGGAGTCCTCTGTGAGTTGGCTTGGGTGAGCTCTGTCATGATGTCCCACTGAATCGGGCCACGATTAACGACTCAGGAAGCAGGGTTTCCTTGGGTTCAGTGGGCGCTGCACCGTCGTGTTGGCGTGATAATGCGTCTGCCTTGGTGTTCTTAGAACCGGGACGATAGGTAACAGTGAAGTCAAATCGTGTGAAGAAGAGTGCCCACCTCGCTTGTCTGGGGTTCAGTCTCTTGGCAGACCTCAAGTATTCCAGGTTCTTGTGGTCCGTTAGAATCACGAAGGGATGTTTAGCTCCCTCCAGCCAATGACGCCACTCCTCCATAGCTGCTTTCATGGCCAACAGTTCCCGGTTTCCGGCGTCGTAGTTCTGCTCGGCTGGACTAAGTTTGCGGGAATAATAGGCGCACGGATAGAGCTTGAGTGGGGATCCGTGCCGCTGTGAAAGAATAGCTCCAATGCCCGTATTAGATGCGTCCACCTCAACTGTAAATGGGAGTTCAGGATTAGGGTGGTGGAGGATGGGGCCGATGTGAAACGTGCCTTGAGTTCTGCGAAAGCATCCTGTGCTGTAGTTGACCAGGTGAGGTGTGATGAGTTTCTTTTAGTCATAGAGGTTAAGGGAGCGGCTACCGAGCTGAAATTCCTGATGAAGCGTCGGTAGAAGTTAGCAAATCCCAAGAAGCGTTGTAACTCCTTTAAGGTTACTGGCAGGGGCCAGTCTAGAACGGCCTTGACCTTCTTCTCGTCCATGGCGACTCCCTCCTGGCTGATGATGTAGCCCAAAAAAGATGTGGAAGTCTGGTGAAATTCGCACTTCTCTGCTTTGGCGTATAGCTGGTGATCTATGAGTCGTTGCAATACTGTTCTCACATGTTGCACATGTTCTTCATAGGTGTTGGAATAGATGAGAATGTCATCAATGTATACAATTACCCAGCGATTCAGCATGTCCCGAAAGACGTCATTGATAAATGATTGAAACACGGAGGGACTATTAGACAGCCCGAAAGGCATAACCAGATACTCATAGTGCCCAGTGCTGGTAGAAAAGGCTGTCATCCATTCATCACCGTCCCGGATGCGAATGAGGTTGTAGGCGCTGCGGAGGTCCAGTTTGGAGAAGTACTTGGCTTGGCGGAGTTGTTCTAGGGCAGCTGGAACCAGCGGTAAAGGATATCGAAACTTGACAGTGATGTCGTTGAGACCCCGGTAGTCAATACAGGGGCGTAAACCACCGTCTTTCTTTTAACAAAGAAGAAGCCCGGCTGCAGGTGATGTCGATGCTCTAATGAACCCCTTCGATAGTTCTTCCTCAATGTAGTTTTTCATGGCTTCTGATTCGGGTTGAGATAGGGAAAGATTCGGCCCTTGGGTGGCTTTGTACCTGGTAGTAGCTCGATGGCACAGTCGCTTGATCGGTGAGGGGTAGTTCCATCGCCTTGGTCTTGCTGAAAGCTTCGATGAGGTCAGAGTATTCAATGGGTAGAGTGGGGAAAGAGCTGGCTCGTCCTTTACCGTAACGGCCTGAATGGAGAGTGAAGGGCTGCCAGTCAAGCAGTTGGAGTGGCATGACGGGTCCCATTTGATGATACGACCCTCCTCCATGAGATGAGCGGGTTATGTTGCCGTAGCCAGGAAGCCCAAGGATTACCGGGTTATGGGGTGATGTGATGACGAGAAGCGAATTACCTCCGTGTGGCGGGTACCGGTCTGTAGTCGAAGGTCCACGGTAGTGTGCAGGACCCTCCCATCGCCGAGAGGTCGTCCATCTAGCGCCTCCACTGCCAATTGAGAGTCACAGGTGATTAATGGAAATTGTTGTTGTTGGGCAAACTCATGAGACATAAAGTTGCCGGCTGCTCGGAGTCTAATAGTGCTGATGTGGTTATATGATTGTCCTCTAGAGATAATACTATCGGCACTTTGATGCAAGTACTGGAGTGGTGTGCTTGAACACAAGGACTCACCGAAGAGGGATTACGAGGAGGTGGTCTTGTGGGGCAAAACACCCTTAGATGGCCCGGTTGACCACAATAGAGGCAGAGATGTTGACGTATGCGGCGTTCACGTTCCTCCGGAGTCAGGTGAGTATATCCGAGCTGCATAGGTTCGGTTGGAGGAAGAGTCACGGGACATTGTGTGCTGGTGGGTCCCGTTCTGAGTGGGCGCCGTGATCGAATCAGATTGTCAATCTGTATGGTGAGTTCGATGAACTGATTCAGCGATCTCCCTTCATCTCGGCAGGCCAGTTCAGACTGTAATTCCAAACTGAGTCCCTTGCGAAGAGCAGTTTAAGCGTGCTCTCAACCCAGTCGGTTTGAGCTGCCAGAGTGCGAAATGTCAAGGCATATTCTGCTGCAGTATTCCTGCCCTGGTTCAACGCGAGTAGTCGGTCACCAGCTCTCATGCCTCCCTCCGGGTGTTCAAATACTTCCCGGAAGCGTTGAAGAAAGGCACGAACGAGGGAAAAGCCGTGCCATCCTCTCTCCAAACCGCCGTTACCCACTCTAACGCTCTGCCAGTGAGGAGAGAACATACCAGGGAAATCTTGCTGGCGTCAGTGACATACATCGCTGGTTGTTGATCAATAAATAATGAACATTGCAGTAGAAATCCCTTACTCTTAGTGGGGTTACCGTCAAACTTCTCAGGGAGAGCCAGACGTGGGTTAACTGTGGGTGCCGGTGGTGGAGAGGTGCCCATACTTGCGTTCGGCTGAGGAGGGGCTGAGTTCGGGAGCGACATCTGCAACCTCTGTAGCGTCCGGACGAGTTCCTCCGTTACCGTAGTTAGATGGGTTAGCTGCTGTTGATGAACGGCGAGCTGGTTTGCTTGAGTGGAGATCTCCGTGGACATTTGGACCAGAGCTGCTGGATCGCGAAGTGGCGAAGTCTTCTGTAATGAAGCACCATGAGAGTGAGGATCCATTTGCAGTTTTATTACAATCTTGGTCGCATTTAACAGGGTCAATCGCCAGCAAACACAACAGCAGGGATAAGGCAAATCGTAATCCGGGTACAGGCATTAGGTCAGGGCAGGCAGCAAGCTTACAAAATTCAGTCCAGTAAAGAATATAGTCCAGGGCAGGCAGCAAGAATCAAAAAGGAAAACAGTCCAGAGTATAACCACGATATGACAGACACGGGAGAAAAACGCTCAGAAATGATCACCAGGGATAACAAGACTTCGCAAAGAGAGAAAGGGAGAGAGAGCCTAAATAGTCTATTAATGGGAGACAGGTGCAACGGTGATTGGAGCCAGGTATGTGGGAGTTGAGGATCAGGGCTTAATATTCAGGAGAGGGTTCCCTCTGGTGGTGAGCAGGAGGAACCGCGGGAGTCTCGTCTGTTACAAAGCTAAGGATAAGGAATAGGGTAAGCTGATTCTAGATCAGTGGACAAGGGCAACTTCTGCATCAAGCGTATCACTTTTTATTAAATAATAACATGACATTCAAGCAGCATGGAAGACGTCCAAGGCATTTCAATGTCATGCAAAGGGGACTAGTACAACTGCTCAAGGAGATCAATATTTAAAGGTAGCTCAAGAAGTTTCTCTCCTCTCAAGCAGCTCAGGTTATGAATATTTTTCTTTCTTTGGCAAGTCAGACCAAAGAGGTGTGGATGGTTGTGGATAAAGGTGCCTTGAAGCTATGAAGAACTATAGCTATAAATACACACTTCCTTTCAGACACAGACAGGCTGCTTAGATGTACCTCTCTACCACATTGTAATACTGTAGTACTGTACATTTTATATTGTACATTTGTAATAATAGATTAATAATGTTATAATGTCTTCTATGGTGTATTGTTTTATGATGTAGGCTGTTGTTTTGATGTAATTGTTCTATTCCTGTTTGGACGCCTGGAAGAGTAGCTGCCAGCTAGTGGGGATCTTAATAAATACTAAATACCCTCAAAGTGAGGAAAGAGCATTCTGGGTAAGAAGACACTCATAGAAGTCAAACCAGTTATGCCAATCAACCACAGCCTCGAATCAACAGCTAGTACTGTGCAGCATGTCAGTGAAGCACCATGAGCCCATAGCATTGGGTTCTTTGAAGGATGTTTAGGATGGGGAAACAGGAAAGTGGTCTCTCTACCTGCGTAGGGGACAGGGGCATCCTTATCCAGGGCCACCAAGGGAGGGTCCAGCAGGACGGTGTCCATGTTTTCTGTGATCACCCCATGGTACGACGTCTCGATCCACGGCTTGTGCTTGTTCACTGTGGAGAAGAAAGAGGAGGAGGAGGAGGGGGGATGAGAGAGAGAGAGAGAGAGAGAGAGAGAGAGAGAGAGAGAGAGAGAGAGAATTTGTCAGTCGATTTTCTCTTGCACAGTTCCCAACTTTGTGAGGTTTACATGGCCATGAAAAGAAAAGCTAAGCAGTACTATCAATAACCATGAAGCTAATAAGCATAGACTGTTCTATTTCTCTCTCTAACATCCTGAGGCATATGATATCGCTGTCCCAACCAGTATCCCTGTGAAACAAACAAATTTATCAGATTTTGGGTCTCGGTGACATTGCTCTTGTTTGCCTCACAGGTACAAAAGACCTTGATAAATGCACACATCTAAACAGAGTACAACCTAAATTGCCCACAGGCAAAGCTCACGTAGTATGACTTTTTCAATTTAGTTTGCAAATATGTGACTCGTTTCAGGAAACTTGGCGTATGGCGCGCTTCACTACTTCACAGGAGCAATTTAATTGTAAACTTAAAAAAAAAATCTAAATGCATTTTTGGGCAGAAATGCCTTCTGGAACATGTTAACTTTCATGTGCCTTAATAACAAATGTGTATGCCATTTGTAAATATGAATAAAATTGTTAAATTACGTGCCTAGTTGGTTTAGCTACAGAAAAAAACAGAAACATTCTTGTAGCCATGATTGGCTGAGATAATGAGTTGGCTGGACATGCTGAGAGATTGAGTTTTGAAATCAGTGGAATTAGAGTACTATAGCTAAGGAGATTAAGAAAACACCTGTTTCCGGATCACTTCTTCAAACTAAGGGCAACCATGGCATCCGTGACAGAAAGAGAGAAGTGCCCCTCCATGTATATGGGTAAGAAAAGTCGTTTTCATTTCAAGTTAGTGTACTGTTATCTAGCTAACGTTAGCTGGTTGGCATGCTAGCTAACGTTACGTGTATGATCTGTGTAGTTATATTATTCGTATCTCAGAGCCATTTGCTTTGCTAGTTATAGCCTAATGTTAGCTAGATAACATTGAACCTGGTTAGTTATCTCCCTGCAGATCCATGCAGGGTAGTAACGCCATGAGTTGGGATTATGGTTCATTATTTAGCTAGCTAGCTAGCTACATGTCTTTACAAAAGCCTCCACTATGCAAGTAACCATTTCAATAGAACGTTAATGATGTCAATGCGACAACTGTTGATAGACGTAGCTGGTAAATTCGCTCTGGCTATCTACTCCGATTTCAGAGCACTCTCGTCTGCGTAATTAAATTCTTGCCAGCAGCACAGTTGCAGTCACCAAAGCTCTAGATAACATAAAAGAGCCTAACCAGCACTGCTAGGACGAGTAAAATGGTCAGAGTGAGTTGTTCTCTCATTTTGTGTCTGGAAGTAGCTAGCAAGCTAGCCAATGTTAGCCAGTTAGCTTGGGTGCTTGACTGCTGTTGTTAGGACAGAATGCTCGGATCAACCCTACTCCTCGGCCAGAGAATCCAGTGTGCACTCTGAACGTGAAACGCTCTGAATTTACGTACGGACAATCTGACAACGCTCTTGAGTTTATGGGCGGGGCTATAGCTTAAGAGGGTGTGAACAATGCTGAATGGGTGTAGACAAAGAAGAGCTCTCCAGTGGGTGTACCAAATTATTCAAAGGCCATTTTCTCAAAAAAGTTTATCCACTTTCAAAGCACAATTACTTTCCCATTGTTCCTCAACTGTAGTGTATGATATACAAATTTCTAACTCTGTCTCTACTTTTATCCAGTGTAAAAACACCATTTCAAATGTTGCTACATAAGACCGAATCAAGCCGGTCGGTTACAGTGGCTTGAGAAAGTTTTCACCCCCCTTGGCATTTTTCCTATTTTGTTGCCTTACAACCTGGAATTAAAATGGATTTTTGGGGGGTTTGTATCATTTGATTTACACAACATGCCTACCACTTTGAAGGTGCAAAATAGTTTTTATTGTGAAACAAACAAGAAATAAGACAAAAAAACAGAAAGTTTTGCATAACTATTCACCCCCCCAAAGTCAATACTTTGTAGAGCCACCTTTTGCAGCAATTACAGCTGCAAGTCTCTTGGGGTATGTCTCTATAAGCTTGGCACATCTAGCCACTGGGATTTTTGCCCATTCTTCAAGGCAAAACTTCTCCAGCTCCTTCAAGTTGGATGGGTTCCGCTGGTGTACAGCAATCTCAAGTCATACCACAGATTCTCAATTGGATTGAGGTCTGGGCTTTGACTAGGCCATTCCAAGACATGTAAATGTTTCCCCTTAAACCACTCAAGTGTTGCTTTAGCAGTATGCTTAGAGTCATTGTCCTGCTGGAAGGTGAACCTCCGTCCCAGTCTCAAATCTCTGGAAGAAAGAAACAGGTTTCCCTCAATAATTTCCCTGTATTTAGCGCCATCCGTCATTCCTTCAATTCTGACCAGTTTCCCAGTCCCTGCCGATGAAAAACATCCCCACAGCATGATGGTGTTCTCGGGGTGAGAGGTGTTGGGTTTGACATTGCGTTTTCCTTGATGGCCAAAAAGCTCAATTTTAGTCTCATCTGACCAGAGTAGCTTCTTCCAAATGTTTCGGGAATCTCGCAAATGCCTTTTGGCAAACACCAAACATGTTTGCTTATTTTTTTCTTTAAGCAATGGCTTTTTTTTGGCCACTCTTCCTTAAAGCCCAGCTATGTGGAGGGTACAGCTTAAAGGGGTTCTATGGACAGATACTCCAATCTCTGCTGTGGAGCTTTGCAGCTCCTTCAGGGTTATCTTTGGTCTCTTTGTTGCCTCTCTGATTAATGCCCTCCTTGCCTGGTCCTGCCTGGTCCTGCCTGAATTTTAGTGGGCGGTTTGTTGTGGTACCATATTCTTAATAATGGATTTAATGGTGCTCTGTGGGATTTTCAAAGTTTAAGATGTTTTTTTACAAGTCAACCCTTATCTGTAATTCTCCACAACTTTGTCCCTGACCTGTTTGGAGAGCTCCTTGGTCTTCAAGGTGCAGCTTGCTTGGTGGTGTTGCAGACTCTGGGGCCTTTCAGAACAGGTGTATATATACTGAGATCATGTGACAGATCATGTGACACTTAGATTGCACACAGGTGAACTTTATATAACTAATTATGTGACTTCTGAAGGTAATTGGTTGCTTCCAGATCTTATTTAGGGGCTTCATAGCAAAGGGGTGAATACATTGCATGCATTTTATTTTAAACAAGTCATTTCTTTCATTTCCCTTTACCAATTTGGACTATTTTGTGTATGTCCATTACATGAAATCCAAATAAAAATCCATTTAAATTACAGGTTGTAATGCAACAAAATAGGAAAAATGGCCAGCGGGGATGAATACTTTTGCAAGGCACTGTATGTGAAAAGGACTATAGTCAAAGAACAAATCAGGATGTAGAAGCACCTGGATCCTTCAACAGCATTATAAGAGACAATGACTTATCAATGACCTAAAGCCAAGCTCATTTAATCTCTACCATTGTGTCGCTGAGTTGTCATAATGCTTCAGCAAATGTACATTATCCTAGGGGCATTGGAAGACACAATGTAATTAACCTAATTTATGTCCCTCTTACTGCCCTGAATGCCTCAAAAGTGTTAAAAATAGCCCACGTTAACATATGTAGCTTAAGAAACAAAGTTCATGAAATCAATAATTTGCTAGTAATAGATGACATTCATATTCTGACAATCTCTGAAACTCACTTAGATAATACCTTTGATGATACAGTGGTATCAATACATGGTTTTTCTACAGAAAATATAGAAATGCCAAATGTGGAGGTGTGGCTGTTTATATTCAGGTGTGGCTGTTAATATTCAGAACCACATTCCTGTAAAGCTTAGAGAGGATCTCATGTTAAATACCGTTGAAGTAATATGGGCTACTGGTTCATCTGCCTCACCTAAAGCCCATTCTGGTGGGAAGCTGTGTAATGGTGTGTAGTGGTGTGTAATGACGAGCAACCAGATGTTGCACTTGACGCATTTATGAAATTGCTTATCCCAGTTACTAATAAGCATGCACCCATTAAGAAAATGACTGTAAAAACTGTTAAATCCCCATGGATTGATGAGGAATTGAAAAATTGTATGGTTGAGAGGGATTACAGTAAACAAATTGACAACAGACTTATAGGGAAGGACATTCAACAATAACAGCACGTACACAAATGACTGATGATTGGCTGAGAGAAATTGATGATAAAAAGATTGTAGGGTCTGTTTTGTTAGACTGCTTTTGACATTATCGATCATAGTCGGTTGCTGGAAAAACGTATGTGTTATGGCTTTACATCCCCTGCTATATTGTGGATAAAGAGTTACCTGTCTAACAGAACACAGAGGGTGTTCTTTAATTGAAGCCTCTCCAACAAAATCCAGTTAGAATCAGGAATTCCCCAGGGCAGCCGTCTAGGCCCCTTACATTTTTCAATCTTTACTAACGACATGCCACTGGCTTTGAGTAAAGCCAGAGTGTCTATGTATGCAGATGACTCAACACTATACACGTCAGCTACCACAGCAACTGAAATGACAGCAACACTTAACAAAGAGCTGCAGTTAGTTTCAGAATGGGTGGCAATCAATAAGTTAGTCCTAAATATTTCCAAAACTAAAAGCATTGTAGTTGGGAGAAATCATTCACTAAACCCTAAACCTCAACTAAATATTGTAATGAATAATGTGGAAATTGAGCAAGTTGTGTGTCATGGTCAAAACATTTTGATACAACAGCTGCTAGGATGGGGAGAAGTCTGTCTATAATAAAGCGCTGCTCTGCATTCTTAACAGCACTATCAACAAGGCAGGTCCTACAGGCCCTATTTTTGTCGCACCTGGACTACTGTTCAGTCGTGTGGTCAGGTGCCACAAAGAGGGACTAAGGAAAATTGCAATTGGCTCAGAACATGGCAGCACGGCTGGCCCTTGGATGTACAAAGAGACCGAACATTAAACATTTGTATTTGTGAGAGGTATTGACATGTTGAATGCACCTAGCTGTCTGTTTAAACTACTGGCACACAGCTCGGACACCCATGCATACTCCACAAGACATGCCACCAGAGGTCTCTTCACAGTCCCCGAGTCCAGAACAGACTATAGGAGGCGCACAGTACTACATAGAGCCATGACTTCATGGAACTCTATTCCACATCAAGTAACTCATGCCAGCAATAAAATTAGATTTAAAAACAGATCAAAATACACCTTATCTAACAGCGGGACTGTGAAGCAACACAAACATAGATACATGCATACAAACACACAATTACATACGCACTACACACTTATGGACTTTGTGTTATACATATGTGGTAGTAGAGTAGAGGCCTGAGGGCACACACTTAACATGTTGTGAAATCTGTTATGAATGTATTGTAATGTTTTAAAAATGTATAACTGCCTTAATTTGGCTGGATTCCAGGAAGAGTAGCTGCTGCCTTGGCAGGAACTGATGGGGATCCTTAATAAATACAAATACAGTGGCTAGGTAAAACTCCCTAGAAAGACAGTAATAGATGACATTCATATTCTGACAATCTCTGAAACTCACTTAGATAATACCTTTGATGATACAGCGGTAGCAATACATGGTTTTTCTACAGAAAATATAGAAATGCCAAATGTGGAGGTGTGGCTGTTTATATTCAGGTGTGGCTGTTAATATTCAGAACCACATTCCTGTAAAGCTTAGAGAGGATCTCATGTTAAATACCATTGAAGTAATATGGGCTACTGGTTCATCTGCCTCACCTAAAGCCCATTCTGGTGGGAAGCTGTGTAATGGTGTGTAGTGGTGTGTAATGACGAGCAACCAGATGTTGCACTTGACGCATTTATGAAATTGCTTATCCCAGTTACTAATAAGCATGCACCCATTAAGAAAATGACTGTAAAAACTGTTAAATCCCCATGGATTAATGAGGAATTGAAAAATTGTATGGTTGAGAGGGATTACAGTAAACAAATTGACAACAGACTTATAGGGAAGGACATTCAACAATAACAGCACGTACACAAATGACTGATGATTGGCTGAGAGAAATTGATGATAAAAAGATTGTAGGGTCTGTTTTGTTAGACTGCTTTTGACATTATCGATCATAGTCTGTTGCTGGAAAAACGTATGTGTTATGGCTTTACATCCCCTGCTATATTGTGGATAAAGAGTTACCTGTCTAACAGAACACAGAGGGTGTTCTTTAATTGAAGCCACTCCAACAAAATCCAGTTAGAATCAGGAATTCCCCAGGGCAGCCGTCTAGGCCCCTTACATTTTTCAATCTTTACTAACGACATGCCACTGGCTTTGAGTAAAGCCAGAGTGTCTATGTATGCAGATGACTCAACACTATACACGTCAGCTACCACAGCAACTGAAATGACAGCAACACTTAACAAAGAGCTGCAGTTAGTTTCAGAATGGGTGGCAATCAATAAGTTAGTCCTAAATATTTCCAAAACTAAAAGCATTGTATTTGGGAGAAATCATTCACTAAACCCTAAACCTCAACTAAATATTGTAATGAATAATGTGGAAATTGAGCAAGTTGTGTGTCATGGTCAAAACATTTTGATACAACAGCTGCTAGGATGGGGAGAAGTCTGTCTATAATAAAGCGCTGCTCTGCATTCTTAACAGCACTATCAACAAGGCAGGTCCTACAGGCCCTATTTTTGTCGCACCTGGACTACTGTTCAGTCGTGTGGTCAGGTGCCACAAAGAGGGACTAAGGAAAATTGCAATTGGCTCAGAACATGGCAGCACGGCTGGCCCTTGGATGTACAAAGAGACCTAACATTAAACATTTGTATTTGTGAGAGGTATTGACATGTTGAATGCACCTAGCTGTCTGTTTAAACTACTGGCACACAGCTCGGACACCCATGCATACTCCACAAGACATGCCACCAGAGGTCTCTTCACAGTCCCCGAGTCCAGAACAGACTATAGGAGGCGCACAGTACTACATAGAGCCATGACTTCATGGAACTCTATTCCACATCAAGTAACTCATGCCAGCAATAAAATTAGATTTAAAAACAGATAAAAATACACCTTATCTAACAGCGGGACTGTGAAGCAACACAAACATAGATACATGCATACAAACACACAATTACATACGCACTACACACTTATGGACTTTGTGTTATACATATGTGGTAGTAGAGTAGAGGCCTGAGGGCACACACTTAACATGTTGTGAAATCTGTTATGAATGTATTGTAATGTTTTAAAAATGTATAACTGCCTTAATTTGGCTGGATTCCAGGAAGAGTAGCTGCTGCCTTGGCAGGAACTGATGGGGATCCTTAATAAATACAAATACAGTGGCTAGGTAAAACTCCCTAGAAAGACAGGAACTTAGGAAGAAATCTAGAGAGGAACCAGGCTCCAAGGGGTGGCCAGTCCTCTTCTGGCTGTGCCGGGTGGAGATTATAAGAGTCAGCCATTTAGACCAGATTGTTCTTGAAGACGTTTAAACGTTCATAGATGACCAGCAGATAATAACCACAGTGGTTATAGAGGGTGGAACAGTATTACACCTCAGGAGTAAATGGCAGTTGGTTTTTCATAGCCAAGAATTCAGATGTTCAGAGAGAGACAGTGACAGAGACAGAGACAGAGAGAGAGAAAGAGAGAGAAAGAGAGATTGAGTCGAAAACTGCAGGTCCTAGACAAAGTAGCGCGTCCAGTGAAACAGGTCAGGAGATCACTTTTAGATTAGTGCTGCCCATCCTCTGCAATTTAATTACTTCCTTGAAACTTATCACACAATTACTCTGACAGACTAAATTAAAAGCTTTCCTCCCTTTTCAGTTCCGAGACACACACACACAGGGTGTACACACACATGTACACACACTAGGGAAACACGCTCACACATGTAAGTGCAAAGTCGGTCATGTACAGTGTACACGCACACTGGGGCGCTCAATTTGGAGCTGAACCTCTTATGTTTATCACCTCCCATATTGGATGTTAGCGTGCTAACTCTTCAACAGCCCCATAAACTGAGTAAACATCCCTGCAGTAAAAAACGGATCATTTGCAAAATGGCCACCACCATAAAACTTCACACATTCTGGTCCAGAAAAAAGGCTGAAGCATAGCTCTGAAGCAGGGATGGGCCTGGTAGCTTCCCATTAGTTCCTATCTGGATGCAATAAACAGCCACATATGTGGGTTAGATATGTTTTTCTAGCTTTAATAAGGTTAGAAGTGTCTCTGAGTGCAGTATGTTCTCTCTGTCTGTAATGCCTCAGCCATCACCCATGGGGACATCTGCGTCATAATGCTGCATTATAGTGCACTGTGATGGGAGCAAATTCACTTAGTGTAACATGCCGTATATATGCAATCTGAATGTCAATATCATACATCTACAACATTTATGTTGTCTTTCCCACAATTATCATTGTCTGATTAGAAGAACCACTGATAGAAAGTCAAGATAAAGGGAAAACAATACAAACTGAAGAAGAGAATATGAAAGGGTTCACAAACACTCAGAAAAACAATTCACACACACACAGAGAGAGAGAGAGAGAGAGAGAGAGAGAGAGAGAGAGAGAGAGAGAGAGAGAGAGAGAGAGAGAGAGAGAGAGAGAGAGAGAGAGAGAGAGAGAGAAAGCTGCGCAAGAGTCAATATACAGACACACAGCATTCAGCTGGGAATAGTTGTAACGCCCAGTCCCGAGTTTCAGGCTGGAGCGTTTTGGTTTTGTCTTTGTGTAGGGTTTGTTCATTCTAGGTGTCGTATTTCTATGTTGGGTAATGGTTCCCAATTAGAGGCAGCTGTGTGTCGTTGTCTCTAATTGGGAACCATATTTAGGCTAGTAGGTTTCACTCTGGGTTCGTGGGTTATTGTATGTTCATGTCATGATTATGTTAGGTTCATCAGGTTCTTGTCTAGTTAGGTTTCTCCGTTCGAGGTTTAGTTAGGTTTCTTCCGTCGTGGTTAGGTTTAGTTCTCTTTGTGTTAGTTTAGCATTTAGCGTTAGGGCTCTCGTCTTGTTCATCGTTTTCTTGTTTTGTTCCGTCTCGTCTCGTCTGTGAATAAATCATGTATTCTGGCTACATCGCTGCGTCTTGGTCTGTCCGTTCAGTAGAGAATCGTGATAGAATAACCCACCAAACAAAGACCAAGCAGCGAGAGACCCGGGAGCTTAGGTCTTGGGAGAAGGAGCTATTCTATGGGAGTGCTTGGGACCAGCCTGGGAGTATCGTCGACCCAGAGAGGAACTGGAAGCAGCGGGCGGAGCGGCGCAGGTGTGAGGATCGGATGGGAGCATGGGATCCGGTGAGTGGCAGGTTTCTCGAACCTCGCCGGGCTAGGAAGCCCGTAAGGCAGTCCCAAGAAACTTTTGGGGGCACACGAGGAGGTTGGCCGGTTCAGGAGGGACTCCTGAGCCAACTCCTCGTGCCTTGTGGAGAGAGCGTTGGGGAGAACGTCGCACCGAGGGGACACCGTGCTATGCTGTATTGCGCACGGTTTCCCTATACGGAGTCAGAGGCCGGTGCGAGAGATTCCCGCTCCACTCATCAGTCGGGGTAAACGAAGCGTTCAGCCAGGAAGAGTGGTGCCTGCTCTGCGCGCTAAGTCTCCGGTGCGCCTCCTGGGACCCGGATATCCTGCTCCAGTTCCGTGTGCGGTGTCTCCGGTACGTGTCCGCAGCCCAGTGCGAGAGATCCCAGCGCCACTCATTGGTCGGGCCGAGGTCTGTGTGCTACCTGGGAGAGTGGTGCCAGCTCTGCGAGCCAGGTCTCCAGTGCGCCTTTTGGGTCCATGTTATCCTGTGGTCCTACGGGCAGAATCTCGATGCGGATCCACAGCCCAGTCCGAGAGATTCCAGCTCCACTCACCCATGAGGCCAGGGTTAGTGAGCTAGCTGGAGATATGGTGTCGGCTCTCCATATCAGGTTCCCGGTCCGGGTAGAGGTTTCTACACGTCCAGTCCCTGTTCCACGTTCCAAGATCCCTGTTCCACGTTCCAAGATCCCTGTTCCACGTTCCAAGATCCCTGTTCCGTTCCAAGATCCCTGTTCCGTTCCAAGATCCCTGTTCCGCGTTCCAAGATCCCTGTTCCGCGTTCCAAGATCCCTGTTCCGTGTTCCAAGATCCCAGTCCGTGTAGTGGTGTCTACACGCCCAGTCCCTGTTCCACGCACTCCAGCTCCCGTGCGCTCCGAGAGTCCAGCACGTCCTGCTCCGCCCCGCGCACCCAGCTCCCGTGCGCTCCGAGAGTCCAGCACGTCCTGCTCGGCCCGCACCCAGCTCCCGTGCGCTCCGAGAGTCCAGCACGTCCTGCTCCGGCTCCGCGCACCAAGCTCCCGTGCGTTCAGAGAGTCCAGCACGTCCTGCTCCGGCCCCGCGCGCAAGCTCCCGTGCGCTCCGAGAGTCCAGCACGTCCTGTTCGGCTCCGGCGCACCAAGCTCCCGTGCGCTCCGAGAGTCCAGCACGTCCTGTTCCGGCTCCGCGCACCCAGCTCCACGTGCGCTCCGAGAGTCCAGCACGTCCTGTCCCGGCTCCGCGCACCAAGCTCCCCGTGCGTTCAGAGAGTCCAGCACGTCCTGTCCCGGCTCCGCGCACCAAGCTCCCCGTGCGTTCAGAGAGTCCAGCACGTCCTGTCGGCTCCGCGCACCAAGCTCCCCGTGCGTTCAGAGAGTCCAGCACGTCCTGTCCCGGCTCCGCGCACCAAGCTCCCCGTGCGTTCAGAGAGTCCAGTACGACCAGTTCCTGCTCCACGCACCAGAGTCCCAGTGAGCATCACGAGTCCAGTACTGCCAGTTCCTGCTCCACGCACCAGCGTCCCAGTGAGCATCACAAGTCCAGTACGACCAGTTCCTGCTCCACGCACCAGAGTTCCAGTGAGCATCACAAGTCCAGTACTGCCAGTTCCTGCTCCACGCACCAGAGTACCAGTGAGCATCACTAGTCCGGTACTGCCAGTTCCTGCTCCACGCACCAGAGTTCCAGTGAGCATCACAAGTCCAGTACTGCCAGTTCCTGCTCCACGCACCAGAGTTCCAGTGAGCATCACAAGTCCAGTACTGCCAGTTCCTGCTCCACGCACCAGAGTTCCAGTGAGCATCACGAGTCCAGTACGACCAGTTCCTGCTCCACGCGCCAGAGTCCCAGTGAGCATCACGAGTCCAGTACGACCAGTTCCTGCTCCACGCACCAGAGTCCCAGTGAGCATCACGAGTCCAGTACTGCCAGTTCCTGCTCCACGCACCAGAGTCCCAGTGAGCATCACGAGTCCAGTACTGCCAGTTCCTGCTCCACGCACCAGCGTTCCAGTGAGCATCACGAGTCCAGTACGGCCAGTTCCAACTCCACGCACCAGAGTTCCAGGAGAAGGCCCAGGGCCTCCGGTTCTGGATGTCAGACCAGCACGGCCAGCACCGGAGCCTCCACCTGGGACAAAGCGACCCACCGAAGACCCCCCCACAGATTTTTTCGGCGCGTCCGAGTCCGCGCCTTTGGGTACTGTAACGCCCAGTCCCGAGTTTCAGGCTGGAGCGCTTTGGTTTTGTCTTTGTGTAGGGTTTGTTCATTCTAGGTGTCGTATTTCTATGTTGGGTAATGGTTCCCAATTAGAGGCAGCTGTGTGTCGTTGTCTCTAATTGGGAACCATATTTAGGCTAGTAGGTTTCACTCTGGGTTCGTGGGTTATTGTATGTTCATGTCATGATTATGTTAGGTTCATCAGGTTCTTGTCTAGTTAGGTTTCTCCGTTCGAGGTTTAGTTAGGTTTCTTCCGTCGTGGTTAGGTTTAGTTCTCTTTGTGTTAGTTTAGCATTTAGCGTTAGGGCTCTCGTCTTGTTCATCGTTTTCTTGTTTTGTTCCGTCTCGTCTCGTCTGTGAATAAATCATGTATTCTGGCTACATCGCTGCGTCTTGGTCTGTCCGTTCAGTAGAGAATCGTGACAATAGTATCTTGTTTTTCTAGACTAAATTATTTATCCAGCAGAATAAATAAATCCACATTTTAACCGTCTTTAATAAAACCTGGTTGAGCATTGGGGAAGGGACCTGAGCGTGTGCAAATCTGCACCGTGACCTCACCGTGCCCTCGTATAATGAAAGTCCCAGTCAGCATTCTGTCTGGTAATTAAACATTGAGACACACGACACAGAATCAGCGAGATGGATGGAACATTTTACAGTGTTCCCTCGGAATGATGCCGACACTAACCTGTGACCAGAAGACACCCTGCTGTAACGTTGGGCATCGTAACCTGGCTACCTGGGAGTGATCAGGACATGTAGCAACAGTGTGAAGGGGAGACAGAGAGAGGGATGGGGAGGAGTGAGGGAAAGGGAAAAGGGATGGAGAGAGAGACAGTGAGATAAGAGAGAAGAGGGATGGAGTAGTGAGAGAGATGGAAACAAACAGAAAGAAGCAGAGAGGATTTGTTTTGGGATAATTGGTTTGTCTAATTATATTTCCTCACACCGTTTAATTATATTTCCTCACACCGTTGCATACTATTTAAACTTTGTGCAAAAATGATGATCAACAAAACAAACATTTCCAGGGTATGAAACTGGATCTGTAATTAAGACTTAATACAAAGACATCAATGGTTTCCCACAGTCTGCTGTGAAGGGACAACGTTAACTCTGAGCCTATGGGTTATGGCATTTAAATCGTTGGTCTCTCACAGCTACTGATTTCAGTGTAACGGCTGGGATGCGTCATTCTGGGCTGTAGCGAAATGACTCCCACACTTGATCTCACTTTCAACCACTGGGAATGATGTGCTCTTAAACGCAACACATTGCATAGTGATATGCATAAGGGAACAGGGATTATGGTACTGTCGGTTAAGCTGTTCGCCTCGGGGTGCTAAAGGGTACATTCACAATGTCAAGAGCTAAGGGAAAACAGGTGTTATTTGCGACTAGAGAGCAGCAGACCCCATTAGGATGTGACATGTGAGCTACCTAGCTACACTGAGTTACGTCACACATTTCTGCATATGTTGTGAGCTAAATTTGATTTGATGTCTGATCGCCAAAGTGTTTGATCGCCAATGGCCATCAAATCCCCCATATACAGTAAAGCCCCTAGTCAGAACCTGTCATAAATACTCGAGTGTTATGCTGCAGGACTAGAACCGTCCTAAAGTGTCACTCAAGCAGAACCACATGATAAGACAAAATGTGGAAACCCTTTTTAAAACAGAGATGCTCATAAGAACCATTGCCAAGTACAGGCCAGTGTGACTTTTACCAGATGCATTTGGTGTACAAGACAAAGTGCCCTGGAAAGTACCACCCCCAGCTATACCACCCCCAAATCTAGTGCAGGATCAACCAGTAAATCACATAGTACAAAACGTAAGGATTAACAAATCCCCATGACCAAATCGACTATCCTCCTATTAGCTGCCATTGAGCTAAAGCTAACCCAATCAGACTGGCGTCCAACCCTATTTCCAACAAGAGTATTAGGGACCGACTCACTTGCTCAGTTCTTTAGCACAGTGAATATCGACTCAGAGAAACAGTCAAGCAAAACATTTACTAAATGACTAATAGGAAAAGAGTGATTATGCATATTGACACAAGAAGCCAATACTTGCACATTAAGCAAAGCTGAGTGAGTTGGCAGGAGCCCGGGGGTCATTTTCAGATACATTAAGCCCAATAAAGATACTTCCCAATCTTCAGTTCAACGCTCTACATATCTACAGGGACATGACGATGTTGGCCAGTGTTGTTCTTAAACACTCATTAAAGAGGCCATAAACTCTTTATCAAAGATGAGTCATACAAACCTACTGCAAAGACAATTAGCTATAGGAGATTCTGAATGAATTTACTTGCAATACTCAGGTTATAACAATGTGAGGGTGGCTATCTACAATGTAGATATTGTACTGAAAGAGACAGACGTTTTTTGCTGCCTGCTAAATCAAATAATGAGTCTCCATTTTGTCTTAGAGCAGGTGTCATATGAGGACAGTGTGGTATGTGATGGCACTGTAGTTTAAGAGACACTGTGGTATATGAGAACCCTGTGAGAACAGTGTGGTATATGAGAACACTGTGGTATATGAGAACCCTGTGAGAACAGTGTGGTATATGAGCACACTGTGGTATATGAGAACACTGTCAGAACACTATGGTATATATGAGAACACTGTGGTATATGAGAACCCTGTGAGAACACTGTGGTATATGAGAACCCTGTGAGAACATTGTGGTACACGAGAACCCTGTGAGAACACTGCGGTACATGAGAACCCTGTGAGAACACTGTGGTATATGAGAACCCTGTGAGAACATTGTGGTATATGAGAACCCTGTGAGAACACAGTGGTATATGAGAACCCTGTGAGAACACTGTGGTATATGAGAACACTGTGGTATATGAGAACACTGTGGTATATGAGAACACTGTCAGAACACTATGGTATATATGAGAACACTGCGGTACATGAGAACCCTGTGAGAACACTGTGGTATATGAGAACCCTGTGAGAACATTGTGGTACACGAGAACCCTGTGAGAACACTGCGGTACATGAGAACCCTGTGAGAACACTGTGGTATATGAGAACCCTGTGAGAACATTGTGGTATATGAGAACCCTGTGAGAACACAGTGGTATATGAGAACCCTGTGAGAACACTGTGGTATATGAGAACACTGTGGTATATGAGAACACCGTGGTATATGAGGACACTATGGTATATGAGGACACTGTGGTATATGAGGACACTGTGGTATATGATGACACTGTGGTATATGAGAACACTGTGGAATATGATGAAAGTGTTGTATATGAGAACACTGTGGTATATGATGAAAGTGTTGTATATGAGAACACTGTGTTATATGAGAACACTGTGGTATATGATAACACTGTGGTATATGATAACACTCTGGTATATGAGAAATCTGTGGTATATGATGACACTGTGGTATACAAGGACACTGTGGTATATGATGACACTGTGGTATATGAGAACACTGTGGTATATGATGACAGTGTTGTATATGAGAAGACTGTGGTATATGAGAACACTGGTATATGAGAACACTGTGGTATATGAGTACACTGTGGTATATGAGAACACTGTGGTATATGAGGACACTGTGATGTGGTATATGGGAGCACTGTGGTACATGAGAACACCATGGTATATGATGACACTGTGGTATATGAGGACACTGTGGTATATGAGAATACTCTGGTATATGAGAACACTGGTATATGATGACACTGTGGTATATGAGAACACCGGTATATGATGACACTGTGGCATATGAGAGCACTGTGGTATATGATGACACTGTGGTATATGAGAACACTGTGGTATATGAGGACACTGTGGTATATGAGAACACTGTGGTACTTGAAAACACCATGGTATATGATGACACTGTGGTATATGAGGACACTGTGGTATATGAGAACACTGTGGTATATGAGGACACTGTGGTGTGGTATATGAGAGCACTGTGGGACATGAGAACACCATGGTATATGATGACACTGTGGTATATGAGGACACTGTGGTATATGAGAATACTGTGGTATATGAGAACACTGATCGTGGACTACAGAAAACATCCACAACAATGAGGCTGTAGTGGAGTGTGTTGAGAGCTTAAAGGTCCTCGGTGTCCACATCACTAAGAAATGAACATGGTCCACACACACAATTGTGAAGAGGGTACGTCAGCACCTCTTCCCCCTCGGGAGGCTGAAAAGATTTGGCATGGACCCTCAGATCCACAAAAAGATCTACAGCTGCACCACTGAGAGCATCTTGACTGGCTGCATCACCGCTTTGTATGGCAAATGCAAGGCACCCGACCACAAAGCACTACAGAGGGTAGTGTGTATGGCCCAGTAGATTACTGGGGCCGAGCTGCCTGCCATCCAGGACCTCTATACCAGGCAGTGTCAGAGGAAGGCCCTAAAAATGTTAAAAGACTCTAGCCACCCAAGCCATAGACTGTTTTCTTTGCTACCGCACAGCAAGCAGTACCAGTGCACCAAGTCTGGAACCAACAGGACCCTGAACAGCTTCTATCCCAAGCCATAAGACTGGTAAACAAGACTGCTGAATAGCTAATCAAATGGCTACACGGACTACCTGCATTGACCCTCTTTTTTTTTACTATTTCTCTTGCACTGACTCTCTGCACACACACTGGATTCTACCCACAAACTCACATAACACTGACACGCCAACGCACACACTACATACGCCCACACACACATAGCACGCGCACACATGCATACTGACGCCACACACACACACTCACACACACATTCACACTCACCACGTACGCCCAGTCACTTAACCTCTACCTATATGAACATAGCTACATCAATTACCTCGTACCACTGCACATCGACTCAGTACTGATACTCCCTGTATATAGAGCCATGTAACTTTTACTCCTTAAATCAAATCAAATTTTATTTGTCACATACACATGGTTAGCAGATGTTAATGCGAGTGTAGCGAAATGCTTGTGCTTCTAGTTCCGACCATGCAGTAGTATCTAACAAGTAATCTAACAAATTCACAACAACTACCTTATACACACAAGAGTAAAGGAATGAATACGAGTATGTACATATAAATATATGGATGAGCGATGGCTGACCGGCATAGGCAAGATGCAGTAGATGGTATGGAGTACAGTATATACACATATATATGAGATGAGTAATGTAGGATATGTAAACATTATATAAATGGCATTGTTTAAAGTGGCTAGTGATACATTATTTCATCCAATTATAATTATTAAAGTGGCTAGAGATTTGGGTCGATGACCGAACGGCATAGGCAAGATACAGTAGATGGTTTAGAGTACAGTGTATACATTTGATATGAGTATGTCGGATACGTAAACATTATATACAAAATTGTTTAAAGTGGCTAGTGATACATTTGTTACATCCAATTCCTATGTATTGTTATTAGCTATCCACAGTGTATTTATTCCTTGTGTCACTATTTCCATTTTATTTAGTTTCTTTATCTTTAACTCTGCATTTTTGGATAAGGACCTGTAAGTAAGCATTTCACTTTTAGTCTACGCCTGTTGTTTACAAAGCATGTGACAAATAAAATTGAATTTGAATAGATGAGGACACTGTGGTATTTGAGGACACTGTGATATACAAGGACACTGTGGTATACAAGAAAACTGTGGTATACAAGGACCGTGTGTCTGGAATATTGCATGAGGGTGATTGACACCGTCCAGGGCCAGGCTGGACTTTAACAGACCCTGCCACCAATAGAACCCCCTGGGAAGAGTGGAGGAGGAGAGTGACGGCACAAGACTCATACTGATTTATCTCCTATCTATTGGTGTGAATGGCCATGGCTCAACTCTAACCACCAGAGAGAGAGTGCACCAAGATCTGGGTAGTAACAGCTAGCTGAGCTCCATGTTGAGACTAAAGAAAATACGACAGCATGTTTGGTGAGTCAGGAGGATTGTTTGAGCTAGGATCTGTCAACAGTTTGGGATATTGTTGGTGGCAAAAGTGTCCCCCAACATTCCCATGAATATTTGAATAGTAAGGCATCCATGTTAGGAACCCTCCTAGTGAACAGATAGCTGGTCAGTTCACACTGGGCACAATGTATAGTATTTATTTACATTTGGTTGAGTTGTCAACTAAGGTGAATTCAACGTGAAATCAACAAAACATTTCACCATGTCATTGGATTTAGGATAACAGTTGTATGTAAAAAATACTAAATTCCCTTACGTTGATGACTTTTTGCAAATCCAATCAGTTTTCCACGTTGATTCAACGTCATACCATAGATTTTTTTTGTCATTGAAATGATGTGGAAACAACGTTGATTCAACCAGTTTTTTCCCAGTGTGTTGTCTCTGTAACATTCCCCTCTATAAAGTTGTCAAAGGTAAACTGTTAGTTGGACAGCGCTAGATCATCGTTTAACTCATATGACCACACATACTTATTGGACTTATACCTTTAACATGATGAATGTATGAAGTTATGTATGTTGAATGTTCACAAAATGCATATTATAGAATATAGATGAATGATGGCGTCTCTTTGGAGAAAGACATTATAGAAAGAGGTAATATATCTCCCAAAATTCGTTCAGTTGTGCCCATTGGCAGCCTGGGCCAATCATCTTCTAGAAGATTAATTAGTTTGAAACAAACATTCAACAGCATATTTTCTATTAATAGAGTATTTGCTCAACTTCGGCATTTAACTGGTGTCAGCACCAGAAACCCAAGAGGGCTTTGAAATGTCAATTGTCTGCCATCAGAAAGGTTGGCAAAATCCAGTGGAACGAGAGAGATATTGAATCCCCAAAAAACTTGTCTCTCTGTGTTGCATAATTGCGCTCAATAATAAGCCCATTCTTCTGGGTTCCGATATGTAGCATGGCTTCATTCATAATTAAAAGTCCTGGAAAGCACAATGACTGTAATTATGTGCCAACCGAAAGGAGTCGACATCAAGCTTGAATAACAACTTTATTTTTTGTTGTTTAGTCACACTGACTGGTGACTGAAGTGGGAGAATTGAAAGATTTGAAAGGAGTAGAGTGAAATTGGATAGAGAGCAACAAGGTGGAACATGGAGGAGAAGAAGGAGAAAGTGATATCTATTGACAGTAGGCAGCGGAAGGGCGGGGAGGCAAGTGTCAGCGAGGAACAGCAGTGTGTCTGTCGCCTGTTGAATTGAATAAAAATGCGTTTTGCCACAGAGAATCCTATGGCTCCAGTATCTATGAGACACTGGACTTGTAAGCTAATTCACAGGGTCTCTCGACATTTGAAAAGCTTCATATTAAAATTACTGCTGGGACTAGGTCCTCCTCCCATTCTCCCTTAGTAGTGGAGACCGTAATGTCCCTTTCCAATAGTCTGTCTCAATCCATTATCCACTCCTCCAACCAATCTAGATAGAGGGTAAAGCAATGTCTCCAGCCATAGGATGTCAACACGTACTGAGAGTGACTTGACAGTGTCCGTGCAGACAAGACCAACTGTTTTCAATTAATCAACCAATCACTTTCTATTTGCACAGCACTTTTTACAAATATATTTGTCACAAATTTGTGACAAAGGCAACCTGGGCCGAAACCAACCCCAACCAATGAGCAAGCTTTGGAGAAAGAGGCAAGTGGAAAGAAAAGACTCAATAAAGGGGGAGCCCAGGCAAGATGCTGAGCAGCCAATGGAGCAGCCACCATTTTACTGTGTTTCAACTCATTTTCCTTTCCCAGTTCAGGGAATGAGCTACAGTATCCACTACCTTTGTCTGACCATGACTGTCACCTTTCAGTAGTCGTTTTTAACGGCTATTGAAGTCAAACCCTTTCAACCGGCAGCCTTGAATGGGGCTCGATTTATCCAATAATCAATTAATTCACCTTGTAAAAGGTTCAGATAGAGCGAGGCTTTTAAAGCCTTCAGCGAGGGAGTGTGAACACTGGAGGCCACCTCGCCATGCACTCAATCGCTAAGACGAGATGAAACTGAAAAAAATAACAGGTTTTACGCGTTTGTGATCTGACATCTCCGGTTCCTTTGTCAAAACTGCTTACAAATAAAGGGTCCAGGTCGATGCTCTAGGTAGCTGCTGACTTGACATTCAGCAATCACACTCAGTGACTCAGTCACTTTCCAGTGACACACAATGCCAGCAGTCATGGGTTTAGCAATAACCCCCCTTCTGTATCATCATTCACACTTCAGATCTGAGTCTGTCTGTCTGTCTGTCTTAGGGCTCAGGAGGAGTGGGGTCTGTGGAAGGGGGCTTAGTTTGCACATATCCAGTGTGCCTTTCACAGTTTCCCAGAAAAGCCACACAGCAAGGTGTCCCAGGGTGAGAACAAAGTGCTGGAACGAGGTGATGTGACGTAGTCAGTGAAGATGAGGAGGAAGAGGACAATAGAGGAAATAAGAGTGATGACGGTTATGACGGACCATGACAACGACCATGATGATGAACTAATGTACTATATTGAGATGGGAATGAAGTAGGCCTAACTCCAAACAAAACATCCCTACCACATTTCCCTGTGTGTAAAACACCCTAGTGATAAGCTGATTCACAGTCTAACACATCTGGAGGAATTAGAAGAAAACAGGAAATGCAAGGAAAAACAACACAAACTACACCTCAAAATAGATCCACATCTCTGCCTTTTAAACACAGGCTGTGGTTTAAGTGCTGCTCTACCACTATTTACCGTGAAATAGTCTATCTGTCTAAGAACGTTTTCTTTGGCTAAGCCTTATTTTTGGGAATTGCTGTCTTTGTTGTTGCGCAAAAACTTTCCTTGGATTACGGAACCATTAAGGCCCACCGGAACACAGTTTGTGGGTGTTCCATCTCATTTTACGAAACAGCTGAAAACCCACAAACCCTGTCCTTAGTTGAACTGTAAAAAAAAAACATATTTCCCGGTAGGTACAGTCAAAATATGAGCTAGGTACTTAGCTACATACCAATACTGTATGTAATAGAGAGATAGGGGAAGAATTTAGGGATTTTCCAGAGGTAACCTTGGTCATGGTTAAAGAGTCCAAAAGCCCCAGGACAAGTGTGAAAGTAACTAGAGGGTCCTGCCCAAGGTGATCCTTTCTCCTGGCTAGATCACTTGTGCCATTACTGCTTTACACACACACACACACACACACACACACACACACACACACACACACACACAACACACAACACACACACACACACACTCTTCCCTGTAGATGTCAGAGCTGACGTTAACGCTGGGAGATGTAGCAGATCAGTGTCAGTCCAGCGCCTGTTTTAATCCGCCAAACAGCGGTCCTGGGTTATCCCTCTCTCTCCTCACACCAGACACACACGCAAGCATGCACGCACACACAGGAGCACACAGAGGAGCACACACACAAGGCAAGTGATGAATTTTATCAAACCAGGGATGCAGACAGACAAGGCTGTGCACAGCCCTTTCAGGGGGCAAGTGCTCAAAATGAAAAAGGCCCCTCCCACACCCACACATGAGTATAGGCCAACAATGCTAGTTACAGTACAGGGCCTCCTAAAGACTAGCTAGTTACAGTGCCTCCTAAAGACTAGCTAGTTACAGTACAGTGCCTCCTAAAGACATGCTAGTTACAGTACAGGGCCTCCTAAAGACTAGCTAGTTACAGTGCCTCCTAAAGACTAGCTAGTTACAGTACAGGGCCTCCTAAAGACTAGCTAGTTACAGTGCCTCCTAAAGACTAGCTAGTTACAGTACAGTGCCTCCTAAAGACTAGCTAGTTACAAAACATTGCCTCCTAAAGATTAGCTAGTTACAGTGCCTCCTAAAGACTAGCTAGTTACAGTGCCTCCTAAAGACCAGCTAGTTACAGTACAGTGCCTCCTAAAGACATGATAGTTACAGTACAGTGCCTTCTAAAGATCAGATTGTTACAGTACAGTGCCTGCTAAAGACATGATAGTTACAGTAGAGGGCCTCCTAAAGACATGCTAGTTACAGTACAGTGCCTTGTAAAAACTAGCTAGTTACAGTACATTACCTCCTAAAGACATGCTAGTTACAGTGCCTCCTAAAGACTAGCTAGTTACAGTGCCTCCTAAAGACTAGCTAGTTACAGTGCCTCCTAAAGACTAGCTAGTTACAGTACAGTGCCTCCTAAAGACTAGCTAGTTACAGTACAGTGCCTCCTAAAGACTAGCTAGTTACAAAACATTGCCTCCTAAAGATTAGCTAGTTACAGTGCCTCCTAAAGACTAGCTAGTTACAGTGCCTCCTAAAGACCAGCTAGTTACAGTGCCTCCTAAAGACCAGCTAGTTACAGTACAGTGCCTCCTAAAGACTAGCTAGTTACAAAACATTGCCTCCTAAAGATTAGCTAGTTACAGTGCCTCCTAAAGACTAGCTAGTTACAGTGCCTCCTAAAGACCAGCTAGTTACAGTGCCTCCTAAAGACCAGCTAGTTACAGTACAGTGCCTCCTAAAGACTAGCTAGTTACAGTGCCTCCTAAAGACCAGCTAGTTACAGTACAGTGCCTCCTAAAGACATGATAGTTACAGTACAGTGCCTCCTAAAGACATGCTAGTTACAGTAGAGGGCCTCCTAAAGACATGCTAGTTACAGTACAGTGCCTTGTAAAAACTAGATAGTTACAGTACATTACCTCTTAAAGACTAGCTAGTTACAGTGCCCCCTAAAGACATGCTAGTTACAGTACAGTGCCTCCTAAAGACATGCTAGTTACAGTAAAGTGCCTTGTAAAAACTAGATAGTTACAGTACATTGCCTCCTAAAGACTAGCTAGTTACAGTGCCTCCTAAAGACTAGCTAGTTACAGTGCCTCCTAAAGACAAGCTAGTACCAGTACCTCCTAAAGACTAGCTAGTTACAGTACAGTGCCTCCTAAAGACTAGCTAGTTACAGTGCCTCCTAAATCAAATCCAAACAAATTGTATCTGTCACATGCACCGAATACAACAGGTCACATGCGTCGAATACAACACTTCTCTTATCGTTTAAAAATAAGGAAGGGACAGGGACTTGGGTAAGGGGGGATACCTAGTCATTTTTTGCGTCATCACTGCAAGCGATCACGACTCTCAAAAGCCACTTTTTTCTTCTGAAGATCACTTTAGCACCGCCCTAAAAACCCGATTCAAATTCGACACAAACAGGGTATGTAATGACACATTATATAAACTCTTTATAGTGTTTTATTTACATTTTAGAGGCGATAAGGTGATAAGTTGGACAGATCGAGTGAAAAACAAGCAATTTCTGTCACGCCCTGGCCATAGATAGCCCTTTTTGGCTTCTCTATGGTGTTTTTGGTCAGGACGTGACCAGGGGGGTTTAGGGTTCTATGTGTTAATTTCTATGTGGGTTTGGGTTCCCAATTAGAGGCAGCTGTTAGTCGTTGTCTCTAATTGGGAATCCTATTTAGTGTGTTTCAGTCCCCCACCTGTGTTGTGGGATATTGTTAATTGTGTGTAGTTGTTGTGTTGCGCTACACAGTGCGTTACGGTCATTGGTACTTTATTGTTTTTGGTGAGTTTCATTGATTAATACATGTTTAACTCAACCCTGCACGCTGCGCCTTGGTCTACTTATGTCAGCGATCGTGACAGAATATCCCACCACACCAGGACCAAGCAGCGTGCCCCCGTGCAGGATAACACGTTCTGGACCTGGTGAGGAGATCCTGGACGGTAAGGGACCCTGGAGGCAGGCTGGGGAATATCGCCATCCTAAGGAGGAGCTGGAGGCAGCAAAGGCGGAACGGCATCGGTATGAGGGAACACGCCTACGCTAGCAAGGAGGCCCGAGAGGCAGCCCCAAGATTTTTTTGGGGGGGCACATGGTGCCGGCTCCCCGCATCAGGTCCCCTGTGCGCCTTCAGCAGCCCCAATATTTTTTTTGGGGGGGGGGCACATGGTGCCGGCTCCATGCATCAGGTCCCCTGTGCGCCTTCAGAGCCCGGCAAGTCCTGTTCCTGCTCCACGCACCAGGTCCTCTGTGCGCCTTCAGAGCCCGGCACGACCTGTTCCTGCTCCACGCATCAGGTCCCCTGTGCGCATCCAGAGCCCGGCACGGCCTGTTCCTGCTCCACGCACCAGGTTCCCTGTGCGCCTTCAGAGCCCGGCACGTACTGTTTCGGCTCCACGTGCCGGGCTTCCAGGCCTCCGGAGCCGCCGCCAAAGGCTAAGACCCACCCGAAAATAAACCCCCCCATTGACTTTTGGTCGTGGTTGGAGTCTGCGCCTTTGGGAGAGAGTACTGTCACGTCCTGGCCATAGATAGCCCTTTTTGGCTTCTCTATGGTGTTTTTGGTCAGGACGTGACCAGGGGGGTTTAGGGTTCTATGTGTTAATTTTTATGTGGGTTTGGTTTGGGTTCCCAATTAGAGGCAGCTGTTAGTCGTTGTCTCTAATTGGGAATCCTATTTAGTGTGTTTCAGTCCCCCACCTGTGTTGTGGGATATTGTTAATTGTGTGTAGTTGTTGTGTTGCGCTACACAGTGCGTTACGGTCATTGGTACTTTATTGTTTTTGGTGAGTTTCATTGATTAATACATGTTTAACTCAACCCTGCACGCTGCGCCTTGGTCTACTTATGTCAGCGATCTTGACAATTTCCCCACACCGACATCTCTCCTTCTCACTATCACGCATAGGGTTCGCTTCCCCACCCGCCATTTTTAAAAAGACCAGACGGAGCTCATTGCCTTCTTGAATCATGCAGAAATGGGCATCATGATTGTCACGCCCTGACCTGTATGAGCCTTTTTATGTCTCATTTTGGTTTGGTCAGGGTGTGATTTGGGGTGGGCATTCTATGTTCTAATTTGTATTTCTTTGTTTTGGCCGGGTATGGCTCTCAATCAGGGACAGCTGTCTATCGTTGTCTCTGATTGGGAACCATACTTAAGTAGCCCCTTTACCCTCCTTCTGGGTGGGAAGTTAACTTTGTTTGTAGGTGTCTATGCGCCACACAGTGCATGTCCGATCTTTGTTTCTTGGTTTTGTTTCGGTGAGTTAAACTAATAAACATGTTTCACTCAACCCGGCACGCTGCGCCTTGGTCCGTTTTTGAAGATCGTGACAATGATAGTCTCATTGATTTTGTTGGAAAGGGGAGAAATTGTGCTTTACAACGGTATTGATATTACAGTTGATCTGGAGTATTATGTTTTTTGTAGCTAAAATAAGGTAAATTGTACGGACCAAGGCGATGTACAAAAGTGAGTGAGTTTACATTAGCTAGTTACAGTGCCTCCTAAAGACTAGCTAGTTACAGTGCCTCCTAAAGACTAGCTAGTTACAGTGCCTCCTAAAGACTAGCTAGTTACAGTGCCTCCTAAATCAAAACAAATCCAATTTTATTTGTCACATGCGCCGAATACAACAGGTGTAGACCTTCCAGTGAAATGCTTACTTACAAGCCCTTAAACAACAATGCAGTAAAAAAATTAAAATAAAGAAATAAAAGATACAAATAATTAAAGAGCAGCAGTAAAATTACAACAGCGAGACTATATACAAGGAGTAGCGGTACAGAGTCATTGTGCGGGGGCACCGGTTAGTTGAGGTAGTATGTACATGTAGGTAGGGTTATTAAAGAGACTATGCATAGATGATAACAAAGAGTAGCAGCAGAATAAAAGGAGGGGGGGCAATGCAAATAGTCTGGGTAGCCATTTAATTAGGTGTTCAAGAGTCTTATGGCTTGGGGGTAGAAGCTGTTCAGAAGCCTCTTGGACCTAGACTTGGCACTCCGGTACCGCTTGCCATGTGGTAGCACGGGGTGGGCGGTGTCGAACCTGAAGACAACTTGCGTGCAGGGGGTTCCGGACAACAATGAAATAACAATTATTTAAAAAATGTATAATTGTGGGGGGGGGATTATACCACCACCCAAATGGGCACTTTGGAGACTGGAAGGGCAAAGGTGCATGTGCTTGCAGCCAGGGTGTATGTGTGCGAGCACTGGGTGAGTGCCAAGAAGCCTGGGTGCATGTGTCCAACATAGGGTTACAAACTGAAAGTAGGATAATTCCCTTTCCGAGCAGGGAGCTCCATAAATCACAGTAGTGAGAACCATTTCCTCTGTCACTTAGGCGTTCTGAGTCATAAAGAGAGCACTTAAACACAGCTTTTCAGCAGCTCCTGCATATGTCGGTGATCAGTGCCCTAACACACACCCCTTCACTTATTCAGAGGCCCATCACTCGAACATAAAACCAATAAGGAAACCCAGGAGTATATTGACATCCATTCCTCTCTCCTTCCATTTCTCATTCCCTCCCTCCTCCATCCCTCTATTCTCCTCTAGTCGACGAGAGGAAGCGTAGAAAAGATGGTGAAAGTCCAGCTTTCTTCACCCAATTCCCCTCCCAGTTACCCTCTCCATCTTCGGATGGATGAAACAGTCAGTAATCATCAGATCATATCAGTTCTGAAACCATCAAACTGCTTGTCTTCTATACAAGCCCTTCTTTTACCATCCCATACCTGTACACCAACCACCTTGACCTTTCTAGATTGGATCTCAATCAGTGATTCTCTTTGGCAGAGTACAGCATCTGGCCTCCCTGACCCTAACCCTAACCCTAACTCTAAACCTCTCCCCTACTAAGGCTGGGCGGTATACCGTATTTGACTATTTACTGGTATTGATGCACGGACTGGTTTGGTTTTTACTTTACCTTGTATAACGGTATTTCAATGTTTGGCTTGTTAAATGGGTTATGCCACTTGCTGTTTGAATCGTCTCTCTCCTTCTCTCCTTCCACACACACCAAGTCCCACCCCCTGTCACTCAAGGAGAGCAGTTCTTGCGCTACCATGAGTCACAACAACCACTCGCAGCAGTGACAGTCTGCATGGTCAATGCTGCAGATGCAATGCAGTCGGGGTCTCAACTTACTGTTGAGAGTTGAAATAGTAGTATACGGGGCCTCACGAGTGGCGCAGCGGTCTAAGGCAGACCCGGGTTCAATCCCAAGCCGGCCTTGACCGGGAGACCCATGATGTGGTGCACAATTGGCCCAGCGTTGTCCGGGTTAGGGGAGGGTTTAGCTGCCCGGGATTTCCTTCTCCCATCGCGCTCTAACGACTCCTTGTGGTGGGCTGGGCGCCTGCAAGCTGACTTCGGTCGCCAGCTGGATCGTGTTTCCTCTGTCACATTGGTGCGGCTGGCATCCGGGTTAAGCTAGCAGCGTGTAGAATACGGGGAAGTGCGGCTTAAGGGCATCCATTACTTCACCTCTCCCGAGTCCGTAGGGAAGTTGCAGCGAAGGGGCAAGACTGTAGCCAGTTTAGAACAAGAAGATCCTATTACGGGCAAGGCTATTAAGATTAAGGGCATCCACTACATGTTCCACAAAAAAATGCATATACCTGATCACCAAATCTCGCTTAGGACCCCCAAAATGCTAGAGCCAGCCCTGGCTGCAGATGTTTGTGACAATGATGGAGCTTTCCACTTCTTATTATAAATCCACAAGCGTTCTATAATTACATTATTTGTTTGTGTATCTTACTGTCTGCAAACAGCTAGTTGGCGTTTTCTTAGCAAGTTGTGGCAAAAATAAATTGTGTTAACCACTAATGCTCATTTCTAGTTAGCTAGATAGCTAAATTTACTAAGTCAGAGTAAACATACAGTGGCAAGAAATCGTAGACAAACACAGTCTGCTTAAACTAATAACACACAAACAATTATACGTTTTCATGTCTTTATTGAACACACCGTGTAAACATTCACAGTGCAGGGTGGGAAAAGTATGTGATCCCTTAGATTTAATAACTGGTTGACCCTCCTTTGGCAGCAATAACCTCAACCAAAGGTTTTCTGTAGTTGCGTATCAGACCTGCACAACGGTCAGGAGGAATTTTGGACCATTCCTCTTTACAAAACTGTTTCAGTTCAGGAATATTATTGGGATGTCTGGTGTGAACCGCTTTCGAGGTCATGCCACAGCATCTCAATCGGGTTGAGGTCAGGTACATTATCCTGCAAAATATCTTGATAAACATGGGAATTCATTTTTCCATCGATGATAGCAAGCTGTCCAGGCCCTGAGGCAGCAAAGCAGCCCCAAACCATGATGCTCCCTCCACCATATTTTACAGTTGGGATTAGGTTTTGATGTTGGTGTGCTGTGCCTTTTTTTCTCCACACATATTGTTGTGTGTTCCTTCCAAACAATTTAACTGTAGTTTCATCTGTCCACAGAATATTTTGCCAGTAGTGTTGTGGAACATCCAGGTGCTCTTTTGTGAACTTCAGACGTGCAGCAATGTTTTTTTTGGACAGCAGTGGCTTCTTCCGTGGTGTCCTCCCATGAACACCGTTCTTGTTTAGTGTTTTATGAATAGTAGACTTGTCAACAGAGATGTTAGCATCTTCCAGAGATTTCTGTAAGTCTTTAGCTGACACTCTAGGATTCTTCTTAAACTCATTGAGCATTCTGAGCTGTGCTCTTGCAGTCATCTTTGCAGGATGGCCACTCCTAGGGAGAGTAGCAACAGTGCTGAACTTTCTCCATTTATAGACAATTTGTCTTACCGTGGACTGATGAACATTAAGGCTTTTAGAGATACTTTTGTAACCCTTTCCAGCTTTATGCAAGTCAACTATTCTTAATCTTAGGTGTTCTGAGATCTCTTTTGTTCGAGGCATGGTTCACATCAGGCAATCGTTCATGTGACTAGCAAACTCACATTTTGTGAGTGTTTTTTATATTGCAGGGAAGCTCTAACCAACATCTCCAATCTCGTCTCATTGATTGGACACCAGGTTAGCTGACTCCTGACTCCAATTAGCTTTTGGAGAAGTCATTAGCCTAGGGGTTCACATACTTTTTCCAACCTACACTGTGAATGTTTAAATTATGTATTCAATATAGACAAGAACAATTTAATAATTTGTGTGTTATTAGTTTAAGCACACTATTGTTGTGACATCACAATTTTTGACCAATTTATGTGGAAATCCAGGTAATTCCAAAGGGTTCAGATACTTTTTCTTGCAACTGTAGCTAGCTAATACAGCCTTATACCAGTGCTGGTGGAGGCCTAGATCAGCGTGTTGTTTGTGCAATGGTATATTCTTAATCAGAGAGGAATAGGCGAAACATTCATATTTTAGTTACATCAAAGAATCCCTCAAATATCGTGACATGATATTCTGGCCATATCGCCAAGCCCTATCTCCTACTAACACATTTTGACATTTAAGAAGCTGTACCATTGCCCTGACCAAGCGTCTGAAGCCATTATGATTCACATAGACAGCAGTGGCCTTGGACACACTATCTAAACAGGGAGGGAATGTTGGCTGTTTGCTGAGGGAATCCCCATAAGCTTCTGTGTCTGCCTGGGATCCAACCTGACAGGTGGAGATAAAACACTAACCCCCAGGGAAACATGGGGCTAAACACAACCAGCACCGGGTTTGTCTGAGGAGTGTGTGTGTGTGTGTGTGTGTGTGTGTGTGTGTGTGTGTTGGTTACAGAGCAGTGAGTAAGGAAGAAGGAAGAGCACAGGGCTGAAGTCACTAGATGGATTATCATGCAGTGTCAGGAGGGGCTTTCAATTTATCCCTTGTTTTCTGCAAACCACACACACACACACACACACACACACACACACACAGACTCCATTCCACTCTCCCTTGGTCCCCCATCACCGTTCCTGCTTCCCATCTTGCCCAGACCTCTATTAGAGCCCTACCCCCGTGCTGGGTGATGGAACACACACACACACACACACACACCCAGGAGCAGCAGCAGTAGCAGCGTTGGACAGTAGAGGAGTATCCTGTGATGATACCAGTGGCGCAATACTTTTTTGCATGGCAAAAATGAAGACACGAAGCAGACCGAACTCATTGGTGCTTTAAAACCTGTTGTATGTAAATTATGCTATAGCTTGGAAAATAAATATATGTGACTCTGGATGACAACATAATGATGTTTGTTTACAACATTAGGGCTGTTTTCCTAAAGAAGTTACATTTGCTTTGTGTTTTGTTTCCTTGCCACAATACTAACGAGTAATGCTGAGTCTATACATTGTACCCTGGTGCTGAGGGCACAGTGAGGTGTGGTCGAGATGGAAGGGAGAGAAAAGGGTCTTTGCCTTTGGCTTGGCCAGCTAAGATGCATGGGCTGTCACAGCTATTAATCAGGGCCACCGAGCATGGCATTAATCATCGGATCAGCACCGGGACCACGGAAGGGCCTGTTCGGCAGAATGGTAACATCACGGCAACTAGCAACCACATGGCGACCATACTACGACCGCACGGTAACCGCTCTGCAAGCATGTACCAACCACACCACACAACCACAGAGCAAGTGCACAATGACCACACAGCAACCACAATGCAACAGTGTAACTTCTCAGATTTGGTGCATTATACACTACACAGTCTGGAGGTGCTGAAAAAAAGCAGGAAGTCCGCTAAAGCCCACAGACATACTGTATCTAAAAACCTGAAGAGTATTTGCACACATACTGTATACAGGTACACACACATACCGTACATACCACAATACTTTTAAAGTACTACATTTAATTTTCATAGGTGACATTGTAATTTCGGAACACCTGTCTGTAAGAATATTGACAATCATACATCCAAGCACAGGCTAGTCCCCTCCCACACAGTCCCTCCATCCATCCATAGGTCATCCCCAAAACAACCTTCCCTTTGTCATTGTCGTTTTCACAACTTCATCACTCCAAAGTTTACATTTGACTTTTACAAAGGTGCGTTCCATTTGACTTATACAAAAGTGCATTCCATTTGAAGGGATATGTCATTGGAATAAAAAGTCATGAAGGGGGAAAAGGGGGAAGAGAAGTAATGAGAAAAGCTGAAAAACGTGAAAGTACCATTACTCATAATGCCAGACACGTGGTGAAAAGATAAATGACTGTAATCCAATGAGATCTTTCTCTTTTTCGACTCAGTTGCGCGGAGCGAGAGAGAGAAACCTTCCCCTTGCTCATGGTTAGGCTACAATTGTTTACAAAATGGTTAGGATTTTTTTTTAAATGTCAGTGTATGTGAGAATTTCTTAAAGTGCGAATGTGTTCGTGATTGAACTGTGAGAGAAGATACAATGTGATCTGGTTCAAATGGTCAACAGGAGATGTCTGTGTTTGCCCAAGTTCATGACTACAGTTCTGGCAACTCTGAGGCAATAATAGGTAGAGCCAAGAAAGCATACCTTACTAGCTGTCATTTTCTCTATAGCATTGTTAAACAGAAATATACAGTAAAATCAATATCCATATCAATATTAAAAAAGGTGCGAACATTCAAACCTTGTCACGATCTCCTGAAGGGACAGACCAAGACGCAGCGATGCTTCCAGTATACATTTTTATTACGAACGTAACTGGGACAAAACAACAAAACGAACGTAACGAAGATCGTGAAGCTGAACACAACTAAACATAAAACAAGCTATGCTCAAACAATAACCCACAAAACCTAATAGAAAACCCCAAACATATATATGGTTCCCAATTAGAGACAACGACACACAGCTGCCTCTAATTGGGAACCATTACCCCAACATAGATATACAACACCTAGAACAAAAAAACCTACACCAGCCTGTAAAAATCAGGCATGAACGTGACAGTACCCCCCCAAAGCGCGGACTCGACCGCCAAAAGTACGTTGGGGGTCTTCAGGTGGGCCTTCCTGTCCCAGGTGGCGGCTCCGGTGCCGGCCGTGCTGGCTAGGGGTCCCACACCGGAGGGTGCTGGGTCCACGACTGGCACAGGGATCCTGGAGCGTGGAGCAGGGACAGGACGTGCTGAGTCCAGGACGGGCACAGGGATCCTGGAGCGTGGAGCAGGGACAGGACGTGCTGAGTCCAGGACGGGCACAGGGATCCTGGAGCGTGGAACAGGGACAGGACGTGCTGGGTCCACGACGGGCACAGGGATCCTGGAGCGTGGAGCAGGGACAGGACGTGCTGTGTCCACGACGGGCACAGGGATCCTGGAGCATGGCGCAGGGACAGGACGTGCTGGACTCTCTGCGCACAGGGGCCTGGTGCGCGGAGCCGAACAGGACGTGCTGGACTCTCCTAAGCGCACAGGGGGCCTGGTGCGCGGGCCGAACAGGACGTGCTGGACTCTCTAAGCGCACAGGGCCTGGTGCGCGGAGCCGAACAGGACGTGCTGGACTCTAAGCGCACAGGGGCCTGGTGCGCCGGAGCCGAACAGGACGTGCTGCGCTCTCTAAGCGCACAGGGGGCCTGGTGCGCGGAGCCGGAACAGGACGTGCTGCACTCTCTAAGCGCATAGGGGGCCTGGTGCGCGGAGCCGGAACAGGACATGCTGCTCTCTTTAAGCGCACAGGGGGCCTGGTGCGCGGAGCCGGAACAGGACGTGCTGCACTGTTCACTCACCCTTGCCTCATGGATGATGGGAGCTGGAATGTCACGCACTGGGCTGTGGATGCGAACCAGGGACCCCACACGCAGAACCGGTGCAGGATATCTCGGTCCCAGAAAGTGTACTGGGGACCTCGCTCGCAAAGCCGGCACCACTCTTCCAGGCTGCACACTCACCCTAGCCCGACAGATGAGTGGCGCTGGAATTTCGCGCACTGGCCTATGCATGCGCACTGGAGACACCGTGCGCAAAACTGCATAGCACGGTGTCTGCTCAGTGCGACGCTTTCTCCAACGCTCCCTCCAGAGAGCACGAGGAGTTGGCTCAGGAGTCCATCCTGAACCGGCCAAACTCCAAACTCCACAAAATTTTGGGGCTGCCTCTCGGGTTTCCGCGCCAGGCGAGTCCCAACATATCTCTCCCTCTCCGGGTTCCACGCTCCATATATATCCTCATAGCTCCCTCGCTCAGTCTTCGCCGCTTACATCTCCTTCTTGGGGTAACGATGCTCCGTCGTCTTCCCCCAAGGCCCCTTCCCAGCCAATATCTCCTCCCAAGTCCAGGACTCCTTTAAACATCGCTGCTTGGTCCTTTTGTGGCGGGTTATTCTGTCACGATCTCCTGAAGGGACAGACCAAGACACAGCGATGCTTCCAGTATACATTTTTATTACGAACGTAACTGGGACAAAACAACAAAACGAACGTAACGAAGATCGTGAAGCTGAACACAACTAAACATACAACAAGCTATGCTCAAACAATAACCCACAAAACCTATAAGAAAACCCCAAACATATATATGGTTCCCAATTAGAGACAATGACACACAGCTGCCTCTAATTGGGAACCATTACTCCAACATAGATATACAACACCTAGAACAAAAAAAAACTAAACCAAAACTAAACACGCCAGCCTGTAAAAATCAGGCATGAACGTGACAAACCTTGATAAAATTAATGGAATTTTCATATACAGTGCTTTCAGAAAGTATTCACACCCGTTTACTTTTTCCACATTTGTTTGTCTTATAGCCTAAATTTAAAATTGATAACATTTTGATTTTGTGTCACTGACCTACACACAATACCCCATAATGTCAAAGTGGAAGGATGTTTTTAGACATTTTAACAAATTAATAAAAAATGAAAATCTGAAAGTGTGCTTTGTTATGGCAAGCCTAAATACGTTTGGGAGTCAACATTTGCTAAATAAGTTTAATGGCTGTGATAGGAGAAAACTGAGGATGGATCAACAACATTGTAGTTACTCCACAATACTTACCTAATTGACAGAGTGAAAAGGAGGAAGCCTGTACAGAATAAAAATATTCCAAAACATGTATCCTATTTGCAACAAGGCACTAAAGTAATACTGCAAACAATGTTTCAAAACAATTAACTTTTTGTCCTGAATACAAAGTGTTATGTTTGGGCCAAATCCAATACAACACATTACTGAGTGCCACTCTCCAAGCATAGTGGTGGCTGCATCATGTTATGGGTATGCTTGCAATCGTTAAGGAATGGGGAGTTTTTCACGAAAAAAAAGAAATGGAGCTAAGAACAAAATCCTAGAGGAAAACCTGGTTAGTCTGCTTTAATACCAGACACTGGGAGATGAATTCACCTTTCAGCAGGACAATAACTTAAATCACAAGGCCAAATATACACTGGAGTTGCTTACCAAGAAGACAGTGAATGTTCCTGAGAGGCCGAGTTACAGTTTTGACTTAAATATACTTGAGAATCTATGTCAAGACCTGAAAAGGGTTGTCTAGCAATGATCAACAACCAATTTGACAGAACTTGAAGAATTTTGTAAAGAATAATTGGCAAATGTTGCACAATCCAGTTGAGGAAAGCTCTTAGAGACTTACCCAGAAAGACTCACAGCTGTAATCGCTGCCAACGGTGCTTCTACAAAGTATTGACCCCCAGGTGTGAATACTTATGTAAATGAGATATTTCTGTATTTAATTTCAAGAAATATGCAGACATTTCTAAAAATATGTTTTCACTGTCAGTATGGGGTATTGTGTGTGGGTGAGAAAAAATATATATTTTGAATTCATGCTGTAACACAACAAAATGTGGAATAAGTCAAGGGGTAGGAATAGGCGCTGTGCTGTGAATGTATGCACTGCTTTAATAATCTTTTGGAATCATCTATAAGACTCCAGAACACATCACCTTTTAATCCATTATTGCGTATGTCAGTCAGCAGTGTCTGTACACCACACATACATCACTCAAAACAAGCATTTTTTTGTCCTGCTGGGCCAAGTAACTAGGCTGTGTCGCGGCGTTGTCGTAACATTGTTAGAACGTTATTGTACAGCTGCACTGGGAGCCGAGGGAAGCTGGAGTGGCAATAATTGCTGACAGGGAGATGAGAGAGGGAACGACAGAGAGAAATAAGACAGAGGAGTTGTATAAGATGACGTATTAAGCGAGCCGAAGGAAAACAAAATGGCAACAGCCTTACTAGCAACCCAGGGTTAGCGCCAGGAATCACCAGGCTTCAATGGAAGCTAACTTCCAATTACAATATATTTTTACCTCACATCTGCACCACACACATACTGTGCTGTACCTGTCACACACACACACAACATCTATTTTTCACACACACACAAGCAAACAAACCTTTAAAACTGTATGATTGATCTGCTGTTGGCACAAAACATAAACACCATCCTCTAATTATGCATCTGGATTCACAGACACACACTGACAGACACTGACAGACACTGACACACATACAAAACAAACATACCCACACATGTTGACTACAATATACATAAATCAGACTTTGCCGACAGAAAGTCCGCAGGGAGTAAGGTCAAGGTACCAGTCAACACACACACACAGATACACATAAACAATTATCAACCCCTACAAAAATGTCCAATAATTATAATCCTCACAATAATTCACATTTCCTGTTGCTGCAGGATTATTTTCCTGCTGTGAGAAACTGGTCAAATGAAGATCCTACACCTGTATCATTTTATCATCCTGCCGCCCTGTCCATCAGGGGCATGAGAACCCATTCTCAGTGCTTCTGCGAGTGTTATCACACTAGCAAGATAGGCCTAAGTGATGCGATTTGCTCTCGCTTTTTCTCATTTCCCCAGATGCCCTGTATTTAGGGGGTCTTTTCTCCCTGCTAAATCTCCACAAGCAGACTGGGCCTGGCATAAAATGTTATTTTCTATTGCACTTAATCAGACTCACACACACACACACACACAGACACACTCGCACACCCTCTCACCCTCACACACTAATCCATGCATGGCTTCAGAGAGAGACACATTTCCGGAGCAACAGTGTGTGTGTGTGTCTAACGCAGAATACTAAGCCCTCTAAGAAATCCTTCCCTGAACAGCAATTTGTGTACAACTACAGCTAAAGACAATATCCCAAACGTGTATTCTAAAAGCTTTAGATACAGAACACTTTCCTAGAAAAAATATAGTTTTTCTGTAACTCAGGCAAAAGCCCTCCTTCCTAAATATGCTGGTCTGTGCATGTTAACTTGTGAACTGAGTTATTTAGTGAGAGTTAATTGGTAAAGGTTAGTGGGAGTTAGTGAGTGTTAGTGGGAGTTAGCTAGTTGATGAGAGTTAGTGGGAACTAGTTAATGAGAGTTAGTAGGAGTTGGTTAGTGGGAGTTAGCTAGTTGATGAGAGTTAGTGGGAACTAGTTAATGAGAGTTAGTAGGAGTTGGTTAGTGGGAGTTAGCTAGTTGATGAGAGTTAGTGGGAACTAGTTAATGAGAGTTAGTAGGAGTTGGTTAGTGGGAGTTAGCTAGTTGATGAGAGTTAGTGGGAACTAGTTAATGAGAGTTAGTAGGAGTTGGTTAGTGGGAGTTAGCTAGTTGATGAGAGTTAGTGGGAACTAGTTAATGAGAGTTAGTAGGAGTTGGTTAGTGGGAGTTAGCTAGTTGATGAGAGTTAGTGGGAACTAGTTCATGAGAGTTAGTAGGAGTTGGTTAGTGGGATTTAGCTAGTTGATGAGAGTTAGTGGGAACTAGTTAATGAGAGTTAGTAGGAGTTGGTTAGTGGGAGTTAGCTAGTTGATGAGAGTTAGTGGGAACTAGTTAATGAGAGTTAGTAGGAGTTGGTTAGTGGGAGTTAGCTAGTTGATGAGAGTTAGTGGGAACTAGTTAATGAGAGTTAGTAGGAGTTGGTTAGTGGGAGTTAGCTAGTTGATGAGAGTTAGTGGGAACTAGTTAATGAGAGTTAGTAGGAGTTGGTTAGTGGGAGTTAGCTAGTTGATGAGAGTTAGTGGGAACTAGTTAATGAGAGTTAGTAGGAGTTGGTTAGTGGGAGTTAGCTAGTTGATGAGAGTTAGTGGGAACTAGTTCATGAGAGTTAGTAGGAGTTGGTTAGTGGGATTTAGCTAGTTGATGAGAGTTAGTGGGAACTAGTTAATGAGAGTTAGTAGGAGTTGGTTAGTGGGAGTTAGCTAGTTGATGAGAGTTAGTGGGAACTAGTTAATGAGAGTTAGTAGGAGTTGGTTAGTGAGAGTTAGTGGGCGCTAACCTCTTCCCCTCCCTCTCCTCTTTCCCTGCCTCTCCTCTTCCCCTCCTTCTCCTCTTCCCCTCCTTCTCCTCAACCCCTCCTTCTCCTCTTTCTCTCCCTCTCCTCTTCTCCTCCCTCTCCTCCCCTCCCTCTCCTCTTCCCCTCCCTCTCCTCTTCTCCTCCCTCTCCTCCCCTCCCTCTCTTCCTCCCTCCTCCTCCTCTTCCCCTCCCTCTCCTCTTCCCTCCTTCTCCTCTTTCTCTCCCTCTCCTCTTCTCCTCCCTCTCCTCCCCTCCCTCTCTTCGTTCCCTCCCTCTCCTCTTCCCCTCCCTCTCCTCTTCCCCTCCTTCTCCTCTTTCTCTCCCTCTCCTCTTCTCCTCCCTCTCCTCCCCTCCCTCTCTTCGTTCCCTCCCTCTCCTCTTTCCCTTCCTCTCCTCTTCCCCTCCCTTGTCGTGGTACCAGTGTTTCAGAGAGAGAGAGACAGAGAGAGAGAGAGAGAGAGAGAGAGAGAGAGAGAGAGAGAGAGAGAGAGAGAGAGAGAGAGAGAGAGAGATGCAGGAAAGAAAAAGGAGGAGAGGGAGTTGAACCAAAAAACTGGTATGTGTGTGTGGGACTAAAAATGTGTGTGTGTCTAAATGGAAAAGTGTGGTGGGGAGCAAGAGTGCTATTATACCCGTGGGTGGTATAACAAAGTTGGACTGTAAAGTACATAATTACAGAGCTACCCTGTCTGTCTACCCTGTCTTCCTGCTTGTCTGTCTGTCTGTCTGCCTGCCTGCCTACCTACATCCATGCCTGCCTGCCTGCCTGCTTGACTGTCAGCACACGTGTCAGTCCCCAGTCCTTTGTAGGGCAAGATGAATGACCATGGTACTCTTGAAACGTCAATAATTCAATAAACACAGGGACAGATATGAGGAATTGACAAGTGAATTCATCACAGAGAGGTGGGTTGTATGTTAATAGTGCAAATATATACCTGAGAAACTTCATCACCATGACTGGTTTCTGTGGTGATGGGCTTACCTAGACATACAACCCACTGGGCTTACCTTACCCAGTCATGAGTGTAAGTAGGGCTTTGGCGGTCATGACATTTTGTCAGCCGGTGACTGTCTAACAAATAACTGCCAGTCTCGCAGTAACTGACTGTTAATTAACATGAACACGTTCTCCTGGCTTCCACACATAGCCTACAAGCCACTGATGTAGACCTTTGGAACATCTACATTTTAAAAAGTCTAACAAATCCATTTCATATTGCCTACACCATCACAATGAATCCATTATTTATTTTAGCATACAGTACTCCGAGTTGTCCTTCTGTTGGGCCCTGAGCTACACTAGTTCATTTAGCAGAAAATATTTGCTTAGAATTCAGTAGTATGAAGAATACAATTGAACATAGCAGAATAAAATAGAAAGGATATTTTCTCCAAACAATTTCCAAGGAAGTGCGCACATGCGCATTCTGTGTTGAGCAGTTAACAAGGAAATAGGTCCTCCTATATGCTTAATTTAGAGTTATTAATGTAACTTTAGTTGTGATCCAAAAGTTGGGCTATATGTTTTGATTTTTAATACATTCTAAAACTGTATGATGCGACTAATGATCATTTGAAAAAAGTAGCATGAAAGGCATGAGGTCTGATTTGTTTCTTGTGCTTTCTGCACACTCTTCAACAGTCTCTCATTCACTATTTTATAAGCACTTGAAAATATTCTCACCAGGCCTCAAGTTTTCCGGCAGCAACCCCCTTGTGTGGCCGTAATGCCCCCTAAAGTGGCCTTTGTGCCCTTGGGCTGAATATAATCATTATATTTCCCTTCTCCCGGTGCTCCGAAGCACCTCTCACTCACATGGCTCTCTCAGATATCTCAATTCTTATTAGCCAATGCCTGTCACGTGATGGGGTCCTTTTCATAGGCATCTCAGTAGCAACACCCTCTTATCGAATTCAAAGGCATATATTGAAGATGTTAGAAGAACTGCCCACATTTACTTTTCGGCAGCCAACAAGATGAGTAGGCCTAACGAACAGCTAAAGCACTAGCTTATGTCAATCTACTATCCCCCATATTCTATTGGTCAACTTGTCCTTCTGTGCAATAAATAAATATTCCAAACATACTGAGGAACAGTTGTGGGATGCGATAGATCCCAAATTAATTAATACAACAGGCTATATTTAATTTCTTCAGTAAGTTACAAACGCAGCCAGTCATGTATTATGTTCACTCAGTTATTAAAATAATACAACCACTCGCTTCAAAAAAACGTTTAAAAGCAATGAGAACGTTTAGCCTAAAAATGTTGAAACACTATTAGGCTATTTCTTCACATTATAAGTGCAGCAATGCGCACACAGCAGTAGGCTATAAGAGCGAATGTTCCAAAATGCAATCAATTAGCGAGACAACACTGTTCTCAAAAGTGACTGCAAATGCAATTGCGCATGTAATGCTGTTTTATAAAGGTGCATTTTTATGGTGAAAATGATCTTCCCCAAACTTTAACCTCACAGTTAAGCTCCACACCGGTTGTAAAGTGGATTAATGTGCTTCTTTTTAAGAAGTTATTTGGCCACTTTAGTTGTGATACAAACGTTATCAAAACATATGGGCCTATGGGCTAGGCTACATGAGGTGTGAGACTATGATTTGAAGAAGTCGCCAAAAAACGTTATGTGCTATTTCTTGCCTTACTGCACACATCATTCACAAGTGATAATACATAATTCAAAAGTGCTAGGCTAATATTGTCACTATTCTTAATTTAATGTTGTCTTTACATATAATAAATAATATATATGTGTGAAATTAGTTTGGATTTAGAAAGGACCATTATCATGCACCTGTCTCAGAACAGGGGCAGGGGGAAACAATACATGTCATCTATGCACTTAAATAGCCAATGGAGGACACTTTTCCCATGGTTCATTTTCATGCCAACCTGGTAGGCTATACTCCTGTTGTAAAGAGAAGCAATGTGCCATTATATTAGGAAAGTTGATAAATAAATATAGTAGGCCTAGCCTATAGAAATCTGATGGGACCCTCCTCTTTTTAAGAGGCCATCCAAACTCTGTTTTCTCACGCAATTGCATAGCCTATAGAAATGTTTCGCAACATGAGCTCATGCGCTCTATTGAAGTGTTTGATTTGATTTTTGAAAACATTTGCATTGATGTCAGAGTGATTAGCGGGACAATAGAGTGCTGAGTACCAGGCAGTTAGAAAGTTTGGTATGCTACTAATGATCAGCAGCAGCATCAGAGCTTGGAGAAGCATAGTTACCGTGACTAACCGGTCACGTGAAATTTGACTGCGGGACTCGTGACTGCCGGTGTGGCGGTAATACGGTCACCGTAACAGCCCTAAGTGTAACCTCTATCATGATGCACTCTTATAATCTACAACCTTTAATGGTTCTTCAGCTGTCCCCATGCCACGTACTGCTACCTGTATTTCTCTGGAAATGTAGTTTATTTTAATGAAAATGTTGAGGAAAGTTGATAGAAACATAATTATAATTTCCAATTCCAAGGCTACATTCAAGAATACTCTATCTCTGTGTCTCCTTCTCTTACTCATTCACCCTCTCCCCCACCCTCTCTCAATTCAAAGGGATTCATTGGCATGGGAAACATACTGTATGTTTACATTGCCAAAGCAAGTGAAATAAACAATACAAAATTAACAGTAAACATTACACTTACAAATAGAGACACTTCAATGTCATTTCATGGCTATGTACAGTGTTATAATGATGTGCAAATAATACAAAAGGGAAAATAAATAAACATAAATATGGGTTGTATTTACAATGGTGTTTGTTCTTCATTGGTTGCCCTTTTCTTGTGGCAACAGGTCACACATTCTGCTGCTGTGATGGCACACTGTTGTACTTCACCCAATAGATAAAGGAGTTTATACAAATTGGATTTGTATGTCTGTGTAATCTGAGGGAAACGTGTCTCTAATATGGTCATACATTTGTCAGGAGGTTAGGAAGTGCTGCTCAGTTTCCACCTAATTTTGTTGGAAGTTCTTACATAGCCTGCTCACTGAGTCTGTACATAGTCAAAGCTTTCCTTGATTTTGGTTCAGTCACAGGGGTAGGGTATTCTGCCACTGTGTACTTTCTGTTTAGGGTCAAATAACATTCCAGTTTGCTCTGTTTTTTCTCTCTCTCTCACACTTTACAAACATTTGTGTACTCTCTCTCTCTCTCTCTCTCTCTCTCTCTCTCTCTCTCTCTCATACACACACCCTGCCTCATTACTCTGTCTGATGTAGTTGAGCCAGCGACCCTGCTGGCCTGAGGATACGGATGAGTCAGAGCAGCAACACAACAGAACAGGCAGACGATGCTGAACGCACCCCTCATTAAAGATCACTCTCACTACTGCTACACCAGATCAATGCCTGCCACCTGCCTGCCGTCTAATGACGGGAGAACTGATTGCACTGTAAAAAAAAACCAGCAGGGTTGGGTTACATGATTACATGTAATCTGATTAAAAAAAATTGTAATCAGTTACGTTACCAGCAGAAATGTCGTAATCAGATTACAGATACTTTTTAGAAACTAGATGATTACTTCTCTGATTACTTTTAAATTCAGAAAGGCTGTATTTCTGAATTTGAAAGTTATATATTTAGAAAACGTGATTGCTGACATGCAAAAAAAATCTTTCGGATTACACTGAGTAACCTACCAACCCGTTAAACCCTTGTGCTGATTTCCTGACCAAGCGACTCTGTGTTGTACGTTATTAGCCTGGTTGTAGCAATGACGGCCTATATGCGGAGAATGGTTAAATGTACATTGATTTATACAATCACAGATTCGTGTTTTGTGGAGGGTCTGATTATAAGTCCCTAGCTATCAATAAGAGAAAGTTTGGAGCAATAAATAAACATTCTGTTGAGTAATCCAGGCGAGGATAGAGGAAACTCCGACTGACTGACTGATTCAGGCTATATTTAATTTATTCAGTAAGTTATAAATGCAGCCAGTCATGTATTATGTTCACTCAGTTACTAAAGGCTTTAAAGGGATAATCCACCCTAGAAATGAAATGTGACATGCTACGTCATCATGATAGGGTTCTCGCCACTGGAGATAGAGGATAACAAACTATCACAATTCATAAAGCTTTTAAAACAATTACCTATGCCAAATAAGTCAACAGATATGGTCACACAGTACTTGTCTAGACCATATCCCATCCGTCTATATCGTACGCGTTAGATTAATATCCTTTATTCCTTCCATGACGCAAAGTGGTTTTCTCTTCTCGTCTCCCTACTCGCAGACTCGCAGGGCCTTTCCGAGCCCTGCAAGCAACCTGACTCACAACTAAGAAATAATGTTTATGTCACGATCCTCATAATTGGGAACCCGTCTAAACAATAACCCACAAACCCCAAGTGAAAACTACAAACATATATATATGGTTCCCAATTAGAGACAACGACACTCAGCTGCCTCTAATTGGGAACCATTACCCCAACATAGAAATATATAACCTAGAACAGAAAAACCCTACACCAAAAACAAAACAAAAACACTCCAGCCTGTCTCTCAGGCCTGAACGTGACAGTACCCCCCCCCCCAAAGGTGCGGACACCGACCGCGCCAAAAGTCCATTGGGGGGGTCTTCGGGTGTTTTTTTTTGTCCCAGGTGGCGGCTCCGGTGCTGGCCGTGCTGGTCCGAAGTCACGCACCGGAGGCCCTGGGCCATATGCAGGACTGGGGACCCTCACTGGCGGCCCCGGACTGGGGACCCTCACTGGCGGCCCCGGACTGGGGACCCTCACTGGCGGCCCCGGACAGGGGAAGCACACTGGCGGACCCGGACAGGGGAAGCACACTGGCGGACCCGGACAGGGGAAGCACACTGGCCCTCTGGTGCGGGGAGCAGGAACCGGCCGTACTGGGCTCATAACGCGCACACTGGTGCGGGGAGCAGGAACCGGCCGTACTGGGCTCATAACGCGCACACTGGTGCGGGGAGCAGGAACCGGCCGTACTGGGCTCATAACGCGCACACTGGTGCGGGGAGCAGGAACCGGCCGTACTGGGCTCATAACGCGCACTCTGGTGCGGGGAGCAGGAACCGGCCGTACTAGGCTCATAACGCACACTCTGGTGCGGGGAGCAGGAACAGGACGTGCTGGGTTCCCGACGGGCACAGGAATCCTGGAGCGTGGAGCAGGGACAGGACGTGCTGAGTCCACGCCGGGTGCAGGGATCCTGGAGCGTGGAACAGGGACAGGACGTGCTGAGTCCACGCCGGGTGCAGGGATCCTGGAGCGTGGAACAGGGACAGGACGTGCTGAGTTCACAACGGGCACAGAGATCCTGGAGCGTGGAGCAGTGACAGGACGTACTGGGCTGTGGATGCGAACCGGAGATACAGTGCGTAGAGCTGGCGCAGGATATCCTGGTCCAAGGAGGTGCACCGGAGACCAGGAGCGCTGAGCCGGCACCACTCTACCAGGCTGCACACTCACCGTAGCCTGACAGATGAGTGGCGCTGGACTCTCTCGCATCGGGCTGTGAACGCGCACTGGGGACACCGTGCGCACAACTGCATAGCACGGCGTCTTACCAGTGCGACGCTCCCTCCGACGCTCTCTCCACAAAGCACGAGGAGTTGGCTCAAGAGTCCCTCCTGAACCGGCCAACCTCCTCGTGTGCCCCCCCAAAAAAAGTTTTTTGGGGCTGCCTTTCGGGCTTCCGTGCTTGGCGAGTTCCAATGAACTTTTCTCTCTACCTGGAGCGACGATAATCCTCCGGCTGAGACCATGGTCCTTTCCCCTCCAAAATCTCATCCCATGTCCAATATCCCTTGCCATCCAAAATCTCCTCCCAAGTCCAATGTTCCCAAGTCTCTCGCTGCTTGGTCTTCTTATGGTGGGTTATTCTGTCACGATCTTCTGTAAGGACAGACCAAGGCGCAGCGAGGCATCCAGTATACATGTTTATTTATCGAACGAAACACACGTAACTGGGCAAAATAATCAAACAGAACGAAACTAAGATCGTAACATAGACTGCCGATACAAACAAAGCTATGTCTAAACAATAACCCACAAACCCCAAGTGAAAACTACAAACATATATATGGTTCCCAATTAGAGACAACGACACTCAGCTGCCTCTAATTGGGAACCATTACCCCAACATAGAAATATATAACCTAGAACAGAAAAACCCTACACCAAAAACAAAACAAAAACACTCCAGCCTGTCTCTCAGGCCTGGACGTGACAACCGTGAATGTTCCTGAGTGGTCAAGTTATAGTTTTGACTTAAATCTACTTCAAAATATATGTCAAAACCTGAAAATGTTTGTCTAGCAATGATCAACAACAAATCCATGTGTGGAAAGCTCTTAGAGACTTACCCAGAAAGACTCACAGCTGTAATCACTGACAAAGGTGCTTCTACAATGTATTGGGGTGTGTATACTTATGTAAATTAGATATTTCTGTATTTCATTTTCAATACATTTGCTAAAATTTCTAAAAACATGTTTTCACTTTGTCATTATCAGGTATTGTGAGTAGATGAGTAAGAAAAAAATATATTTTATCCATTTTGAATTCAGGAATTCACTTTCTGATGGCACTGTAGCCATGTAGTCATGTAGCCTCAAGACAGATATTGTGCAAGATACAAGGTTTTGTAGCCATGTAGCCTCAAGGCAGATATGATGCAAGATACAAGGTTCTCAATTAATTAAAAACACCACACCACTGAGGGTTTAGTATCTTGTTTCAGCCCCAAACCAAACACTGTGAGGAAACCATCTAACATGTCTGATAAGGCTGACAATATGGAAGGAGAGAGAGAGACCAGTCAAGGTCAGAGAAAAGTGCTAAACAGCTAGCCCACTCAGGTGGGAGGGAGAGAGAGAGAGAGAGAGAGAGAGAGAGAGAGAGAGAGAGAGAGAGAGAGAGAGAGAGAGAGAGAGAGAGAGAGAGAGAGAGAGAGAGAGACCACCCCCATTCACACCATTTTCCCTCGTTTTGGCTCTTGATTTTAATTTAGACATGGAGGTACAGAGAGCAGGGAGAGGGGAGCAGAGAGCGTTTCCAGTGGGAGATTTGTCCTAGCTACCTTTGGAGCAAGCAAGGTGGGAGAGAATTCATGCTCCAGGCCTGGCCAAGCCTTGCAGTCATTTTAATGATATGAAGCAGGAGCCTGCAAGGCCAGGCTGGGCAAATGTGTGTGTGTGTGTCTGCTCACCTAACTAGAAACAATGAATATGTAATCCCCTGATCGGTATGGGGTATCCAATGTATAATGAGCATGCCAAGATTTGCACATTAATCTCCCCAGCCTCATGTTAAAGGTGAATACAGCGCACTCAACATCCAGCATAAGTAAATTGGATTCATTACATAGCAACGGGAAAACATTTTCTCAAGGATGTAAGCAGGAAGAATACGGAACTGTGAGGACAATTATTTTCCTCTAATCATCGTTGTATTTACTCTCCTACGCAACAACCTTTTTCGCTCTCTTCTCCACTGATTTTCTCTTACAGGAGAGAGAGAATGGCTTTATGGGCCCTAATCAGAAGTAGTGTACTATAGTGAATACTGTATGATGCCATCTCATACGCAGCCAATGAGTCAGCATACATAAAATCATTCTTCCTGAAGTTACTCTGCATGGAAGTTGAGGGAAAGCTAAGTGAGTCTGTCTGCATTCTGAGTAACTGTGAAAAGCTGATGATTTATCAACAATGTTGAGCTCTAAACCCCCCATAGAAAATGTTAATGTTCAAAATATGGTCAAAATACAAAAATAGGCTGTAAAATATGCATAATTATTCAGTGGCAAATATGTGAGAGAAATCCAACATTTTGTCGTCTTGTTGATAGATTACCATTGTTCTACTGCTCCCACATAATGATTCCTCAATCAGAGTCTACCATATATATCTTTCCGAAACAGTCTTCTTTTTCTCCTACTGTAAGACGAGGGAAAACAAATCAAAATCAAATTTCGCTCACAAACCCTACAATGTGTACATCAGATTACCATCAAATTGGTTTTCCTCCTCTCCCAGCTCTCAAAACGCTTTTCCACATCCACGGGCAGACTCACAGTCACTCCGCCTCACTCTCCATGTTCGGCTCAATATTTCAAGACGTAACTTAAATCTGTGTATTCTGTCAGTTCACAATGAACACCATAAACAAATTACACTTTCTGCTCCCTCTTGACATATTCCATTTCTGCGTGTTTCATCAGTTGAAGGTTGGAGAAAAAATAACAACAAAATAATCTCTATAATAATTTCCCAGGTGGAAAACAAACACAGGGGTGCCTAAGGTGACAGTATAATTGCTCAGTTCTTCCTGTTTTCTAACTTTCCTTTTCCTTTTTTAATCGATTTGTCCCCCCACCCCCTCTCCTCCCCACACACACACCTGCCGCTGCCGGACAGCCAGGAGGATGGCCATGCTGAAATGCATTGGTTGGGGTTTGGGATTAGTAATTAGCGATTTGTAGGGCTATGTATGAAAATCACTGTTTGAGTAAATTCACCTCTTGGTGATGTACCATTCCCTTCCATCAAAAGAGGTCAGGTATGACCATCCATAATCTGGTAGTGGCTTGCAGGACAAAGTACTAAACTGGTAACACCATGGAGCGATTCCTAACCAGATGGTTTTCTTTGCTTTTCATCTAAAGGTCGAACTTACAGGCAAAGGGGTCGTGAGTCGTGACATTAATCAAGTTTCAGCCAATCAGGTCTAGTCAATGAAACTCTATGCTGTGTCATTATAGTGTAGGTCTAGTCAGTGACCACCAAAATAACAGAAAGAGAATGAACCAGTCTGGAAAGAAGATACTGGAATCAAAGTCCAATGGCTTACATTTTAACCAACATTTATTACTAAATAATTAAAGTCATGACCCTAACTATTCATGAATGAAGCATGAGAAAACAGTATGAACACCACAACACCATATCCTGCCTGTTTGGCCCTGTCCGTGGGTATAGTCGGACGGGGCCACAGTGTCTCCCGACCCCTCTTGTCTCAGCCTCCAGTATTTATGCTGCAGTAGTTTATGTGTCGGGGGGGCTAGGGTCAGTCTGTTATATCTGGAGTATTTCTCCTCTCTTATCCGGTGTTCTGTGTGAATTTAAGTATGCTCGCTCTAATTCTCTATCTCTTTCTGTCTTTTTCTCTCTTTTCTTTCTCTCTTTCTAGAGACAGCAGGAGCGGTAGAGATACTCTGAATGATCGGCTATGAAAAGTCAACTGACATTTACTCCTGAGGACAACCACTGTGATTATTATTATTTGACCCTGCTGGACATCTATGAACATTTGAACATCTTGGCCATGTTCTGTTATAATCTCCACCCGGCACAGACCAGAAGAGGCCACCCCTCAGAGCCTGGTCCCTCTCTAGGTTTCTTCCTAGGTTCTGGCATTTCTAGCCACCGCGCTTCTACACCTGCATTGCTTGCTGTTTGGGGTTTTAGGCTGGGTTTCTGTACAGAACTCTGTGACATCAGATGATGTAAGAAGGGCTTTATAAAATAAATTTGATTTGATTTGAAATTTGATTTGAACACCAAAAATGGTCCCTTCATTCTTCTGTTTAAGCAGACAATTAACAATTTGAGCCCTACTGGTCTTACAGGAACTCTCCTGAGTCCTGGATGCCTTTAGCGGAACAGAAATCAACCAGGTGCCTCTATGTGCTCTGTTGATCTGCAGTGTGATAGTGGTACTGTAGGGCAGAGCACACAGACAGCCCTTTGCAGCCTCACTCACTCTGGCTGGCTCTGCAGATCTTACAGATAGATAACTGTGAGAATGAGCCTATCCTCTAGGGCCTGACACAGGAGCGAAGAGAGGGAACGGAGAGACAGATAGGCAGACAGATGGAGAGAGGGAGAGAGACAGAAAGAGAAGGGGGGCATAGCAGTAATGTAAGTCAGAAGAAGAGAGTGAAAGACTTTCCGAATGAGAGAGAGAGAGAGAGAGAGAGAGAGAGAGAGAGAGAGAGAGTGAGAGACAGAAAGAAAGAGATGGCAGAGAGAGAGAAAGAGAGAGAGAGAGCTATCAATTCTGTTTGCTATTCTATGGGTGGGGGTGTGGTTTGACTGGTCTCACTGTGTATTACTCCCTCTGACTGTAGCCTATGTCTCCATGTCTGTCTGTCCTTCCTGGTGACCTTGCTGTGAGGGCGATTGGAAGGCTGGTTCAGGGATGCATTCTCTCTATTGAACTACACACGTACGCCAGTCACATAGTGTAGTCCTATGACACCACACTACAGAACAACCTTGAGGCCTGGCCATGAGGCGAGCCATAGCTTATCCTGTGTCAGGTATTAGAGAACGGTCTTGTTCAAAACAAAGACAAATACGTAAAAGGGAGGGCTATCTAGCTAACATGCCCTCTCCTCTATTGCTCTCTATCCTTATCAGAGCCGGGTTAGGTAATTAGGAGAACAGGGAACAACAAGGGAACAGGCAAAGGACACGTTTGTTTTTCTCCTCTTTTCCCCAGCTAAAAACAGCAGGCGGCTAGCGGCCCAACAATCTGAATCTGTTATCAGGAACACGGTGGCGTGCTAATGCTAATATCCGGAGTGAGTGTTTGTTTGTGAGTGTGTGTGTATGTGTGGCAATGACCTGTTTGAGGGCTGGTGGAGGGAGGGTATACAGACAGGTGTAGGGCATTGGAAAACATCCCAGACATAGTATACTCTATGTAAGCTTCTACACAACTAAGCATATATTACGTCTGCTACATCCAATATAAGGAGCATCGACCACCAATAACCTGAAAATAGCACTTGACCCACAAATCACTGTAATAAAACTCAACTGAACAGCTCAAAACTCTCTCATCATGTACATTTCTATTTCAGTACAGTGTTTCCCAAAACTTTTCTAGGAAATGTTTTATCAGATGTCTATGTCTCTGTATCTCAAGGCTAAACCTTTTGGGAGATTGCTTATGTTCTCTGCTAGTTTCACTAACACTACTATGCGTCTCTTCACCGTCTATTCACCAGATCACAAGGAGAAAGCAGGGGGAAAGGCTTTCAGAGTAGACTACCCAGACAGCTCATTGGTACACGAGTCTAGCAGGTCTGATAATCAACCGTCACAATCCCATCCAATTAGCATTATCGCTAACGCTAAGAAGGTCCTGGCATCACTGGGCGCCGATTAGCACCCCGTTTTTTCCCTGTTCCTTGAGTTTCCTACCAATTCATTTGCGGTTGTCAACCCACCACTTACCCCATGTTCCTATCAGTTCCCCCACCCCTTCTCGCTCCCCCCTCCTTGCTCTGCATTAATTGGCTGGTTAATTATGGAAGTTAGAGCGATCGGAAATGCCTCTCCGAAAGAGAGTGGAGCTGTCCTCGGGGGAGCACTGGCTCTAATGAACTGAATAAAGACGAGGCCAGCCAATCAAGGGGATCACGAGGGGAAGTGTCGGAGAGAGAAGAAGAGAAATGCTAAAAAAGAGAAGTGGGTCTTGAGGCAGAGTGGATGCAGTAGGAAGAGGATGAAGTCATTAGACTTTGGACAGGTTTTCCTCCTTTTTTTTCAGCAAGTCTCAAAGAACCAAAACTCCTCTTAAAATAACAGAAATGTTTAGTGCAATGGAGTGCAATAGAGTGAGCAAATGAGAAGGCATGAGAGTTGTCATTAAAGGGCAAGCTGGAGCCATGTTTCTGCTGATCTCTTCAGCCTCCTCCACCATGTGTTCCAGCCATCTGCAGACCTGCCAACTGCTTTCTACGACACTCCATTGGTTTGAAGTGGAGAAAATATGATTCGCAGCTAGAAGAAGAAGATGTAAACAGAGGGAGATGTGCGGAGGCCTGGGACATCAACAGAGAGAATGTCCTTCTCAACAACTACTGTGACAAACTGCCTGGAAAAGACTGTCAGTCAAAAAGTGTGAGTCTCAACAATTTGCAACACACTTTTTTGCAACATCGTTATTTTCCACATTGTTAGAGTAATGCGTGTTCATGGTATATATACTTTTGTCTCTGGTTCCATTTTTCCAGGTTGTCACTAGTTACCTCAGCCACAAAGTCTAAATTGGCTATATCGCTAAAATTCATGAAAACCAAAATTAGCTTTTTGTTCTTAATTTAAATGTAGGGTTAGGCATTCGATTAGCAGTGTGGTTTAGGTTAGGTTTAGGTTTCAAATCAGGTGGGGTTTAGCCATAATTCTGACTGTGGCTATGGCAGCTAGTGAAAACCATTTTTTCCACGCATACGTTTTGGCTACTCTAATCTTTCCATAACAAGCAATGTATTCTACATCAAGGTATCCTCTCTGTTTTGCATAGAGTTACATGCAGTTCTACAGTACAGTATTTACAACCAGACGTCATGCTCAGCATTGCCGTGCTTCTGGGAGAATAGCAAGGTTGAGAAGAACACCAGAACGCTGACTGTAGCTGAAAAAGGAATTACAAAATATTATTTATTTTCTTTGTTCTCATCTTATCTCCTGAATGTCCACTTCATGCAATTTCCCCATAGGGGTAAATTTTCTGTCTTGCAGTATGTTACAATGCACATCACTTACTCTAAGAGTCACCTCTTAGCATACATCAAGGAGGAGTAACTATAGTTCACATTTCAGTCATGCTAATCCAGAGCAATTTACAGGAGTGAGTGCATAATTTCTTTAGATACTAGTCCCCTGTGGGAATCGAAACCACAACCGTGGCGTTGCAAGTTCCATGCTTTACCAACTGAGTCACACGGGACCTCTGCTGTGTTTACTTTTCATGATAACTTGGTAATTGATTGATAGATTGTAAAATCCATATGTAAGGGCGCTCCAGCTGGTGACGCCTCCACATACAATTTAAGAAAATCATCAAGGATAACACAATAAAGCTTAACAGCTTATTTCCATTGTGGTCCTTTTGAAGAGGGAAAGGGGAAGGGGGAATACAACAAGGTTAGGCTGCGATTGTAATGACAACAGACAATGACAGACACAATGTTTGTTTCACAGCATCAGATAATTAATACAGTCGATTCTTGAGACCGAGTGGAGGAACATGATAATTTAGCAGTCACAGTCGATTGTTCTGATCAAATTCCTTGGTGGATATTGGGTAAATACTGTAAAAAGAACTGTATTCTAAAGCCCAAACCATGTATGAAGATAGTAGCACTGTACCCAGCCACGCCCAGCTTCCCTCTTCTTAACAGCAACACTGTCAGATTACAGGACCATCACTCAGGGGCTTGCAGCTGTCAAGAGCTGCTGCTGCCTGCTTTCCATTACCGTCCAAATAAGAGCCACAGACAAGATTATCCTCCACCACTCTCTCTCTCTCTTTCTCACTTCTCTTTCTCTCTCTCTTTCTGCTCCCTCTATCACTTTGGTCTGTTCTCTCCCTGTATCACTTGCTTATATTCTCTCCTCCTCTTCCCACTTTGTTGCTTCAGCCATTGAACCAGATTTGCCTGACATGACAGATTAGCCATTCTCTCATAAAAGCAGAGAGATAACCTCGAAGACAGTGATTTCAAAGCCTGCACTGTTCTATTGTTCCACTGTTTCACTGTTCCACTGTTCCACCTCTGTCAGTATGGAACATACCTCGGAGAGTTCCGTTACTGTTACAATAAACAGATATAAGGGTATTAAAGGGTGCTCTAATGGAACTTATTATCACTTGTTTGAGGCATTGACAAAACATGGAAAAGCTGAGATCTCTGCCAAGTTTTATTTTTGCCTCCGCTCCGAGACAGGGGGAGCAGGTGGAATGATGGAAGGTTGGTTGAGGCCCACACAGAGCGCCTCCCTCTAATACCGGAATAATTGTGGACATTAAAACCGTCTCAAAATGCCGTGTCAGCCCAGGGATATCTCGGGAAGGATTGCGAGGGGCAGTAATGCAATAAAGAGAGGGGAAATTTAATTTGAAATGATAAAGGATGGATTCATAGGGCTGACTCAAAATGCAGAGGGTCGTAATCCTCCTCAGCAAATTCCCCCCTGCTCTCCTGACCTTTGAAATTAAGTCAGATTTTTCTTGTGTGTGATAAAGTCTTCTTTGGTGTGATAAATTAGCGCACCAAACTCACAAATCTTGGCTCAAAAAGTGTGAAAATGTAAACGGGCAGTACTATCCAGCTGAACTGAGCAAAATAACAGAACTTACATAAGTTTGGTAATGGATAAGCAATGGATTCAACGGGTTTCATCTCTAACAAAGACCACTTGTGAAATGCAAGCTCCTGTGCAGTGTGACGTACTACTCAAAGGCAAGCTAAGCAGATTTTGTAGAGGAACGCTCCATGAATAGAAGATAATAGCATGGTAATGATATGGATTTACCTGGAGGGCAAGAACCAGATCTCTGTCAACTTTTTACTTTCTAGTAGGTACTTCCATAAATGAACATGATCTTTCAATTTATATGCATTTTCATATCAATTATATTCCTCTTCATGTAAGCCAAGGTGAGGCTATTTTAAAACCATCCAGTTAAGATAATGTTGAACACACAGGTATTATGGTAATTTGGGACTAGACCTTGTTTTCAAACTCAGCCTTTTGAACTGTAGGAACACTACCCAAATCACACACAACAAAAACGTCCTCCCTTTCTGTCCCTACCAGCTGACAAAGTTAGGAGTTATGAATTTTCAGAGTGAACTCTTATAGAACCAGAAAAAGGTGATAAGTGCAATGAAAAACAGGTGCAGAATTCTTTTGCGATCACTTCTCTTTTGATAAGACATTCAAGGTTTTGGCGTTTTTGGCCAATGGGGTCTTTGTGCACCTATTGAAAAGATGTTGCCCTGCTAGCACCCCCGCCTCATATCTTTGTACTTTCCAACCACTCTACCGTGCTATATTATACACCAGTAAAAGGCCTCGGAGAGAAAGAGATTCTGCTGTGGTGATGAGGAATTCTTTAGAGTACAAATCTAGCCATGGTAACAGTGGGCGCTACAGTACGTACCCCTCCGCTCTGTACTCTTCTCACACACAGGCCTTTAAGTGTGCTCCATTTACAATAGGATCAGGACACATTGTTCTGTAGAGCGTTTCTCTTCACCAAGGAAAAAGAAACCTTCCCCACTTTCAGGGACAAAAACACATAAAATCCTTTTAAGAATTAATGGGAGTTTATTTGGCTTGTTACAGTAGGGCTCTCAAATCCGTTTAATTGTGAGGCTCTAGTCTGTTTCTTTGGTGGGAAACAGAGAGAGACTCTTGATCTCAGAGATGGCATAGGTTTTGAGTCATTGTGTTGATGATGGTGCTTATAAACCACGAGACTCACAGTGCAGGAAGAGCTGTGACCTCACTGGTCAAGAAAGGAGGCTGTTTGTTAATGCAATATTAGCTCAGAAATTGTGAGAAGGATTTGATTGGTTCTCTCAAAGGTTTGTTTTTTCCTCTGGGGTTGAGACCTCTCGTTGTTTGGATTTGAAAATCCAACTATTGTGACAGGGAGATTTTGGCCTGTGTGTGGAAGTGGGTGTGGGTGTTTGACTGAGAAAGACACAGAGGAGAGCCAACCAGTAGAAGCACAGCCCCCTTCATTATCGACGCATTGTGCCGACAACATCAAAGAGCCATTCCAGATTCTGAAGTCAGGAGGACTTCGAGAGTTAGGTGTTAGCCAGACTAAGGTTCACGGTCATAATGGATTGAAAAAGGACACAAGTAGTTAATGCAGGCAGTGCTTCCACTGAGTCACTATCATTATCTAACTGCATTGCAATGTAGAGACATCGTGAGGGGAACACAAGGGGCCCAGAGTGGCTTATTATGTGTGATGGTAAGAACTGTCTTCGCTTCTGCACCAGACATCACTCCCTCCAAACCCTGACCTGCTTGAAAGCGAACACAAGTTGTTATTCTACACCACATCATTATCTATCTCAAGTACAATGTGACAACAATGAAGCACATTCTTGAGCCCATCGTGTACACTGAGTGAAAAAAGCATTAAGGACACCTGCTCTTTCCATGACATAGACTGACCAGGGGAATCCAGGTGGAAGCTATGATATCCCTTATTGATGTCACTTGTTAAATCCACTTCAATCAGTGTAGATAAAGGGGAGGAGACAGGTTAAAGAAGGATTGTTAAGCCTTTAGACGATAGACAATTGAGACATGGATTCAGAGGGTGGATGGGCAAGATGGTAGTAGGTGCCAGTCGTCCCTGTGGAATGCTTTGGACACATTGCAGTCCATGCCCGACAAATTGAGGCTGTTCTTACCAGAGTGGTCTACCATCAAAAGCAATGGTGAAAATGCATCTCATAACATTTTAATATGAAAATAGCTGTTGTATCATTCAACCTACTGTAGTAGACAATGTGTGATATTCAATGTAGGCCTACATTCCATGAGACTTTTGAAAAAAACATGCAGGGCTTGACATGAACCTTCATCCACTCAGACAAGGAGGTGACTGAAAATGTTGTTGTGTTGTTTGATGCAAGAAACCACTTGCATTATTATTCCCATACCATTATTACAGAGAATCAGACAAACTATGCTACCCTCTGCCTATTGGCTACTTAGCTTATTCAAGCCTGCCTCAAAAAAACAATATGTCCCTTTAAGAAAAGAAAAAGCTCTTTACCTGACTCACCTTTCAAAGATGTCTAGAAATGTACGTGTGTTGTGCTCTTGTAGGAAGCAATCACCCCTATTGCTGACTACGAATGATCTATAACTGGACTAATAACTCACTAACTAACAAAGGTTACGAACAAAATGTGCACCCGTGGCTACATACAGCTCTCGCATTGATCTAAAAACAAGCGCATCTACTCACGACCGCTTATTCTGTAAATACAGTTCTGTTCAAAGTAAATGGCACAGATCCATATATGGCAATGGTCTATTTGCATATAGGCCTACTGCAGCTCTGATTGGTTATGCTGCACCGATCTGTGTAGAGTGCGGGCTTGCATGTCAATGAAATAGAACCCTACTCCGATGCATTCTGCCTACAACGAAATCTCTGATATTTCTTCACAGCAGTCTCGGGGCTACTGTGAGACCTCGCACAATGGAGTTTAGAGGGAACATTGGTTGCAACTCAATATTATGAAGGTGTCCTTAATGTTTTGTACACTCAGCGTACGTTGTACAATGATTACATGCAGTTTCTTCATTCCTACACCAAACATCAAATCCTGGCCTTTCTTGATCTTATATATTCTATTGAATCTATTGAAGAAATGTGTCCAATTGAACAGTATGCGTATTACACAAACAAATATCTGATTTCATTTTCAATTCATTAAATGCCCATCAGCAAAGCTATTTGGTTGATCACATCAATTGATTGACCAGTTTATCAAAGTCCAAGTCTTGCTCATGTATGTCCTAATCAATCAAATGTATTTATAAAGCCCTTTTTACATCAGAAGTTGTCACAAAGTGCTTATACAGAACCCCAGCCTAAAACCCCAAACAGAAAGCAATGCAGATGTAGAAGCACGGTGGCTAGAAATAACTCCCTAGGAAGGCAGGAACCTATGAAGAAACCTAGAGAGGAACCAGGCTCTGAGAGGTGGCCAGTCCTCTTCTGGCTGTGCCGGGTGAAGACTATAAGAGTACATTGCCGTTATAGCCAGATCGTTCTTAAAGATGTTCAAATGTTCATAGATGACCAGCATGGTCAAATAATAATCACAGTGGTTAAGAACACGATGTAACTCATTCCCTGTTGGCCACTGTGCTGTACTGTTGTCAGTGCATCAGTGCATCACTGCCAGCTCCCATGGAGAAGGTTCACACAAACCCTGGGGTTGCTAAACAGACATGCCATTTAATGCCAGCTGGTCTGCCTATGGAGAGACAGTGATTTGATGGCTAAAGATAAATCTCTCACTCTCTCTCTCTCTTCGTTTATCTTTTCCTTCCTCTCTTATTCCCTCTTATCCAGGGGTGAAAGTAGATTTAAGTTCTTCCCAGTACGGGACCTCCTATGTGTGTGTGCATTAAAACATTTTATGGGCCTAGTCATTTAATTACATATAGAACCCCTACTAATTCAATAGGATCTCTGTGGGCCTAGTCGAAAACATCTGTCATGTATGACCTTTTATTGTGGCATAAACACAACCAGTCATGATGTTTTCATCTGATTGTCAAACAGTCACTTCAAATGACTCCTTTCCTAGGCTACCCGCGCACGTTCATCCACTCGCGACACACAGCACTTCCTGCCTCCAAACAGTGGTGAATGGAAAGACATCTGTTATACAAAACACCAAAAAGTGTAATGACATAAATTTGGCAATTGTCGTTAGGCTACAATTTATTTCTCCACGCGCGTCTCGGTTTCGGCCACTCCTCTCTGTCTTGGCAACATGTCAGGCTTCTCTTCTAACTACAGGGCATGTCTCTTCTAACTACAGGGCTTTGCCACCTGTTCTCAGGTCCATTTACTCATGTTTCATGCCTCTGATATGCAGTAGCCTAATGATAAATAATGGTCTAATAGCCTACAGTATTCTTCACATTTTGTTTTAATTATTGTGATAGGCTCATGTTTTACCAGTATGGCGTACCCCCACTATTTATTTAGCCTGGATGCCGTACCGTACCGTACCGCCTACTTTCACCCCTGCTCTCATCGTCCCTCTCTATTTCTCTTGCTTTTTCTCTCCCTATCCTTCTTTCCATCGCTTTCTATCATGCTCTCTCCCTCTCTAACCTCTCTCTCTTTTGCTCTTTACCTCTTTTCCCCTTCCCCCTCCCTCTCCTTCCCTCCCTCTCCTTCCCTCCCCTCCCCTCCCTCTCTCCTTCCCTCCCCTCCCTCTCCTTCCCTCCCCTCCCCCTCACTCTCCTTCCCTCTCCTTCCCTCCCCTCCCCTCCCTCTCCTCCCCTCCCTCTCCTTCCCTCCCCTCCCCTCCCTCTCCTTCCCTCCCTCTCCCCCATCTGTAGGTCCAGCAGCGATGTCTGACTCTGTGATGTCAAATAAAGGCTAACGTTGTGAGACTCCATCTTAAAGATGTCATTTCTCGTTCTCGTATATCACCGCACTGTTTCTGGCCTCCGCTTCTTCTTCTTCTAGCCCATTTTCTATCATCAAGCTTATTATTAAAGTAGACATGCTTCATGGAGGTGAAAATAAGTTGATACAGACGTAACTGCATGTGAATGTACTCGGGCATTTAAGAAAATCACAAACCGTATTCAAAAAAATAAACGCTTACTGCAAATACCGAAAACAGATGACACTGAACATTGAGACGCATCATTTCACACGGAATAGCTTTGGCAAGGAGGCAGATCTGAAATATGTTTACTATTCATATTTAATGTACAGCACAACAGGATCACAGCGTATGATAAGAGAAAAGAGACACCCACACATGTACTGTAGTATGCACAACAACACAACAATACAACAACAACACAACACACAACAACACACAACAACAACTCAACAATACAACACAACACACAACAACAACAACACACAACAACAACACAACACAGAACAACACACAACAACACAAAACAACAGGGCTTGCCTTGGGACAAAACCTGCAGCTTTCACAAGTTTTCCCCCAATTATATCATGAGCATGGTGATCAACACACAGACATGTCTTTACACCTGTTTTTTCCCTCTCTTTCTTGATCTCTCCGTTCTCATGCCATCCACGTGCGGCATGTAAAAGCACACAAAGCGATATAAAGACACTTGACAGGTCTGATCTCTCCAAGCCTGGCTGTTCTGCGTTCAACATTTCCCCTTATCACCACGGCATCACCACCAACGCACAGCCGGGGTTGTCAAGCAGCTCCGCCAGATAATGTCAGGACAATATTGTACAAACGAAAATGGGACAAATATAGATAGCACTCGGGACATGACTGTGCTTTAGCATCCAGTGCCTTCAGAAAGCATTTACACCCCTTGACTTTTTCCACATTTTGTTGTGTTACAAAGTGAGATTAAAATGGATTTAATTGTGAATTTATTTGTCAACGATCTACAAAAAAATTATGAAAAATAAAACACTAATATTTATTATCTTGATTAGATAAGTATTAAAATGCCCGGAGTCAATACTAGTGGTACTCAGTATTGTGTTGTGCTGGATTTGCACCAAACATAACGCTTATAATAAGTTGCATGGACTCACTGTGTGCAATAATAGTGTTCAACATGATTTTTGAATGACTACCGTATCTCTGTACCCCACACATACAATTATCTGTAAGGTCCCTCAGTTGAGCAGTGAATTTCAAACAGATTCAACCTCAAAGACCAGAGTGGTTTTCCAATGCCTCACAAAGAAGGGCACCTATTGGTAGAAGGGTGGGGGAAGAAAGCAGACATTGAATATCTCTTTGAGCATGGTGGTTATTCATTACACTTTGGATGGTGTATCAACACGCCCAGATGCTGGAGAGAAAGGAAACCGCTCAGGGATTTCACCATGAGACCAATGGTGACTTTAAAACAGTTACAGAGTTTAACGGCTGTGATAGGAGATAACTGAGGATGGATACACAACATTGTAGTTACTCCACAATACTAACCTAATTGACAGAGTGAAAAGAAGGAAGCCTGTACAGAATACAAATATTTCAAAACATGCATCCTGTTTGCACTAAAGTAAAACTGCAACAAAATTGTAAAAAAAAAGTTTTTACAACTGGGTGTATTGATACACGATTCAAAGTGTAATGAATAACTTCACCATGCTCGAAGAGATATTCAATGTCTGATTTTTACATGTTTAACCCATCTACCAATAGGTGACCTTCTTTTTGAGGCATTGACCAAAAAATCTGTATTTCATCCATTTTAAATTCAGGCTGTGACACAACAAAGTGTGTAAAAAAGGGGTGTGAATGCTTTCTGAAGGCGCTGTAAGTGCTGCTTCCACATGCGGATGGGGATGCATATAGGGGGGTCTTCTCCACTCAGCCTGATCTGGCAGTAAGGTACGTGGAAGTCCATGGCAGTCACCTCTGCGCTATTTGAAGAGAGGATAAAGTCCAATTAAGAATGTATAAATTAGGGCTGTGACGGTCATGGAATTTTGGATGACAGTTATTGGCCAGCCAAATGGCTGTGGTCACCATTATAATAGTTTAAATAGGAAAGAAACTGACCGCATGTGCAGCAGGGATGGGGGCATTGCCTAGGCAACCAAAGACTTGTTTGCTACAACACCTTGCATGTTTCAGCAAGGAGCAACAAAGTTTCCTCACGTAGAAAATACTCAATGTTACCACAGAAACAAACTCACTTACAATATTAGACATCACTCAACCACACGAATGCCCGGCCATCCAGTCTTCACTCAGCTGTTCGTTCCACAACCCAAAAAAACAGTTTAAAATGGTTATGGTCATCCATAATCATTAGTTAGACGATGATATGGTAATTGTGCCAGCACTAGTAAAAATATGGCCAGGCTGCAAAGTTTCCCAATAAGCAATTTAACTAGGCAAACAACAGTGCCTCTCAAACTGAAAACGTCTCTTCATGGTTGAAGATAAACACTAGCTAGGTGTACTTGGTTCATCAGTATGCCAATACCATTCAACTACAACTCGTAGAACGAACATTCAAATTGCCATGGTTTGCGGGGATAACTCCATTATATTAATTAGGCCAATGTGAACTAATGTTAAGTACTGTGCAAGCCCACAGTAGAGAGGCATGTCGTTTGAGCATTGCCTCCTGTTAACCAGTTTCCCATATAGTACAGTATCTGGAGGACTCACACATGACCCATGGCCATCTGTGGAGCTAACAGTGACCTGGGGCACCTGGTCCCAGATCTGTTTGTGCTGTCTTGCCAACTCATTGCAAGCAACAACCATAAGAGTTGGCTATACAGCACAAACAGATCTGGGACCAAGCTAGTAAGTGACCTGGGGCTACACCCTGTTAAGATCGGCACGTGGTCTGCTCTCTATGATTTCAGACCAGGGCACCATCTATCTCCCTACTGCAGAAGGGAATATAGACTATACAGTAAGAATAAATCAAGTGATGAATTGGTTAATGCGGCCTTTGGGGACCAGAGAGTAAACAAGCGGATGGGAGAGGTACTGTAGCAGTGATCTATAGTAGATGCAGCTATTCCTGGCCAGGGAGCCAGACGGAGTGGGCTACCCGGGTCTAGCCGAGCGTGGATTTCTGCTAGCACTGCAGTTTTTGGTGTGTGTGTGGACGTGCATGTGTGTGATTGTGTGTATGTGTGTGTGGGTGACATTGATTCTGGGTTGTGTGTGCCATGCTTGTACTGTGCTGCATGTCCAGAAGGCAACAATGGCCTAGATAGCTGAGCTGTGTACAATATTTTGCTTAGCTCAGTGAAAAATGAAAGATAACATAGTTTTTTAGGAGAAATTATTGATGTATGGGGAAATCTTGCGATTATGATACATTTAAGGCACTATTGTAGGACAGAAATGACTGCTTGGCCATAGACAATGTCATTATATCTCTTTCTCAGTTATCAAACAGGTTATAACCACTTTAACAAGAATGTCTCTCCTTGTGAGAGATAAAACAAGCCTAAACGTATCGCGGGTGACCCAAAACATTCTAAAGAACTAGCCTCTTGGACCAAATAATTCCAATATACTATATGTTATACAAAGCATTGCCCTTTTGCAATTAACGTAAATATCAACATTGTTCATGCCCAGCCCACACAAGTCTGTGTTCCATTAAATTGCCAAAAACTTGGCAACAACAGGTTCAGATAATGAACGTCTACAAGGGAACGTATGTTCACCACTTCAGGGCTACAAGCCGGCTGCCATGTTATGAGGCAATCTGTGACTGGGACCCCAACCAAGGTCTAATATACTCGAAAGGCTGCAGGACGTCAAGCCAAGAGATAAATATTATTTTCTATTTGTACCGAGCAATATCATCACTAGAGCAGTGGGAGGTCCATGCTTCATGACTGTTTCAAGTTCACTTCATTATTTTTTCCTTCCCCTCTCTTTTCCGTTCACCCAGTTGAAGTGGAGCCATTATCGTTGCTAAGATGATGCGCCATTTCATCTCTTCTAAGAGACAATAGTTTGTGGGCTTTTACCGGTGCACTGTGGGTAGGCGGCAGTGCCCACTCTGAACTAAATTAACTTCTCTTGCTTTTTGATGTCCTTGGTTATCAAGAGGACTTGAATGACACGATTGTTTTCTAGTCATCATCATTGACTGACTCACTCATCCACCCACCTCTGTTGTGCGTGGACTGATGTTTTGTCATTGCCACTGTCTTATGGAATCAACCATAACTGGCTATCTTACAGGCAACAACAACAAGGCATAAAGAGAGATCATAGACCTTTTGTTCTTTTTGATGAGTAGCCTCTTCAAAGGAGGTCAATTTAGCTCAGCCCCTTGTAGATTGATGTTTTATGCGCTGTGTGTGAAGGAGTCAAGTAAAAAAGCAAATACAGCCGGGACTCAAGGGGGCATAAGGAAGTGTTGATGTAGGCTACTGAGAGTAAACATCACACCTCGGTTGGTGCCTTGGCAAATAAAACAGAGAAGTTAGAGGTCAACACTCCGGGCATCAAGAGGGATTAAAAAATACAGTATTTTTAAGAGACCCAGACTAACCTATAACCTGTAACGCCTCTGCAGCATAATTATGACATTTTTGTGCTGAAAGAGACTCTTCCGGTCTAAGGAGAAAGAAAGTGAGCAAAAGAAAGAAAGAAAGAAAGAGAGAGAGAGAGAGAGAGAGAGAGGAAAGGAGAGGAGAGAGAGAATCTGGCTGCTATTCAAGTCAGGGAGAAGCCCTAACCATATCTCAAGACAAGTAATTACATTATCTCTGTAAATGTTGCATTTTTCATTTGCCAGCGAGGGATAATTTATTCATGCACTGGGCCACTTGTTTTCATGGAAACTCTGAAATGATCCATGGCCTCCCTCCTCCCTGTAATCTTGTTAATGTTTCTTTCTTTTCTTTCCCTGCAACATTGAGAAAGTATCTCAATTAAACGACCCTGGCATTTTAAACATTCAGTATTGGGTGCTCAGTGGGGATATGTTTACTGTGCCGTAAAAAGTTTTGACGTGTCTCTATGATCAAACCGGAGAGGCCAATCATTTTCTTTGAAAACACTGATGGGCGGGGTTAACAATTCTGTTTGCCAATGTCAACATGGCTACCCAACAGAAGGACAATATTTCTCTGAGCAAGACCGCACATCTAATGTAAATAATGGAACAATTCAGCACTGTACAGCCTTTTGCCAGCAGAGAAAATGTTCTTGCTCTTCTCAGAAAAGGGAGATACAATCATTAAATCATATTGCATCATCTTTCATGCATATCGCCTCTCATTAACAACACAATGACAAACTCATTTCCAAGCTAATTTCTCATATAATATGTAACAATTCAACTCCAACCTGCCCAGTACCCAAAACAGTATATCCCAGGTATGGAGCTCAACAAAGAGATTTGATAGTGAACATGAAATATTATTATAACATAGCATTGTTGAATACTCGTTTCTGATTGGCTAGAATGGCATTCTAGAATAGACATTAAAACCAGATAGCGGGACAGTTGGAAAATATAAAACACGCCTCCTGAGTGGCGCAGTGGTCTAAGAGAAAGTATGAATTTGCTTGTAAAAACTGAAAATGCAAATAAAGTGTCTTTCATATTACTTTCTTTGGCAACTATGGTATAAGTTGGATAAACGCCTCTGTTCTGTACATTACCTTGGAAAAATGAAGTCTGCAAAAGGACTCAGCTCCGCTTTATCCAGCTGCGTCATCCATTATTTCTAAGGTAATGCACAGAAGAATGTCAGCGTTTATCCCTTACACAATGCAACTAAAAAATCGCTTCTCCATTTCCCAGTTGCTATAATTCTAATAGTTCGCTTAATTTCAGTTTATAGGACAATAACAGCAAGTTTTTTTATTTTTATTATTTAACCTTTATTTAACTAGGTCAGTTAAGAACAAATTCTTGTTTACAATGACGGCCTACACCGGCCAAACACGGACGACGCTGGGCCAATTGTGCGCTGGCCAATGGGATAGTGTAGTGTAGAGAATCATTGTACAATTAAACCGTTGTGATTTTTTTTTTCCATAACCCCAAATATTGTATTTTCAGCTGTTTGAAGCTGGTGTACAAAAAAGTAAAAGACGCAAAAACAAAACTTAAGAGCAGGAAGCATAGAAATAGCGCACAGAGAACAGATCTACCGCTTCTTAGACTTGCTTTCAATGAGAGATCTATAAGAAACATTTCTATATGAATTTGTTCAGGTCACCCAAAAAGTTACACATTGATTTTGAATTTTTTTAAGTCAATAGATGCGATTCCAGGGAAGGAGAGATTACAGTTACATGCTTGGTGTATTGATTGATTGGTCATCTGATTTATTAATTCATTCAAATATGTATTGACAAAGCAATTGGCCGACTGGCAGGTAGGGTAATTGATGGAGGGATGAAGGGAGAGGTAGATTGAAGGCTTGGTTGAACAGATCTGTCGCTGAACACATTGGTCCATTGACCATTAGATAGAATGACATTGATGGGAAATCACACACCATCCCACACACACACACACACACACACACACACACACACACACACACACACACACACACACACACACACACACACACACACACACACACTTCCTGTGCCTTTATAACCGACATCCCTCAACTGTTCTGTGACAGTAGAAACTGTCAGCTCTCTCATTGCCACAGTTACCCCACGAGAGATTGACAGCCAATCTCCTCCCACATTTCCATTGTCACAAGTCGACAACAAGTGCAGTCAGCCTGAAAGCTACATGTAGGCTGGTGGTGGTGAGGCACACACCCACATCCACACACACACACACACAAACACAAACAAACACACACACCGTATCCCTCATCCATAGAGACACACACACCTTGTCCACTTTTCCCCAAACAAACAAGGCGTCATCAGACAGCATACTGTCTCCGTAATGGAATTAAATCAGGGATGATCTTCTCCTGACAGGATAATGGGAAAACAATTTCCTCATATTAAAACCTAGGAAGCAAATGGGAAGATGTCGGAGCGTTAATATGACAGCTTCCTCCTCGGAGCGCGGGAACGTCGTATTTATTCTCTCCCGGCTGTTTTGTTTCGCTAACTCAATCTACAATGAGGAAATCGAATCTAAAATCACTCAGCTGGCCAAAGATGGATTTCACTTTTGGGCTTGTGCGAGAGAGAAAGAGAGGAATAGAGAAAGAGAGAGAGAGAGAGAGAGAGAGAGAGAGAGAGAGAGAGAGAGAGAGAGAGAGAGAGAATAACAGTGGGGGATAAGGTATACATTGATGGATGACAGTAGGTGGGAAAAGCCGGTTCAGATTGCCTGATGTCCCTGACACTGGCTAAAACATCCATTGAGGGGATAGGATAGAGAATGTATTTGTGAAGGCCTTCAACTTATATAGAAAGATTACTGGAGAGATGGAGTCACTGGGCTGTGAGCTATCGTTTCACACACACATATACACAAATAGACACAAATACACACATAAATATGCCCTCCATTCTCCTCCCCCTTTTCAATTTGCTATCCTCAAGTCATGAAACAGCTCTCAAACATACATGCCTTATAGAGTGACTAAGACTGAGGCCCAAGGTATTTGAATAGACGGTGTGGTGTAGCACAGTCATAGAGAGGCTATACTAATCATAGATTCCTATGTTTCTATGGTCCTACGGTGCCACCCAAAAACCCCAGTCTTGTCTCCCAATAAAATCCCTCTTGGTAGAATATATCAGAGCCCAGTGTCAATTTCCTACCTCTTCTTACCACATCAGAGCGTTGATATTTTATGATTTTTGGCATTCCACCAGGAAGTATGAAAACGCTAAAAAAACTAAACCAAGATGAGGAAGAAAATAGAAACAGTTTTGGCTTTTCCAACAGGAAGGAAGGAATCACTTAACGGCAAAACAGAATGCAGAATACAAACTTGACACAAATGTAGTTTTCACACTTGAATTCAAATCCAATCAACCTCAAAATGAAAATGAAACGCTAAAATACATCAAAACATGAGGCTAAGTCAATACACCACAAATAGCAAGCTTCAGTTGAACAGTATAGGATGAGAATCGAAACTTTTCAAAACAGTCTTTAACCGTCCCATCCGAAACAACCCCTTCTAATCTGGGTCTCAGTTCAGTCGGGGCCCCTCCAAGGCCACTCCCTGGCCCCGGGCTGCAGTTCTGGAGACGTGTAGGTGACAGGATGTGGAAGAGGTGCCTCTGTCAGGCCCACAGGCACTAGGAGAGCCATGGATACCACATGCCAAGGAGCCTGTCAGCCTGTCCAAATGCTGGCAGAGCAAATAGAGGGCAAAAGACTCAAGCCTTGCACCTGTCCTCTCTCTGTCTCCCTTCATTTGGGCTTCCACACTGACAGGGGACGGGTGAGGGACCAACACACACATACACAGAGACACATACCCACACCTAACCTGTCTTCCTGTCAGACACAGTGACACTCTAATCACCTGTCGTCTGCCTGATCGTCTAAAGGCAGTCATCGTGACTGACAGCGGGTGAGGAGGATATAAGTCAGTGTGTGTGTTTGTGTGTGCGTGTGTGTCTGTGTGTCCTCTCTTGTCCGAATCCTTGTGACAGAGCATCTCCGAGTGCCACCTCAGACAGCCCCAGATGTCAGTGGTGTTGCAGCCAGTCACAGACAATATACAGAAGGCCTACTTTACCATAGGTTCTTGCAGCACAGCCTAATGTACACTTGTCATTTCTCAGATGCAATTCAACTTCAATAGTGGAAGGAAACATACCGGTAAGAGTTAGATAATGTTTAAGGTTAAAAGTTAATTAAGAGTGTCTTACGTTTCTAGTTTTGTATTCCGTCTGTTCCACCCATTCTAAAAAATACAGGTGTAGACTTTTCACAGGTGCAAATACTTAGTACATGCATCCCAGAGTGTCTTTGATTTGATCAGACTGCAAAGTGTAGGCCTATTGATCTTTCATAATACTTCTAGAACCCCTATGATCTCATTATTTAGAGACAATAACAGGTTTTGTGTCAGTTTTATGACATAAATGTGGAGTAAATTGCTAGCAATTAAACTCATTGACCTATCCATTACGGATCATTAAGGATAATGATTCAGACCTATAAGAAAGGACACAAAATGGCAGACTAGTAGCCTACTGTAATGGCTGCCAGCGGGCAAACAGAGGAAGGCTAAACTTTAAAATCTTCAAAAATGAATATTGCCGTACGCTACTGATAAGTTAAGGGGACAGCAGTGGCTCCTAATACAATGACACTGTGAGCTAAGTCAATCCCAGCTGTTATTATGCTACTTTAATTAAATAAACCCTTTCCTGCGGATACTCTGACCTGATGTTAAAGTTTGTGCTCAGATGAAAGCACATTCCGGTTTCCAGGCAATGCTGATGTTGTCATCCATGAACCCATACTCTCGGTAAACCACATAAGAACCAGATATAAATAAAATTAATTCCACATCAAAGATAATCATGCTTCAATTCCTGAAGCAAGTATGAGAGGCAAGTTCAAATGAGTTTGTTGTAAATCAATTACATTGTAGTAAAAAAAAAATGCTTTCAGTCTTTATGTACTTTTGAACTGACAATTGAAGAAAGACCAGGGAAGAATAAACTTGATTAAATGCTGAGTATGAGTCATCATTCGATCATGCTTTTTTTTAAACAACGACTCATAGACATTTTAAGAACAGAATTCTAGCTCTTACTGGACACAAGCTAGGCCTAACGGTATCTTGTGGTTCGCCTCAGGTTCTTTCTGCTTCCAGTAAAAGAAAGGGAGAAAAATAAAGTCAATTTGGGGAAAGGAATGGTGCTGGTGGGGCCTCCTTGTCTTTGTTTGTTAATATGAGCCCAGCTATCCCAAGGGTCCCTGGGCTCTGCCCATCTAGCGAAAAGGGACAGGGACGCCACAATGAGAAGGCTGGGGCATGGTGGCTTTGAAGCTGCCTTTGCCGCCCGAGGGGAAACAAGCAAATAGAAAAATGGAATGAAACTATAACGGGATCTAGGGGAGTAGGCTGGCTTTTCTCATCATTCTATTTCTCTCTGTTCTGGCTCAAAGGGATCCAGGATATGTGAATTGATGTGTATTCTGTTCCGTCCTTGCACACAAAAAGTTGATCTTTCATTCTCCCTCTCTCTCTTGCATGAAAAGTATCAGAACACACAGTGCATTCGGAAAGTATTGACCACTTGACTTTTTCCACATTTTGTTACGTTACAGCCTTATTCTAAAATTGATTAAATTGTTTTTTTTCCTCTTCGATATATAGCCCATAATGACAAAGCAAAAACTGTTTTTTAGACATTTTTGCAAATTCATTACAAATAAAAACTGAAATAATACATTCAGACCCTTTACTCAGTACTTTGTTGAAGCACCTTGGCAACAATTACAGCCTCGAGTCTTCTTGGGTACGATGCTACAAGGTTTTGATCAAGGACCTCTCTGTACTTTCCCCCGTTCATCTTTCCCTCGATCCTGACACGCTTGGCATTCAGGCCAAAGAGTTCAATCTTGGTTTCATCAGACCAGAGATGCTTTTTGGGCACCTTCTGGAAGGTTCTCCCATCTCCACAGAGGAGATGTCACCTCCCTGACCAAGGCCCTTCTCCCCCAATTGCTCAGTTTGGCCGGGCAGCCAGCTCTAGAAAGAGTCTTGGTGGTTCCAAGCATATTCCACTTAAGAATGATGGAGGCCACTGTGTTCTTGGGGACCTTCAATGCTGCAGATTGTTTTTGGTAACCTTCCCCAGATCTGTGCCTCGACACAATCCTGTCTCGGAGCTCTACGGACAATTCCTTCAACCTCATGGCTTTGTTTTTGCTCTGTCCTGCACTGTCAACTGTGGGACCTTATATAGACAGGTGTGTGCCTTTCCAAATCATGTCCAATCAATTGAATTTACCACAGGTGGACTCAAATCAAGTTGTACAAACATCTCAAGGATGATCAATGGAAACAGGATGCACCTGAGCTCAATTTCGAGTCTCATAGCAAATGGTCGGAAGACTTATGGAAATAAGGTATTTCTGTTTTAGGTTCTTATAAATCTGAAAAAAATTCTAAAAAGCAGTTTTTTCTTTGTCATTATGTGGTATTGTGTGTAGATTGATGAGGAATTTGTTATATTTAATACATTTTGGAATAAGGCTGTAATGTAACAAAATGTGGAAAAAGTCAAGGGGTCTGAATACTTTCTGAATGCACTGTACGTTTCCAACATATACGAAAATATACAACTCTCTCTCTAACACGAACTTACACACATTGTCTTTGTCCACCATAGGTATGCGGGGGAACTGATTTCTTCATCCCGCCCACAGCTTTTCATACAGCTCCCGTTGGCTTTCTGTCTGACTCCCACCTCTCCTGCAAGAACTGGTCCGGAACCCAACCACAGTCCTACAATGTTATTCTTAGGCTACTCTACAGATGGTCATACTATCAACAAACTATCTGTTGACCCTAACCCAGCCCTCTACACCAAATCTCTCCCTTGTCCTCCCATCTCCTTTGCCTCACTATATCACCTTCTCTTTCCATCATCTCCACATGACAAGAGTCACAGTAGAAGGTCACACTTTCAAAGACTGAGGTAATTGATGTTCCAAGTCGATAGAGAGACGCGGCTCATCTCTTTAGATCCTCTTGCCTTATCTGAACACATTAACAAACCCACAAGCTCCACGGGAGGAAGAGGAGGCCTACACATTAGCAGGTGGCTTCCATGTTCAAATTAATGAGCACTAAGTGACTATCTACCTACACTTGATACCTTGTCAAGGAAGTGTAGCCTTACAAAAGTAGCTACTTACAAATGGGAGAGCGAGAGAGAGTGAGAGAGAGAGAGAGAGAGAGAGAGAGAGAGAGAGAGAGAGAGAGAGGGAGGAGAGAATGAGAGAGAGAGACAGAGAGTCGGAGAGTCAGAGAGATAGAAAGAGAGAAAGAGAGGAGAGATTTTGACTTTTTGTCTTAATTTAATGAGAGAGTGAGAGAGAGGAAGAGAGAGTGAGAGAGGAAGAGAGAGAGAGAGGAAGAGAGAGAGAGCGTGAGAGAGGAAGAGAGAGAGAGAGAGAGAGAGAGAGAGAGAGAGAGAGAGAGAGAGAGAGAGAGAGAGAGAGAGAGAGAGAGAGAGAGAGAGAGAGAGAGAGAGAGAGAGAGAGGAATAGAGAGAGAGAGAGAAAGAAGAAGAGAGAGAGGAAGAGAGCGAGAGAGACGAAGAGAGAGAGAGAGAGAGAGAGAAAGGAACAGAGAGAGAGAGAGAGAGAGAGAGAGAGAGAGAGAGAGAGAGAGAGAGAGAGAGAGAGAGAGAGAGAGAGAGAGAGAAATTGAGCATTACAGTAAACAGGGTTCCATTAATGGCCCTCGTCACACAGATGCACTCTGGGAAAGGAGCAGCATACCGCCGGGGAAAGGATGGTTATCAGCGTAATCACCGCTGATTCCTCCCTGCCTTTAAGTGCTCCAACACTCCCACAACAAATGGGCTATTACCACATTTCAATGAAATGATCCGGCTGCGGATGCCTACGAATGAGTAGTAAGAACGTCTGACAGGTTGGTGTTGTATTATGAAAGTAATGGTGGGGCTATTTTGTTTGATGTGTTATTTTTGTGTTATTTTTGAGGGAAAGAGCATCTGCTCAAATTATAGTTAGAAAAATAGCAACATTTCAGCCCCCTTGTTCCAAACAAAGAGGAATGTCAGGGTGTTATCAGAATGCAGTGTGGCTGGTAAAGGCGTACAAGGGATGAGCGGGGGAACGTTTTTTCTGACTGATGCACATTAGAAAAATACACTTGAAATTAGCCCTGAACACAAATTAGCCCTGAACACAAATTAGCCCTGAACACAAATTAGCCCTGAACACAAATTAGCAGTGAAAGGGCCTGAAATAAGAAGAGACAGAAAACTTAAATAAGTTAAAGTTTGTTGATTTAATTGTTTGCAAATTAGGGTACAGTATCATACCTGGTAAATGTATTTTATTATTTTCAAATGCATGCCAATTTCCAAATGTATTTCCAAATCAATCACCCGACCTCAACCCAATTGAGATGGTTTTGGATGAGTTGGACTGCAGAGTGAAGGAAAAGCAGCAACATCAGCAAAGCAACAAGTGCTCAGCATATGTGGGAACTCCTTGAAGACTGTTGGAAAAGCATTCCATGTGAAGCTGGTTGAGAGAATGGCAAGAGTGTTCAAAGCTGTCATCAATGCAAAGGGTGTCTACTTTGAAGAATCTAAAATATTAAATACATAGTTTGATTTGTTTAACAACTTGTTTGGTTACTACATGATTCCATATGTGTTATTTGATCGTTTTGATGTCTTCACTATTATTCTACAATGTAGAAAATAGTAAAAATATAGAAAAACCCTTGAATGATTTAGTGTGTCCAAACTTTTGACTGGTACTGTATTTGGCACATCTTAGACGTGCTTTAGGGCACATCCACCCAAAAACGTACCACTGTTTACTAAGTATCCCACTGACTGCGCTTCCATTGCTCATTGCTATTGGCCTAGTGCCCCTGTCTTCATGGCTGTGCTACAGTATATCTATACTGTTCTGTTGGGTAGCCTGAGCTCTGAGCTGTATAGCTGCAGTGCTGAATACACTGTGGGCCACCCAATTTACTACATGGCAAACCAAGGTCAGGCCAACGAGTGTGCGATGTTGGGACAAATCGCTTTCAGGGGAGAAGGGTATGAGAGGCGATCAACACACACACACAGCCATTAGCCTCACTCACAGTGGTAAGCAGCCAGGTGCCAGAGCAGACTGTGGCAAAGAGAAAAACACCTTAATGATGCTTTGCTCTGTTTTATTCCTGCTTTCGCTGACATTGTAACACTACGGGTAGGGACACTTTATTGTCGCTTTCAACACCAGACCTGGGTTCGAGCAGTGCTTGATTGAGCTTGCCTGTTGCAGTAGAAAAGTCCCAAAAGTGCAAACCCTGCCCACCTGCCATTTGAACCAAGGCCTGGTCAACACATGCAGCATGCATCAGCCATAATCTGCCTATAACATTGAAATACTGTAGTTCTCCTTTTCATCCATTCTCATGAGCTTACGAAGATTTTAATACTAGTTTATTATGCCTTTTGAGGATTAGGTAACAATTAAGGTGTCAAAACGGTAACCCGTTTAATAATACAGAGTACTTTTTTGAGTATTCTACGGTAATATGAAATACTGGGAGGGAGTGACAAGGAATGAACATCACTGATGAATTGATTCATGAATTTCACTTTCAAGTCATGGTTAAATAGAGATGGAATCTTGCTTACCTATGGATGGATAGATAGATAGATAGATAGATAGATAGATAGATAGATAGATAGATAGATAGATAGATAGATAGATAGATAGATAGATAGATAGATAGATAGATAGATAGAAAGAGGATTATGCCCATCAACAAAACCCTAGCAAAACCCAACTAATTGATGGTAATAGCGCTCAACGTTGCTCCTAGTGGCGACATCCTGTATTTAGGCAAACAGCTTCCAAATAAACTCCAGACGTTTTAGGCATATTAGGCACACAGAAACAACTCTATGGTTAAAATAAGGAATTAATTCCAACTAGGTTAAGTTAACGGTTAAGGTTTGGGTATACGGAAACAACTCTATGGTTACATTCAGGCATTAATACTGATTGATTAACAATTCAGGCATTCATTCCGATTGGTTAAGTTATCAAATCAAATCAAATCAAATGTTATTGGTCACATACACATGGTTAGCAGATGTTAATGCGTGTGTAGCGAAATGCTTGTGCTTCTAGTTCCGACCATGCAGTAATATCTAACAAGTAATCTAACAATTTCACAACAACTACCTTATTAAACACACAGGAGGGGCGGCAGGTAGCCTAGGGGTTAGAGCGTTGGACTTGTAACCGGAGGGTTGCAAGTTTGAAACCCCGAGCTGACAAGGTAAAAATCTATTGTTCTGCCCCTGAACAAGGCAGTTAACCCACTGTTCCCCAGGTGCTGTGGATGTTGATTAAGGCAGCCCCCTGCACCTCTCTGATTCAGAGGGGTTGGGTTAAATGCAGAAGACACATTTCAGTTGAAGGCATTCAGTTGTATAACTGACTAATAATGGTGACTTTGAATGAATAAGAATATGTACAAATAAATATATGGCTGACCGGCATAGGCAAGATGGTATAGAGTTCAGTGTATGAGATGAGTAATGTAGTGTATGTAAACATAATATAAAGTGGCATTGTTTAAAGTTACTAGTGATACATTTATTACATCAATTTTTTTATTATTAAAGTGGTTAGAGATTTGAGTCAGTATGTTGGCAGCAGCCACTCAATGTTAGGGATGGCTGTTTAACAGTCTGATGGCCTTGAAATAGAAGCTGTTTTTCAGTCTCTCGGTCCCAGCTACACCATAGTACCCTCCAAACTAGTCATTAAGCTCGAGACCCTGGGTCTCGACCCCGTCCTGTGCAACTGGGTCCTGGACCACCCCCGCTGATCCTCAACACTGGGGCCCCACACGGGTGCGTTCCCAGCCCTCCCCTGTACTCCCTGTTCACCCATGACTGCGTGGCCATGCACGCCTCCAACTCAATCAGCAACCAACGACAAGACGGCCTACAGGGAGGAGGTGAGGGCCCTCGGAGTGTGGTGTCAAGAAAATAACCTCACACTCAACGTCAACAAAACAAAGGAGATGATCGTGGACTTCAGGAAACAGCAGAGGTAGCACCCCCCCTATCCACATCGATGGGACAGTCGTGGAGTAGGTGGAAAGTTTTAAGTTCCTCGGCGTACACATCACGGACAAACTGAAATGGTCCACCCACACAGATAGCGTGGTGAAGAAGGCGCAACAACATCCTGTCAGGCTGTATCACCGCCTGGTACAGCAACTGCTCCACCCACAACCATAAGGCTCTCCAGAGGGTAGTGAGGACTGCACAACGCATCTCCAGGGGCAAATTACCTGCCCTCCAGGACACCTACACCACCCAATGTCACAGGAAGGCCAAAAAGATCATCAAGGACAACAACCACCCGAGCCACTGCTTGTTCACCCCACTATCATCCAGAAGTCGAGGTCAGTACAGGTGCATCAAAGCTGGGACCGAGAGACTGAAAAACAGCTTCTATCTCAAGGCCATCAGACTGTTAAACAGCCATCACTAACATTGAGTGGCTGCTGCCAGCATACTGTCACAAATCTATAGCCACTTTAATAATTAAATACTGGATGCATTAAATGTATCGCTAGTCACTTTAACTTCTTAGGGAGCGGCAGCAGAGGTGACGGTTTTGGAGAGTCTGGCGTGCCCAAAGTAAAATGCCTGCCACTCAGGCCCAGAAAATAGGATTAGTAATAGTACTATTGGATAGGAAACACTCTGAAGTTTCTAAAACCGTTAAGATAATGTCTGTGAGTATAACAGAACTGATATAGCAGGCGAAAACCCAAGGAAAATCCATCCGGATTTGCACTTTTTTTGTAGATGACCTTTTTCTCCAAGCTGCCTATTGCATACAATGTTATGTAGGACTGAGACTGCAGTACCTATGGCTTCCAATAGATGTCAACAGTCTTTATACAGAGTCTGGAATGTCTAGCTCTAAGCAGAACAAATAGGAAGAGGAAGTAGTCAGGGGACCACTTTTGTTTACAACGTTTGACGGGCGCGAGATTGTGAGCGCGCACCACTTTATTTTCCTTTCCTATTGTTCACATTATCGTCCGGTTTAAATATTACAGTAAATATACATAAAAGGATACCTAAGGATACATTAAAAATGATGTTTGATTTGTTTGTAGAAATGTTATAGGTATAATTTGAACGTGTTCTCTTCACGGTTCAATGGGCGACTCAACGGTGGATTTTCTGATCATTCTGAACGCGCCAACCAAACGGAGATTTATGGATATAATAAATGACCTTTTCTAACAAAATAACCATTGGATGTCTTCGTTGGACACTTGGGAAGCCCTCAGCAGAAGTTCTTCGAAAGGTAAGTGATATTTTTTAGCTCTTATATGGGTTTTGTGTGACCCGCGCGCTGGATATGAATATATGCTAATGTGGAAAATATCTGGGGTGCTATCCTCAAACAATCAAATGTTGTGCTTTCGCCGTGAAGCCTTTTTGAAATCTGACAACGCTGTGATATTGCCAAGAAGCAGAGCTTTTGATGACTATGCAACACTTGTATATTGATGAATGTTTAATAATTCAACTTTTGGATTTAGAATTTGGCGCGCCGCTACTCCCCTAAGTACTTTAAACAATTCCACTTTATATTATGTTTACATACCCTACATTACTCATCTTATATGTATATACTGTATACATATGTATATTCGGCCATCGCTCATCCATATACTTTTATGTACATATTCTTATTCATTCCTTTACACTTGTGTGTATAAGGTAGTTGTTGTGAAATTGTTAGATTACTTGTTAGATATTACTGCATGGTCGGAACTAGAAGCACAAGCATTTCGCTACACTCGCATTAACATCTGCTAACCATGTGTATGTGACAAATACATTTGATTTGATTTGATACTATGGTGTTAAACGCTGAGCTGTAATCGATGAACAGCATTCTTACATGGGTATTCCTCTTGTCCAGATGGGTTAGGACAGTGCGTCGTCTGTGGACCTATTGGGGCGGAAAGCAAATTGGAGTGGGTCTAGGGTGTCAGGTAGGGTGGAGGTTATATGATCCTTAACTAGTCTCTCAAAGCACTTCATGATGTCGTTTAGCTCAGTTACCTTAGCTTTCTTGGGAACAGGAACAATGGTGGCCCTCTTGAAGCATGTGGGAACAGCAGACTGGGATAAGGATTGATTTAATATGTCCGTAAACACACCAGCCAGCTGGTCTGCGCATGCTCTGAGGACGCGGCTAGGGATGCCGTCTGGGCCTGCAGCATTGCGAGGGTTAACACGTTTAAATGTTTTACTCACATTGGCTGCGGTGAAGGAGAGCCCACAGGTTTTGGTAGCGGGCCGTGTCAGTGGCACTGTATTGTCCTCAAAGGGAACAAAGAAGTTGTTTAGTTTGTCTGGGAGCAAGATGTCGGTGTCCGTGACCGGGCTGGTTTTCTTTTTGTAATCAATGATTGACTGTAGACACTGCCACATATGTCTCGTGTCTAAATTGCGACTCTACTTTGCTTAATTGTGACTCTACTTTGTCTCTATACTGACCCTTAGCTTGTTTGATTGCCTTGCGGAGGGAATAGCTACACTGTTTGTATTCGGCAGTGGTTCGCGCTTTCAGTTTTGCGCGAATGCTGCCATCAATACACGGTTTCTGGTTGGGGAAGGTTTTAATATTCACCGTGGGTACCACATCACCGATGCATTTGCTAATAAACTCGCTCACCGAATCAGCGTATACATCAATGTTGTTGTCTGAGGCTATCGGAACATATCCCATTACACGTGATCAAAGCAATCTTGAAGCGTGGAATCAGATTGGTCGGACCAGGACCTGAGCACGGGGGTGTCCTGTTTTAGTTTCTGTCTATAGGCTGGGAGCAACAAAATGGAGTCGTGGTCAGATTTGCCGAAAGGAGGGTGAGGGAGGGCTTTGTAGTATGCGTCGCGGAAGTTATAGTAGCAATGATACAGAATTTTGCCATCCCAGGTCGCGCATTCGATATGCTGATAAAATGTAAGGAGCCTTGTTTTCAGATTAGCTTTGCTAAAATTCCCAGCTACAATAAATGCAGCCTCAGGATATGTGGTTTCCATTTTACATAGTGTCCAATGAAGTTCTTTCAGGGCCGTCGAGGTGTCTGCTTGTGGGGGATATACACGGCTGTGATTATAATCAAAGAGATCTCTTGGTAGATAATGCGGTCGGCATTTGATTGTAAGGAATTCAAGGTCAGGTGAACAAAAGGACTTGAGTTCCTGTATGTTGTTATGATCACACCACGACTCGTTAATCATAAGGCATACACCACCGCCCTTCTTCTTACCAGAGAGATGTTTGTTTCTGTCGGTGCGATGCGTGAAGAAACCAGGTGGCTGTACCAACTCTGATAAGGTATCCCAAGGGAGCCATGTTTCCGTGAAACAGAGAATGTTACAATCTCTGATGTCTCTCTGGAAGGCAACCCTTGCTCGAATTTCGTCTACCTTGTTGTCAAGAGACTGGACATTGGCTAGTAGTATACTCGGGAACGGTGAGCGATGTGCCCGTCTATGGAGCCTGACCAGAAGTCCGCTCCGTCTGCCCCTTCTGCGGCGCCGTTGTTTTGGTTCGCCTACTGGGATCCGATCCATTGTCCTGGGTGGTGGTCCAAACAGAGGATCCGCTTCGGGAAAGTCGTATTCCTGGTCGTAATGTTGGTAAATTGACGTTGCTCTTATATCCAATAGTTATTCAAGGCTGTATGTAATAAGACTTAAGAATTAAGGTTTTGGATTGGGTTAATTAATTTGAGGCATTAATTCCGATTGGTTAAGTTAAAGATGAAGGTTTGGGATATGGTTAAAACAGAAAAACAAATCCACAGTTAAGTTAAGCCATTAATTAAGACTCGGCTCATTGTGAATGAATGGTGTGTCCCTCTCTTAATATTGCATGTGTCCTTGGCTTAGTATCAGCTCTCCGTCCATCCTTCTATCTATCCATCCATCCATACATATATCCATCCGTCTATCCATAGGTCAGTAAGATTGCATCTGTATTTAACCTTGACTTGAAAGTGAAATTCATGAATCAATTTATAAGTGATGTTCACTCCTTGTCACTCCTTCCCAGTATTTAATATTCAATTAGAATACTCCGTAAATGGCCCTTTGGAATTAGTGTAGTTAAAAGCATGAGCTGACACACACCCCAAAATGGTTGTAGAGGTGTTAGGTAGCTTGTTTACTCACATAGTTTTTAGCATTTTTAAGGTAGCTAGCAACTTTACCAGATAAGGAAAGCAGCTTACCTTATCTACGTAGACTACTCCTCGTTGGTGGACTTCTCTGTTATGTATGTCAGTTCTCTTTTAGGGAGATGAATCTGGCAAAATGTTTTTAAAATACCTGAACACTTCTCTCCTGAACAAATACAGCTGTCACCAACCTACTGGCGCAGGAAATTGTGAGCCGGTTGATACAATGTTGCTAGCTTGAGCTCAAGACAGACAGCCAGGCAGAAAGAGGATTGAAAGGTTAGGCTACTTTAAGTTAAAACGTTTGGTCATTTTAATTTATTTTTATGGTTGTTGCCCACAATTGTTGGTTCAGAATTACACACAAACACACACAGTGTGTGACTGTCACTCAGGCAGTGGTGGGAGATGCATTTTATCCACCGATGAGTTTGATTCTGCCATCATATTCCCACCTTGCACCTCTTGCCCTGACTTACACCCACCCCCCACTCTCCACACCCATCTCCCACTGGACGCCACAGACCTTCCCTTTTGAGGGGTGTTCTGTACGATTCTGGGCCCCCTCTCATCCTGCACCACCACCACCACTTTCTCTTCCCATGAAGCTGGAGTGTCTCTGCTCCCGGAGAGTGATGGCTCCTGCCAGAGCCCTGGGCAGAGGCAGAGAAGGCAGCTAAGGCGTCACACACACATGGGCCATAAATAGCTGGGGCCGTGCTTGTGACATTACCTGCCTGGGACAAGATAATCCTGATGAATCTGCCGAGCTAACCGCCAGCACCATGGAACAAAGACAGAGGCTCTTATACAGCCAGAAAAGCCCTCTTCTCCCTCTCTTCTCTCTTTGCTTTCTCTCCTACCATCTTCTATCCCTTCCTCCCTCTTCTAGTTCTTTTTTCTCTCACTTGCTTTCTCTCTCTCTTTCTCTCTCTTTCATTTCTCATGCCTCTCTCTCCTTGCCTTTTCTCATGCCCCCCTCATCTCTCTCTCTCTTCTATCACTTTTCTTTCTCACCTCTCTATTTCTTTCCCTGTCTTTTCTATTTGCATTTTACTTCAAGGGGGCCGGGAAAAAAAGAAAGAGTAGAGTTAAAAAGAGTAAAATAGGGGTTGAATGCTAACAATGGTGTTGTGATGAGGCCGAGGTGTAGTGAGGTTGTTGAACCTCAATACAAATTGCTGCCTGGATGTGACAGAACAATGGTAGGGGGTGTGTATGATGCTGCGCCTACGTTAACAGGTGAAACCCTCACCAATGGATAACAATGAAGCTCTACAAACCTATGCAGAGTAATTTAACATTATTCCACACAGATGGAAACTCACTATTCGTTTGAATTGTTCTCTGCTTCGCAACATGGCCTTAAATCCATCTGACTGCATCATTTATGCTCTTGAAATAAATGGGAGAATAGCCTACAACTTGGTTGCTTTTGGAGCTATAGAGCACAGTACATATTGCACTTATCAGTCATCCCATCACCACATCTCCTTGACAGTTCTGCCCATTCTCTGTCTTACCAGTTTTCACACCTGAGTTAGACAAAATCCTTTTAGAATATTGCATGACTCTCTAAATTAGCAGAGAGGCCTGGGCCGTTTATTCTTTAAGTGTAACTTCCAGACAGACAGGGTTGGGAGGTCAGAAAGATGACTAAACAGGATGTCTGTTTTAGAGGGCCTTCTCTCTATGTCTCATATTCATGTTGCTTCATGTCTGCTTGGTCTGCTGTGGAGCTGCTGCCATCTCAGACCAGGCCCCTCACAGCTCAGGCCCATTACTAGAGATGACAGTGGCCTTGTTAGAGACACTCAGGGCCTTTCAGTCTGTGGGGGGATATGTGTTTGTGTGTGTGTTCGTGTGTGTGTTTGTGTGTGTGTGTGTGTGTGTGTGTGTGTGTGTGTGTGTGTGTGTGTGTGTGTGTGTGTGTGTGTGTGTGTGTGTGTGTGTGTGTGTGTGTGTGTGTGTGTGTGTGTGGGCCCATGCTGTCCAGGCACGTGTGTCCCTGCAAGTGTGTGTGTGTGTTCGTGTGTGTGTGTGTGTATAAACAGATGGAGATTCTGGAGCCATCACTCCTCATTTCCTACTTTACCCTCCTGGCTCCTCTTCAACTACTAGACAGAAGAGGGGAAAACGCAATCGCTATGTTTCCAAAGGCATCCGGTACCTCCCAGGTAACTGCCATCAGAATCACTAACAAGGGCAGTTTGTCCGCGAAACACATCCTAGGCACGACAAACTGAGGGCCATTTTCTGGTCAATTACTTTAAGCGGTCCAATGTGTCAGAGGGTGGACAGAAGCAAGTCGCCATTATAATGCAAACACATCCAGAACAAACAGATAATTTATGTAATAAGTGTTTCTCACTACTAGCATAAAAGCATCTGGCCGACAGTTCAACGAGGCACTTCGTCACTCCGCTACTCCCACTGGGGGAGTAAGGGATCTGGCTCCATTACTAGCCCTCTGGAAAAGTAGGCTATGTTGTCGCTACCTAGCAGTCCATTTTCAACCCTAGTGCACTTAATGGAGAAACAAACTGGGAAGACTGGAGATATTCAGGCTCAGCCACGAAGACAAACAGCGGCAAGTAAAGTACATTTGTAGGAGTCTTGTGGAAAAGGCTGATTTATGCAACAATATGCTTGTATTACATAAATCAAAGTTATACATTCTAACAAGACACACACCAGTCAATGTAACAGATATTAGTAATACTTGCCAGCAAAAGTCATAAAATTCAAATGTACAGATGTAGGATCGTAATTTGAGCCAGTTTGCTACAGCAGGAATATAATCCTGCAGCCAAAGGAAATGTGAATTATTATGTAGATTATAATTAATGGACATTTTTGTAGAGGTTGTTTGATTTTTCATATGGGCAAATCAAGTCGTAATTACAAACTTCAGAAGCCTTTTTAAACCTCAAATACAACATTAAGTTATCCTGCAACAGGATGATTAAGATCCTATAGTTGTAAGTGCTATTTGTTTTTACAGCTCTGTACAGAATGTGGATTTACAACGTGGGGAGAAAGATATTTGATGCATTTAATAAAAGCGAGTCTCGTCTGGAGTAAGTAGTTGCAGTGAACGAACAAAGAAAGCTTTGTAAATAAACTATAAAACTCAATGGTACTAAATCACTTCAAAAACGTAATTATTTTCAACTGGCAGGTGGGTGAAATTCCAAAGTGGAATGCTATTGTTATGCTACGATTGTAAGTTTTAAATTGTATTCCAAGTTGTCTTTATCATCCTGTTCTCGTCTTTTTGAAGACATGTCAGAAAGCCTTTTACAGTTTTGTATTCTATACAATAACTTTATTGTCCGTTTTGAATGTTTTTGACACAGAGAGAAAGGAGACTGATGTGAGTTGTATGGGGGTGAGCTGCCTGTCAGAGAAGATAATATTTCAATGGAAATTAATCATAATCTCCCAGACTACTAATAAAGGGAATTATGAAGCAGGGATGTGCATATTATTTGAGAAACTTTTGTCAAATCAGGCTTTTGTTTGGAGGGTTAGTGATTACTCCCTGTTATTTTACTATCAGACATGAGTACAATGTTCTTGTCACGTCCAGGCCTGAGAAGACAGGTGGTGTGTTTAGTTTTGTTTTGGTGTAGGGTTTTTTATGTTCTAGGTGATATATTTCTATGTTTGGGTAATGGTTCCCAATTAGAGGCAGCTGTGTGTCGTTGTCTCTAATTGGGAACCATATATATGTTTGGGGTTTTCTATTAGGTTTTGTGGGTTATTGTTTGAGCATAGCTTGTTTGATGTTTAGTTGTGTTCAGCGTCACGATCTTCGTTTACGTTCGTTTTGTTGATTTGTCCCAGTTACGTTCGTAATAAAAATGTATACTGGAAGCATCGCTGTGTCTTGGTCTGTCCCTTCAGGAGATCATTAAAGAATAACCCACCACAAAAGGACCAAGCAGCGATGTTTAAAGGAGTCCTGGACTTGGGAGGAGATATTGGCTGGGAAGGGGCCTTGGAGGAAGACGACGGAGCATCATCACCCCAAGAAGAGGATGGAAGCGGCGAAGACTGAGCGAGGGAGTTATGAGGATATATATGGAGCGTGGAACCCGGAGAGGGAGAGATATGTTGGGACTCGCCTGGCGCGAAACCCGAGAGGCAGCCCCTTGGGGGCACACGGGGAGTTTGGCCGGTTCAGGAAGGACTCCTGAGCTAACTCCTCGTGCTCTTTGGAGGGAGCGTTGGGGAGAGCGTCGCACTGAGCAGACACCGTGCTATGCAGTTTTGCACACGGTGTCTCCAGTGCGCATGCATAGGCCGGTGCGCGAAATTCCAGCGCCAGTCATCTGTCGGGCTAGGGTGAGTGTGCAGCCTGGAGGAGTGGTGCCGGCTTTGCGAGCGAGGTCCCCAGTACACCTTCTGGGACTGAGATATCCTGCACCGGTTCTGCGTGTGGGGTCTCTGCCCGTCGTGGACCCAGCACGTCCTGTTCCTGTTCCACGCTCCAGGATCCCTGTGCCCGTCGTGGACCCAGCACGTCCTGTCCCTGCTCCACGCTCCAGGATCCCTGTGCCCGTCGTGGACCCAGCACGTCCTGTCCCTGTTCCACGCTCCAGGATCCCTGTGCCCGTCGTGGACTCAGCATGTCCTGTCCCTGTTCCACGCTCTAGGATTCCTGTGCCCGTCGTGGACTCAGCACGTCCTGTTCCTGCTCCCCGCACCAGAGTGCCAGTGCGCTTAGTGAGCCCAGTACGGCCGGTTCCTGCTCCCCGCACCAGAGTGCCAGTGCGGCGTAATGAGCCCATCACGGCCCGTACCTGCTCCCCGCACCAGAGTGCCAGTGCGTTTAGTGAGCCCAGCACGGTTCGTTCCTGCTCCCCGCACCAGAGGGCCAGTGCGCGTCCCATGTCCAGGACCTCCAGAGAAGGTCCCCTGTCCGGGACCTCCAGAGAGGGTCCCCTGTCCGGGACCTCCAGAGCGGGTCCCCTGTCCGGGACCTCCAGAGAAGGTCCCCTGTCCGGGACCTCCAGAGAGGGTCCCCTGTCCGGGACCTCCAGAGAAGGTTCCCTGTCCGGGACCTCCAGAGAAGGTCCCTGTCTGGAACCGCCAGAGAGGGTCCCCTGTCCGGAACCGCCAGAGCGGGTCCCCTGTCCGGGACCTCCAGAGAAGGTCCCCTGTCCAGGACCTCCAGGGAGGGTCCCCTGTCCGGGACCTCCAGAGAAGGTTCCCTGTCCGGGACCTCCAGAGAAGGTTCCCTGTCCGGAACCGCCAGAGAGGGTCCCCTGTCCAGAACCGCCAGAGAGGGTCCCCAGTCCGGAACCGCCAGAGAGGGTCCCCAGTCCGGGACCGCCAGAGAGGGTCCCCAGTACGGCTAATTGCCCAGGGCCTCCGGTGCGTGACCTCGAGTCAGCACGGCCAGCACCGGAGCCGCCACCTGGGACTAAAAGACCCACCGAAGACCCCCCATGGATTTGTGGCGCGGTCAGGGTCCGCACCTTTGGGGGGGGGGTACTGTCACGTCCAGGCCTGAGAAGACAGGCTGGTGTGTTTAGTTTTGTTTTTGGTGTAGGGTTTTTTGTTGGGGTAATGGTTCCCAATTAGAGGCAGCTGTGTGTCGTTGTCTCTAATTGGGAACCATATATATGTTTGGGGTTTTCTATTAGGTTTTGTGGGTTATTGTTTGAGCATAGCTTGTTTGATGTTTAGTTGTGTTCAGGTTCACGATCTTCGTTTACGTTCGTTTTGTTGATTTGTCCCAGTTACGTTCGTAATAAAAATGTATACTGGAAGCATCGCTGTGTCTTGGTCTGTCCCTTCAGGAGATCATTAAAGAATAACCCACCACAAAAGGACCAAGCAGCGATGTTTAAAGGAGTCCTGGACTTGGGAGGAGATATTGGCTGGGAAGGGGCCTTGGAGGAAGACGACGGAGCATCATCACCCCAAGAAGAGGATGGAAGCGGCGAAGACTGAGCGAGGGAGTTATGAGGATATATATGGAGCGTGGAACCCGGAGAGGGAGAGATATGTTGGGACTCGCCTGGCGCGGAAACCCGAGAGGCAGCCCCCCAAAAAAATTGGGGGGGGGGGCACACGGGGAGTTTGGCCGGTTCAAGAAGGACTCCTGAGCTAACTCCTCGTGCTCTTTGGAGGGAGCGTTGGGGAGAGCGTCGCACTGAGCAGACACCGTGCTATGCAGTTTTGCACACGGTGTCTCCAGTGCGCATGCATAGGCCGGTGCGCGAAATTCCAGCGCCAGTCATCTGTCGGGCTAGGGTGAGTGTGCAGCCTGGAGGAGTGGTGCCGGCTTTGCGAGCGAGGTCCCCAGTACACCTTCTGGGACTGAGATATCCTGCACCGGTTCTGCGTGTGGGGTCTCTGCCCGTCGTGGACCCAGCACGTCCTGTTCCTGTTCCACGCTCCAGGATCCCTGTGCCCGTCGTGGACCCAGCACGTCCTGTCCCTGCTCCACGCTCCAGGATCCCTGTGCCCGTCGTGGACCCAGCACGTCCTGTCCCTGTTCCACGCTCCAGGATCCCTGTGCCCGTCGTGGACTCAGCATGTCCTGTCCCTGTTCCACGCTCTAGGATTCCTGTGCCCGTCGTGGACTCAGCACGTCCTGTTCCTGCTCCCCGCACCAGAGTGCCAGTGCGCTTAGTGAGCCCAGTACGGCCGGTTCCTGCTCCCCGCACCAGAGTGCCAGTGCGCGTAATGAGCCCATCACGGCCCGTACCTGCTCCCCGCACCAGAGTGCCAGTGCGTTTAGTGAGCCCAGCACGGTTCGTTCCTGCTCCCCGCACCAGAGGGCCAGTGCGCGTCCCATGTCCAGGACCTCCAGAGAAGGTCCCCTGTCCGGGACCTCCAGAGCGGGTCCCCTGTCCGGGACCTCCAGAGAAGGTCCCCTGTCCGGGACCTCCAGAGAGGGTCCCCTGTCCGGGACCTCCAGAGAAGGTTCCCTGTCCGGGACCTCCAGAGAAGGTTCCCTGTCCGGAACCGCCAGAGAGGGTCCCCTGTCCAGAACCGCCAGAGAGGGTCCCCAGTCCGGAACCGCCAGAGAGGGTCCCCAGTCCGGGACCGCCAGAGAGGGTCCCCAGTACGGCTAATTGCCCAGGGCCTCCGGTGCGTGACCTCGAGTCAGCACGGCCAGCACCGGAGCCGCCACCTGGGACTAAAAGACCCACCCGAAGACCCCCCCCGTCCAGGCCTGAGAAGACAGGCTGGTGTGTTTAGTTTTGTTTTTGGTGTAGGGTTTTTTGTTGGGGTAATGGTTCCCAATTAGAGGCAGCTGTGTGTCGTTGTCTCTAATTGGGAACCATATATATGTTTGGGGTTTTCTATTAGGTTTTGTGGGTTATTGTTTGAGCATAGCTTGTTTGATGTTTAGTTGTGTTCAGGTTCACGATCTTCGCTACGTTCGTTTTGTTGATTTGTCCCAGTTACGTTCGTAATAAAAATGTATACTGGAAGCATCGCTGCGTCTTGGTCTGTCCGTTCAGAGGATCGTGACAGTTCTGGAGCAAAGAAAAAGATGTGCCAGTGTTGTGCATAATAATCTTTGTTCAATTCCATACAATAGATTTTTATCAATCTCTAATCGCTGCATCATAGAATGGCAGATAAGAAGAGCCAATGACAGAGGGGGACGAGGGAGTGAAAGAGAGAAATACAAAGAAAGAAAGAAAGAAAGAAAGAAAGAAAGAAAGAAAGAAAGAAAGAAAGAAAGAAAGAGAAAGAAAGAATGAAAGGAGAAGAAAAATAATAATAATAAAGAAAGAGAAAAAAGAAAGAAAGATGGGGAGAAAAATAATAAAGCGAAAAGAACCAATACTATGCATGAATGTATCATCGATGTCAAATACATGGCTGATCATGTCATCCTATTCTGTGACATCACAGACAGCGATGTCCAGCTGACACAGATCTCTCCGTCTCCCTGTCTGTCTGTGCTGCTTTTTTCTATTCATATACAGACCAGGAAGTTGCACTGGCATTTGGTCAAGGTCGATGGGCAACGTTGACAGTGATGGTGAGAAAGCGAGAAAGAGCATGAGAGAGAGGGAACGACAGACAGAGAGAGGGAGATAGAGAGAGAGAACGAGCATGAGACAGAAAGAGAGAGAGCACTATCACCCAGACAAGAACAAAGACTGTGGTAAAATGCCTGGGCTGTCGTTGTAAATGACTGGGCTGTCATTGTAAAGCACACTGGGCCATGCATCTGGCTTATGAACAGACAGCCTCTGCTAAGGTCAATGCTCGGGCCTATCACTCTTCACATCCTTTCAGCACACAAAGGAACGTTGGCCATGTTGTCATTTCAGACCCTGCTCTCCCTCGCTGTCTACTCTCAATGGCCTCGCGCTGAGAGAATCACCTTCATCAACTAAAGAAAAGAGGAAGAGAGGAAATATGTCATGCCAAAAGACAAGTGTGTTTTAATTGCAGTGGCTAAGGCTGGGAAAAGTAGAACTCCTTTTAAAGTGATATGTAGTGGGGATGATTTGGGCAGAGCTGTCTAAGTGCAGTTCACAGGCAAGCGCTTGTTTTGTTTTGTGTTCGACCTCAGCTTGTCAGTGAATATGCTATTTGTAGGAAAGTGGGCTGATGGAAAATAGCTAGCGATTAAAAAGAGAACAAACTCAATGCTTTGACATCTCTATGCTGAAAGCCACCCACGAAACACAGACACACATACACACAGACACACAGACACACATACACACATACTACACACATACACACAGACACACATACACACATACACACAGACACACAGGCATACCGAGAGCTTACATCTGCTACTCCTCAGCAATGGCTGTCACTGTTTAGTTACCACTACCATACCATAGCCCCTGTTACTAAACCCTGAGTGGAGGTTGGAGCTTGGCTGTTTGAGCCAGACCGAGGAGTAGAAACACAAAAACACTGCTGAACACGCAGAAAAAGACCTTTCTGCTGACGGAAGGCAGAATAATAATAACTATACCAAGGAAATGCAAATAAACAAAATGTCAACAGAAACAATACATTGTAATATAGTTGGGTGGGGGGTAGAAGCGTTTGGTAGAGGCGGGGGCGGAGGGTTAGAACAAACACATGAGCAGCACAATTACTATACCACAGCCAGATAGAAACAACTCTGAAAATGAATTACAATTATTCAGTTGATGATATAGTACATTCTGTAAGTAAAATATAATTGGCTTGAAAACTATTCACACCGCCAACTGTGTGGACAGCACACCTCCAACTGAGTGGACTGCACGCCTCCAACTGAGTGGACAGCACGCCTCCAACTGAGTGGACTGCACACCTCCAACTGAGTGGACTACACGCCTCCAACTGAGTGGACTGCACACCTCCAACTGAGTGGACTGCACACCTCCAACTGAGTGGACTGCACACCTCCAACTGAGTGGACTGCACGCCTCCAACTGAGTGGGCTGCACGCCTCCAACTGAGTGGACTACACACCTCCAACTGAGTGGACTGCACACCTCCAACTGAGTGGACTGCACACCTCCAACTGAGTGGACTGCACACCTCCAACTGAGTGGACTACACACCTCCAACTGAGTGGACTGCACACCTCCAACTGAGTGGACTGCACGCCTCCAACTGTGTGGACTGCACACCTCCAACTGAGTGGGCTGCACGCCTCCAACTGAGTGGACTACACACCTCCAACTGAGTGGACTGCACGCCTCCAACTGAGTGGACTACACACCTCCAACTGAGTGGACTACACACCTCCAACTGAGTGGACTGCACACCTCCAACTGAGTGGACTACACACCTCCAACTGAGTGGACTGCACACCTCCAACTGAGTGGACTGCACACCTCCAACTGAGTGGACTACACACCTCCAACTGAGTGGACTACACGCCTCCAACTGAGTGGACTGCACACCTCCAACTGAGTGGACTACACACCTCCAACTGAGTATCCTGCCTGTTTGGCCCTGTCCGGGGGTATCGTCGGGCGGGGCCACAGTATCTCCTGTCTCAGCCCCCAATATTTATGCTGCAGTAGTTTATGTGTCGGGAGCTACGGTCCGTCTGTTATATCTGGAGTATTTCTCCTCTCTTATCCAGTGTCCTGTGTGAATTTAAGTATGCTCTCTCTAATTATCTCTCTCTCTCTTTCTTTTTTTTCTCTCTCTCTCTCTCTCTCTCTCTCTCTCTCTCTCTCTCTCTCTCTCTCTCTCTCTCTCTCTCTCGGAGGACCTGAGCATTAGGACCATTCCTCAAGGCCTGCCTGGCCTGATGACTCCTTGATGTCCCCAGTCCACCTGGCCATGCTGCTTCTCCAGTTTCAACTGTTCTGCCTGTTTTAGGAACATTTTAAAATCTTGTCCATGTTCTGTTATAATCTGCAACCGGCACAACCAGAAGAGGACTGGCCACCCCTCACAGCCTGGTTCCTGTCTAGGTTTCTTCCTAGGTTTTGGCCACTCTAGGGAGTTTTTCCAAGCCACTGTGCTTTTACACCTGCATTGCTTGCTGTTTGGGGTTTTAGGCCGGGTTTCTGTACAGCACTCTGTGACATCAGCTGATGCTTTGTAAATACATTTTATTTTATTTTGATTTGATTTGAACTGCACACCTCCAACTGAGTGGACTGCACACCTCCAACTGAGTGGACTGCACGCCTCCAACTGAGTGGACTGCACACCTCCAACTGAGTGGACTGCACACCTCCAACTGAGTGGACTGCACGCCTCCAACTGAGTGGACTGCACGCCTCCAACTGAGTGGACTGCACACCTTCAACTGAGTGGACTGCACGCCTCCAACTGAGTGGACTGCACAAGTCCAACTGAGTGGACTGCACACCTCCAACTGAGTGGACTGCACACCTTCAACTGAGTGGACTGCACACCTCCAACTGAGTGGACTGCACAAGTCCAACTGAGTGGACTGCACACCTCCAACTGAGTGGACAGCACGCCTCCAACTGAGTGGACTGCATGCCTCCAACTGAGTGGACTGCACGCCTCCAACTGAGTGGACTGCAGGCCTCCAACTGAGTGGACTGCACACCTTCAACTGAGTGGACTGCACACCTCCAACTGAGTGGACTACACACCTCCAACTGAGTGGACTGCACACCTCCAACTGAGTGGACTACACACCTCCAACTGAGTGGACTGCAGGCCTCCAACTGAGTGGACTGCACACCTTCAACTGAGTGGACTGCACACCTCCAACTGAGTGGACTGCAGGCCTCCAACTGAATGGACTGCACACCTTCAACTGAGTGGACTGCACACCTCCAACTGAGTGGACTGCACAAGTCCAACTGAGTGGACTGCGCACCTTCAACTGAGTGGACTGCACACCTCCAACTGAGTGGACTGCACAAGTCCAACTGAGTGGACTGCACACCTCCAACTGAGTGGACTGCACGCCTCCAACTGGGTGGACTACACACCTCCAACTGAGTGGACTACACACCTCCAACTGAGTGGACTACACACCTCCAACTGAGTGGACTACACACCTCCAACTGAGTGGACTGCACACCTCCAACTGAGTGGACTGCACACCTCCAACTGAGTGGACTGCACGCCTCCAACTGAGTGGACTACACACCTCCAACTGAGTGGACTGCACACCTCCAACTGAGTGGACTGCACGCCTCCAACTGAGTGGACTGCACGCCTCCAACTGAGTGGACTACACACCTCCAACTGAGTGGACTACACACCTCCAACTGAGTGGACTGCACGCCTCCAACTGAGTGGACTACACACCTCCAACTGAGTGGACTGCACACCTCCAACTGAGTGGACTGCACACCTCCAACTGAGTGGACTACACACCTCCAACTGAGTGGACTGCACACCTCCAACTGAGTGGACTGCACACCTCCAACTGAGTGGACTGCACACCTCCAACTGAGTGGACTGCACACCTCCAACTGAGTGGACTGCACACCTCCAACTGAGTGGACTGCACACCTCCAACTGAGTGGACTGCACACCTCCAACTGAGTGGACTGCACACCTCCAACTGAGTGGACTGCACACCTCCAACTGAGTGGACTACACGCCTCCAACTGAGTGGACTGCACACCTCCAACTGAGTGGACTGCACACCTCCAACTGAGTCGCCTGCACGCCTCCAACTGAGTGGACTACACACCTCCAACTCAATCATCAAGTTTACAAACGGCACAACAGTAGTAAGCTTGATCACCAAAAACGACGAGACAGCCTATAGGGAGGAGGTGAGGGCACTCGGAGTGTGATGTCAGGAAAACAACCTCTCACTCAACGTCAACAAAACAAAGGAGATGATCGTGGACTTCAGGAAAAAGCAGAGGGAGCACCCCCCTATCCACATCGACGGGACAGCAGTGGAGAAGGTGGAAGGTTTTAAGTTCCTCGGCGTACACATCACATCAGTTTGGACACACCTCCTCATTCAAGGGTTTTTCTATATTTTTTTTACATTTTCTACATTGTAGAATAATAGTGAAGACATCAAAACTATGAAGTAACACATATGGAATCATGTAGTAACCAAAAAAGTGTTAAACTAATCAAAATAAGACATGAAGGTCAGTCAATCCGAACATTTTCAAGAACCCAGTCAGCCCAGATGGCATCCCTAGCCCCAACTTTCTTGAAATGTTCTTATAGTAATGATGGACTGTCATTTATCTTTGCTTATTTGAGCTGTTCTTGCCATAATATGGACTTGGCCTTTTATAGGGCTATCTTCTGTGTACCACCCCTACCTTGTCACAACACAACTGATTGGCATCAACGCATTACAAAGGAAAGAAATTCCCCAAATTAACTTTTAACAAGGCACACCTGTTAATTGAAATGCATTCCAAGTGACTACCTCATGAAGCTGGTTGAGAGAATTCCAAGAGTGTGCAAAGCTGTCATCAAGTCAAAAGGTAGCTACTTTGAAGAATCTCAAATATAAAATATAACATATATTTTGATTAGTTTAACACTTTGTTGGTTACTACATGATTCCATATGTGTTATTTCATAGTTTTGATGTCTTCACTATTATTTTGCAATGTAGAAAATAGTCAAATAAAGAAATACCCTTGAATGAGTAGGTGTGTCCAAACTTTTGACTGGTACTGTATATACAGTGCAATCGGAAAGTATTCAGCCCCCTTGACCTTTTCCCATAGAAATTCCCCTCATCAACCTACACATAATTCCCCAAAATGACAAAGCAAAAAAAGGTTTAGAAATGTTTTCTAATAAAAAACAGAAATACCTTTTTGACATAAGTATTTAGACCCTTTGTTATGAGACTTTATGAGATGTTTCTACAACTTCATTGGAGTATTTTTGTAAATAACAGCTGATGCACTATATCTAAGGAAGTCTCAAGCTATTGCTCGCCTGAGGTTAAGTATATCATGATAAGATGCAGACCACACTACCAATCGCGAAAGATCTAATCTGTATTCTTCGTAGCTGTTTACATACCACCACAGTCAGAGGTTGGCACTAAGATAGCATTGAATGAGCTGTATTCCGCCATAAGTAAACAAGAAAACGTGAGGGACAATCCTAGTTGCCAGGGACTTTAATGCAGGGAAACTTAAATCACTTTAACCAAATTTTCATCAGCAGGTTAAATGTGCAACCAGAGGGAAAATAAATCTGGACCACCTATACTCCACACATAGAGATGCATAAAAAGCTCCCTCGCCCTCCATTTGGCAAATCTGACCATAATTCCATCCTCCTGATTCCTGCTTACAAGCTATACCAGGCGGTGTCAGAGGAAGGCCCTAAAAATCGTCAAAGACTCCAGCCATCCTAGTCATAGACTGTTCTCTCTGCTACCGCACGGCAAGCGGTACCAGAGTGCCAAGTCTAGGTCCAAAAGGTTTCTAAAAAGCTTCTACCCCCAAGCCATAAGACTCCTGAACATCTAGTCAAATGGCTACCCAGACTATTTATGCGTCCCCCTCCACACCATTGCCACCCTCTGTTGTCATCTATGCATGGTCACTTTGATAACTCTACCTACATGTACATACTACCTCAACTGCCCCCTGTATATATTGTTATTTTTTGCTGCTGCTCTTTAATTACTTGTTACTTTCATCTCTTATTCTTATCAGTATTTTTATTGAAAATGCACTGTTGGTTGGGGGCTCGTAAGTAAGCATTTCATTGTAAGGTCTACACCTGTTGTACTCGACGCATATGACTAATAACATTTGATTTGATTTGAATCCACCTGTGGTAAATTCAATTGATTGGACATGATTTGGAAAGGCAAACACCTGTCTATATAAGGTCCCACAGTTGACAGTAAATGTCAGAGCAAAAACCACGCCAAGGAATTGTCCATAGAACTCAGACAAGATGCACCGATCTGAGGAAGGGTACCAAAAAATGTCTGCAGCATTAAATGGCCCCAAGAACACAGTGGCCTCCATCATTCTTAAATGGAAGAAATTTCGACCCACCAAGACTCTTCCTAGAGCTGGCCACCCGGCCAAACTGAGCAATCGGGGGAGAAGGGCCTTGGTCAGGGAGGTGACCAAGAACCCAATGGTCACTCTGACAGAGCTCCAGAGTTCCTCTTTGGAGATGGGAGAATCTTCCAGAAGGACAACCATCTCTGCAGCCCTCCACCAATCAGGCCTTTATGGTAGAGTGGTCAGACGGAAGCCACTCTGCAGTAAAAGGCACATGACAGCCCTTTTCTACTGAAACGTATAAAACCCACTCCTGATGATGATCAGTAAGCTGCTCTGACAGCTGATGCTTAAAGTTAAAGAGGGAGATATAAGTCACCAGCTTCAGTGATTTTTGCTATTTTTTCCAGTCATTGGCAGCAGAGAACTGGAAGGAATGACGGCGAAAGGAAGTGTTGGCTTTGGGGATGACCAGTGAAATATACCTGCTGGAGTGCGTGCTACGGGTGGGTGTTGCTATGGTAACCAGTGAGCTGAGATAAGGAGGGGCTTTACCTAGCAAAGACTTATTGATGACCTGGTGCCAGTGGGTTTGGCGAAGAATTTGTAGCGAGGGCCAGCCAACGAGAGCATACAGGTCACAGTGGTGGGTAGTATATGGGGCTTTGGTGACAAAACGGATGGCACTGTGATAGATTACATCCAGTTTGCTGAGTAGATTTTTGAAAGCTATTTTGTAAATGACATAGCCAAAGTCAAGGATCGGTAGGATAGTCAGTTTTTCGAGGGTATGTTTGCCAGCATGAGTGAAGGAGGATTTGTTGCGAAATAGGAAGCCGATTCTTAATTTTGGATTGGAGATGCTTAAACCTAGAACGAGAATACCGACAACGGCCGAAGCATCTATCTATGAGAACATACTCTGAAGTATCCATTCTAACCACCTACAACCACAAAAGACTTTGTGACTTCAATGAAAGTTAACCAAAGACTGATGAACCCTACAGGATTACTGAGGATTCCAACAGAGAAGACAACAACGACATACGGCGTAAATATATATACATTGCAATTATTCTCGAATGAGCGGCCGTTCATGTGCAAAGGATTAGCATTTCAATTAATATAATTATAGACTGTGTGTAATGAATCCATTTTGTCTTTCCCACTCTTTCTCAGTCCCACCCGTTTCCTTTTGTCTACCAAGCTGTCATATCGGCTTAGCCCACTAGTGACTTTTCTATCATTATCTACTGTTTGTTTGTTATGTATTTCTGTGATTATTTAGTTAGTTAGTAAATAAATAATTAAGCCAATTTGTATATTGCTGATTCATAATTTATTCTAGGGTTCGTGCAGAGAATTGTACAACGTTTGGAATGAGACTAACAAGGTAATAATAATACATTATTGAGAATGACTAATCAACATTTTCCGTGGTGCCCCGGATTCCTAATGAGTTAGTTATTGCCTAATTAATTTAATCAAATAATTAAACGTGATGAAATAGCATGTCTTCACATTAAGGATTCTAAAGACACGACACCAGCGTTGAATGGTTCTCGTCACTGGTACATCCTGTTTGAGTTTCTGCCTATAAACGGAATGAGCAAGATGGCGTCGTGGTCAGATTTGCCAAAGGAAGGCAACCCTTGTTCGAATTTCGTCTGCCTTGTTGTCAAGAGACTGGACATTGGACACACAGCCAAGACAATGCATGAGTGGCTTCGGGACAAGTCTCTGAATGACCTTGATTGGCCCAGCCAGAGCCTGGACTTGAACCCGATCGAACATCTCTGGAGAGACCTGAAAATAGCTGTGCAGCGACGCTCCCCATCCAATCTAACAGAGCTTGAGAGGATCTGCAGAGAAGAATGGGAGAAACTCTCCAAATACAGGTGTAAAGCTTGTAGCGTCATACCCAAGAAGACTTGAGGCTGTAATCGCTGCCAAAGTTGCTTCAACAAAGTACTGAGTAAAGGGTCTGAATACTTACGCAAATGTGATATTTACATTTTTTTATTTTTTTATTTGCAAACATTTCTAAAAACCTGTTTTAGAATAAGGCTGTAACGTAACAAAATGTGGAAAAAGTCAAGGGGTCTGAATACTTTCTGATTGCACTGTATATACAGTGGGGCAAACAAGTATTTAGTCAGCCACCAATTGTGCAAGTTCTCTCACTTAAAAAGATGAGAGAGGCCTGTAATTTTCATCATAGGTACACTTCAACTATGACAGGCAAAATGAGGAAAAAAAATCCAGAAAATCACATTGTATGATTTTTAATGAATTTATTTGCAAATTATGGTGGAAAATAAGTATTTGGTCACATACAAACAAGCAAGATTTCTGGCTCTCACAGACCTGTAACTTATTCTTTAAGAGGCTCCTCTGTCCTCCACTCGTTACCTGTATTAATGGCACCTGTTTGAACTTGTTATCAGTATAAAAGACACCTGTCCACAACCTCAAACAGTCACACTCCAAACTCCACTATGGCCAAGACCAAAGAGCTGTCAAAGGACACCAGAAACAAAATTGTAGACCTGCACCAGGTTGGGAAGACTGAATCTGCAATAGGTAAGCAGCTTGGTTTGAAGAAATCAACTGTGGGAGCAATTATTAGGAAATGGAAGACATACAAGACCACTGATTATCTTCCTCGATCTGGGGCTCCACGCAAGATCTCACCCTGTGGGGTCAAAATGATCACAAGAACGGTGAGCAAAAATCCCAGAACCACACGGGGGAACCTAGTGAATGACCTGCAGAGAGCTGGGACCAAAGTAACAAAGCCTACCATCAGTAACACACTACGCCGCCAGGGACTCAATACTTGCAGTGCCAGACGTGTCCCCCTGCTTAAGCCAGTACATGTTCAGACCCGTCTGAAGTTTGCTAGAGAGCATTTGGATGATCCAGATGAGGATTGGGAGAATGTCATATGGTCAGATGAAACCAAAATAGAACTTTTTGATCAAACTCAACTCGTCGTGTTTGGAGGACAAAGAATGCTGAGTTGCATCCAAAGAACACCATACCTACTGTGAAGCATTGGGGTTGGAAACATCATGCTTTGGGGCTGTTTTTCTGCAAAGGGACCAGGACGACTGATCCGTGTAAAGGAAAGAATGAATGGGGCCATGTATCGTGAGATTTTGAGTGAAAACCTCCTTCCATCAGCAAGGGCATTGAAGATGAAACGTGGCTGGGTCTTTCAGCATGACAATGATCCCAAACACACCGCCCGGGCAACGAAGGAGTGGCTTCGTAAGAAGCATTTCAAGGTCCTGGAGTGGCCTAGCCAGTCTCCAGATCTCAACACCATAGAAAAGCTTTGGAGGGAGTTGAAAGTCCGTGTTGCCCAGCGACAGCCCCAAAACATCACTGCTCTAGAGGAGATCTGCATGGAGGAATGGGCCAAAATACCAGCAACAGTGTGTGAAAACCTTGTGAAGACTTACAGAAAACGTTTGACCTCTGTCATTGCCAACAAAGGGTATATAACAAAGTATTGAGATAAACTTTTGTTATTGACCAAATACTTATTTTCCACCATAATTTGCAAATAAATATATTAAAAATCCTACAATGTGATTTTCTGGATTTCTTTTTCTCATTTCGTCTGTCATAGTTGAAGTGTACCTATGATGAAAATTACAGGCCTCTCTCATCTTTTTAAGTTGGAGAACTTGCACAATTGGTGGCTGACTAAATACTTTTTTGCCCCACTGTATATATAACTTCTACGGTTCATGTCAATATTTTGACCTATTCTAATGAGACCATGCTACGCTCAAAGTCGTGGGGGCGAAAGGAGAAGGGGTTGGGATAGAACAAAACTAACAGTAAGTAAGACATAACAGCTAAGTAACGATGGAAGCTCCGGTTGAGTTTCAAACAGCAGGTGGAGGACTGGATACGGTCAAGATGCAGAAGGTTAAGTTCCGCTTGAACACTTGCGCGGTGGGGGCCAGTCTCACAGGAGAGGCCGGTAAGACAGAGAGAATTGCAACAATATAACAATATACAATAGAGGAGGAGAGGAGGAGAGGAGAGGAGGATAGGAGGATAGGAGAGGAGGATAGGAGAAGAAGATAGGAGAAGAGGATAGGCAGGGAGGGAGGAGAGGAGGATAGGAGAAGAGGATAGAAGAGGAGGATAGGAGAAGAGGATAGGCGAGGAGGAGAGGAGAGGAGGAGAAGAGAGGAGGAGGAGGAGAAGAGAGCAGGATAGGAGGAGAGGATAGGAGAGGAGGAGAGGAGGATAGGAGAGGAGGAGAGGAGGAGCAGACGCTACTGGCAGAGGGAGATAACACACAGAGCTCACTCAGAACATACACACATGCATTGCATACATAGACTCATACACACACACACACACACACACAAACACTGACTTTCTCCCAGACTACTACACACACTAAACATACACAATGACTAACACACATACAATCTCCAGTTCCACATTTCGATGACGACACACACACACACACACATATATGCACATGCACGTTCACTCTTATAAATGACTCTTTGGAAGAAACACACAGGGGGATGGACAATGCTGGAAATAGGTCAGCACCGTTCCTGATGCTCAGAATGTGTCACATTATGGAAGACAGGCTGCAGGACACAAGGCAGCTGCAGCCACTAGCACAACAGTGTCACCCATTCAGAATGAACAGCCCTGTCCCCAATGAAAACAGACAGTACTGCAGGAAAGCCATTGGGGATAGGGAAGGGATGGCGATGCCATACACAACTACAGGCACAGACCTGTTTCTCTCGGCTGGAGGATAGCAGGTATGACAGGTTGCTGTAAGGTTTGAGTAATGATGCACACACACAAACACACACACAGGTGTTTGGTCACGGATGGAAAATAGCAGGTACAGTTGTTGTTGTTGTTGTTGTTGTGAGGAATACCACACACACACACAAACACACACACACATAGGTGTTGAGGCAGGGAAGGCTGGAGTACTAGCTGTAAAAGTAGTAATGAGTAGTCAGGGGGAAGCTATCTGCTATCTGTCATCAGCTCAGATAAGCTCAGTCCCGCAGGTAGACACACACACACACTCAAACACACACACAAACACACACACACACACTCCACCCAGACTAACACAAGACTCAAACACAAAATAATTCCGGTATATCAAATGAACAGTCTCATAGTGATGAACACATATTCTAATTCAGTTATGAGTTATATACACTGTTTGTTTGGGTTACAGTGACTGACATACATAAGATATGAAACTGGGGATAAACACAGATGTAGTACTGTACACCTGCAAGGATGGATAAGCTATTTCTGTGCTCATCTAAAAGTTCCCTCCAACCACACCACACCACACGTTAGTATTTTCTAATCCACCCCATCAAGTCATATATTTTACATACATGTAAATCACATTATACAGTCACCTGTCCCACATATACATGTCCTAACATGTATATAAAACTATCTTCAAACATGCCTAACATCAAACTCCCATTGACATCAATAATTTAATGCCCGCATATACACCTCAAGTTAGCATTAGACCCTACCGTATAGAGAGACCTGCAGTAGCATTGTGACATTTCGAAGTGCTCTTAATGAAGACAGGCTAATTAGTCACAAAGCTGTGATCGGGCTCATGGCAGATGGAGGGTTTATTAAAAGGCCTAAGTTAGCACCGAGACTGTCAGGACTGTACGCATGTGTAACGGAGGTAGTTAGGAGAACCACACTGGTGCGTTAGTCTCTCTCACACACACTCCTGGCCCCTTTAGTTAGGTGTTCAGTTCAGACTATTTTATCAAGCCCCTGGTGTCTATCTTCCTCCACTCCATAACATGCAGAAATAAGGTCATGTTACAGTAGAATACAGGTCAAACCATAGAAATAGAATCAGGATAAATGAGGGATTGAGGACTAAAGAGGAGCTCTAGGAGAGAGGTAACACACACACCTAGTGTACAAAACATTAAGAACACCTTCCTAATATTGAGTTCCACCCCCTTTTGCCATCAGAACAGCCTCAATTGGTCGGGGCATGGACTCTACAAGGCGTCAAAAGCGTTCCATAGGGATGCTGGCCCATGTTGACTCCAATGCTTCCCACAGTTATGTCAAGTTGGCTGGATGTCCTTTGGTTGGTGGACCATTCTTGACACAAATCGGTGCACCTTGCACTTACTACCATACCCCGTTCAAAGGCACTTAAATATTTTGTCTTGCCCATTCACCCTCTGAATGGCATACATACACAATCCATGTCGCAAGTCTTAAAAATCCTTATTTTTCCTGTCTCCTCCCCTTCATCTACACTGATTGAAGTGGATTTAACAAGTGACATCAATAAGGGATCATAGCTTTCACCTGGATTCACCTGGACAGACTATGTCATGTACACTCAATGTCTAAGGAAGCCAAGCTCCAGCAAATGACAGTAACCTCAGTTAATCTAAGACCACCACACCTTGTGGCCAATGTGCAGACTGAGACAGAGGGTAGGGAGGTCTGAATGGCTGTTAGAAAGAGAAAGAGAGACAAGGAGAGAGGTGGAAGATAGGGAGGAAAACTGCTTTGTACTACAGCAAATTCTGTTCTTGTCAAAGCAGACAGCTCCATTCAGATGAGCAACATCTAAAATATGACAATTGTCTGAGAGAAACAGCCACATTTGTACCGACACATTGAAACCAAATCAAATGTGTCGCTGCAGGGTAGAAAGAGAGAAAAGGATAGAGAGAGAGGGGGAATAGCAAATAGAGAGAAAGATAATGCCTTTGACTGTCAGACGCATTATTAAAATTAATACTTCCTTTGTAAGGGGGCACGCTTTAAATTTATCCACCCCGCTGCGGTCCCTCGCTCCCCGAGCTGTGAACCTAGCTTCAGGTGAACCAGGAGCTGTGAACCTAGCTTCAGGTGAACCAGGTGCTGTGAACCTAGCTTCAGGTGAACCAGGTGCTGTGAACCTAGCTTCAGGTGAACCAGGAGCTGTGAACCTAGCTTCAGGTGAACCAGGAGCTGTGAACCTAGCTTCAGGTGAACCAGGTGCTGTGAACCTAGCTTCAGGTGAACCAGGAGCTGTGAACCTAGCTTCAGGTGAACCAGGAGCTGTGAACCTAGCTTCAGGTGAACCAGGTGCTGTGAACCTAGCTTCAGGTGAACCAGGTGCTGTGAACCTAGCTTCAGGTGAACCAGGAGCTGTGAACCTAGCTTCAGGTGAACCAGGAGCTGTGAACCTAGCTTCAGGTGAACCAGGTGCTGTGAACCTAGCTTCAGGTGAACCAGGTGCTGTGAACCTAGCTTCAGGTGAACCAGGTGTGTGTTTGTACACCCTCTCTAGCTCTCTTTCTCCCATCTACCACATACTCAGAGCATCTCTTCTGGTGTACTTTTTAGTTCTGTTTTAGTTCTATTTCCCTCAAGCTCTTCCTTCGTAGTTGGTCTTGCCATATTGTCAGTCCCGCATCGTGTTTCCCTGGGACCAATGTCGTCCGTGGCACATGAGGATGTAACTTTCTGTCAGAATTATCGCTGGTAATAAACATTCAAACACATGCATACACACACACACCCTACACACACACACCCTACACACACACACACACCCTACACACACACTATTTCAATGTCTGTCTCTCTCACTGATACACACACACTCACTGATATGCATATGCACACGCAGAGCCATTTTCATGCTAATAGGTTTATGTTGGAACTGTAATTAAAAACAGCTTGGTACATCCCTTTCTTCACTGTTTGAGGTCTAGAGAAATAGATAGCAGTGGGAAGACGAGGGGGTACATAGCAAGATAGAGAGAAAGGAAGACAGAGAGAGAGAGAGAGAGAGAGAGAGAGAGAGAGAGAGAGAGAGAGAGAGAGAGAGAGAGAGAGAGAGAGAGAGAGAGAGAGAGAGAGAGAGAGAGAGAGAGAGAGAGAGAGATGCTAGCTGACAAGGCACACTGCAGGTGTGATGTGGAGACTGAATCGGCTGCAGTCAGTTCCTCTCCCTCCCAGGTGGAAACACCGTCCTGAAGAATCGCTCTCTCTCTTTCTCTCACAGACAAGTTTACTTTCTAACAAACTCTCTCTCTCTCTTTCTCTCACAGACAAGTTTACTTTCTAACAAACTCTCTCTCTCTCTATTTCTCAGATAATCACATACTGTTCATTCATGCAGGCACACCTCACACAAAAGACTGTCTACATACTGTACAGACTAACACACATTACTAACACACATTACAAGAAATCAATTCACCTATCGAGCAAAGCTTAGCTGCCAGAGTGGTGGCTCCATGTCTAGTGTAGTGTTCCCTCTCTCTGTAAACTCAGTCTGCTTGGCGGCTTCACACACACACACACACAAACACAGACTGACACGGACATAACGGATACACTCCCTCCCTCTCTTCCTACCGCTCTCTCTCGATCACTCTCTCTTTAGAGTACACTCAGTCTATAGAGTGGGGAGTGGAACGGCTTGCTGGGATATGCCAGTCCTCCAGAGCAGCGCCCCACTGTAATTGGGTGGGCTTGTCTGCTGACAACTTGCCATTGGTGAAGGATGGATAGATTGGGAAAATGGTTTGTGTAGGGGGTGCAGCGGAGTGTGTGAGTGTGTGAGTGGGAATGTGTCTGAGTCAGAGCTCAATGCTGCATGAAATGTTTTTTCAGCACAGATTGAGCAGTGCTGACCAAAGGGACCCACCAGGGCTGTCTGACCAGCTGGCACTCACACACACATACGCACACACACACACACACACACCATCCCATCCCAGTTTACCAGCTCTTCCTCTCCATCCCACGCCTCATCATGGCCACTCTAATGAGGCATGCTGTGTAATTAACGCCTAAATGAAGCAGCTCATTTCCATAACTGTTCGGCTCAACAAAGGCCTGACGTCCCCTTAACAAACCAGCACGCCAAGCAAAGATGTTACGCAAAGACATGGGGTGGGGAGAAAGGGAGAGGGTAAAGGAGAGGAAGGGAGAGATTGAAGGAGGGAAGAGATGAAAAGATGGGGGAGAAAATGGGATCATAGAGAGAAAGAGAGAAAGAAAAAAACAGAGAAGAAAACATCTTACATTTACATCTGACCAGTAAGCCCTTGAAATGAAGAAAAACATCTCAAGATAAGATGCTTGAGAGAGTGAAATAAAGGGAGAGAACGAGAGAGAGCGAAATAAATGGAGAGAGAGAGAGAGAGAGCGACAGAGAGAGAGAGAGAGAGAGAGAGAGAGAGAGAGAGAGAGAGAGAGAGAGAGAGAGAGAGAGAGAGAGAGAAATAAAGGGAGAGAACGACAAGTGTGGAGCGCGGTTGAAAGAGCTCCGTTCTCCATCTCGAGTCATTTTCCCCCCGTCTATCTGCCTCCCCAACAACGTCATCCGAGAGACAGAGCCAGAGAGAGAGAGAGAGAGAAGGTGGGCAGAACAGTTCCCAGGCAGTGCCGCGTTCTTAAGTCGCGCATGAAAAGCCTGAGTTATGCTCAAGCGTTCCACTTCACCTACACAATTTATGTGCCACTCGGATAATGTAGCGCCTCTCCTGAAAAGGAATTCATAAATCTGACCCTGTTTTTCTCTCTTTCGCTCTCTTTCAGCGCTCTTGTCTTTCTCTCACTCTCGTCTTTCTCTCACTCTCTATCTTTTCTGTGGTGGTGTATGTCTGTTTTGGACGTTATTTCTTATGTACCAGAAGATACATCTTAGTCACATGACTTCGTCTTCGGGTTGTCAAACCGAATGTGATCACACTCTCATAGATCTCTCTCTTTCACTCGCACAAAAACACATACACGCAGCATATGTTTCACACACACACACACACACACACACACACACACACACACACACACACACACACACACACACACACACACAGTTCCGGAGTCTTTCCTTTCTTACTCCTACATGTTGAGGCCAATAAGGTCACATACAGTAAATACAATAATATGGAAAGAGAATACAATCACGGTAAAGTCCTTCCAATCAGTCACATCCACCTTCTCAATGACATTACATTGCTGTCGTGGAGTCAAGACATATGCAAGGATATGAGCTCTGTCAAGATGTCTAGCTAGACCTTTTTGACATCGGTGGTGTTCTCACCTTGAAGCTGCAAGGTTGCTGGATCAAGCATCACTTAAGCAGTTGCCCCTAAATCACTACATTAACAACAGAGTAATAATTACTGTTTAATTACAGTTGTTCCATTCTCAGCTGACCAATTGAATGACTAATATGCATTCTGAATTAACAATGTTTTCAATGTTTTCTGATTCAGTAATTTTCCAACCAATAGTATAGTTTATAGGGCATAGTCTCACCCTTAAGACTCAATTAGAGTCGCTGTGCACCGATTATGCCCTTTTTAGACAGCATGACTCTGCGGTACTTGAAGGCGAGAATATGAGTAGGCATTATTACAAATAGCCTAACTACCATACTCCTCTCATGTCTACTAGCCTACTATAGCCTAGTCTACAAGCGCCAGTGCGCTGGACAGAGTGCTGTGTGAACGGTCAATGAGGTCCTTCCCTATCCATAGCATCAGATAAATAAAAAATAACAGGTATAAAATACACCTTATGGAACAACGGGGACTGTGAAGAGACACACACAAAGGTACAGACACATGCATATGCATACATTGTGACATTGTTGTATGGTGGTATTAAACATGTTGTATTGTAGATTGTAGTGGTGTAATATTGTTATATGATGAAATGTTTTATATTTTGATGTATATGTAATGTAAGGGCTTTAATATGTTTGGACCCCCTTGGCAGCAGCTAATGGGGATCCCTAGTAAATACAAATACAAATAGCCGCCTCATTTGCAGCACACATCCTCCAATTATTGACGATACATAGATAGTTAGTCAAATAGATGATATGCTGTTTTACCAAGGTTAGTGGTGGCATAAATAAACTGCAACCCGTGAAACCCCTTTAAACTAAAATGCTGGTAACTTCCAAGGGACTCGACAACATATTTTGTAGCCTGTAGGCTGCTGTCTGACATGCATCAAACATCAAGAAAGCTTCTGTTGAATTATTCATTTCATGAATGTCTCTTATTTTTTTTAAAAAATCCATTGCACAGCTTTAGTTCAAATAGTAAAGAAAAATCTGAAAATCCTTCTTGAAATCAACGACAGCGTCTATCAATGCCCCAGTATACAGAATCACAATCTATAAGCAAGTTTTCATTATCACTTACCTTTACCAGCGAGAATGCAGGACAGCCCCAGAACCACCCAAACCAGCGCAAATGGCACTCCAAGCATCTCCATGATGGGAGAACGAATTCGACCTAGACCAGACGATCTCTCTCTCCCACTTGATATTACCTTACTTTCTTTCAATGTCTGTTCGACACACCTTCTCAATGCGAAGTAAGCGGTGAACTGAAGCTGACTGCGAGAGACAGAAAGCGTGCTGTGCCAGTCAACAGTCTACTAGGTGGAGCGATGGTTTGGCGTGGCTGGCTGAGCCTTTGATATTGGGAGGGGACGGGACACATATTTCAGCGCGCCCCGGGACTAGACTGCTACGTCACGCTGTGAAAAATATAACGAGCTTCATCATCATGTAGCCTAGTTGATCTGTTTAAAATGTGTTCGACTTGATAAGAATATCAATTCAGTCTGTTTATCATCACCAGCATTTACATTTAATCATACATATTGCATTAATGGAATAGATTGCCTTCTAGTGCAGCGTTTTGTAAGAGTAGGAGTCTTTGAGTCGCTAATAAAGTTGCTTACAACAGTAGCCTATACTATAAACCACAATGACCACAAAGCAATACATAATCTTCTATCAATCATATGAATATAACTTTTGCTTTTATGAAGCTATAACGCAACTACTGCAATGGCACAGCTCTGTGTAGACTATGGTACAATTCCATCAATAGCCTGACAAAGGCTTAAAACCTATGGTACATCTGTGCCCCTTCCAGATTTAACTCTTCCAAATGAAGTAACCCTGTAGCAATATGTCTGGTTTCTCTCATTATATTCACAACATTTCCTGCCTCTGTTGTGTGTGGTGAGGATTAGTGTGTGTGTGTGTGTGTGTGTGTGTGTGTGTGTGTGTGTGTGTGTGTGTGTGTGTGTGTGTGTGTGTGTGTGTGTGTGTGTGTGTGTGTGTGTGTGTGTGTGTGTTAAGCCCTGTGGTGTTGCCTCATGCTGTCAGGGGACAGAGGGAGAAGGAAGAAAGTCCCTAGTCAGAGACACAGAGGAAAATAACTGGTTACACCAGGTTACACTGGTGTGTGTGTATACATGTGTGTATGTATATGTGTGTGTGTATGTGTGTATGTATATGTGTGTGTGTTATTGTGTGTGTGTGTGTGTGTGTGTATGTGTGTATGTATGTATACGTGTGTGTGTTATTGTGTGTGTGTATGTATACGTGTGTGTGTTATTGTGTGTGTGCATGTGTGTATGTATATGTGTGTGTGTGTGTGTGTGTGTGTGTGTATGTGTGTATGTATACGTGTGTGTGTTATTGTGTGTGTGTATGTGTGTATGTATACGTGTGTGTGTTATTGTGTGTGTGTATGTGTGTATGTATATGTGTGTGTGTGTGTGTGTGTGTGTGTGTGTGTGTGTGTGTGTGTGTGTGTGTGTGTGTGTGTGTGTGTGTGTGTGTGTGTGTGTGTGTGTGTGTGTGTGTGTGTGTGTGTGTGTGTGTGGTAAAACCAATGTAATTTATTGAACCCTAGAGAATGTTGCAGAATGCCCATTCCTATCAGTGCAAGGTTGCTTCACATTAATCTGAGTGGTCAAACAATATACCAGGGCGCTCAAGTAGTGGTAGAAGGCTGTACAGCTCCACACAAGGTGGTCTTTGAACATTGTATTGCACTTAGGAAGCCAAAAAAACAAGGCTTTTGTAAGAACCGACGCTGGAGATGAGAAGCAGGTACGGAGAGTGAACATTTAATATAACACAGACACGGAACAGGAAAGGAACAGCGTCAGAACTGGGTAACAAAACGACAAATGACAATCAATGCTGAAGTGGGGAACAGAGCTGGGGAACAGACAGATATAGGGGAGGAAATAACACAAGTGATTGAGTCCAGGTGAGTGCAATGAATCGCTGATGTGCGTGACGAGGGGAGCAGGAGTGCGTAGTGCTGGGCAGCCTGGCACCCTCGAGCACTAGGGAGGGAGAGCGGGAGCTTTAATCATCTTAGCATTTCTGTACAGATTTGTTGGGGAGTTTAGACAATCCCAAGTTCATCCATGGCACCAAGGACTTTTCAAACTACTCTGTAACCAGGGAACATAACAAAATTAGGCAAGATATCAGAAGATATATGAAATATATACTGTATCCTCAACAAAAATATAAACACAACACGCAACAATTTCACTTAAGTTAACATTAAATTCACTGGCAACAGCTCTGGTGGACATTCCTGCAGTCAGCATGCCAACTGCCACCTCCCTCAAAACTTGAGACATCTGTGGCACTGTGTTGTGTGACAACACTGCACATTTTAGGGTGGACCTTTATTGTCCCCCTGTAATGATCATGCTGTTTAATCAGCTCTTGATATGCCACACCTGTTAGGTGGATGGATTATCTTGGCAAAGGAGAAATGCTCACTAACATGGATGTAAACAAATTTGTGTACTAAATTTGAGAGAAATAAGCTTTTTGTGAACGTTGAACATTTCTAGGATCTTTTATTTTAGCTCATGAAACATGGGACCAAAAATGTACATGTTGCATTTATATTTTGTTCAGTAAAAGATATTGGATTAGAAAAACTTTCATGTCATCAGTAGTATTCACAATACATACAGATTAAATTATATAAAATATATGGAAGATATAATATCTAAGATTATCTCTCTATTGCCTCTGTAAGTAGTATATTTATACAGCCTACATGATATGCATGGCAACTGAAGGCATTTAATTAAATTTAGGTAAGGGATAATGAAGGAGGGGCTATGGAAAATAATAGACAACGTGGAAGATGTGTGCCTCGACGCGCAGTGGAGTGGAGCTTACCTTCCACTAAATTGTATTATTTCCCATAGTATGCAAAGTTCCCTGAGTTGATTATATCACTTATACCATGGCTATAATTTTAACACACACACACACTTTCTGGTAGAAATGTGTTCTGAAGTTGCTAGCAAGTAGATAGCTAGCTCAACAAGAACTCACGCTCTCACTTAAGTATTCAACATTTGTCCAGGTGGAGGATAAACGTCAAAACTTGACGGTTAAGTTTAGACATTAACTCACACTGGTTAAGTTAAGGGTGAAGGTTTGGGATAGGGTTAAAACAGAAAAACTACAAACGATTACCTAGCACTGGGATTGAACCAGCGATCCTCTGAGCCATAGCTCGCGGTTTAACACCACCCAGGCAAGCCGCGAGCCAACTGGATGGTAATAGGCGCTCATGTTTCCCAAGCGGACAGTATTGAAGGCATCTTCTGACATTCTGGGGAACATGGACAAACGTCTAATACTGCAGTGGATCTAATGTGACTTGGCTGAGCTAGCTACAGCAGCCCTAGTTTCCTTGATAACCTAACAAACAGACTTGTTAGCTAAGCAAACCATCAGTCCTCCTAAATGTTAGCAAGCTAACTATTGATGAAAATCTAATTCAACAATGCAAACATTTAAAATACCAAACTTGTTTCAAGCAGACCACCATAGTTCCCATGCCCAAGAACACTAAGGTAACCTGCCTAAATGACTATCACCGTGTAGCACTCACATCTATAGCCATTCCATTTTTTGAAAGGCTGGTCATGGCTCACATCAACACCATTATCCCAGACACCTTGGACCTACTCCAATTCGCATAACACCCCAAGAGATCCAAAGATGACGCAATCTCTATTGCACTCCACACTGTCCACTGTTGGTCATTACTGAGATGTGGTTAAGAAAGAGTGTTTTGAACACTGATGTTAACTTTTCTGGTTATAACCTTTTTTGTCAAAACAGATCTTCCAAAGGTGGTGGAGTGGCAATCTTTACCAAGGAACACCTTCATGGTTTTACGCATTAAACTTTCAAATAACTCTTTGTTGACTGTTGCTGGGTGCTATCGTCCTCCATCAGCACCGGCCTGTACCCTACCTGCCCTAAGTTTGAATTTGTCCTGCTAGGTGACCTAAACTGGGGCATGCTTAAACCACCTGATCAAGTCCTAAAGAAATGGGACTCCCTAAATCTTTCTCAGATTATTACCAATCCCACAAGATATGACTCCAAATAATCAAATAATCCTGATCAGTCTGGTGTTTTCTGTAATGACCTTAGTGATCACTGTTTTACAGCCTGTGTTCGTAATGGCTGCTGAGTGAAACGACCAGTCCTGATTTGTCATAGACACTTGCTAAAAAACGTTAATGAGCAAGTCTTCCTTCATGACCTGGCCTCTATAAATTGATATAGAATCAGCTTGATCCCCTCTGTCAAAGAAGCTTGGACCTTCTTTTTTTATATTTTCAGTGGTATCGTTAACAAATACGCCCCCATAAAGAAAATAAGAATTAAAAACAAATCACTCGGCACACGCATACTCAGACTGACTGGCTCTCATTCAGGCAAATGAGAAATAAGTGCACTCAGGCTATCCAGAAGGCCAAAGTTAGTTACTTTAAGGAGCAGTTCTCTCTCTGTGGGTCTAACCCCAAGAAGTTCTGGAAAATGGTTAAAGACCTGGAGAATAAACCCTCTTCCTCACAGCTGCCCACGTCCCTTAAAGTTGATGATGTGGTTGTTACTGACAAGAAGCACATGGCTGAGCTCTTTAATCACCACTTCATTAAGTCAGGATTCCTATTTGACTCAGCCATGCCTCCTTGCTCATCCAATATTTCCTCATCTCCCACTCTTTTTAATGCGACTATCCCTGATGCTCCTCCCTCTTTTTCCCCTGCCCCGCTACAAAGTTTCTCCCTGCAGGCAGTCACTGAGTCCGAGGTGCTAAAGGAGCTCCTTAAACTTGAGCCCCAAAAAACAGCTGTGTCAGATGGTTTAGACTCTTTCTTCTTTAAGGTTGCTGCCCCCATCATCGCCAAGCCTATATCCAACCTTTTTAACCTGTCTCTCCTCACTGAGGAGGTTCCCATTGCTTGGAAGACAGCCACGGTGAATTCTTTATTTAAAGGGAGAGATCAAGCTAATCCTAACTGTTACAGGCCATTTTCTATTTTGCCCTGTTAATCAAAAGTTTTGGAAAAACTTGTCAATAATGAACTGACTGGCTTTCTTGATGTCTTTAGTATTTTCTCGGGTATGCGATCTGGTTTCCGTTCAGGTTATGGATGTGTCACTGCAACCTTAAAGGTTCTAAATAAAGTCACCATTGCCCTTGATTCTAAGCAATGTTGTGCTGCTATTTTTATTGACTAAATCTTTTGATACGGTAGACCTTTCCATTCTTGTGGGCCAGCTAAGGAGTATTGGTGTCTCTGAGGGGTCTTTGGCCTGGTTTGCTAACTACCTCTCTCAAAGAGTGGAGTGTATAAAGTCAGAACATCTGCGGTCTCAGCCACTACCTGTCACCAAGGGAGTACCCCAAGGCTCGATCCTAGGCCCCACGCTCTTCTCAATTTACATCAACAACATAGCTCTCGCATCCATTTATATGCAGATGATACAGTCTTATACTCAGCTAGCCCCTCCCCGGATTTTGTGTTAAACGCTCTACAACAAAGCTTTCTTAGTGTCCAACAAGCTTTCTCTGCCTTAACCGTGTTCTGAACACCTCCAAAACAAAGGTCATGTGGTTTGGTAAGAAGAATGCCCCTCTTCCCACCGGTGTGATTACTACCTCTGAGGGTTTAGAGCTTGAGGTAGTCACCTCATACAAGTACTTGGGAGTATGGCTAGACGGTACACTGTCCTTCTCTCAGCACATATCAAAGCCGCAGGCTAAGGTTAAATCTAGACTTAGCTTTCTCTATCGTAATCGCTCCTCTTTCACCTCGGCTGCCAAACTAACCCTGATTCAGATGATCATCCTACCCAGGATAGATTACGGGGATGTAATTTATAGATCGGCAGGTAAGGAGGCTCTCGAGCGGCTAGAAGTTCTTTACCATTCAGCCATCATATTTTCCACCAATGCTCCTTATAGGACACATCACTGCACTCTATACTCCTTTGTAAACTAGTCATCTCTGTATACCGTCGCAAAACCTACTGGTTGATGCTTATTCATAAAACCCTCTTAGGCCTCACTCCCCCGTATCTGAGATACCTACTACAGCCCTCATCCTTCACATACAACATCCGTTCTGCCAGTCACATTCTGTTAAAGGTCCCCAAAGCACACACATCCCTGGGTCGCTCCTCTTTTCAGTTCGCTGCAGCTAGCGACTGGAAAGAGCTGCAACAAACACTCAAACTGGACAGTTTTATCTCAGTCTCTTCATTCAAAGACTCAATCTTGGACATGCTAACTGACAGTTGTGGCTGCTACGCGTGATGTATTGTTGTTTCTACCTTCTTGCCCTTTGTGCTGTTGTCTGTGCCCAATAATGTTTGTACCATGTTTTGTGCCTCAACCATGTTGTGCTGCTGCCCTGTTGTGTTGCTACCATGCTGTGTTGTCATGTGTTTCTGCCATGCTATGTTGTTGTCTTGGGACTCTCTTCATGTGGTGTTGTGTTGTCTCTCTTGTCGTGATGTGTGCTTTGTCCTATAATTGTTTTTTTGTTTTTTTATCCTCTATCCCCGCAGGAGGCCTTTTGCATTTTGGTATGCGTCATTGTAAATGAGAATTTGTTTTTAATTGACTTGCTTAGTTAAATAAAGGTCAAATATTTATTTTCTTTTTAAACCCACCTGGACAAAAGGAATACCTATGTAAGAATGCTATTCATTGACTACAGCTCAGCATTCAACACCAAGCTCCCTGGGACTGAACACCTCCCTCTGCAACTGGATCCTGGACTTCCTGACGGGACACCCTAGGCGGTGAGAGTAGACAGCACATCCGCCACGCTGACCAGGGGTGTGTACTTAGTCCCCTTCTGTACTCCCTGTTCACCCATGATCGCGTGGCCGTGCACGACTCCAACACCATCATCAAGTTTGCTGACGACCCGACAGTGGTAAAACTGATCACCAACGACGAAGAGGCAGTCAGTCTTGGACATCGACTTGGTACTGGTACTCCCTGTATATAGCCATGTTATTTTCTACTCTCTGTATATAGCCATGTTATTTTCTACTCCCTGTATATAGCCATGTTATTTTCTACTCCCTGTATATAGCCATGTTATTTTCTACTCCCTGTATATAGCCATGTTATTTTCTACTCCCTGTATATAGCCATGTTATTTTCTACTCCCTGTATATAGCCATGTCTTGTACCTCAGGAGAAAAGACTTAAAGAAAGCCGTTTTAAAAGGCCAGCTATACTAAAAGCTCATACTAGTGTGCATCTGTCTTTTTCAGAAGGGAAATTTAAGACGCTCTCCTTAAACTGATTTAATTCCCTCTCTTTACATTTATTCATTCCTTTTTTCAGCTACCTTCTGTTTTATTCCCCCTACAGATGCAAATATTGCACTAATGCAAATGCCCAATCTGGTGCAGCATAGACAGCTGCCGTTTGGATTCAAATCACAACACTGTACTTTCACCTGTTAATATCAGTAGAAACGTATACCTCTTTACAAGGATTGTGTATAACCTGAACATTTCCTACATAATACGGCAGTAACTGTTTTACCTGCATTTTGTACTTTATCTTTTACTACCATCAAATGCAAAGGCCCTGTCTTTCATCCCTATAGTGCCATGTGGTTGCCCCATTATATATGTTTAGGCGGTTATAGGTTGCAGCTAAGCCTGTCTCTGTCTATGAATAATTGATTCAAGTTTTTTTTTTATCATATGAGGGCAATTTGTTCAAGAAAATGCTGCAGTAAATGTATTCCATTGAATTATTGTTCATCTCCTCTGTGTTTTCTTTTTCTATATATATATATATTTCTTACTGTCTCGTTTGGATATTCAGCACCATGGACAGCGTTCTGAGTTTGGTTGCAATTCCTCATATTCTCCACAGGGGGTCAAAAAAACATTCTCAATGGCAAATACAAGGGGTTAAGCAGTAAAAGGGGAAAACGATTTAATTTGTCCTTAATTATTGATGAGAATGTCTCTGTATCTATTTCATTCACAGTGAACTTCCAGCTTGTAGTTCAGCAAAAATAATTGTAATAACAACTTAAAGGATATCGTTATAATAACTCACATTGTACTTTCATGATATTGCTAGTGTGTGTGTCTGTGTGTGTGTGACAGATAAGAAGAAACCTTCCATTCTTCCTGCAGGTAGCACAGTTATGTTAAAAAAAGCTTTTTATAATGCATGAGTAACTGAGGAGACCATAGCTATCATCAAAATCAAATCAAATTTATTTATAAAGCCTTACATCAGCTGTCACAGAGTGCTGTACAGAAACCCAGCCTAAAACCCCAAACAGCAAGCAATGCAGGTGTAAAAGCACAGTGGCTAGGAAAAACTCCCTAGAAAGGCCAAAACCTAGGAAGAAACCTAGACAGGAACCAGGCTGTGAGGGGTGGCCAGTCCTCTTCTGGCTGTGCCAGGTGCAGAATATAAACAGAACATGGACAAGATTTTAAAATGTTCATAAAACAGGTAGAACAGTTGAAACTGGAGAAGCAGCACGGCCAGGTGGACTGGTGACATCAAGGAGTCATCAGGCCAGGTAGGCCTTGAGGAATGGTCCTAATACTCAGGTCCTCAGAGAGAGAGAGAGAGAGAAAAAAAAAAGAGAGAGAGAGATAGATAGATAATTAGAGAGAGCATACTTAAATTCACACAGGACACCGGATAAGAGGAGAAATACTCCAGATAACAGACGGACCCTAGCCCCCTGACACATAAACTACTGCAGCATAAATATTGGGGGCTGAGACAGGAGGGGTCGGGAGACACTGTGGCCCCGTCCGACGATACCCCCGGACAGGGCCAAACAGGTAGGATATAACCCCACCCACTCTGCCGAAGCACAGCCCCCACACCACTAGAGGGATATCTCTAACCACCAACTTACCATCCTGAGACAAGGCCAAGTATAGCCCACAAGATCTCCGCCATGGCACAAGCTATGACGGTTGTAACCCACTCTGCCTGTTGGTGCATGAGAGAGAGGTCATGATCAGAGGAACTCCTGTATTGTTTTTAACCTTTATTTAACTAGGCAAGTCAGTTAAGAACTGTCAGAGCCGGTGTGTGTAGCTGGTGTAAAAGTCAGGCGCAGGAAGGCAGAGATGAATGAACAACGTATTTAATAAAATACGAGAAAAAAGGAATAATAAATCCAACAATAATAAATCCAACGAGCGAGATAACCAGCCGTAAATACCGAACAAAGAACAACAAACAATCACGCACACCAAACATGGGGAAAACAGAGGGTTAAATAATGAACATGGAATTATGGAATTGGAACCAGGTGTGTAAAACAAAGACAAAACAAATGGAACATGAAAAATGGATCGACAATGGCTAGGAGACCAGTGACGTCAACCGCCTGAACAAGGAGAGGGACCGACTTCGGCAGGAGTCGTGACAAGAACAAATTATTATTTTCAATGACGGCCTAGGAACAGAACGACAGATTTTTACCTTGTCAGCTCAGGGATTCAATCTTGCAACCTTTCGGTTACTAGTCCAACGCTCTAACCACTTAGCTACCTGCCGCCCCTTTTTAGCATGTTCTTAAAAAAATATAGATTTAGAGTTAGATAAACTTGGATTTTTTTGTCAGGAACATATACAGGATGCTACCCTCTACAACATAACCTTCACTCCAAATCAAAACTCAAAACCTACAACCTGATTTTTGACGGAACTACAGAATCACCTGGAAGGCTTACAACTACCAAAGATTATTATTCTAACGCTAAACAGCAAATGCTCTGTAAAACAACAGAAACCTGAAACCACCGTCCAACCTGGAACTGAGTGAGTAATGCTTAGTCTGAAGCTATATTTTATTTCCAAAAGCCAAGAAGAAAAATACATTACATTACTTTATAAGGACTGAATGCTAAATTAAGGCTGCCAAGCTTGATACAACTTCAATCAGCACTGACGTGTCAAGTGAGAGGTGTAAAAGCCCTTTAGCCCAACAACGGCAGGAGAGTCAAACAGTCTACTCCAACCAAATGGAGAGGCCTTAGAATCTGCCTCCCGCTGTTCAGAGGTAATTAAAATACAGTACCCTGTGTATGTAAAGAACGATAAGGCAAGAAAAGATCACAAAAGAAGCTCCTTTTGGAAAATCAAGAGACACCTTTTGCTGACTATTATAAAAATGGGAACATCAGCAACCTCATCTTCCACACAGACCATCCCTTGGCATGGCACAGTGCTATATTAACACACTACCCCTCTGTTAAGAGAGGTGGTGTTAACGAGGGGTGGACACTCAGGATACTAGACAACGAGGATTTTGAGTCAGCTAATATAAATCTCTATAAGTCTGGAACAGTATTGGTACAGGGCAACCCCAAACAGTTTCAGATGGATTTTCACCTAATCAAAGAATTAGCCCAGCAGGAGAAGCTCTCCCTTGAGAAAGATACCCCGGGTCAGACCAGACCCCTTCATTATATAACCCCACAGACAAGCAACCCCAAGTGGAAAGTCAACCTCCCAGCACAGAGTACTACCCGCTCATTGAAATGAAGGATACATTTACCCAGCTGGAGGTAAGGCAGGTGAAGCTGGAACAGCAGAGCTGAAGGTGGAGAGATATATATCAGCACTCTGGACTGTGGTGAGACAACTTCAACAATATAAAAAGCAAGAGCAGGAGAAGAACAGAGCACTAGAGGAGAGGATCAGACTGCTGGAGGAGGGTGAGACGGATGGCGTGTGACAGAGAACAACCCACTAGAGAGGTGGCCACCCCCGCAGAGAAGCCAGCAGAACAGCCCACCTCAGCTCCCGACAAAAGTCTCGTCGACCACGTCGACATCACAGCAGAACAGACAAATGAAGAACCCCAAGCCCAGGGGATCTCACCCCCTCTGAGCAACCCCCCTGTCAGCCACCCTGATAGCCCTCCTGACAACCCTCCCACACCCACTGAGGACATACACAAGACACAGATTGTACTTCTTATGGACTCAAATGGGAATATATACAAGAAAAAAAACAGTGTGTCTAAACTCTGGTGTCCAAACACCCAGCGCGCCCTAGACCTTCTGTCTGAGGACCAACTAGGTTCACCTAGCCACATAATAATACACACAGGCACAAACAACCTGAGAACACAGCAGGAAAGGGGGGCCACAGCACTGAAGGGAGTGATTGAAAAAGCTTCTTCTACTTTCCCCAATGCACAAGTGGTACCACCCTGCTACCACGAAAAGACTTCCACCGTGCTACCATACAGCGGGTAAAAGCAAGTATTTCCTGTGACTGTGCCTCAAAACCAAATGTTTTCCTGGCCCACCACTCCACCCTGGACTTGAACAGCCTCTATGACCATGTCCACCTATACAAGGCAGCAGTGCCCACCTTCGCCAGGACTCTAAAGGACATCACTCTCAAACTCAGCCCCAACACTTCACACAGGAGAAACAGATCAATAGACACCCCGCCCAGACCAGCAAGACACTCTCCCAGACCTGCGGGACCCCCCCCCTGGACCTACACACAGAGGACCCACTCCGAGAGGACCTACATCCAGACCACAACACCACCAGCCACACCCCGACCCCCACCCCAACCAATCAACACCCCTCCCCAAGTCAACCATGCCCACGCCCCTTTTAGGCCCCCTCAGATCAGACCTATGACCCTCCTGCCCACCCCATGCACCCCACCCCCGGAAAGAGGACCTCAACATGGAAGTCATACATACGCCCAGGCCGTGACCGGGCAAACAGGCCCAACCCCCCACTCTTACACTAGCCCAAGCCAATGACATGTACCAGATGCTCAGCAGGCTCTGCTCACACTTACTGGCCTGAGGCCAAACCACACGACCAACAACATTGGACCCTTTATGGAACACAAAGCCTTCACTATCTCATCCTGGAATATCCAAGGCCTGAGGTCATCTGCCTTTGGCCTAAAGAGCAGGAACCTGGACTTCATCAAAGAAATCGGAAATACAGACATTGTCATCCTACAAGAAACCTAGTATAGAGGAGACGGACCCACTGGTTGCCCTCTAGGTTACAGAGAGCTGGTAGTCCCATCCACCAAACTACCAGGTGTGAAACAGGGAAGGGACTCAGGGGGTATGCTAATCTGGTATAGAGCAGACCTAACTCACTCCATTAAATTAATCAAAACAGGAACATTTTACATTTGGCTAGAAATTCAAAAGGAAATGATCTTAACAGAGAAAAATGTCCTCCTGTGTGCCACTAGAATCCCCATACTTTAATGAAGACAGCTTCTCCATTCTGGAGGGGGAAATCAATCATTTCCAGGCCCAGGGACATGTGCAAAAACCTGACACTCTCAGCACACAGGGGGACAAACACCGTCCTGGAGGTGACAGAATTCCCTCCCCCATATGCCCCCATAGGCACAACTATGACAACATAACCAACAAAACGGGTCACAACTCCTGCAGCTCTGTCGCACGCTGTGTATGTACACAGTCAATGGTAGGCTTCGAGGGGACTCTCTTGGCAGTAGTACTGTAGACTACTTTATCACTGACCTAAACCCAGAGTCTCTCAGAGCGTTCACAGTCAGCCCACTGACACCCCTATCAGACCACAGCAAAATCACAGTCTACTTGAACAGAGCAATACTCAATCATGAGGCGTCAAAGCCAAAGGAACTGAGTAATATTAAGAAATGCTATAGATGGAAGTTTGGAAACCTACCAAAAACCTATTGGGTAACAACAAATTCAATCCCTTTTAGACAACTTCCTGGACAAAACGTTCCACTGTAATAGTGAAGGTGTAAACTTGGCAGTAGAAGATCTTAACAATATATTTGACCTCTCAACTTCCCTATCAAATCTAAAAATCTCAAATAGAAAACCGAAGAAAATGAACAACATTGACAAATGGTTTGATGAAGAATGCAAAAATCTAATAAAGAAATTGAGAAACCTGTCCAACCAAAAACATAGAGACCTGGAAAACCTGAGTCTACGCCTTCACTATGGTGAATCATTAAAACAATACAGCAATACACTACGGAAAAAGAAGTAACAGTACGTCAGAAATCAGCTCAATGTAATTGAAGAATCCATAGACTCTAACCAATTCTGGGGAAATTGGAAAACACTAAACAAACAACAACACAAAGAATTACATATCCAAAATGGAGATGTATGGGTAAACCCCTTCTCCAATCTTTTTGGCTCTATAACAAAGAACAAACAGCAAAAACATATACATGATCAAATACAAATCTTAGAAACAACTATTAAAGACTACCAGAACCCACTGGATTCTCCAATTACCTTGAATGAACTACAGGACAAAATGAAAACCCTCCAACCCAAAAAGGCCTGTGGTGTTGATGGTATCCTCAATGAAATTATTAAATAAACAGACAACAAATTACAATTGGCTATACTTAAACTCTTTAACGTAACCTTTAGCTCTGGCATCTTCCCCAATATTTGGAACCAAGGACTCATCCCCCCCCAATCCACAAAAGTGGAGACAAATTTGACACCAATAACTATGTGTCAACAGCAACCTTGGGAAAATCCTCTGCATTATCATTAACAGCAGACTCGTACATTTCCTCAGGGAAAACAATGTACTGAGCAAATGTCAAATTGGCTTTTTACCAAATTATTGTATGACAGACCACGTATTCACCCTGAACACCCTAATTGACAAACAAACAAACCAAAACAAAGGCAAAGTCTTTTCATGCTTTGTTGATTTCAAAAAAGCCTTCGACTGAATTTGGCACGAGGGTCTGCTATACACATTGATGGAAAGCGGTGTTGGAAGAAAAACATACGACATTATAAAATCCATGTACACAAACGTTAAAATAGGCAAAAAATACACATTTCTTCCCACAGGTCCTTGGGGTGAGATAGGGCTGCAGCTTAAGCCCCACCCTCTTCAGAATATAGATCAACGAATTGGCGAGGGCACTAGAAAAGTCTGCAGCACCCGGCCTCACCTTACTAGAATCTGAAGTCAAATGTCTACTGTTTGCTGATGATCTGGTGTTTCTGTCACCAACCAAGGAGGGCCTACAGCAGCACCTAGATCTTCTGCACAGATTCTGCCAGACCTGGGACCTGACAGTAAATCTCAGTAATGGTGTTCTAAAAAAGGTCCAGTCGCCAGGACCACAAATACAAATTCCATCTAGACAACGTTGCCCTAGAGCACACAAAAAACGATACATACCTTGACTTAAACATCAGCGCTACAGGTAACTTCCACAAAGCTGTAAACGATCTGAGAGACAAGGCAAGAAGGGCATTCTATGCCATCAAAAGGAACATAACATTTGAAATACCAATTGGGATCTTGCTAAAAATACTTGAATCGTTATAGAGCCCATTGCCCTTTATGGTTGTGAGGTCTGGGGGCCGCTCACCAACCAAGAATTCACAAAATGGGACAAACAACAAATTGAGACTCTGTTTGCAGATTTCTGCAAAAATATTTTCTGTGTACAACGTAGAAAACCAGTAAATGCATGCAGAGCAGAATTAGGCCGATACCCACTAATTATCAAAATCCAGAAAAGAGCTGTTAAATTCTACAACCACCTAAAAGGAAGCGACTCCCAAACCTTCCATAACAAAGCCATCACCTACAGAGAGATGAATCTGGAGAAGAGTCACCTAAGCTAGCTGGTCCTGGGGCTCTGTTCACAAACACAAACACACCCCACAGAGCCCCAGGACATCAACACAATTCGACCCAACCAAATCATGAGAAAATAAAAAGATAATTACTTGACACATTGGAAAGAATTAACAAAAAAACAGATAAAACTAGAATGCTATTTGGCCCTAAACAGAGTGTACACAGTGGCAGAATACCTGATCACTGTGACTGACCCAAACTTAAGGAAAGTTTTGACTATGTACAGACTCAGTGAGCATAGCCTTGCCATTGAGAAAGGCCGCTGTAGGCAGACCTGGCTCTCAAGAGAAGACAGGCTATGTGCACACTGCCCACAAAATGAGGTGGAAATTGAGCTGCACTTCCTAACCTCCTGCCAAATGTACGGCCATATTAGAGACACATATTTCCTCAGATTACACAGATCAACAAAGAATTTGAAAAACAAACCCAATTTTGATCAACTCTCATATTTACTGGGTGAAATACCACAGTGTGCCATCACAGCAGCAAGATTTGTGCCACAAGAAAAGGTCAACCAGTGAAGAACGAACACCATTGTAAATACAACCCATATTTATGCTTATTTATTTTCCCTTTTGTACTTTAACCATTTGTACATCGTTACAACACTGTATATATACATAATATGACATTTGTAATGTCTTTATTCTTTTGGAACTTCTGTGAGTGTAATGTTTACTGTTCATTTCTATTGTTTATTTTACTTTTGTATTTGATCTACTTCACTTGCTTTGGCAATGTTAACATGTGTTTCCCATGCCAATAAAGCCCCTTGAAATTGAATTGAGACAGAGATAGAGAGAGAAAGAGAGAGAGAGAGAGAGAGTGTGTGTATTTTTAGAATGTAGTATTTATTAGGATCCCCATTAGCTGCTGTCAATGCAGCAGTTACAGTGCCTTCAGAAAGTCTTCACACCCCTTGACTTTTCCACATTTTGTTGTGTTACAGCCTGAGTTTAAAATTTCCTAAATGTAGATTTTTTAGGTCACTGGCCTACACACAATACCCCATAATGTCAAAGTGGAATTATGTTTTTCCAACATTGTCCCAATTAATTAAAAATGTAAATGCTGAAATGTCTTGGGTCTATAAGTATTCAACCCCTTTGTTATGGCAAGCCTAAATAAGTTCAGGAGTAAACTTTGTTTCACAAGTTACATAATAAGTTGCATGGACTCACTCTGTGTGCCATAATAGTGTTTAACATGATTTTTGAAGGACTACCTAATCTCTGTACCCCACACATACAATTCCCTGTAAAGTCCCTCAGGCATCCTTCTTCCTAACTCAGTTGCCAGAGAGGAATGAAACCACTCAAGGATTTCACCATGAAGCCAATGGTGACTTTAACATACAGTAGTCACAGAGTTTAATGGCTGTGATAGGAGTTACAGTTTTGACTTAAATCTACTTGAAGACTGAAAATGGTTGTCTAGCAATGATAATAACCAATTTGACAGAACTTGAAGAATTTTGAAAAGAATAATTGGCAAATGTTGCACAATCCAGGTGTGCAAAGCTCTTAGAGATTCAGAGTTGTAATTGCTGCCAAAGGTGATTCTGACATGTATTGACTCAGGGGTGTGAATAATTATGTAAATTAGGTATTTCTGTATTTAATTTTCAATAAATGTGCCAACATTTCTAAAATCATGTTTTCACTTTGTCATTATGGGTATAGTTTGTAGATGGGTGAGGAAAAAATACATGTATTCCATTTTGAATTCAGGCTGTAACACAACAAAATGTGGAATAAATCAAGGGGTATGAATGCTTTCTGAAGGCACCATACTCTTCATGGAGTCCAAACAGGGTTAAAATAGTTACATCACACCAAAACACACTGACAGCCTACATAATAAATAAAACAACACATCATACAATACATTATTACTCTAATTTTACAAATGTACAATATAAAAGATTGCAATACCACAACATTTCAATGTGTGTGTGTGTGTGTGTGTGTGTGTGTGTGTGTGTGTGTGTGTGTGTGTGTGTGTGTGTGTGTGTGTGTGTGTGTGTGTGTGTGTGTGTGTGACGAGTGTGTGTACGAGTGTGTTTGCACATATGAGTGTGTTTGTGTGTGTGTGTCTTTACAGTCCAGCGTTGTGCCATGAGGTGTTGTTTTATCTGTTTTTATTAATCTGATTTTAGTGCTCACTTAAGTTACTTGATGTGGAAGACAGTTCCATGCATGACTCTATGTAGTACTGCATGTTTCCCAGAGTCTGTTCTGGACTTGGGGACTGTGAAGAGACCTCTGGTGGCATGTCTTGTGGGGTATGTATGGGTGTCTGAGCTTTGTGTCAGCTGTTTGAACAGACACAAACACATTTTGACTTCCTTGATCTGTAGAACTTTGGCATTCAGTTTCATGTGAAGAACGCAGACCTCAAACAACTTGTGTTCTTTCTGCATGAAAAAACAACAACATTACGTCAGTTCTCTACTTTTGCCACTAGCTGTCACTATCGTACCATACCACTACAGAACCTTGGAACGTTGTTCCAAGCTGGGGAAGACAAAAAGTGTAACACGTGAACCGTATGCAAACCAAGTAGCACAAGTGGGAAAAGGTAACGATATTATTGCTTGTAGCTACCATTGGCGTTAAAATATTAGCTAAAACATTTGAATGAATGTTATTTTTTTTTGTTTTATATAAGATAGCATAATCATAGTAAGACATTCGACGTGTGTATTATAGCTAGCCTGGTTACTGCTAGCAAGCCCGATATCAATGTCAAATCACCTGTAGCCGCCTGATAAATACCGCCACTACCCTTTCTGTAGAGCGGACTGGGTCTCAAAGGTTCTCAACGAGGCTAGGTAGCTAGTGTAGCAAGAAAAGACTAGCTAGATGTTGAAAATAGTTTGGACTGCTTTTGTAGCTGAATAACCAATCGTGTTTTCCTGCATGTGCAGTTTAAATTAGAACAAATTCAAACTATCATAGAAGTTGTACGTGAGGGGCCTCCGGTGTAGCTTTGCGAGACTACCTGTAAGTGCCTCGTCAATGTTTTTAGACGCGTTCTGTAGTTTTCGTTGGGAAATGTTGTACCTTGTAACGTTATGTCACTCTGTAAAGTACTTAAGTACAAATACTTTAAAGTACTACTTAAGTCGTTTTTTGGGGTATCTGTTCTGTACTATTTATATTTTTGTCAATTTTTACTTCACTACATTCCTGACGAAAATATTGTACTTTTTACATTTTCCCTAAGACCCAAAAGTACTCATTACATTTTGAATGCTTAGTAGGACAGGAAAATTGTCAAATTCCCGCAAATTTTCTTGGTAGGTTCTGGCCTTTCTAGGGAGTTTTTCCTAGCCACCGTGCTTCTACATCTGCATTGCTTGCTGTTTGGGGTTTTAGGCTGGGTTTCTGTACAGCACTCTGTGACATCAGCTGATGTAAGAAATGCTTTATAAATACATTTGACTTATCAAGAGAACATCCCTGGTCATCCCTTCTGCCTCTGATCTGGCGGACTCACTAATCAAACACACATGCTTAATTTGTAAATGATAAATTAGGTCTGTTGGAGTGTGCCCCTGGCTATCTGTAAAAAATATGGTGGTGGTGTCTGGTTTGCTTAATATACAGTGGGGCAAACAAGTATTTAGTCAGCCACCAATTGTGCAAGTTCTCTCACTTAAAAATATGAGAGGCCTGTAATTTTCATCATAGGTACACTTCAACTATGACAGACAAAATGAGGGGAAAAAATCCAGAAAATCACATTGTAGGATTTTTAATGAATTTATTTGCAAATTATGGTGGAAAATAAGTATTTGGTCACATACAAACAAGCAAGATTTCTGGCTCTCACAGACCTGTAACTTCTTCTTTAAGAGGCTCCTCTGTCCTCCACTCGTAACCTGTATTAATGGCACCTGTTTGAACTTGTTATCAGTATAAAAGACACCTGTCCACAACCTCAAACAGTCACACTCCAAACTCCACTATGGCCAAGACCAAAGAGCTGTCAAAGGACACCAGAAACAAAATTGTAGACCTGCACCAGGTTGGGAAGACTGAATCTGCAATAGGTAAGTGTGGTGGTGGAAACATGGCTAAGACACATTGATTAATTTAATTAATGTACTATGTGATAGCAGACAACATGATAGTATTGATAATGAGGCTTAAGTGCTAAAACAAGCTTAACTTGGATAGTTGTGGGAGATTAACTCATTACATTTTCAGTATTCTGATTGGTTACTTTGAAGCATTAAGACAGAAAGACATATAATGTGTAGGACTTGTTGAAGCCATATCTGAGGATAAACAGGTCAGCAGAGGGTCAGTTGGAACTGAACAAACAGAGCTGAGGATAAACAGGCCAGCAGAGGGTCAGTTGGAACTGAACAAACAGAGCTGAGGATAACAGGTCAGCAGAGGGTCATTTGGAACTGATTAAGATCTGATGCCAGAAGACAATGTAACAAAGACCCCTATGGAAACAGGACATATGGGAAGCTGTAAAGTTTGGGGAGGGGTCTGTGTAGGGAATATTGGGAGAATACTTTAAAAGGCTGTGGGCTGAGACACAGGGTCAGTTGTGATCCGGGTCACTGCTCAACCTTTGATTGTGCTAATTAAAGGTGTTTTTGAATTCACAAGTTTCTTGTAAGAGTTTCATATTTTTGAGAAACCATTTGCCACAACATAAGCAGCTTGGTTTGAAGAAATCAACTGTGGGAGCAATTATTAGGAAATGGAAGACATACAAGACCACTGATAATCTTCCTCGATCTGGGGCTCCACGCAAGATCTCACCCCGTGGGGTCAAAATGATCACAAGAACGGTGAGCAAAAATCCCTGAACCACACGGGGACCTAGTGAATGACCTGCAGAGAGCTGGGACCAAAGTAACAAAGCCTACCATCAGTAACACACTACGCCGCCAGGGACTCAAATCCTGCAGTGCCAGGCGTGTCCCCCTGCTTAAGCCAGTACATGTTCAGGCCCGTCTGAAGTTTGTTAGAGAGCATTTGGATGATCCAGATGAGGATTGGGAGAATGTCATATGGTCAGATGAAACCAAAATAGAACTTTTTGGTAAAAACTCAACTCGTCGTGTTTGGAGGACAAAGAATGCTGAGTTGCATCCAAAGAACACCATACCTACTGTGAAGCATGGGGGTGGAAACATGCTTTGGGGCTGTTTTTCTGCAAAGGGACCAGGACGACTGATCCGTGTAAAGGAAAGAATGAATGGGGTCATGTATCGTGAGATTTTGAGTGAAAACCTCCTTCCATCAGCAAGGGCATTGAAGATGAAACGTGGCTGGGTCTTTCAGCATGACAATGATCCCAAACACACCGCCTGGCAACGAAGGAGTGGCTTGTAGAAGCATTTCAAGGTCCTGGAGTGGCCTAGCCAGTCTCCAGATCTCAACCCCATAGAACATCTTTGGAGGGAGTTGAAAGTCTGTGTTGCCCAGCGACAGCCCCAAAACATCACTGCTCTAGAGGAGATCTGCATGGAGGAATGGGCCAAAATACCAGCAACAGTGTGTGAAAACCTTGTGAAGACTTACAGAAAACGTTTGACCTCTGTCATTGCCAACAAAGGGTATATAACAAAGTATTGAGATAAACTTTTGTTATTGACCAAATACTTATTTTCCACCATAATTTGCAAATAGATAAATAAAAAAATCCTACAATGTGATTTTCTGGATTTCTTTTTCTCATTTCGTCTGTCATAGTTGAAGTGTACCTATGATGAAAATTACAGGCCTCTCATCTTTTTAAGTTGGAGAACTTGCACAATTGGTGGCTGACTAAATACTTTTTTGCCCCACTGTAAGTAATTTGAAATTAGTTATACTTTTGCTTTTGATACTTAAGTATATTTTAGCAATTACATTTACTTTTGATACTTAAGTATATTTTAAACCAAATACTTTTAGACTTTTACTCAAGTAGTATTTTACAAGGTGACTTTTGCTTGAGTTATTTTCTATTAAGGTATCTTTTACTTTTACCCAAGTATGACAATCGGGTACTTTTTCCACCTCTAGTCACACTCCAATTCAACATAGCTAAATTCTATACAGCTACTTCCTCAATAAACTAAATATCACATCATAGTTACCATGATTCATACATACAATTTTGACCACACTGGTAAACTTCCTTAATATCAATTTAAGCACTTCAGTACTTTGACCACCTATAAGAGATCATCTGCATCAAGTATTCAATTTATTCAGGCATTGCTACAGTATATTATCAGTATTGCTGGTATTATTGAATACATTTTCCCATTCATCTCTAATCCTGTGTTCTGCTGTTTTTCAGTGTTCTGTGGGGGTGACCATGGTTTGAGGGAACAAAGATGTCTGCCCGCATTCCGCTGGTCCTCCTGGCCTGCGGCTCCTTCAACCCCATCACCAACCAGCACATGCGGCTGTTTGAGCTGGCCAGGGATCACCTGCACCAGATAGGTCGTGCACCATAGAGACCCTATATTAATTTGCTATGTTTGTGTTGCCTCCTAGACTTGTATTATGCACCAGTCTGTTTATTTCGTCAGTGTGATCACGGGACAGTGGAAGGTAGGAGTCCCCTAAGGGTTTCTGTGAAGCGTTCAGGAGCATTTACATCGTGGTTAAGTATCAGTAGTCATCTGTTCAGATAGAGATGTGCCTTCCTTGCACACTACTTGTGCCTTGACATGAGCCTACACATTCAGTCTATTTATATAGACCAAATAAACAGTACTGCACTTCAGTTGGAATAAATAATGTTCTTATTTTCCCATGGACCCTGGGGGCATAAGATGTCAGCTGACCTGTGAGAATGTAAACATTGTACAGAATAAGCTGTATAGTATTATATTGCGTGGTGACTAAAGCTTTGTTATATTTTCCCATGTTGTAGACTTGGCCTTAATCCCATAGCCTTGTGATCGGTTGTAGCCCTTTGGTGCAATAAGGAAGACAATATAGCATTGAGGGGCTTCAATTAGGTGTGTTTTGCACCGGGTGAAAGTTGATTGCATTCATTCTGGAACCGGGCTGCCTCCTGGGCATGAGCCAGGTGCCCTGTTCAAAACCCACGGTGAAGTCTGCTCAAAACAAAAGTGCCGTAAATTAAGCACGTCGAGTAATGAGTAGGTTTTCACATGCAAAATTGATTGCTTTAGATAAAATTGCTTTAGCTGCCTTCTCAATGAAAACGATTAAAAAAATGTCAAACCTATTTTTATGGAAAAGATATGTTGTATGTTTCTGGATGATGCACCATGCTTCCTTGTTGACAACATGACCGAGCGGCGCAGATTACTGTTGGATTTGAGAAGGGCGGTCCTCAGTCACTGCTTTTGCCCATTCACGTTATGGGCCATAGACCGGTGCCCCGTGGCTCAGTATAATCGAATCTGCCAAATGTCAGAGAGTGGGGAGGATCAAGTTTCATCAACCAATGATTTACCCCCTTTCAGGTCAGTTCCAGGTGGTGGGCGGGATTGTGTCTCCTGTGAGTGACGGCTATGGCAAGCAGGGCCTGGTGTTGGCCAAGCACCGCATCGCTATGGCGAGGCTGGCACTGCAGAGCTCAGACTGGGTCGCCGTTGACGATTGGGAGAGCCAGCAGCCCGACTGGACAGAGACAGTGGTCACAATGAGGTGTGAGGTCATACATTTTCACAGTTTCAACCTTTAAACTTTAACTACTAGTATATCACAGCCCCAAAATGGTTTCTCTCTGAAGAAACGTTTTGAGAAGTTTATTACCGCTTTGATGAGCAGTGATCCACAGTACACTAAGAAATGTATGTTATTTGAGATTTTGTGGAATCAGCATTGCCTTGTGATGCCACTGGTCACAGTCGTCATTATGCAAGTTAGCCCCTGAGTGTAACCCTTTCATAACTTTAAGTGTTTTTGTTATAAATAACACAATAGGATTCAGAGCTTTTATCTAAGATCTGATAGGTCAGGATTCCACCTCAAACATTAGTGTTTACAAGTATTCAAAACCTTAAAATAACCATGGTATCTTTTACTGGATGTTTTTGATTTCCAATAATAGGGGTTTACTTACAAAATCCTTCAATACAGCTCCACTTTATTCATTAAATAATATTGTTGTGAAAATGTCTAATTCCCGTTGTAAAGCATCTCAGCATGCAGAAAGACTTAATTGAATCTGCCAGTCAGAGCTTCATCCTCATTTTCAGCCAGACAGATCCCGTCTAGACCAGACATTAAAAATAACTGTCTAAATCATTTGTGATAGGATTATCAATCTCATTAAGGGCTTAGTTTCCATCCACACCCTGTATTAAAATGTCTCCCAACATGATGTCACATCATGCCTCAACTGTCCATGTTCATGATCAGAATTTCCCGCTTCATCTGAGGACCGTTACAACCACATTTACATGACTGTTGTGGTCCATCAGATCCGATCACAATGCATGTACTCTATTCTACACCTGTCCATAAACATCCAATTCTACTGAATATGAACAACATCCAATAACATTTTAATACCAGGTGTACACTGGTCCGGAGCCTTGGTTTATGTCCTCCCATGTTATACTTCCCAGCCGTCATTCTTTAGCTCTTCATTAGCGCTCTGTAAAATCTCCTCTTCCCGCACCACAAGCCTGTTCACAATAGGAAGGCAATAGAGCTCCCTGGGTAAAAATCCCCTCTGTTGCTGCTCCATGCCAAATGTTCTTTGTGCCAGAAACCACCTCAGATTTTAAGGCTGCGATGCCAGAGGTTCCAGGGATATTGCGGCAACATGGGGCCCATGCCAGGTCTGCGTCTTTACTGGGTTCAGATCTCTCGCTGCTGGCTGAGTTTGTTGCTATTGTAACATGTTGCCATATTGATTAAGTGGATGTGGGACACAGTTGCATTTGATGTTGATCAACCAGTTGAAACTATACATACAGAAAGTTACCTCCACTTTACATGCGTGGGATACTGAGTTAGTGTTTATCTCCCACAATGGCACTCACTATTGATTTGATTTACAAGTCACATAAATGGACCAGCAACCTTTCATTTAGGGTGACACATAAACATGACATGCATTTAGTTATATGTACTCAACGACTATATGCACCCATGCGAACGTAAACATAAATGCACACGCAGCTGAAGTGTTGTTCCCACTTGTGTTGCATTATACAACCCTCTCCTTGTCCCCTCTGCTCTGACAAATCCCCTTGTTGAGCGAGCTGTCTGCGCTCTTAAGCTGCGTTTGCGCAACAAGGGGAGCTGATTAAAGCCATGAAGTGGCCTGTTGTCCACATTGGAGCAGGGCTGTTGGAACCAATGGGATCACGTAACCCAAAGCCCAACGCAAATCTTCTAGAACATCTGTAAGAGGCTTTTGCTCTCAACAGCATATTCCTTCATTGGTTTTCTTTGCATTTGTCATGTGTTTGTTTGTTTCTCCCTTTGCGTTGTCCTGCTGGCAGGTACCATTATGGTCGGATACTGAAGCAGTACCAAGAGGGCACAGGGAAGGACAGTGGTCCAACCACAAACTCCCATCATCTCACAAGTAAGACCCTCGTTCACCTTGCACTCTGTAGCATGGGCCCATTCTAGCCCCTTCTCCTTTTATGTTCAAAGATCTAAAAGGATTGGATAGGTCAAGGGTCTGCAACGTGTGGCTCTGGAGCCATACTGCTCTTTACCTGTCCCTTTGTGGACCCATGGCGATCCAAGTAGTATTTTGAAGTTATCAATCAACTATAAAAGTAGTTGAAAGAACAAATCAAATTAGCTGTAGTCACACTTGAACAACCACATGAGACGTATTTAACAACAGTTGAAATTGGCCTTCAACATTCAACACTTCTGTTTTATGGGACTTTTATGGGAAGTGGGCTGAAATGGAACTGGGCCTCTCTCTCTCTCTCCTCGCTCTCTTGGCACCAAATGAGCTGCAAATCAAATTGTATTAGTCACATGCACCCAATACAACAGGTGTATACCTTACTGAGAAATGCTTACTTACAAGCCCTTAACCAACAATGCAGTTCAAGAAAAAGAGTTAAGAAAATATTTGTTAAATAAATAAATAAATAGTAACACCATAATATAACAATAACGAGGCTATATACAGGGGGTACCGGTACCGAGTCAATGTGCGGGGGTGCAGGCTAGTCGAGGTAATTTGTACATGTCCGTAGGGGTAAAGTGACTATGCATAGATAATCAACAGAAATCATCCTCTATTAATTATAAAGCTCCACATTGGCACTGGCGTCCTTTACTCACTCGTTAATACCCTAGTTTGAGTCTTATTTAGGTTGAAATATGTATAGGATCTGTTTTTTTCCTCTTCCCAAGCCAACTAAGTCATCCTTCATCCCCTTTACACATGCAGCTTTATGGAAGCAGCTCTATGAAATCAGCTCTATGAAATCCGCTGATGTTCATTAAAGATAATGATGTTTAGGGGATGAGGGGGTTGGTGTGGCAGATCATTATGAACGTTTCAGGATTGACCAGGGAAGACCGTGTAAATGGAGCCAGACACGCACACCATTCCTATCAAAGGCTGGTGGATATATCAGAAAGAACTCTTATCAGAAATTCCCTAATCCCAGAGTGCTGTAGCATCTTCTCCCCAAATATGAGTGTTAGACATTATGTTGAAGTGTACCAGGGAATAAAACAAATGGTAAACCAATGCCTATTTTCCCCCTTTTAAACAAGTGCAAACGCTTCGTAAACCTGGCCAAAATGGAGGCAGAGCTCTAGAAGTTTAAGTAGTCATGAGCAGCTTTCAGCCTGACCTGGAACTATATAAACCACACATGAAACTCATTAACTAATTGAAATACTACACATGAAACTCATTAACTAATTGAAATACCACACGTGAAACTCATTAACTAATTGAAATACCACACGTGAAACTCATTAACTAATTGAAATACCACACGTGAAACTCATTAACTAATTGAAATATCACACATGAAACTTATTAACTAATTGAAATATCACACATGAAACTTATTAACTAATTGAAATACCACACGTGAAATTCATTAACTAATTGAAATTAGTTAATGAGTTCCATGTGTGGTGTATGTAGTTCCGGGTTAAGACCGAAATCTGTAGTTCTCATGACAAACTAAACTTCTATATAAAATGGTTTATTTGTTTACTGTCAGTTTAATCATGAAACTGATCTATTCATGAACTGTCTGTCATTCCAGGGTTTGGTCAGCACGCTGTCAATACATACAGGTTACCATGGTTTATCTGCACAAATCATGACTCCAAATCCCAAAATTCATGTCCTGTCACTTTTTTAAAACAAGCTCTTACACAAAGAAGGGTAATGGATTTTCACAATCTCATATAGTGTGCCTGTGCTTAACGTGTGCACTGTGTTATTACAGTGCAGTGCTAGTGAACGCAGCTAAAGAGCATTAGCTTTTGTTCACGTGTGCTTCGGATCTACCCGGAAGGTTTGTGCCACGGAAAATACAATATTGAATGAAATGGATTTAGGGATGTAATCCGAATGCTCAGTTACGTCGTACTGTGTTGGTGGTCAGCTGGCATGGGGTTACATCTGGTATATTTATGAAGAAAATGGCTAATTCTAATGAGGGATGGATTACATGATTTACCGCAGAAGAAATAAAGAAATCAGAAAAACAAATGAATAACTAACTCTCAGCAAACCAATTAAAACCATGGCTTTCATGTTTACTTCAACATGATAGCCACATCCAAATCTCTCTTGGGTGGAGACCAGGGGAGACATCAGTGTAAAGTCCGCCATTCACCAACTCTTCCTTTTCTTGGCCCTCTCTCAGGCTCCTCTCCCAGGCTGAAGCTGCTGTGCGGAGCTGACTTCCTGGACACCTTCAAGGTGCCGGGCCTGTGGCTGGACGACCACGTGGAGGAGGTGGCGGGCCACTTCGGCCTGGTCTGTGTCAGCCGGGGGGGCCTTGAGCCCGAGCGCGCCGTGCACGAGTCGGACACACTTTCACGCCATTGGCAAAACATCTTCCTGGTGCGCGAGTGGGTCCGCAACGAGACCAGCGCCACGGAGGTCCGGCGGGCCCTGAGACGAGGCCTCAGCGTCAAGTACCTCCTCCCAGATTCTGTCATCAAATATATCCACCAGCACAACCTCTATACCGGGGATAGTGAGCTGAAGAATAAGGATGTGCTATTGAGGCCGCTTACCAAGCAGACAGAGATGCCTGTGAAAACTCTGGATGACTGACTGAGAGACTGCCATTGGCCTTCATTGATGGAAGCATATAATGTGCCAATAGCAGATACATCTGCTGACTGCAAGGACAGGCCATGTGGCCCATAACTAGTTCCCTTCTGTCATCTCAGTTGAATATGTGGCACACCACACGCACAATGTTTTGCCATCAGTGCTTTCCTTTTTTATAAGTAGATTTGTACACATTTGTTAGTGTTGGCAAACTTGATGTAACAGCAAAGACATTTTTGCAGCAGTGCAGATGACTAGAGAGACCAGATGAGAATTGTGTTTAGGATGCTCCTAAACTATTGCTGACATTTAATCTGCTTTGGAAGAGATGACATCATCACCCCAACAGCCCGCAGATACAGTGCGGGTATGTGCTGGTCGGCTAGTTTACATGATCAGATTATTATGGATAAGTGCAAGAATATTTTTATTTGTCAAAAGGCAGTCAAGCATTGATCATCATGACACCAGAATAAGATCCTCAATATTTATTGGAAATGAACATCAAGCTCATCACCGTGCACTTTCAACACCCAGTGAAGTTCATAACTGTAGCCTAATAAACTGCATGCTTTCCAGATGCATAGTGGGAGGACCACACACCACTCCAAGTGTACTTCCAGATGATGATGATGATATCAATATTTGCACATAAAAGCATTTCCTCCACATTCACAAAAGTTTGTAAACTTGATTGTAATATCAAAAGTCAAGCCATTTTTTATAGGGAATATAAAGTAAGAGCAGGCCATTATATTGCAGCAAACACAACATTACAGTTGGAACTTAATTTGGCCTAAGAAAATGGCTCAACAGAATGAAATACAACAATTGCAAACTGGTTTAAACCTTCACAAATGTTTTGAACAGGCTATATTGCAGCAATTACCAACAAAGACAAGTGCGTACCATACACAACAAATTACAGAAATAGAATCATATATATCATATACAGACCTACTTATAACCTAGCTTAAACTAAATACGGAGCACACAATTAAAAAGACAGATAAAATGTAATTTAGCCAATGAAAATGTCTTAACAGAATTAAACAAAACAGGTTTTGCGTATTTAAAAAAAACATGGGGTTCCATTAATAAATAGGCTTACAATAATAGCAATGATTTACAATAAGGATAAAAAAAGTTATTAAAAATCCATTTGTTTCAAAATTGCATCTTACCTGAATAGGGAGTTGCCACAGTAGCCTGCATTTTGGTCCATGCCAACGTTCTTCTCATCTTGTTTCAATCATTCACTTCCCCTTGTACTGAATAAAAAATCCAAAACAATGGGTTTCCATCACATTTTCAACTCTATGCCTACTGATGGTTTTGTCACATTTTTTACATAGGTATAGCAAATGTGCCCACTCTGGTATTGGCACGTGCACTCTAGCCAACAGCTTGCAGATATTCATCTTTTTACCTTTATTTAACTAGGCAAGTCAGTTAAGAATAAATTCTTATTTACAATGACAGCCTACCAAGGCACAGTGGGTTAACTGCCTTGTTCAGGGGCAGGACAGATTTTTACCTTGTCAGCTCTGGGATTTGATCCAGCAACCTTTCAGTTACTAGCCCAGCGCTCTAACCACTAGGCTACCAGCCAACCTAGGTATAGCCTACTACATGATATCATTATTCACAAAAGCACCAGATTATTTTTATTTGTCAAATGTCAGCCAAGCATCGATCATCATGTCAGCAGAATAAGACTCCATATTTATTGAAAGAAGCATCAACCTAAACACTGTGCACTTTCACCACCTTGTGAAGTTCATCAGAACATATTTCATCTGTAGCTTAATAAACTGCATGCTTTCCCATGATATCCTGACATTTTTCATCCAACATGTAGGCTACTTTACTGCATTTAGTCCTATTTATTTTAAAGGCACACATAGTCTACATATCAATACATACACAAACTATCTAGGTCAAATAGGGGAGCGGCGTTGTGCCGTGAGGTGTTGCTTTATCTGTTTTTTGAAACCAGGTTTGCTGTTTATTTGAGCAATATGAGATGGAACAGAGTTCCATGCAATAATGGCTCTATATAAATCTGTACCCTTTATTGAATTTGTTCTGGATTTGGGGACTGTAAAAAGACCCCTGGTGGCATGTCTGGTGGGGTAAGTGTGTGTGTGTGTGTCAGAGCTGTGTAAATTGACTATGCAAACAATTTGGGATTTTCAACACATTAATGTTTCTTATAAAAAGAAGTGATGCAGTCAGTCTCTCAACTCTTAGCCAAGAGAGACTGGCATGCATAGTATTTATATCAACCCTCTGATTACAATGAAGAGCAAGACGTGCAGATTTGTTCTGGGCCAGCTGCAGCTTAACTAGGTCTTTCCTTGCCGCACAAGACCACACGACTGGACAATAATCGAGATTAGACAAAACTAGAGACTGCAGAACATGCTTTTTGGAGTGTGGTGTCAAAAAAGCAGAGCATCTCTTTATTACTGCTAGACCTCTCCCCATATTTGCAACCATTGAATCAATATGTTTTGACCTTGACCATTTACAATCTAAGGTAACGCCAAGTAATTTAGTCTCTTCAATTTGTTCAACAAAGGCTGCACTGAAATCTTAACAGTACAGTTCCCACAATCTTCTTATTAACAATTTCTTTCAACCAATCATCAGTCATTTGTGTCACATGTTGAGTGTGCCCTTCTCTATAAGCATGCTGAAAGTCTGTTGTTAATTTGTTTACAGAAAAATAGCATTATATTTGGTCAAACACCATTTTTTCCAACAGTTTGCTAAGAGCTGGCAGCAAGCTGATAGGTCTGCTGCTAGAACCAGTAAAGGCCTCTTTACCACTCTTGGGTTGCGGAATTACTAACGGCTTCCCTGAAGGCCTGAGGACAAAGACTTTCCTCTATGCTCAGATTAAAGATATGACAGATAGGAGTGGCTATATAGTCAGCTACCATCATCAGTAGCTTTCCATCTAAGTTGTCAATGCCAGGAGGTTTGTCATTGATCAATAACAATTTTTCCACTTCTCCCACACTAACTTTACAAAATTCAAACTTTGCAATGCTTTTCTATATTTGTTTTTTTATGCATGAATACGATGGCTCACTGTTCGTTGTTGGCATTTCCTGCCTAAGTTTGCCAACTTTGCCAATGAAGTAATCATTAAAATAATTGGCAACATCAAATGGTTTTGTGATGAATAAGCCATCTGATTCGATGAAAGATGGAGTTGAATTTGTCTTTCTGACCATTTCATTTAAAGTATTTAAAAGTATTTTTCCATCATTCTTTATATCATTGATCTTGGCTTCCTAATAGTTTCTTCTTTTTGTTGAGTTTAGTCACATAATTTGCAGTAAGTCAGCCAGTCAGGTGTGCAACCAGACTTATTAATCACTCCCTTTGCCCCATCTCTTTCAACCATACAGTTTTTCAATTCCTCATCAATTCCTCATCAATCCATGGAACCTTAACAGTTCTAACAGTCAGTTTCGTAACAGGTGCATGTTTATCAATAATTGGAAGAAGCAATTTTATAAATTCATCAAGTGCAGCGTCTGGATGCTCCTTATTAATCATTTCAGACCAACAAATATTTTTAAGATCATCCACATAAGAGTCACAGCAAAATCTTTTGTATGATCTCTTATACACTATTTTAGGCCCAGTTTATGGAACTTTGGCTTTCCTGGATATAGCCACTATATTGTGATCACTGCATCCAATGGGTATGGATACAGCTTTAGAACAAAGTTCTACAGTATTAGTAAAAATTTGATCAGTACCTGTGGATGATCTTGTTCCTATAGTGTTTGTAAACACCCTGGTTGGTTGATTCATATCCTGAACTAGATGACAGGCACTGGTTACAGTAAGATGCTTCCTCTTGAGAGGACAGCTTGATCACAACCAGTCAATATTCAGGTCCTGAAGAAAGTAGAACTCTCTGTTTACATCACATACACTATCAAGCATTTCACACATATTATTTAGATACTGACTGTTAGCACTTGGTGGTCTATAGCAACACCCCAAAAGAAAAGGCTTAAGATGTGCCAAGTGAACCTGCAACCACAACACTTCAATAACACTTGACATAAGATCTTCTCTAAGCATTACAGGGATATGGCTCTGAATATATACAGCAAAACCTTAACCATTTTGTCTCTTCTATAGATGTTATATCCTTGTATTGCTACTGCTGTATCATCAAATGAATTTTCTAAATGGCTAATATATGAATGTTTTCTGAGGTTAGCAAGTTATTGATTTCATTAACCTTATTTCTAAAGCTACAAACATTACTATGGGCTATTTCCAGACCTTTCCTGGTAGCTTATCAGAGATAGACTGCCGCACAGCTTCAGGATAATCCTTGTTGAGGAAGATATATACGTTCCTCTTAAGTTCTTGGCTCTTTTCAGAACAGCTAACTTGTCCTTGAACCTTAGGAACTTGACCACTATCGGCCACCTGGGCCGATGGTGGGTTTTCCAGTCCTGTGGGCGCGCTCCACCTCAATCTTCCTGTGGTCCATCTTCAATTTCTCAGTGATAATTTCTCTCACTTTGTCCTCAGACTCCGTTCAAGTCTCGTGGAGATTCTGCAATTCCGTCAACAACCATGTTGTTCCGCCTTGATAGTCCCTGAAGATTTATCTGTCATTGTTATCATGGATTCACACACAGAACTGATGTCCTCTCTCAATGGCTTACAAATTGCTGTCATTTTGCCATTCTCCTGTTTCAACTAATTGAGCTGACCCTGTGAGAAATGCAAACTGTTATTCAGGTCCTGGACAACTCTGGTCAGGTCGTCCATTGTTTTATTAGTTGAATCCACCAGTATTTGGACAAAACACTTGAAGCTATTTTCTTGTTGTAACAACTGCATGTAGATCTCTTTTTGTTAGTTTAAAATATCCTTCACCTGTGATAGAGAGACACCACTGTCCTCAACGGTACGCCCACCAGCTTTGGTCTTTGTCATGGTAGCTAGCAACATAGGTTACGCTGTTATTCCTCACAGTTCCAGACAGGGCAGGTCACAGGGAAGATTGAAAACAACAAACAGCAGGGATCTAGACGGCCACAAACCCGGGACAATCCGCGGTCGCAGCCACATAACCGCGTTGCGGGCTGCGTTCAAGCCCTCAAGAAATCCCGCTAGCTTGATAGGCAGCTAGCTAGCAGCTAGGTTAGCTGCTACGCCTAATAGCTCTTCAGACCCGGCCTTGGTCGGCAGGATGACTGGACAGAGAGTAGCAGTCCCAGCAACTGATGCCAACTGTGTCGCGGGAACCAAACTAAAAAGTTAGCTAGCTACTAAGAAATTTTCAAATACACTTTCAAAACAACACACTTTCCAAAACAACAAACCAAGCTCTCCCTCGTTCCGCGTTCAGCAGGAAGTCCCCCTGTTCATGGAATCTTATTTATTATGATCCAATAGGCAAAACTGATCCATAAAAGGTTTGGATGGAAACCTGGTTAATGTCAAGCCATTTTGAGGATGCTAGAATTATATTTTGGATGAACGTGTGCATGCCTACAGGAGATTAATCAGATTAAAACATTGTGACTGGTTGTATTTATGCCACATATAAAAGGTAATACATTTTAACACAACACAAATGCCTGGATACAGCCCTTAGCCTTAACCCCCAATGTGCCTTATTGTTATTATAAACTGGTTACCAACATTATTAGAAGAGTCAAAATATTTTTTGGGTCATACCCGTGGTATATATGGTCTGATATACCCCAGCTTTCAGCCAATCAGCATTCAGGGCTCGAACCACCTAGTTTATAATAAAAGTTAGGACATGGAAAAGTGTGGCGCATAAGGGAAGTACCAAAACACCTTTATACAGGGGAGGAAATGCAAGCAGCTGAGGAAATGTGGCTAGGATGGAATAAATTATAATGTAAAACCTGCAAAATAGCAAATGTTAACCAGGAAAAAAATGCCCATGTGCCCAATAAAAAAAATACACAACCCTCCCCAAAGCAAAAAAATAAGTTTGACAACCATCCCCTATTTTGGACCACCCCTTCCCCACAGTAAATTGCGACCTGTCCCTTAACCCTTGCTTGCTAGATAGCCAGCTAACTACGACTAACATAGTCACGATCTCTGCCGCCAGAATAACAGCAAAGTATCTGTTTTCTATTGACGTTCATTTGGCTAAATCCATAACAATGCGCTGATAATGCCCGATTTTGCCTGGAAGAGCTAGAAAAGTTTCCCTTATCCTCAGGCCACTCGAGACTGGGGATCGCATTTGCATATCAAACACTAGGCTAGTAAACTAGCTAAATAGTTTGTTGCTAGCAAATCTTGCCGAATAAAAAAAACTGTTGCTGAAAACAGCTGGTCAAACTAGAAACATGTGGCAGGATTTGACAGCAGAGCGTCTCTTGCGTCATGACTGCACACAGTAGGGACCAGAGACATTCATGTTTATCACTCACCACGTTAGTTCACCAGATGCTCCAAAACAATATGTATCTGCAAAAACCAATCAATGCCTAGCTAGCTAGGTGTTTTCGTCTTTGGACCTGCGTTTACAATGTGTCCCATTTCAGTTTGTTTAGTTGTTAGTTTTGCTTTTTGTAACTTTGTAGCAAGTACGGTCTGCATCTGTAGGCGCATATTGAAAGGTGTCCCGTTATCTGGTTTTACTGTCCATTCTAGAATGCTCTTCTAGCCAATTAGAAACGGGTATTGAACAATACTGTTGTATAATTGATATATAATGTCATCCCCAGCCTGCTCCCATGCGCTGGGGACGAAGTTTAATTGATAGACTATGTGCCCTTGTTCCAAATGCACGGTTTGCACAGGGATGCATGGGGGTGAGTCAGCGGATCAGCGGTGGAGGGAGGCTCAAAATGTTGTTGGAAAAAAATTCAAACTAGTAAGTAATCGGATTAAAGGGGTTATGTTTAAAATTGGAGGTATGGACAGCGGTCCGGCATTCGATCGAATGTAAACAGCGTTATCGGATCTCCTTTACCCTTTTCACTGGAAGTAAGGACACTAGAAACACACAGCCAATATGCCAGTTGACCTGAATGGGTATTGGAAAATGATCTCTAATGACAACTTCGAAGAGTACTTGAAAGCCCTCGGTGAGCTGTCCTATAGTCTTTTATGAACGGGGATTCAAACTTCAGTCAAAATGGATGATGCGCAAGGATACCTGCTGGACCACTGCGCCATGGGTTCAATATTGAGCTCTAGCCATCAATCAAAAACCTAACTATAGACCTAGCGAACGTTACTATTCTGAATATTTAGAGGCATAGACAGGGTTAGAACATTTAGTAGTTTGAAAGTGTTCTTATTGGAGCACTGGTGTAGATACTGACGATTGTTGTGTCACTTAATATAATGGCTTCGAAAGTGCCTCATATTTACAAAGTATCCCAAAAAAGATTCCGGGAGTTGGATCCAGTTAAAGCCTATAGGCTACAGAAACAGTTTATGGGAGAATAAGTGTGACGTTAGGCTATAGATGAATGTAGCCTTCCTGCTCCTCCTGTGTTGATCTATTTTCTCTCTCTTCTTTCCTTGGGGACCTATCACATAGATGTAAATGTTGCCATCAGGCAAATTGCCACATTGTTGAAGCCCGACAAAGACATCAGTCACGATGGTGACCACGTTGTCATCAAGACCCTCAGTACCTTTAAGAACTACAACATGGATTTCCATGTTGGCAAGGAGTTTGAGGAGGATCTGTCAGGGGTGGATGACAGAAAATGCATGGTGAGTTGACAAAAACATTTCCATCACACATTCAGTGTAGACTAGTTTTTGGCTATCAAAGGCTATAGAAACGTATTTCTGGAGACTAGAGAGAGACGCCAAACAAGGAGAAATATTGATGTTTCAGTAGTGATTTGATCAATCATATTCCCTCTAGTGCAGCGTTTTTCAAACTCGGTCCTGGGGACCACAAGGGGTGCCATTTTGGTTTTTGCCAAAACCCTGTTCTAGTGTGATGGCAGTCCTTATGTGTCCTTATACTTGATTGAGGTACCACTGTGAACACAAGGTGCCTTCAGTTAATATAATAATATATTCCATTTAGCAGATGCTTTTATCTTAAGCGATTTAAAGTCATGCGTGCATACATTTTCCGTATGGGTGGCCCTGGAAATCGAAGCCACAACCCTAACAGGTGCAAGCGCAATTGTTCTACCAACTGAGCCACAGAGGACCATACTTGAGACTAAGGGGGAAGCAGTAGATGGAATCAGCAACAAAGCTAGAAAAGACACTGGAGTCCTTGAGAACACATACTGTAAGGGCTTTTCGCACTACTGAGCCGATCAGAGCAGTGCTAAACCAAGCTGTACTGAGCTGGTCAGGTTACGTATTCATCATAGTTGCTGGAACTGCTGAAGAGGACAATGTGAAAAGAAAATATCCAAGCCAGCACAGTAAGGTTTGGGTCGGCCTAATCAAATCAGGCAATAGAGGACAAGAGCAAGGCGAGAAGGTTAGTTAGTAGCTCAGAGACAAACTTGTATGATTACATTTCTCCTCTGATTACATTTCTTCTCTGTGAACTGATTAGGATCTGCATATTTTTCTCCCCAAAAAGATCTGCCCTTGTAAGCCGATTTAGACTGATTACTTTTCAAGCCCATAAGCCATCCCCTTGTGTGGTGCTGCGAGTACTATCAGGGAATGAAATAATGTAATCTGTTATTGACCAATGGGCCAACTATATAATGTTGTACCTTACGATTCGTGAGTCCAATTCATAAAGACTTTACTATACCTTTATGACTATTTACAATTGACTCCTGACTTGTTTATGTCATGAAAGAGCTGGTGTGTAATATCTGGTCAGTATTGTGTGTATACAGTTGAAGTCGTAGGTTTACATACACCTTAGCCAAATACATTTAAACTCAGTTTTTCACAATTCCTGACATTTAATCCTAGTAAAAATGCCCTGTCTTAGGTCAGTTAGGATCACCACTTTATTTTAAGAATGTGAAATGTCAGAATAATAGTAGAGATAATGATTTATTTCAGCTTTTATTTCTTTCATCACATTCCCAGTGGGTCAGAAGTTTACATACACTCAATTAGTATTTGGTAGCATTGCCTTTAAATTGTTTAACTTGGGTCTAACGTTTCGGGTATCCTTCCACAAGCTTCCCACAATAAATTGGGTGAATTTTGGCACATTCCTCCTGACAGAGCTAGTGTAACTGAGTCAGGTGTGTAGGCCTCCTTGCTCGCACACGCTTTTTCAGTTCTGCCCACAAATGTTCTATAGAATTGAGGTCAGGGCTTTGTGATGGCCACTCCAATACCTTGACTTTGTTGTCCTTTAGCCATTTTGCCACAACTTTGGAAGTATGCTTGGGGTCATTGTCCATTTGGAAGACCCATTTGTGACCAAGCTTTAACTTCCTGACTAATTTCTTGAAATGTTGCTTCAATATATCCAGATCATTTTCCTTCCTCATGATGCCATCTATTTTGTGAAGTGCACCAGTCCCTCCTGCAGCAAAGCACCCCCACAACATGATGCTTCAAACATAACGATGGTCATTTTGGCCAAACAGTTCTATGTGCAGTTAAAAACCGTAGTCTGGCTTTTTTATGGCGGATTTTGAGCTTCTTCCTTGCTGATGGGCCTTTCAGGTTATGTCGATATAGGACTCGTTTTACTGTGGATATAGATACTTTTGTACCTGTTTCCTCCAGCATCTTCACAAGGTCCTTTGCTGTTGATCTGGGATTGATTTGCACTTTTCGCACCAAAGTACGTTCATCTCTATGAGACAGAACGCTTCTCCTTCTTGAGCGGTATAACGGCTGCGTGGTCCCATTGTGTTTATACTTGCGTACTATTGTTTGTACAGATGAACGTGGTACCTTCAGGCGTTTGGAAATAGCGCCCAAGGATGAACCAGACTTGTGGAGGTCTACAATTTCTTTCTGAGGTCTTGGCTGAATTCTTTTTATTTTCCCATGATGTCAAGCAAAGAGGCAATGAGTTTGAAGGTAGGGCTTGAAATACATCCACAGGTACACCCCCAATTGACTCAAATTATGTCAATCTGCCTATCAGAAGCTTCTAAAGCCATGACATCATTTTCTGGAATTTTCAAGCTGTTTAAATGCACAGTCAACTTAGTGTATGTAAACTTCTGACCCACTGAAATTGTGATACATTGAATTATAAGGGAAATAATGTCACGATCTTCATGGACGGACCAAGGCGCAGCGTGCCGGGTGGAGTTAAACATATTTATTTGGTTATGTCACTCAATACAAAAACAACAAACGAACATCAAACGGATAGCACCAACGGCACCTACACATAAACAGAGTCAACTTCCCACCAGGAAAGGAAGAAAACAGGGCTACTAAAGTATGGCTCCCAATCAGAGACAACGATGGACAGCTGTCCCTGATTGAGAGCCCTACCCGGCCAACAGCAAAGGGGACCCTCGTTGCGGGCCCCGGACTGGGGACCCTCGTTGCGGGCCCCGGACTGGGCACCCTCGTTGCGGGCCCCGGACTGGAGACCCTCGTTGCGGGCCCCGGACTGATCCGTGGAGCAGGCACTGGATACCTGGTGCGTGGAGCTGGAACAGGACGTGCCGGACTCTGAAGGCGCACAGGGGACCTGGTGCGTGGAGCAGGGGCAGGACGTGCCGGGCTCTCGATGCGCACAGGGGGCCTGGTGCGTGGAGCGGGCACAGGCCGTGCCGGGCTCTGAAGGCGCACAGGGGACCTGGTGCGTGGAGCAGGGGCAGGACGTGCCGGGCTCTGAAGGCGCACAGGGGACCTGATGCGTGGAGCAGGGACAGGCCTCACCGGGCTCTGAAGGCGCACAGGGGGCCTGATGCGTGGAGCAGGGACAGGCCTTGCCGGGCTCTGAAGGCGCACAGGGGACCTGGTGCGTGGAGCAGGGGCAGGACATGCCGGGCTCTGAAGGCGCACAGGGGACCTGATGTGTGGAGCAGGTACGGGACGCGCTGGACCCACGACCCGCACAGGGATCCTGGAGCGTGGAACAGGGACAGTGCATGCTAGGCCCACAACGCGCACAGGAATCCTGGAGCGTGGGACAGGGACAGTGCATGCTGGGCTCACAACACGCACAGGGATCCGGGAGCGTAGAACAGGGGCAGGATACACTGGGCCGTGAAGACGCACTGGAGGTCTCGAGCGTACAGCCTGCACAACCCGTCCTGGCTGAATGGATAAATCCACTCTGCACCTGCGGGGCGCTGGCACAGGACGTACTGGGCTGTGGAGATGCACCGGAGACACAGTACGCAGAGCCGGCGCAGGATATCCTGGTCCGAGGAGGCGTACTGGAGGCCAAGAGCGCTGAGCCGGCACACTCCTCCCAGGCTGAACACTCCTACTCGCAAGAACGATGCGGGAAGCTGGCATGTCGTGCACCGGGCCGTGAACACGCACTGGTAACACCGTGCGTTTCACCGCCTCACACGGTGCCTTACCAGTGCGCTGCTCCCTCTGGTAAGCACGGGGAGCTGGCCCAGGTCTCCAACCTGGTCCAGCCAAACTCCCTGTGTGCCCCCCCAAAAAATGTTTTTGGGGCTGCCTCTCGGGCTTAAAAGCCAGCCGTGTTCCCGCATACTTTTGCTCGTAGAAGCGCCGCTCCTTCTTAGCTGCCTCCAGCTCCTCCTTAGGACGGCGGTATTCCCCAGCCTGCCTCCCGGGTCCCTTCCCCATCCAGGATCTCCTCCCATGTCCAGGACTCCAGATGGGCACACTGCTTGGTCTCTTGGTGGTGGGAAGTTCTGTCACGATCTTCATGAACAGACCAAGGCGCAGCGTGCCGGGTGAAGTTAAACATATTTATTTGGTTAACTCACTCAATACAAAAACAACAAACGAAGATCAAACGTATAGCACCAACGGCACCTACACATAAACAGAGTCAACTTCCCACCAGGAAAGGAAGAAAAAAGGGCTACTAAAGTATGGCTCCCAATCAGAGACAACGATGGACAGCTGTCCCTGATTGAGAGCCCTACCCGGCCAACAGCAAAGAAATACAAAAACTATAACATAGAATGCCCACCCCAAATCACACCCTGACCAAACCAAAAAGAGACATAAACAGGCTCCTACCGGTCAGGGCGTGACAAATAATCTGTCTGTAAACAATTGTTGGAAAAATTCCTTGTCATGCACAAAGTAGATGTCCTAACTGACTTGCCAAAACTATAGTTTGTTAACAAGAAATTTGTGGAGTTGTTGAAAAACTAGTTTTAATGACTGCACCCTAAGTGTATTTAAACTTCCGACTTCAACTGTATATATAGTCAGAATGACTTAGCACTAGAATGCTCCTGTTGGTATGAATATGAACTGGCTTGGTGTAGTGTTTTGAAAATGCTGATGGGTAAATTGGTCATATCAACATTTTTGACTACTCTCCCTCTCTGAGGGCGAGTGAGTCCCATATACAGTGCTTTGCAAAAGTATTCATCCCCCTAGCCATTTTTCCTATTTTGTTGCATTACAACCTGTAATTTAAGTGGATTTTATTTGGATTTCATGTAATGGACATACACAAAATAGTCCAAATTGGTGAAGTGAAATGAAAATATTAATTATTTAGAAAATGTACTGAAAAGTGGTGCGTGCATATGTATTCACCCCCTTTGCTATGAAGCCCCTAAATAAGATCTGGTGCAACCCATTATCTTCAGAAGTCACATAATTAGTTAGATTGCACACAGGTGGACTTTATTTGCCTTCCAGAGAGACATCAGAGATTGTAACATTCTTTGTTTTACGGAAACATGGCTCACTTGGGATTCGTTATCAGAGTCGGTACAGCCACCCGGTTTCTTCACCATCGCGCCGACTTAAACAAACATCTCTCTGGTAAGAAGAAGGGCGGGGGTGTATGCCTTATGATTAACGAGTCGTGGTGGGATCATAACAACATACAGGAACTCAAGTCCTTTTGTTCACCTGACCTAGAATTCCTTACCATCAAATGCATTATCTACCAAGAGAATTCTCTTCAAATATAATCACAGCCGTGTATATCCCCCCCCAAGCAGCCACCTCGACGGCCCTGAAAGAACTTAATTGGACTCTATGTAAACTGGAAACCACATATCCTGAGGCTGCATTTATTGTAGCTGGGGATTTTAACAAGGCTAATCTGAAAACAAGGCTCCCTACATTTTATCAGCATATCGAATGCGTGACCCGGGCTGGTAAAACTCTGGATCATTGCTACTTAAATTTCTGTGACGCATACAAAGCCCTCCCTTGCCCTCTTTTCGGCAAATCTGACCACGACTCCATTTTGTTGCACCCAGCCTATAGACAGAAACTAAAACAGGAAACGCCCGTGCTCAGGTCTGTTCAACACTGGTCCGACCAATCTGATTCCACGCTTCAAGATTGCTTCGATCACGTGGACTGGGATATGTTCCTGATAGCATCGGACAATAACATTGTATACGCTGATTCGGTGAGCGAATTTATTAGCAAGTGCATCGGGGATGTGGTACCCACAGTGAATATTAAAACCTTCCCCAACCAGAAACCTTGGATTGAAGGCAGCATTCGCGCAAAACTGAAAGCGCGAACCACTGCTTTTAATCATGGCAAGGCGAACGGAAGCTTGACCGAATACAAACAGTGTAGCTATTCCCTCCGTAAGGCAATAAAACAAGCTAAGCGTCAGTATAGAGACAAAGTAGAGTTGAAATTCAACGGCTCAGACACGAGACCTTTACAAAAAGACACTACAAAAAGAAAACCAGCCCGTCGCAGACACCGATGTCTTGCTCCCAGACCAACTAAACAACCTCTTTGCTCTCTTTGAGGACAATACAGTGCCACTGACACGGCCCACTACCAAGACCTGCGGGCTCTCCTTCACCGCAGCCAATGTGAGAAAACATTTAAACGTGTTAACCCTCGCAAGGCTGCCGGCCCAGACAGCATCCCTAGCCGCATCCTCAGAGTATGCACAGACCAGCTGGCTGGTGTGTTTACGGACATATTCAATCCATCCCTATCCCAGTCTGCTGTTTCCACATGCTTCAAGAGGGCAACCATTGTTCCTGTTCCCAAGAAAACTAAGGTAACTGAGTTAAACGACTATTGCCCCATAGCACTCACTTCCGTCATCATGAAGTGCTTTGAGAGACTAGTCAAAGATCATATCACCTCCACCCTACCTGACACCCTAGACCCACTCCAATTTTCTTACCGCCCCAATAGGTCCACAGACGACGCAATCGCAATCGCACTGCCCTAACCCATCTGGACAAGAGGAATACCTATGTAAGAATGCTGTTCATCGATTACAGCTCAGCATTCAACACCATAGTACCCTCCAAACTCGTCATTAAGCTCGAGACCCTGGGTCTCGACCCCGCCCTGTGCAACTGGGTCCTGGACTTTCTGACGGGCCGCTCCCAGGTGGTGAGGGTAGAAAACAACATCTCCACCCCGCTGATCCTCAACACTGGGGCCCCACAAGGGTGCGTTCCCAGCCCTCTCCTGTACTCCCTGTTCACCCATGACTGCATGGCCATGCACGCCTCCAACTCAATCATCAAGTTTGCAGACGACACTACAGTGGTAGGCTTGATTACCAACAACGACGAGACGGCCTACAGGGAGGAGGTGAGGGCCCTCGAAGTGTGGTGTCAGGAAAATAATCTCATACTTAACGTCAACAAAACAAAGGAGATGATCGTGGACTTCAGGAAACAGCAGAGGCAGCACGCCCCTATCCACATCGATGGGACAGTGGTGGAGAAGGTGGAAATTTTTATGTTCCACGGCGTACACATCACTGACAAATTGAAATGGTCCCCCCTCACAGACAGCGTGGTGAAAAAGGTGCAATAGCGCCTCTTCAACCTCAGGAGGCTGAAGAAATTTGGCTTGTCACCACAAACACTCACAAACTTTTACAGATGCACAATCGAGAGCATCCTGTCAGGCTGTATCACCGCCTGGTACGGCAACTGCTCCGCCCACAACCGTAAGGCTCTCCAGAGGGTAGTGAGGTCTGCACAACACGTCACCAGGGGCAAACTACCTGCCCTCCAGGACACCTACACCACCCGATGTCACAGGAAGGCCAAAAAGATCATCAAGGACAACAACCACCCGAGCCACTGCCTGTTCACCCCGCTATCATCCAGAAGGCAAGGTCAGTATAGGTGCATCAAAGCTGGGACCGAGAGACTGAAAAACAGCTTCTATCTCAAGGCCATCAGACTGTTAAACAGCCATCACTAACATTGAGTGGCTGCTGCCAACTTACAGACTCAATCTCTAGACACTTTAATAATTAATAATTAGATGTAACAAATGTATCAATAGTCACTTAAACAATGCCACTTTATATAATGTTTACATACCCAAGTTACTCATCTCATATGTATATACTGTACTCTATACCATCTACTGCATCTTGCCTATGCCGTTTGGCCATCGCTCATGCATATGTTTATATGTACATATTCTTAATCATTCCCTTACACTTGTGTGTATAAGGTAGTTGTTGTGAAATTGTTAGATTACTTGTTAGATATTACTGCACGGTTGGAACTAGAAGCACAAGCATTTCGCTTTTGATTTGATATTTAAGTGTCACATGATCTCAGTATACAGTTGAAGTCGGAAGTTTACATACACTTAGTTTGGAGTCATTAAAACTTGTTTTTCAACCACTCCACAAATTTCTTGTTAACAAACTATAGTTTTGGCAAGTCGGTTAGGACATCTACTTTGTGCATGACACAAGTAATTTTTCCAACAATTTTTTACAGACAGATTATTTCACTTATAATTCACTGTATCACAATCCCAGTGGGTCAGAAGTTTACATACACTAAGTTGACTGCCTTTAAAATTCCAGAAAATGATGTCATGGCTTTAGAAGCTTCTGATAGGCTTATTGACATAATTTGAGTCAATTGGAGGTGCACCTGTGGATATATTTCAAGGCCTACCTTCAAACTCAGTGCCTCTTTGCTTGACATCATGGGGGTGCTTTGCTGCAGGAGGAACTGGTGCACTTCACAAAATAGATGGCATCATGAGGAAGGAAAATGATGTGGATATATTGAAACTTCCAAAGTTGTGGCAAAATGGCTTAAGGACAACAAAGACAAGGTATCGGAGTGGCCATCACAAAGCCCCTACCTCAATCCTATAGACAATTTGTGGGCAGAACTGGAAAGGCATGTGCGAGCAAGGAGGCCTACAAACCTGACTCAGTTACACCAGCTCTGGTCAGGAGGAATGGGCCAAAATTCACCCAACTTATTGTGGGAAGCTTGTGGAAGGATACCCGAAACGTTTGACCCAAGTGAAACAATTTAAAGGCAATGCTACCAAGTAATAATTGAGTGTATGTAAACTTCTGACCTACTGGGAATGTGATGAAAGAAATAAAAGCTGAAAATAATTATTCTCTCTACTATTATTCTGACATTTCACATTCTTAAAATAAAGTGGTGATCCTAATTGACCTAAGACAGGGAATTTTACTAGGATTAAATGTCAGGAATTGTGAAAAGCTGTGTTTAAATGTATTTGGCTAAGGTGTATGTAAACTTCAGATTTCAACTTTATTAACACCTGTTCTGAAAGGCCCCAGAGTTTGCAACACCTCTAAGCAAGGGGCACCACCAAGCAAGCGGCACCATGAAGACCAAGGAGCTCTCCAAACAAGGTCAGGCACAAAGTTGTGGAGAAGAACATATCAGGGTTGGGTTATAAAAAAAGGATGGCACCACAACAAACCTGCCAAGAGGGGGCCGCCCACCACAACTCATGGACCAGGCAAGGAGGGCATTAATCAGAGAGGCAACAAAGAGATCAAAGATAACCCTGAAGGAGCTGCAAACCTCCACAGCGGAGATTGGAATATCTGTCAATAGGCCATTTTAAGCCGTACACTCAACAGAGCTGGGCTTTATGGAAGATTGGCCAGAAAAAAAGACATTGCTTAAAGAAAAAAATAAGCAAATATGTTTGGTGTTCACCAAACGGCATGTGGGAGGCTCCCCAAACATATGGAAGACGGTACTCTGGTCAAATTAGACAAAAATTTAGCTTTTTGTCCATCAAGGAAAACGCTATGTCTGGCGCAAACCCAACACCTCTCATCACCCCAAGAATACCATCCCCACAGTGAAGCATGGTGGTGGCAGCATCATGCTGTGGGGATGTTTTTCATCAGCAGGGATGGGGAACTGGTCAGAATTGAAGGAATGATGGATGGTGCTAAATACATGGAAATTCTTGAGGGAAACCTGTTTGTCTTTTTTGAGACTGGGACGGAGATTCACCTTCCAGCAGAACAATAACCCTAATTATACTGCTAAAGCAACACTTGAGTGGTTTAAGGGGAACATTTAAATATCTTGGAATGGCCAAGTCAAAGCCCAGACCTCAATCCAATTGAGAATCTGTGGTATGACTTAAAGATTTCTGTACACCAGTGGAACCCATCCAACTTGAAGGAGCTGGAGCAGTTTTGCCTTGAAGAATGGACAAAAATCCCAGTGGCTAGATGTGACAAGCTTATAGAGACATACCCCAAGAGACTTGCAGCTGGAATTGCTGCAAAAGGTGGCTCTACAAAGTATTGACTTTGGGGGGGTGAATAGTTATGCACGCCCAAGTTTTCAGTTTTTTTGTCATTTCTTGTCTGTTTCACAATAAAAAAAAAAATCTTCAAAGTGGTAGGCATGTTGTGTAAATCAAATGATACAACATTTATTTAAATTCTAGGTTGTAAGGCAACAAAATAGGAAAGATGCCAAGGGGGGTGAATACTTTTGCAAGCCACTGTAGGTCTGACAATCGAGGTGGAAAATTATTGAGGACAATAGCAGACGATATTGCCACTCCTATTTGCCACATCTTCAATTTACTACTAGAGAGCGTGTTCCCTCAGGCCGGGAGGGAAGCTAAAGTCATTCCGCTACCCGAGAATAGTAAAGCCCCCTTTACTGGCTCAAATAGCCGACCAATCAGCCTGTTACCAACTCTTAGTAAATCTCTGGATAAAATTGTGTTTGACCAGATACAATGCTATTTCACAGTAAATAAATTGACGACAGAATTTCAGCATGCTTATAGGGAAGGACACTCAACAAGCACAGCACTTACACAAATGACTGATGATTGGTTGAGAGAAATTTATGATCAAATTATTGTGGGGGCTGTCTTGTTACACTTCAGTGCTGCTTTTGACATCATAGTCTGCTGCTGGAAAAATGTATGTGTTATGGCTTTACACCCCCTGCTCTAATGTGGATAAAGAGTTACTTGTCTAACAGAACACAGAGGGTGTTCTTTAATGGAAGCCTATCAAATATAATCCAGTTAGAATCAGGAATTCCTCAGGGTAGCTGTTTAGGCCCCTTGCTTTTTTCAGTTTTTACAAACGACATGCCAGTGACTTTGAGTAAAGCCAGAGTTTTTATGTATGCGGATGACTCAACACTATACACGTCAGCTACTACAGCGACTGAAATGACTGGAACACTAAAAAAAGAGCTGCAGTTAGTTTCAGAGTGGGTGGCAAGGAATAAGTTAGCCCTAAATATTAAAAAAACTAAAAGCATTGTATTTGGAACAAAACACTCACTAAACCCTAAACCTCAACTAAATCTTGTAATAAATAATGTGGAAATTGAGCAAGTTGAGATGACTAAACTGCTTGGAGTAACACTAGATTGTAAACAGTCATGGTCAAAACATATTGATGCAGTAGTAGCTAAGATGGGGAGAAGTCTGTCTATAATAAAGCGATGCTCTGCCTTCTTAACAACACTATCAACAAGGCAGGTCCTACAGGCCCTAGTTTTGTCGCACCTTGACTACTGTTCAGTCGTGTGTTCAGGTGCCACAAAAAAGGACTTAGGAAAATTGCAATTGGCTCAGAACAGGGCAGCACGGCTGGCCCTTGGATGTACACAGAGAGCTAATATTAATAATATGCATGTCAATCTCTCCTGGCTGAAAGTAGAGGAGAGATTGACTTCACCGCTGCTTTTATTTTTTTAGAGGTATTGACATGTTGAATGCACCTAGCTGTCTGTCTGAACTACTGGCACACAGCTCGGACACCCATGCATACCCCACAAGACATGCCACAAGAGGTCTCTTAGCAATCCCCAAGTCCAGAACAGACTATGGGAAGCACACAGTACTACATAGATCCATGACTACATGGAACTCTATTCCACATCAAGTAACTGATGCAAGCAGTAAAATTTGATTTAAAAAACAGATAAAAAAACACCTTATGGAACAGCGGGGACTGTGAAGCAACACAAACATTGGCACAGACACACACATACGCGCACACACACACACACAATAACATACGCACTATACATACACATGCATTTAGTACTGTAGATATGTGGTAGTGGTGGAGTAGGGGCCCGAGGGCACACAGTGTGTTGTGAAATCTGTGAATGTATTGTAATGTTTTAAAATTGTTTAAATTGCCTTAATTTTGCTGGACCCCGGGAAGAGTAGCTGCTGCTAATGGGGATCCATAATAAATATAAATACAAAAATAGATGTCAGAACAGCCTTCCCTCAAATTCTGATCTCATTCAAGTCCTTTGGCATATTATTTGCTCCTGTACTCTGAACAATATGTGAAAAGTTATTTTATTCTGCTGAGAAGTGTGTTTGCATGTTTGCATGTTTCTGTCTGTATACACAGAATGTACAAAGCATTAGGAACACCTTGCTAATATTGAGTTCCACCCCCTTCTGCCCTCAGAACAGCCTCAATTCGTCGGGCATGGATTCTACAAGGCGTCGAAAGCGATGCTGGCCCATGTTGACTCCAGTGTTTCCCACAGTTGTTCCAAGTTGGCTAGATGTCTTTTGGGTGGTGGACCATTCTTGATACATACAGGGTAAACTGTTGAGCGTGAAAACCCCAACAGGAGACATCAATAAGGGATCATAGATTTCATGGAAAGAGCAGGTGTTCCTAATGTTTTGTACACTCAGTGTATGTTCTCCCTGTAAGTTGTTCTACATATGGTTCTACATATGGTTGTGCATGCTGTGTGTGTGTTGATGTGTGGCTCATGCTAACTGACAGTAGAATGCATAATAGTGTCTCTCCTCTCTTCCTGTAGACCACTATCTCATGGGAGGGTGACAAGCTTGTGTGTGTTCAGAAGGGAGAGAAGGAGGGCCGAGGCTGGACCCATTGGGTGGAGGGAGATACGCTTCATCTGGTAAGAGAGTCTATTCATTCATGTCATTTGCTTTCGTTGGCTGGCCCTCGCTTCATATTCGTCGCCAAACCCACTGGCTCCAGGTCATCTATAAGTCTTTGCTAGGTAAAGCCCCGCCTTATCTCAGCTCACTGTACACCATAGCAGCACCCACCTGTAGCACGCGCTCCAGCAGGTATATTTCACTGGTCACCCCCAAAGCCTATTCTTCCTTTGGCCGCCTTTCCTTCCAGTTCTCTGCTGCCAATGACTGGAACAAATTGCAAAAATCACTGAAGCTGGGGACACATATCTCCCTCACTGACTTTAAGCATTAGCTGTCAGAGCAGCTCCCAGATCACTGCACCTGTACATAGCCCATCTGTAAATAGCCCATCCAACTACCTCATCCCCATATTGTTATTTATTTCTTTTTTTGCTCCTTTGCACCCAGTATCTCTACCTGCACATTCATCTTCTGCACATCTATCACTCCAGTGTTTATTTGCTAAATTGTAATTACTTTGCCACTACGGCCTATTTATTGCCTTACCTCCATAAGCTTACCTCATTTGCACACACTGTATATAGATTTTTTTTTCTATTGTGTTATAGACTGTACATTTGTTTATTCCATGTGTAACTCTGTGTTGTTGTTTGTGTCGCACTGCTTTGCTTTATCTTGGCCAGGTCTCAGTTGTAAATGAGAACTTGTTCTCAACTGGCCTACCTGGTTAAATAAAGGTGAAATAAATAAAATACATTTGAGTGCAAGTCTACTCCTCAGTTTCTATTTCATTTTTTGTCACAACAGATCTCAGATCAGGTGATTCAAAACATGTATATAGATGTGGCTATAGATAAATAGCAGAGATTAAAAAACGACACTGACTTCTATAATGACTACCGTATGACTACCTTGTCATTGCGGATTTTCAATGCTATATGATTATTGTCATCAAAGCTGTGTAAAAGGCAGTGGAGGCTGCTGAGGGGAGAACAGCTCATAATAATGCCTGGAACAGAGCGAATGGAATGGCATCGAACACATGGGAACCATGGAAACCAAGTATATGATGTTGTTGAAATCTTTCCACTTATTCCGCACTAGCCATTACCACATGCCCGTCCTCCCCAATTAAGGTTCCACCAACATTCTTTGGTAAAAGGCATCTGACTGCCATATTATTTAGTCAAAGTGATTCTAACAGATGTTCGCAATCATTGGCCATGAAATTATTAATCAGCAGAGTGGCTTACTGGAGTCACTAATCCACGGATCACTGAACAACAGGGGCCTCTGATGGTTAGAAATAGATGTGCAAGTACCAGTGCTTTGACTATGGTTATTCTCCAAAGATATCAATTTACTGTTTAAAAAGAAATACATTTTCTGTCACGGATCCCTCCGGAACTGTCATTGCGCACACCTGGCACCAATTACCAATGATTAGTGTTTGTATATATGTGCCCTTTGGTTCTCCATTGGGTTGTCGATTGTTGTACTATGTCCGTATGTGCATGTGAGTACCTGTGCTGTGTGTTTTGGCTTTCGTGCCATTGTGGATTGCGCAGATGATTCCGGGTCTCGTCCATGGTTTAATCATTGTGCGAGTGTGTATTTATTCAATGTACTCCTTGCTCTTTTTGTTTTGGGTTTCAAGCCTGTGTTTTTGTATACGTGTTGGTTTCGTCTTCGTCCCCATGCATATACACGGCACGCAATAATATGGGCATAATAAAAACCCATATTACTCATTCCTGCGCCTGTCTCCCGACCCTTTATACCAACGTGACATTTTCACAGCTGTTTACCTCAATTAATGGTGATAAGGGGGTTATTTTTCACTTCCTACATGAACAAATAAATAATTAATCAAAAAGATTTAAAAAAAATCTGTTCTCCCTGCAGGAGCTGAGAGCATGTGGAGCTGTGTGCAAACAGGTCTTCAAGAAAACTTAAACCATCCCTGGAACAACAGAATGGTACCCCCTACCTGAGAGTGCAGAGAGACACGGACACGACCCAAGCCTGTGACAGAGGACCACCTATTGCACACATCCGTCCATCAATCCATCCTTTCATCCATCCTTCCTTATTTCAATCCATCCTTTCACATGTCATTCCATCGAGACTGTTGCCTTGCCACACCAAAGTCAAACTATCCACAACAGGGGTGATGTACATGTAGCTTCCTAACAAAAAGGAAAACAACTGTTTATTATTATTTTTCTTTCCTTTTCATCAGTGGTACTGTAACTCTGTTTCAGGGTGGCCAGGTGCTCCTTTGATTAACATGTTTTAGGTGTATTAGATGCCTACTACCATGTATTAGATGTAGTGGGCTTTGCGATTAGTGCCTTAATCTCTGATGCGCCGGACTGAAAACTGGCGGTGAACTTGACCAGTAGGAAGGAGGGTTTCAGCAGAGTGAGAGAGGTAAAGAATGAAAAGGAAATGCACAGGCAACAGAAGATGTGACAGATGGCTATCGGGCCCAGTGTATCTGAGTCATCATAGCCATCTTGGTAGAAAGCTTTACAAGTACAGTGGCTAGCAAAAGTATTCACCCCCTTGGCATTTTTCCTATTTTCCTATTACAACCTGGAATTAAAATACATTTTTTGGGGGTTGTATCATTTGATTTACACAACATGCCTGCCACTTTGAAGATGCAAAATAGGTTTTATTGTGAAACAAACAAGAAATAAGACAAAAAAAACAGAAAACTTCAGCGTGCATAACTATTCACCCCCCCAAAGTCAAACCTTTTGCAGCAGTTCCAGCTGCAAGTCTCTTAGCGTATGTCTCATTAAGCTTGGCACATCTAGCCACTGGGATTTTTGCCCATTCTTCAAGGCAAAACTGCTCCAGCTCCTTCAAGTTGGATGGGTTCCGCTGGTGTACAGCAATCATACCATAGATACTCATTTGGATTGAGGTCTGGGCTTTGACTTGGCCATTCCAAGACATGTAAATGTTTCCCCTTAAACCACTCAAGTGTTGCTTTAGCAATATGCTTAGGGTCAACCTCCATCCCAGTCTCAAATCTCTGGAAGACTGAAACAGGTTTCCCTCAAGAATTTCCCTGTATTTAGTGCCATCCATCATTCTTTCAATTCTGACCTGTTTCCCAGTCCCTGCCGATGAAAAACATCCCCACAGCATGATGCTGCCACCACCATGCTTCACTGTGGGGATGGTATTCTTGGGGTGATGAGAGGTGTTGGGTTTGTGCGTTTTCCTTGATGGCCAAAAAGCTCAATTTTAGTCTCATCTGACCAAAGTACCTCCTTCCATATGGTTGGGTAGTCTCCCACATGCCTTTTGGTGAACACCAAACGTGTTTGCCTTTTTTTTTCTTAAAGCAATGGCTTTTTTCTGGACACTTCTGTAAAGCCCAGCTCTGTGGAGTGTACGGCTTAAAGATACTCCAATCTCCACTGTGGAGGTTTGCAGCCCCTTCAGGGTTATCTTTGGTCTCTTTGTTGCCTCTCTGATTAATGCCCTCCTTGCCTGGTCCGTGAGTTTTGGTGTGCGGCCCTCTCTTGGCAGGTTTGTTGTGGTACCATATTCTTTCCATTTTTTAATAATGGATTTAATGGAGCTCCGTGGGATGTTCAAAGTTTCAGATATTTCTTTATAACCCAATCCTGATCTGTACTTCTCCACAACTTTGTCCCTGACCTGTTTGGAGAGCTCCTTGGTCTTCATGGAGCCGCTTGCTTGGTGGTGCCCCTTGCTTAGTGGTGTTGCAGACTCTGGGGCCTTTCAGAACAGGTGTGTATGTATATATATACTGAGATCATGTGAGAGATCATGTGACACAGATTGCACACAGGTGGACTTTATTTAACAAATTATGTGACTTCTGAAGGTAATTGTTTGCACCAGATCTTATTTAGGGGCGTCATAGCAAAGGGGGTGAATACATATGCACGCACCCCTTTTCAGTTTTTTTATTTTTTCGAATGTTTTGAAATAAGTACTTTTTTTCACTATTTTGTGCATGTCCTTTACATGAAATCCAAATAAAAATCCATTTAAATTACAGGTTGTAATGCAACAAAATAGGAAAAATGCCAAGGGGATGAATACTTTTGCAAGGCACTGTACTAATTTGTTTCGTAAATTACAGCAGACTTTGACTGTGTTTTTCCTCCTCAATTAATTGGAATTGTGCACTCGATAGGACAAAACCAATCAACAATTGGTCTGTCTGTGAGAGTTTTTGTCTTTAAAAGCAAATGAAAGCAAAATAAATGACACGTTTTTCTGTCAACTATGTAAAGTCAACTTGACAAATATGAAGGACATTTTCAGTGTAAAGTCAATTCATATTTGGACCATGAAGGAAGCAGCAAAATTAACTCAAACACAATTATTTGTTTTCAATTTTCAGGATGCATGAAGGAAGTATTAAGTTCCGGTGGTATGCATTGAAAGATGTAGCCTTTTTGTGGCATTCTTTTGCAAATTACTATGAATTAACAAACTTATTTCCTAAAACTTGTCAATACTAAACATCATGTTATGTGACAATAAATAACTAGCAGGTCTATTAGGCTCCAGCAGCTAGAATCTGTCTGTCCACAATTCAACTGTGGGAACATGGCGGCTCTCAACACCAGATAACAGAAAGAGCTGGCCGCTACTATACGAAAGATTGTTTGTGAGGAGATTACCTCTGCCCTCTACTTACAATTAAAACTGGTAAATGAATCATTGACAGTGCTCAATACTAAAGTGGATACCTATTCAACTGAAGTGGAAAGTCTGGAGAAGACAGCCAATGTGACAGAGGTGCGACTCCATGACCTGGAAACAGCACAAGCTAAGTTGGAAGGGAAATTCAAACTATTAAAAGAAAAAACTGAATCACTCGAAACTCCTGCAAATTCACAGAACTTGAAACTGGTGTGTAAATGGGCAACCCAACTTCATTCATGAGCAATCTTTTCTATAAACCGTGTTGGCTCAGGAGAAGCTGGGTCCCATGCCGCTGATTAATATTTCTCACCGCACGGGTCAACTCTGCAACGTCTCTTGCTGTATTATTGTATAGATCCACAGCTTTAAATGCCACTATAAAATATGCAGTTTTGTCACACAACACAATGCCACAGATATCTCAAGGTTTGAGGGAGTGTGGAATTGGCATGCTGACTGCAGGAATGTCTACCAGAGCTGTTGCCAGATAATTTAATGTTCATTTCTCTAACATAAGCTGCCTCCAATGTCATTTTAGAGAATTTGGCAATATGTCCAACCAGCCTCACAACCGCAGACCATGTGTAACCACGCCAGCCCAGGACCTCCACATCCGGCTTCTTCACCTGCGGGATTGTCTGTGACCAGCCACCCTGAAAGCTGAAGAAACTGAGGAGTATTTCTGTCTGTAATAAAGCCCTTTTGTATGGAAAAACTCATTATGATTGGCTGGGCCTCTCTCACAAGTGGGTTTGCCCATGACTGCGCCCCTGCCAAGTCATGTGAAATCCATTGATTAGGGCCTAATGAATTTATTTCAATTGACTAATTTCCTTATATGAACTGTAACTCAGTAAAATCATTGAAATCTTTGCATGTTGCGTTTATATTTTTGTTCAGTATACATTCAGGTGAGATAAAGAACTCAGTAGGGTTGTTGAGAACAGTGTGTAGTCAGGGGGAGCACACAGAATTTACTTTGAGATTGTAGAGGCCAATCAAAATACCCTATTGTCAGGCTCAACATGCGAGAGACTGGGGTTAATCCACTTCACCATCCCTTCAGAGCTGCACAAGGTAGAACATAGAGGTAAAGGGACTCTAACTGAGCAGCACCTTGTTAGTGCATACCATCAATCAATCAATGTATTTATGAAGCCCTTTTTACATCAGCCGATGTCACAAAGTGCTATACAGAAACCCAGCCTAAAACCCCAAACAGCAAGCAATGCAGATGTAGAAGCACGGTGGCTAGGATAAACTCCCTAGAAAGGCAGGAACCTATGAAGAAACCTAGAGGAACCAGGCTCTGAGGGGTGGCCAGTCCTCTTCTGGCTGTGCCAGGTGGAGATTATAACAGTACATGGCCTAGATGTTCAAACGTTCATAGACGACCAGCAGTGTCAACTAATAATAATCACAGTGGTTGTAGAGGGTGCAACAGGTCAGCACCTCAATAGTTAATGTCAGTTGGCTTTTCATAGCCGATCATTCAGAGTTAGAGACTATTGCAGAATAAATACTGGAGGCTGAGACAGGAGGGGTCGGGATGTTTTACCAGGATGTTTTCAACCACCCCATAGAGTCACTACCGGGTGACGTTCCACTTCGAGCTCGACAACAGCATCACACCGGTGCAGTGTGCCCCTAGAAATTTCTCAGTGGCTCTGAAGGCAGCAGTTAAGGCACAGCTGGACAAACATGAGAAGGACGGCCACCTAGCCATTGTCACCGACTGGATTAGCAACAAGATCAGACCAGTTCAGCCAGACTGAGTGATCTCTGTTTCATGCCCGCAGTTTGCCTGTGAGAAATTCCGAAAATTTGCTAAAGAATGGGACTTTGAACCTGCCACATCTTCACCAAGACACCCGAAAGCCAACGTCAAAGCAGAGTCGGCTGTGAAGATTATAAAGAGCCTGTGTAAAAAGGCAGCCAGCGCAGGTTATGATCCACGGGAAGCCATCCTCCATTTGAGAAACACATCCCACAGAGGGCATGTACAGAAGCACAGCGGTTGCCATCTACCGGTGCAACCGGGTGGACCTGAGACCGGCAGAGAAAACCCCACCTGGGCACCCAGACCACTCACCGATCGGCCCAGTAGCCCAGCGGCCCAGTAGCCCAGCTCGGGCCAGACAAGACAGTGTTATCATCAGTGACACAGAGGAGAGTGACACTGGCCCCACTGAACTCTCACACAAACCAGCCAGGCAGGTTTATCATACCCCTCCCCAGCCTGCAGGCAGCCTACCACACAGGGCAGTATCAGTACTTCTCCAGCAGTGGCAGGCTGGTGAAAGCGCCTGAAAGACTTCATCTGTAGTGTTACAAACTACATTTGTTATTGAAAGAAGACGTGTTAATGACAGGTTTAATCTTTACTCACACATTTATATGTAATATTTTTATTTAGATGTTTGCAGTCACTTGCTGGTGCTATTGTTTACAACGAAAGCGAGACGTTACAGGGAGTAGCCTACCTCTTAGTGGGACTCGGTCCCCACCTATTGGCCTTCATGTGTACTGCACCTTATGCATGTACTATGGTTGCATTCTGGGCCATCCCGTCATTCCATATTAACATGACTGAAGTATGCGCAAAGCTCAGATTCCGTACCATTACTATCACACAAACAGCTTCATCCACCTGGCAAAATTCATCTTGACCTTCCAGGACACAACGCCCACGTTTTCTACTGCCAAGGAGGCACAAGGCTCAAGACTTCTTGGAGAAGCATATCAAACCCAACACACATGGGGATAAGCCAACAGATGGAACCCCATGACCTTATCATTATTAAAGTATGCTATCCATGCATAATCACGCAGCCTAGTCTATGGCTTTGACGCTGCCCTAAGTGTATGACAATTATGAGGACACCCCTCATGTTTGGGTACAAGGAACAGTGGCAATCCGTCATTCATGGCAGGTGAGGCAGAGCCCAACATGTTTAGAGACCCACATTTTTAGCAAAGAAATGGGCTTGCACGGGTTGGTATGTTATTTTGGCATTAATCCATGTCACATACCAGTTTACAAACAATGTAAAAATATATATATATCATTGAGGTAATAAATCTGCATACAAACATGGTCTCTTATTCGTTTTCTTGAGTAAGGCAGCTCCAAAATGCAGGTGTTTCAACATAGCTTAGTGCTTTCTGTGGTGGTGGGGCAAGCCAGTAGAAGATACGGAGCGTTGCGCCATGATTGGCTCAGTGTTCTGTCACTCATGGGGATACTACGTCACCTCCAAGTCTATGGTTAGGCCTCGGAAATCCGAGCCCCTTGGATGCTGTCATAGAGTTACATTAGAAGTGCCCATCCAAGAAGCCTCAAGGTCATTGGCCACAGATAAAATGACGTCAAATCACATTATATGTACAGCAGCTTCGATTGAACTGATCATGTCAACGTCATACTTTCAACGTCATCTTAGCTAGCAGTCATCATCATGAATCAGTCTGCAATCTACTGGCAAATCCTTTTTAATCCTTGTCATATGAAGATAAATTATAGATAAAACGTATTGGTGCTCATCGGCCATTGGACATAAACATTACACAACAAGATGGAAATCTCAAATTCAACAATGAGTGGTTTGGAAGGAATCACTGACAGTGGCTGTGTGGTCCCAAATCTGTGATTAAGGGGCTCTTTTTTTTAAATGATTAACATTAATCATTGGCCATGCTGTTAATGAAGCATGACTTGCGCCGCGCTCAAAACAACTGTTAACTCTGAACTGCGAAAACTTGACTTCAAGACAACTGGGAAGTAACTCCGACTGGAAAAATCACCTTTGAACAGTCATCCAACTCGGAATTGTAAATCCGGCCTCTTTCTAGAGCTACGACCTGAAGATCCGCCGCGCCATCTTCCTGTTCAAGTGAGCACAGCACAACAAGGTGAGTCCAAAAATGTATTGTATGCTGCTGCATAAATGATGTAATACGCCAGGGAGATATGTATACTGTAGCTAAGAAAGTAATACTAAGTGTATGTTGTGTAGTAAGATGTTAGTAGCCCATGTGCCTCACCCTAATAATTTGGTCTATTTACCCCTCTTAATTTCGCCTACTGTTCTGACTTGGTGGTGCACATGTAGCCTATAACCTGTTTTAGAAAAATGTAATCATCAAATATTGTAAGAGCTTTCAATGTCTGCTTATATTCCCCCTTTATTTATCCTACGGTTCTGACTTGGTTTACAGGGAGAACATTAAGAACGGCCCATGTTCTGAATTCTGCCGCTGTACATTTCAAAAGTGCTAAACAAATAGTTATATTGACTATGTCCGTCCTAGCTCGCTCATTAATGTGTTAATCGAAATTACGGATTGCCTCTTATCCGCTTGTCCTACCCTTATGCCATAGTTTGTACATCTCAATTGTCATTAGAAACCACATTTGTTTAAGCAAGTCAGCCATATCAGCTATGTTTTTTTTTAAAGGCAGTAAATGAGGTTGAATGAACTTTGTCACCGTTATAGTGCACCCGATGTCACAGGAAGGCCACTGCCTGTTTACTCCGCTATCATCCTGAATGCGAGGTCATTACAAGTGCATCAAAACTAGGTCAGAGAGACTGAAAAACAGCTTATTTCAAGGCCTTAAGACTGTTAAATAGCCATCACTAACACTGCCTACATACAGACTTGAAATCATTGGCCACTTTAACAATGGATCACTAGTCACTTCAATAATGCTACTTTAATAATGTTTACATATCTTGTATTACTCATCTCATATGTATATATTGCATTTTATACCATCTATTGCATCTTGCCTATGCCGCTCTGTCATTGCTCATCCATATATTTATATGTATATATTCTTATTCCATTCCTTTACCTAGATTTGTGTGTATTAGGTAGTTGTTGTGGAATTGTTAGATTACATGTTAGTTATTGCTGCACTGTTAGAACTATAAACACAAGCATTTCACTACACTCGCAATAACATCTGCTAACCATGTGTATGTGACCAATAAAATGTGATTTTGATTTGATTAATGTATTGTTTAGTGTTGTGTTGCATTGTTGGCATGCATCCCACTTGTTTCTTTTTTGCCCCATCAAGATAAACATGCTAAAATCACCACTGACAAGGAACAATATTAGCATTATTGCTGAGCATTGAACTTGTTTTTATTATATTGCCAATGGGCCATGACATTTACACAGCGATGACACCACACCAATTAATGAACAATATTTGGAGGTGTCATACATACTGGGACTTTTCTTGTGTGGCTACAGCGCATTGAATCCATTTGGCCTAAATATGACAATTTAAGTTGGTAGCTATCCCCCTACTAATTTGTGTTTAATTTAGTATTTATGTTTTGCTACTGGCAAGGAAAGATGGCCAGTCCCATATGGGCTACTACTACACAATGTCTTGCTGTTGATGCCTGTCCTCCTCTGTTGAGGCTACTGAATTTACCTCATAGGGAGCAGTTATTATACTGTATAAGATCTAGAGCAGTGGTCACCAACCTGTTCGATCACCAAGACATTCCCAGTCGATCACCAAACATTTCTGTAAAAAACAACAACGATAAAGCCTTCGTTTAGCAGTGTTCCCAGTAGGTACACTTGATTCAGCAGCCTTAGCGCCGGGAAGGCAAAGTGTTCCCATTTTGAACCATTTCATGTGTCTGAAAGGTAGAAATCTGTCTACCCGGCAGGCCCAGAGAGCAAATCAAATGCACATACACTACAGGCCTACCGCTGGCCAATCAGATAGCTCAGATCACTGTTCCTCGCGCCATAGACTGTAAAAAAAGAAAAAAAAAAAGAAGAAGAAGCCTCGAGCACAAAGCAGAGTTGATAATGTGATATTCCAAAACCGTGACCTAAGAGAGACAACGGATACAGCAAAGAGCTGCTGTTTTATGAGTAAATTTATGTTTAAGTTGTTATTCAGCACCGTCAACATTTTGTCAGTGGTGGAAAAAGTACTCTATTGTCATACTTGAGTAAAAGTAAAGATTCCTTAATAGAAAATAAAAGTGAATGTCACCCTGTAAAATACTATTTAAGTAAAAGTAAAAGTATTTGGTTTTAAATATACATAAGTATAACAAATAAATGGAATTGCTAAAATGTAAGTAAAAGTATAAATCATTTTAAATCCCTTATATTAAGCAAAACAGACGGCATCATTTTCTTGTTTAAATGTATTTATGGGTATCCAGGGGCACATATCATCAGGCCTTCTACTGTTGTGTCGTTCAACAAACTTGATGATTGAGTTGGATGTGTGCATGGCCATGCAGTCATGGGTGAACAGGGAGTACAGGAGAGGGCTGAGCACGCACCATTGTGGGGCCCCTGTGTTGAGGATCAGCGAAGTGGTGGTGTTGTTTCCTACCTTCATCACTTGGGGGGCGTTTGTCAGGAAGTCCAGGACCCAGTTGCACAGGGCGGGGTTCAGATCCAGGGCCCCGAGCTTAATGATGGGCTTGGAGGGTACTATGGTGTTGAATGCTGAGCTATAGGCAATGAACAGCATTCGTACATAGGTATTCCTCTTGTCCAGATGGGATAAGGCGTGTGCAGTGCAATGGCGATTGCATCGTCTGTGGATCTATTGGGGCGGTAAGCAAATTTAAGTGGGTCTAGGGTGTCAGGTAAGGTAGAGGTGATATGATCCTTGATTAGTCTCTCAAAGCACTTCATAATGACAGAAGTGAGTGTTACGGGGCAATAGTTATTTAGTTCAGTTACCTTTGATTTCTTGGGTACAGGAACAATGGTGAACATCTTGAAACATGTGGGGACAGCAGAATGGGATAGGGAGAGATTGAATATGTACGTAAACACTCCAGCCAGCTGGTCTGCTCATGCTCTGAGTACGCGGCTAGGGATGCTGTCTGGGCCGGCAGTCTTGCGAGGGTTAACACGCTTAAATGTCTTACTCACGTCGGCCACGGAGAAGGAGAGGCCACAGTCCTTGGTAGCGGGCCGCATCAGTGGCACTGTGTTATCCTCAAAGTGGGTGAAGATGTTTAGCTTGTCCGGAAGCAAGACGTCGGTGTCCGCGACGTGGCTGGTTTTCCCTTTGTAGTCCGTGATTGTCTGTAAACCCTGCCACATATGTTTCGTGTCTGACCCGTTGAATTGCGACTCCACTTTGTCTCTATACTGACGTTTTGCCTGTTTGATTGCCTTACGGAGGGAATAACTACACTGTTTGTATTCGGCCATATTCCCAGTAACTTTGCCATGGTTAAATGCGGTGGTTCGTGCTTTTAATTTTGTGCGAATTATGCCATCTATCCACAGTTTCTGGTTAGGGTAGGGTTTTAATAGTCACAGTTGGTACAACATCTCCTATACACTTCCTGATAAACTCAGTCACCATATCAGTGCAATCGTCAATGTTATTCTAGGAGGCTACCCGGAACATATCCCAGTCCACGTGATCAAAACAATCTTGAAGCATGGATTCCGATTGGTCAGACCAGTGTTGAACAGTCCTTAGCACGGGTACTTACTGTTTGAGTTTCTGCCTATAGGAAGGGAGGAGCAAAATGGAGTCGTGATCAGATTTGCCAAAGGAAGGGCGGGGGAGGACCTTGTAGGCATCCCGGAAGTTGGAGTAGCAGTGCATGTACTACAGTCAATGTGTTGATACAACTTCAGTAGCATTTTTTTCAAATGTGCTTTGTTAAAATCCCCAGCAACAATAAATGCGGCCTCAGGATATGTGGTTTCCAGCTTGCATAAAGTCCAATGAAGTTCTTTGAACTTGGTGATATCGGCTTGAGGGGGAATATACACGGCTGTGTCTATAACCAAAGAGAATTCTCTTGGGAGGTAATACGGTCAGCATTTGATTGTGAGGTATTCTAAGTCGGGTGAACAAAAGGACTGTCACATGGGATGACGCAGGAGAGACGAAGCAGGTACGGGGAGTAAACATTTAATAAAGAACGGACATGGCACGAGACAGGAACAGCGTCAGCAAACTAATAACACAGACAAAAACAATGAATGCAGCAGCGGGGAACAGAGCTAGGAAACAGACAAATATAGGGGAGGTAATAAACAGATGATAAGTGAGTCCAGGTGAGTCCAATATCGCTGAAGGGCGTGATGAGGGAAGGCAGGTGTGCGTGATGGATAGCAGAAGTGCGTAATGCAGGGTAACCTGGCGCCCTCAAGACCAGGGGGAGGGAAGAGCGGGAGCAGACGTGACAAGGACTTGAGTTCCTGTATGTTATCACAATCACACCATGAGTAGTTAATCATGAAACATGTACCCCCGCCCTTCTTCTTCCTAGAGAGATATTTATTCCTGTCTGTGCGATGAACTGAGAACCCAACTGGCTATACGGATAGTATATCCCGAGTGAGCCATGTTTCCGTGAAACAGAGTATGTTACAATCCCTGATGTTTCTTTGGAAATCCTCGCCCTGAGCTCGTCAACTTCATTATCCAGAGACTGAACAGTAGCAAGTAATATACACGGAAGCGGTGGGTGGTGTGCGCGCCTCCTGAGTCGGACTAGAAGTCACTCTGAACACCTCTTCTCCACTGGCGGTGTTTTGGATCAGCCTCTGGAATCAGTTAAATTGCCCTGGGGGGTACGAACAAAGGATCCGATCCGGGAAAGTTGTATTCCTGGTTGTAATGCTGGTGAGTTATCGCCGCTCTTCTGTATGTAATAACACATAAAAAATGTGGGCTAACAATGTAAGAAACAACACATAAAAAAAAACGAAATACTGCAAAGTTGATTTGGAGCTAGAAGCACAGCTGCCCTATCTGTCTGCACCATTTTCATATATATGACAATCAGATGCAGGCCATCAGTCCACAAGCAATACAACAGATTATCTATTACCAGTGTGATCATTCACCTACAATTTTTAAATATTATTTCAAAATGGTCTGAGAAGAACAACATTGGCAGGGCAATTCATGCATAGCCAATATGCAGTGATCATGTATTGGGCCTTTAGCCTACTGCACAAACCTCATCGCTACAGAACAGTTTTTATTTGGTTAATGTTTTATAGGCTTATGTTTAAGTCATGTTTAAAAATAAAATCTGAGCGGTAGATCTCAGCATTAATTTTGACTCAGGAAGTGATCTTGACTCAGAAAAGGAAGGTGACCACTGACTTCACTTTTTGCACATACCCTCTTCTTTTTTTGTACTTAGTATAGAGCACATAAAGGAGGGGAAATTTTGTTTTAAGGTCATTTAAAGCATATTGCTAATAATAAGATAATGGATTAGGTGCTATTGGTTCTATAGCTATCCTAGCTAGCTATCTGACTGTTTAGGCATTAGGCTTGCATCTGTCACATCTTTGTTTTCATTTTCCTCATTACCCACCCTAACTCATCAAGTCTGCTAACTTAATTGTAAAGATCTGATTTGGTTACTTATTTTGTTTTAATTTATTATAATTAATACAATTATTATTTTATACCTTAAGACCAAAAATGTGCTGCTTAAGAGACTCCATATGAGCATCTTCTGAGTGGGGAGCGACCAATGGGTGGGTTTGCATTGTGTGCCCCCCCAAACCCCTCTTTTACTCTGCTGCTACTCTCTGTTTATCATATATGCATAGTCACTTTAACTATACATTAATGTACATACTACCTCAATTGGCCCGACCAACCAGTGCCCCTGCACATTGGCTAACCGGGCTATCTGCATTGTGTCCCACCACACACCAACCCCTCTTTTACGCTACTGCTACTCTCTGTTCATCACATATGCATAGTCACTTTAACCATATCTACATGTACATAATACTTCAATCAGCCCGACTAACCGGTGCCTGTATGCAGCCTCGCTACTGTTATAGCCTCGCTACTGTTTTTTCCACTGTATTTTTACTGTTGTTTTTATTTATTTACTTACTTATTGTTCACATAATACCTTTTTTGCACTGTTGGTTAGAGTCTGCAAGTAAGCATTTCACTAAGGTCTACACCTGTTGTATTTGGCGCACGTGACAAATAAACTTTGATTTGATTTCCCTGTGCGTCCTACTTTTTATTTTACATCTATGGGCTTATCAACACTAAAGATAACAATTACATTTTAGAAAAAACAACAGCAACACTAGCTATTCTCTTGTGCAATTTTAAAGGCCTTAATTAATAGTCCTATCAAACATTCTAGCTGTCTTGATATTCTAGCAAGAAACTATTGTGAACGGATCAGCTTGTCCAAAGCATCCTAACACAGGCGGGAGACATGAAATGAACAGACCAGAGGCAGTGGTTCCTTTTCTTTTGTATCGTTTACTAAACGGGTCTTCTTTCGTTCGTCAAAATAACTCCAGTACAGGGAACATCCAACGCTGAAACACCAGCGTAACAAAACAAATAAACAAACTAAGCCGTTGACCAAAAGGCCGTGGCCATAAAGGGAAAGCAAAACAACAAGCGGCTACTCCTGTCTTAGACTATAGTCTACACGTAACAGTTACACGAGGAACTCTTCTTTCTACCTAAAGCCTGCCTTGGTTAACAGAGACAAGGTGCCCAGTCACAGAAGCTTTATGTGAGGTAGGAAAAAACCGACATCCTCACAGGCCTCTACTCCCAATCCTCCCCCAGCTCCTCTCCTGGCACACCTATATAGGAGGAAGAAACAAACAAAGCAATTAGTGGGCCCAGCTGTGTACTAATTGGCTTTACACTGAGTACCTATCCCCTGAGGAGGGTGCTGTCGTGTCATCTTCCTCCGGCTGGTCATTGAACTCTCACACTATATTGATATAGCAATGCTCCAAGAAATACACCTGCTCCAAAAGGAGACACCTAGAATAGAGAACCATTTGTACAAACTGGCAGATTTTTAATCAGCACCAAACAAAACTAAGGGTGTAATAATAATGATACATAAGAAACTCAAAATCACCACCCTTGATAAAGGCGAAAAACCAAGAAGGCAGAATCAATTTCCTTAAATGTCTCCATAATGGAAAGAAAATGGCCTTTATTAATGTGTATGCTTTAAGTTCATATGATCCTAACTGTTTTGATTCTCTGAACAGCATATTGATAGAATTAACCAAATTCCAAATGGTTATTGGGACAGACAAGAATGCCATTCTGGACATGCGGGGCAAACCTAATAAGACCAACTACAATCCACAGGCAACCAAGCCTCTCCAACATATACTCTCTGATCACCACCTCATTGATGCCTGGCGAGCTCAAAACCCTAAAGCAAAATAATACACTTTCTATTCAACCAGGCACAAAACATTCTACTGAATCGATTTCATATGAACCTACAGTATCTGATCATCATGCTTACTACTGCCAGATACACATTTCAGAATCTCCTGAAAGAGCCACAAGATGTCACTTTAATGTTTTCTTACTACAAAATCCTACTTTCTGTGAACAATTTGAAACTGAAAAGTCAGTTGATGATCCTCTGATTTTATAGGACACTGTTCAACTGAATTTGCATCTGGGCTGAATAAATCACAATTAAAGAAGATATCAGAATTGGAAAGGTTGTTAATGATGTTAGAGCATTCTCAGTGTGACAAATTGAAAATGTAGAGTTTCCATCAACCTCGAACGCAATGTACATATCAAAGAACACCGCAGTTCGCGGGTAGAGTAGTGGGTGAAACCATTCACTTAAGGAAAAGGTGTGATATAAATAAAGTTTCCTTTCATTATGTGTTGTCAAATTCATACAAATATTTGCTGCCATTGTAGGAAGGTTACCAATACGAGAGGTCTTCGGACTTACCATTTTTTTATTATTTTCTTTGAAAGAACAACTAGTGGGTTTGGAGTGCTTCTCCCCTATTTGGAAAGTTGGTCTGCCTGCTCTTCAGTCTGAGAGACATATTCTGAGAGCAGGTTTGTGTCTCCTTTTTTTGGAAAACGGGTTCATATTCAATAGTGAATGTGACTATGTAAACTCAGCAAAAAAAGAAACGTCCCTTTTTCAGGACCCTGTCTTTCAAAGATAATTCGCAAAAATCCAAATAACTTCACAGATCTTCATTGTAAAGGGTTTGAACACTGTTTCCCCTGCTTCTTCAATGAACCGTAAACAATTAATGAACATGCACCTGTGGAACGGTCATTAAGACACAAACAGCTTACATACAGTAGGCAATTAAGGTCACAGTTATGAAAACTTAGGACACTAAAGAGGCCTTTCTACTGACTCTGAAAAACACCAAAAGAAAGATGCCCAGGGTCCCTGCTCATTTGCGTGAACGTGCCTTAGGCATGCTGCAAGGAGGCATGAGGACTGCAGATGTGGCCAGGGCAATAAATTGCAATGTCCGTGCTGTGAGACGCCTAAGACAGCGCTACAGGGAGACAGGACGGACAGCTGATCGTCCTCGCAGTGGCAGACCATGTGTAACAACACATGCACAGGATCGGTACATCCGAACATCACACCTGCGGGACAGGTACAGGATGGCAACAACAACTGCCCGAGTTGCACCAGGAACGCACAATCCCTCAATCAGAGCTCAGACTGTCCGCAATAGGCTGAGAGAGGCTGGACTGAGGGCTTGTAGGCCTGTTGTAAGGTCCTCACCAGACATCACTGGCAACAACGTTGCTTATGGGCACAAATCCACCGTCGCTGGACCAGACAGGACTGGCAAAAAGTGCTCTTCACTGACGATTCGCGGTTTTGTCTCACCAGGTGATTGTCGGATTCGCGTTTATCGTCGATGGAATGAGCATTACACCGAGGCCTGTACTCTGGAGCGGGATCGAATTGGAGGTGGAGGGTCTGTCATGCTCTGGGGCGGTGTGTCACAGGATCATCAGACTGAGCTTGTTGTCATTGCAGGCAATCTCAACGCTGTGCGTTACAGGGAAAACATCCTCCTCCCTCATGTGGTACCCTTCCTGCAGGCTCACCCTGACATGACACTCCAGCATGACAATGCCACCAGCCAATACTGCTCGTTCTGTGCATGATTTCCTGCAAGACAGGAATGTCAGTGTTCTGCCATGGCCAGCGAAGAGCCCGGATCTCAATCCCATTGAGCACGTCTGGGACCTGTTGGATCAGAGGGTGAGGGCTCATTCCCCCCAGAAATTTCTGGGAACTTGCAGGTGCTTTGGTGGAAGAGTGGGGTAACATCTCACAGCAAGAACTGGCAAATCTGGTGCAGTCCATGAGGAGGAGATGCACTGCAGTACTTAATGCAGCTGGTGGCCACACCAGATACTGACTGTTACTTGATTTTGATCCAACCTTTGATCAGGGACACAACATCTCAGTTGTTGAATCTTATGTTCATACAAATATTTACACATGTTAAGTTTGCTGAAAATAAACGCAGTTGACAGTGAGAGGACATTTCTTTTTTTGCTGAGTTTATATATTTATTTTACCGTTAATGTATTTAAGGCCTATTTCGGCAAGTTAGCTCTTTAGGCATCATCAGCAGTGGTGACGGTTTTGGAGAGTCTGGCGTGCCCAAAGTAAAATGCCTGCCACTCAGGCCCAGAAACTAGGATATGCACATAATTAGTACTATTGGATAGGAAACACTCTGAAGTTTCTAAAACTTAAAATAAAAGTCTGTGAGTATAACAGAACTGATATAGCAGGCGAAAACCCAAGGAATTTCCAGAACTTTTTTTGTGACATTTCCTCCGTTTGATAGGCTTCCTATTGAAATCCATGTATAATAGCTCCCAGATTGCAGTACCTATGGCTTCCACTAGATGTCAACAGTCTTTAGACAGTGCTTGAAGGCTTTATCATTGAACAGAACCGTACAGAAGAAGAAATAGTGAAGGGACCATGGATGTCAATAACGTTTCCTTGGCACGAGACCGTGAGCGCGCCCCACTTTATTTTCCTTTAGTTTAGGATATCATCCGAGTGAAATATAATCGTTAATATTCATAAAAGTATACCTAAGGATGCATTATAAATTATGTTTGATTTGTTTGGGCAAAGTTCATAGGTATCATTTGAACGCTTTCTCTTCACTGTACAACGGGCGACTCGACGGTGGATTTTCTGAACATAACGCGTCAACCAAATGGAGATTTATGGATATAATAAATAACCTTTTCTAACAAAATAACCATGGATTCTCTTGTTTGGACACTTGGGATGCCCTCAGCAGAAGTTCTTCGAAAGGTACGTGGTTTATTTCAGCTCTTATGGGTTTTGTGTGACCCACGCTGGACATGAATTTATGCTAATGCATAAATATGAGAGGCACTATCCTCAAAAAATCTAATCTTTTTGAAATCTGACAATGCTGTAATAGTGCCAAGAATCAGAACTTTTGATGACTATGTAACACTTGTATATTGATGAATGTTTAATAATTCAACTTTTGGATTTTGAATTTGGCGCCTTACATTTCACCGGGATTGGGGTAGCACCCCAATGATCCTTAAGTGTTTTTAACCACGTTTTGCCATGTTAATGACGAGCTAGCTAGCACCGTCAGTCTGTGCACTGTAATGTCACGCTAGCTATTGCTAGCAGGTGATATATCAAAATATTAAGTGAATGTTTATTTTCTTACTACCTTACAAGGTTTATATAAAAAGGGTTGTACTTGTGCTCTGTATTTATGGATTAATATCACTTCACATTGAGGGCGTGTATCATTACTGTTGCTCCTATCTAAAATATACATTGTGTCCTACCTAACCAGTGAACGAGTGGCTGTGACAGTCCTGTCAATGCCTGTCATCAAGGTTTGATATCTTTTACTGCAGGTATGCTTTTCTGTATTTTTGTCCGTGTGCCTTTCTTCTGAGGGGCTATGTGAAGTTGGTTACATCAGCAAACACTTTTTTCAGACCAAGTAGCGACTATTCAAGACAGAGTCAAGACAAAACTAAATCTATTGATAAGACAGAGAGAAGAATTTGCCACCCATCGCGTTAGACTCAACCTTTACTTCCATGGTAATCAACCCAGCCGTCTACTGGCTAACGCGCTTAGCACTAATGATGAATTAGCGTATATTGCAACTATTGAATCTGAAATCAGGTGAATTACTATCAGAACCCAAATTAATCAACCAAAGATTATCCCGTTCTATAAAGAATTGTACACCTCTGATTGTAAATCCGCACCAAGATAGATTGAGTTCTTTAAAAAAATAAATATATATAAGAAGTCCTGTTCTCTCAATGGAGGAAGCCGGCTTGCTGTGAGCCCAAATCTCTCTCCATGAACTCCATAACATGAGTAAAGGCAAATCACCTGGTTGAGGTCTATTTAACATTTTGGAACCAATTTGGTCCACTGTTACTTTAAATGATTTACACAGCCGTTCACAAAGACTCATTTTGAAGGGATGCAACCTTTTTTTATATATAAAAATGTAAGGACGCCACCCAGTGTTCTCACAATCGCCCCCTATCTTTGATAAACTACTTAACCAAATCCGTATATCCGGACCAAATCCGGGTTTGTTAAAAAACAATTATCCTCAGATAACCTCCGTCGTCTGTTACTTAACTTACATGCTTCATCAGAAACCAAAGCTCATTGGGCAGTTCTATCTCTCGACGCAGAAAAAGCTTTATGTTAATCCCTCAACCATAGTAATAATAAGCAATACCTGCTCTGTTTTCGTTCAAAATAACTAGAAGTAGTGTAGCAGTGCTCTTCTTGCGTTGTGTTGTGAACGATCATCGACAAGGACTCCAGCATGTAGCACCATTCAAGAGTGTATTATCTGATAGGGAAACGGCACTGATAGCACTTCATGCAATGCAGCCAAAACAGATCGTTCTACTCTCTGCCCACGCGCTGATTTGGCGCTTGTTGATTGGGGTAACCATAGTTATTCAAAATAATGCATGTTTACCTCAACAGGAATAAATGAAAATTACAATGCACAATATACTAATAATTTCACAAATGTACCTGATAGAGAAACAGCACAGATAGCACATCATGCAATGCAGTCACCACAGATCATTCTACTCTCTGCATGCCCTATACATGAAACACCCCCAGACACAGTGTATAACCACCTAGCATTAGCTGAAATTATATTCACAAAGGAAACACGACACATCTGATGTACAATACTCAAGAAATGTTTACAAACAAATTGATATAACTTGTACATTCCAATCTGCACTTAGGAGTATAAAAATCACATAAATTACTTAAATTGTTTGTATTTGTGTTGTACATGTAGCCCCCACCCATCAAGAAAATTGGTCACAAAAAAAGATAAATGTAAGAAGATGTAGTGTTCACATAACTAGGACAACTGGATCTAAAATAGAACAGTATTGCTATTAGCCAGATTCATGAATTGTCCAAGTGTCCAATTCTTTTTTTAACTATTCAAGTCACAGTTGATTACTCTTTGTATCTGAATAGTCCACTCTTACCTTTTGACTGCTCATCCCCAGGGGATTTCAAAAGTTAGGGGCATGGTGATTACTCACGTAAGCCCCGGAAAGTCCCATATTGAATTAAATGGATTATGGGATGTAATGGGAATGTTGCTTTGTACAGTGTGCCTAGGTTGCAAAGGGAGGGTATATTCCTGCACTGTAAAAAAAAACATGTTGATTCAACATACCATTGTAAGGCAACCAGCTGCAAAAGGATTGTGAGTTTGCTCAACAGTTGGGCATAAATCTGAACCAGCATACTGTACATGTACATTCTTAAGTTTAATTGTATGTTCACTCAACTTAGATTTTTAGGTTGAATGAACATACAATACGAACTTGAGAATTTATTATACCTTATCTACATATTTCCCAGCATGCCTTGCTTTTTGTTTGAATTATAGTTGCCAGTGTTATGATATGGGAGGAAGGTTAGTGTTAGGACATAGACAAACACACTACCCTGATACACTTCCACACTCCAGGTGGCAGCACTAACTGGGTGAGGGCTGTGTTCTTCCAGGAAGCCTTAATAACTCCTCAGGTGCAAGCGATCAAGATGATTGTGACTCAGTGTGAGAGAGGTGTCAGGAAACCTATCAGCCAGACTTTTGTTTGTTTCTATGTGTTCGTTAACCTCTTTAGTTGGGCATGTCTTTTTGTAGTTTGGTTTTTGTACAGATCTATTTTGTCACCATGAACATATGAATAATGTGATGAGGTGCATTCAACACACCTGGTCACACGCTTAAGTCTCACATTTATGCAAACATCAAATAAGGTTACAGACTATGTAGCTTGGCCTAAGACCCCTAGACATAATGAGTGCAGCAAAATCTGGCTAGTTATTGGTTTCATATTACCCCCATGACTATCGGTTAGTGACAGAGTAGAGCTGTCAAAGTTTATGCAAGTGACATGTTTATTGGCTTAAAATTTTTTGACAGCCACAAAGTTTTTTGACAGCCTCTCCTATTTCTATAATTTATCTTCTTATGATTTTAACCGTAACCCTAACTTTAAATTAATACACTGAACAAAAATATAAACGCAACATGCAACAATTTAAAAGATTTACAGTTCATATAAGGAAATCCGTCAATTGTAGTAAATTTATTAGTCCATAACCTATTTATTTCACATGACTGGGAATACAGATATGCATAGGTTGGTCACAGAGACCTTCAAAAAAAGGTAGGGTCGTGGATCAGAAAACCAGTAAATATCTAGTGTGATCACCATTTGCCTCATGCAGTGTGTCACATCTCCTTCTCATGGAGTTGATCTGGCTGTGGATTGTGGCCTGTGGAATGTTGTCCCACTCTTCAATGGCTGTGAGAAGTTGTTGGATATTGGCGGGAACTAGAACACACTGTCGTACATGTCAATCTAGGGCATCCCAAACATGCTCAATGAGTGACATGTCTGGTGAGTATGCAGGCCATGGAAGAACTGGGACATTTTCAGCTTCCAGGAATTGCTTACAGATCCTTGTGACATGGGGCCGTGCATTATCATGCTGAAACATGAGGTGATGGTCCAAACACCAAGAAAGTTGTGAATAGGGCACGGAAATAGCTTTTCCCCCTCAGGAGACTGAAAAGATTTGGCATGGGTCCCCAGATCCTCAAAAAGTTTTACAGCTGCACCATTGAGTGCCTCCTGACTGGTTGCATCACTGCCTGGTATGGCCACTGCTTGGCATCCGATCATGAGGCGCTACAGAGGGTAGTGCGTACAGCCCAGTACAACACTTTGATTTGATTTGTCACGTACACAGTTTACAGCATGTATAAAAGGTGCAGTGAAATGCTTGCGTGCTAGCTCCCTCAACATTGCAGTACAATAATCAGTATCAATAATAAAAAGGCATGCCATGGCTGAGGGAATGAGGTTCTCACCCAAGATGTGACGGTACATGGCCTCGTCCATCGTCCCTTTGATGCGGTGAAGTTGTCCTGTCCCCTTAGCAGAAAAACACCCCCAAAGCATAATGTTTCCACCTCCATGTTTGACGGTGGGGATTGTGTTCTTGGGGTCATAGGCAGCATTCCTCCTCCTCCAAACACGGCGAGTTGAGTTGATGCCAAAGAGCTCCATTTTGGTCTCATCTGACCACAACACGTTCACCCAGTTGTCCTCTGAATCATTCAGATGTTCATTGGCAAACTTCAGACGGGCATGTATATGTGCTTTCTTGAGCAGGGGGACCTTGCGGGCGCTGCAGGATTTTAGTCCTTCACGACGTAGTGTGTTACCAATTGTTTCCTTGGTGACTATGGTCCCAGCTGCCTTGAGATCATTGATAAGATTCTCCCGTGTAGTTTTTGGGTGATTCCTCACCTTTCTCATGATCATCGCAACTCCACGAGGTGAGATCTTACATGGAGCCCCAGGCCGAGGGAGATTGACAGTTCCTTTGTGTTTCTTCCATTTGCGAATAATCGCACCAACTGTTGTCACCTTCTCACCAAGCTGCTTGGCGATGGTCTTGTAGCGCATTCCAGCCTTGTGTAGGTCTACAATCTTGCCCCTGACATCCTTGGAGAGCTCTTTGGTCTTGGCCATGGTGGAGAGTTTGTAATCTGATTGATTGATTGCTTCTGTGGACAGGTGTCTTTTATACAGGTAACAAACTGAGAATAGGAGCACTCCCTTTAAGAGTGTGCTCCTAATCTCAGATTGTTACCTGTATAAAAGACAGCTGGGAGCCAGAAATCTGTCTGATTGAGAGGGGGTCAAATACTTATTTCCCTCATTAAAATGCAAATCAATTTATAAAAATGTTCACATGCGTTTTTCTGGATGTTTTTGTTGTTATTCTCTCTCACTGTTCAAATAAACTCATACTTTTTTCCCCTCACTGTACTTTGTCATAATAAATAATGCCACGTGGTGAATAATAAATAAGTAGCCTAAATATTTGAAGAAATTCTTGTCGTCTATCTCTGATAATGAGTCAGCAGGAAACAGATTTTGCATCTCTATTCTTCCTCTCAGTGTAAGCAGGTGCCTCTATTCTGGCAGAACACATTGAGCTCTTCATTACCCATTCTATATCCTCCTCCATTTGATGTCACACTGGGTGACTCAGAGCTGTCAGGGCAGTCGCCCACAACAGCGAGAAGTACTTTCTAGTAAGCACTCTTGAAATAGCTCGTGTTAATTGTTCATTGGTGTAGGCTCTTCACCCAAATGCACAGTTTGGACAGGGACGCATAGGTTGGATTAGGGGTGAGATGAGGTAGCGGATCAGCGACAGAGGCAGGGAATGGATTAGAGTTCCAATTCTTTAAAAAAGTAATTGGATTAAAGTGGTTCTGGTTAAAATTGGAGGTATGGACAGCGGCCCGACATTCGATCGCAAGTAAACAGCGGTATCGTATCTCCTTTACCCTTTTCACTTGAAGTAAGGACACTAGAAACACACAGCCAATATGCCAGTTGACCTGAATGGGTATTGGAAAATGATCTCCAATGACAACTTTGAGGAGTACATGAAAGCCCTTGGTGAGTTGTTCCAGCATCTTTCATAGAGTTGTGGTGTGCGGGGACTTGAACGTGGATGATGCTCGAGGCTCTGCGGTCAATATTTGCGCTCTAGGCATCAATCAAAACCTAAACCAGGCTTATAGCTAACATTACCACACTGAATATATAGACAAATATAGAGGGCTATAGCTAAAAAAAATGGTTTATGAGCATTGGTAGATACTTACTGTTACTGACATATTGGTTAGTCATTTTGAATACTCTCCAAAATGTACGTTTTTTTTTAAATCATGTTTTCAAAGGATGTCCAAAAAGAGACCAGGATTTACTGAGTTGGATTTAATAAGGCTAATTTAAGAACAAGGCTCCCGAAATTTTACCAGCATATCGAATGTGCCACCCGGGCTGGTAAAATCCTGGACCACTGTTATTCCAACTTCCGTGATGCATACAAGGCTATTCTCCGCCCTCCTTTCGGCAAGTCTGACCATGACTCCATTTTGTTGCTCCCAGCCTACAAACAGAAACTAAAACAGGAAACGCCCGTTCTCAGGTCTGTTCAACGCTGGTCCGACCAATCTGATTCCATGCTGCAAGATTGCTTCGAGCACGTGGACTGGGATATGTTCGGATAGCATCTGACAACAACATTGATGTATACGCTGATTCGGTGAGCGAGTTTATTAGCAAGTGCATTGGTGATGTTGTACCCATAGAAAATATTAAAACCTTCCCCAACCAGAAACCGTGGATTGATGGCAGCATTCGCCAAAAACTGAAAGCGCGAACCACTGCTTTTAACCAGGGTAAGGCTACCGGAAACATGACTGAATACAAACAGTGTAGCTATTCCCTCCGCAAGGCAATCAAACAAGCTAAGCGTCAATATAGAGACAAAGTAGAGTCACAATTCAACGGCTCAGACACAAGAGGAATGTGGCAGGGTCTACAGTCAATCACGGACTACAAAAGAAAACCAGCCCCGTCGCGGACCATGACGTCCTGCTCCCAGACCAACTAAACAACTTCTTTGCTCGCTTTGAGGACAATGCAGTGCCACCGACACGCCCGCTACCAAAACCTGCGGGCTCACCTTCACCGCAGCCAATGTGAGAAAAACATTTAAATGTGTTAACCCTCGCAAGGCTGCCGGCCCAGATGGCATCCCTGGCCGTGTCCTCAGAGCATGCGCAGACCAGCTGGCTGGTGTGTTCACGGACATATTCAATCAGTCCCTATCCCAGTCTGCTGTTCCCACATGCTTCAAGAGGGCCACCATTGTTCCTGTTCCCAAGAAAGCTAAGGTGACTGAGCTAAATGACTATCGCCCGTAGCACTCACTTCCGTCATCATGAAGTGCTTTGAGAGATTAGTCAAGGATCATATCACCTCCATCCTGCCAGACACCCTGGACCCACTCCAATTTGCTTACCGTCCCAATAGGTCCACAGGCAGCCTTGTCGCAATCACACTGCATACTGCCCTAACCCATCTTGACAAGAGGAATACTTATGTAAGAATGCTGTTCATCGACTACAGCTCAGCATTTAACACCATAGTTCCCTCCAAGCTCGTCATTAAGCTCGAGACCCTGGGTCTCGACCCAGCCCTGTGCAACTGGGTCCTGGACTTCCTGACGGGCCGGTCCCAGGTGGTGAGGGTAGGAAACAACATCTCCACTCCGCTGATCCTCAACACTGGGGCCCCACAAGGGTGCGTTCTCAGCCCTCTCCTGTACTCCCTGTTTACCCATGACTGCGTGGCCAAGCACGCATCCAACTCAATCATCAAGTTTGCTGACGACACTACAGTGGTAGACTTGATTACCAACAACGACGAGACGGCCTACAGAGAGGAGGTGAGGGCCCTCGGAGTGTGGTGTCAGGAAAATAACCTCTCACTCAATGTCAGCAAAACAAAGGAGATGATCGTGGACTTCAGGAAACAGGAGAGGGAGCACCCCCCTATCCACATCGAGGGGACAGTAGTGGAGAGGGTGGAAAGTTTTAAGTTCCTCGGCGTACACATCACGGACAAACTGAATTGGTCCACCCACACAGACAGCGTGGTGAAGAAGGCGCAACAGCGCCTCTTCAACCTCAGGAGGCTGAAGAAATTCGGCTTGTCACCAAAATCACTCACAAACTTTTACAGATGCACAATCGAGAGCATCCTGTCGGGCTGTATCACCGCCTGGTACGGCAACTGCTCCGCCCACAACCGTAAGGCTCTCCAGAGGGTAGTGAGGACTGCACAGCGCATCACCGGGGGAAACCTACCTGCCCTCCAGGACACCTACACCACCCGATGTCACAGAAAGGCCAAAAAGATCATCAAGGACAACAACCACCCGAACCACTGCCTGTTCACCCCGCTATCATCCAGAAGGCGAGGTCAGTACAGGTGCATCAAAGCTGGGACCGAGAGACTGAAAATCAGCTTCTACCTCAAGGCCATCAGACTGTTAAACAGCCATCACTAACATTGTGTGGCTGCTGCCAACATACTGACTTAAATCTCTAGCCACTTTAAACATAGGGATTGGATGTAACAAATGTATCACTAGCCACTTTAAACAATTTTGTATATAATGTTTACGTATCCGACATACTCATATCAAATGTATACACTGTACTCTAAACCATCTACTGTATCTTGCCTATGCCGTTCGGCCATCGACCCAAATCTCTAGCCACTTTAATAATTATAACTGGATGAAATAATGTATCACTAGCCACTTTAAACAATGCCATTTATATAATGTTTACATATCCTACATTACTCATCTCATATATATATATATATATATGTGTGTGTATATACTGTACTCCATACCATCTACTGCATCTTGCCTATGCCGGTCAGCCATCGCTCATCCATATATTTATATGTACATACTCGTATTAATTCCTTTACTCGTGTGTATAAGGTAGTTGTTGTGAATTTGTTAGATTACTTGTTAGATACTACTGCATGGTCGGAACTAGAAGCACAAGCATTTCGCTACACTCGCATTAACATCTGCTAACCATGTGTATGTGACAAATAAAATTTTATTTGATTTGATTTGAAGGTTGGATCCTACTGAAAGTGCCTACTTGTCACTTAAAACATCGTTTTTTTAAAGGGGTTAGGAGAGAATGAGTGTGATGTTTGGGGAGCCTTACTGGTCATTAGTATTAAACTCTCTCTCTTCTTTCCTTGGGTACACATCCATCACACAGATGTAAATATTGCCATTAGGAAAATTGCCAACTTGTTGAAGACCGACAAAGACATCAGTGTTGATGGTGATCACATGGTCATCAAGACCCTCAGTACCTTTAAGAACTACAACATGGATTTCCATGTTGGCAAGGAGTTTGAGGAGGATCTGTCAGGGGTGGATGACAGAAAATGCATGGTGAGTCTGTTGTATATTCAAACTACATCTTTATTTGGTCAAAACATCTTTCTGGATATAGACTGCATGGGTACAAATAGTAAATGTGATGTCTCTGTATGATTTGATCAACCAAATGCCCTCTCAGATCCAAATGGCAGTCTTTGTGTGCTTACCCACACCTGACTGAGATACGACTGTGAATACAATGGTCCTTGAGTTGACACTGAGGGGAAAACGGTAGATTGCTGCTTCAGAGGGAATCAGCTGAATAAGGCCAAAGAGGGTGGGTATAATTTGTGGAACGTTCCAACAGGGATCTGTTCCAAAAACGTCGTAAAGTACAAGGTTGCCAACAAACAACGCATACAAAGTAACACGATCACTTCACCTAGCTAACTAGCTGCCGAATAGGCATCAACTCTCCACGTAGCTTCTTCTTAAAGTTTGTCCATAGGCTACCAGAGTGAGGACAGACATTGGGGAGGCAGTTGTTGATGTGTGCAGAGGGTCCCTGGTCCGAGCCCAGGTAGGGCCTGAAACTATACTGTTACATGTACATTTATTTTGCAACGCTCCCACCACTAACACGAGCGGTGTGGTCAGCATGTTAGCCATCACCTTGTGCGCTGCTGAGTAGGCTACAATCAGGGAATGAAATTACGTAATCTGTTATTGACCACTGGGACAACTATTTAATGTTCCAATTTACCATTTGTGAGTCCAATTCATAAAGACTTTACTATACCTTTATGACAATTTACAATTGACTCCTGACTTGTTTATGTCATGAAAGAGCTGGTGTGTATAATATCTGGTCAGTATTGTGTGAATATATATAGTCAGAATGACTTAGCACTAGAATGCGCCTGCCTGTTGGTATGATTGAACTGGCTTGGAGTAGTGTTTTGAAAATGCTGATCGGTAAAGTGGTCATATCAAAATGGTTGACTCTCTGTGGAGTAGTTGGTTGTGATAACGGTACAGGCACTGCACTGACCTGTATAGAACTGCATTCTCGTGTTTCTCTTTTTTCAATTTTTTCATTTTTATCGGTATTATCACCCTTTATTGTGCATTGTTGGGAAAGAGCTCGCAACTTCAACTTAAGCATTTCACTGTTCTGTTTTACACCTGCTGTATCCTGTGCATGTGACAAAAAAAAACATGAAACTTGGTGACTTCAACAACATGGGAAGAAGATCTCATTCAAGTCCTTTAGCATATTATTTTCTCCATCAACTCGGCATCAGCATATTATTTTCTCCATCAACTCGACAAAAGTTATTTTTGATCTGCTGAGAAAAGTGTGTGTTTGTTTGCAAGCTTGTCTGCATGCGTGTTCCCTGTAAGTTGTTCTACATATGGTCATGCACACTCTGTGTGTGTGCGTGTGGGTGGGTCATGCTCCTAATTGACAGTAGAATGCATAATAGTGTCTCTCCTCTCTTCCTGTAGACCACTATCTCATGGGAGGGTGACAAGCTGGTGTGTGTTCAGAAGGGAGAGAAGGAGGGCCGAGGCTGGACCCATTGGGTGGAGGGAGATACGCTTCATCTGGTAAGAGGGTCTATTCATGTAATTTGAATGCAAGTCTACTTCCTCAGTTCCTGATTTAACTTTTTGTCACAACATATCTCAGATCAGGGGATTTAAAAAAAAATATTGATAGATGGATAGGCTATAGAAAAAAATAGCAGAGATGAAAACTGTTTTGTATGATTCAGTTTTTGTTCAAATATAGCTGGTTTCTGGCTTTGGTAACCTCATAAACAAGATTTTTACAAAGCATGAACCACCAGGGGAAATACTGCATGACTAAATTCATAAACTTTGTGGATAGGATTGGAGTCTAAGGACCCTTAATAGAATTGGCCCTTTTATAGTGCACCCCTGGCCAACCCATACACAAACATTAGTACATTTACTGACCTCTACAATGACTTCATTACCTTGTCATTAACGATTTTCATTGCTATGATTATTGTCATTACAGCTAAATAAAAGGCATTTGACTGCCAACTTATTTAGTCAAAGTGATTCCAACAGATGTTCGCAATCTTTGGCCATTCAATTATTCGTTAGCAAAGCGGCTCCCTGGAGTCACTAATCCCCGGATCACTGAACAGCAATGGCCTCTGGTGGTTAGAAATAGAATTTCAAGTACAAGTGTATGGTTATTCTCTAGAGGAGATTGATTTACTGCAACCATTTTTGATGTCTTCACAGCTGTTTACCTCAATTAATGATGATGATTATTTATTTTTCTCTCTCTGCACAAACAAATAAAGAATGAATCAAAGGGATTTATTAAAAATCCTGTTCAAAGTCTCGATGGAACATAATTTTACCTTCTGTTCTCTCTGCAGGAGCTGAGAGTTTGCGGAGTTGTGTGCAAGCAGGCTTTCCAGAAAACCTAAGCCAGCACAACAGAACGGCGCACCCAACCTGAGAGCGCAAGACAGACATGAACATGACCTGAGCCTGTGACAGAGAACCCCTATTGTAATCATCCGTCTGCCCATCCATCCATTCATCCATCCCTCCTTTTACATTTAATTCCATCAAGACTGTTGCCTTGCCGCGCTCAAACTATCCACAACAGGGGTGATGTAACAAAAAGGAAAACAACTGTTCATCAATGTACTGTAACTCTGTCTCAGGGCGGGTGCTCAATTGATTAACATGTTATATGTGTGTACGCATTTGCACTGCAGTAGGTGTGGTAGGCTTTATGATTAGTGCCTCAATCTCTGATGATGCACCGGACAGATAACTGGGGGTGAGCTTGACCACTACGAAGGAAGGTTTCAGTGTAAAGTCAACTAATATTTGGGCCATGAGAGAAGCAGTGAAATTAATTCAAACACACAAATCTTTAGGATGCATAAAGAAATGAAAAATCTGTACAGAAAAGAGTGAAGTAAAGAATTCAAATAAATGTAAGAAGATGCAGTGATCACGTAACCAGAAAAACTGGATCTGAAAAAGACAAGTGGATTATTAGTTGTATTCATGAAATTGAATGTAAAAAAATGTAATAAAAAATTCAGGTCACAGTTTGTCTCTTTGTATCTGAAAAGTCCACTCTTACCTTTGACCATCCCCGAGGGATTTTAAAAGTACCCTTTCCCGATCCCAGCGACAGACGTACCCTTTCCCGATCCCAGCGACAGACGTACCCTTTCCCGATCACAGCGACAGACGTACCCTTTCCCGATCACAGCGACAGACATTTCCAAATCCCTGGAGACAGACAGACACGGAGAGAGAATAAAAAAAGTTATCACTCATATTGACTAAACTAATCAAATCAATACATTTTAATCTATAAAGCCCAAGTTATCAAAGTGCTTTACATGGTCCATTCCCAAACATTCTGGTTGACATAATCAATCAATGAGCAGCCCGTTAAGCAATCTATCAAACAGTTATCATCACAAGCCTTCTCATACCTTTTCACTTTGCTTAGCCAGCTGCAATGGCGATTTTAGCATGTAAATCTTGGTGGGGCAAAAAAAATAGTTGGATGCATGCCAGCAAAGCCACTAAACGCATTAATTGTACTATAACTGTGACAAATGGTGCCCACAAACTGTTAGGGCCTACATAAAGCTGTCACAACAGCAGAGTCCCAACACCCTACCACTGCTACACCTGGCTTTCAGCAGAGCCTTGCCTGGCAGCGAAACAGTAAATTCAGCCTAATTTACTGCCTTTAAAAAAAACATAGCTGATATGGCTGACTTGCTTAAACAAATGTGGTTTCTACTGACAATTGAGATGTACAAACTATGGCATAAGGGAACAACATATAATATCCAACAAGTAATCAAACAATTCCCCAACAACTACCTAATACACACAAATCTAAAGGGATGGAATAAAAATATGTAAATATATGGATGAGCGATGGCCGAGCGGCATAGGCAAGGTGCAATAGATGGTATAAGGTACTGTATATACATATAATATGAGTAATGTAAGATATGTAAACATTATTAAAGTGGCATTGTTTAAAGTGACTAGTGATCCATTTATTAAAGTGGTCAGTGATTTGAGTATCTATGTAGGCAACAGCCTCTCTGAGTTAGTGATTGCCGTTTAGCAGTCTGATGGCCTTGAGATAGAAGCTGTTTTTCCAGTCTCTCGGTCCCAGCTTTGATGCGTGGTCGATAGTCAGCGGTCCTTTGTGGGTAAATTTTGTCATCAGACTTTTTCATCGAAGTCTCGCATTCTCTGGATTTATGGTGGGAACTCGAAAACACAGCCACTCCATTGAACAGCAGGCTAACGTTAGCGGTTGCTTTGCAATGCTTGCAGTTAGCCACTGATTCCTTCCAAACTACTATTTTTAGAATTTGCGATTTCCAACTTGTTGTGTATTTTTTATGTCCAATTGCTGATGAGCACCTATTTGTTTTATCTATAATTTCTCTTAATTATTTCTCTTCATATGACAAAGATGTAAAAGGATTTGCCAGTAGATTGTCGACTTGATTCATGATGATGACTGCTAGCTAAGACTTTGAAAGTAAGATGTTGACATGAACTTTTTTTCAGAGTGAGTTCAATTGCACAAAAAAAAATATATATATATTTTATTATTATTTTCGATTTTTTTTGTTTACTGCATTGATAATTTTTGTATGTATTTTTTTTGTATTTTCACATGAATACCTGCATTCTGGTTTGTAACAATGTAAATTGTTGATTTATATCTTGAATTAAAAATAAAATAAAAAACGATGTTGACATGACCAGTCCAATCAAAGCTACTGTACATATAACGTGATTTGACGTCATTTTATCTGTGGCCAATGACCTTGAGCCTTCTTGGAAGGGCACTTGTAATATAACTCTATGGCAGGGCCCAAGGGGCTGAAATGTTTTATGTCTACCCTTACTAAGCACTTAAACTGGGCAATTATGTAGTGTCCCCATGAGTGACAGAACACTGAGCCAATCACGGCACAATGCTCCCATTTTCTCCTGGCTCGCCCCACCATCACAGAAAGCACTGAGCTAGGCTGAAACCCCTGCATTTTGGAGCTGCCTCTCTCAAGAAAACAAAAAAGAGACCACGTTTGTATGTCATTAACTCAATGATATATATTTTCTTACATTGTTTGCAAACTGATATGTGACACGTTTAATGCCAAAATAGTATGCAAAACCCCCCAAAAATATTTATATATATTTACATATAAATATATATATATATATATATACATATTTTTTTAATGTATTTTATTTATTTATTTTTTGCAATAAATGTGGGGCCCTGAATGACGGGTCGCCACTGGCCAGCAATGTTAAAGACATGGATTTCATGTTGTAACAAGGTACCCAAAAGTATTTCATAGTAGTGTTTTAATTTTATTTGCTAAACAAAACTTGTTTAAACAGCGAAATTGTCGCGGAAACCAGCATTGTTTGCATAGCGATGATGAAGAACGTCATTTAGGCTGTAATGATCTCCAAAATTCTAATCATTAGGTCATCACACTGTTGCTATAGCAACGGACGATAATAGTTTTTCCAATCCCATTGTGATGTAGATGGAACACTATTTGGCCCGGGGGACACTATTTGGCATGACAGGCCCTGTTTAAACGTAGTGCACTATATAGGGAATAGGGTACCATTTGGGATGCACCCATGTCTCACTGTGACATCATGCACTGTAGTGTAAGGAGCAGCATGTGGTCTAGACTAGAGGCCAGAGAGGCGAGCCAGAAACCTATTCAATACTTTTAGATTTGCACTACAGTAGGTTTCCAAGACAACCCATGAGTACCATGTCACCCTTCATATTCATACACTGTTTTGTCACAGTGCTATTGTCATAGAGATAATCATTGTTTAAATTATATTTCAATGTTAACATGACTAATCTAGAAGAAAAAGAAACGCACACCTATATAGGCGAGGTGCTGGCTAGCGGAGTGGAAAACTTGAAAATAAAGAAGAGCCGCACACTCTAGGAGCTCAGATGCAAAAAAATATTTTATGTCCAACGTTTCGACAGGCAAGCTGTCTTCATCAGGGTATAATCACAAACACTACGGGGTGACTCATTTATATAGTGTCAAAGGACACACACAGGTGTCTGTAATCATGGCCAAGTGTGGCCTAATATCATTGGTTAATTCTGAGATATTAAAATGGCATACAAAGAACATACAAAAAACAAATGGATAGCATACGATCATAGATTAGATTTAGGCTACATAAGCCTACAAACAATCACAATGGCAAAGTCAAAATCACAAGAATGGTTTCAGATCAAAGTCTATGTTGAGACCGAAGGGAGCGAGGGTCTTTAAATTAAAGATCCAGGCAGCCTCTCATTTTAACAATAAATTGTCGAGGTCACCCCCTCTCCTAGGGAGGGTGACATGTTCAATGCCAATATAACGCAGAGACGAAATCGAGTGGTTTGCTTCCAAAAAATGGGCCGCAACTGGGCAAGTCAAGTTTTTGCACCTAATGGTGCTACGATGCTCCGAGATACGTACTTGTAATTCACGCTTTGTTTTACCCACATATTTTTTACCACAAGGACAAGTTATAAGATAAATAACTGCCTTAGTGGAGCACTCAATAACACCTTTGATTGGGATCTGTTTCCCTGTTTGGGGGTGTTTGAAGGATCTAAATTTATAAGTGCCATTGCATTGAGCACAGCCATTACACTTGTAATTTCCATCCAGTAGGGGCGCAAATAGATGTTGTTCAGGAATATCTTGGGGTGGTAAATTCTTTTGATTCGACAGAATTGGCTGTAGGGCAAACTATTTTTCAAGGGAAGTGGGTGACAACTGTCAGCCCTCAACAAACTGTTACGATCAGTAGGTTTCCTGTAAAGATCAGTGTATAGAACATTATTTTCACACGAGATCAGAAGATCAAGAAAACTGATTTGACTTGTATCAGATTGCATTGTAAATCTCAAATGTTCAGAACAGGAGTTAAGAAAAGCATAAAACGCCTGGAGCTGTTTTGCATCATGACTAATCTAACCATGACAACCCAGAGTTATACACAATTCATAGACATTCAGAACCATTGAATCAATAATACTTACATTTATGAGAAAACTCATGGATGACTAGGGTCACAGAGCTGCGTAAGACAAATACATATTTACACAAGCACTGGTATTCCTCCTATGCTGTCTCCTCCTTACACATCTGGACAGCCAATACATCTCTGTTGCTATACAGGACTTTAGTGATGTCTGTTCTTTCTCACTTCACCTGACCTGACCTCGGCCCAAATTCCTCACTCCTCCTCAACTCACGGCTGTCTTGTTGACTTGTTTCAGACTGTGGCCCTTCTCTCCATAGGATACCTGATGTCTAACAATAACATGTTCTGACAGAATGTAAACTTTCTGCATTCCCCTCTCTCCCTCAGTAACATGAATAAGGATATTTCATATTGCAAGTTTAGAAGTCAGTACCCATCAAATGTCTTGGGTCAATAAGTGTTCAACCCCTTTGTTATGGTAAGCTTGAATAAATTCAGTAGTTAACATTTGCATGGACTCACGCTGTGTCCAATAATAGTGTTTAACATGATTTTTAAATAACTACCTCATCTCTGTACCCAATACGTACAAGTAAGGTCAGAGTCAAGCAGTTAATTCCAACCACTGATTCAACCACAAAGACCAGGGAGTTTTTCCAATGCCTCGCAAAGAAGGGTACCTATTGGTAGATGGGTAAAAAAAGCAGACATTGAACATGATAGGGAAAATTGATTCATAACATTGTAGTTCCTCCACAATACTAACCTAATTGACAGAGTGAAAAGAATAAAGCCTATACAGAATAAAATGATTCCAAAACACGCATCCTATAAGGCACTAAAGTAAAACTGCACAAAATGTGGCAAAGAAATAAAAAAAAAAGACAATCTCAGATCATTCCATCTAATCCTCATCTTCCTTTACTGTTTCTTCTTCTTCTTCTTCTTCTTCTTATTATTATTATTATTATATTTTACTACTTTATTGATTACTTATTTTCCTGTCCTCAGACCTTGGATAATAGCATTTTCCCTTTTGTGTTACAAATGTGTTTTCCTTTATAGAGAGACATTGAAACAATACATTTTTTAAACACTATATTTTGTAGTGTATCTTAACAGGCTCTTGTGTTGTGGGAGGCAGACAAACTGTGTGCCCAGAAGGGGGAAAATGCCAACCGTGGGTGGAAGCACTGGATTGAAGAAGACAAACTGTACCTTATGGGTAAGCATTTTTTTTTACTTGAATGATCATGTTCATAATAGTTATACTGTAAGCAATGGCAGTATTGTATCTATATCCTTAACATTGAAGATAGAAATATTAATGTGGACCTGAAATTACTCCATGCTGTGCATGACAGAGAACATGTCACTTCTACTGTATCTGAATGTTATCGAAAGGTTGCGCCTTCCTCAGGAGCTGATGAACAGCATGGAGATATCGCCACCTGCAGGACATAAGTGGATGTGCACCTTATTTTGCAGACTGACAGGAGAACGCAATTCCAAGGTAGCATCTCAATGATTCTTTCCTTCATTCGCACTGATCGACCAGAAACCTATCCTGTTTCTTTAAAGTGAATGACATAAGGAAGATGGCAGCCCAAGCTCCCAATACCAAACTTGATATCTGACCTCAGACACTTTACATTTATTCTCTGAATTCACAGAAACTGACCTGTGAGGACATAGTCTGCTTGTAGGTGTTAAAAATTAAGAAAAAATAATAAAGGACATCTGGATATAAGTTACTGGATTTACCACTTTTTTTTGTCATACTGTTTCAAACTCATATCATAACACAAGCAAATCTGAATAAAGCATGGTTTATTGTTCACTCTTTTTAGCCTTATATATGTTATTTTTGCTGGGCAAATCTTCCATAACTCTAATTCAATGTTGTGAGTCTTTTCATAGAAATGAATCCGTCATATGTTAGCCTAAAACCTCTCAACGTTGATCATGGGAACCCACTATTAAATGTCCCTCCGGCTGATCCTTTATTAGACTCATTTGTATAGCCTAGTGTTTCTTAACCTCTGGGTCATTGACCAGCGTTAGTCTGGGGGGGTGCTGAGATAGTTAATTTACAACTGAGTCAGTTTTACAGTGCTAGATGTAATGTGAGAGGTCCCCCAAGCAAGAAAAGCCGTAACTTGTTGGTCCCTGACACAAGAGGGACCATAGCTTGCTGGTCCCAGCTGGCATAAAACAAACTTTGAGAAACTACTGCCTGATCAAAGACAATCCCAAATGGCCATAGCTGATACACAGAGAAGACTCCTAAACCATATAGGATTAGGAACATAAACTAGTGGGTATGCTTTCTACCCTGGACTGAACACCAGTTTTACAAAGATTAGTTACAGTTGGGAAAATGCAGATAGTATACTGGCATTTGGGCCATCATAGTGATTCATTTCTCGGGAAATAACCCTGTCTGAACATGTTTGTAAACTGCAGAAACATCTTAATATACACAATATGTATATGCTACGTTCGAAATAGTAATTTTAACAAAGGCATAGCTAAACTACAACAGTGCACCTTGGAAAAAGTGCCACGACCTCAAACCGCACGTCATCGATTGCCATTGCACGCAGTTTCAGGAAGTTTCACGGGTTCCACGTCACTACTCGACAGTCCGTCCACAGAAAACGCAGCACCGACTGTAATTATTCGTAATTCATTCACATAAAGAGAGACAATCCAGGGATAAAACATGGTGAGACAAGTTTACATTCGATGTTGAAAGTTATGTATTACGTACAGATATGTAGTCTGAATTGTAATGTTTGGTGACATGTGACCAGTTTATGTCAGTAAAGACGGTGCGGTGGGGATTGAGACAAGCTAGCCATGCTAACCTAGGCTAGCTAAGGTAACGATAGCTAGCTAGCAAAACAAGCTAGGCCTGCTGCTAGTCAGTTAGCTAACAATTTGTTAACTAACGTTAGTCAATCAAATGTATTTATAAAGCCCTTTTTACATCAGCAGGTGTCACAGAGTGCTATACAGAAACCCAGCCTAAACCCCAAACAGCATGCAATGCAGATGTAGAAGCACGGTGGGTAGGGAAAAACTCCCTAGAAAGGCAGGAACCTAGGAAGAAACGTAGAGAGGAACCAGGCTCTGAGGGGTGATCAGTCCTCTTCTGGCTATGCCGGGTGGAGATTATAAGAGTATATGACGTTCATAGATGACCAGCAGGGTCAAATAATAATCACCGTGGTTGTAGAGGGTGCAACAGGTCAGTATATCAGGAGTAATTTAAATGTCAGTTGGCTTTTCATAGCCGAGCATTCAGAGGTCGAGTCAGCAGGTGCGGTAGTTTTGTTCGTCCTTGTGTCTAAACTATTCCGATGCATTATAATATTTTGGGAATGATGATAGCTGGTTGGAAAGTGTATAGCTAGCTAACTAACTAGCAAGGATAATCAAATTGTATTTATCACATGCTCTGAATACAGCAGGTGTAGACCTTACAGTGAAATGCTTACTTACAAGTCCTTAACCAAAAATCAAATCAAATTTTATTGTTCACATACACATGGTTAGCATATGTTATTGCGGGTGTAGGGAAATGCTTGCGCTTCTAGCCCCAACATGTAATCTAACAATTCCATAACAACTACCTAATACACACAAATCTAAGTAAAGGAATGGAATAACAATATATGCATATAAATATATGGATGAGCAATGACAGAGTGGCGTAGGCAAGATGCAATAGAGATGGTATAAAATACAGTATATACATGTGAGATGAGTGATGCAAGATATGTAAACATTATTAGTGGCATTATTAAAGTGACTAGTGATCACTTTATTAAAGTGATGATTTCAAGTCTGTATGTATGCAGCAGCCTCTCTGTGTTAGTGATGGATGTTTAACAGTCTCATGGCCTTGAGATGGAAGCTGTTTTTCAGTCTCTCGGTCCCAGCTTTGATGCACTTGCACTGACCTTGCCTTCTAGAGGTAGCGGGGTGAACGGGCAGTGGCTCGAGTGGTTGTTCTCATCCTTGATGATCTTTTTGGCCTTCCTGTGACATCGGGTGCTGTAGGTGTCCTGGAGGGCAGGTAGTTTGCCCCCGGTGATGCGTTGTGCACACCACCCTCTGGAGAGCCTTGCGATTGTGAGCGGTGCAGTTTATGTACCAGGTGGTGATACAGCCCGACAGGATGCTCTCAATTGTGCATCTGTAAAAGTTTGAGGGTTTTAGGTGACAAGCCAAATTTCTTCTGTCTCCTGAGGTTGAGGAGGCGCTGTTGCATCTTCATCACCACACTGTGGGTGGACCATTTCAGTTTGTCCGTGATGTGTGCGCCAAATAACTAACTTTAACTTTCCACCTTCTGCACTGCTGTCCCGTCTATGTGGATAGGGGGGTGCTCCCTCTGCTGTTTCCTGAAGTCCACAATCATCTCCTTTGTTTTGTTGACGTTGAGTGAGAGGTTGTTTTCCTGACACCACACTCCGAGTGCCCTCACCTCTTCCCTGTAGGCTGTCTCATCATTGTTGGTAATCAGGCCCACTACTGTTGTGTCGTCTGCAAACTTGATGATTGAGTTGGAGGCATGCATGCCCACGGAGTCATGGGTGAACAGGGAGTACAGGAGGAGGCTGAGCACGCACCCTTGTTGGGCCCCAGTGTTGAGGATCAGCGTAGTGGCTAGCCTGTCTCAACAATGCAGTTTTAAGAAAAATAAGTGTCAAGAAAGTATTTACAAAAATAAACTGAAGTAAAAAATCTATAATAAAAAGAAGAAAAATAAAAAATAATTAAGGAGCATCAATAAAATAACAGTAGCGAGGCTATATACAGGGGGTACCGGTACAGAGTCAATGTGCGGGGATAGAGTACCAGTCAAGATAATGAAAGTCTTGCCTCTTTAACTCCTCTATCTGTTCTCTACTACTGACCTACTGTTTGTTTGACTCCACGCTAACTTTGATCATACAAGTCATTTGATGAGCATCAACAGATGTACTATTTACTAGGGTTGGGCTGTATCCAGATTTGAATACCTTCATACCATTCCTGTTTCTTACCGGGACATACAGCTATTACCGGCAGTGCACACAAAGGGGGGCTATTACTGTCCAAACGTAAAGAATAACAATAAAATAATGATGATAATACTTTTTTGACGCACAAAAATAATTTAGTTATCTTTATCCAAAAGGGGATTGATTGTCTCTGATGTAACCAGGAAGCCACTTAGCTAGCAAGTTAGCAAACCAAATGCATAGCTGGAGCCCTGAGCTGGATATAATTTACAGTACCAGTCAAAAGTTTGGACACACCTACTCATTCAAGGGTTTTTATTTATTTTTACTATTTTCTACATTGTAGAATAATAGTGAAGACATCAAAACTATGAAATAACACATATAGAATCATGTAGTAACCAAAAAAGTGTTAAACAAATCAAAATATATTTTTCCTTGGTGACAGCTTTGCACACTCTTGGCATTCTCTCAACCAGCTTCACTTGGAAAGGTTTTCCAACAGTCTTAAAGGTGTTCCCACATATGCTGAACACTTGTTGGCTGATTTTCCTTCACTCTGCGGTCCTACTCAACCCAAACCATCTCAATTGGGTTGAGGTCGGGTGATTTGTGGAGGCCAGGTCATCTGATGCAGCACTCCATCACTCTCCTTCTTGGTCAAATAGCCCTTACACACCCTGGAGGTCTGTTGGGTCATTGTCCTGTTGAAAACAAATGATATTCCCACTAAAGCGCAAACCAGATGGGATGGCACATCGCTGCAGAATGCTGTGGTAGACATGCTGGTTAAGTGTGCCTTGGATTCTAAGTAAATATAAGACAGTGTCACCAGCAAAGCACCCCCACACCATCACACCTCCTCCTCCATGCTTCACGGTGAGAACCACACGTGCGGAGAGCATATGTGCATCTCACAAAGACACGGCGGTTGGAACCAAAAATCTCAAATTTGGACTCATTAGACCAAAGGACAGATTTCCACCAGTCTAATGGCCATTGCTTGTATTTCTTGGCCCATGCAAGTCTCTTCTTCTTACTGGTGTCCTTTAGTAAGTGCAGTCGCAAAAGCCATCAAGCGCTATGATGAAACTGTCTCTGTTCTTGCCATAATATGGACTTGGTCTTTTACCAAGTAGGGCTATCTTCTGTATACTACCCCTACCTTGTCACAACACAACTGATTGGCTCAAACACATTAAAAGAAGGAAAGAAATTCCACAAATACATTTTTAACAAGGCACACCTGTTAATTGAAATGCATTCCAGGTGACTATCTCATGAAGCTGGTTGAGAGAATGCCTAAAGTGTGCAAAGCTGTCAAGGCAAAGGCTGGCTACTTTGAAGAATGTCAAATATAAAATCTATTTTGATTTGTTTAACACTTTTTTTTGGTTAATACATGATTCCATATGTGTTATTTCATAGTGTTGACGTCTTCACTATTATTCTACAATGTAGAAAATAGTAAAATAAAGAAAAATCCATGAATGAGTAGGTGTGTCCAAACTTTTGACTGGTACTGTACATGTAGGTAGAAGTAAATTGACTATGCATGGATAATAATCTGAGAGTAGCGGCAGCAGCGTAAAAATGGGTAGCCATTTGATTAGCTGTTCAGGAGTGAGTCTTATGGCTTGGGGGTAGAAGCTGTTAAGAAGCCTTTTGTCTAGCTATCCTTTGGCAAGGATGCTCTTGTCCTCCTAGCTAGTTAATTTAGCTAGCTAGCTAGTTAACGTTTGCTAGCTACAGTACATATCACATTTCCCTACTACCGTTACGCGTGAGCAGTTTCAAGTTTAATGTCACGTGTATAAATACAGTGAGATGCCATTCTTACAAGCTCTAAACCGAACAATGCAGTAATCAATATCCAATATTGTAATCAATATTTATCTTTCTACATTTTGCGTGTAAAATATTTTTATGTTGATGGTACGGTAGCTGCATTGCTAACTGCTGTGCTGTGTTTACATTTTGGGGGATTTTGGAAGGATAGTAATTGTGTATTAGCTAAAGTTATATAACCATTAGCTAACGTTAGCTTGCAAGCTAGCTATGATCGGGGCGGCAGGTAGCCTAGTTGTTAGAGCGTTGGACTAGTAACTGAAAGGTTGCAAGATCGAATCCCCGAGCTGGCAAGGTAAAAATCTGCTGTTCTGCCCCTGAAAATGGCAGTCAACCGACTGTTCCTAGGCCGTCATTGGAAGTAAGAATTTGTTCTTAACTGACTTGCCTAGCTAAATAAAGGCAAAATAAAAAAATAAAAATTATCTGCAATCTGGGGTCTATTTGTTAAGCCGATTCTGTGACAAAATGTTTCTTTAACAGAAGCAAACGGAACGAAACGTGGAGGGGCCTACCTGAATTTGTCCAATATAAACTTTAGTTTTCGTTGCAAATCGCAACTGTTTGGATTAATGATTACACCCCAGATCAGTACACTGCACTGCTCTGTTAGTTTATTTGGATTGACTTGACAGCATCTCATCTGTCTCACAGCCTCTCAGGCTGGACATCAAGCGGAAGCTGACAGCCCGGTCAGACCGCGTGAAGAGCGTGGACCTCCACCCGACCGAGCCATGGATGCTGGCCAGCCTGTACAATGGTAGTGTCTGTGTCTGGAACCACGAAACACAGGTAAACAAACACACACAGTTCCAGTTTGATGTTGAGTACTTGCACCATGGAGATAAACAACTCAAAGCGAAACGTATATGCAATTAAAATGTAGGATTTGTAAATGTCTCCAATCTAGACCTTGGTGAAGACCTTCGAAGTGTGTGACCTTCCAGTGAGAGCATCGAAGTTTGTAGCCAGGAAAAACTGGGTCATTACCGGAGCAGTGAGTGATGCTGATTTTAAAATTGAGGACAAGCATCTAATGAGAAACGAGAACTTCTGATGGTCTATCTCATCTCCCACCACTTTGTGTTGACTTGTAGAATGGAGACTACTCGCTCACTGTATTTGCAATGTCTTTCCTCCTTTCTCTCTGTAGGATGACATGCAGATCCGTGTGTTCAACTACAACACCCTGGAGAGGGTCCACATGTTTGAGGCCCACTCTGACTACATCCGCTGTATCGCCGTGCATCCCACCCAGCCCTACATCCTCACAAGCAGTGGTACGCAATCAGTAACTCTTTTTCTTTTGACTCCTGTCTTTTTAGACTTGTGTCAAATGCACAAACTCATTCTCTGTCACACAAGTATGATATTAACTGACTGTTACATCCTGTGTGTGTCCAGACGACATGCTAATCAAGCTGTGGGACTGGGAGAAGAAGTGGTCTTGCAGTCAGGTGTTTGAGGGTCACACCCACTACGTCATGCAGATCGTCATCAACCCTAAAGACAACAACCAGTTTGCCAGCGCTTCTCTGGACAGAACCATCAAGGTAACATCAGACACTGTGTTTGTGTGCGTGTGTGATGACTTTGCCTAACAAAAGTTGTGTGTGCTTACAACAACCATAGAGTTTCGATGTTTGTGAGTGTGTTGGTCTGTCCTGTCCCAGGTGTGGCAGCTGGGCTCCTCCTCTCCTAACTTCACCCTTGAGGGCCATGAGAAAGGAGTCAACTGCATTGACTACTACAGCGGAGGGGACAAGCCCTACCTTATATCAGGTGCTGATGACCGCCTGGTCAAGATTTGGGACTACCAGGTAAGACAGCGGTGGGATGAAACAATATAGCCACTTCCAGATCATAACAAGCAGTGAAATTACCCTCTACTGTGGTAGATTCAGATGTGTATGTAGATGAGCATGGCAGTAGTAAATGCAGTAAGACACCATGCAAAAGCATCCATTCACTACTACGTTACTAAGGGTGAGTGCTGTCCTGTGCCTCACCTACTCAATGGAGGCTGGATTGTTGGACTGTGTTTGCGCGTGACTATTTTAGTCTTGCTGACTGTTCTCATCCCCTTGTCTCTCACCCAGAAAAAAGTTGTATTGTAGATGTTTGTAGCAGAAGATCACTATCTCTCTCTCTTTATTTCCTCTCATCAGAACAAGACGTGTTTGCAGACCCTGGAGGGCCATGCCCAGAATGTGTCGTGTGTCAGCTTTCACCCAGAGCTGCCTATCATCATCACAGGCTCAGAGGACGGTGAGGAAATTCCTTATACACTATCATATTCTGATCCTCTGAAAGTACTTCTTCTGTTGTTGGTGAGCGGATATGTTCGCTCCACTCTGGATGATTTTACATTTTGAAAAATACAAACGTTAAATAAAACCACACAAAAACACGCACACACAAGTCAAACATTTTTTTAAATCCATTCTCTGTTTCCTTAGGCACTGTGCGTATCTGGCACTCGAGTACATACCGTCTGGAGAGCACGCTGAACTACGGCATGGAGCGTGTGTGGTGTGTGTGTGGCTTGAGAGGCTCCAACAACGTGGCGCTGGGCTACGATGAAGGCAGCATCATCATCAAGGTGATCAATAGAAACGTCAATGACCATACATTTGTGCACAAGAGTCAACTCAAGAACAACCAATTTCTTTCACACTGCCGGGTTTCCACTGCGAGTTTGATAGAATTTCTGTTTGTACACATTGCAGACGTACTCTTTAACTACCTTTCTATGTTGAAACAACTACTCAGTGACATCTCCTCTGCGCCTCCTGAAAGCCTTGGTACTTTATTCCATCCTCTCCTGTGTGCTGTAGCTGGGGCGTGAGGAGCCAGCCATGTCCATGGACACCAGTGGGAAGATAATCTGGGCCAAGCACTCGGAGGTGCAGCAGGCCAACCTGAAGGCCATGGGCGACACGGAGATCAAGGACGGAGAGAGGCTGCCGCTGGCCGTCAAAGACATGGGCAGCTGTGAGATCTACCCCCAGACCATCCAGCACAACCCCAACGGAAGGTCAGTCCTCACTGCATTGGACTCCCGTGTCAGCTATTCAGTGAATCTATCCAAATATCTTGCACAACAACTGCATGTTTGTGTGCCACGCCTTTAAATGCAAAGCTGTTTTCAAATGTTATATAAAAAAACACATTTGTTAGAAAACATGTGGACCCAACCACCCACACACACACACACACACATACTTCAAAATGTGTTCCACATCTCCAGAAATAAATTGCTATTTCTCCAAACACACCTCAACTTCAAAGTCTGTTGAAAATCAGGAAGTTTTATAGAGCCCCTCTTTAATCCATATGCATTGTTGTTTGTGTTGTCAGGTTTGTTGTGGTGTGTGGAGACGGAGAGTACATCATCTACACTGCCATGGCCCTGAGGAACAAGAGCTTCGGCTCAGCGCAGGAGTTTGTCTGGGCACACGACTCCTCTGAGTGAGTCCATCACACACATCCCTACAATTCATTCACAGCAATTGGGATGTACCTTAATTAAATTATATAAACTAACCAATCAAAGTTTTTATGGTATGTGATTTTGTCTTTTTATTTCCAGAATGCATGATTACTTTCTGTCACTCACAAATGTCCATGGTCTGTCTTGTCATAGGTATGCCATCAGGGAAAGCAACAGTGTGGTCAAGATCTTCAAGAACTTCAAGGAGAAGAAGTCTTTCAAGCCAGACTTTGGTGCTGAAGGTAAGTTGAAGAAGGCAGGCCCAGGTAGTTAGTAGTGTGACAAAGATACTGCAAACATTATGTTATGTTATGACAGTTTTGATGGAACCCGCCAGGTAATGAACATTTTTTTACAACAGAAAATGAAATTAATGTTCTTATTGGACAAATCCAGGTAGTCCATATGTGTTTCAGTATGTTTTCTTCCACCTGTTGCCTAATAAATATGACCCTGATGTACATTTCCCTGCAGGTATCTATGGAGGCTTTTTGCTGGGCGTCAGGTCAGTGAACGGTCTGGCCTTCTATGACTGGGAAAACACCGAGCTGATCCGCCGCATCGAGATCCAACCCAAACATGTGAGTACTTCTGTAGAGAAAATAGCATCTTTATCAGAATATAGATATGTGCAGGAGCATCCTAGCATGTACAAGGGTCTGTTTCAGTGAATGTTTGCTTTTCTACCCAGTACCGTATTGATAGAAATGTGCACATGACATTAGCGTTTTCATCATCATGACATCAGGACTGTAAGCAAAGCATGAGATAACACTGCATCTCCCTCTTGCTTTCCCTCTCTCTTTGTTTGTAGATCTTCTGGTCAGACTCAGGGGAGTTGGTGTGTATTGCCACAGAGGATTCCTTCTTCATCCTGCGCTACCTGTCAGAGAAAGTAGCCGCCTCCCAAGAGAACAACGAGGGAGTGACCGAGGATGGCATCGAAGACGCCTTTGAGGTGTGTGTGTGTGACAGGCAAATACTCTGGTGCCCTCGACAACAGAGCACCAGTGAACACCCACCCCCTTCCTCCTCCCGAATCTGTCGGCCATTTTGTGTCTGTTTTGATCCTCCAGGTCCAGGGGGAGATCCAGGAGGTGGTGAAGACAGGCCTGTGGGTGGGAGACTGCTTCATCTACACCAGCTCTGTCAACAGACTCAACTACTTTGTGGGGGGAGAGATTGTCACCATCGCTCACCTGGACAGGTACGGCGAACCAGGGTTACATTTACAGCGTAGCAATACTTTTTGCAACAGAAAACATAAACAAATCTTTCTTATTGGACAAATTGAGGTAGGTCCCTCCGTGTTTGCTTCTGTTTGGTTCATAGTGAATATGATCCAGGAGTAAGAGACTGGAGTTGAAGAATAAGTGGAGCTCAGTACTGCTGTTGCTTTGGTTGCGACCCCAGTCTTGCTGAGTATGTAAGCACCAGTGTTGCGGGAACAAGACCAGAAACAATAACCTCTGTAAATTTGCAAAATAGGGTAAATGTTTGTGTTAAGTCAGCTAATGTTAAGCCAAAAGTCCCCACTAGTGTCCTCTTTAGGGCAACATTTGAATCAGTCAAGTCCTTTTGTGTTGAAGGCAGCAGATGTGCTTGGGCTACATTGACAGTCATCCTACAACAAGACTATCCAACGAATAACTGATAAATGTGGGGAGGTGGGAACCCCACTAACTTACTCAACAACCTTCTAAGTGTATTTTTTGTTTTTCTGGACACAGATTAAAGTGGAACTGACAGCGTTTGAACTACTTAGCAGATATCAAACACAGTCATATCAGTCAAAAATATTAAATCCCCAGTTTATGCTACAAAACCAACTTCATAAGAGGTTTTAAAAATAGGTTATATTTTACAAAAACCTCCAAGACGTACAGTAAGACATTGTTGGCAGAATAGATGGATGTTGTTCAGTGCATGATTAATATAATTCACCAATACATTTCTTGGTAGTCCAAAAAAGATTGCTATCGGGTTATAAATCGAAGCTGGCCTGGTATATTGTTTGCTGCCTCCACCCACTCGGGATGCACTGTTTCAGTTTCAAATACTATTTTTGGGAGGACAAAAACGTATGAGTGTAACTAAGCCTGGGAATGTCAATATAATCAAACTAGCAAGGGCAATGATCACAAGTCAGTCATAACTTGGCTAATAGGCTAGCGAATCTATTTATGAAGCTATTTATTTATCAAGCTAAAAATACAGAGCCTAACGTTAGTTAGCTAGCTGCTGGGAGGATGTCATGTCATTGGACAAGTGGGTGAGTGACTGACTTTTTTCCCTCACCGTTTCTCGGTGGCTACAGCTAAAGATGCTGGTATCATTTGGTTATCTAGCGAGAAATGTGAATTGCTTTGCTAGCTAAGCTGAACTTGAACAACTATTCTCCACAGTTAGAATGCATATCTCTTAGTTGTCAATCAAATGTATTTGGCATCGATCAAATGGGCAAAGTCACCATTATTAGTCAGTTGTACAACCGAATGCCTTCAACTGAAATGTATCTTCCGCATTTAACCCAACCCCCCATTTAACCCATCCACGTCTTCGGCGCCCTGTCGTTCAGAGGCAGAACGACAGATTTTTACCTTGTCAGCTCGGGGATTCGAACTTGCAACCCTCCGGTTACAAGTCCAACGCTCTAACCACTAGGCTACCTGCCACCCCTGCAGGCAGGCAGTTCCCATTCAATTGTCAAAATGTGGGTTGGGACAAGCATGCATTGGCAGGCAAGCTCCAGAAGGGCCCCATCGTTTATCAGTGCAATTTTGACGGCCGACTTTAAGCTGAAGAAGAGGGTTTGTCACTCTTGCCTTGTTAGATTTGAGCTCATCTGGCTCTGGCTAACACTTCAGTAGAGGGTTGTTGATTTTAGGGAGGAAGAGAGCCTACCTGTTCATGGTTGTTTGATCAATAGGGGTGGCAGGTAGCCTAGTGGTTAGAGCGTTGGACTAGTAACCGAAAGGTTGCAAGATCGAATCCCCGAGCCGACAAGGTAAAAATCTGTCCCTGAACAAGGCAGTTAACCCACTCTTCCAAGGCCGTCATTGAAAAGAATAATTTGTTCTTAACTGACTTGCCTAGTTAAGTAAAGATACAATTAAATAGGACTGTAAAGTTACCAAATGTAAGAGGAATATACCTGTGGTATATGCAGAAACCCATTCAGGTCTATTTTGTGGCTTGTGTGGATGTTTTTTAATGACCTAATGGTCTAAAGTCGCACTGTTACTACTGCCTGTAAACACACAGTCCAGTTGGAAGTGAGTGATGGCAGGCCCTACTGCTTGTAAACACACAGTCCAGTTGGAAGTGAGTGATGACAGGCTTATGTGGCAAACGTTTTTTTTGCATACACGCCTACTGTAGCTCTGATTGTCTATGGCACACCGGTCTGTGTAGAGTCTGGTCCAGGACAGGGCCGACACGTTTTTATTAGATTTTATTTACTGCAGTGTCTATTAATTGTCCAAACGCACACGGACGCTTTATCACTATATATTGCTATAGAATTTTCACAAATGCCTTACTCTACGTCATTCCCAAACATTCTATGAAAGTGCTCAGAAAATGTCAAATAAATAAGGGGACGTCATATTGTTCCTCTGGGTGTATATGAACAGGTTTGTATAAGATTTCACGTTGCTAAAACGCTGTCAGTTCCATGTTAAGCCGAGTCCTGGACTAGAAAGATCTTCCTATGAAAACATTTTCCTTCGTTCAGCATGCTTTTTAGTCTAGAACTAGGCTTTATCTGTGCATTGGAAACCAGCCCTAGAACGCCATCTCAAAGTGTGATCAGTTTACTTTTAAATCCCTATAACACATTGTCTATCTGCTCCATCCGTAGGACCATGTACCTCCTGGGCTACATCCCCAAGGACGACCGCCTGTACCTGGGCGACAAGGAGCTGAACATCGTCAGCTACTCCCTACTGGTGTCTGTGCTGGAGTACCAGACGGCTGTGATGCGCCGGGACTTTGGCATGGCCGACAAAGTGCTGCCCACCATCCCCAAGGAGCAGAGGACCCGCGTAGCACACTTCCTGGAGAAACAGGTCAGAAACGTCCTGTTTCACAGAGGAAGTGAGGCGCATAGATTAAGTAAAATGTAGTATTTAGAGTCTATGGTGGACCCAACGGGAATTCTAGCTAGACTATGGGATGCTAGCATGTCTGGACTCTCTGTTTCAAAACAAAAATGGTATGTGGCTGCTGTTGTGTGAACTGATACTGATATGTTCTTGTTGGTCGTCCAGGGCTTCAAGCAGCAGGCTCTGGCCGTGTCATCAGACTCGGAGCACAGGTTTGAGCTTGCCCTGCAGCTGGGGGAGCTGAAGATCGCCTATCAGCTGGCTGTGGAGGCAGAGGTGAGACCTACAGTACACTAGGCTATGGAGAGACCACTGCACACACACTACAAGAGTTTAAAGACTAAAAATGAATATATGTCAGTCATTCTACAATTAGTTATTCAATACTGAAGACTATTATCTGCTCGGTTTAAATCTATTTAGTCAACATCAGATTTAGATCTGAATGGACTGTGTAGTCAATCAAATGGTTAAATGAATGAACCGTCCTTCAGCTAAGCTGCACTAAACGATGCTTAACTATGTAATTGTTTTAGCTTGAAGTGAGGATTCAACTTGGTACGATATCCGTCTGACAGTACTGTATAACGGAAACGTTTAACATTAGAACCGTTGTTTTCTCTGGTGGCAGTCGGAGCAGAAGTGGAAGCAGCTGGCAGAGCTGGCCATCAGTAAGTGCCAGTTTAGCCTGGCCCAGGAGTGCCTTCATCACGCCCAGGACTACGGCGGCCTGCTTCTGCTGGCCACCGCCTCGGGCAACGCCGCCATGGTGGGCAAGCTGGCAGAGGGTGCCGAGCGGGACGGCAAGAACAACGTGGCATTCATGACCTACTTCCTGCAGGGGAAAGTGAGTACAGAAGAATCATTTACATATAAACGCAACATGTTTTTACTGAGTTACAGTTCATATAAGGAATTAAGTTAATTGAAATAGGACCTAATGAATTTATCTATGGATTTCACATGACTGGGCAGGGGTGCAGCCATGGGTGGGCCTTGGAGGGCATAGGCCAACCCACTGTGGAGCCAGGCCCAACCAATCAGAATGAGTTTTCCCTACAAAAGGGCTTTATTACAGGCAGAAATGCTCCTCAGCACCCCTCCCCCACCGACGATCCCGCAGATGAAGAAGCCGGATGTGGAGGTCCTGGGCTGGCGGGGTTACACGTTGTCTGCAGTTGTGAGGCCGGTTGGCCGTACTGCCAAATTCTCTAAAACGATGTTGTATTTTTTTGGGATTTCCATAGCAGCTACTCTTCCTGGGGTCCAGCAAAATTAAGGCAGTTTATAAAATTTACAACATCAAATCAAACGTTATTTGTCACATGAGCCGAATACAACAAGTGTAGACTTTACCGTGAAATGCTTACTTACAAGCCTTTAACCAACAGTGCAGTTAAAGAAGAGTTAAGAAAATAAATATTTACCAAGTTGACTAAAATAAAAAGTAATAATAAAAAGTAACACAATAACAATAACAAGGCTATATACAGGGGGCACCGGTACCGAGTCAGTGTGCGTGGGTACAGGTTAGTTGAGGTAATCTGTACGTGTAGGTGGGAGTGAAGTGACTATACATAGATAATAAACATTACAATACATTCACAGGTTTCACAACACATTGTGTGCCCTCAGGCCCCTACTCCACCACTACCACATATCTACATTACAAAATGTGTACGTGTGTGTATAGTGCGTATGTTATTGTGTGTGTGTGTGTATGCATGTGTCTGTGTCTTTTGATTTTGTTGCTTCACAGTCCCTGCTGTTCCATAAGGTGTTTTTTAATCTTAATAAATTTTACTTCTTGCGTCAGTTACTTGATGTGGAATAGAGTTCCATGTAGTCATGGCTCTGTGTAGTCTGTTCTGGACTTGGGGACTGTGAAGAGACCTCTGGTGGCATGTCTTGTGGGGTAATGATGGGTGTCCGTGCTGTGAGCCAGTAGTTCAAATAGACAGCTTGGTGCATTCAACATGTCAATACCTTACATAAATACAAGCAGTGATGAAGTCAATCTATCGTCCACGTTGAGCAAGGAGAGATGCATATTATTAATATTAGCTCTCTAAGTCCTTTTTTGTGGCACCTGACCACACGACTGAACAGTAGTCCAGGTGCGACAAAACTAGGGCCTGTAGGACCTGCCTTGTTGATAGTGCTGTTGAGAAGGTAAAGCAGCTCTTTATTATGGACAGACTTCTCCCCATCTTAGCTACTGTTGCATCAATATGTTTTGACCATAACAGTTTACAATCCAGGGTTACTCCAAACAGTTTAGTCTCCTCAACTTGCTCAATTTCCACATTATTTATTACAAGATTTAGTTGAGGTTTAGGATTTAGTGAATGATTTGTCCCAAATACAATGCTTTTAGTTTTAGAAATATTTAGGACTAATTTATTCCTTGCCACCCACTCAGAAACTAACTGCAACTCTTTAAGTGTTGCAGTCCTTTGTCGCTCTAGTAGCTGACATGTAGAGTGTTGAGTCATCCACATACATAGACACACTGGCTTTACTCAAAGCCAGTGGCATGTCATTAGTAAAGATTGAAAAAAGTAATGGGCCTAGACAGTTGCCATGGGGAATTCCTGATTCTACCTGGATTATGTTGGAGAGGCTTGGGCTCCCAAGTGGTGCAGTGGCCAAAGCACTGCATCTCAGTGCTAGAGGCGTCACTACAGACACCCTAGTTCGATTCCAGGCTGTATCACAACCGGCCGTGATTGGGAGTCCCATAGAGCAGCGCACAATTGGCCCAGCATCGTCCGGGTTTGGCCAGGGTAGGCCGTCATTAAATAAGAATTTGTTCTTAACTGACTTGCCTTGCCTAAATAAAGGTTAAATAAAATTAAAACTCCAGCAGAAGACTATTGCCGATTTAATGTCAAAAGCCGCACTGAAGTCTTAACAAAACAGCCTCCACAATTTTTATCATACATTTTTCTTAGCCAATCATCATCGTCATTTGTGTAAGTGCTGTGCTTGTTGAATGTCCTTCCCTATAAGCGTGCTGAAAGTCTGTTGTCAATTTGTTTACTGTAAAATAGTGTTTGAAGCAGGCTGATTGGTCAGGTCATTGAGCCAGTAAAGGGGACTTTACTATTCTTAGGTAGTGGAATTACTTTTGCTTCCCTCCAAGCCTGGGGGCACACACGTTCTAGTAGGCTTAAATAGACAATATGGCAAATAGGAGTGGCAATATCTTCTGCTATTATCCTCAGTAATTTTCCATCCAAGTTGTCAGACCCTGGTGGCTTGTCATTGTTGAAAGACAACAGCTTAGGCTGCTTATGGTAGAGAAATTAACATTAAATTCTCTGGTGGACATTCCTGCAGTCAGCATGCCAAATGCATGCTCCTCAAAATAAATCTGTGGTATTGTGTTCTGTGACAAAACTGCACATTTTAGACTTTTATTGTACAAGGTGCACCTGTGTAAAGATCATGCTGTTTAATCAGATTCTTCAATAATCAGATTCTTGATATGCCACACCTTTAAGGTGGATGGATTATCTTGGCAAAGGAGAAATGCTCACTAACAGGGATGTAAACAAATGTGTGCACAAAATTTGAGAGAAATAAGCTTTTTGTGTGTATGGAACATTTCTGGGATATTTTATTTCAGCTCATAAAACATGGGACCAACACTTTATATTTGTTTTAGTTTTTTTGTTTTGTGTATTACCAATGGAATCTTTCTGACACCAGCGCTATTCCTTCATCCATGTCAGTGAGGCATCTGACTTCCTTGTTGTAGCTGTTAACAATTAGCAAAAATAAGCTCTTAGAAAGTACATAAATCTACTCTTTATGATACAACATGTGATTAGTAGGAGTGTTTTGGACCTCTCTCTGACACTGGTGTCTGGCTGTCTCTCCTCAGACTGGACCACTGTCTGGAGCTGCTGATCCGGACCAACCGGCTGCCCGAGGCGGCCTTCCTGGCCCGCACCTACCTGCCCAGCCAGGTGTCCAGGGTGGTCAAGCTGTGGAGGGAGAGCCTGGCCAAGGTCAACCAGAAGGCGGCCGAGTCGCTGGCCGACCCCACTGAGTATGAGAACCTGTTCCCCGGGCTGAAGGAGTCGTTCGTGGCCGAGCAGTTCCTCCGTGAGACCTGTCTGGGCAACTCCCGGCCGGCCACCGACTACCCTCTCATCACGGTGAGTGGTGGGGGTTGGAGTGGAGCTCTAATAAATATGAATAATCTGACGTTCACATCTCGAAGCTGAAAGCTAGTAATGGATGCATATTTGCATCACAGAAGTAGTCCACTCTTTCCATCCTTATCTCATCCATTGCTGTCTTTGTCTGATTGTTGACACACAACACCCATTCCTCGTGTCTCTTTTCTCCAGCCCAATGAAGAACGTAATATACTAGAGGAGGCCACGGGCTACGAGCCCAAAGGAGCTCCATTCTCCCTCGCTACACCGGTACTGGTAAGTCTTAATTCTTCTCAGAAACCTCCACTACAAAGACTAATTGGTAGCCAACTTGATTAAAGGCTTTGTAGTTCTAGTTCTACACAGACAATACGTTTTTGATATCACAGACCTAGAAGTGGAAGAGTAGAGTTTCACATCTAGAAAAGCCCTCACGTGTTGGCTGGATTAAAGACGGAAACAGGGGAGATGCTAAAAAACCCAGACCTCACACGCCTTGTGTGTACTGTGTGGAGTCCTGCTCATGTGTGTGCGTGCACCAGCAGGCTGAAGACAGCGGCGAGGAGACCATGCCGGCTGCAGGCTTGATGGCGTCCGTGTTGGCGGCGGTAGTGGCTCCCGTGGCTGCAGCCGTGATCCCCTCGGAGGCAGAAACTGAGGTTGCACCTGAGGAGGAAAGCCCCAGCTCATCTGAGGCACAGAAGGACAAGGTAGGCAACAGTCCCCGTAGAAATAGACAAATGTTCAGTAGGTGAGGCGCTTTACCCAGTGAGAAGAAATCGAGATGTATGAACCTAACCTGTTGCAATATCAGTACCATTAGCTGTGTTATGGGCCAGGTGTTAACGTTGTGTGTTTACTTCCCCAGGCCCTGGACGAACTTGAAGACGACCTGGACAACATGGAGCTGGACGACATTGACACCTCGGACATCAACCTAGACGACGACTTCCTAGATGACTGAGAACTCCCCCTCTCTCTCTCATTCATATTTAAGAGACCAAACCCACTTTTGTATTTTTACTTTACCTGTGTTCTTTTTGTCCTACAGTGTTTGGAAGACTAAGTAGGTTATGATGCTGATTCCCAGGCGAGGGAAAGAGAGGCTAGTTATACATGTCTTGAATCTTAAGCAGATTTTTTTTTTTTACTTCATCCAGGACCTTGCCTTCACTAATTATCTGTGCGTTGAGTTATATATTCTCACCCCTGTATGTGTTCAATGGCAAATCGGTGTTCATTTACGCCAAATAAATTGCAAATGATGTACATGTATGTCAAACACTGGTGTTGTCTATTTGACCTTTTTGATCCATCGGGGGTGTGATCTTTAAACTGACCTCTAAAATGTAAAATATTTAATTTGTGCTGTGTTGTTTTTCAGCGTTCTTTCACAGTACTTGATTGTTAACTCAGTTTTTTAGCTTCATTTGTCGTTCCTCATGTATAAAACTAGCTGGTTTTGAATGTTATTTCAAATTGTTTTAAAGCAACCGTTAGTATAACCTGCCAGTAAGCCATCATAAAGTATATTTTCGCTTTGACCAGTAGGTACACTGCTTGACTTGACCAGGAGCCTACCAGAACCGAGTACCAGTACCTCACATTTTCTACTACTTGTTCCTGCACCTCTTATAGAATATGAGCTGCACCTAAATATAAACAGTACCGGCATCTATTTCAGTCCAAGTCAAGTTCTGAGGTACATCATGTAATGAAGAGGCTGTATTTAGCAGGCCACACAATTGTGGAACATTCAGAAAAATGTGTAGAACGCCAGCGTTATCGTATATTTTGTCTAAATCCCTCACGGATTCAACGTTTGATTCAACAATTAACCACGCAATTTGCATATACTCCAGAATGTCATGAAGAGTGATCAGATGAATTGCAATTAATTGCAAAGTCCCTCTTTGCCATGCAAATGAACTGAACCCCCCAAAAACATTTCCACTGCATTTCAGCCCCTCCACAAAAGGACCAGCTGACATCATGTCAGTGATTTTCTCGTTAACACATGTGAGTGTTGACGAGGACAAGGCTGGAGATCACTCTGTCATGCTGATTGAGTTTGAATAACAGACTGGAAGCTTCAAAAGGAGGGTGGTGCTTGAAATCATTGTTCTTCCTCTGTCAACCATGGTTACCTGCAAGGAAACACATGCCGTCATCATTGCTTTGCACAAAAAGGACTTCACAGGCAAGGATATTTCTGCCAATAAGATTGCACCTAAATCAACCATTTATCGGATCATCAAGAACTTCAAGGAGAGCGGTTCAATTGTTGTGAAGAAGGCTTCAGGGCGCCCAAGAAAGTCCAGCAAGCGCCAGGACTGTCTCCTAAAGTTGATTCAGCTGCGGGATCAGGGCACCACCAGTACAGAGCTTGCTCAGGAATGGCAGCAGGCAGGTGTGAGTTCATCTGCACGCACAGTGAGGCAAAGACTTTTGGAGGATGGCCTGGTGTCAAGAAGGGCAGGAAAGAAGCCACTTCTCTCCAGGAAAAACATCAGGGACAGACTGATATTCTGCAAAAGGTACAGGGATTGGACTGCTGAGGACTGGGATAAAGTCATTTTCTCTGATGAATCCCCTTTCCGATTGTTTGGGGCATCCGGAAAAAATCTTGTCCGGAGAAGACAAGGTGAGCGCTACCATCAGTCCTGTGTCATGCCAACAGTAAAGCATTCTGAGACCATTCATGTGTGGGGTTGCTTCTCAGCCAAGGGAGTGGGCTCACTTACAATTTTGCCTAAGAACACAGCCATGAATAAAGAATGGTACCAACACATCTTCCGAGAGCAACTTCTCCCAACCATCCAGGAACAGTTTGGTGACGACAATCCCTTTTCCAGCATGATGGAGCACCTTGCCATAAGGCAAAAGTGATAACTAAGTGGCTTTGGGAACAAAACATCAATATTTTGGGTCCATGGCCAGGAAACTCCCCAGACACCTTAATCCCATTGAGAACTTGTGGTCAATCCTCAAGAGGCGGGTGGACAAACAAAAACCCACAAATTCTGACAAACTCCAAGCATTGATTATGCAAGAATGGGCTGCCATCAGTCAGGATGTGGCCCAGAAGTTAATTGACAGCATGCCAGGGTGGATTGCAGAGGTCTTGAAAAAGGATCAACACTGCAAATATTGACTCTTTGCATCAACTTCATGTAATTGTCAATAAAAACATTTGACCCTTATGAAATGCTTGTAATTATACTTCAGTATTCCATAGTAACATCGGACAGAAAATATCTAAAGACACTGAAGCAGCAAACTTTGTGGAAATTAATATTTTTGTCATTCTCAAAACTTTTGGCCACGACTGTAGTGTGTGTCTGCGCAGTTTAACTGCAATCTCAAACGTTCCCCCTCCAAGTGACCCGCCCTACACTTTACGTAAACACGTGTACCTTGGTACGTCTGTTCTTGGCTTTTAGCGCAATGATCTGTTGGCGCGCTCTTTTATACAGTGCTTTTCAGTAGTACATTTTCGTTTTAATCTGAAAACCGGGTGTTTCTCAACAACATAAAATCGTTCAAACAAGCTACCTTAGATATATGGCCACATCCGGAGTTTTATAGCCTACAGTAAATAAGGAGCTGGCTTCATCTGCCTAAAGTAGCAACATTCTTTTCATTTTGCGTTCCCGCGGAGGCACAGGTAGCATTGGCTACTACTAGTTACAACAGCAAGCGGAATAGCGTCCAGATCAGCGGCGAAGGGTATGGATTGCAATGTTCTGACATTAACATTTCATTTACATGATGTAGAGATGACTTGGGATTTCGTGGATGAATGCAAATGGGGTTTGTGGTCCTTCTGTATGGGATATCAAGTGAACTACTTAGGCCGGGGGTGTGTTTGTGCTGTTTCAGGTTTTTGTCGCCAAAGACGGCCATGATGGAGCAAAAGGAATTGGGGGGGGAAATGGTGGCGCGGCCAAACGCACTCTCGTTGGACGCAAGAAGATGGTGTGAGTTTTTGTGGACCAACTGTATCTGAATTGTTCATAAGAGCCTACAATGGTGACCCTTTGGCGTTCAATCATTTTGCTCAGTTGAATACTATCCAGAGGTTGACTAAAACAGGGACCGTAATAAATGACCTTGTCAGCTCGGGGATTCAACCTAGCAACCTTTCAGTTACTGGCCCAAAGCTCTAACCACTAGGCTACCTGCCGCCCCCAGTATCAGAATTTAAAATACAGCCAGACTGGGCTGCTACTGTGCCTTTCTATACTTTTATAAACTGTTGAGAGTAGACCACAACTGATGCAAATGGAATGAAATGTAGAAAATCACAGGGCTTTTGTGCCATTAGACTAAAATGTTGTACTCACCTGAAAACAATAGCCCAATTCAATTATTCATTGCAATGTAGTGTTGTAGGCTAGTCTAGGTAGGGTAATTGTATTGTCAGTTGTGGTCTACTCTCAACAGTTTTATAAAGTATAGAAAGGCACAGTACCAGCTCAGTCTGGCAGTATTTTAAGTTCTGATACTGATATGTGTTGTCTGTTGCGGATCATCATTCTCCCAAGTCATCCCCTACAATAATGTGACCACACATGCTTCCAGACCCAGTTATTCAGGAAGGCTTAACACACGCTCTGCCTCCTCTCCGATCTGAGCGGCGATTCCTTGCGCACATAGAACCCATAAAGCCTAAATATTTGTCATTTAACTTTTTTGATGTATTACCTTTCATGTGTGGCATAAACACAACACTTGAAATAGGAAAGGAGAGTTAGCTCATCCATGGTGGTCTGCGAACCCTCACCCTTCTGGCCCATGGCCCTACATGGCATCAACTGCTACAAAAGCATGCTGAAGTGGAGAAGTCGATATACATGTTCATATACATGGTCGCTACAGTTATTTGTGGTTGTAAACATTTATTTTGAGTTAATACTCTGAGGGGAGAGGGTGTGCGTTTATTTATTTTTTTACACTAAGGGGAGGGTTGTGTAAAAAGCTTGAGAAACAGACGCCTCACAAGTCCTCAACTGGCAGCTTCATTAAATAGTACCAGTCTCAACGTCAACAGTGAAGAGGCGAAGAGGAGAGGCGACTCCGGGATGCTGGCCTTCTAGGCAGAGTTGCAAAGAAAAGCCATATCTCAGACTGGCCAATAAAAAGAAAAGATTAAGATGGGCAAAAGAACACAGACACTGGACAGAGGAACTCTGCCTAGAAGGCCAGCATCCCAGAGTCGCCGTTTCACTGTTGACGTTGAGACTGGTGTTTTGCTGGTACTATTTAATAAAGCTGCCAGTTGAGGACCTGTGAGGTGTCTGTTTCTCAAACTAGACACTAATGTACTTGTCCTCTTGCTCAGTTGTGCACCGGGGCCTCCCACTCTTTCTATTCTGGTTAGAGCCAGTTTGCGCTGTTCTGTGAAGGGAGTAGTACACAGCGTTGTACAAGATCTTCAGTTTCTTGACAATTTCTCGCATGGAAAAGCCTTCATTTCTCAGAACAAGAATAGACTGATGAGTTTCAGAAGAAAGTTCTTTGTTTCTGGCCATTTTGAGCCCGTAATCAAACCAACAAATGCTGATGCTCCAGATACTCAACTAGTCTAAAGAAGGCCAGTTTTATTGCTTCTTTAATGAGGACAACCGTTTTCACCTGTGCTAACATAATTGCAAAAGGGTTTTCTAAGGATCAATTAGCCTTTTGAAATGATAAACTTAGATTAGCTAACACAACGTGCCATTGGAACACAGGAGTGATGGTTGCTGATAATGGGCCTATGTAGATATTCCATTAAAAGAATCAGCCTTTTCCAGCTACAATAGTCATTTACAACATTAACAATGTCTACACTGTATTTCTGATCAATTTGATGGACAAAAAATGTGATTCTTTTAAAAACAAGAACATTTCTAAGTGGACCCAAACTTTTGAACGGTAGTGTAAGTGCAAATTTATTTAAAATGAAATACAGTATTTCTGTATCTCATTTACATAAGTATTCACACCCCTAAGTCAATTCTTGGTAGAAACAGCTGTAATCTCTGCCAAAGGTGTGAGTTTTTCTGGGTAAATCTCAAGAGCTTTCCATGCCTGGATTGTGCAACATTTGCTAGTTATTTTTTGCAAAATTCTTCAAGCTCTGTCAAATTGGTTGTTGATCATTGCTAGACAACCATTTTCCAACTCTTAAGGCTTCATGCCACAATGACTACCGCCCTGTACCACTCACTTCTGTAATCATGAAGTGCTTTGAGAGGTGCTGACCCTCAACACAGGGGCCCCACAGGGGTGTGTGGTTAGTTCCCTCCTGTACTCCCTGGTCACCCACGACTGTGTGACCACGCAAGACTCCAACACTGTCAAGTTTGCTGACGACATGACGTTACCAGCAAAGATGAGTCAGCCTACAGGGAGGAAGTCAGTGACCTGGTGGTGTGGTGCCAGAACAACAAACTGACTTAATCTTGTATCCTCATTGACCTTTTAATTTTTATTTATGTCTCTATGCCCCTGCCACTTGATCCTTGCTGCCTGCCTCAATGTTATGTCCTGTATGTGCTTCAATGTGGTCTCTGTGATTCTTCTTTGTCGATTTGTACTGTTTTATTGCATGAACTGTTTTTATGTCTTTGCAATCTGTGCTTGCTTGTTTCTTGTTTGCCTCAATTGTGTGCCACACGTTCAGTATGTCTACTCCCTCTTGTTTAGTCCTGCTGTAAATATAATTGTAATGTATTTTATTTGATGTATGCCTATTGACAACTGGCCGGGGACTACAGCTGGAAATTAGCCGTAGAGGCTAAAACTGCTCTTTTTATCAAAAGGGACTGTCCACGTCATTATAAACTAAACTAAACACTCGCAGGGCCCTCAACAAACACACACACACACACTCCATCTGCTCACTCACACAACATGCACATACATTTATACTGACTCTACACACACACTCACTCCCATACAAGCTGTTGTAACTCTGTTTATCTTATATCCTGAGGCCTAGTCACCTTACCCCTATACATATCTACCTCCACCACCCCTTCACATTGTAAATATGGTACTGGAACTGACACTGTGTTCATGTTTCTTGTTTTGTATATTAAATTGTTGGGTTTGGAGTTTGCTAGAAAGGCATTTCACTGTACTTGTGCTTCTGACCTTGAAACCCTGAGTCTCCCCTGACGTGGGCTTGTTTTCAATACTCTTGTCATACAGTATTCCATAAGGCATCCAGACCTTATGAAAGTTGCACAGTATACCCATAATCTTGTAATAAATCAAATCTAGTGATACTCTACATAAATTGACATTTCTTCCATCTATTGTGGGAGGATAACCAACATTCCAATTAATGGCAATACATTTCTTAACCGCTATAAATTCTAGGTTAAACAGTTTCTTCTAAGTCTCCAGTATCAACATTTCCAAGCAAACAAAAACAGGGTGAAGGGAGAATCTGTAGACACGCTGAGATAAAAGAACATACTCTTTGACAGAATTCAGCCAGCCTTCACAAGACCACAACATATGCAAATATGTCCCCTTTTGTGTTTTACACCTCAAATCTGAATGATATTCAGATTTACTGGCATATAGTACATTCTATGGATGGTCCTAAACTACAGTAATTTATGTCTGAGATTATATCAACACGACTGGGCATTCTAACATCTGTATTCTTTCATCAATATAGTCTCCCAGGTCTTCCTCACATCTGTTTTGCCTCATCCGGAAAATCCTATCAACCCTTTATACAGTTTGGAAGTCGACTTAAGAGGTTTTTCAGACTGTCTTAAAATAGTTAAGAGAGAAAGTGTTGTATCAACAAAAGTTCACCTCTGTGCTGTCAGACTGGCTGCCTGACCCTGATGAGACCCTTGTCACCATCTGATCCTGCTTAGATTAGGCATGACAAATAATTACCTTTGTGTACATTTTATACATCGATTCTATACATGGATAATATAAAGGTTCAATAATTGAAATGATCATTATTCCCAGATCCCAGACTAGCCTACCCATCAACTCAAGATGGAACTTTGTATCCATTCACTGTTATCACACACACACACACTACAAAATTCACATGAGCTCCGTAGACTGGTCTTCCCTGGCTGTCTGACCCTTTGACATTATGGGTTATTGTGTGTAGGCCAGTGACAAGAAAGCTCAATTTAATCTATTTTAAATTCTGTCTAACACAACAAAATGTGGGAAAAGTCAAGGGGTGTGAATAGTTTCTGAAGGCACTGTAAGTGTAGGCCTACAGGCGCTAATACAATCAGCATTCTCTGATCTTGGCTTTTCACTTTTGAGTTTCTTAGAAATAAAACTATCCTTTCCCTCAATACCATCTAGGTGTGACAACAAGCAACAAGGATATCACAACACGTCCAAGAGGAAGAAATTAGTTCTCCAAGAGGATGAAAGGAGTACATTATGTCAAAGTGACGAGGAAATAGATGGTGTCTTATCAGGAGGGGAGAGTGACGATTCCTTCCTAGATCCTGCTTTTGAAGAGGAATTGGATCGACTTAAACAGTAAGTTTTATGTATTTGTATTATTACAAAGTATTACTTGTTTTAAATCTCTGGTTTATGTGTAAAAAATAAATAGCCACTCATTTTGGGCTTACGGTGTCAGCTTTTGGTGATGCTTTTGGCAGGGTGGGAAATGTACTTTTTGGTCCTCCAGCCACTGTGGCAGGTAGATGAAAAGATCTACCAGCCACTCAGATTTTTTACCAGACAAAATATTTGTTTGCCTTATTTACACCAGAAATCCCAAATAACGGATGAGCATGCTTTGTAATGGGTTTTTTTAAAACAAGAAATGTATTACTAGTAAGAAGTCATGTGGTATATTGCTCAATACAATGTCATTGTTGTGAACCGAGTATGCACTAGTAAAAGCAGATAAACACTTCTACAACAGTGCTGATTTGATACGGCTTAGGCTATTTATTATTATAGTTCGGGGCTCTACGCTGACGTTTTTTTACAAGGAGAACATAAGTTAAAATTTAGTAGCACACAAATACATTTTAAGAGCACAATGAAAGGGAGTGTTTTTATTAGAAATTACTAAAAGTTCATGACTAAAAGGTTTGAGTTCCACGCTCAATATACCCCCAAATACGAGCCATTAGGTGAGACAAAAATGCTCAGCTGCCCCTCTTAAGGGGTGGGACGTTAGTGTTAATGGAGCATTCCGTGTATTGAAAACAACATAGCGTGTAATTGAAATTATGTAATTAGCCAAACATGAGAATAAAGTCACACTTGTAGCCTTTCAGGTAAATTCAACCAACTTCTATATTAGGGCTTTGGATTGAAGAAAAACTGTTCCAAAATGCTCAACTTGGCTAGTGAAATAGACATTCTTGCCCACCGATGCAAAAATGTACCTACATTTGGCGGGTGTCAATTTCCCACCCTGGCTGTTGTTCGCAAGCTTGATACTGGACAGACTTTTGTATTCGAGTATCAATCTGGAATGGCTCCGATCTGAAATATCATGGTCAGGGTTGGGTGGATGACAAATTACATTGTATTACTCAATGAGTAATCACATCTGAAAATGTGTCATGTTTTATTTATTTAACTAGGCATTATTTAATTTTGCACCTCTGCTCTACTATTTTCCAAAAAGTAAAGTGCACATTATTTTTCCTGCATGTTCCTATCACAGACCTGCAGGCTCTAATCTCATCAATACTTTAACGTTGCTTCACGGCATTTTACTGACTGGCTGGTTGGGTTTAAGTATCCAGATAATTCACACCTGGCCCAATAGCCAATCAATGGGCAATTGCCTTAGCAATTGTTGTAATCCAAATTGTAATCAGTTCTTTAGAAAGCAACAGCAATTATATTACTTCTTAAAAGTAAAATATTTAAGTAACCTGGACTGATTAGAGTCAAACGGTGGTGAAGTTCGCTGCTCCTGAGGACACAATAAAATAAAAATCTGTGTCCCAAGCCGTGTGGGCGGCATTTACAGTTGAATGTGGGCTAACCTGTTCCATATTTTTTATTTTTCAGGGAGGAAAATGAGGACTTCCATTCGTCAGAAACTGAAGAGGAATCAAATGAGGAGGAAGACCACATCCCAGAAGCCACAAAAGCCAGAGTTTCAAAAAGTAGAAAAGCCACCTCCAGCCCTAAAGCAGCAGAGCAAAGGGAATCCTCTCGCCCATGGACACACAGATCTGCAAAAAGGCAATACGAAAGGAATGCTCCTGGTACATTCCTTATCACTGGACCAAAGAAGTGGAAGAATGAGGATGAACCAGATGAAAACCCTAATGTGTTCCACTTCTGTCCAGCCAGGACTCCAGGAGCACAGCTTGACCCTTACCAGAACTACACCCCTCTAGAGCTCTTCCAGCTCTTCTTCAATCAGGATGTTGTTGATACGCTCTGCTCAAACACCAACAAGAATGCAATGAGAAGACAGGAATCGGGTAACAAACGCAAGTGGCGCCCTTTACTTGCGGAGGAATTGTACAAATACCTCAGCGTTGTCATCTATATGGGTCTAATGTCCGGGCATGGAGTGGGAGACTATTGGAGTAAGAAAAGGCCATACCAACTTCCCTTTTGCCAATCTGTCATGGGCCTGAGCAGATATCAGGATATATCTTGGTCCCTGCACATGAGTGACCCAGCCGAGGATGAGGAAAATGAAAATAATAAAGGAACCGCAGAGTACAATCAGCTCATGAGAATCCAACCGCTCAAAGACCAGATATTGGAGGCATGCAGAGCCTTCTACCACCCATTCCAGAACCTTTCCATTGATGAGCGCATGGTGCGCTCCAAAGCCTGCAACAGCCTCAAACAATACATTAAAACCAAACGCTACAAGTATGGATTCAAGCTCTATATTTTAGCTGACTCACGCAATGGCTACACCTGTGACTTCAATGTCTTTATGAGCAAGAACCCATCTGCTTCAGGAAAAGGGGAGAACTATGACGCTGTCATGAACCTGTTGAATGTGCCTTACTTGGGTTCAGGGTACCACCTTTATGTTGATAACTTCTTCACCAGCGCAACTCTCTTCCGTGACCTGTACAAGAAAAACATTGGAGCTTGTGGAACCCTTCGTGAAAACCGCGAGGGCCTTTCCCGTATCCAAGAGAACAGCATGCCTCCTCGAGCAGAGCGGGGGACCATCCGCTGGCTCCGCGACGAGGAGCTGCTCTTCACCAAGTGGATGGATGCGAGACCGGTCACCATGTGTAGCACCATCCATAAAGCCTCTGTAGAGGAGCAGGTAAACAGGAGGAAACGTGGTGCGGATGGCTCCTGGACACTAGAGTCCGTATCCGTCCCAAACGTGATCAAGTGCTACAACAAGTATATGGGGGGTGTGGACTTGTCTGATGCCCTTATCAAATACTACAGTGTGGCCCACAAAACCATGAAGTGGTACAAAACCTTCTTCTATCACTTTGTGGATATTGCTGTTGTGAACAGCTACCTCCTGTACAAGGACATGGCTGTGGTCAAAAATGAAAAGCTCATGACTCACAAACAGTTCAGGGAGAAGCTCTGTGTGCAGCTTGCTGGCATTGGGGAGGAGGATGAGGCAGAGGAGGAACCGCAGGAATGTCGTAAAGCACAAGTGAAGACATTCTGTTGCCCTGTGTCCATAATCGATCAGACCACCATTGACATCGGCAAAAGAGCAACTGCAGGAAGGAAGAAATGTCTCCTCTGCCAGTTGAAGACCAACTGGAAGTGTGATTCCTGCGGGGTGCCACTCTGTATGATACCAGACAGGAACTGCTTCAGAGCGTGGCACTTGGACAAAAGAGCGAGAGCGGAAAAACCGGGCCCGGCCAACGTCATCCAAGTCCTACGTAAAGACATTGAAATACCAAAGAGAAAAAAAGGACACTAAGCAAAATATGGCCTGGTCGAAAGTGAAGAACACTGGTAATAGTCATGTACATGGAATCACTTGGTATGAATGGTGGAGATGGTGTGTAGCTGCAGTACTGAGATCTGAAATGTGCCTATAGTAGAACACCAACTAAGCAGGCCGAGATGACTGGAAGCACAACAATTGCAAGCAAACCAACTGAAATACGATCAGACAAACTTCAGACAAGAAAGTAAGAGAAGACTACTCGGACAATGAACTGCATGGCCAGCCTACCACAATGATGAAGAGGGCCGAGCTGAAACAAAAATAACAGCCTGCAATTTAAGCTTAAAATTGATGTCTTTGATACTTCCAGGTATAGATTAGTTTCATTGGAACTCCAGACGAAACAAATATATTTCTGTTAGATGTGACTTAGCCTTTAACTCTTACTAGCCCACCATCGGATTCTTTAACATGGAAAATGCCTATAGCGTTACACTAGCTGGAGATTTCCATTAATTTCAAGTACTGACAACTACTTGGATTTTGAAGAATGACTTAGAAATACTTCAGTTTCAACTTTCCTACTGTACATGTTTGTTATGTAATGGGAGGCAAATGCTCCTTGGTTGACTTTTTTTTTTGTTGGTGGTGGTGGTCCTGATGGCAAGCACAGTGTGGCTTAACTGAGGGCTAGATTCAATCCGGACCGGGGAAAATCTGTGTTATCAGGTGAAGTTAATTTCCGATTGATCTGACATATGTAGCGTTTACCGTGAATGAAGTCCCCGAACATTACCTTTAAATTTCAATCGCGCTATAGCTCTGCTCTTCCACAGCCCAGATTGAATCTAGGCCTAAATTGTGTTAACTTTATGTTCTTCATATATACTTGTTTGATGCATGTCTTTAACAGGATATGTGCATATAAAACCCATTAAAGGTGATGTGGGATAAGCGAGGGGTTATGTTTGTTAGGACAGGAAATTTGGGGGGTAATAAGGAAATGGTGTCCTTAAATGTGATGTCTTCAATAAAAAGGTAGTTTTGTAAAGTCTTGTCATTCTTTACAATATCACAATTGTTGGCATTAGTGGTCTTTTTTTTTTTTTTTAAATGCAAGCTGAGATCTACCTTTTTTTAACTTAATCCTATGCAACATTAAAAACAGTTCCGTAGCATTGAGGTTTGTGCAGAAGGCTATAGGCCGAATACAGTATAACTGCATATTGGCTATGCTTGAATTGCCCTTCCAATGTTGTTGTTCTCAGACCATTTAGAAGTTATATTTCAAAGTTTTAGGTATATGATCACACTGGTCATGATTTAAACTCATCAACTTTGCTTGTGCATTTGAGGCTTTTTTTAACACTATGGTGCGAAGAAACTGCAGACATGGTGATCTGAGGTATCTTATTGGCCAGCGGTAGGCCTGTAGGTGCACTTGATTTGTGCTCTGGGCCTGCCGGGTAGGCTGAATTCTACCAAAGAGTTTTAAAACTAACAAAGATAGCCCACAGCCTGTTGTTTCTAATATGAACAAATGAGTCCTAGTAAGCAGAATAGGCAAGGAGTTGAGCAGAGCCAAGCACGAGCTAGCAAGATCCTATTGGCGCGTTTTAGCAGACATCTGCATATTTCTGTTAGGGAATGCCTCTTAAGTGCGTGTGTGCAATAACTACATTTGCCTTTGCACTCCTAAACAATGTGATTTTTTAAAACTTTAATCAATGAGAAAATGTGCAGAATGTTCGCCATAATCCATCTTCTACTGCCGGCCAGTAGGCTTCCTCTCGCTACCATATTTGGTAGTGAGTGAAAACACTAAGTGGATGCTTCACATTTACATCCGGTGAAATATCTATCTCATTGTTCTATTTGTGGTTCTACCTTCAGAGACATGAAATGGTTAAAAATGGGAACAGTGCCTTCCCAGCGCTAGAGCTGCTGAATCAAGTACATTTACAGCCAACGGTGCCAAGCAAGTAAAAAAAAATAGGAACGGAAGGCTTTATAGTTCGTTTTTTTTACAAAGATGTTTGGTAATAGACTAGGAATGGCTTGGTGATCGACCAGTTGATTGTGATCTACCGGTTGGTGACCACTGCAGTAATATATATGAAAAAAAAGGAAATGTTAAATATACATTCATAATGTCGTGGTTCACAAGAATTGGATGGCTAAGAGCATATATTATATTCAAATTGTGTTCAAGTGGGAGTGTAGTACACAGATGGTAGTGTGTATGGCCCAGCACATCACCGGGGCCAAGCTTCCTGCCATCCAGAACCTCTATACCAGGTGGTGTCAGAGGAAGACCCTAAAAATTGTCACTCCAGCCACCCTAGTCATAGACTGTTCTCTCTGCTACCGCACGGCAAGCGGTACCAGAGCGCCAAGTCTAGGTCCAAAAGGCTTCCTAACAGCTTCTATTGATTCTGCACCGGTAACCACTGTATATAATAACCTCGCTACTGTTATTTTACTGCTGCTCTTTAACTATGTTATTTTTTATTTTGTACTTAACAATTTTTCTTAAAACTGCATTGTTGGTTAAGGGCCTGTAAGTAAGCATTTCACAGTAATGTCTACACCTGTTGTATTCAGCGCATTCTTATGATTGGGACCTACTGGCCATAATTATGTCAGAGTTTATGGACTGCTTATCCTTCAACATCATGCTGTGTGTGACTGCTGTCTTTTCATCTGCCCTATGCAGGGGTGTAGTGGTGCCTGGCGAGGTGGGTATACTCTAATTTTGCCAAAAAGTTCCAAAACGGCACACCCAGCAAAGGAAAGGCACCCTGTGTTTTCCTATATTGATCTCAAAATCACAACTTTTTTAATGGACAAAAATGTGACGGTCCAAGAAGTCCACAACAATGCTTAAACAACATCAACCTGATTGGCTGGCCCTCTGTCCATCCATGTCTACGCCCCTGATGCAAACACAAATAGCTTACTAACCAACACTTTGGACTAAACTTTCTCATTACCTGGTTGACATACCCATTGTTGCCTTAGTTAGCATTTACTGATGGATATCATAAGTTGAAATGTGTTTCCTACCCTACTGGCTACCGATGTCATTCTTCTGTGAGCTGCTCCATGCCAAAACCAGTTGAGAGCTGCACACTTGCTGCCTGCATGAGATGCTTGTTTGCCGCTGAAACTAGGCTGTGTGCGGCACGCATGTTAATATATTTCATGTGCTTTGCGATTGTGTACACTACTTTGTGCATGATTTCTCTATTATACTACATAATTGAGTCGTAAACATAAGGCCCGCAGCACGTTGTTAGCTAATCAAAGTATATCATTTTAAAAAGGCTAATTGCTCATTAGAAACCCATTTTGCAATTATGTTAGCACAGGTGAAAACTGTTGTCCTCATTAAAGAAGCAATAAAACTGGCCTTCTTTAGACTAGTTGAGTATCTGGAGCATCAGCATTTGGTACACAACTGAGCAAGAGGACAAGTACATTAGTGTCTAGTTTGAGAAACAGACGCCTCACAAGTCCTTAACTGGCAGCTTCATTAAATAGTACCCGCAAAACACCAGTCTCAACGTCAGAGGCGACTCCGGGATGCTGGGCTTCTAGGCAGAGTTGCAAAGAAAAAGCCATCTCAGACTGGCCAATAAAAATGTAAGATTAAGATGGGCAAAAGAACACAGACACTGGACAGAGGAAGATTGGAAAGATTGGGTGCTTTGGTGGTGGTAAAGTGGGAGATTTGTACAGGGTAAAAAGGGATCTTGAAGAAGGAAGGCTATCACTCGTTTTTGCCATGCCGTGGACTGCGCTTAACTGGAGCCAATTTCTTCCTACAACAGGACAATGACCCAGAGCACAGCTACAAACTATGCAATAACTATTTAGGGGAAGAAGCAGTCAGTTGGTATTCTGTCTATAATGGAGTGGCCAGCACAGTCACTGGCTCTCAACCCTATTGAGCTGTTGTGGGAGCAGCTTGACCGTATGGTACGTAAGAAGTGCCCATCAAGCCAATCCAACTTGTGGGAGGTGCTTCAGGAAGCATGGGGTGAAATCTCTTCAGATTACCTCATCAAATTGACAACTAAAATGCAAAAGGTCTCCAAGGTTGTAATTGCTGCAGATGGAGGATTCTTTGAAGGACACAATTATTATTTACAACCTTGTCAATGTCTTGACTATATTTCCTATTCATTTTGCAACTCTTTTCATGGAAAACAAGGACATTTCTAAGTGACCCCAAACTTTTGAACAGTGGTGTACGTTCATACAGTGACTATGTGACCAAAATGAAAGCTAAAGTCAGGAAGCATCAAAAGTTCCCCAAATGATGGATCGAGGACAACAAAATATTGTGCGGCCTTCCGGACCTTGATGAAAACAAATGCGGCCCCAGAGGCAAAATGAGTTTGACACCCCTGGTTTAGGCCCTTGGTCTGGCTCATCCTCAGCCCTCCACCTCCTCTCTGACCCTCCCACTGATAAGAGGTGTGGCCGCATTAGCGTTTTTTTGGGGGGGATTGGTTATTTTCTTATGCAAGTTTATTTGTAGATCAGTCAGTCTCAACTCAGCTGTAATGTCTATAATTGTATATATTATACAAGTAGCAGCGCACCATAGATTCCTAGAGCACAACCAGAAATCCGGGACTATTAGGTTGTTTTTTGCTGTTGAGCTGCACAACACAGAAGATTGTTATATCTATGGTTATATCCTATGGGAGATGTTAAACACCTCTGCAGGCATTTTGAGATCTGCTCATCTGCACAGAAGACTGCTAAAAAGACAAACTGGCAGTTGCGCATTTGCATTCTGCACATCTAGAAAACGAATGGAATGATGACTGTTACCCAGAATAATGATATTTTAAGACATTTTATATACTACTTCCCATGGAACCAGTGCCATCAATATCCATTTATAATGTAGGAGCTCCAGGAAGTGCTTCTCTCTGTTCACCTTGATGGCTATATTTATTTTCTAACCTTGGAAGAAGTCTATGGACAAGGATGCAAACCCAGCCTATACCACCACCACAAATTATCTCAATGTCATCCCCAAATAATTTCCAAAGGCTTTCTCAGTAACTAGACAATCCACAAAAATATACTGAAAACGCAAAAAGACATGTAAATTAGTTTTATTGTAAATATTGACAGAACAAGTCAAAATCAAACATTATGTTAGGGACACATGAGCAATAACATATCCTTATCGTCCCAACCCTCAGAACCGATTCTCTTATCCCCCATTTACTTAGTTTTTTTTACATGCACATATTCTGTTAAAAAAAAGACTTGCATTAAACAAGTGAGAATCAAGTAAAAATAAACAAATAAATAAATAAAAAGAACAACTATCAGTAAAGAAATTAAGATTTTGTAAGAAGAGCAATTGTGAAAAAAGCCAATTAAGCCTCTGATTGCTAAATGAATCTCTCCAGCCAAGCATTACATCCCTTAGCAGCAGGATAAAGTCATGGTGATTTCCAATGTCAAATAATCTCAATTTTCAAACATAAATGGAGTGTGCCTTTGGTGGTTCATCGATGTGTCATTCTGGTCATGCGCGCCACAACCGAATTAGCTAGTTAGTTAGCTAAGCTAGCCACCGTAGCTAGCCAGTAACTCCAGTATGTGTTGACGTCATTTCACAGGATTTGTTGTTGGACGGAAGCTGTAAAGATCAGTAAGAAATGGCACTTCTGTAGCCAAATATCTTATTCATCCATATAGTTTTTAAACGTTTTTTTTTGCATTAAATGACCTGGTACGATGGTGCATTGATCAATTATACAGTTTAACACCATTATTTTAGCCCAAAGTTGACCTTTAATATTGTAATATGATAACATTAAGGAGTTCAAGGCAATATTTAATTGCAACAAGTCAGACCAAGACAAAGCACTATGGTCTTAGGAGATCTCAATCTATGGAAATGACTTCTTCATTCACTAAAAGACGTTCATTTATTAAGGTATTGTGTAGGACTGATGCCCTGTCCATGTATTTAGGTTGATTTACATATTTTAACGGTTTTTAAAAGTATGGTATGACATTATGTATCCTTTTGCATATGTAAAGATGTTAAAATTAACTGCAACTTAAACAAACGGAAGTAAATATTCTTAAAGCACATTACGTATTTTTCTTTTGCTTCCATTAAGCTACCACCGCTCAGAGAGTAGCGGGGACTATGAACAGAGCTACCACCGGGTCAGAGAGTAGCGGGGACTATGAACAGAGCTACCACCGGGTCAGAGAGTAGCGGGGACTACGAACAGAGCTACCACCGGGCCAGAGAGTAGCGGGGACTACGAACAGAGCTACCACCGGGCCAGAGAGTAGCGGGGACTACGAACAGAGCTACCACCGGGTCAGAGAGTAGCGGGGACTATGAACAGAGCTACCACCGGGTCAGAGAGTAACGGGGACTATGAACAGAGCTACCACCGGGTCAGAGAGTAGCGGGGACTATGAACAGAGCTACCACCGGGTCAGAGAGTAGCGGGACTATGAACAGAGCTACCATCGGGTCAGAGAGTAGAGGGACAATGAACAGAGCTACCACCGGGTCAGAGTTACCACCGAGTCAGAGTGTAGCGGGGACTATGAACAGAGCTACCACCGGGTCAGAGAGTAGCAGGGACTATGAACAGAGCTACCACCAGGTCAGAGCTACTACCGGGTCAGAGTGTAGCGGTGACTATGAACAGAGCTACCATCGGGTCAGAGAGTAGCGGGGACTATGAACAGAGCTACCACCGGGTCAGAGAGTAGCGGGGACTATGAACAGAGCTACCACCGGGTCAGAGAGTAGCGGGGACTATGAACAGAGCTACCATCGGGTCAGAGAGTAGAGGGGACTATGAACAGAGCTACCACCGGGTCAGAGTTACCACCGAGTCAGAGTGTAGCGGGGACTATGAACAGAGCTACCACCGGGTCAGAGAGTAGCAGGGACTATGAACAGAGCTACCACCAGGTCAGAGCTACTACCGGGTCAGAGTGTAGCGGTGACTATGAACAGAGCTACCATCGGGTCAGAGAGTAGCGGGGACTATGAACAGAGCTACCACCGGGTCAGAGAGTAGCGGGGACTATGAACAGAGCTACCACCGGGTCAGAGAGTAGCGGGGACTATGAACAGAGCTACCACCAGGTCAGAGCTACCACCGGGTTAGAGAGTAGCGGGGACTATGAACAGAGCTACCACCGGGTCAGAGTGTAGCGGTGACTATGAACAGAGCTCGTTACTTTGACAATGTGGTCTGCAGTTTGTTCAAGTGCCACTCTTTGAAGCAGTTCCTGTCTGGTAGTGTACAGAGTGGCAACATGCAATACTCACACATCCAGTTGGTCTTCAAAAAGCACAGACGACAGTTTCTCCTTCCATAAGTTGATCTTTTTCCAATGCCAATGGTGGTCTGATCAGCTATGGACACAGGGCAACAGAATGTTGGTTCGTTGGCTTCAGTAATCTTGCGCTTGGGGTTCCTTTTGTGTGCCACAACCTGTCCCTCGGGTCCGAGGACACCATCTTCATCCTTATTATCGTCCTTCTTGTCATGGTCAGCAAGCTGCAGACACAACTGCTCCCTGAACTCCTTGTGGGTCATGGGCTTCTTTTCCTTTATCACAGCCATGTCCTTGTGAATGAGGAAGCTGTTCACACTAGCGACATCCACAAAGTGGTAGAAGAAGGTTTTGTACCACTTCATGGTTTTCTGGGCCACACTGTAGTATTTGACAAGGGAATCAGACAGGTCCACACCCCCCATATACTTGTTGTAGGACTTGATGACATCTGGAACGGGTATGGACTGTGTTGACCAGGAGCCATCCGCACACCGTTTCCGTCGCTGAACCACCTCCTCTGCGAATGCTTTATGGATGGTGGTACACATGGTGATTGGTCATGCATCCATCCACTTGGTGATAAGCAGTTCCTCGTCACGAAACCAGCGGATACTCCCCCGCTCTGATCGAGGAGCAAGGCTGTTCTCTTGGATGCTGGAGAGGCCGATCCGATTTTCGCGAAGGGTTCCACATGCTCCAAAGTTCTTCTTGTACAGGTCACGGAAGAGAGTTGTGCTGGTGAAATAGTTATCAACGTAAATGTTGTACCCCGAGCCCAAGTGAGGCTTCAACAGGTTCATCACAGCGTCATAGCTCTCCCCTTTGCCTGAAGCAGATGGGTTTTTGGTCATAAACACATTGAAGTCGCAGGTGTAGCCATTTCGTGAATCAGCTAAAACATACAGCTTGAACCCAAACCTGTAGGGCTTGGATTTAATGTATTGTTTGAGGCTGTTGCAGGCTTTGGAGCGCACCATGCGCTCATCAATGGAAAGGTTCTGGAATGGGTGGTAGAAGGCTCTGCATGCCTCCAATATCTGGTCTTTGAGAGGTTGGATTCTCATGAGCCGATCATAGTCTGCTGTCCCTCTTTTCTTGTCATTTTCCTCATCCTCTGCTGGGTCGCTCATGTGCAGGGACCTTGAGATGGCCAAAAATGTGTTCTCTTTCATGGCAGAGGGGGCAAAAGGAAGTCTATATGGCTTTTTTAGACTCCAATAGTCTCCAATTGCATGCCCACCCATAAGACCCATGTAGATGACGATGCTAAGGTATTTGTACATTTCCACCACAGATATGTCGCTACGCAGGTTTGCCATTCCCCGTTCTCGTCTTCTCTTGGCATTTTTGTTGGTGTTTGAGCAGAGTGTAGAGACAACATCACTGCTGAAGAAGAGCTGGAAGAGCTCTAGAGGGGTGTAGTTCTGGTAAGGGTCAAGCTGTGCTCCTGGAGTCCTGGCTGGTCGGAAGCTGAAAAATGTAGGCTGTTTGTCTGGTTCATTCTCAGTCTTCCACCTCCTTTCTGACCCACTGATAAGAGGTGTGGCTGCATGACAGGGAGAAGGTTGAGGCCCGGCCTTCTTTCTCCCCTTATGCTCTGCTGCTTTAGCTCTGGATATAGTTTATCTCTTATTTGAAGCCCTGCTTTCTATTGCTTCCATCTTTTCAGAAAGGTATTTTTCCTTATTTGAGTCTGAAGATTCTGCCATGAGAGGAGAAAAGTCATTGCCTTGACTAAGAGGTTTGGCTGCACATGCTTTCCTTTTGGATTTGGCAGAGCTGGGTGTCCACGGGGGAGAGTGTTGAGGCCTGGCCTTCTTTCTCTGTGCTGCTTTCGGTTTGGAGATGTATTTTTTCCTCTTCCGAGGTCTTTTTTCTATGACTTCTGTGTCGCTAGAAAGGTCTTAATTTTCCTCATTTGAGTCTGAAGATTCCGTCATGAGAGGAGGAAAGTCACCACCTGTATTATTCTCAGACGGATTACTCTCACCACTTGGATTAGTCTCTGGTGGTTTTGTCATAGCCAACTCCCCATTTTTCTCTCTGGAAAAAGGAAAAAAATGAATAGGCTATGTCCAGACAACAATGGACTGAGCATATAAAATGACTTAAGGTCACTAACAACTAATAACTTAAGGATACTTTAGTGTGAAACAAGAAAAAACGATCATATTTTTAAATCTTAACCGCTAACTGGGTGAAGTGTGTACATTGTTAGCAAGCTGCAAGTTTCCCTAGGTAAACCCATTTTCCAACCAAATCGGGTATCCAGCGCCAAATGACATATCCTGCACACATAATTCCTGTATGGGACAAGGAAATTGTTTGCCTGTCAGATGAAAGTTTTAGTTACAGTGCATTCAAAAAGTATTCAGACCCCTTGGACATTTTCCCACTGTTAAGTTACAGCCTTACACTAAAATGTATTTAAAAATGTTAAGAACTCAATCTACACACAATACCCCACAATGAAAAAGAAAATAAACAGGTTTTTAGAAAGTTTTGCAAATGTGTTAAAAATAAAAAACAGAAACTATTTACATAAGTATTCAGACTGGAATGAGACTCGAAATTGAGCTCAGGTGCATCCTGTTTCCATTGATCATCCTTAAGATGTTTCTACAACTTGACAGGTGTGCCAAGCTTGTAGCGACATACCAAAAGAAGACTCGAGGCTGTTATCGCTGCATCAACAAAGTACTGAGTAAAGGGTCTGAAAACCTAGGTAAAGGTGATATCAGTTTTCTATTTTTTAGAAATAGAAACATTTCTAAAACCTGTTTTTCCTGTGTCATTTTGGGGTATTGTGTGTAAAAACAACTTAAACAATTTTAGAATAAGGCTGTAACGTAACAAAATGTGGAAAAAGTCGTATTGTGTTTTTTTGCTCCTGGATTTGAGGTGGTGTTCCCCTCTTGTCAATTAGGTCATTTCTGGACAATATCTGTCCACAGAGGTCTTTTGGCTCTAGAGCACATTCGCTGTAGGAAAATTTGGCTTGGTTGATGAAAAACAATTACAATCATAATGTGAATCATCTAGTAGGGCTTGGCTGTTCACCGTATTTTACAATATACCGTTATTGATACACGGACCGGTTTGGGTTTTTACTTTACCTTCTATAAACAGTATTTCAATGTTTGCTTTGCTAAATGTGATAAGCGCCACTCCGGCACGTGTAATGTCGGACGATGATGCCGATTTCCACTTTACTTCTTATTATAAAACCACAAGCGTTCTATAATTACACTATTACCTCATCTAGTGTTGTTTATAAGCACTCACCTCTTGTTGCATCCAAACACAACCCTTTTGGCCTGACGACCATTCGTCTGCTGCTTTTCTTTCTGCTTCACCATGGCTGTCTTCGGGCTATATTTGGCCACTTGCTCATGCCACACCCTGAAACCACAACACACACTTGATTCAACATCCCCGTCAGACATTACCAAACTGTTTAACCTCCATAACCTAACTATAAGCTATTGCAGTGAACTTGTGTGAATTTCATGAAGTCTCAAATAAGGAAATAGGCATTAAAAGTAACTTTGTTTGGTTGTTTCTCTTTTGAAATCTGAAAAACAATAACATAAAAAAATCTGTAGATATTGGAATTTATGTATTTTGACTCCCAGTATCAAGTATCAACCCCCAAAATCCTATTATTGGCCAGGCTCTACTACTAACCACACTACATACTAACTAGCTCTTGAGAGCACAAAGGGGCCCAAAGTGGCTTACAGCCAGTCGCCATTTTGGGTTCTTAGCTGGCTCCAAGTGAACTACAATCCCAACTCTCTGTTTTAATTATGGATGCACAATATAAATCAGTGTACATATCAGAATCGGCCGATTTTAGCTAAAAATGCCAACATCGGTATCGGCCCGTTTAACGCCTAGTTAAAAACCGATGTCAAAGCTACTGTGCATACCTATATAACGTAGGTACATGACGTAATGACGCCACATAAAATGTTGCACTACACGTGCAACACATCATTCCTAACCTAGCCCACAATGTCTGCTGTGTAGATCGAGCAGTCAACAAGTAGAACTGTCATTTGAAAGAGTAAGAACATTTCAGCGAGACAACTCAAAAGCAAAATCCATTAAAGCCAAGATAATGGAATTCATTGCCCTTGATAATCAACCGCTCTCTGTTGTGGGTGATGTTGGCTTTCGCCGACTGGTCGAGCACCGGTACACACTACCAAGTTCGCTATTATTCAGATGTTGCCCTACCGGGAGTTACACAGTAATAGAGTCAATGCTATTAGCTTCACGACTTACATACTATGGCACGCCATTTGGATCTAAACATGTCAAAAAAGATACAGTAGCACTGTCAAAGTTGTACAAAGAAAAGTCTGCAAACAAGCAAACACCGGCCACGAACGATGCGTTTGCAATACTGCGATGGTAAAGCATAATTTGTTCAACCGCAACTTCTGGGGTAGCTAGCTTTAGCACCAATAAAATACAACTACCATCAATCAAATAAGAACTGTCTTATAAATTAGTGTTATTTTAGATGACACCTAGCTATATACAGTTGAAGTCAGAAGTTTACATACACTTTAGCCAAATACATTTAAACTCAGTTTTTCACAACTCCTGACATTTAATCCTAGTAGAAATTCCCGGTTTTAGGCCAGTTAGGGTCCTAAAAAGCGTGTGCGAGCAAGGAGGCCTACAAACATGACTCAGTTACACAAGTTCTGTCAGGAGGAATGGGCCAAAATTCACCCAACTTATTGTGGGAAGCTTGTGGAAGGCTACCCAAAACGTTTGACCCATGTTAAACAATCTAACATACCTGAGACAGGGAATTTTTACTAGGATTAAATGTCAGGAATTGTGAAAAACTGAGTTTAAAGGTATTTGGCTAAGGTGTACGTAAACTTCCGAATTCAACTGTATATCTTTTTTTCCGCACCCAATGACAAAGTGAAAACATGTTTTTAGAAATGCTTGAGTCTTTTGGGGTTAGACTAAGAGCTTTGCACACCTGGATTGTACAATATTTCTGCCCATTATTATTTTTTAAATGCTTCAAGCTCTGTCAAGACAACCATTACTTGGCATAGATTTTCAGGCCGATTTAATCAAAAACTATAACTAGGCCACTCAGGAACATTAAATGTCATCTTGGTAAGCAACTCCAGTGTAGATTTGGCCTTGTGTTTATTTCCTGCACTAAGCGGAATTCCTCTCCCAGTGTCTGTTGGAAAGCAGACTGATCCAGGCTTTCCTCTAGGACTTTGCCTCCGCTTTCAGCTTATTCCATTTCTTTTAATCCTAAAAATCTCCCTAATCCTTGCCTATGACAAGGATACCCAACACATGATGCAGCCACCATCATGCTTGAAAATATGAAGACTGGTACTCAATGAGAGCAATCAAATGTATTTATAAAGCCCTTTATACATCAGCCAATGTCACAAAGTGCTATACAGAAACCCAGCCTAAAACCCCAAACAATGCAGATGTAGAAGCATGTTGTGTTTGCCCTAAACATAACTCTGTATTCGTGACAAAAAGGTAATTTCTTTGCCACATTGTTTGCTGTATTTGAAGTGCCTTGTTGCAAACAGGATGCATGTTCTGGAATATTTTTATTCTGTACAGGCTTCCTTCTTTACACTGTCATTTAGGTTAGTATTGATCCATGCTCAGTTCTCATATCACAACCACTAAACTATGTAACTGTTTTAAAATCATCATTGGCCTCATGGTGAAATCCCTGAGCAACTGAGTTAGGAAGGACGCCTGTATCTTTGTGGTGTATTGACACACGATCCAAAGCCTAATTAATAACTAGATTTTTTTTCTTTCTTTTTTTTCTTTTTTTACACACACATGTACCAATAGGTGCCCTTCTTTGCAAGGCATTGGAAAACCTCCCTGGACTTTGTTGTTGAATCTGTGCTTGAAATTCCCTGCTCGACTGAGGGACCTTACAGTTGTATGTGTGGGGTACAAAGATGGGGTAGTTATTCAAAAACCATGTTAACCACTATTATTGAACACAGAATGTGTCCATGCAACTTATTATGCGATTTGTTAAGCACATTTTTACTCCGGAACTTATTTAGGCTTGTTATAACAAAGGGGTTGAAAACGTATTAACTCAAGACATTTCCGCTTTTAATGTTTTATTTTGACATTATGGGGTGTTGTGTGTAGATCAGTGACAAAATCAAAATGTAATCAATTCAAAATGTAGGCTGTAACACAACAAAATGTCAAAAAAGTAAAGGGGTGTGAATACTTTCTGAAGGAACTGTATATGAAAGTTAAGTTCCAAATGTTTCCAAAACTGTACACTGTACGCCGAAGGCGTATTTGCATTTAGAAAATTGGGGCAGCGTCGGGGTATTTGCGTCAAGGCTAAAGTCCAATGGCTCAATGTAATGAATAAGTAATAAGAGTAGTCACGAAACAGCGATGCCTTCAATTGTGTAGGCAACGCCATGCACATTTACATAGAAAAACAACAAAACGTTCCTTGTCTGTCATGAATGTTGAATAAAATTATATTTGAACCTACTCTGCCGATTGTCCGTGGTGTTGGTTCTTCACCTGGTTCAAATTTGAGACAAAGTACACACAGTAAAATATTACTAAAACAACAAAACACAGGTCTGAGTGTGTGGCGATCAAGATGTGTTTGCTCATGACCGAAGGCACGTGCACAAGACGGAAGTACATGTACGCCATGTATGCATACTAACAGGTATTTACATGGTTTTGCGCATGTGCCAGGTGATAGAAATGTCTATTTCAGTATCGGCGCTCTGAAAGGTCAGGTAAACAATACTTTCCTGTGGATATTTAGTCTCAAATTTTGAGCAGCTGAAGGACCAGTGCAAAGTCTGGGTAGCCATTTGATTAGATCAACAGTCTATGACTAGGATGGCTCGAGTCTTTGACAATTTTTAGGGCCTTCCTCTGACACCGCCTGGTATAGAGGTCCTGGGTGGCAGGAAGCTTGGCCCCAGTGATGTACTGGGCCGTTCGCACTACCCTCTGTTGTGCCTTGCGGTAGGGGGCGAGCAGTTGCCATACCAGGCAGTGATGCAACCAGTCAGAATGCTGTCGATGCTGCAGCTGTAAAACCTTTTGAGGATCTGAGGACCCATGGCAAATCTTTTCGATTATGCAAGAAATGGTGGTGGAAACACCTTTATGCGCAAATATTGATATAATAACCATCATATCGAAGTAAACTTGTGGTCACGCGATGATATAGTGTGTGGTCCTCCCACTATCACTCATGAAACCATGCAGTGTATTAGGCTACAGATTAAATAAATTATGAATTTCGCAGAGTGGTGAAAGTGCAGTGATCTTGACGCTCCTTTCCAACAAATAGAGGGACTTATTCTGGTGACATGATGATCAATGCTTGACTGTTATTTGACAAATAAAAAAATCACGTTGGTGGTACAGTAACCGAAAAAGGTTTGGAGCCATTGATGTAGACTATTTTACCACCACTGTATCTGCGAGCTGATGGCTAGAGCACATTTGCTATTCAACGCAACAGTTCGTGACAAGACTACTCGTAGAGTTGAAAATTAAGTCATCGCCCACTTATTTTTATCCTCAACAAATCATTTGTGTGGAAACACCACTGGTGGGGAAATGTGCAGGTTCTTTAGCTATGCGGATTATAGAATATTCGCATGATAATCTGTCGCCAATTGGATGAAATGTAGTTACTGATAAATTGATACATTGTTGCGAATTCCGCGCCAAGATTTGCCTTGTGAAAGCACGTTAGCTATAGTTACAGCCATGATATAGACACCACGTTATTACAATAACTGAACAATGGCAGAATGGAATCACACATTCACAATTGCCAAGCGTGCTCACATATGCTTCCAAACGTGTGTAGCTAACTAATATATAGTAAGCGTGGCAGGGATGGTCTGGCTTGGTGTAGCACCTATTCTAGACACGAGTAAATTACTGCTGTTGGACAAAAATAGTGTACGCCTTGAAAGCAGTGGAAACTTTGGCGTTATGATCTTCACAAGCGCTTCCTCTTCTTCACAAGTCAACAAACGATGTAGCTAGCAAGCAAGTTTCATGTCGTTCTCAAGTTGATGGATGCGCGAATTCATGGCCAAACTGAATACATCTCGTTTACGTCATGTGACGGGCGGGCATTCGGTGCGGTATTTCTTCAAGTTTTATTGGCGGGCTACATCCAAAAAGGTGTATTGCCGACACTTACTGGGTGGGGGTAAAAACGAAAATACTTAAACGAAAAAATGAAAAGAAAAGAAAACACTCAAAAAAACAAATAAAATGTCAAAGTACTCCTTCACTTGGTAAAACTCTTTCACTTAGTAAAATGTACTCAGATCCCTACACAGGCTCTGGAGCCTGAGAGGGGGAAGCATCTTCAGACAGTATTCCCTGCAATGTTTCAGCTGTGAGTCTTCAATTATGATATTCTGTTTCCAAAAACTTGACGTGGCCAAACGTTTTACATTTATGACATTGAACGAGGTGAGGATGGGGATTATTTAAGATACTCTTTGAAGAGGTAGGGTTTCAGGTGCGTTTGGGAAGATGGCTGGGACTCTGCTGTCCTAGCTTCAGCTTGTTCCACCATTGGGGTGCCAGGACAGAGAAGAGCTTGGACTGGGCTGAGTGGGAGCTGCCCTCCTGTAGGGGTGGAGGGGCCAAAAGACCAGAGGTTGCAGAACGGAGTGCTTGGGTTGGAGTGTAGGGTTTGAGCATAGCCTCAAGAGAGAGAGGGGCAGTTCCTCTTGCTACTTTGTAAGCAAGCACCATGTTCTTGTAGTGGATGCGAGCTTAGACTGGAAGCCAGTAGAGTGTGCGGAATAGTGGGGTGACATGGGAGAACTTGGGAGGGTTGAAAACCTGGCGGCTTGCAGCGTTCTGGATAAGTTGCAGGGGTTTGATTTGCCTAGTTGAATAAAGGTTACATTGAAATAAAACATTTAAAAGATGGCACAAGCAGGGAACACAGCCAACAGCGAGTTGCAGTAGTCCAGCCAACAGAGAGTTGCAGTAGTCCAGCCAACAGAGAGTTGCAGTAGTCCAGCCAACAGCGAGTTGCAGTAGTCCAGCCAACAGCGAGTTGCAGTAGTCCAGCCAACAGCGAGTTGCAGTAGTCCAGCCAACAGCGAGTTGCAGTAGTCCAGCCAACAGCGAGTTGCAGTAGTCCAGCCAACAGCGAGTTGCAGTAGTCCAGCCAACAGCGAGTTGCAGTAGTCCAGCCAACAGCGAAGTTGCAGTAGTCCAGCCAACAGCGAAGTTGCAGTAGTCCAGCCAACAGCGAAGTTGCAGTAGTCCAGCCAACAGCGAAGTTGCAGTAGTCCAGCCAACAGCGAGTTGCAGTAGTCCAGCCAACAGCGAAGTTGCAGTAGTCCAGCCAACAGCGAAGTTGCAGTAGTCCAGCCAACAGCGAGTTGCAGTAGTCCAGCCAACAGCGAGTTGCAGTAGTCCAGCCAACAGCGAGTTGCAGTAGTCCAGCCAACAGCGAGTTGCAGTAGTCCAGCCAACAGCGAGTTGCAGTAGTCCACCCAACAGCGAGTTGCAGTAGTCCAGCCAACAGCGAGTTGCAGTAGTCCAGCCAACAGCGAGTTGCAGTAGTCCAGCCAACAGCGAGTTGCAGTAGTCCAGCCAACAGAGAGTTGCAGTAGTCCAGCCAACAGAGAGTTGCAGTAGTCCAGCCAACAGAGTTGCAGTAGTCCAGCCAACAGAGAGTTGCAGTAGTCCAGCCAACAGAGAGTTGCAGTAGTCCAGCCAACAGAGAGTTGCAGTAGTCCAGCCAACAGAGAGTTGCAGTAGTCCAGCCAACAGAGAGTTGCAGTAGTCCAGACGGGAGATGACAAGTGCCTGGATTATGACCTGTGCCGCTTCCTGTGTGAGGTAGGGTCGTACTCTACGGATGTTGTAGAGCATGAACCTGCAAGAGTGGGTCACTGATTTGAAGTTTGCAGAGAACAACAGGGTGTTGCCCAGGGTCACGCCAAAGTTATTTGCACTCCACAAAAGACCAGTATACAAACAAACAAGAACAACAAATGATAGATAATACAAAGGCCTTAAAAGATGCACGTATTGACTGTTTTTACAGCTTTCTTCGACCCCAAACAACTGGGATGTATTCATTACACTGATTCTGTTGCAAAATATTTTCTTAAACGAAAGCAAATGGAACGAAATGGGGAGGGAACTACCTGAAAACTCTTGTTTTCGTTGCTGTTTGGACTAATGATTACACCCCTGTTCAGCAGGACGCACCGCTTTGGAATGTTCAGATAAAAATAGGCTATGTAGCACAAACATGCCTCTCTGACATATAGAATAAGGAATCACATCAGCTCTATTAATGTTATTTCTATCTGCAATGTTCAACAAAAATTTGAAAAATGGAACATAAATAATATGGAATGGGGGAATGCACATGCCTTCTGGAAGATCTGATTAAGCAGAAGATGATGGTGGTATGGTCACTGGAAGATGTGGGGGGGGCATGGACGGCGGACAGGAAAAAAAAAAGGAGAAAAGTGGAACATGTTTTGAGATCACACAGAACCTTTGGAAGAGCTATTCTGGCCCAGTGAGAGTGAGATTTCTGGAGACAATGGATCCTTGCCATCTGGTAGATCCGTATGTGGTGTCAGGTTGGATGGAGAAGTGGCTGGGGAATGTTGGGTCGGTGAAAGTGACTTGAAGCAGAATCATGTAGATTTTTTGCGTTTCTGCTGTCCAAAGGGAGCGTGCGCTCCGCACCACGCGATCGGGGAGAAGAACTGTGACTTGCTTTCCCCTCCAGAGCAGGGTGCCGTTGAAAGGAGTGATAACTGGAGTGGCGTTAAGTGTTGAGGAAGGTCAGCTGAAGTTTAAGTTTCCCGGTGTCTGTGACGCCCGCCCGCCGTTTGGTGTGACGCAGACTGGTGGAGAGCATGGTTAAACAGACAATACACTGTCTGTACTACTACATTTTGATGTATGTCTTTACCAGATAAAGTAAAGTTAGGATGTGTCAGTTGTCCCGTGAGAGCTTTTTTCCCGAACCCATTACGGTGTTTTAGGTGTCAATTTTATGGTCATGTGGCAGCAGTGTGTAGGAGAGAGATTCTTAGATGTGAGAAGTGTGCAGGAGGACATGAAACAAAGGACTGTGTAGTATCAATGGAAAAAGTTCTGTGTGTTAACTGTAGGGGTACCCATTGTGCTGGAGATCAGAGGTGTCCTCTGAGAGAAAGGCAGGTTGAGGTTGCCAGGATCAGAGTAGTACAGAAGGTGTTGACTGCTGAGGCAGTGAAGAGAGGAAGATAGATCCAGGGTGAGGGATTCTAAGAGGATCCCTGTGAGTAGGACGAGGCCAATAGAGAGTGATAAAAACAACGTGCTTCAATAAGGTATGTTTTTGGGGGGGGCGTTCATGGCCATGGTTGTCAATTGTACCGCAGGAATGGGACATAAATCACAGAGGGTAGATGTTGTGGTGGCAGCTGCAGAGATGTACTTTGGTGTACAAGATTTTACTGCAGAAGAGTTACATGATGTTTTGAATGATAGTGTCCTCCCTTGCTGCTGGCCTGGAGTAGGATCAGATGGGGCCAAAGTAGTGGAATAGTGGTGAATTTCTAATGGATCCAAGGTTAGTTGGTAGGGCATTTATTTATCTATGTATTACAAAGTGTAATAGAGCCCCCACAGTGGAGGTGTCATAATGCCGATAAAACCTTGTGAACAAACAGGGAAATGGTTCCAATCGTTTTTCCACCGAATTTTAGAAACACTTAAAATAAGGGCTGTTTTTTTTATAGCTTACCCTGGCATGACGTTTTGATAACCATGTAAATCTCTCTCCGACAAGGTGACTTTTATCCGTATATTCAGCACTATTTACTCTCAGAATCAAAAATGCTAATTAGTTTCAAAGTAGACATAATGCAATACTACAAATACCTGCAAGCTCCTTCCCGCCATCTCTAGCACACCTTTGCTAACAGGTATTGTGTCAATTTAAAACTTGCACAAGACAGTTCACAGAATTGCCAATTTAAAGAAATGTAGCCAATTTATTCATTACAAAATGTTGCTAACATTAGTTAGTTAATCCAGAGATGATTGCCTTTGTCTCGATTCGTCAGTCTCGTCCAGATCATCATGGCATTTGTATGATTCTTTATGATAGCTTACACAAAACATCGCCCTTATTTAATTGTTTCTAAAATCCCCTAGGGCAGTGCTTCTCAAATAGTGGGGCGCGACCCTCTGGGGGGGCTCGGAGCAATGCCAGGGGGGGGGGCGCGCGAGACCCCGGGGAACATGCTTTTTCAGTAAGTGTTTTTTTTTGCACCGAACAAGAGCACACAGCACATAGCAGGAGATATGAAGTGCAGATAACAAACCCTTAAGAGACACCATGGAACAATATTTAACAGGGATGAAAAGAAAGGCGGAGAGAGACGGAGATAATGAGACAAACGTAAGTCTCCCGAAAGCTAAGACGAGGAAATATGACTGAAGCGTATGTTGCGCTTTGGCTTCACTGTGACTCCGATGGGAGACGAAGAAAGACCGGTATGTTTACTGTGTCTAAAAATGTTGGCAGCGGACAGCATGAAGCCAAATAAATTAAGGCGTCACTTAAAGACATTACACCCCAATCACGCTGATAAGCCGCTTGAGTTTTTCAGCAAAAACGTTCCGAATATTGCCAACAATCGTCTCGCTTTGTGAATGCTACTTCAGTAAACCAGCGAGCACTGTTAGCATCATATAAGGTGGCGTACCAAATTGGTCAGTGCAAAAAACCCACTCCATAGCAGAGGAGCTGATACTGCCTGCAGCATTAGACATGGTCTCTGTCATGCTGGATGACGCAAGTGCTGCAAAAATAAAAACTATCCCTCTGTCCAATGACACTGTCGCCAGACGTATAAATGACATTGCTAACGATCTTAAAGAACAGCTGGTAGATAAACTCAAAACAAATTACACTTTAAATAAGGATTTAATTTTATTTATTTTTTTCAGGCAAATTGATGCACTTTAAGTCTTTTCTGTTACAGACTAAAAAACAATGTTAATAAAGTTAATCTTTGTTGTAAGTTGATCTATATTGATTTCTTTTTTTGTTTTCTTTAATGTTAATAAGGATACAATGTTATGCAGAGGTGTACTTATAACAATTTTATAGACAAATGATACTATTTACAGTCGCGGCGGAGAGTTGGGGGGCGCGAAATGTTTACTTCTTCCTAGGGGGGGCGTAACAGAAAATAATTGAGAAGCACTGCCCTAGGGGAAACATGAAATGGTGGAAAAACGATTGGAACAATTTCCTTGTTTGACCGCTAGGTTTTATGGGTGTTGTGACTCATACTGTTGTACTATATGAATTCATACCTCAGAATAGTAGGCTGATACGTAGGCAATACAGTAGGTGGCGGCATGCACATATTACATATGTTTGCTGACTTTCAAAATACAAAAAAAGAAGAAGTAGAATTGGTAGGCGGCATGTATGTGCTATGTGTTGTTTTTGGTTGCGTTTTTGTGCGAACTCTGTGTTGAGCAGCGGCGGAAGAGCGAGGTAATAACATAGGTGCATATCTCTAGTAAGAATTTGGGATGGTGTTTGGGTTATGTAACCTGTTAGAAACGTAAATATTAAGCATATATAACTGAAAGGCCCAAGTGCTGCTGTGGAACCATATAGGTTTGGTAGAATGACGTTACGGCTGCGATCATGTGTTTTGGCTGCAGGCAGAACCAGTGGACAAACAGCCAAGATGGAGCTGGAGGACGTGCAGGACAAAAGCTCCCTCTCTGAATGCGACAAGAGGTAGTATGCCTGAAGTACTTTAATATAAATTGCAAACACGTTAAAATACTTCTACCAAAGAACACGTATGCCAAAAATGACAATTTATAACCATTACGTCACATAAAATGCAAAAATGTGTTCTAATGCAAATGAATGGTTCTGCATTACGTCTCTATTAAAGTCCTTTATCACAAACGGAGGAAAAGCTGCTTTTATCAACGATTGCACACAAAAAATAACAAACATAGGCTGTGACTCACTCACTAAATGAAAATGTATCTATTTTAATATACCTTGCTGATTAAATAGATTACATTTTAGCCTTCATAGGGTGGTCCTGTGAGCAAGAGTCACACCTATATTTCTTGATTTTTGTCTGCACCTTGACTCCTTTTGCTGCAAGCTACAAATCTGGTATGACTCCAGTCTTTGCTTCCCTTCTCCACATTTGATTGTTACTCAATCTACTGGCATTTAGAAATATGGCACACACAGTTAATGAGTTGAGAACATGCATCGTATGATTTGTTTGCTCTGTGCTCCTGTCTTGGGTTCCCACTTAATTTGTGTGAATTCATTTCCATTGTTTTTGTCTGAAATTCCTTCCAGGAAGAAGGCAATGCAACCTGAGAACAGCAGCATTGTTCAAGATGATAATGGAAAGGAAGCAGGAGAAATAAATTCTGATGGAGATGGAGAATTTCAGGGATGTGGCAGCAACGATTCATTTCTAGATTTCATCTTTGAAGAGGAGTTGGATCGACTTTTGGAGCTGTGAGTTGAACTATTACATTATTCAGAGTGGATAGCATTTTAATTCAAGCGTCTACTCAGTACTGTTTTCTTAAATATCTTTAACGTTCTAACACCCATTTTACACATTTTGATAGAGTAATTAGCAATTTTATTTATTAAAATTACTACCACTGTGATATTTATAGTTTGTTGATTATATACACTACTGGTCAAAAGTTTTAGAACACCTACTAATTCAAGGGTTGTTCTTTATTTTTTTCTACATTGTAGAATAATAGTGAAGACGTCAAAACTATGAAATAACACATGGAATCATGTAGTAACCAAAAAAGTGTTAAACAAATCAAAATACATTTTAGATTCTTCAACTAGCCACCCTTTGCCTTGATGACAGCTTTGCACACTCTTGGCATTCTCTCAACCAACTTCATGAGGTAGTCACCTGGAACGCATTTCAATAAACAGGTGTGCCTTCTTAAGTTAATTTGTGGAATTTCTTTCCTTCTTAATGTGGTGTGACAAGGTAGGGGTGGTATATAATAGATAACCGTATTTGGTAAAAGACCAAGTCCATATTATGGAAAGAACAGCTCAAATAAGCAAAGAGAAATGACAGTCCATCATTACTTTAAGACATGGAGGTCAGTCAATATAGAACATTTCAAGAACTTTCAAAGTTTCTTCAAGTGCAGTCTCAAAAACCATCAAGCACAATGATGAAACTGGCTCTCATGAGGACCGCCACAGGAAAGGAAGACCCAGAGTTACCTCTGCTGCAGAGTATAAGTTCATTAGAGTTACCAGCCTCAGAAATAGGCAATTAACTGTACCTCAGATTGCAGCCCAAATAAATACTTCAGAGTTCAAGTAACAGACACATCTCAACCTCAACTGTTCAGAGGAGACTGTGTGAGTCAGGCCTTCATGGTCGAATTGCTGCAAAGAAACCACTACCAAAGGACACCAATAATAAGAAGAGACTTGCTTGGGCCAAGAAACATGAGCAATGGACATTAGACCGGTGGAAATTTGTCCTTTTGGTCTGGAGTCCAAATTTGAGATTTTTGGTTCCAAACGCCATGTCTTTGTGAGACGCGGTGTGGGTGAATGGATGTTCTGCTGGTGACACTCTCTGTGATTTATTTATAATTCAAGGCACACTTAACCAGCATGGCTACCACAGCATTCTGCAGCAATACGCCATCCCATCTGGTTTGTTTTTCAACAGGACAATGACCCAACACACCTCCAGGCTGTGTAGGGGCTATTTTACCAAGAAGGAGATTGATGGAGTGCTGCATCAGATGACCTGGCCTCCACAATCCCCCTCAACCAAATTGAAATGGTTTGGGATGAGTTGGACCGCAGAGTGAAGGAAAAGCAGCCAACAAGTGCTCAGCATATGTGGGAACTCCAAGACTTTTGGAAAAGCATTCCAGTTGAAGCTGGTTGAGAGAATGCCAAGAGAGTGCAAAGCTGTCATCAAGACAAAGGGTGGCTACTTTGAAGAATCTAAAATATTTGTTTAACAATTTTTTTTGGTTACTACATGATTCCATATGTTTTATTTCATAGTTTTGATGTATTCACTATTATTCTACAATGTAAAAAATTAAGAAAAACCCTTGAATGAGTAGGTGTTCTAAAACTTTTGACCGGTAGTGTATACCTATTGATTCTTGAAGAATAACACTAATGTCCCATGGGCTTAGTTGAACTGTATAAAATGTATTTATAAACAAACAATATAAAACGGGTTAGAAAACCTATCAGTATTATTTGCATAAATCTGTAATTTTATCAACAAACCCAACCTTTCTCTAAGTAAGTTGATAGAAACCAGATTGCCACAATGATGCTGTTTATATGTATGGCACCACCTAAAACATATTCTATTATTTTATGAATTGTTTTTCAGAGATGAGAATGAAGACCTTCCTTATCTGACGGAACCTTCAGAGGCTATGGAGGGGGATAAATCCCCTCCCAATGGAACAGAAGTTACAGAAACTAGAAGGGGAGATGACTTCACTCCCAACAGGACAGAAGTTACAGAGACTATAGAGGAGGATGAATACCCTCCAGATGGGACAGACGTTACAGAGACTAGAGGGGGAGATGACTCTCCTCCAATTATGACACGGCTCAGAGTAAGGGGCATCTCCTCACGCCCTAAGATAGAAGCTTCTGAGTCAAGTGAGGAAGATGGAGAAGACCTTCCCTCTGACACAGAAGTCATCGAGAGCAGGGCTTCAAAAATAACAAAACTCATCTCTAGCCCAAAAGCAGCACCGCAAAGGAAGGTCCGGCCTCCATCCTCTCCCCCCTGGACACCCAGCCCTGCCAAATCCAAAAACAGAGCTCATACAGCCACACCTCTTATCAGTGGGTCAGAGAGGAAGTGGAGGACTGAGGATGAACCAGACCAAGAGCCTAAACTGTTACCTTTCGAACCAGCTAGGACTCCAGGACCCCAGCTAGACACTTCAAAGAACTACACTGTTCTAGAGCTCTTCCAGATCTTCTTCAGTAATGCTGTTGTTGATACTCTCTGCTCAAACACCAACAAGAATGCCAAGAGAAGACAAGAACATGGAATCAAAGAACCATGGAAACCTGTATCTGTGGAGGAAATGTACAAATACCTCAGCATTGTAATCTATATGGGTCTGCTGAATGTGCACACTGTATCAGACTACTGGAATCGAAACAGAATATATTGTCTTCCTTTTTTGTTGTACAGTCATGACTATGACAAGATTTCGGGCAATCACGTATTCACTGCACATGAGTGACCCAGCAGAGGATGAGGAAAACGACAAGAAGAAGGGGACTGCGGGGTATGATCGGCTTATGAGAATCAAACCTCTCAAAGACCAGATTTTGGATGCATGCAGAGCCTTCTACCACCCATTCCAGAACCTTTCCATTGATGAGCGCATGGTGCACTCCAAGGCCCGCCACAGCCTCAAACAATACATTAAATCCAAGCCCTACAGGTTTGGGTTCAAGCTGTATGTTTTAGCTGATTCACGAAATGGCTACACCTGCGACTTCAATGTGTTTATGACCAAAAAACCCATCTGCTTCAGGCAAGGGGGAGAGCTATGATGTTGCCATGAACCTGTTGAAGGTGCCTTACTTAGGCACAGGATACCACATTTATGTTGATAACTTCTTCACCAGCACAACTTTCTTCCGTGACCTGTACAAAAATAAATTGGGAGCATGTGGAACCATACGTGAAATCCGTGTGGGCATCCGAGAGAACAGCATGCCTGCTCGAGCAGAGAAAGGGACCATCCGCTGGCTCCGTGATGGGGAGCTGCTCTTCACCAAGTGGATGGGCGCACAACCAGTCACCATGTGTACCACCATTCATAAAGCATTCGCAGGGGAGAAGGTCAAAATCAGGAAACAGAGCAAAAATGGATCCTGGACAACACAGTACATACCCGTCCCAGAGGCAATCAAGCCATACAACAAGTATATGGGGGGTGTGGACCTGTCTGATGCGCTTATCAAATGCTACAGTGTGGCCCACAAAACCATGAAGTGGTACAAGACCTTCTTCTTCCACTTTGTAGACATTGCTGTGGTAAACAGCTTCCTCCTGCAGAAGGACATGGCCCAGATGAAGAAGAAAAAGCACCTGACCCACAAGCAGTTCAGGGAGCAGCTGTGCATGCAGCTTGCTGACATTGGTAAGCAGGAGGAGGCTGAAGAAGAGTCTTCAGAGGAGGAGGAGGAAGAGGAAGAGGAAGAAGAACAACCAGAAGAAGAAGAGGAATTGGTGGAAGTGAAGCGACCATGCTACCCTGTACCCATAATTGATCCTACCACTGTTGACTCCTCTCAAAAGAAATCTAGTGGCAGGAAGAAATGTTGTCTGTGCAAGGAAAGCCAGACCAACTGGCAGTGTGAGTCCTGTCAGGTAGCACTCTGTATGATACCAGACAGAAACTGCTTCAGAGTTTGGCACATGAATAAAAAGGATCTCGTAGCAGAAGTTTTCAAGAGGCATATAAAGTACAACCCATACCCTACCCATCCTTGGATGGAATATGGGGGGAGGAAAAAAATAGAGTTTAAGTCTCAAAAACAGGCCCAGAGTTTCATTAAACATCATTTTGGCTTGAGGAACAACAGGAAGTAAAATAATTTTTCTATCCTGTGCGCACTAATGATCCTACCACTATTGACATCTCTCAAAGAGAAACCGTGGGCAGGAAGAACTGTTGTCTGTGCAAGACCAACTGGCACTGTGAGTCCTGTTAGGCGCCACTCTGTATGAAAGAAGACAGGTGTGGCATAGGGATCAATAGAATGTCTCTGGCACATATTTTCAGTTGTATTGATAATACCAGTGGTCTCAAGTGGGATGATGATTATGGTAATGATTGTTATTATGGTTAGGCCTATTATTTTCATCGTTTTATTATTTTGGTTTATTCTATTTAATTTTTGTGTCCATGAATGATCCCAGCACTGTTAAAATCTCTCACAGACATGAAGTGTCATTTGTGCAATAATTATTTAGATGATTTTGCAGAGTTAGTCTTGCCAGAAACTGCTTCAAAATATGGAATATGATTAAAGAATGAACAGACTGATGCAAATATGTTTTTTCCCTGGACTATAAGCTTTCTGAAATAGGTAATAGAAGAGTATTGTTCAACTTGGCAAGATTTCATGGGGATGTAATAGAAAAAAATATTAATATTGCCCAAAGCCTGTGTGCAAAGTTGGTATATACAGTGCCTTCAGAAAGTATTCATACCCCTTCACTTATTCCACATTTGGTTGTCTGAATTCAAAATGGATTATTCATTATTTTTACCCATCTACACACTAACCAATAATGGCAAAGTGAAAACATGTTTTTAGAAATGTTTGCAAATTAATTGAAAATGAAGTACAAAAATTTCTCATTTACGTAAGTATTCACACCCCTGAATCAATACATGTTAGAATTTCTTCTGGCAGCGGTTACAGCTGTGAGTCTTTCTGGTTGTCTCAAAGGCCCAGATTCTGACCAGAGTTATGGGTGCGTAAATTGAATGTTATTCCATTTTTATGCACCTCTCTCTCTCTATGCGTATTCCTACCTTGAAATTAAGCATGAGAATAGCATGCTATTCACCTGCTATTCATTCTGGGTGGAGATCAAATAAATGAAGGTGTGGCAGAGATGTCAATAGATACGCGGCATTCTGACCTTGACTTAATTCCCTTATAATTCCACCACCTTTATGCAAGAGGAAACCATGTTGAGCAAACCTGCCAGTTCCAAGTGGAAAAAGCATTACTTTATTTTTTCCGATAGAAATGCCAGGATTCTCCATATACTGTAATTTACAACGATAAGAGTTAGGTAAATGAGTCATCCGTTTGGATAAGGGAATTGTAAATATAAATGACTCGTGTTTTAGATATATTTTACATTGTAATCGGTGGAGACAAATGTGAAACCAGTAATATGGCAGCAAACTTAAGCATATCAACTTTCCCACAGTGAAGTTTATGAAATGCTGTGGCATTATGCAGAATTCTAATTGTATGGCCTTTTAACTTGCAGGGATGAGCACTCTCGAATGTCTTAATTATATGCTACCCCGACTTTCTCTGTCTCCTATTTCTATCATGTTAAATATTAGCCACTATCAGTATCGACTGTCAGTAGGCCTAATAACACATTTAACTGCCAAATGACTGTCACTTCCCTTCAGTTGGTATAGCCTAACTTGCTTTATTTACCTTAATTTGCTTCCTCTGTAAATGCTGTCACGGCCATGTGGTTGTTGCTGAGGATCATTATTAACAGTTCATAACATTAAAAAAAAATACGTAATATTTCAGCCCAACCTCATGAATATTTATGGAGCAGAGCTCAGACCAAGCCGTTAGTTTCATCCTGACCCATGGCACAACACTTGGCAGTGTCATCACACAGTTCCATGGTTAGTGCAGGCAATAGAGGGTATAGACTACTATTGTACATTATTCTCCCTATTATAATTCTATGTACACTAATCTTCCAACATCACCGCGGGTTAAATAACAATGTGGCAATTTTCAGAATGAATCAAACCACTGTGTTTCTGATTAATCAGTATATTTTGTGCATACATTTTTTTCAATGATTCATATATACTTTCCTAACCCTAAAATGTGCCTAAATAATCTACAAGAACATGTTATTTTTACATTTACCAGTTGGTATTAAAACGGAGATGGCTTTCTTTCATTGATGCCTATTTTCTGAAACCGTTCTCTCAATGTATTCTAGTCTGTCGACAAAATTCTAATTAACGGTACACCGTATTTAAAGGGATGGCTTAGGATAAATGTAAAACACTCCATGAGTAATTCTGTTGGGCAGCAAGTTGGAGGGTTTTCAGCAGTTGAATTACAATCATTCAGCACATGCAAGGGAACCACACCTGCAAATCCCATTACGCACCTTCATAAGGTAAATCAATACTAACTACTGAGAGGTGCGTAGGGAAGGGGTGCATAAGAAAGTTTTGCACACCTGGATTGTACAATATTTGCACATTATTCTTTAAAAAATTATTCAAGCTCTGTCAAGTTGGTTGTTGATTATTGTTATACAGCCATTTTCATGTCTTACCAAAGATTTTCAAGCCGATTTAAGTCAAAACTAAAGAACATTCAATGTCGTCTTGGTAAGCAACTCCTGTGTATATTTATTTGGCCTTGTGTTTTAGGTTATTGTCCTGCTGAAAGGTGAATTTGTCGGAAAGCAAACTGAACCAGGTTTTCCTCTAGGATTTTGCCTGTGCTTATAGCTATATTCTGTTTATTTTTATCCCCCAAAAAACTCCCTAGTCCTTGACGATACATTTTTTTAAATCATTTAACCTCTATTTAACTAGTAGGCAAGTCAGTTAAGAACATATTCTTAATTCCAAAAGGCCTCCTACGGGGACGGGGCCTGGGATTAAATATAAAATATAAATATAGGACAAAACACACATCACGACAAGAGAGACAACACAACATAAAGAAGTGACCTAAGACAACAACAGCATGGTACAAACATTATTGGGCACAGACAACAGCACAAAGGGCAAGAAGGCAGAGACAACAAAATATCACACAAAGCAGCCACAACTGTCAGTAAGTGTCCATGATTGAGTCTTTGAATGAAGAGATTGAGATAAAACTGTCCAGTTTGAGTGTTTGTTGCAGCTCGTTCCAGTCGCTAGCTGCAGCGAACCTTAAAGAGGAGTGACCCAGGGATGTGTGTGCTTTGGGGACCAACCTCTTCGGGCTAGGGGGCAGTGTTCGGAAGTACAGAGTCTGACGTGCCCAAAGTAAACTGCCTGTTACTCAGGCCCAGAAGCTAGGATATGCATATAATTAGTAGTATTGGATAGGAAACACCTGAAGTTTCTAAAACTGTTAAAATAAGGTCTGTGAGTATAACAGAACTGATCTGGCAGGCGAAAACTAGAGGAAAATCCATCTGGAAAATGTGTTTCTTTGATGTCACAATTTTTCCATTGACTTGATATTGACTACAGAGGGAAATAGCTCCCAGATTGCAGTTCCTATGGCTTCCACTAGATGTCAAGTCTTTAGACATGGTTTCAGGTTTATTTTTGGAAAAAACGAACAAGAAATAGAAGTTCTTTCAAGTGGCTGAAACTGAAACTACTGTACATGCGCAAATTTTTCTTTCTTTCCTTTCCTATTTTTCTTTCCTATTGAACAGACTATTTTCCGTCTGAAATATTATCATTTATTTAGATATTTGAGAAACCTGAGGATTAATTAGAAACATCGTTTGACTTGTTTGGACGAACTTTACCCGGATTTCTTTGTCTGCACGTTGAACGACTGGATTACAGAACTCCATGGAGCCAACTAAACCAACCAAGGACTTTATCGAACAAAACAACCATTCTTTGTGTTCCTAGGACCCTTGTGATTGCAAACAGAGGAAGATCTTCAAAGGTAAGTGATTTACTTTATCGCTATATTGGATTTTGTAATGCCTGTGCTGGTTTGAATAATATGTTGTTGTGGGGCGCTGTCCTCAGATAATCGAATGTTCTGCTATCGCCGTAAAGCCTATTGTAAATCTGACAACGCGGTTCAATTACCAAGATTCTAAGCTTTTGAATAGTGTACAACACTTGTATTAAACACATGAATGTTTAATATGACTATTTTTGTCACTCTGCAATTTCACCAGATGTTGTCAAATCGATCCGCAAGCGGGATCTGATCCCTAACAGGTGGAGTGAGGCCTAAGAGGGTTTTATAAATAAGCATCAACCAGCGTTGTCCGGGTTAGGGGACGGTTTGGCCAGCAGGGATGTCCTTGTCCCATCGCGCAATAGCGACTCCTGTGGCGGGCCGGGCGCAGTGCACGCTGACACGGTCGCCAGGTGTACGGTGTTTCCTCCGACACATTGGTGCGGCTGACTTCCGGGTTAAGTGGGCATTGTGTCAAGAAGCGGTGCGGCTTGGCTGGGTTGTGTTTCAGAGGACACGTGGCTCTCGACCTTCGCCTCTCCCGAGTCTGTACGGTAGTTGCAGCGATGAGACAAGACTGTAAATACCAATTGGATACCACGACATTGGGGGGGAAAGGAGTAAAGGAAAGGAGTCCTTTAGCACCTCGGACTCAGTGACTGCCTTCAAGGAGAAACTTTGTAGAGGGGCAGGGGAAAAAGAGGGAGAAGCATCTGGGATAGTCGCATTAGAAAGAGTGGGAGATGAGGAAATGTCGGACGGGCAAGGAGGCATGGCTGAGTCAAATAGGAATCCTGACTTAATGAAGTGGTGATTAAAAGGCTCAGCCATGTGCTTGTCAGTAACAACCACATCATCAACTTTAAGGGACATGTGCAGATGTGAGGAGGATTTATTCTCCAGGTCTTTAACCATTTTCCAGAACTTCTTGGGGTTAGACCCACAGAGAGAGAACTGCTCTTTAAAGTAACTAACTTTGGCCTTCCGGATAGCCTGAGTGCACTTATTTCTCATTTGCCTGAACGAGAGCTTGAGTATGCGTGTGCCGAGCCTTTCGCCAAATGCAATTCTTGAGGTGGAGTAACTCTGCAAGATCACGGTCGAACCAGGGGCTGAACTTGTTTTTAATTCTCATTTTCTTTATGGGGGCGTGTTTGTTAACAATACCACTTAAAATATCAAAAGAAAGTCGAAATGTCTTCGACAGAGGGGATCAAGCTGAATCTATACCATTTTACAGAGGCCAGTTCAAGAAGGAAGGCTTGCTCATTAATGTTTTTTAGCAAGCGTCTATGACAAATCAGGACAGGTCGTTTCACTGAGCAGCCATTACGAACACAGGCTGTAAAACAGTGATCACAGTTCATTACAGAAAACACCAGACTGATACCTATCAGGATTTTTGTGAGGATAACATCAAGAAGAGTAGCCTTTTCTGGGTGTTTGGAGTCATACCTTGTGGGATTGGTAATAATCTTGAGAAATATTTAGGGAGTACCATTGCTTTAGGACTTGGTCAGGTGGTTTAAGCATGTCCCAGTTTAGGTCACCTAGCAGGACAAATTCAGACTTAGTGTAAGGGGTCAGGAGAGAGCTTAGGGCAGGTAGGGTACAGGCCGGTGCTGATGGAGGACGATAGCACCCAGCAACAGTCAACAAAGAGCTATTTGAAAGCATTCCCCTAACATGATGCAACCACCACCATGTTTGAAAATAGGAAGAGTTGTAGTCAGTGATGTGTTGTGTTGGATTTCCCCCTAACATAACGCTTGGTATTCAGGACAAAAAGTTCCTTTCTTTGCCACATTTTTTGCAGTATTACATGAGTGCCTTGTTGCAAACAGGATGTATTTCTTGGAATATTTTATATTCTTTACAGGCTTCCTTCTTTTCATTCTGACATTTAGGTTAGTATTGTGGAATAATTACAATGTTGTTGAGCCGCTCTCATATCACAAACTCTGTAACTGTTTAAAAGTCTCCATTGGCCTCATTACTGCCTGAATTTAAAATGTATTAAATTGAGATGTTTTGTTACTGGCCTGCACACAATACCCCCATAATGCCAAAGTGGAATTATGTTTTTAGAAATGTTTACAAATTAATAAAAAATGAAAGAAATGAAATTTCTTGAGTCAATAAGTACTCAACCCCTTTGTTGTGGCAAGCTTAAATAAATTTAGGAGTAAACATTTGCTTAACAAGTCACATAAGTTGCATGGACTCACTGTGCAATAATCGTGTTTAACATGATTGATGGTGTATCAATACACCCAGTCACTACAAAGATACAGGCATCCTTCCTAACTCAGTTGCCGACGAGGAAGGAAACTGCTCAGGGATTTCACCATGACACAACAAAATGTTGTTAAAGTCAAACTTTCAGAATTCTTTCTGAAGGCACTGTATGTACTAGATACTAATCCAAAAGGTTTCAGGTATGGTTGCCAAAGGTGCATCAACTAATTACATTTATTATCTAAACATATTTTAATACACATTTCATATTATGTATGTGAGAGGGAAACAAATATTATGTGAAACAGTATTATAGTTTTGTATTATGCGTGAACACAGTATCTGATGGGGGATCATTGTATATATCTGAAAGGGAATAGACTATAGAAAAATAAAAAGTTTATGTCTGCATGCAGTTTGAAGGAAGTTGCTAACTAGCATTAGCGCATTTGCTAACTGCTAGCATGCTAGTAGATACCATAGACTTCCAGTCATTGGGCTAACACAAGATTTATAGGCTACAGTCTCAAATGGGAACAAATGAGTCATTGTGGGCAGAACAAGCAAGAAGGTGGGCAGTGCGGTCTAATGCACTGCAAGAGACGTCACTACAAACCTTGGTTCAATCCCAGGCTGTATCACAACCGCCAGTGATTGGGAGTCCCATAGAGCAGTGCACAATTGGCCCAGCGTCATCCGGGTTAAGGTTTGGCCAGGATAGGCTGTCATTGTAAATAAATTGTTCTTAACCTGACTTGCCTAGTTAAATAAAAGAGCCAAGCTAAATGCGCGTGTGCAATAACTCAATTTGCCTTTACACTCCTAAACACCGCGATTTTAGAAGTATTTTGCAAAGGGTAAAGTCTACTAAACCTAGTCCACTGTTCATAACATATTCTAGTTTTGGGAACAGAAAGCTGTATTGCGATCAAATGTTTCATACATGTGAAAATGTTCAGAATGTCGGCCAAAATCCATATACATCCAATGAAATATCTGTCTCGACATTGTTCTATCTGTGGTGTAGCTACATACAATTTAGCATTGACTCGCGAAACTACCTCTAACTTGCAGAGACAAACATGTATATATTCGTTTATTGACTCTGGGGAAGTGGATAACGGGTTTCATTGCCAAAATCCCGAAGTAACGTTATCCCTTGAAAAGCCATTGCGATTCTTTTTCTTACCTCCTCTCCGGTAGAGGGAGCACTTTTAGCTCATGGTTGGTGGTTGTAGACTGCATTCTGAACTCAGGAGGAAGGATTCTTCGTGTTTATTCAACAAAGTAACTGCCAGCTAGCGTGAACAACGACTGCCTAAATTCACATTTAGTCAAGATTGGAAAGTAGATACATTTGGTAGGTTGCGCCCTTTCAAATTGGTAAAATACTATCCGGGTACATAAGTCTTCGTCTGGCTGAACCTTTGTGGAGCAAGGTGCTTCTAAACAGCTAGCTAATACTAGCTAACGTTAGGTTGCTACAGTCGCTAGCTAGCTAAAAGGATTCAAAATAACAACTGGTAGCTAGCTGGCTAGCCAGAAAGCCAGGGAATCACAGCAGCACCGCGGGGAGCCGAGGCCCGAAAGGGAGCCTTCCAGGACCGCGGCTTGATGTACCCTGCCTGCCTCGCCCCAGCAGCCCACAATGGGGGAGACCAAAGTCATATATCACCTCGACGACCAGGAAACACCGTACCTGGTCAAATTGGCAGTGCCCGCGGACAGGGTCACACTTGCAGACTTCAAAAATGTTCTGAAGAAACCTAACTACAAGTTCTTCTTCAAATCTATGGATGACGATTTTGGGTGAGCATTATTACTAACTAAACAGTCTGCTACGGGAACGTTAGCTATTCTTTCACAATGAAATTATAATTTGTCAAAACGGGTTGGCTAACGTTAGCTAATCAACGTCTTCATGTTAAACATGGCTTGCGTTTGTTATTCCTTTAACGTTATTCGTCGCTTTTTTATTTTTTTTACACAGTTAACGTTAGTTAGCTAGCTGTTGTAACATTTGTATATTTTAGCTAACTAACGTTCAAACTATATACTAAACAACGTCCATTTTCATATTGCACAAGATTCAAGTATGGATAATTGACATAGGTGGGTTACCTATTGGTTGTATAATAGCTAGTAAAGTGAAGTGGCTTACATCAGGGAGAAGGCCAACAGACCAGACCACATTAATGGTCTCTTCTCTCCTGCTCTTGTTGTCAAAAAAGGAATGCAGTAGACTGGTTGGTTGGACACAACGGTCGGTCACTTACTCGGGAATGCGCGGGTTGTTCACTGGCAAGTTTACAAGCCAGCCCTTTGCGGGTGAAATGGCAAAGGAAATTAGTCCATGTCCCATTAATCACTGAACATGGCCTTAAACTTAACAGTAAGGGAATTTGGATAGATCTTGTTTTCCTTCAGAGCGTTTGGGTGTTTCAAAATACAGTGCATGTCAGAAATGGGTAACATCAGTGTTGAATACTTTCGTTGAGTAAAATGTCAAAAAGTGAAACACCTCAATGGTCTGTTTTATAGAGAATGGCTTAGGCCTAACTGACTATCCAGATGGTGGGGAACTCCCAAAGGGCGTTGCCAGATTGAGCTCCTGGTAGAAATCCAACTCCTCAGATTGAGGGTCAGGACAGGTTACGTATTTGATCTCAAACCGGTCTGCAATGGGAGTGAATGCCCCACTGAGATACAGTGCATTGGGAAAGGATTCAGACCCCTTCACCTTTTCCACGTTTTGGTACACTACAGCCTTATTTAAAAAAAAAACAATCTACACACAATACCCCATAATGACAAATCCAAAACAGGTTTTTATACATGTTTGCCAAAAAGCAAAAATGATATAAACATAAATACCTTATTTACATAAGTATTCAGACCCTTTGCTACGAGACTTGAAATTGAGCTCAGGTGCATCCTGTTTCTATTGATCATCCTTAAGATGTTTCTACAACTTGATTGGAGTCCACCTGTGGTAAATTAAATTGATTGAATAGGATTTGGAAAGGCACACCTGTCTATATAAGGTCCCACAGTTGACAGTGCATGTCAGAGCAAAAACCCAGCCATGAGGTCAAAGGTATTGAGCTCCAAGACAGGATTGTGTCGAGGCACAGATATGGGGAAGGGTACCAAAACATTTCTGCAGTGTTGAAAGAACCCAATGGTCACCCTGACAGAGCTCCAGAGTTCCTCTGTGGAGATGGGAGAGTCTTCCAGAAGGACAACTATCTTTGCAACACTCCACCAATCAGGCCTTTATGGTAGAGTGGCCAGACGGAAGCCACTCCTCAGTAGAAGGCACATGACAACCCGCTTGGAGTTTGCCAAAAAGCACCTAAAGGACTCTCACAGGCTAACTACACTGCTCGCGTTGCGTGCGCTGCAAAATCAATTTAAAAATCTATATTATTAAATTATTGCACCCACACTGCTCACGCGCGCCAACGAGCGTCTGCGTTGCCAAGAGCTAAAATAGAAGTGAGTTCTATTTGTGACGCTGATCGCGCTGCAAGTCCTGCCTCTCCCATCTCCTCATTGGTTTATAGAAGCAGGTACACACATGCCATTTCCTCATTGGTTATACCCACGTGGGTGACTGAAAGACGAACGAGGTCAGTGGCAGTAATGCACCTAATTTATGAAAGATGCCAATCGCAATATAAAGTCAATAGAAGAAAAATCCTGGAAGGAGGAGAGATGACTAGAAACGATTCGGTTGACCGTTTTATGTGTGGATCAATTGTCGGAGCCTGTTTGGGTTCCGTGTCAGACCATGAGAAACAAGATTTTCTGGTCTGATGAAACCAAGATTGAACTCTTTGGCCTGAATGCCAAGCACCGCTCATCACCTGGCCAATACCATCCCTACTGTAAAGCGTGGTGGCAGCATGCTGTGGGGTTGTTTTTCAGTGGCACGAAATGGGAGACTAGTCAGGGTCGAGGGAAACTATCAACGGTGCAAAGTACATAGAGATCCCTAATGAAATCCTGCTCCACTCACAACCCCAAACTGGGATAAAGGTTCACCTTCCAACAGGACAACGACCCTAAGCACACAGCCAAGGGAAAGCAGGAGTGGCTTCGGGACAAGTCTCTGAATGTCCTTGAGTGGCCCAGCCAGAGCCTGGACTTGAACCCGACCGAACATCTCTGGAGAGACCTGAAAATAGCTGTGCAGCGACGCTCCCCATCCAACCTGACAGAGCTTGAAAGGATCTGCAGAGAAGAATGGGAGAAACTCCCCAAATACAGGTGTGCCAAGCTTGTAGTGTCATACCCAAGAAGGCTGCTAAAGGTGCTTCAACAAAGTACTGAGTAAAGGGTCTGAATACTTATGTAAATGTAATATTAGTTTATTTGTATAAATGTTTTTGTTTTTTTATTATGGGATATTGTGTTTGTGTAGATTTATGAGCTGTTTGTTTTTTTAATCCATTTTAGAATATGGCTTAACAAAAAGTAAAGGGGTCTGAATACTTTCCAAATGCACTGTGTATATGTATGTGTATATGTATGTATGTTCGGCCTGCTAAATAACGTGCTCTATTGACACCAGGCTAAATTGGAATTTGGCACTGCAGGTTTGTTTCGCACACAACACACACGTTGAAAATCAAAGCTTAGTAATTGAACTAGCTGGCACAGTAATTTAACAAAATTGAGACTTAGATCTTGGCCCATATGTTTCTACCATGAGGTGAATTTTTAGAATGTCTTTTGGCTTTGTGGGTTTGGCCTAAAGCAGCAATTATTATTTTTTAGACTGTTGGTTTTCTGGGAGTGTTGGGAGTGTTTCACCCTAGTGTCAGTGCATTCTTTACCAGCATTTGTGTACACATGTTGAGTAAATGTTGTTCTCTCTTTTCCTCGCAGAGTGGTAAAAGAAGAGATATCTGATGACAATGCCAAACTCCCTTGTTTTAATGGTCGTGTGGTATCTTGGGTAAGCACACACACACCACCTTTGTCTTAAGTGTTTGTCAATGGCGCCCATCTGTTGTGGCTGCTATTGACTTCGAACATCACTCTATCTCTGGGGAGGAGCCTCACTCATCTGTTTGATAATATCATTATTACTAGGGCTGGGACGATACCAGTATTGTGATACTCGTTAGTATCGTGGCAAGGAAACAAAGCATAATTAACTTAGGAAAACAGCCCTAATGTTGGAAACAAACAACATTATGTTGTCCTCCAGGGTCATATCTATTTAATTTCCTGGGTATAGCACACAATATTTTATACTGAACAAAAATAGAAACTCAACTTGTAAAGTGTTGGTTTCATGAGCTGAAATAAAAGATCCCAGAAATTTTCCAGGTGCACAAAAAGCTTATTTCTCAAATTTTGTTTGCAAATTTGTTTACATCACTATTAGGGAGCATTTCTCCTTTGCCAAGATATGCCACACTTGTCAGGTGCGTGGATTATCAAACAGCATGATCATTACACAGGTGCACCTTGTGCTGGGGACAATAAGGCCATTCTAAAATGTGCCGTTTTGTCACACAACACAATGTCTCAATTTTGAGCAAGTGTGCAATGGGCATGCTGACTGCAGGAATGTCCACCATAGCTGTTGCCAGAGAATTGAATGTTAATTTCTCTACCATAAGCCGCATTCCAACGTTCCTGTAGAGAATTTGTCAGTACGTCCAATTGGCCTCGCAACCGCAGCCCACGTGTAACCACGCCAACCCAGGATCTTCACACCAGGCTTCTTAAAAATATAACTTTTTTTTATTGTATTTTATTAAAACATACAATCTACTTGCAGTGAAGACGCTCAACATTTACACCTGGCTTTTTCACCTGCGGGATAATCTGAGACCAACCACCCCGTACAGCTGATGAAACTGAGGAGACTCGTTCTAATTGGCTGGGCCTGGCTCTCCAGTGTGTGTTTCTGGCTCCCAAATGGTTGGGCCTATGCCTGCCCAGTCTTGTATATTCCATAGATTAGGGCCTAAAATGTGTATTTAAATTGACAGATTTTCTTATGAGCTGTAAAATCGTTGAAATTGTTGACTGTTGCGTTTTTAGATTTCTGTTACGTATACATAGAGCAGGGGATTTAAAGGACCAAAGAGTTTAATCTGCTTCGTGTTTTCATTTTTGCCATTGAAAAAATATCGCAATACTGGTATCGTCCCAGCCCTAATTACATATACACTCACGCTGTCTCTCATGCTCTTTATTTCTCGTCAATCTTTTTATCTTTCTTCCAAATACACACTTGTTGTTTGTCTCCAACTCATCCATTCTCAGTACACACAGACCAATGATCCCCTCCATGACTGAGATGTTTTTCTGCACCTCCTTGTTTATCCTCTTTTTCTCCATTGAGTTCTGATTAAAACAAACTGAAATCACAGGATCATAGACATCACTCTCAAATAAAGAACTTCACTGCACCTAATAGGGAATATTGAATCACAGAGAGTGGCAAAAGAAAGTGAGGAGTGAAAGGGTGGTTTAAGAAGGAAATGGTGTGTGTACTGAGAAATTAGTTTTGGAGACATAAACAACTAGTGCAGGGTTCCCCAACTGACACCCCCGGGTGGTTTCATTTGGCCCCCCAAAAAACACGTACACCCCCCTTGTTGGACATAAGACTATACAAACACCAGGAAATCGTCTCCCAAGTGATTTTAATTTAAGAAATCTGTTCCCAAGTATTCCCACGTGATTGTATACAAATGTAAGCAAGTTTTTAAATGATTGTTTTAGTCAAACATATGTTTGGGCTTCTTGCAGTCTACAAATTATTATTTTCCGGCCCCCCCCAACCATCCGCTCAACAATAAATTGTCCCGCCGCTGAATCTAGTTAATGATCCTTGAACTAGTGTGTATTTGTAAGATTGACAAGAAGAAGAAAAAAGTGTGAGAGGGACTGCTTGTCGAGGGAGAGGGTGTGGGCCTACCTTGTTACTACAACTAGGAATATCTAAGGGCCCTAGGTTATTGGCTTTCTTCCATACAGTACATGGTCAGGAAAGTATGATCGTCATCTCTGGTTATGTCTATGTATATTTTTTGTCTGTGTGGGTCTCTGTCTGATCAGGCTAAAATTAAGTTATAGTGAAATGTGTTTAGTATCCAGGGTTTATGTCTGTCACCTCTCTGCTTGGTCTTTGGGGCTACAGGCCTGGTTTGCTGTAAAATGCATTTGTAAAAATAGCTGTATAGTGCATGCAAATACAATTTGAGAGTGCATGTTTGTTGGGGTCTGAAAGTTGGTCTCTGTCCTCAGCTGGTGTCAGGGGACGGTGCTCACTCAGATGGGGGCTCGGTGGTTGAGAGTTTGTTGGAGCTGCCGCCACCCCCCCTGGAGAGGACTGGGGGCATCGGGGACTCCAGACCACCCTCCTACCAGTTAGTTATCTCTGTTGTGTGTGTGCCTGTTCAGCTGTGTGCGCAATGCACTGTTGTGGCTTTACTTTCATAAATCTGATGACTGTTATTTATCTAATCAACTATGTTTAATTGTTACATGATTAATGAAAAAAAAAATCTGGTAACAATTAACCCATTAGGAATTGAGGCACCACAATAGTTACCATCTCCAGAATTAAACTCTAAAGGTACCTATCACCTCCATAAACAGTCAACGGATGAATCATAACCTTGTATCATTCTGAACAGTCGTAACCTCCTGCATCTGAAAAAAACCCAGCCTTACTTATGATTCAGTACTACACAAATTAGTTTATTTATTTACTAGCTAACTAAATGGTAACACAGGATAAACATACACACTTAATACATTAGAAACAGGTCCCTAGTGGACTGACTCAATATGGTGGCTTGTTACAAAGGAGATGGAGAAAGATAGGCTAGCCAGCCATGTCGATGGTTCCCATTGGTGATGAGAGTAGTAGAATACGGTGATTTGAGAAGAGTAGTAGAATGGTCCCACTTAAGTTCACTTTTCTAGATGCGTAGAACAGCTAATCAGCTGTTCCAGTGATTGTCCGGGAGGTGACTATAGTCTCTACCTTGTTGAGATTTCAGAGTTCTATTAGCATAAATTCATAAACCAGCGCGGTTCACACACAACCCATTTCACAGCAAAAACAAATCCCTTACCTTTTGAAGAACTTCTGCTGAGGGCTTCCCAAGTGTCCCACGAAGACATCCAATGGTTCTTTTGTTAGAAAAAGTAATTTATTATATCCATAAATCTGTTTGGTTGGCGCGTTATGTTCAGAAAATCCAACGTCGAATCGCCCATTGAAACGTGAAGAGAACGCGTTCAAATATACTTATAAACTTTTCCTAAACAAATCAAATACCAGTTATAATGCATCCTTAGCTATCCATTTATGAATATTAGCGATAATATTTCACTTGGATGGTCACCTAAATGTTATACTCGCGCCCGAGAAAACTTGTTGACATTTCAGGTCCCCTTACCATTTCCTGTTCCTATCCGTTCTGCTTACTCCATTCACTCCCAGTCTTTGTATATAGACTGTTGACATCTAGTGTAAGCCATAGGTACTGCAATCCAGGAGCTGGATTGCCTTGAAGTCAATGGGGAGAGTGTCAAACAGAGCAAAGGTCACCAAAAACTGCATTTCCCTCAGGTTTTCGCCTGCTATATCAGTTCTGTTATACACAGACATTATGTTAACACTTTTAGAAACTTGAGTGTTTCCTATCCAATAGTACTAATTATGTGCATATCCTATTTTCTGAGCCTGAGTGGCAGGCATTTTACTTTGGGCACGCCAGACTCTCCAAAACCATCACCTCTGCTGCCGCTCCCTAAGAAGTTAACAAAAACACTCACCGTTTGTCATATTTCATACACAACGTAGAGGATGGGTACTTTGTACATGTAGTGTGTATACTTTCCAAGTTACAGTATTTCCTTTATAACAATATTTAATGACATCACAAAATAACAACCAAAATGACATTATTATTCTTTAGATCGCATCCCCCCATGTTCTATGTTAGAGATATTGTTCTAGTATTCTCTTTAGAATGTGTTAGTTTCGTAGAGAAAACGTCTATGAAACAAAGGCACGCTCCTATGTGAGTTTGGAGAGGGAGACAGCTGAAAGTTCTAATCCTTGATTTACAACAGGGTATGAGCTGTCAACCCCCCCACCAGGTCCCTCCTCCCCCCTCTGTGGGTGAGAGGGGGTCTGGTTGAAGTCATCCATTGCAAAGCTGATCCGACCCATATGGATCATCACAGTACAGTCATGACAGCACATCTATTTGACTGTTATTTTTTTGGCTGTGTGTGTAAGAGAAGTTGTATGTGTGCTTGTGAATAAGTGTGTTTCTGTCTCTCTCCAAGACTGTATATGTCTTAGGGTGTGTTTGTAAATTCAAGTGTCAGTGCACTCTAGGCCCATTCATAAATTTGCAGTGTTTCGTTCAGAGTGCACACTGGACGCTCTGGCCGACTTGGACATTGGTCCGAGTGTTCTAAATCTCACAACGGCAGTCAAGCGCCCAAGCTAACTGGCAATTAAAAATATATATAATTATTTAACATTTAAGAACAATTTCTTATTTACAATGACAGCCTACCGGGGAACAGTATGTTCAAGGGTAGAACGACAGAGCTTTACCTTGTCAGCTCGGGGATTCGATCCAGCAACCTTTTGGTTACTGGGCAAACACTCTAACCGCAAAAGCTACTAGCTTCCAGACACAATGAAGAACACCATATAATCGCTTGACTCCCAAGTTTACTTTGATTTGCTGGTTATTCTATCAATATTTGTGCATGACGGCGTTTCCACCGCCATTTCTCACATAATTAATTTTACAGACACAAAAAGACCCCACCATGTCGAACGAACAAATTACCTGACTGCATGTACAATTTTTACTGGAACTTCCTGTTTCTATCACAGCTGTTGTGAATTTTCTTTAAAATATGGTATGACTTTACACAAACTGGATGGAAACATGCTTACTGGCCACAAATATATATATTTTTGCCAATGTTTACTTAAACCTGCTGTTACGAATCCCTTTTGCCTCGCAGTCTAGGGAGGATGGAAACGAGACCCGCAAATTATAACAGTGAAAAGGAACAGTGAGAAGTAAAAGAAATTCACAGACAACTTAAACCTACCGTCAAACACGTCCTGGTTTATTTTCAAACGCACGGTAATGGGGTGTGGGGAAAAGGGGCTGAGCTGGACCCAAGGAAAGAACTAATAAATATAAATAAAATAAAAAACTAAGCTAATCTACCTGCTTAAAGAACAGCTAGCTAACTAACCAATAAAATACAGTGGGTGGTCCGCCCAGTTCTAACTAGGGTTTTCCTACGGGTAATGTATGCCCAAGGGCGACTTGGCTGGTTACCCCCTTTTCCCACCAACAAATAAACAAATAGCAGTACATACTCACAGGATAACAGTCAATGTGAGATGTAGGCACAAAAGCGAGAGAGAGAGACAACTGACTGGGTTTTTAAACCAAGGGAAAGGGGATGTGATTGGGTAAGGGGAACAGGAGGAGGTGTGTCTTCAGATTGATGTGACTGATGAGTGCCACCTGTTACTAGGGCAGAAGGAGAGAAAACAAATACATCCAGGATACCTGTATCCGTAACACCTGCCATAACAACCAAGTTTATGGCGTTTGTAATTTCCTAAATTATTCTGTGCTCTAGCTCTATCAAACCAGCTCTGAAGTCGGTGTAGATTGACAGGGTGAATTTACCAATAATGTATCCTTTGTGCTTCTAACATCTGCCTAATAACCATGACAACCGTGAGCACAACTAGTTGCTCAATTGAATAATTACTTTTTTGACACACTACTTCTTTCCTCCCCTCTTTTCTCTCTCCCCCTCTGACCTGCTCTCAATTTCTCTCCCCTCCCTCATCCCTTTCTCCATGTCACACTGCAGTGGGAAGGCCACAGGTGGACGAGACTCGTTGGACAATGAGACTGAGACGGGCTCGATGGTGTCCCAGAGGAGAGAGAGGGAGCGACCTCGCCGGAAACCCACTCACCAGCCTGGTCTGAGAGCAGTCTGTCCCCTCCACTCCTTTCTGTAGTCACTCACTCAGGATCTCTTTCATTCTTCTTTGACATACTCTTAACTATACTGTCCACTTCCTTGTGGAAGATGTGACAAATGACAGTTTTTGGATAGGCTTGGTGGAATATGCACCTATCAAGGGGCAGTGGGAAGCTATTACCACCATTTTAACCTATCCAGCTTTATAGTTATCCAAACTACATGACATTCCTAGGGACTGGGCCTATAGCGTGGGGCCTTTCGCTGAGTGCTGTGTCGTCCCCTGCAGGTGGGAGGAACGGTTACTCGCGAGTGGGCCGAGGGGCAGAGCTGAGCCAATACGACAGCTGCTCGTCCTTCATGAGCAGTGAGCTGGAGTCCACCAGCTGCTTCGACTCTGAGGACGACGACGCCACCAGCCGGTGAGGCCCTCCACCTAACCGCCACGCAACGTTTGTCTAGCCTCCACTTTCTTGCCTCCTTCCAGTGGGAACCTTTGCCTTATGTCTACTGTGACCCTTTTGGGCTTTTTCCTCCCAGCTTCAGCAGTTCCACAGAGCAGAGCTCCTCTCACCTGATGAGGCGACACCGCCGGCGCCGGCGGAAACCCAAAACGTCCAACATGGAAAGGGTGAGATGGGCGGACACTCGCACAGTATTTTGATATGTAAATTACCTTACCTCTCTCGTCACGCTGCTTTTTCTCCCACTCTTTCTTTGTAGTCATCATCCTTCAGCAGCATCACAGACTCCACCATGTCTCTGAACATCATCACTGTCACACTGAACATGGGTAAGTATTTCTGTCGCTGTATTTCTCACTTTTCCTGATTTAAATTGTAATAAAACTTTAGATAGTTCTCAAAGCGTTTTTTGAAAAACTGGATATGAACTAATTAACTACAAATATGAAGTAGAAATCCTACACTGTCTCAATGTTCCTCCTCTCTTTCTCTCTCTTGTAGAGAAGTATAACTTCCTGGGCATCAGCATCGTGGGGCAGAGCAATGAGAGGGGAGATGGAGGCATCTACATCGGCTCCATCATGAAAGGAGGGGCTGTGGCTGCAGACGGACGCATTGAGCCTGGAGACATGCTACTGCAGGTGTGTGTGTGACTCCAGAAATGTGATGCCCCCATTCGACCGTGGAGCAGGGTTATCAAGCAGTTGAATTCAGGGTTGAGTTCATGATGTATTAAATGGAAGAAAATGGACTGAAACGGGGTGAAACTACCTGAATATGTCCAATAAGAAATGCTTGTCTTTGTTTTCCGTTGCAAAACAATTTGCTACGTGAAGCCTAATGCGTACGAACCAGATCAGACAGAGATTGTCTCCTCACTCCTAACAGGTGAACGACATCAACTTTGAGAATATGAACAACGACGATGCGGTTCGAGTGCTGAGGGACATCGTACACAAGCCAGGGTGATTGTCTCACACACACACACCTGTGTTCTTCCACAAGCACATTTACAAACACACACAAGTTGCAACCACAGTCTTAGGATATAGAAAGAATGTTGTATTTTATACTTTCACTTTCTTTGTTATTGTATTCGGTCTGTAAAAAGACAGGTGTAAGTTTAGCAGCTTTGCCTTATAAATGTGTGTTGTGTGCATTGCCAGCTCTGTGTTAAGTGTGTGTGAACTCTGTTCATAGTCCCATCACTCTGACTGTGGCTAAGTGCTGGGACCCCAACCCTCGGAGCTGCTTTGCTCTGCCTAGAAGTGAGTATTCACCTGCTGTGTCTTCCTCACGCAACACACCCACTCAAAATATGTTAATGTTTGTGAATATTATTATTATTATTTTTTTTGTGATATCTGTGTACTATGTCCCTCTAACCCCCTTTTTCTCCCACCAGGTGAGCCTATACGGCCCATTGACCCTGCTGCGTGGGTGTCCCACACTGCAGCGATGACGGGGGTGTACCCTGCCTATGGCATGAGCCCCTCGATGACCACAGTCACCTCCACCAGCTCCTCCATCAGCAGCTCCATCCCCGAGACTGAACGTGAGTCACACCTACACCTGGGTCACGTCAGAATTCATGAAAACACTCTAAAATACCTCTTGCTTTATTGCGTCATGAAGCAATCGACAGTCTAGTATGTGAACGAAATCCTAATGCGATGCCTTTTAACAAGTTCAACTAATCTTTGAAAGGAACCCACTGTCATACTGGGGAAACCTGCATCCTAACAAAAGGGTCCCACTGTAAGCCATGGTAACTTCCCTGGCTAAACCCAGTAACCCACACCTCCCATTTGCTCCTCACAGGCTTTGACGATTTCCACCTGTCCATCCACAGCGACATGGCAACCGTTGCCAAGGCCATGGCTTCCCCGGAGTCGGGCCTGGAGGTGCGAGACAGGATGTGGCTAAAGATCACCATCGCCAACGCCTTTATAGGTACGCTCACTCTCTTTTCCTCTTTCTCTTTCTATCTACCCATATACCTCTCTCTATATCTACCTGGGGCGGCAGGGTAGCCTAGTGGTTAGAGCGTTGGAAGGTTGCCGAAAGGTTGCAAGTTCAAATCCCAGAGCTGACAAGGTACAAATCTTCTGCCCCGAACAGGCAGTTAACCCACTGTTCCTAGGCCCTCATTGAAAATAAGAATTTGTTCATAACTGACTTGCCTAGTAAAATAAAGGTGTAAAAAAAAATGTGTGTGTGTGTATATATATATCTACCCATATACCTTTCTCTCCTTCTACCCCTATACCTCTCTCTCGTTCTACCTCTCTCGATCTACCCCTCTCTGTCTTCCTTTTCTCCGGTTTTTCACTTTATAATTTTGTCTAGATGTCTTTCTAAATTCCCCATTATATGCCTTACTTTGTCTCTTTTGCAGGTTAATTGCCATTGAATGTGTATGTTTGTGTCTAGACTCATGGTGTGTGTGTCTGTCTTCCCAGGCTCAGACGTGGTGGACTGGCTCTTCCATCACGTGGAGGGCTTCTCGGACCGCAGGGAAGCCAGGAAGTACGCCAGTAATCTGCTGAAGGCCGGCTACATCCGCCACACCGTCAACAAGATCACCTTCTCCGAGCAGTGCTACTACATCTTCGGAGACCTCTGTGGCAGTGAGTGCTTTCACTAGATCCTCATATTTCCTAGTTTGAAAAAAAACCCTAGTCCGAAACTACAACATTAATGTTCTTGACCTCTCTCTGTCTCTCTCTTTCTCAGACATGACCAACCTGTCTCTGCAAGAACACGACGGCTCCAGCGGAGGGGCGTCGGACCAGGACCCTCTGCCCCACCCTGGGGCGGCCCCCTGGCCCATGGCCCTACCCTTCCAGTTCCCCATCGCCCACCCCTACAACCCCCAGCCCCAACACGACCTGCCCCAGGGCTTCCCGGGAGTAGGGGCGGGGAGCGCTGGCAGCCAGCACAGCGACGGTGAGGAAAGCAGAATTGAGGAATTCAGTCAGACACAGAGAGAGGGGGAACTAGTTTCATTTAACCAGCACTACAGCCTAGGACAATGCAACACTTTGAGTTAACACACATTGTAAAAAAGGATTTAAAGAAGAATCATAATACAATCTAAACAACATTTTCTGCTGATTTAAAAGCTATTGAGCTATTTATCTGCCGCATTTGAACTTATTGGCAAGTCAATATCAATGAATGTGTTGGCTTCAGCATGAATCAGCACTACCATGCCTGACTTCACAGCATAAATAATAATAAGAGAAAAACTTCAAAAGGAGATTTTAAGATTATACAGGAGTGTTGCTCTAATAGATGAATGAATTTGAATATATCTACAAAGCCAGAACGTACACACAGTCAACCATATAAAACATTTGCAGTCATGTATAAAGGACAAATAGTTGGATGTTAAGTTTGTTTTCCTCCCCTGACTCCAGGCAGCAGCGGCTCCAACTGCAGTAAGACCGAGGGCAGAGGCGGCGCCGGGGGCTCCAACAAGTCGGGTGGTAGTGGCAGCGAGTCAGAGATCAGGAGCCATCGGGCCCCCAGCGAGCGCTCTGTGGCCCCTAGCGAGCGCAGCACCCGCAGTTCCTACAGCCATCGAAGCACCCACTCACTGTCCTACGGCCCCGGCTTGGTCTATGCCCCCCCAGGCCTGCCCCCTCAGCCCCTCCACCTGGCCACAGCTGCCCCCGGAGCACCCCCAGGCCGAGAGCTGGCCAACGCTCCCCCAGAGCTCACCGGCTCCCGCCAGTCCCTGCGCATAGCTGTGGGCAACCCTGGCGAGTTCTTTGTCGATGTCATGTGACGCAGGTCATGTCATAGGTGCATAGGAATTGTTTTGTTTAGTGCTGAGAGGGACAGACAGGAGGAGGTCTCTAGAAAATCATTGTTGGGGTCAATTCCATTTCCTTTGTGAATTGGCAAAATTAAAATGTAATTGAGCCCAACCCTGCTGGAAATGTCCTCTCTTGCTCTTCTGCTCTACTTTCTTCAGTGAAGAAACCCCCCGTCAGTTTCCTCCCTGTGAGGCAAGTTGTGTTTGGGTCGTGACCGGGAGGGAGGCCGGGGAAACAGCTGAGGATGACTCATTGCTTTTCTACGTGGATGTTTTTAATTTGTTATTTTCTGTCTTTCCTCTCCTTATCTGCACGTCCTCTGTCCTCCCCAACCCCAGTCCATCAGAGAGAAAGGTTAAAAAAGCTTCCTCCCTCCATACTTTCTTTCACCTAAAATGGCCCCTTAACCGATTTCTGTTTGCAAAGTGAAAGAAATGGCAAATTAACACTAACCTTCAATTGACTTTTGTTTGTATAACTTTGTTTGACTATGAAAATGTAGTGCAAGAGACTTGATGCCCTTTCTGTTCTCTTGTGTTTATCATAGCTGGTTGCAGATACATGTCGTTTCTTTTTCAACACTTAACATGAGCTTCCAGTTTAGACTCATTGTTAAAGAACATTTGTCTGTTAACCAGAGGTATATTTGTGTCTGTCTTGCGATAATGTACAGTGGAGAGAAAAAAGGTTTTCTTACCAACTCTCACTACTCTTTTATTGAGAAATGTGTTTTTATTTATAAATATAGTTTTATGACTAATGTGTTGTGTGTGTGTCTGCAAGAAACCTGGGGAAGGACATTATTTGCACTTTAAAGCAATCAAGGAATTGTGTGAGAGTGTGTGTTTTTAAGCTTCTTTTAACTGGTTGATCCACTGCATCAGAAAGCTTCCAAATGTGAAGGTCTGGATATGACACTTTATGAAAGGAAAATGATAAGGGGAGCCTGACTTGATCATGCAGTTCCAGGATACATATTTTGAGAGGAAATTGGTAGGACTGCTGTAGCATCAAGTTGTATTAGTCAACAGGTGTAGACCTTACAGTGAAATGTTTACTTACAAGCCCTAACCAACAATGCAGTTAAAAAAAAAAAATACGGATAAGAGAAAAGTAACAAGTAATTAAAGAGCAGCAGTAAAATAACAATAGCGAGACTATATACAGGGGGGTACCGATACAGAGTCAAGGTGCGGGGGCACCGGTTAGTTGAGGTAATATGTACATGTAGGTAGTTATTAAAGTGACTATACATAGATGACAACAGAGAGTAGCAGTGGTGTAAAGAGGGAGTGAGGGGTGGGGCACTGCAAATAGTCTGGGTAGCCATTTGACTAGATGTTCAAGAGTTTTATGGCTTGGGGGTAGAAGCTGTTTTAGAAGCCTCTTGGACCTAGACTTGGCGCTCCCGGTACCGCTTGTCGTGCGGTAGCAGAGAGAACCATCTATGACTAGGGTGGCTGGAGTCTTTGACAAATTTTAGGGCCTTCCTCTGGCACTGCCTGGTATAGAGGTCCTGGATGGCAGGAAGCTTGGCCCCAGTGATCAATCAATCAAATGTATTTATGAAGCCCTTCCTACATCAGCTGATGTCAAAGTGCTGTACAGAAACCCAGCCTAAAATCCCAAACAGCAAGCAATGCAGGTGTAGAAGCACGGTGGTTAGGAAAAACTCCCTAGAAAGGCCAGAACCTAGGAAGAAACCTAGAGAGGAACCAGGCTATGAGGGGTGGCCAGTCCTCTTCTGGCTGTGCCGGGTGGGGATTATAACAACATGGCCAAGATGTTCAAATGTTCATAGATGACCAGCAGGGTCAAATAATAATCACAGTGGTTGTCAAGGGTGCAACAGGTCAGCACCTCAGGAGTAAATGTCAGTTTACTTTTCATAGATGATCATTCAGAGTGTCTCTACCGCTCCTGCTATCTCTAGAGAGTTGAAAACAGCAGGTCTGGGACAAGTAGCACTTCCGGTGAACAGGTTCAGGGTTCCATAGCCGCAGGCAAAACAGTTGAAACTGGAGCAGCAGCATGACCAGGTGGACTGGGGACAGCAAGGAGTCATTAGGCCAGGTAGGCTCAGGTCCTCCTCCGAGAGAATTAGAGAATACTCCAGATATAACAGACTGACCCTAGCCCCCGACACAAACTACTGCAGCATAAATACTGGAGGCCGAGACAGGAGGGGTCGGGAGACACTGTGGCCCTGTCCGACGATACCCCCGGAGAGGGCCAAACAGGCAGGATATAACCTGTATTGGGTGATGTATTGGGCCGTTCGCACTAAACTCTTGTGCCTTGCGACCAGGCAGTGATGCAACCAGTCAGGATGCTCTCGATGGTGCAGCTGTAGAACCTTTTGAGGATCTGAGAACCCATGCCAAATATTTTCAGTCTCCTGTGGGGGAATAGGTTTTGTCGTGCCCACTTCACGACTGTCTTAGTGTGTTTGGACCATGGTAGTTTGTTGGTGATGTGGACACCAAGGAACTTGAAGCTCTCAACCTGCTCCACTGCAGCCCCGTAGATGAGAATGGGGGTGTGCTCGGTCCTCTTTTTCCTGTAGTCCACAATCATCTCCTTTTGTCTTGATCACATTGAGGGAGAGGTCGTTGTCCTGGCACCACACGGCCAGGTCTCTGACCACCTCCCTATAGGCTGTCTCGTTGTTGTCGGTGGTCAGGCCTACCACTTGTGTCATCGGCAAATTGAATGATGGTGTTGGAGTCGTGCCTGGCCGTGCAGTCATGAGTGAACAGGGAGAACAGGAGGGGACTGAGCACGCACCCCTGAGGGGCCCCTGTGTTGAGGATCAGTGTGGCGCATGTGTTGTTACCTACCCTTACCACCTGGGGGTGGCCAGTCAGGAAGTCCAGGATCCAGTTGCAGAGGGAGGCGTTTAGTCCCAGGGTCCTTAGCTTATTGATGAGCTTTGAGGGTACTATGGTGTTGAACGCTGAGCTGTAGTCAATGAATAGCATTCTCACATAGGTGTTCCTTTTGTCCAGGTGGGAAAGGGCAGTGTGGAGTGCAATAGAGATTGCGTAAGTTACAAACAACGCAAATAAACAAACAAAAAAACACTATCGGCTGGAGGCAGGTAAACAGTCTGCCTTCTTCTCCGGCGCCATCTTACACATTCATATATGAAACTGATGTGGAATCCTTATATTATGTAGGGATACAATTGAATGTTCAGGAAACAAAATATAGATTTTGCTATTCTTTTCCAGTAGACAGAATAAATTACCAATGTGCTTATCTTCAGGGTGAGGTTTGACTGGTCCCAGTTCAGTTCAACCGTGCCTTTTTCCAATGGTATCCAGCTGCAACACCGCAGTAGCTGTGGCTAAAACTAGCCTGTGACTAAAACCAATACTAACCCCATCTACTAACCCCATGGTTAATCCCTACCACATTTATTTTTTATTTTATTTAACCTTTATTTAACTACGCAAGTCAGATAAGAACAAATTCTTATTTACTGGCAAAAGGCCTTCTGCGGGGACGGGCTGGGATTAAAATAAAAATATAGGACAAAACACATCACGACAAGAGAGACAGCACTACATAAAGAGAGACCTAAGACGACAACAGCATGGCAGCAACACATGACAACACAGCATGGTAGCAACACAACATGACAACAACATGGTAGCAACACAACATGGTAGCAGCACAAAAACATGGTACAACATTATTGGGCACAGACAACAGCACAAAGGACAAGAACAGTACATCACGCAAAGCAGACACCACTGTCAGTAAGAGTGTCCATGATTGAGTCTTTGAATGAAGAGATGAAGATAAAACGGTCCAGTTTGAATGTTTGTTGCAGCTTGTTCCAGTCACTAGCTGCAGCGAACTGAAAAGACGAGCGACCCAGGGATGTGTGTGCTCTGGGATGTGTGCGCTCTCCCCAGAATGTGACTGGCGGAATGTGTGGAGGATGAGGACTGCAGTAAATATCTCAGATAGGGGTGTTTGAAGCCTAAAATACATGTACTCATTTTCTTTCCTAGATTGTTTTCCTCGTCTCTTTCCATTCCTAGCTTTCTCGACGTAGCTTTTTTTATGGCTATTTTTGCATGAATTCTTACTTTGCTTGCTCAGTATGTTCGTGCAATAAATTTATACGACCGACAAACACTTCTAGATCATGATTTGGAAGCTACACACTTCCTCCCAGATCAGGAATACTACATTTGCAGCTTTGTTCCCAGCACAGCGTGTTTACTTGTTGCTGCTGACCAAGATGACCGATGAAGAGGAATGAAAGGGAGACTCCAAGCTAGGCTGAAAAGACACAACCTCTTCCTAGTATCCTGATGGCCAATGTCCAGTTGCTGGAAAATAAACTTTGTGAACTCAGAGCAAGGCTTCAATCGCGGAGGGACATCAGGGAATGCTGTGTGTGTTTTTACAGAGACATGGCTTATGGATGATACAGTTTACTTAGCTATTCAACCAGACGGCTATCCCATTTTCCAAATGGATTGAACGGCGGCTTCTGGTAACAATAAGCAGGGAGGGTTATGTTTTCTCATGAACAATTCCTGGTGTACCGAAGTTGAAAACATCTCGAGTTCCTGTTCACCCGACCTGGAGTTTCTGATGCTAAATGCCGACCCCACTATATGCCGAGGGAATTCACGTGTGTTATCACAGCTGTGTATATACTGCCACAAGCAAACACCAAGGTAGCACTCAGCGAACTGAACAAGATCATCCTGTTCTGGATGACTGTGTGATAACGCTCTCTCGATAGCCGATGTGAACAAAACCTTTAAACAGGTCAACATTCACAAAGCCGCTGGGCCAGACGGATTACCAGGACGTGTACTCAAAGGATTCGTGGACCAACTGTCAAGTGTCTTCACTGACATTTTCAACCTCTCCCTGACCAAGTCTGTAATACCTACATGTTTCAAGCAGACCATCATAGTCCCTGTGCCCAAAGAAGCGAAGGTAACCTGCCTAAATGATTACCGCCCTGTGGCACTCACGTCGGTAGCCATGAAGTGCTTTGAAAGGCTGGTCATGGCTCACATCAACAGCATCCTCCCGGACACCCTAGACCCACTCCAATTCGCATACCGCCCCAACAGATCCACAGATGATGCAATCTCAATCGCACTCCACACGGCCCTCTCACCTGGACAAAAGGAAGACCTATGTGAGAATGCTGTTCATTGTCTACAGCTCAGCGTTCAACACCATAGTTCCCACGAAGCTCATCACTAAGCTAAAGACTCTGGGACTAAACACCTCCCTCTGCAACTGGATCCTGCACGCTGATCCTTAACACTGGGGCCCCTCAGGGGTGTGTACTTAGTCCCCCCTCCTGCATTCCCTGATCACCCACGACTGCATGGCCAAACACGACTCCAACACCATCATTAAGTTTGCTGACGACACAACAGTGGTAGGCCTGATCACCGACAACGATGAGCCTATAGGGAGGAGGTCAGAGAACTGGCAGCATGGTGCCAGGACAACAACCTCTCCCTCAATGTGAGCAAGACTAAGAAGCTGATCGTGGACTACAGGAAAAGGCGGGCCGAACAGGCCCCCATTGACATTGACGGGGCTGTAGTGGAGCGGGTCGAGAGTTTCAAGTTCCTTGGTGTCCAAATCACCAACAAACTATCATGGTCCAAACATACCAAGACAGTCGCGAAGAGGGAACGACAAAACCTTTTCCCTTCAGGAGACTGAAAGATTTGGCATGGGTCCCCAGATCCTCAAAAGGTTCTACAGCTGCACCATCGAGAGCATACTGACTGGTTGCATCACCGCTTGGTATGGCAACTGCTCGCCATCTGACCGTAAGGCGCTACAGAGGGTAGTGCGAACGGCCCAGTACATCACTGGGGCCAAGCTTCCTGCCATCTAAGACCTATATAATAGGCGGTGTCAGAGAAAAGACCATAAAATTGTCAGACACTCCAGTCACCCAAGTTATAGACTGTTTTCTCTGCTAATGCTCGCCAAGTGGTACCGGAGTGCCAAGTCTAGAACCAAAAGGCTCCTCAACAGCTTCTACCCCCAAGCCATAAGACTGCTGAACAATTCTGAACAATTTACATTGCCCGCCCCCAGCTACTCACTGTTTGTTTGTTACCTATGAATGGTTACTTTGCCCCCACCTACATGTACAGATTACCTCAACTAGCCTGTACCCCTGCACACTGACTCGGTACCGGTGCCCCCTTTATATAGCCTCGTTATTGTTATTCTTATTGTTATTCTTACAGTAGTCCAGGTGCGAAAAAACTAGGGCTGTAGAACCTGCCTTGTTGATAGCATTGTTAAGAAGGCAGAGCAGCTCTTTATTATGGACAGACTTCTCCCCATCTTAGCTACTGTTGCATAAATATGTTTTGACCATAACAGTGCTCAATTTCCACATTATTTATTACAAGATTTAGTTGAGGCAGGGTCGCAACATTCACTGGGGACAGGGGAGACATGTCCCCCCCACATTCTAAAATTGCATTTGATACAAAACGAGGCAGCGGTGTGCTTTAGGACCATACGGATGCCTCCAAGCGTCGGGTAGGCTGTTTGGAGTGTTTATCCGACTGGATAAAAAATAATTATATAATTATAATTATGTCCTCCCAACTTCTATAACTAAAGTTGCGCCCCTGAGTTGAGGTTTAGGGTTCAGTGAATGATTTGTCCCAAATACAATGCTTTGAGTTTTTGAAATATTTAGGACTAACTTATTTCTTGCCACAAATTCTGAAACTGACTGCAGCTCTTTGTTAAGTTTTGAGAATGACACAAATATTAATTTCCACAAAGTTTGCTGCTTCTGTGTCTTTAGATATTAGAACCTTTCCCTTGATGACAGCTTTACACACTCTTGGCATTCTCTCGGAAGTTTACATACACTTAGGTAGGAGTCATTAAAACTTGTTTTTCAACCACTCCACAAATTTCTTGTTAACAAACTATAGTTTTGGCAAGTCGGTTAGAACATCTACTTTGTGCATGACACAAGTAATTTTTCCAACAATTGTTTACAGATTATTTCACTTATAATTCACTGTATCACAATTCCAGTGGGTCAGAAGTTTACATGCACTAAGTTGACTGTGCCTTTAAAAAGCTTGGAAAATTCTAGAAAATGATGTCATAGCTTTTGAAGCTTCTGATAGGCTAATTGGCATAATTTGAGTCAATTGGAGGTGTACCTGTGGATGTATTTCAAGGCCTACCTTCAAACTCAGTGCCTCTTTGCTTGACATCATGGGGAAATCAGCCAAAATGTGTAGACCTCCACAAGTCTGGTTCATCCTTGGGAGCAATTTCCAAACGCCTGAAGGTACCACGTTCATCTGTACAAACAATAGTACGCAAGTATAAACACCATGGGACCACGAAGCCGTCATACTGCTCAGGAAGGAGACGCATTCTGTCTCCTAGAAATGAACGTACTTTGGTGCAAAAAGTGCAAATCAATCCCAGAACAACAGCAAATGACCTTGTGAAGATGCTGGAGGAAACAGGTATAAAAGTATCTATATCCACAGTAAAACAAGTCCTATATTGACATAACCTGAAAGGCCGCTCAGCAAGGAAGAAACCAGTGCTCCAAAACCGCCATAAAAAAGCAAGACTACGGTTTGCAACTGCACATGGGGACAAAGATTGTACTTTTTGGAGAAATGTCCTCTGGTCTGATTAAAACAAAAATAGAACTGTTTGGCCATAATGACCATTGTTATGTTTGGACGAAAAGAACACCATCCCAACCGTGAAGCACAGGGGAGGCAGCATAATGTTGTGGGGGTGCTTTGCTGCAGGAGGGACTGGTGCACTTTACAAAATAGATGGCATCATGAGGGAGGAAAATGATGTGGATATATTGAAGCAACATCTCAAGACATGTCAGGAAGTTAAAGCTTGGTCGCAAATGGGTCTTCCAAATGGACAATGACCCCAAGCATACTTCCAAAGTTGTGGCAATATGGCTTACGGACAACAAAGTCAAGGTATTGGAGTGGCCATCACAAAGCCCTGACCTCAATCCTATAGAGAATGTGTGGGCAGAACTGAACAAGCGTGTGTGAGCAAGGAGGCCTACAAACCTGACTCAGTTACACCAGCTCTGTCAGGAGAACTTATTGTGGGAAGCTTGTGGAAGGCTACCCAAAACGTTTGACCCAAGGTAAACAATTTAAAGGCAATGCTACTAAATACTAATTGAGTGTATGTAAACTTCTGACCCACTGGGAATGTGATGAAAGAATTAAAAGCTGAAATAAATAATTCTCTTTACTCTTTTCACATTCTTAAAATAAAGTGGTGATCCTAACTGACCTAAAACAGGGAATTTTTACTAGGATTAAATGTCAGGAATTGTGAAACTGAGTTTAAATGTATTTGGCTAAGGTGTATGTAAACTTCCGACTTAAACTGTACATAATGTATACAATAACTATGTATTCATTCTATGACTCTTCCATATCCATGGGATGTCCACTGCCCTCATATGGCATGTCTGCTTAAATGTTTTATCTGGTTCTTCAATGACAGAAAGAACAGGTTAACTTTGATTCCATGCAAGTAAAGGCCAACAAAATCAAATGTATTACACGCAATGTACACAGGCTTCATGATGGCAAAAAAAGCATAAGGTTCTTGAACATTTGAAGAGATTGTCAGCGGATGTGGTTTTCCTGCAAGAGGTTCACTTCAAAAAAGAGAAATGTAATATTTAAAGAGGAGCTGGGTTGGTGAGGCCTATGCTGCCACCTACTTTAGTACCAGCAGAGGTGTAGGCATCCTGATAAATAAGAATGCACACTTTTCCCTTATATCCCAGCAAATAGACCAAGAAGGACATTTTCAAAATTTTCATTGTACACATTGATTTCATTGTATATCCCTCCTTGACTAACAGATAGAATTCAAGCTCTTCTAGATCAAACCCAGAAAGGAGCTATTATTTTAGCAGGTGACCTAAATCAAGCATTCAGCAAGTTAGACAGCGATAAAGGCCAAATCATGGAGCCTATAAACAGGCTGAAAATTGTAATCTCTACAAATATTTTACAGGACACGTGGAGATTATTTTTCCCAACTACAAAAGAAAAGACTACTTCTTTTTTTCTCAAAGTAAGAAGCTAATTGACAACATTTTTATTTCCATAAATGCACTCAACAATATACTGGGTTAAAAAAATCCATGATATAATGATATTGGATCATTCTCATGTATCATCTTGCTTAAATACACCAACAGAAAATACACCTAGGGAGAAAATATGGAGAATGAACAGAGCACATCTTCAAGACCTAAAATTTATTAAAAATGTAAAAATAAAGACCTTTACCATTACAAATGTAGACACAGAGGACAGAGAAAAGCTGACCCCGACATAATTTTGCGTGCTTTTAAGGCGTGCATTAGGGGAATGATAATCTCATACACGGCAAAAGTTAAATCTGAGTTTGTGATTTTGTTAATTTAAATGTATATCTTAGAAAAAGGCCATAAAAAATATTTTCAAGGTGAAGAAAATACAATTTCTGAACCTAAGACAGAATATGATCTTTTACTTTTTAAGAGAGCCAACAACTACAGGTTAAACTCAAATAAATCATACTATTTAATGACAAATAAACCTGGTAAACACCATGCAGCCCTCACAAAATGAATACATGCCAAACCAGTTATTTTAAAAGATAAGGATACAAATGCTTTAACTAGAAACAGCAATGCTATTAATAACAATTTTAAAAGATCATATGAAAGAATGAAATAACAGTTTGACTGATCCTACTGTCACGCCTGCTCCCGATCTCCCTTCCCTGGCGCTCGAAAGAGCCAGGCACCCCAGCATTACGCACTCCTGCCACCATCATTACGCTCACCTGCCTTCCCCCGTCACCTGTATCAGCAATTATTGTACTCACCTGGACTCAATCACCTGTGCCATTACCTCCCCTATATCTGTCTGTTCCCAAGCTCTGTTCCCTGCCTCAGAATAAGTATTTGTTTGTCTTTGTATACCCGGTTCTGACACTGTCTCTGTCCTGTTTCGATGTCTGTTCTACATTAAATGTTTAACTCCCCGTACCTGCTTCTCTTCTCCAGCGTCGGTCCCTACACCTACAGCCTTCCTAGACTCACAACCTTGAAGCAACATTCAGCAAAAAAAAATTATAAAAAAAAGGAAATCACCCGAAAATAAATATTAGACACTGTTACAACATTCGTGCAGAGAAAGGAACCAGGGATGGACGGATTTCCCATATAATGTTATTTTATATTCTGGGACAAAGTAGCGCCCTTATTTACTCAAATGACAACACACGTCACTCAATTCAGTGCTTCCGAGTTCCACGTATCAAACAATTATTTCAGTTATATTAAAACCAGAAAACATTATCCCCTGTGTATTTATACCTGTGTTCTCAGTTTTTCTGTTGCCAGTTCGTTTTGTTTGTAGAACCTACCAGCGGTTTCCCCTTGCTCCTGCCTTGTCATAGTTTCTGTTTTCCAGTTTTTTCTCGGCTTTGACCCTTCTGCCTGTCCTGAGCCTGAGCCTGCCTGCCGTCCTGTACCTTTGCCCCACTACTCTGGATTACCGACCTCTGCTTGACCTGACCCTGAGCCTACCTGCCGTCCTGTACCTTTGCCCCTGTTGTTGTAATAAACATTGTTACTTCGACACAGTCTGCATCTGGGTCTTACCTTAAAACGTGATAGCCATAACAAACATCATATGGGCAAATAAAACTCATAGAATAAATAGGAAAGTTTTACATGTACCTAAATCTGAGGGTAGTTTTAACCTTACAGATATGGAATTGTATCAACTCGCCACCCAAGGCTTTTACTTGGGACATATTGTTAAATACATGAGGAACAATGGGTACATGTTGAAGATACGCATGCTCATCCCCAGAATCTTTTCACGTATCTGTTTTCTAAGGATGTAGCTGTTATAGATTTTATGTTTTGATGACTAAATGTTTGTACTTAATACTAAGAACATTCCATTCTGAAAATGTATGCAATAGAGATAGGGTTACAAGACAAATGGTAGTTCAATTAATGTGTGTGTGTGTCTAGATATTAACTTGGTGTGCAGAAGTATGACTTCATTTAGGGGGTGTCTGGGAGAACAAAGAATTCTTTGATTCTACCAGACACATGCGAGAGGCCTGCCCTTGAAAGACAGGAGAGATAGATAACAGAACCTCCCAAGTTTGACTTATGTGCAAAGATTGTGATAACGAATAAATGGGTACTGTAGGAAGACACTTTTCTTGGAGAGGGTGGGGGAAGTTGTGGGAATTTTGTATCTTTGTATTTCAACATTGTACCATATAAAAGACTGTGTACACCTTTTGGAGCTCAGAGCTCTCCCATGAATAAATAATCCACATTTGATCATTATAGATTGGGCCTCTGTTTGTCTCATTTCAACCAGTATCTTACAATTACTGGGTAACAGACAGAGTTTGTTTAATTGAAGTTCAGTTTATGAACACAGAGAACGACATTTCTATAACAGTAGCTAAGAACATTAACAACTTGATAGTTAAGAACACTATAACAACATGGAAGAAAATGAAATGGATTCCAAAATAACCAATATCACTCCCTAAAAACACATCCCTATGGAACAATCCTTGGATAGCTTTTCAGAATTCACCAATAAATTGGCCCACATACAAAACTAAAGGCTTAGCAACCGTAAATGACGTGGCAATAGGAAATATTATTATTTCCATGACAGAATTAAAAAGCAATTTTGGATTGACCATTGTAGACATTTTCAAATATATGCAACTTAAACGGTTTATATCACAGAATGTAACGCGATTGACCACACACTACCGCACAGTAGGTGGAGGTCTGCACAAACAAAATGTGTGAACAACATGATACCAAAAAAGAAGTAGTAACAATGGTCAGCTAGTGGGATGCTGGTACATGAGCAGAACGGAGCAGTCGGAAATCCCGCTCAGTGGTGTGCTGGGGCCTCCACCTCCTTTCCAACCGGTTTTCTGATCCTTGCTCAAAGAAAAGAAAATACCTCTCCAAATTCGTTCAATTCATTAAAATCACAATTTAACCAACACCCATCTATTTTTTGACTACCTGGACCTACCATTATGTAGGCTATGTTATTTCAATTATTTTAAGGCTATAGCCTACAAAGAAATACATTGTGAAGCATTTGCGAGTGTGACAATAGGCTGGTTGGGACAATTTTATCTTGTGCACAGGTCAGTAAAGGAAGAAGTGGGAAGTTGTGTGGAGTAGACTACGGGTTGTGTACACAGGGTTGAATGCCACGTTGTGGGTGATAGTGCGACATGAAACAGGTCTGTCTGTGTGATGAGTGTTTAGTGGAGAAACGGTGGAGTATGTGTTGACATTTTGGGAACTGTATGATGTAGATAGGGAGAGATTGAGTGAGGGGTTCGAGAGGCTTTGGCGGGTTTTGGGTGGTGTAGTGGGGGGAGGAAAGGGACGTGGCCTTCAGGGCTCTATTTACATTTCTTAGAGGACTAGGACTAATGAAGATAGTTTAATGTAAGTGGGTCGTGACAGGCCTCACACTCCAGTACAGTTGGTGGCGGTGTACTCACCAAGAAGAAGACGACGGTGGTCAGCTGACTTCTAAAGAGGAGGGGAAAGCACTAGGAGCATAATTAGCTAGTGTGTGTTGTACAACCTTTGCTAACGAACCCTGAAATATATCGGAGAAAAAAGGGACGTGAACTTAGGTGTGTGAGAAGACTGAGGTAAGATTGTAATTACATCGAAGACAAACAAGTCTTAACATATTGAACAGTAAAAACAGTCTAGCTAGCTACCGGCGTTTATACCAGAGAGGCGCTAGCTAACATTAGCTAACGTTAATTTTAGGCTGGCAACTAACGTTAGCTAACTAAAGTATCTGTCTTGCTAACTCTCCATCCTGTTTATCCCAAACCGAAGGTCAACTATCCACTAAAGTTGTATGTGTAGCTAGCAAGACATGGTGGAGTACACTTTAACGCACAACTGAAAAGGTAAAGGGAGAATATAAACAATTTATGAAATTGTCGAGATGGCGAGCTATCTTTTCCGGTCAGGCAGACATGTTGGCGGGGCAATAAAACGGCGAGTGAACCGCTTAGCGTCAGTGGCTTCATGCCATGTACACCATGTCAGCCAAGTCAAACAACATCCTCCTTTCGTGGAAGGGAAATTATCTTGCTAATCCAGCTATATGTGTGTCCAGCTAAGTAAAACCATATGCTGGCACGAGAAACTGTCTCGCCGTCTGTTACCGTACCAAGTCACAGCTAGAATTCCAGGAATGTCTTTCATTTCATGCATAGTATTCATACGCCTCATATTATAAACTACAGCAAATGAATAACGTTAATAAGTTTTGTCCCCCATCGCACTGGGCATAAGGAAATTGTGTATTCTTCAATCCAATACCAGCAACCGTCCATATGAACTTGAAACCACTCCCATACTGGTCATAGCTAGCTAGCTACTGGGAATTCTGCAAAACATTAAGACTAATTACAATGGCTCTCATTATCATATCTACGCTACTAATCATTAATTTTACTTTGAATGCGAGGTGACAAATTAGTTTCTGTGTTTACACATCACCATTGTGACTGAGTGATCACCACTAAGTGAGAGTTAATATAGGATTCTCTGCTGAAAACATCCTATATATGTGGGTCGTTCAGTATCACCTTTATTTGCATTTGCATGTAACAGGAATTACATTTGCATGTAACAGGAATTTGACCTGGTGAAATGTCATATCACCCTTTCGCTCTTTGTTAGGTGGGTGTTGTTTTCACCATGGCCAGTTTGGACTAAAGAGCAGCCACGATGATCGGAGGACTGTTCATCTACAACCACAAAGGGGAGGTCCTTATCTCTCGTGTCTACCGCGATGACATAGGGTAAGTGAAGTGGGAATTGGTTCTGGGAATTATAGAAGTGGGTTCTGTTACGATGAGGGGAGATGGGAAATGGTGTCCACCTGGTTGGCCTGAGGTAAATTAGGGAGATTAATAAGATAACTTAATTTGTAAATTGTACACAAGGTCCAACAGCAATTTGACTTCTGCTTTATCCCAACCCCTCTGAAAGACACATGCAGGTTGGAGCAATGGGTTGCCACACTGGGCACCCGTGGAATAGTTGTGTGTGTGTGTGGGGGGCATGACGGCTGGCAATGGCATCTAGGATTTGATACCAACAACCGCTAGCTCACTTCCCACCAGCTCTGCCTTGAAGTGATCACTGAGGTTCAATGTGAACTGATCAGTGTAAGTAATCACACAGCTTTCACCTGTCAAGCCCTGTCAGATCAGGTTTGCTTCAGGGGAGGGATCTGGGAAGGATGCATTTGTATGAGAGAGAGGGAGCTGTCCCTAAAACTGGTCGACCAAGAGTCTGTTCTTTCGACCCAACGATTGGTCAAAATTTTTAAAAGTGTATTTTTCCATGTAGACATCCTGTGTTTTAATCAAGTCAAGTACAGTGTATTCAACGTATTCAGACCCCTTCACCTTTTCATCATTTTGTTATGTTAAAGCATTATTCTAGAATTGATGAGGGAAAAAGTCATTTAATCAATCTACACACAATACCTCATAATGACAAAGCAAAAACAGTTTTTTAGATTATTTTGCAAATCTATAAAAAAAAAAAAACATTGAATATTTACATAAGTATTCAGACCCTTTGCTATGAGACTTGAAATTGAGATCAGGTGAATCCTGTTTCCATTGATCATCCTTCAGATGTTTCTACAACTTGATTGGAGACCACCTGTGGTAAATTCAATTGATTGGACATGATTTGGAAAGGCACACACCTGTCTATATAAGTTCCCACTGTTGACAGTGCATGTCAGCAAAAACCAAGCCGTGAGGTCGAAGGAATTGTCCGTAGAGCTCCAAGACAGTATTGTGTCGAGGCACAGATCTGGGGAAGGATACCAAAACATTTCTGCAGCATTGAAGGTTCCCAAGAACACAGTGGTCTTCATCATTCTTAAATGGAAGAAGTTTGGAACCACCAAGACTTTTCCTAGAGCTGGCTACTTGGCCAAACTGAGCAATCGGGGGAGAAGGGCCTTGGTCAGGGAGATGACCAAGAACCCCATGGTCACTTTGACAGAGCTCCAGTGTTCCTCTGTGGAGATGGTTGTCCTTCTGGAATGTTCTCCCATCTCTGCAGCACTCCACCAATCAGGCATTTTATGGTAGAGTGGCCAGATTGAAGCCGCTCCTCAGTAAAAGGCAAATGACAGCCCGCTTGGAGTTTGCCAAAAGGCACCTAAAGACTCAGACTATGAGAAACGAGATTCTCTGGTCTGATGAAACCAAGCTTGAACTCTTTGGCCTGAATGCCAAGTGTCATGTCTGAAGGAAACCTGGCACCATTCCTATGGGGAAGCATGGTGGTGGCAGCATCATGCTGTGGGGATGTTTTTCAGCAGCAGGGACTGGGAGAATAGTCAGGATCGAGGGAAAGATGAACGGAGCAAAGTACAGAGAGATTCTTGATGAAAACCTGCCTCAAAGCGCTCGGGTCCTCAGCCTGGGGCGAAGGTAAGCCAAGATAACGCAGGAGTGGTTTCGGGACAACTCTCTGAATGTCCTTGAGCGGCCCAGCCAGAGCCCCGGACTTGAACCCGATCAAACATCTCTGGAGAAACCTGAAACTAGCAGTGCAGCGACGCTCCCCATCCAACCTGACAGAGCTTGAGGGTCTGCAGAGAAGAATGTGAGAAACTCCTCATACAGGTGTGCAAAGCTTGTAGCGTCATACCCGAGAAGACTCGAAGCTGTTATCGCTGCCAAAGGTGCTTCAACAAAGTACTGATTTAAAGGGTCAGAATACTTATGTAAACGTGAGATATATAGATATATATATATAATAAAAACACGGTATTAAGACAAAACAGAATGTACTCTTATGCCTACAGCTTGACCGTGGTTATACAAGACTGCTATACTAAGCCTACTAATGATAATGACATTGCTTATTATTATAATGATCATAATAATATTAACAATAAGGAGATTAAGAAAAGGGAGCATTATTACTATAAATATAATTTTCCTGACTATTTGGAACAATGTAAACAACACTAAATAAATGATAATACCAGAAGCTGTTCTAATGAAAAAAAAGTGTAAAGCCTTTACAGCAAAGCAAAGATGAAAAACAACTGCATTTGTGTAATTGTTTACTTGACTTGTTTCGTGAGGCTTCGTGCTCACGGATTCAGTCTATCAGGCTATTAAACAAACACTCAAAACAGAAGCAGGATATGTCTTATTTCTGTAGATATATATGGATGATTTATAAAGACAGGCATATTTAACAGTTAGGCTATTGATTATAGACCATTAAGTTGGGATTTCCACTCTCCTCGCTTTTCTTAGACAATTAAGGCAAGGGCTGTTTCTCGTCTCCTAACTCCGCTGCTGCCTCCACATTGTTCTCAACACCAATATGCTGGTTAACTTTGCTATTATGCACATAGCAACATGGTCTAGGAAAAGACGCCAATTCAACAGCGCACTGATGTGTTTCAGAACCACGGAGAGCGACCACTATCCAACGCGGGAGAAAGAGCATTTGTTATAAAATATTATTTGCATTATTGTTGCACCATTGTTCTTATGTTATTTAACCATATACAATTTCCTTAGACAAATGGACTGTGCCATCCCCACGGCCTCCACAATGGATTAGTCCACTCACAGGTGCCAATCAGAGAGGTGAATTGTACACCATGATATACATTTTTAATTTTTTTTTGCATTTTTGCTACTGCTCGACTAAAGAAATCTGTCGACCAACAGACTATTGACCAAACTATCGACCAGTCAACTAAATGGGGTCATCCCTAAAATAAATAAATAAATATATAATTGTAATTACTTATGTTAACTTTGGTCTTAAAACAAGTGTAATGCCATTTTAAGTTATTGGTCTTTTCCTCCAATAGGTGATGGATTGTAGGTGTCTAAATTTTACAGGCATCATCACCTCAATGCACTGTGTATCAATCACTCTAATTCTAGCCCCTTGTCAAACCTAACCTCTAATTCGCAAGATGATAGTTATGGGTAACTGCTTTCATTAGTCATTCATGTCCTTCCTCTTTATCTAGTGGTTAGGAAAACGAGGTGGAAGGCATTAACAGTTTTTACATGGAGAGGAATTAGTGTGAACCGGTTATTAGAAGTACAGTCAAAAAGCCTTGTAAGGCATTATTTAACATGGGCTGGTAATTGTCTTTTTTGAAATTGAGAAGAAAAATTACTACTGAGATATTGGACCAGCATTACAAATATCTTGTGAAAGCTATACAAATAACAATGGAACAAGTATTCTTAGTTCATATTGCATCTGAGAAATGTTGGGGGAATGTTTTATCCTAACCTTGGTTGTCAGATGAAAATGTAGAAAAGCTTATTCTAAATGAACTCTTTGATAAACAAAACAACTCATCCAACAGGAATTTCAACAGATGAGTCCACTGATTTTTGCACTCACCAAAGAAAATAACTGGGCTAGTAGCCCGACGATATCATCTTGTGGATAATCGCTATTGTATCAGGTCTCAGACATTGCAAGCTCTCTGCAGTAGCAAATGCTGAACCAGCTATCTAACCACACCACTACAGCTCGGATTGATGCAGAATCAGTACATTCAACTGCCAAGATTTTCCAGATGAGACTTGACACATTCAAGCTGCTTAAGATTAAGACCAGGTTTAAATCTAACCACTGTTGGTGGTAAAAGTAGTTCATTTAACACATTGAAACTGCATTTGGTTGCCGACTACAGTGTTCCTCTTCCATGGATGGTATTTCAACACCATGTTACTCGCTCTATGTACATGCACAAAAATTTATTTGTGTGCATTTTGTCTCTTTCTCTCCTTTACATCATCCCTCTTCATCTCTTTATCCGTTTGCCATTTTCCTCCATATCTCCGTCTTTGCCACTGTAGGAATAGGCAAGCAATGCACCAGCCTATTGAGCATGTCCCCTGGCCCATGGTAACCAATTACTGACTCCCAATGCATGACCTCTGACCCACAGTAACTACCTGATGACCCTTTCAGCATGTCACCTGACATATCAGTGACCAAAGAAAACAAGTTAATTATTGCAACCAACTAATGCCCTACTGATTTTATACACCTATCAGCAACAGATGTGGCTGAAATAGCCAAATACACTCATTTGAAGGGGCGTCCACATACTTTTGTGTGTGTGTATATGTATGTGTGTGTGTGTGTGTGTGTGTGTGTGTGTGTCTCTTCCCTCCTTAATGGACATTGCCTTTGGAAAAAAACAGCAGGACAGACTCTGTTAAATTAGCATGTATGGTACCAGTTCCCCTTCCATCTTTACCTCCTCTGTCTTAACTAGTGCAGTCCTGACTCTGCAGAGTCCGTAATCTGAAATTAGATTCAGATTCATATTTCTGTGAACTTTTTCCCTGGATCGGCTCTGGTTCCAAATAAATAAAGGTATGATTAACTACTAGGCAGTAGCTTTGTGGTCAATCTCATTTTCACTGCTGTCAAGCGCACAGAAGTTGTGGAACCGGCACCTAAGGATCTATTCCAGAATATTGCACATCACTGATTGGGAATCGACAGTCATGTCTGGACATGCTGCCTCCTCTGTAGTAAGCCCTGTAGTGATTTATCCATCTTGGATGTCAAGTAGGTCTGAAAAGGGAATGTAGGGGTAGTGTAGTTGATTAGTGTGTGTGTGTGACTATCCCTCTGAAAGCCTAGAGGAGACTGGTCATTTATACACACTACTTATGTATATGTGCGTGTTATGAGTTTGCTTTTGTTGTGATCAACTGCAGATGGAGGAACATCCTCTTCCACATTTGCTCCTTACTCCTGACATGAAAGTAATCCATATCTTGCTCTCTCTACCTCAGGCGCAATGCGGTGGACGCATTCCGTGTGAATGTGATCCATGCCCGGCAGCAGGTGCGCTCTCCTGTGACCAACATTGCACGTACCAGCTTCTTCCATGTCAAGCGCTCCAACATCTGGCTGGCGGCGGTCACCAAGCAGAATGTCAACGCTGCCATGGTGTTCGAGTTCCTCTACAAGATGTGCGACGTCATGGCCGCCTACTTTGGCAAGGTCAGCGAAGAGAACATCAAGAACAACTTTGTGCTGATCTATGAGCTGCTCGACGGTAACTGTTACTTCGCACGGTCATGCCATTCGGATCTTCTTTACTCTCTCTTACCCTTCATTTATTCATGGTTTGGTTTCTTTGTTTTGTGTGCAGAGATCCTGGACTTCGGGTATCCCCAGAACTCTGAGACCGGAGCACTAAAGACCTTCATCACCCAGCAGGGCATCAAGGGCCAGGTGAGGATGAGAAGTATCTCTTTGTCACTGCTGATGAGCTCTGCAGTGGGCTCTGTAGCAGAACTGTGTGCCGTCGGTTTTCCAACTGTTTTCTAATCTTTTCTCCTATCGTTTCTTCTTTTTCTGGGATTGTGGACACGGCCGGATGCAGCATCAGGTAATGATGAGCCTCATTTGGTTTGGGCTGTTGATTTCAGTTCTATTTGGGACATTGGGTCTAGTTTCAACCATCTGCTGTTTTTTCCACTTCATCATGTTGATCTCCCTCTCCTTTTCCAGACAAAGGAAGAGCAGTCTCAGATCACTAGTCAGGTGACTGGGCAGATTGGTTGGCGTCGCGAAGGCATCAAGTATCGACGCAATGAGCTCTTCTTGGATGTGCTGGAGAGTGTCAACCTGCTTATGTCGCCTCAAGGTGAATGTTTGTCATAACACTTGAAAGTAAACAGCCTAAACAGGTGTTGAATATGCTAAGACCAAAACTATTCAGGGGAAGTGTAGAAGTAATGTTGTTTCAATGGGAGAATCGCAATGGCATAGTGCTTATGTCTTCTCGCCTCCTTCTCAAAACCCATTGGATGAGAAAGCCAGAGGTCCCTCCCCTCTGATCTTCTCTTCCAATGGTTTTTGAAGAGAGAGGACACAAGGAGTATGCGATTGAGAAAAGGCCCTAATGATTGAACCTTTCACATTTATCCCCTTCAGGTCAGGTCCTGAGTGCCCACGTGTCCGGCCGTGTGGTAATGAAGAGCTACCTCAGCGGAATGCCGGAGTGCAAATTTGGCATGAATGACAAAATTGTCATTGATAAGGCGGGTAAAGGCGGGGTCACTGATGAGGTGGGAAAGAGGTGAGTAAGAGGGGCTGTTTTTGTATGGACACAGGGTGGGGTTTATTCCATTTCAAATCAGGAAGTAAACTGAAATTCATGAGGAGAATTGGAATTTCAGTTTAGTTCCTGTCCTGAATTGAAAAGCATTTGACCCCAACTCTGGACAGAGCTTGTCATTATAGGGCTAGAGCTTAATACAAGAGACTTGTGCTGCAGAATCAGATAAAGAATGTATGTCACAATTGATTTTCCACTTGGACTATTCAGACTGATAGGCAATGGTGTTGATTCTGACTTGACCTTCTGTGTAGGAAATAGGAATACGATTTTTATCAGACCAACTGTCAGTCCCTGGACTAAGACTTCTATATAGAGCTTGTGTTGAGACTTACCATTTTTTCCATTCGATACATCTTTCTTTCCCTCTCTTGTTCTGTGCCTCAGTGATTTAGGGGGAGGAGGAAGGTACTGTATTGCTATCTGGCCTTACTCCCATACCTCCCTGCTGTCTTGTCTATGGTGTCATTAATGGCGACTGCTTTACTAAGCATTTGAGGAGGCTCCCAATATTTACTGTGTTAATCGAATAGTGTGACTGCTAATTGATGAGAATCTGACTAGGCTCCTCAAATCTTTAGTGGACTTCCCAATGGTTGTGTATTTCTTAGTCATAAGTGAGTGTTAGCTTTATTACCCACATTCCCACCCGCTTGACCCTTAACCCTGACCCAGTCTTTAACAGGGATGGAGATGGTTAGCATCCACTGGGTTGTTGTGTTGCCATGGTGTCCCTTTTTGTGTCTGTATGTGTTGTGAGTGTGTTTGGAAGTGGGGCACGTAGAGTAGTGCGTTTTTAAATGACTGGTTTGTGTGTTAGTTTTGAATGTCTGTATGAACAGGTGTGTATGGGTGCATCGACAGTCAACCCTTCTCCCTCTGCTCCTGTAGTACCAGTGGTAAGCAGTCCATAGCCATCGACGACTGTACGTTCAACCAGTGTGTGCGTCTCAGTAAGTTTGACTCAGAGCGCAGCATCAGCTTCATCCCCCCGGATGGAGAGTATGAGCTCATGAGGTAAGTGTGTCACAGGCTGAACTTCAACCCTATATTGACCCTGTGAACACGCATGTTTTGTATTTGTAAGTCATCTCGCTTTCTGTGTGCATTTATGTAGATGTGCCCAATGATTTTACCTGGCCTCCATCTTTGTACGTGTTTGTACTCTGTTTTGACATGAGTTTGGTGTGGTCTTACCAGGTACCGTACCACTAAAGACATCATCCTACCTTTCCGAGTCATTCCACTGGTCAGGGAGGTGGGCCGCACCAAATTGGAGGTCAAAGTGGTCATCAAGTCCAACTTCAAACCCTCTCTACTGGCCCAGAAAATTGAGGTAGCTATTCAGCCTTTGTCTTTTTTAGATTGTGGTTAGTAACCTTGGGGTAAACCTGTTCCTCTTTGGAAGTTACATTGTTTTGTCTCATAAACCTCAAGTTTTAGCTTGGTCAGTTAATTTCACCTATTGTTATTCTAAAAAGTTGAGAATTGGTTTATCATGTTATGACTTTTCTGTTGCTCCAGGTGCGCATTCCCACGCCGCTCAACACAAGCGGTGTCCAGGTGATCTGCATGAAAGGCAAGGCAAAGTACAAGGCCAGCGAGAACGCCATCGTATGGAAGTTAGTGTTATTTCAACCCTCTGCTTCTCCATCACAGTACCAAGAATCACACTCTTGTTTTGTATCTCCTTCCTTGATTGTGAATGGCTCTTTCTGATGTTGACTGTGTGTGTGTCCCTGATCTTTTGTTGTATTGGTGTGTGTGTGTTTCCTGCATGTAGGATCAAGCGCATGGCTGGGATGAAGGAATCTCAGATCAGTGCTGAAATCGAGCTGCTGCCCACCAACGATAAGAAGAAGTGGGCGCGTCCTCCCATCTCCATGAACTTTGAGGTAAGGTTGCAGTCACACACACACCCTCTCGGCAGCAATGACACATTTTGCATTTTAGCATACCGTATTAATATGCAGTTGTGTAGAACTCTTAACCTGGATATCTTTGTCCCCCTCTTCCCCTCAGGTTCCATTTGCCCCCTCTGGGCTGAAGGTGCGTTACTTGAAGGTGTTTGAGTCCAAGCTGAACTACAGTGACCATGATGTTGTCAAATGGGTGCGCTACATTGGCCGAAGCGGCATCTACGAGACTCGCTGTTAAAGAGCGAGCCGAGGCATACCAAGCATTCTCCCTCCACACTTTACATATTTTCTTATGTCTCTCTCTTTTCCCTCCATCCCAATCTCATCCATTTATTACTCAATGTCGGGATGAATTTGAAAAACTGGCATAGCGTACAGATACTCTATATGCAAAATGTGAACCATAGTATGGCATCTCTTACTATGGTTAAAGGTAGACTCAGCGATATGACATAGATGTAGAAAGTAAACCGCATAATGGGTCATTTTCTGCAACAACTAAGCGCATTGAAGCGCAAGGCTTAACTTCTCTGCTATTTTGGTGCCCTGGCTACCACGCTGTGATCCCCTGCACTGTGAGAGCGAAGTGTTGCATCTTGCTCATTTCAATAGCAAGTGCTGCTCATGGCAACATTTCGATGAGTCTACCTTTAACTTACAAACAAACTGCTCCTTTTTAGAAAGAATAGACAAATGTGGAAACTGGCAGGGGGGTGGGGTGGGATTGAAAGGTCCATGGTGTCTTTGGAGGAAAGCGGGGGTTTCAGTGTTACTGTCCAGTCTGCTGTTTTTATTATAGGGTCAAGGTCTTTGAAGCGTCCCCTTGTGATCTATCGTTTTTCTAAATGGCCTTTTGAGTCCAACATCCTCTCTTACGTAACTAGTTTCTTTCTCACCTGTGAAATTCATCTAGTGATCTTATTGACAATTGGCTGGTACGCATCCTGAGCACTGCAGTGGCTTGGCGCTGACCTGCCTCTTCAGAGCCCCTGTGATGTCACCCCCCCCGGTGGTCACATTGCCTTGTTTGTAAAACCTGGTGACTGTCCAGTAAAATCCCATCATGTAAAACCAGCTCCGCCTGTCATTCTTTTTCACTTGACTATTTGCAGCATGGGGATTTGTAAGTGTTTTATAAACTGGGTGGTTAGAGCCCTGAATGTTGTTTGTCTGACAGCCGAGGTATATCAGACCGTATACCACGGGTGTGACAAGTATTTTTACTGCTCTAATTACGTTGGTAACCAGTTTATAATAGCATTAAGGCACATCGGGGGTTTGTGGTATATGGCCAATATACCACAAACCCTTGTGCCTTAATGCAATTTACATGAACGTGCTAGTAAAGGATCGGTTGTGTTCCAGGCAGACTACATTCTAGTCTTTGCATTGCATCAACCAATGGTTGTGTGCCATGTCACTGAGTGCGCAGTCGGTTATCATATTGCTATATGTGGTTACCTGATGACCGACACCTATCTAGGTGTTGTGAAATCTAGTCATACTGGAACGCAGCCAATGAGGGGATTTGATTAAGCTGGCCCGGGTGAGAAGTGATTGAACAAATTTCTAAACCAATGCAAAGCCGGCTCAAAACAAAGTGACCTATGTTAAGCACAGAGTAATGACTTGGGATAGATACATGGTTTCACATGTATGTTTGCTCTTGATAAAAACATACGTGCTGTGTCTGCCTTGCCAAGTAAAACATTATGGAGAAGACGTTTCTGAACGATGCACATTGTTGACAATATGACCTGGTGTAGATTAGACAAGGGTCACACAGCCCAATCAATCTCCCTCAATATCTTACAAAACCCGAAGGATCTGGGCAGGGTTCTGATTTGTGTGGCTGGATTGGAGTTTGTAACCTCTGGTCTGAAGTGTAGTAAATGCGGCTTGGCCGTGTGATCACCCGGCTATTACAATAAGCTTTGAGTTTCAAAATCAAGCACATTGTAATACAGCAGGGCCAGGGATTCAACTCAGAACAAATTAATTTATTTTTAAAGAAATTGTACATGGTTGTGGTTAACTTTTTTTTTTATTCCATTTACATGTTTTACTGGTTTCTCTCAGCCCTGCACATTCAGGAGCTAAACAAATTCAACCCAAACAGTAAAATAATGGTTAAAACAATGTTCTTGTATCCATGTACACAGTGGAAGGATAGTTATAGACAACTCTTGCCACCAAGTGATCTATAGCCCATGCCCCTATTGAGAAGCAATTTTAAGTGATAGATTAAAGAATCAGTCCAGTAAAATGTAAGTTAATGGATAGACAATTCAACATGGTTACAATACTACGCTTAAAATAATCCCATATTTCAGCTAGACTACTGTATATAGGAAATAAAAGAAACACTCCTGCTTTGCCACCATGGAGACAAAGACCAGTAAGGGGTGGGTCAACAGCCAAAATCAAACAATGCCCAACTACAGGAGGGAGAGATGGGACCGGGATAAAATTGTATTCCACAGTCGTTTTTAAAATGAAGTCTTGTTATTGGGCATGTTGTTTTTTCGGGTTTGACTAGAACCTCCTGAAAATAAGTTTTCCTTTGAGCCCTACTGATCTAGTTCTGAAGTTCAAACGCTGGGCACTATACTTCAAAATCCACTGTCTAAAGACTGACCTCAAGTTAGACCAACTAAGTTATTATAATGTGCAAAAAGGTCAAGCTGAATCCAGGTCAGTCCATGGATGGAGGACATAGACATGCCTACACAAACTAGCAGTTTACATGCACACTCGGACACTAACACTTCGAGGGAGAGTTACAGGGACTGATGGTTCCTACATTGCAAAACAAAAAAAGACTCCGATCTGCTGAGAAGGAATTCAACAGTGTACCAAACACCCCTCGACACATTTAAATTCTCCACTAAACTCAAGGTTAAAATAAAATCACCTTGTAGGAAGCGTGCATCAGAAATGTTCCTATCAGTGATAAATTGATAATGTGAAATGAAAATGTAAAAGTGACAAACGTAACATGAAGGGTAATGAACACAGCTCAAAATGCCTCCAGTGAGTAGTGGTTACTGACTGAATAAAATGAAAAGAGATGTGACCGCTACAATGTGCATTCAGAAATGCAACAAGTGCGCATTAACCCCCCTCGGACTGACAAAGTAGTACAGTCCATAAGAAATGGACACCAGCAAGTGAAAATATTAAACGGTTAGAGCAAATGAAGTGAGGGACAATGCTATAAGGATATAAGTGGACATACTGATGATTTGTTGGAGGGGGTTTGAACGCTGATACTGTTGATGGACCGAGGGGTGGTATTAACAGACAGGATAAAAATGGGAGCCCTAATCTTCGTCAGATTCATCATCATCCTCGCTGATGGGGTATCCCCGTGCTGCGGTGTGGTGGGATGGAGGGGAAGGTGAAGCCTTGTTTAAGAAGGGCGAGGGGGAGCGCTCGCGGGTGGGGCTGCTGCTGGGGCTCTGTCTTGGGCTGATGGCCTGCAGCATACGGCCTCTGCCCTCCTTCAACATGTGCTTCTAGAGAGAGAGGTGGTATCTCAGTCTAGATTCCAAGTTAATTTGTAGTTCTTAGGCTATAAAACAAATCCACGTTGATCTACAGCACGACACAAATCTTCCATTGAACGCTACACTATCACTATATTATTCCCCAGAGCTGTAAATTAGAATTGCCACAAAATACACTATTCTACTAGATTACAATTCACACACAAAACAAAATAAGTTCTCACCAGTGCTCCCTCAGGGCCGAACATCTGAAGAAAGTTGCCAATGAACTCCCGGGACTTCTCCTCCCACTTCTGGATGAGGTCGATGCTCTTGTTCTCCACCTTCTGCACAAACTCTTTACTCTTCTCCTCCACGTCTTTCACCTTCTTCTTCACCTTGTCCACACGCTCCTGCAGGTGGTACTTCTTCTCCTGAAAGACAGGGACAGTGTCATACCAGTGCAGTGTCATAAACCCAGACCGTGGCAACCGAGGCTGCACTAAACTAGTAAACAAATCATGTTTCCTAGCAGCTTTTATTCAAATAGAACTAGTACTACAACTCTAATTCTGGTTCCACTGTTTTCCATGACAAATATTTGTTTTTTTCACCCCTTTTTCTCCCCAATTTTGTGGTTTCCAATTGGTAGTTACAGTCTTGTCCCATCGCTGCAACTCCCCTACGGACTCGGGAGAGGCGAAGGTCGTGAGCCATGTGTCCACCGAAACACGACCCTGACAAGTCGCACTGCTTCTTGACACCCTGCTCGCTTAACCCGGAAGCCAGCCGCACCAATGTGTTGGAGGAAACACCGTCCAGCTGATGATAGAAGTCGGCCCTCAACGAATCGCTAGAGCGCGATTGGACAAGGAAGTCCCAGCCAGCCAAACCCTCCCCTAACCCGGACGATGCTGGGCCAATTGTGTGCTGCCTTATGGGTCTCCCGGTCACAGGCTGGCTGTAACACAGCCTGGGATTGAACCCGGGTCTGTAGTGACGCCTCAAGCACTGCAATGCCAATGACAAATAGACCTATAGCTACCTCTCACAACTACTGTTCCTTATGACTCATCAAAAGTTATCACAACCAAATACCATCATTACTACTAATTAGAATGATAGTAACAAGTGTTACATTGATGAAGCTGACGTTGAGCTCCTTGGCCGTGTAACCGCGTTGCAGGTTGCGTCTCACGTACACGTCATAGTCGCGGACGATGCGCGTGATGATGTCCGAGGTGGAGATTCCCTCCGTCCTCTGGGTAGGCGCAAACATGCCTGTAGGCACAAGGGGCCAAGCGGTGAGAGGTCATCGTGACAGACACAGGGTACCAGGACATTCATTATGGACATTCCTGCTAGTTGTCATGGTACCCACCCGCCTCCTTGATGTGCTTGTAAACGTCATCCTGGCCTGCTGATGTATATGGGATGTCGTCATGGGCAACAAAGTCGATCTGGTGGGGTGAGGGGAGTGAATGAGAGAAGGAATACATTATACCCACAAATATACACCGCACAGACAAAATACACACGACATTACGCTCCATTTCCCCCCCCCATCCTTTCCTCTCTCTCACTCTGTGCTTGGAGAGGAACTCGGGCGTAAGCGTCCAGGGCGCGTTCCTGACCACCTCGTCCACGTAGCGACAGTGGCTGACTGCGTCGTAGCGCTCGTCCTCGTTCATCACCGTGAACCCCTTGAACTTGTGTGTCAGGTCGTCACTACACACTGAGACGAGAGGAAAAAAAGCATGGAGGTTCAGGGGAAGTGAATAAACTTGAATTAGTTCTAGTACTTTACATAGAGGGTGCTTGGCGTTATGCCACCGAAAAACTATTTCTGCTGAAGAACCAAATAAATGGACAGACAGTAAACCAGCAAGAGAGCACTCAAGGCATGTTGAGCTAGGAAAGGTTGACACAACCAGAGTGAGACACTCACCACCCACAATGAGGTGTGTGTTCGGAAAGAGGCCCTTGGCCTGCATGAGGGCCCGGGCATGGCCTGAGTGGAACACATCAAAGATGCCATCTGCATACACCCGAACTGGCCTATCAACTGTGGGAGAGAGGGACATGATGGTGATGACAGCCAATCACAGGTCACTTCAATAGAGAAACATTCCTTATATTTTCAGAACTGTTCATGTCTTTTGAATGGTACATTGAATGGTACTGTTTGCTACAGTTTGAGAGTGATTGAGATGTGTTTCTGAGTGTAAGACCATGAGTGTAGTGTGTGTTGATGGGTGTGTGCGCGACTCACATGGAGTTCCCCTCTTGGCCTCCTCCATACTGACTCTCAGGTATGGAGTGTCCTCAGCCGACTCCAGCTCATCAGCATAGGGAGCGGGATCTTTTAAACCCTAGTGTACGAATACATATTATTACCATGACAACCATGAGAAGGGTTTCCTTCATAAGAATCATGACTCACGTTCCTATCTTAACCAACACACATCAACTCCCTGTATATGAAGTCTGCTCACACACACACACACACACACAAAGCCTCTTTCTCTTCCTCACTCACCACGGTGGATCTTGGGACTTTCCCTGGCCGTTCTACCTCCTCGGTCTCTCCGTTAGAGCCATCTCTCCTCCTCTTCCTGGACAGGCTGGACCGGCTTGAGCTGTGGGCCTCCATCCCGAGGCTGAAATGTTACACACACACACACTGTAACAGCTATCATCTTGCTTAGAGAGCAAAAGCAATAAGATGCACTATTCCAAAAAAAATTATTTGCTGTCTGCATGGACAAAAACAACATTCACCTGTAGCGGGATGTGCAAACAAGGAGTCTTACTGCAGCTACTGAAGGTTATACCTTTGTAAGAAATAAGCCTGTCAAAATAAAAGGAAACACCAACATAAAGTGTCTTAATAGGGCTTTGGACCTCCATGAGCCGCCAGATCGGGTTCAATGCACCTTGGCATAGATTCTACAAGTGTCAGGAACTCTTTTGGAGGGATGTGACACCATTCTTCCACGAGACATTCCATCAGCTGATGTTTTGTTGATGGTGGTGGAAGATGCTGTCTCAGGCGCCGCTCCAGAACCTCCAATAAGTGTTCAAATGGTTTTAAATCTGGTGACTAAGACACACAAACACACCCTTTAACCCCCTATGCTCCTTTGAGACCCCTGTTTTAAAGTCACTGAGATCTCTTCTAGCAATGGTAACCAAAATAATGGGCAACTGGGCATTTTTAGATATGACCCTAAGCATATTGGGATGTTTATTGCTTAATTAACACAGTATACTTTGTATCCTTCATTAACTCAAGTGTTTCCTTTATTTTGGCAGTTACCTGTCTGTCATAGATTAGTCTCTCCCCAGTGAGTCTACATTGAATGCAATTCACACCAATTCCATTATCCACCACAGGGCGGCGTCCGTCCACTAGGCACTACAAGGAGGTAGAAAGGTCGGGTGGTGCGTTTCTGCGTCTGCCGGCAGGGTCGAATGGTGCCTTTACATAATAACCCAGGCATGTTCTTCGTGAATACGTTCAATGGCCTTTCAATCACCCACACTTTCAAGTCGACACTCAGGTTTCATGCGCGGACGGGTGTTGAAATTATACATATGCACATTTTTCAGGAAAGAATAAGATTTATATTTTTTGCCCCGTCTAATTCCAGACATTATTTTGCACTAACAAAATCAGTGACAGGTTAATAAAAACTCACTCCACTTTAGGGTAGTCGAGTGTTGAAGTTCGTTTGACGGCTGTAATATTCTTTAGTTAAAAAGGTACTAATAGATTAGTACTGGATTATGTAAGGGGGGGCTTGTTGCTCAACAAACTCGGCCTTTCTTGGACAGCATAGTGTTTTAGAGACTCACATGCCATGTCTGAAATTGGTTGCGATAAGGAGAAGACCCAAGGAGGATACATGCGATTTACAAAAGTGATAGGCTACTTGTAATGCAAACTGGTGCCAAACTGAAACAGTTAAAACACAACGTTCCCATAACTATTTACCCGTGTGTGTGTTTCATAGGACCAGTTAGCGACTTTACACTACAAAAATTATTCCATTCCAGTCTACATAATCCAGCAAAGTGACTGTGTGTGGGCTTGTATTACTATCCTCATGGGTACCGGAAATCCCCAAAACGATAGAAAAACAAGGAAAATTATCCCTCATTGGGACAGTTCCCACTTCCCCACGAGGACAAAGGCTATTTGATGCTTAGGGGTTAGGTTTAAGGTTACAATTACTGTTAGGGGAGTTAGGGGTTATTGAAAATTGGATTCAATCAATTTTAGGTCCACACACGGATAGTAAAATGTATGGTGTGTGTATGCATGTATCACCAAAGTCGTCACTCACTCACTCCCACACACACACACACTTGCTAGAAGATGATTGTCTGTAGACTGGAAAATAATAATGCTTGTAAAGTCACAACCCACTAACTGATCTCATGGAAGGCTCACCTACAGCTGCACAAGGGTCAGACAGGCTTCCTGTGTAGAGTAAAGGAGTCCGCATGCTTACTATCCAAAACAATTCCGTTTTTGCATATATTACGATGACACTTTGTGACGTGGTGTTTTTTCCCCCGGTTGTTCATGCACACAAAATATTTTTTCGAGTCGAATCTTCGACCTTCACTTGAAAGTACATATACTAGAATAACAAGAAAAAAAGCAGCAATATTACTGTTTACCTATCTTGAGTCACTGTAGCCACTGTTTTTGCCAGGGAGATCTCAGTCTCGCAATTTTACATCAAACTGGGATGTTTGGTGCAGTATTTCTTAAGTGAAAACATTTGCATGACAATTAAGTAATCTCTTGTTGACTGACAACAATCACCAATGAAGGAGCATAGACTTGCCTGTGTGCACGACCAAAAACCTTGCCGAAGACCAACAATTCACAGAATGTTGTCATAATATATGCTCAACTGTACCAAACTGTTTGGATGGAAGTATGCCAATGGATGCCTTTACACAGGAAGCCTGTCCGACCTTGTGCAGTTGTAAGCAAACGGGGCGTATCTGCTGGCTACGATCTACAGCAATGTATTGTCATCTGATAGTAGAGAGAAAGGCGGAGGTATGGGTTATCACACGTAGATAGCTTTCGTTTAACTGGCAAAGAGAGAGTGACCTCGAAGTGCAGATGTCCAGTTTTAACAAGCTGTCTTCCATATATTAGCTTGACTACCTCTGACAATCCAACAAAGTACGTAGCTAGCTAGGTAGCCAGTTGTGCCTAGTATAACCCTATGGGAAACCAATCTGATCACACTATAGCTAGCTAGCTAAAAAATACTTAGCTGTAATATGATTCACGTACTTACCGTTGTGCTTGGCCTGGGGTTTGCAGTGTAGAAATAGCTAACGTTACTGTTGCAAACTAGCTCATAGGCAGTGTTATAGGAAAATATTTGCTACCTACTGACTGTGAAGTTGGTGCGCTTTCTGCTGCTAACTAGCTAGCTGTTGGCTAACGCTAAATTCAATAACTAGCTAGTATAACACTTTACCGACTCCCAACATTCAGGTAACGTTAGTCCAATGTCACGAACTGTGCCAGCAGCTCGATATGTAGAGGGGAAGAGCAGACGGAGTATCAGCACCGTACTTCTGCAATCCTCGGATTGACAGGTTTACTCAAAGACATTACAGTATGTGGTTTACTCCACATAGGAACTACAACAACCAGAACATCTTTCAGGAAATGACGTTTTTTTTATGCGTGACCTGATGTTTCCGGTGAATTTTCCGGTAAAATCTCTGAAGTCAGAGAACGATATTATTCTGCCACCTAGTGGCAACTAACTATTCAGGCAAATTCATTTTCAGGAAACTCTTTAATATTATGTATGTATGCCAGTGGAGGCTGCTGAGGGGAGGATGTCTCATAATAATGGCTGGAACGAAGTGTTATGACTGGAATGTAGTGAATGGAATCAAATATCAAAATCATGTATTTGATACTATTCCAGCTATTATCTTGAGCCGTCCTCCCCTCAGCAGCCTCCACTGATGTGTGTGTGTACATACAGTTGAAGTCGAAAGATGACACACTTAGGTTGGAGTCATTAAAACTCGTTTTTCGACCACTCCACAAATTTCTTGTTAACAAACTGTCGTTTTGGAAAGTCGGTTTGTGCATGACACAAGTAATTTTTCCAACAATTGTTTACAGACAGAGTATTTCACTTATAATTCACTATATCACAATTCCAGTGGGTCAGAAGTTTACATACACTAAGTTGACTGTGCCTTTAAAAAGCTTGGAAAAATCCAGAAAATTATGCTATAGCTTTAGAAGCTTCTGATAGGCTAATTGACATAATCTGAGTCAATTTGAGGTGTACCTGTGGGTGTATTTCAAGGCCTACCTTCAAACTCAGTGCCTCTTTCCTTTACATCATGGTGAAATCAGCCAAGACCTCAGAAAAAAACTTGGTAGCAATTTCCAAACGCCTGAAGGTACCACGTTCATCTGTACAAACAATAGTACGCAAGTATAAACACCATGGGACCAAGCAGCCGTCATACCGCTCAAGAAGGAGATGCGTTCTACCTCCTAGAGATGAACATACTTTGGTACGAAAAGTGCAAATCAATCCCAGATCAACAGCAAAGGACCTTGTGAAGATTCTGGAGGAAACCGGTACAAAAGTATCTATATCCACAGTAAAACGAGTCCTATATCTAAATAACCTGAAAGGCCGCTCAGCAAGGAAGAAGCCACTGCTCCAAAACCGCCATAAAAAAGCCAGACTACGGTTTGTAAAGGCACATGGGAACAAAGATTGTACTTTTTGGAGAAATGTCTTCTGGTCTGATGAAACAAAAATAGAACTGTTTGGCCATGATGACCAACTTTATGTTTGGAGGAAAAAGGGGGAGGCTAAAAAGCCGAAGAACACCATCCCAACCGTGAAGCACGGGGGTGGCAGCATCATGTTGTGGGGGTGCTTTGCTGCAGGAGGGACTGGTGCACTTCACAAAATAGATGGCATCATGAGGTTGGAAAATTATGTGGATATATTGAAGCAACATCTCAAGACATCAGTCATCAGCCCAAGCATACTTCCAAAGTTGTGCCAAAATGGCTTAAGGACAACAAAGACAAGGTATTGGAGTGGCCATCACAAAGCCCTGACCTCAATCCTATAGAAAATGTGTGGGCAGAACTGAAAAAGCGTGTGCGAGCAAGGAGGCCTACAAACCTGACTCAGTTACACCAGCTCTGTCAGGAGGAATGGGCCAAAATTCACCCAACTTATTGTGGGAAGCTTGTGGAAGGCTACCCGAAACGTTTGACCCAAGTTAAACAATTTAAAGGCAATGCTACCAAATACTAATTGAGTGTATGTAAACTTCTGACCCACTGTGAATGTGATGAAATAAAAGCTGAAATAAATCATTCTTTCTATTATTCAGACATTTCACATTCTTAAAATAAAAGTGGTGATCCTAACTGACCTAAGACAGGGAATTGTTACTAGGATTAAATGTCAGGAATTGTGAAAAACTGAGTTTAAATGCATTTGGCTAAGGTGTATATAAACTTCTGACTTCAACTGTATATGCAATTATGTTAGTATTTATTCTGGGTGATGATTGGTATCTTACATAAGAAAAGCACAAAAAAAATGTACCAATTATCATATTTTATTAATTTCCCTCTTACATTGCCAGCATTTTCATCCAGCCCTTAATCTTTACTTCTAAACACTGGTTTAGTGAAGATAATTACATTTTATCCAGTAAGCTTGAGCCTTGAACTGTTTCCATAAACATGACAACATCAGATCAACTATCAAAGCTTGAAGATGTCCTTATCTTACTTTTACTGGTCCATATTCAACTGACTGTGGACCAGTTGACAATCCCAAAGCCGCAAGAATAGGCAGGGCCAATCAATAGATACAAAATATTTAAAAAGTAGATGAGGACTAGACCGCAAAAAACAATAGGACTGCTTATCATTACGTACCACTAATTTCTATCAAAACCATATAGAGTTTGGCCAACTTCTTCAACCAACGCCATGTTAGCGGCTTTGAGCATTCCATTTATGACAAGTATTTAGAAAATTCATTGAACTGCTATTGCTTAATATTGTCCATAGGGAGCTAACATGGCTGCCATATGGAATTCTTTGATTATACGGTGTCATGTAAATGCATCATAATGCCATAACTTCAATGTCCCAACTTTCTAAATACATGGCTCTGGTTTCTACCATTTAGTTGTTCTTTTGGCATGAGTATTATATCCAGCTTCAAATCTTGTGCTAAGATTTGTGTTGCTGAATTTCTTTCCACTCTGACCAAGGCATTTGGTCATACTACCAAACAGAAAACATGTTCAAAGCGAACAGAACATTTCTTTCAATACACTAAATTAAAGAAGAAATTGTAGTTCATATTACACACTGAAATTACAACAAAGTGGTGGCAAATAAGACTTCCAGAAAGGACCACCAAAAACAGAGCTCACAATTCCACAAGATGGCCAACTTGCCTGAGATTGACAGAACACATCACCTTATTATTTCAGAAACACCACTATTGGAATGCAGCTTGAATGGCTTTTTGTAGTGTTCTGAAAAATATGAACCTCTATCATTTAAGGCACAAGGTAGGAATGACTGGACAGAGCTTGCAAAAAGTAACCAGAAAGACAAATAACAAAAGGTCAAACAAAATATTACAAATTAAAAACAGAAAGTCACTAAAAGTGCAAGACAGTGGCCCATCGTCCTTGGCCTAGCTGTGTGCAACTTAAGAAGACTGAGAATGTTGAGTGAAGGATAATGGGACGTCATCGAGCTGAGAGAGGTGGTACTTGGTTGGGTGGATACTGAGTGGAATGGACATGTCATCCTACATGCCCATCCGAATGCTCTGAATGATCTGGAAGATAGCTGTGAAGAGAGAATTCAAATGTTAAGAAAACAAATCTACACTGGAGTTCATTGACAAGAAATGTAGCTGAGTCAAAGAAGGCTTTTATTCACTGACAACAGCAGTCGTCATTGAAGCTCGGAACACGTGGGACCTGACCAGAATGTATTGCCGGAATAGTCTACTCTACCTTTTCTCCTTTCTTTTAACTCGCCAGTGTGACCATATCCCTCCTTTCCTGCAAAGTATTAATTTATGTTTCCAAGGTGACTAATGTAATTGCTCTATTATGTTCTGCTGGAATCTCTGAAAGTGTTTCCAAACCCACTGACTACTAAAAGCTTGGACTGGGACAAACAGCGGGAGGGGAGGACAAGGGAGTAAGCCAAAATGTCAAATCAGACCACACAGAAACAGTACAAACATTTTGTCTGACCCAGGATAAAAGACAAAAACAGACTCCCAATAGTTAGCTGGCGGAGTTCTTAGAACACAAAATGTGTCCTTCCCCAATACTAGCTGAGAGGGGCAACAAGCGCATTGATATTGCCTGTTAAAAAGCAAATATTGACAAAAAGATACATGTACAAAGGCTGACAACCCTATGGCTGTCAGGAGATATAGTGGTCCTTTGTAGCTCAGTTGGTAGAGTATGCCGCTTGTAACGCCAGTGTAGTGGATTCGATTCAAGAGACCACCCATACGTAAAATGTATGCACACATGACTTTAAGTCACTGGATAAAAGCGTCTGCTAAATGGCATATATTAGAGAGCCTAACAAACCCCTAATGGGATCATTGCTTGGTTTGAATACAGTATGAAGGTCCTGCCTACTTCCTGGATCATGTCCCACACTGTTTTTGAATGGCCTTATTATAGCATCATGAAAACGTGACCATTTAAGATGCTGTATATGTACAATTATATTAGTATTCATGGATTAATTTAATTCTACCCAATGCCTTCTTTGAACGTTTTCAATTACGCATAAATAAAACATAATTGAAAAACCTTAATGAAAGGCATCAGGTAAATGTAAATTATTCCACGAATATGAATATAATTTTACATATGAATTTGATATATACTTCTTGATGGCCATTCAAAAACAGTGGTCCATGATCCAGGAAGTAGGCAGGACTTTCATACTGTAGACGTGGGTGTATACTAGGAACCAAACAGGGAGGGACCTACCTGAATGTGTCCAATAGAAACAAATTATTGTTGCAAAAGGTTTTCTGTTTGCAACAGTTTGGACCAATGATTACACCCCTGGTCTACTTCAAAGACTGTTTGTGAGATAAGGTCATGAGATATGTTTTTTTTATTTCAATGTTATATTCAGCACCATAACAAGTCATCACAGTCATCACACCTGTGGGAATGTGAACATTCAGATATGGAAAAAGAAGCGAAGCAGGGACAATTTGCCACAGCACTCCGATTTCACATTCCAAATCTACACTTGTAGACCTCAAAGGTATAGATAGGTAAGCAATATGGTTTCGTCTGGCCTTATGACAAGCTCGGCAGAATGTTGGATACACATTTCCAATCCTTTCAGATCAACAAAAGTGTCCGGGATAAAGTATGGATCAATTTCAAAGTTCTGATCATCATCACTGGGAAATTAGTAAAATAGTCAATTTAACTCACCTGATCCACACACAACAAAGATGAAGAGGGCCAACAGCCAGGGTCCCACAGCCACCTTATCATCTTGAGGGTTTCTCTGTGAAACCAAATACAGTACACGTCATGCTACTGTACTAACACGTCAACGGCCAAACATGTATAATTCTCAAAACTGGAATCAGAAATATACAGCTGTTCAAACACAATGTAAACAACTTTGTATGATACAATTCATGGATACTATCGCAACAGCTGACCAAAGATTGAAAGCTTGAGCTGGGCAATTTGTCAATTTGCATATGCTATGGGCAAAGAATAAGTAAAGGTTGACAAAAAAACGAAACAAAAAACTAGCAAACAATCAGACAATTAAGCATTTGCTAGTTACTCATTTTAGGTAACACATTCCTTAACCCGTTTGCAAACCAAGATAAAATGGTTCAAATGTTACCGTAGATTTGGCTACGTTGCCTCGTTGCGTGATATTCTTGCTGTGTTTTTCGTTGGCCATACGAATCCTCTGTTTGGCGACCATCTTCCAAATATAAGTAGGTTATGAATTATTTTTACAAAAATGTGAAATGTTAGTTATATGGTTAATCTGGCTCACTGGTATGCAGCTGGCACTCGTCTACTCTACAGTACAAAATGTTTCAAAAGGGAGAATAAAAGCAGTGCAAATGTCTACGTATGCAAAGTCTTAAACCCGCCCACACAGGAAGACCGCATTTCGAACTTGCAATGTATATTTGCCATATCTTTCCGCCGCCCACTTGTGTGGCGATATAGTTCTTTCCACTTTGATCATTACAAACTAGCGCTTACCATATTATTGTATTTGCAATTTCACAATTCTAGTACTTCCGCTCTTTCGACTTTGATATATGTAGTAAATGCAAACCTAACGCACTTAACCTCGATGGCTACAGTGACATGTTAATTTCTAATGCATTTCAGTAGTGTCTTCATTCTTGTATAGCGGAAAATGTAAGGTAGGACAATGTTACCCAAACAAACAATGATCAGAATGTACTAATATATCCAATCCACAGTTAGATGACAGGCAAGGCACTGCACTTGGTTGTGTGCAGTAAGATAATTCAATATTATAATTGACATATTTTTTGTTGTTGATCATTCAATTTTACAGGTAAACGGTCACCTACTCATAGAACGCTGGTTGCGCATCAATTTTAATGCGTTCGCTCTTGTGATGAGGTCTTTAATGATGACGTGTATCTATTTACCTATGCCAAAGAGTTTTATATCCAAACCAAGATAGACCACAGCTTGTCATTTCGATTGGGTACAAATGAGTCAAAGTGGAAGAACACGCAAAGAGCAGAGGCGCACACAAGCTTGCGAGTTCCCATTGGCGCCGTTAGGGAACGCCAACTCCGAGTGCAATAACTCAATTCGCCTTTCCACTCCTGAACAACGGCATTTTAAAAAACTTTTGCAAAGGGTAAAGTCTACAAAATTGTGTCCACTCTGTTCGTAACAGATTCTAGTTTTGGTAACAGAAAACTGTATTGAGATCAAATGTTTAGTCGATTAGGTAATTTGCGGAATGTCGGCCAAAGTCCATCTCGTTTGGGCATCCTCTCATTAGGCTACTATGTCATACTTCACTTGTGGAATTAAGTAAAACAATTAAAAATAACAACTCACCCCTGGCCCCTCATGGGATGGACTAAACCTTGTAAATTACATTCTAATAACATCTTTCTTCTTAGATTTTTTAAAAGCAGGCTTTCTCTGGTTGAGCAACGATATTTTTTATTTAACTAGGCAAGTAAGTTAAGAACAAATTCTTATTTACAATGACGGCCTAACACCTAAGCTGGACGACGCTGGGCCAATTGTGCGCCGCCCTGACGACGCTGGGCCAATTGTGCGCCGCCCGATCACGGTCGGTTGTGATACAGCCTGTGATCGAACCAGGGTCTGTAGTGACGCCTCTAGTACCGAGATGCAGTGCCTTAGACCGCTGCGCCACTCAGGAGCCTTAAAACTGGCTAGTAAACGTGTTTTTTGTAAGTGGCTTTAAAGGTGTACTGTCATGTATATTCATACTCAGAAAAATCACAGAATTTATTATACATGTACTTATTTTTTCACTGTACTGTGACGTTTCACTGACTCCATTTTTCGGGCAATATGCTGCGTTCATATACTAGTCGAAACTCTGAAAAGTCCGACTTGCTAACTGGTTGCAGTTATATACGTGCCGCGTTCAATCAGCTAGCAAGTCGGAAATGTAAGTATTTCCTAGTTCCGACTAGAACGTGAACGCGGCAATAGTTTCACAGAGCAGAGCAGAGCAGAGTGGGGGACGGGAGCACGGGACTGATGCAGTAGTGAAGAAATCGTAGCAGAATGGCGGAGAGGTGGCTACCTGTTTCGGTGATATTTCTAGGAGTTCTCTCCTTGTACTGTGCTGCGTCGGCTGATAACAGCGGCATTAAGAAGATGAAGATGCAATTTGCAACAGGGCCACTTCTTAAATTCCAAATCTGGTAAGGGAGGACAATACATTTTGAGTAGACCTCTTCAGTTCGCATTAGCTACTTGCCCGTGTGTCTAAACCGAATTTGCATTTCCTGTCTCGGAACCAGAATTGTTATAATTTCCATGTAATCAAATTGACTGTCAAACTGGTGTAGCGTCCCATATTTTTGTTTAAAACATTATCTAACCTACTTTTCCTGATATTTTATTATTATTTAGCTAGGGGTAACGAGCTAACGAACCTAGCTACGGCAGTGCATAGCTACTGTAGCTAGTTAAATCCTATTAGGTAGCTAGCTAGCTAGTTCTGCTCAGGAAGTTGGGTGGGTGCAGTCAAAGAACCTTAATCAGCACAGTATTTTTGGTTAGCTAACGACATCCACATGTTTATATAGGTAAATGACAACCGTGTTTTATCTGTTTAATCATCTGTAGGTGAGAGTTTGAAAACATTTAACTACTCCCACTGTCAATTAGTTAATCCTGTGATTTGCATACCCATGTAGGCAATAACGGTTGGATTAATTTCTACCATATCAAGAGCATGGTATTAACTCAGACCAAGGGAGATTTAAGTGTTTGGAATGTGAAATTGCTATATTCAGTAGTTTAATGATGCATTTGTGCAATATTAACCGTGTGCCATACAATTAAATGTCACCACATGCTTTACTGGCAACACACCAGTATTATGCATGGAAGTCGCAACAAACAATCAAAGATGACTTTGGACTCTAGTTTGTGTGTAGGGTTGTCTGTTTGGCTGTGACCAAGTGTATCTAGCCTTTCCTCTGAGGACTGTGTGTTTTTCTGAGTGTATCACTGTCTGTTCCCCTGACTCTGGCCCTGTTTGTCTCTCTCTCTCTAACTCTCACCCAGCATCTCCTGAGGGTACAAGAGGGTGTTTGAGGAGTACATGCAGGTCTTGTACCAGCGGTACCCAGACATCCGCATTGAGGGAGAGAACTACCTTCCTCTACCCCTTTACCGGTAAATTACACTCAATGATGTATATAAACCCTGGATTGCTGATGCTATGTATTGGCCATTGAGAGGCTTTGAAGCCACCGGTTGGCCATATTGTCTCTCCCCAGTAGGAGCGGTCCTCCATAGGAATGAATGGATTTCTACAGTATTTCAATGAATTGTTTCAAGGACAAAATTAGTTACATTAGTCATCTCAAAAAATGATACTTTAATAAAAATGTTAGTTTTTACCTTTTTTATTTTTATGTTTAGCTCACAATGTAATAATGCATAATGTCATTACAATTATGCATTAAGGTGTCTTTAATGTAGACATTAATACATTAATTTCTATAGGAATGTGAAGATAGAGGCACAGTCACTTCAACACAGCGCTCCCTATCAGACATCTAGTGTATATCAAAATAACTGGTTACACTGTGTGCCACCATACCGTGGAAACACTTTACACTTAAATTGGAAGTGTATTGCAGTGTATTCTCCCATGTGTGGTTGTTAACAACAAATTGACCCTCAGGTCTTCATCTGTTCTGGGCCTAAGGGCCAGCACACTACATACCGCCGGGTGCAAAATCCTTTTCTTTGTTGACAATTTACACCTTGATATCTGCCACTCTGTTTTACCCTCTCTCTGGAAGTTGACATCTTGTTTGCTGTCCTCAGACACGTTGCTTCCTTCCTGTCCATGTTCAAGCTGGCACTGATCGGACTGATCATCATCGGCAAGGACCCTTTTGCCCTCTGCGGTATGCAAGCCCCAGGCATCTGGGTCTGGGGACAGGAGAATAAGGTGAGACTCTCTCTTAGGTTAAAAATGCTACATGACACTTGATGTTAGCATCACAGGCATACCGTATGTTATTGTATAACAATACTCTGCAGTTTAAGTAGAGCCATGTTGATTTGTGTTTATTTAACTCAGTCCTTAAGAGATGCTTTGAAAATGTAAGAGTAGTCAGTACTGAGAGACACACACACACTCTCATACCTTACCCATGGGAGTTCATAACGACTGTTTGTTTGTCGTTTTCCCTCGCTATGAACCTGGATCTCCAAGGTAACATGAGCCAGTGGTTCTGAAGTAGAGTGCACGCAGTATTGAAATCCCATCCATATATACAGTGAACTCCAACAGTAGAGCGAGGAGTTAGACGCACAAATATCATACCCCCAAGACATGCTAACCTCTCACCAGGGGTGGTTAGCATTTTCTTTGGTGGTGGCACGATATTTATGACTAACTTTCTCACTCATTATTCACGATTCATTCAGGATTATCTGTAATCATGGTAGCATCCACATTAATGTAGAAGTGTTTTGGAAACATTCTATTCCTATTTACAATAAAATTGACTCCAAAATGACAAATTATTTTGGGCACAAAATAATCTGAAACACAACCAAAACAAACAGCAAATGCATGTAACACATTTGTAGAATCACAATCTTGATGTAATCATTGCGTTCTAGGAATATGGTACAAAAATAACCTTTTTTACTACTTTTATACACATAACAGAATTTTACCCAATTTGGTCCCCTAAAATGTGGGGGTTCACCCGATATGGATGAAAATACCCTCAAATGAAAGCTTTAACCTCGTTGTCATTGTATCATTTCAAATCCAAAGTGCTGGAGTACAGAGCCAAAACAACAAAACATTTGTCTCTGTCCCAATACCAATTTTGGAGCTTACTGTATATGCAAAACACACTGTGGGCAAGTAAGAATGTACTTGGGTTATGTAAGCAGTAACACAGGAGCACTACATTACTCTTGTGTGTTCCTCCGCCTCCCGCTATAACATGTTGCTGTTTTGTCCTTGAGCTGGGTACACAGACGTAAGGCTATGGAACAATTAGAGTTTATCTATACTTATCGACATTGTTATATACAAACTTTCTAACTCAAAGTATTGGATTGACAACCAGCAAACTTTGCCCCATTAATCTTAAGTCCTGATGTGAGGACATCATTTATCTATGTGTCATGTTAGACATGACCCAGAGAGGATGGAATCCATGGCAAAACACTCCTCGATTGGTGTTGATATTGAGTTTCTGTGTCTCTTTCAGATTTATGCTTGCATGATGGTGTTCTTCTTCAGCAACATGATTGAAAACCAGTGTATGTCAACAGGAGCTTTTGAAATCACGTTAAACGGTAAGGGTCACTTTGCTACATTACTTGTTTGCATGAGTATGCACAAATTCTCCACGGACCCTGCATCATTGTAAAACATCACACAGAAAAGAGTGTGGAGAGTTGATTTGTTTGTACCTCCCTGGGCAGATGTGCCAGTGTGGTCCAAGCTGGAGTCTGGTCACCTGCCATCCATGCAGCAGCTGGTCCAGATCCTGGAGAACGAGATGAAGATGAACGTACCCATGGACACACTCCCCCACCACCGCTCCTAACCCTGCCTCTGCTCCCCCTCGGATGGAGCCAATGATCCCTCCACGTACGGAACCCTCCTCCACGTCTTCTATCCACCTCAGTCTGCACAGTGGAAAAAAACACCATCTCACTCACATACACTACCTCAGACTAATTTACTGTGTGGGATAGTGTTTGTGCACTTAAATGTTCTATTCACATGACCATAGTTGTCAGTTTAGGAATACTGAACCTACTCAACCTTACATCCAAAGTTAGGGTGTCATTTCTTTTACAGAACTTCAAGGAGTTTTGAATGCGCTTGATGTACTCACCTTTGTCTCTCTTTCCTCTGCAGGTTTGAGGTGGGTTTCTCAATGGACTGTGAGGTGATGTTAATGAAGGTCTGCGCTGAAGGCAGGAAGACTGCTAGCTCAGACTGGATGTCCCCGTCGCTCCTCACCACGCCCCTTAGACACCCCGCCCCTGATGCTGGATTGGGATCTACGGCAACTGCAACGGCCATTTTGTTGTACTATTACTACTGCAGATCGTTTATCTTGTTGCAATAAACATTCAGTTTTGTCTCTTATGCTCACAAGGATCAATTTAAGCGCAACGATATTGATGTGGATGGTCAGATATTAGAGATTAATATAGATTCCCCCCCCTTCCAGATCACAGGTCTTTAATTAGCCATACATCGATCCATGTGAGCTAGGCATGACCATAAGCGGTGTGTCCATAAGGCCAAAATGATATTCCTGTCTATACAGAAATAAACCTTTCAAATGGGCTACTAAAGTATGATTTGCCCACAGCGGGTCATAAGCATTGCCTACAGTCAGAAGGAAAGGCAGCACGTGGCAAATACCAAATGCATGATTGTTTAGTTGTAGCTGTTGTCCCAGCCAGCCATATTGCAATATTTCAAAGTACATTTGCAGGAAAACCTAGTTTGGAAAGTCACCGGTTATTGCTGTAAGGAGAAAACAATGAAAAGACTAATCTGACTTTTACTATAACAATTATCAACTTAATTGAGCTAGTGGACCCCATCTTGACAGCGGTGAGTGTAAAAAAACTAAACGTTTTAGAGTTATTTTCCTCCAATTCTACAAATTTTGCCATGGGACAGAGAGAAGATTTAGCGATGCCATTTTACTCATTTTGCCATGGGGCAGAGAGAGGAAAATGAGCTGTTTTACAATTCATTTCCTGCAAATGTTTTTTTTTTTTGACATAGAGTGGAGAGAAATGTTTGCAGTTTAATATGATATGAATGAGACTAACAAAATTAATGGTGGCCGGTAATTTGACCATGATAACTAGTCCAGATAGCTGGGCGCTAAACTAATTTAGCAACCCCCCCCCAAAAAATGCTGATGTAAAACCAAATGTCGAAATAGCTCCTTGTGTGTTCTACTATTCCAAGGGCTGCCAGTTGCCCTGGCCTACTGTACACTATACATGCTCAGCCATACATTGAACAGTCTTTTTTGCAAACGGGTTGAGTTATATTATTAGCCTAAATCATGACAATACAATCTACTCATCACGAATAGTAGGCTATCTTGTATAAGTGCAAATGCGATGATGCGTGGAATGCTTTATTATAAAGGTGTATTTTTATGTTATGAAAATTTGCTTCCCCAAACTTAACTCACGCCGCAGATAGTCATGACGTTTTTCCATTGAGACATTATTTATAGCATAAGCATAACTACACGGAAAACATCTTACATCATCTGATCATGAGCATTTGAATAACATAAAAAATAGCATTTCAGAATTATTGTAATTTGTATATTTCTTTGCATAGCTGGAAGTGGAGCTAAGAAGATTAATAAAATGTCTAATGGTGAAAGATTTGGGTGAACTCTGTCTGTTTGAGCTATGACAAGGTTAACTGATTTCGGTTGTTGGTGTGACGATAAGTAATTTATTTTCTTAAGTGACTAGGCGGATAAGATCAAGAGAAAAACCACACCAGCTGTTTTTCAAAGGTTAGGTGCACAGATAAATGCAGGAGGGGATACATTTTTGTAAGAAACAGGATCACAGTTTTATCCTAAAGACCTATGTAAATGTAGGAGACTGATAACTTAGCAGATGTAAAGTGTATTGGAAATGTATTGATTTAGAATTTGCACCCTTCAGTACTTATGGAGGACTACAATGGATATAAATTATATTGAAGGTACACTATATAAACTACCGTTCAAAAGTTTGGGGTCACTTAGAAATGTCCTTGTTTTTGAAAGAAAAGCAAATGTTTTGTCCATTGAAACAACATCAAATTGATCAGAAATACAACGTTGACATTGTTAATGTTGTAAATGGCTATTGTATATTCCATTATATTATATTCCATAAAAAAAACTGCTGTTTCCAGCTACAATAGTCATTTACAACATAAACAATGTCTACACTGGCTAATAAATTTGATGTTATTTTAATGGACAAAAAAATGCTTTTCTTTCAAAAACAAGGACATTTCTAAGTGACCCCAAACTTTTGAACGGTAGGGTAGTGTATACAAGTATATACTAACTTTTTTGACTCATCTCATACACGGTAACTACTGTTTAGCTATCCTGTTGTCGAGTCACTTTATTCCTAGTTATATGTACATACACTATATATACAAAAGTATGTGGATACCCCTTCAAATTAGTGGATCGGCTATTTCAGCCAAACCTGTTACTGACAGGTGTATACAATCGAGTCGACAGCCATGCAATCTCCATAGACAAACATGAGGCTATCTGTTCACAACGTTGACATCAGCTAATTGCTCGCCCACACGACACCATACTTGTGGTCTACTGTTGTGAGACCGGCTGGACATACTGCCAAATTATCTACAATGAAGTTGGAGGCGGCTTATGGTAAAGAAATGAACATAAAATTCTCTGGCAACAGCTCAGGTGGACATTCCTGCAGTCAGCATGCCAATTGCACGCTCCCTCAAAACTAGGGACATCTGAGGCATTGTGTTGTGTCCGAAAACTGCACATTTTAGAGTGTCTTTTTATTCTCCCAAGCACAAGGTGCACCTGTGTAATGATTATTCTGTTTAATCAACTTCTTTACAGTGCATTTGAAAAGTATTCAGATCCCTTCACCTTTTCCACATTTTGTTACGTTACAGCCTTATTCTAAAATTGATGATTTTTGATTTTTTTTTTTTTTTTTTCAATCTACATATAATACCCCATAATGACAAAGCAAAAACAGGTTTTTAGACATTTCTGCAACAAAAAAATATATATAATAAAACTGAAATACGACATTTACATAAGTATTCAGACCCTTTACTAAGTACTTTGTTGAAGCACCTCTGGCTGCGATTACAGACTCAAGTGTTCTTGGGTATGATGCTACAAGCTTGGCACACCTGTATTTGGGGAGTTTCTGTCAGGGTGGATGGGGACCGTCTCTGCACATCTATTTTCAGGTCTCTCCAGAGATGTTCAATCGGGTTCAAGTTTGGGCTCTGGCTGGGCCACTCAAGGACATTCAGAGAGTTGTCCTGAAGCCACTCCTGCGTTGTCTTAGCTGTGTGCTTAGGGTCATTGTCCTGTTGGAAGGTGAACCTTTGCCCTAGTCTGAGGACCTGAGCGCTCTGTAGCAGGTTTTCATCAAGGATCTCTCTGTACTTTCCTCCGTTCATCTTTCCCTCGATCCTGACTAGTCTCCCAGTCCCTGCCTCTGAAAACATTCCCACAGCTCGATGATGGCACCATCATGCTTCACCTTAGGGATGGTGCCAGGTTTCCTACAGACGTGACGCTCTGCATTCAGGCCAAAGAGTTCAATCTTGGTTTCATCAGACCAGAGAATCTTGTTTCTCATGGACTGAGAGTCCTTATGTGCCTTTTGGAAAACTCCTAGCGGGCTGTCATGTGCCTTTTACTGTGGAGTGGCTTCCGCCCGACCACTCTACCGTAAAGGCCTGATTGGTGGAGTGCTGCAGAGATGGTTGTCCACAGAGGAACTCTGGAGCTCTGTCAGAATGACCATTGGGTTCATGGTCACCAGACATGTTAATAGTTTATATTTATCAATTAACAAAATGCAAAGTGAGTGAACAGAAGAAAGAAAATCGACATCAACTCAATATTTGGTGACCACTCTGCCTTCAAAACAGCGTCAATTATTCTAGGTACACTTGCACACAGTTTTTGAAGGAACTCGGCAGGTAGGTTGGCCTTAACATCTTGGAGAATTAACCACAGTTTTTCTGTGGATTTAGGCAGCCTCAGGTGCTTCTCTCTTTTCAAGTAATCCCAGACAGACTCGATGATGTTGAGATCAGGGCTCTGTGGGGGCCATACCATCACTTCCAGGACTCCTTGTTCTTAATGACTTTTGCTGTATGTTTGGGGTCATTGTCATGCTGCAGAATACATTTGGGGCCAATCAGATGCCTCCCTGATGGTATTGCATGATGGATAATAATCTGCCTGTACTTCTCAGCATTGAGAAGACCATTAATTCTGACCAAATCCCCAACTCCATTTGAAGAAATGCAGCCTCAAATTTGCAAGGAACCTCCACCATGCTTTACTGTTGCCTGCAGACACTCATTCGTGTACCGCTCTCCAGCCCTTCGGACAACAAACTGCCTTCTGCTCCAGCCAAATATTTCACATTTTGACTCATCAGTCCAGGCACCTGCTGCCATTTTTCTGCACCCCAGTTCCTGTGTTTTTCGTGCATAGTTGAGTTGCTTGGCCTTGTTTCCGTGTCAGAGGTATGGCTTTTTGGCCGCAAGCCTTCCATGAAGGCCACTTCTGACCAGACTTCTCTGGACAGTAGATGGGTGTACCAGGGTCCCAATGTTTTCTGCCAATTCTGAGCTGATGGCACTGCTGGACATCTTCTGATTGCGAAGGGAAGTAAGCATGATGTCTTTCATCTGCTGCAGTAAGTTTCCTTGGTTGACCACTGCGTCTACGGTCCTTAACGTTGCCCATTTCTTTGTGCTTCTTCAAAAGAGCTTGGACAGCACATCTGTGTCTTGTTGCTGTGCTCAGTCTTGCCATGGTGTATGACTTTTGACAGTAAACTGTCTTCAGCAACCTCACCTTGTTAGCTGAGTGTGGCTGTTCCTCACCCAGTTGTATTCCTCCTACACAGCTGTTTCTGTTTCAGTTAATGATTGTGTTTCAATCTACATATTGAATTGATGATCATTAGTACCTGTTTGGTATAATTGTTTAATCATACACCTGACCATATGCCTACAAAATCCCTGACTTTGTGCAAGTGTACCTACAAGAATTTATGCAAAGGGTGGTCACACCAAATATGGATTAGATTTTTTTCTTCTGTTCACTCACTTTGCATTTAGTTAATTGCTAAATCTAATCTATTAACATGTCTATTTTTGAAAGCATTGTTACTTTACAGCATTTTTTCACACCTGCCTGAAACTTTTGCACATTACTGTATATCAGCTCATGAAACATGGGACCAACACTTTACATGTTGCGTTTATATTTTTGTTCAGTGTACCACCATTTCTTGACATGCCACTTAATATGAGTATATTGTTGCCTAAAGAATATTGCAATCATAACCGTGTAAAATGCCACCTAGACTCGTAAAGAGAAGCATGTCTACAAGAGCATATCTTCCAATTAGGTTAAATGATTAAGGGGTTTAGCAAGAGCTTAAGCAGAGTCTCATCTGGATGGGAACAGTTCTGGTTGAGTCTCATAATGCAGAGACCCTCCCATCTTGGATTACACCAGACTCTTTAATCCACAGTGAAATACATAGTACAATTTACTAGCCCCGCTATCAGTGTTACAACTACAGGAGGTTGGTGACACCTTAATTGGGGAGAACGGGCTTGCGGTAATGGCTGGAGCGGAATGGTATCAAATACATGAAACACATGGTTTGTATGTGTTTGATTGCATTCCATTTGCGCCGTTCTATCCATTATTATGAGCCATCCTTCCCTCAGCAGCCTCTACTCTTACAACGATTGACACATGGCACAATTCAAGACTACTTTACTATTTACCCTGCTCATAGGTGTTTATCACAGGAAGCTGCTGAGGGGAGGACGGCTCATAACGATGGCTGCCATTACCACGAGCCAGTCCTCCACAATTAAGGTTCCACCAACCTTCTGTGTTGTTTATTGTATGTTGCTACAAATAACATTATTTGATGTTGTACATTTGATACACACTGATGAATATAGATTTTTTTAAATTAAAATCATATAAAATAAATATCTATTGAAAGTCAGAAATTAATATTGAAATTAAGTTCAGTTATTGTGACACTATTGCGTAGTTTCACATAATTAATTTCATGCTTAAAATTAAATCAAGCTTCTCACAATTACGCATTTCAGAGGTCTCAAAAGTATCAGACAACTGTAATAAAAAGTTAATATTACAGTCAGTATTACACGGTAGGCACAGTCTTATGGCACTATGATGTCACAATGAGCTGAGTGTTCACTGCCTGTGACATAATGCAAGTGGTGCTGTGTGAGGTCATAATGAGCTGATCGTTTAATAAGGACGATGGGGGTGTTGTGTGATTTCATAATGGGATGGAGGTTTAAACAAGTACAGTGCCTTCAGAAAGTATTCACACCCTGGACTTTTTCCACATTTTTGTTGTGTTTTACAGGCTGAATTTAAAATTGATTAAATTTAGATTTTGTGTCACTGGCCTACACACAATACCCCATAATGTCAAAGTGGAATTCCATATTTGATTTACATTTAGCATTAATTAAAAATGAAAAGCTGAAATGTTTTGAGTCAATAAGTATTCAACCCCTTTGTTATGGCAAGCCTAAATAAGTTCAGGTGTAAAAATGTGCTTAACAAGTCGCAGGGACTCACTCTGTGTGCAATAATAGTGTTTAACATGATTTTTGAATGACTACCTCTGAGGTTGAAGAATAAAAAAATAAAATAATGTGCAAATATTGTACAATCCAGGCATGCAAAGATCTTAGGGACTTACCCAGAAAGACTCACAGCTGTAATTGCTGCCAAAGGTGATTCTAACCTGTATTGACTCAGGGGTTTGAATACTTATCTAATCATATCTTTTTTTATACAAATGTTCAAATTTTTCTTCCACTTTGACAGAGTATTTTGTGAAATAGTTGACAAAAAAAAACAACTACATTTTAATCCCACCCTGTAACAACACAATGTGGAAAAAGTCAAGGGGTGTGAAAACTTTCTGAAGGCACTGTAGGCTGTGATGTAATTTAATATGATATCTATGGTCAAATCTGTGTGGTGTCATAATGAGCTGAAATCCTAAATGTTTCCACATAATGATGCTTTGGTATAGAGATCACAGGCAATCCTGGAGACACCTGTGGACAAAGGCCCTCTCACTCTCCTCAAGCTGAAGGGAGCAACTCAAGTCCAGTAACCTTTTGGCCAGAGAGAGGAGGCGGGGGGCTAGTCCAGCCCTCAGAGGCCTTGGGTTGGAGGGGCAGCGCAGGCAGTGGTGGAGATGCCTAATGACCTGATGGACCCTTATCCGTCCAGCCAACAGAATAAACTCCTCCTTGGATATGGATGGACCTGGAGCCTGAATTATCCCCCGAGCCACTGGCTGTTAAGAATAATAATTTGTAAAAATTATTTCATAAGATTTCTAGTTGAATAATTGGGCAATTATTCAAGTGTCTATTTCCGCTTAAATAGACACTCACCTTTCTGGTGCAAAATAGTTATAAATTGCTGAGGTGTAGTCACAATTGAGGAAGTACAAAGTACAAATATTATGAAAAATCATATGATTTTTTTTCCTATTCAACAAAAGTGGGGCAATAGCACTTGAAATGACTGGCATGCTTTTAAATATAGTAATAATCAAATTATAAATGACTTAATATTTCACATAACTGTAAATTAAATATGGTCACTACAATATTGGAACTATTTCATATAACCAAATACATGTTATAACTAACCCAAGATAAACCACAGTGGGAGAGAATGTATCATAGTGGGCAGAACAAGAAAGGAGGTGGGCAGAGCCAAGCATGATCTAGCGAGATCCCATTGGCACATTCTAGCATGTATTTGCATATTTCCATTAGAGAACGCCTACTCTGAAGTGCGCTTGTGCAATAACGCAATTCGCCCTTGCACTTGCACTTCTTAACACCATTTTTTTTAAACTTTGGCAAAGGGTAAGGTCTGCAAAACTGTTAGTAACAGATTCTAGTTTTAGGAACAAAAAACTGAATTGAGATCAACATTTTCATCAACGATAACAATTGCATAATGTTGGACAAAATCCATCTCGCTCCATCTTCTCCACTGCCGGCCACTGGGCTTCCTCTCATCACCGTATTTGGTGGTGAGTGGAAATTCCAAACGGATGCTTCAGCCTTTTACATTCAGTGAAAAATCTGGCTGTTTTTTCTATCATAACTGCCAACAGATCAGTTTCTCCTAAATGTCCACTGAGTGATGCAGAGACACCATTCAAATGTTTGTTGACTCATTACAACTTGATCTGATCTTAGTTCAATTCTAATAAATTATTTAGTATTTTTTAGTGTTGAGAGCTAAATCTGGCTGAAAATATCACAGCGAGATGAAACTAGTATTGTTGCATCCACTATATTCCACAGTTTCATACGCTCTATAGGTTCATAGCTCTATTGCAAGCCCAGCTGTGAGTTTCACAGACACAGGAAATCGTTCCTTTGTCTCGATAGGCCAGAAAATGTGACACATCACTGCCTATGCAAATGTTGGGCCTGAAACCTGACATTTCAAGTCAGCCCCGGTGGAGAGGAGAGTAGAGAGGTGGGAGGTTCTTGCTCTATAAGACACGGGACCCTACAACATTCACAGGGCACTTTGTACACAAAAATGTCATTCAGAACCGGTCCAGAACCGCTCAAAGTCCCCCAAATACATCTAAGAGGATATGTGTTGGTGTGGACAGGTATATGAATGAGTACAGTTGTCAGTGTGAATTGGCGTATGCTTACCTGCAAACAGGCCCCAACACTGAACTTGGCCTGTTGGCCAGCAGAAAGGAAGGACACAAACATGTGTTCCTGTCCCAGGACCCTCACCCCCAGGCTGCGGTTTAAAGACAGGAAGACCGGCCGCAGGGGGGTGGGCGTCTGGCTGTGGCCTCTCCAACTCCACCTTCTGATCCTGGCCCCCGCATCATTCAGACACTGACCTCCTGACGTGTCCAAGCTCAGCCTAAGACAGACACTGACGTTACGGACAAGACATTTTCCTGAATAAGTACACATTTTTTATTACAAATTACTAATCACAAAGAGTGTCCCCGTCTTACCAGACATTACCGTTGCCATGGTAACATGTGGCCCTGCCATCAGATTGGAACAGGGCCCTGATTGGCTGCCCAAGGGCGTGGTCATCGTGTACAATGCAAACCCTTTCTCTTCCATCAGAGATTATGACCAGGGCCAAGAAGCCAGAGGGATAGCTGTTTGGCATTATGATAAGGATGGACGATACAAAATTACACTATCATAGAGTTAAAATCTCCAACAATGAGTTTACTTATGTTGTGAAAGGATACAAAACCTGGGCAGAACCATCTGGGAAGACTGTGAGAAACTTGCTCCCACAGGCATAATACTTCTCCAGAAATCGTGCCCCATCCTGCCAACGCAATCCATATACAAAACGCATTTATCAGTTAAGATAACCTGTATTCATAAGTATTTTCAGGTGTGACCACCAGTGGCGTGTATTCATTGATGCCAAGGGAAGCAAAGCTTCCTCAAAATATTTGATCATAATTTTCTGTCAATTCGCAAGTGGCTGAATCTCACCAGAGAAATAATCAGTGCGAAGGAAACAGCGCCCCTCTGTCTTAGTATCTGTAACCTATGTATCTGATGCTGTCTGGACCTAAAGAGTGTAACATGTTGCCACCGTACCATTTGATTGACTGATGCCAAGAAGCATTTGGCCTCCCTTGATAAAAAAAAACATTAAATAATTAGCCAATAAGCATTGAGCTGAGCTCAACTGTGGGCTGTGTAGACCACAGGCTCAACTGTGGGCTGTCCTGGTGTAACAAATGTCCCGCAAGAGAGGCCAGTTAGGATTTGGCTTCAGACCAATCAAATCTCTTCCTTTGCAAAACGTCATTTTCAGAAAAATGTGTCAGTTTCTGGTCTGCTAGTGTTGATGTCCTGCAGTAGGTAGCTTGCTAAAATCAGCCCTTTCCTAAGCCATGGATGAGATGGGGATTTGATTTAATTCTGTGTACAGGCCAATGATTTTGATGGTGCAAGGCAGTCAGGCTAGCAAGCATTTTGGCTAGGTAGCCTATGACAACAAAAATTAAAAGTGTACCATATGACAGAGCCATAGACCATTTTGACAACATGAAACAGGAGGATCCGGACATTGGGATTCAACTAGTCTACAAGTAGGGTGTTTTGTTTTACTTGCGCGAGCGCGCACACACACACACACAGAACAGAAATCAGTACAATGGACAGCCACATGATATTTAGAAACATTGTTTGGACTAAATTATTATAGATCTTTTTTTTTAATGTATTAAACAAACCATATATAGCCTTGTTGATTTGATGGTCTTTAAATGTTTAAGTTGAAAGGGTGCTGGAATAGCGGAGGCAGTGTCTGTTGTCTTTGTGCTGACTTGCAGTAACCCTGTAGTTCTAAAATCAGTAGTTGTTTAATAAACTGTCAAACATTAACTTGCTTGACCATGCTGCAGGTGATAACTGTTTGTATGCATCATTTGCTTTGTGGACTTGGACAGATGTTGCTCTCTGGTTTTGTGATTAAACAAACATGTGTAGTTTAATTTATTAAACCACTGTGTGACTATTGTCTTTTTGTTGTCACGGCCTTATTGTATATCGCGGTGGCGTATGAACGAAAGGGTTATAGAGCAAACAACATAATTATCACAACAGAGGTTGTAATATGGCTTTTTTTCTGGCTTGGCTTCCTCAGGGATTTTACCCACGCACCTCTACTGGTGACCACATGATGGCACTGTCCTCATGCAAACATGTACACTAGAATCTCTGCACTTGTCTTGCTGCCTCATCCATCATGTTGTTATGTTCAAAGCAAATGCAATAAAGGTTGAAAGTAATTTGTACCTGATGCGGAGAAATGCCAAACTCAAATGACTCATGGTCATAAAGGGGGTCTCCATTTTCTTTTTCCAGGTCCTCTTCAATCCCAGGATGTTGTGTAACAGTCCATTGTCCCTGTTTGGCTGTACAGGTGGACAGCTGGTAGCTGATGGTCCTAGAGAAGGGTGTGTCTATGAAACAGGACAGCAGGTCAATGACATTAAAACTATATGGCTATATATGTATTTTAAAAAAAAATACATAAAAAATGAACATCCTGAATTAACTTAAAGCGATTAACTGACAATTTCCACAGAAAACAGACTCATTTAAATGTGTGTTTATAAACTGTTGCGTACTCACAGGTATCTGCAGATCGGAGGGTTGACTGTGTGTCCTGGTAGAGCCGTTCTCGCTCTTGCTCCTGCTTTCTGAGGAGGAAGAGATGGAGTTTGCAATTGATGTGCTGGATTTCAGTCCTAAATTCAAACTCCACCCATCTGGCATACAAGGCAAGATCAATCAAGCGCACCTGATTATGTTTATGGGATTGCAGACTATCTTTCCCAATCCCAACGTGTGGAGAACAATAGAGAGTCAGACACTAAGAAACTAATACCAGATGATCCATTAGTAAGGATAACCAATGATCCAATCATGTTTAGTTACTTTAGTTACTTAGCTCCGTGGTCCTGGAATTCTCTCCTGAACATTTTAAAATTTGATGATCTAGTTTTGTTGGTGGAGTTTAAACACTTGATCGATGTATATATCATAGAAAAGTGTAATTGTTTTTAGGCCAGCTGTTTTTAGTCAAGACGTAAAATGTTTTTGTTGTACTGTATGTGTGTTTATAGTTTTGTTTAATGTAGTATTAGTGTATGTAAGTTGTTTTGTCTGAAACGTTGTTCCCCCTGCTGCTGTTGGACCAGGTCTCTCTTGGAAAAGAGATGTTATCTCAATGAGAAAAACCTGTATAAATAAAGGTTGAATAAAAGCTGCCTTAGTGTCACCAGTTTCCTAGACAGAGAATCAGATACACATTTGTCCCATATTTTGACCTTTCATCCATGACCCCTCATACCTGTGCTCCTCTCTGTCCCGGGCCTGGGCCTGCAGCTCCTCCTCCTCCTCTCTGGTTGGCTGATTGTTAGGTGGGAGTGTTGCGTCATCCTCCTGATCAGGTCTCTGCAGGGCAAGCCACCTTTCATGGGCCAGCATGTCACACAGCTGCTGGTACTGGGCACAGCAGAAGATCTGTGTGTGCGAGGGCATGTGCATGAGATAGGTCATGAAAGAGAGGAATAGGGTAGGGTGTGTGTGTGCATGCATATAGAGTGTAATAGGGGCAAATGGAGTGTGGGGAGGGGCATATGAAGTGTGGGGAGGGGCATATGGAGTGTGGGGAGGGGCATATGGAGTGTGGGGAGGGGCATATCATACAAATCATGTGTCATGCTTTGTTCCACACTCTAATATTCCCCATCCCCTATTTAGGTGATGCTTGATGCAGGGCGTTTCATTTTACCATCCATGACATTCAGCCTTACCTCAGGGTTCTCTGCAAATGCTGGGCCAAGTGGAGGCCTTGCTTTCTCTCCACAGTACTCACACATCACTGGAGAGTCCCTGAGAGGCTGGGGCAGGACAACAAGAGGGGGTGATCAAAGATGATCACATAACGGATCACTTACAATAATACAGAGTTATACACTGTCTACAAAAAAATGTCTCAGTTGTGCTATTCACAATTTCTATGCACATTATATTCATAACATCACAATGCCAGTTGTATCCCTGAGTGGAAGACATCTTCCGAGAGCTGGGGTTTGAGGGGCGATACATTGTGACTTCTCATATTCTGATCATTAGTACCTGGCTGACACATGGAACTAATAAAGCCGGACTATGAAGAGATTACAGAGACTAGGGTGTGGTAGTGGACAGGTTGGTAAAGTGTTGTACCTCTGGGAGGATGTTCCTTGGGTTTGGTGCTTGGTCATGGGACTCCCTCTTGTATCTAAGAACTCCCAGAAAACCAGAAGTGGGAGGTGGTGGACAATCGAAAGACTGTACATATTCATCTTGCAGCCCCTACAGAGAAAACACATAGGGAGAGAAAATAAGAAGTCAGGGAGAAAAGGAGAAAAAAAAACAGGACCCGTCTTTAATTGTAAATTTCTCTTACATGGTCATCCATGAGCATAAAAACTTCATTGGGTTCCTGCTCTAACCTAGAAGACTCATCATCTGAAAAATAGACAAATAGGCAACACAAACAATTCAGTAGGACATGAGACAGCTTTCATACACATTGTAAATATGTTGCCATTTATTTTATTTTTTTTTACAAATTATGAGTGATGTCTTCTTGTGACTTTGGTTTCAATTTGTGACATTGATCTCATGCATCCTGCTATAATCTCACCCACTCAATTGATCAAAGTTAAAACTAAGCCCAGAACTATACATCGAAGGATATCAAAAACTGTTCCACCTGTCTGTGTCTCGCACTTGCTCTTCTCCCTCACTGGGCAGAGTAGTGACATCACTATCACCGTCCATATGCCAGCCTTGATTTTGGGCACCTGCAACTTCAGCCTTCATTATTTCCTTTTCAGAAAAAGACAGAGGTCACAGAGGTAGACATTTACACACACACACACACACACACACACACACACACACACACACACACACACAGTCATGTATGTGCCTAAACAAATTCATACACTCACAGCAGTGTTGTGCCTGGTCAGACAGCATGTAGCTCAACTTGCTGATGTTGTCAGTAACCGTGGCGATGAAATGGTTGCGTGGGGCTTTCTGGACCTAATATATAACCATATTGCCTGACATTAATCATTCCAAAATAAGAGACAGAAATATAATTCTTAGTCCTAGCTGGTGTGTGGGTAAAAGGTAGGTGTATTATTGTTGTAATGTAATTTATGAAAGCTAAATCAGGAAGGCTGGTTTGAATGCTTGTTTAACTTCATCAAACAGCATAACATAATTCACTCTTTCCTATTAAACAGGACGTAGTGAGAATGAATAGAAACCTTTCTTCTCCTCTTCCTGTTAGCCATGTGCGCACGCTTGCTGTTTAACCTACGGGCTCATTTTTGCAATTATCCCTTTCTTCTCTCTCAACCAATGGGTGTAAACCTTGGGATGTGTTTATATGCCAACTTACCCATGTTCTCTCACTTGCTGTGACAACCACCCACCTCTCCACCACCATCAGCTACACTACGCTTAAGGCCCGTCATCGAAACTTCTTTCCCTCTAGCGGGGGTTTCTATGCCAGCTGCCCAGCAAAACGCTAACTGTCATTAGCATCTGACGAGGCCATACCCCAAACTATTTAATACAATTCCATATTGCATTCTGTCTCTGTTATTCATTCCGTTAAACCTGTACTCGATTGAACTGTGATTTATTGGTTCTGTATAACACCTTCACAAACTACCATTATTTTGCTGGGTTGGCCCAGTCTGGGGGTATCGTCGGACGGGGCGGGGCCACAGTGTCCCGACCCACCCCTGTCTCAGCCTCCAGTATCAATGCTGCAATTGTCTATGTGCCGGGGGGGGGGCTTCGGTCAGTCTGTTATATCTGGTGTAATTCTCCTGTCTTATCTGGTGTCCTGTGTGAATTTAAGTATGCTCCCTCTAATTCTCTCACTCCCGGAGAACCTGAGCCCTAGCATCATGCCTCAGGACTACCTGGCCTGATGATTGGCTGTCCCCAGTCCACCTGGTCGTGCTGCTGCTGCAGTTTCAACTGTTCTTCCTACGGCTATGGAACCCTGACCTGTTCACCAGACATGTTACCTTGTCCCGGACCTGCTGTTTTCGACTCTCTTTCTCTCTCTACCGCACCTGCTGTCTCTAACTGATTTGTGGGAAAAGTAGCCTTCCTGCATTTAGCTTTAGGTGTAGAAATGTTTCATCAAAACTTGTGAGGCTACATTTAAATTGTTTACATAGTAGGCTTACCAATTTTAGTGTCCAAATATCCGGCTGACTGTCACACAGTTTTGACTAGATGGCATACAGCAGTGATCCCTGTTCCTGGAGTGCTGCAGGTACAGGAATTTGTTCCAACTTGGCACCACACCTGACCAACTGAGCTAATTGATCAGTTCAGTTATTGCCTAAATTCAACACACCTGATCTTCCAGATCGGTTAAATCAAAAACACGAAGTGCCTGTGGCACTTCAGGACCAAGGTTGCCTACCCCTGGTATAAAACTACAGGCAGAATTTACTTTTCGTAGCAAGTTAGGAGAATTAACATAGCAGGTTAGGAGAATTAGGATAGGAAAAGGGTTGGGGTTAGCTAAAATGCAAAAATTCTCCCTGATGTGACTTGAACATGCAACTTTTTTTAACCATAGCTATATACCATCTAGCCACAACCCGCACCCTGGGGCGGCAGGTAGCCTAGTGGTTAGAGCGTTGGACTAGTAACTGAAGATCGAATCCCCGAGCTGACAAGGTAAAAATCTGTTGTTCTGACCCTGAACAAGGCAGTAAACCCACTGTTTCTAGGCCGTCATTGAAAATAAGAACCTGTTCTTACTGGTAAAAAAAAACCACCCTAATTAATTGCATGCAATTTAGATCACGTGTGCCAGCTGTGCCAAGGCAATTCATTAAGAAAACAGGTGAGAATGATTGTCCCAGCAGAATTCAATTGGCCAGAGAATGACTACACTATGTCAACTACAGAGTCCACCACAACCACTGAGACTATCCCTCCCACTGCTGACACAACGACCATGAAACCCCAGGGGTGCGTTCAGGTTGCTTGAACGTTTGTTACGTTGCGGAACGGTTTGCACTGAACGACACGTTTCCCCAAAACTTTCTTGTATGTTCTTGAACAGACTGAGGTACATGGTTTGCTCCATTCTGTAGGTGTGTCGGGGTGTGGCTTGAAGCAATGAGTGACATATTTAAAGGGCAGGGGTGCACAAACCACAACCCAGACTACAGTTCTGGCGCAGGAAAAAGATGGCACAAGTGGATGCTTTGATTGAATCAAGCAGTATGTCGAGCAGTTGGTGGAGACGAATGTTCTGAATGAACAGCAGTAGTACCAAACTGGAACAAAAAGGAAATAGTCTACATTTGGAGTGGAGGATACGTGTATGAATGATAATGAATCGCTTCATGTTCCCTGATCCACCTCTATGCAGACGACACCATTCTGTATACTTCTGGCCCTTCCTTGGACACTGTGTTAACTAACCTCCAAACCAGCTTCAATTGCCATACAACACTCATTCCGTGGCCTCCAACTGCTCTTAAACGCTAGTAAAACCAAATGCATGCTTTTCAACCGTTCGCTGCCTGCACCCGCCCGCCAGCCCGACTAGCATCACTACCCTGGACGGCTCTGACCTAGAATATGTGGACAACCACAAATACCTAGGTGTCTGGCTAGACTGTAAACTCTCCTTCCAGACTCACATTAAACATCTCCAATCCAAAATCAAATCTAGAATCGGCTTTCTATTTTGCAACAAAGCCTCCTTCACTCACGCTGCCAAACTTGCCCTTGTAAAACTGACTATCCTACCGATCCTCGACTTCGGCGATGTCATCTACAAAACAGCTTTCAATACTCTACTCAGCAAACTGGATGCAGTCTATCACAGTGCCATCCGCTATGTCACCAATGCCCCTTATACCACTCACCACTGCGACCTGTATGCTCTAGTCGGCTGGCCCTCGCTACATACTCGTCGCCAGACCCACTGGCTCCAGGTCATCTACAAGTCCCTGCTAAGTAAAGCCCCGCCTTATCTCAGCTTGCTGGTAACCATAGCAGCACCCACCCATAGCACGCGCTCCAGCAGGTATATCTCACTGGTCACCCCCAAAGCCAATTCCTCCTTTGGCCGCTTTCCTTCCAGTTCTCTGCTGCCAATGACAGAAACAAACTACAAAAATCACTGAAACTGTAGACACTTATCTCCCTCACTAGCTTTAAGCACCAGCTGTCAGAGCAGCTCACAGATCATTGCACCTGTACATAGCCCATCTGTTAATAGCCCAACCAACTACCTCATCCCCTACCATATTCATTTATTTATCTTGTTCCTTTGCACCCCAGTATTTCTACTTTGCACATTCCTCTACTGCACATCTACCATTCCAGTGTTAAATTGCTATATTGTAATTACTTCGCCACCATGGCCTATTTATTGCCTTATGTTCCTTATCTTACCTCATTTGCACACATTGTATATAGATTAGTTTTTTCTACTGTATTATTGACTGTATGTTTGTTTACTCCAATGTGTAACTCTGTGATGTTGTTTGTGGCGAACTGCTTTGCTTTATCTTGGCCAGGTCGCAGTTGTAAATGAGAATTTGTTCTCAACTTGCCTACCTGGTTAAATAAAGGTGAAATGTAAAAATTATAATAATGTTGGGATGCATTTGTTGAGTAACTCGTTTGTGGGAAACTCGTTTGAGGTGTCAAATGGTGAAGTATGCGCTGGGAAAAGTGGAATCTGTCAGAGAGACAGAGGGGTCTTATTTTGATGAATTGTATTTCTGAAGAACAAAGGAAGATTGCAGTTCGCCTCAAAATAATGCGGACAACAGAAGTAGAGCACCCGTCAAAGGAGTCATCTCAGGGGTGACAATGGATGTTCAGGTTAAATAGCTGAAGAGAATTTCTGGTGTGGTTGGTGCCCGGCGTCTGACCTGCTGGGTGAATGGATGAATGAAGCTTGCTTGTGTAAGATACGCTGTAAGAGCTTTCGCCCCCAAACCATTGCAGTGTAAGAATTTGGCCATGGATTTGGCCATGTTTCAAGTGAAGTGCAGATGGACAGAGTATATTGAATCCTGTTTCCTTCACGCACAGTAGGTGGCGGGATGCACATTAAATTATGCAATCGCAATACACCATAAAAAAAAGAAGAACCTACAACCCAGCTCGTTTTATTTCAACTAATTGTTCAGTACAGCACCGCTTCTGCTTAACTGAACGTTCATCTACGTATTTTCATACTGGATGCAGGGAAAGATCCAGTCTACCTACATGAGATCATGCATCCCTACTTCATGCACCAACATCTTCACCATCATTATCCTTTTCCATATCCTCCTCCAGCCCTGACCAACACTCTCTGAGACCATGATGCCAACTACAGAGACCACGATGCCAACTACAGAGACCACAATGCCAACTACAGAGTCTCTAATGACGCCCAAACCAACAAATCAAATCAAATTTTATTTGTCACATACACATGGTTAGCAGATGCTAATGCGAGTGTAGTAAATGCTTGTGCTTCTAGTTCCGACCATGCAGTAGTATCTAACAAGTAATCTAACAAATTCACAACAACTACCTTATACACACAAGAGTAAAGGAATGAATACGAGTATGTACATATAAATATATGGATGAGTGATGGCTGACCGGCGTAGGCAAGATGCAGTAGATGGTATGGAGTACAGTATATGCATATGAGATGAGTAATGTAGGATGTGTAAAAATGAAATAAATGGCATTGTTTAACGAGGCTAGTGATACATTTGCTACATCCAATTCCTATTATTTAAAGTGGCTAGAGATTTAAGTCAGTATGTTGGCAGCAGCCACTCAATGTTAGTGATGGCTGTTTAACAGTTTGATGGCCTTGAGATAGAAGCTGTTTTTCAGTCTCTCGGTCCCAGCTTTGATGCACCTGTACTGACCTTGCCTTCTGGATGATAGCGGGGTGAACAGGCAGTGGCTCGGGTGGTTGTTGTCCTTGATGATCTTTGGCCTTCCTGTGACATCGGGTGGTGTAGGTGTCCTGGAGGGCAGGTAGTTTACCCCGGTGATGCGTTGTGCAGTCCTTACTACCCTCTGGAGAGCCTTACGGTTGTGGGCGGAGCAGTTGCCGTACCAGGCGGTGATACAGCCCGACAGGATGCTCTCAATTGTGCATCTGTAGTTTGTGTGTGTTTGTGTGTCTTTGGTGACAAGCCAAATTTCTTCAGCTTCCTGAGGTTGAAGAGGCGCTGTTGCGCCTTCTTCACCACGCTGTCTGTGTGGGTGGACCATTTCAGTTTGTCAGTGATGTGTACGCCGAGGAACTTAAAACTTTCCACCTTCTCCACTACTGTCCTGTCGATGTGGATAGGGGGGTGCTCCCTCTCCTGTTTCCTGAAGTCCACGATCATCTCCTTTGTTTTGTTGACGTTGAGTGAGAGGTTATTTTCCTGACACCACACTCCGAGGGCCCTCACCTCCTCCCTGTAGGCCGTCTCGTCGTTGTTGGTAATCAAGCCTACCACTGTAGTGTCGTCAGCAAACTTGATGATTGAGTTGGATGCGTGCTTGGCCACGCAGTCATCGGTAAACCGGGAGTACAGGAGAGGGCTGAGAACGCACCCTTGTGGGGCCCCAGTGTTGAGGATCAGCGGGGTGGAGATGTTGTTTCCTACACTCACCACCCGGGCCGGCCCGTCAGGAAGTCCAGGACCCAGTTGCACAGGGCTGGGTCGAGACCTAGGATCTCGAGCTTAACGACGAGCTTGGAGGGTACTATGGTGTTAAATGCTGAGCTGTAGTCGATGAACAGCATTCTTACATAGGTATTCCTCTTGTCCAGATGGGTTAGGGCAGTATGCAGTGTGGTTGCGATTGCGCTGCCTGTGGACCTATTGGGACAGTAAGAAAATTGGAGTGGGTCCAGGGTGTCTACCAGGATGGAGGTGATATGATCCTTGACTAGTCTCTCAAAGCACTTCATGATGACGGAAGTGAGTGCTACGGGGCGATAGTCATTTAGCTGTTACCTTAGCTTTCTTGGGAACAGGAACAATGGTGGCCCTCTTGAAGCATGTGGGAACAGCAGACTGGGATAGGGACTGATTGAATATGTCCGTAAACACACCAGCCAGCTGGTCTGCGCATGCTCTGAGGACACGGCCAGGGATGCCATCTGGGCCAGCAGCCTTGCGAGGGTTAACACATTTAAATGTTTTACTCACGTTGGCTGCGGTGAAGGAGAGCCCGCAGGTTTTGGTAGCGGGCCGTGTCAGTGGCACTGTATTGTCCTCAAAGCGAGCAAAGAAGTTGTTTAGTTTGTCTGGGGAGCAGGACGTCCGTGGTCCGCGACGTGGCTGGTTTTCTTTTTGTAGTCCGTGATTGACTGTAGACCCTGCCACATTCCTCTCGTGTCTGAGCCGTTGAATTGTGACTCTACTTTGTCTCTATATTGACGCTTAGCTTGATTGATTGCCTTGCAGAGGGAATAGCTACACTGTTTGTATTCAGTCATGTTTCCGGTCGCCTTACCCTGGTTAAAAGCACTGGTTCGCGCTTTCAGTTTTGTGCGAATGCTGCCATCAATCCACGGTTTCTGGTTGGGGAAGGTTTTAATAGTTGCTAAGGGTACAACATCACCAATGCAGTTGCTAATAAACTCGCTCACCGAATCAGCGTATACATCAATGTTATTGTCCGATGCTATCCGGAACATATCCCAGTCCACATGCTCAAAGCAATCTTGCAGCGTAACCTTGCGACTGGAGTCCCAGATGTATTTAGTGCCAGTTGTTTGACCCGCGTTGTGAAAGGAAGAAAGATTGTCGGTTCTATAGTTAAAAAAAAATGATATGCACTCTCCTACGCATGTAAAGTTGGGTTATATGAGGTGAGTAATATGAAGTGATGGCCTTTGACAATGTTTCAAGTGTGTGCAGACGGGTGGAGTATACAGAAGATCAGAGTGAAGAACCGCCGTGTTGCAATTGTGGTGGGGATCATGACCCAGACTTTGTGTAGTGACTTATAAGGGTAAAGGAGGTTGAGGTATCAAAAGTTAGGGCAGTCCATCAGCTCTCCTACATGTAGGCAATCAAAAGAATTGAGAGAGGAAGTGAAGTTGACGAAATGGTAGTGGATGCACCAATGTCCAGAGTTAGTAGGTCTATTTGTCAGCCAAGAGAACCAGACATACTGTATGTAAAGAAAGTGGATTTTGTGGCGTTCATTTGTGGCGTTCATTTCACTTATTTATTGTCTGTTATCAATATTTATATGGGAATAATAGACATTTTATCTAAGAAAATGTAACCTAGTTCTAACAGCCATTTTCATGTGCTATATAAATACATGTAAAAACGTAGCCTAAATGCTGAGGATATGGTATTTGCAAGCACCAACATCTCTCTCGAAAAATGTGACAATCCCAAAATGTGCACATTCATTCAACACGTGTAAAGAATTTAGGCTCAGTCTGGTAAAAAAACAACAGCTGAAAACATCTCCACAATAACGGACAAATCCAATGGCACACAATACCAATTTGTTCTTCATACTTTGTAGGAGAGCTGGGTGAAGACGTTAAAGTTGTTCTGGCAGATACCGTGTATTTACAGGCAGTGAACTATTCAACAGTGTCAGAATATCATTCCGAGTGCCTGAGCTTTTATGTGTGCTTTTTGGAGGCTGAGAATCGTCTCTCCAAATACTGCAGTCTTAGAGTTGGATTAGTTGTTGGGTTGATATTTCTATAGCAAATGAAAATAGGCTAGCCATTTACGTTCTGAAACAAGTCTACATTACCCCCCTCTACATTTACTGATATGAAAATGTCCATTATACCCATATGTTAAGAACAGACAGCGAATATGTTGTGAAATAAAACATTTTGGGATTGACATTGTCTCGTTATGTAGCCACAGGATGATACTGTTTCGCTATATCCTCCACAACCTTCTAATGTAGAAGCGTTATTCCAAGACAGCTTAATGTTTTTTTATGGTTTATGGCTGTCTTTCCGTTTATAAAAAATATTCATTTACAACCTTGCTTACATTTGTATACGATCAAACGTCTCTCTGTTATGCTTGGGACTACTTTGGAACAGATGTCTTAAATTAAAATCGCTTGGAGCTGATTCCCAGGTGTTTTTAGTCTTTTATGTCCAACAATGAAAGTAAAAAATAAATGCAAAATAAATGTTTTGTTTTGCTCAGAAGACTTGGGAGGCTAAATAAAACCACCCGCGGGCCAAATTCGGCCCGCAACCCGCCAGTTGGGGAACCCTGGTCTAGAATGGCTATTCATTTGTGATAAATAAACTATCATAATGATATTCACCTACCAACAAGTGACTGTATTATTATTTGACAAGCAATTGGCTCAAGCTCACAGAAAAAAAAATATTTTGGCAGGGGCAATCACGATTGCAGTGAAGCTCCTATCCGCGAGGACGATGAATGAGTTTAATGCTAGAATCTACCATCAGTAGCCCACAAAATGATGAACCCTATCCGATATGTATTTATTGGACTGCTTCTTTGTTCGTTTAATTCGCAAAATGATTTAGGACCTACAGGTAAGTTAACATTTGAAAAAGCGTTTAATGAAAAGTGAAAGCAAAAGTAAGTTAATGGGGCTGTTCTGCTAGTCTATAACATTTTAACAAAACATTTTAACCTTATGTTCGTTGTATTATAGTTCAAATAAGGAATAAGGTACATAATATCTTAAACATAAAATTAACGTTACATATTGAATAGATTCTCTCTATATATGTACTCTACTAAAAAGCTAGAAAAATACTAGTTAGGCATTATTATTATACCTTTATTTCAACAAGGAACACAGACCCGAGACCAAGGTCTCTTTTACAGCTGGGCCCTGCGAATACATGTTTACATATACAGTTTAGGTACAATGATTAGGAAACTACACATGACAGTTTAGGTATAATGATTAAGAAACTACACAAGACAAACACAAACAATCACAGATAACACAAAAAAATATAGCAGCAGATTATTACATTTACACATAGGTTATTCCCCCTAACAGCACAATAACTTGCATTACCCGAAGCAGTTACAAGCAATACAACAATACACATCCTCCAATAAATGTTTCAAATGGGCAAGGGGGACAAGAGTCTCAAGTTGAAGTTTAGTCTGCAGGCTATTCCATAGGCAAGGAGCTTAACAGGAAAAGGCAGCCATACCCAACTCTGTGGAAATCGCAGGGCCTCAAGTGTAATCCATGCTTGAGACCTGGTTTTAGGAATTATAATTCTAATGTTGATGAGTGCTGATAAATAAGAAGGTATTTTATTCAGAAGTGCTTTATAGACAAACACGAGAGCATGTTGTTCTCGTCTCATGGACAGCGAAGTCCAACCCACATTTTGATATAAAACACAGTGGTGCGTTCTGTAGCTAGCACCCGTAATAAACCTAAGTGCGCAATGATAAGTGGCATCCAGCGATTTAAGTGTTGATGCCGTAGCATGCATGTAGATAATATCCCCATAATCTATAACAGACATAAAAGTACCTTGCACAATTTGTCTTCTATTTGTAGAGGACAAACATGTCCTGTTTCAATAGAGGAAGCCTAGCTTGATTCTTAGCCGTTTACAAAGTTCGTCAATATGCATTTTAAAAGAGTTTATCATACAACCATATCCCTAAGTATTTATATGCAGAGATCTGATTAATTTGAGAACCATCTAAGCTCGTAAGTGCAAGTGTATTTTCAGCCAACTTTTAAACCTATTAAAAATCATAAAATCATTCGGGCTATAAAACAATGGCAACAACTAATTTCAGTTTGAATGACAGATCAATAACACATATTTCTATATTAATTTGGTCGGGTTTCCCAAAAAGTTACATATTCTCGCTTTAAGCAAAACCTCCATGCCCCTGTAAAAACGAAAATTAAACATACAAGCAAACCTACAAACTTCAATTAATTTTATTTCACGCTTATACTGTCGCTTTAAGCAGAACATCGTTTATATCCACGCATTCTCGAAATGTTTAGGCCTATCTATTCAGAGAGAAATCACTTCAATTTATTGTCCAGAGAATTAGAAGAGTGCATGTACTGTATGTCTTAGTCTTAAGACAGATTTTAAAAAGCATTGCTTTTATAGTTTTGCTTTAATAAATGTATTTCTGTTAATTCATGTAAATATTATTTAGGCCTACAGGTATTCTATCATGTTGTTTTTAAATAAAATATGCAGTTTAAGTTCATCAGAAGTTATAATAGGCTTTCTGTCGTCATCCATTTTTCTCCTTTTTCTTAACATCACCCACACAGTGAAACATGTACTTGAGTACATGTACACACGCTTCAATTCCTCCCACTATGAAGTTGCTGGGTTGTTGGATGGAGAACTGGTGGACCTCTACAGCAGTGCCCACAAGTCCCCTGTACCTACAAAAAGCTGGAATGAAGAAAATCCAAGCTTTGGAAATATTGAGTGGCAAGAAAGTCTTTCAGCTCGACAGGACATAAATACGTATTTTTTATCCAGTGCTGTAGACCTGAAGAGGCACTTTGTAAAACATCCCTTAGGTGAGTTGTATATACTGTATTATTTCATAGTTTACCATCTTTGCTTTGTCAGCGTTGTTTTAGTTCAGTGCACTATAAGCGTGTTAATCCTTTTCATCTTTGTTGTATTAGGTGGTGATATTGTGCAGATGAAACTTGGTTGTGCTGTGGATATAACCATAATTGAAAGCAAAACAACAGAGAAATACGTTGGCTTTGCTGAGTTTGCCTATGATGGAAACACAGTGCTGCTCCTCAGTGATAACTCAAGTATGTGGATTCCAAAAGCTGAATATGCTCACGATATTCACGCTATTGTACACAAATGGAACACCCAAAGCATGAAAGACCGCTTTACCAACTTTGTGAATGTGGACTGTCCTGTGGTACTTTATCGTTTCCTATTATTAGAGAAAAAGAACTCATGTGAGTGCACTTTGGTTTTACAAATGTCAAATTTTATTAGCTGTTCCAGATCTTTCAGAACAGTTTTACTGTCATGTAATCCCCACCTGTATGGATCACATTCTTATTACTTCTCCCAATTTCAATCAGTCTCTCTTATCACCTATTTTTCCAGGTCTCATATTTATGTTCTGGAAGTAACCATGTAATCCTATGTCTCTGCAATGTTGTAGCTGCTCCAAAGGTCTACACTGTGCCTAGTGGCTCTTTAAAACCTGGGTTGATCAACCTGACTTGTTTAATTACCGGATCCTATCCGAAGTCGTCACCCATTGAGATGAACCTGTTTAGGGACAACATCCTCCTAACAGAGATGGAGGGTGTCCATTCATCAGGAGTCAGACCTAACGAAGACCACACCTACCAGCTGAGGAAGACGGTGAGGATCAACGCCCGAGTCTGTCGCTTATCGATGTGATGTCAATCATAAAAGCTTCCCTAAACCACGGCATTACACTTGGGGTAAGATTCTTCAATTCAATGACTTCAAGGCATGGACACATTGATGTTTGTGAGCAATTAAAATAGTCTCTTTAAGGTCAGAATTTGTATATGCAGAATGATTATATGTTGGAGAAATGAATGTGGACACTATTAAAAGATTATTGCACTTCGTACACTTGTATAACAACTATGCAGAAACCAATGGAAAGGCTACTGTGTGTTCTTGTGTGCTTACAGAGGTGAAAAAACAAGAGGAGGGATCAAATCTTCTAATTTATATTGGAGGTGTATGCATATTCTTTGTATGCCTACTGGCTGCTGTACTGTTTTTCAAAAAACAGTTGTACTGTTTTTCAAAAACAGATGGACATTTGGCTGGTGAGTATAGTCTATTAAACCAAATGAATGTCAGCCCAACTTAAACAGAGACAAGGGTGCTCAAACGATACAGTGCATTATATTAACCAAGTTACATCTCCAAAAAGGTACTAACCATGCTGGTTAATGACTTATTCTCTTTATTTAGACTCATGTTTTGTTAGCAGTCAAACAACTGTTCTCAATGTGGAATCAAACATTGTATGATACTGTACATAGAACTTAGGTTCTAGACTAATGTGAAAGGATTTCCCCCAGCTCCTAATCCTGAAGTGAATGCTGCCCTGAGAGCTCATGATGGAGGGAGTTTGATTGGTGAGTTTCATTCTTAGGATCGGTGTCTCTTTTCCAGGACCTGTGTTTTTAGATTTGATGCTGATGCATGATAATCATTGTGTATTAATGTCTTCATGTATTGATTATTTTAGATCAAGGAGGTGATGCCACTTCTGGTAATTATTCTGTTCATGCGCAGTATTCTTACATGAGGTCAATTTGAAAATGACCAACAACTCTTAACAAGTGGTGAAAATTAAATAGATGTGTGTATTTCACTGACTATTTTCATGTTTTATTAGATGTGGGTATCTGAAAAAGAATGTCATAAAATGTTTTATTTTCTTGGCTACTGTAGTCGGTCTGTCCTCTGAGAGAGAAGTTCTTACAAATGCCTCCGATGCTGAAGGTGAAAACGGTGAGATCATAACTTCCTGGCCACGTAATAGCTCTCACAAATAGAGCTAGATAAAGTCAGAAGAATAATATACTTGTTGAACATAGCTATAGCCATAAGTCTTGTGTGTTTTCATCGCCATCACTGTTAATTTTGTCAAGGTCCTGACGTCAGAGTATAGTATTCTCCTACAGGGCTTTTTGACGCACGCCATGCCTAAACAAAAAATGGCTTTATTAAGCCCTAACATACTGACCCCACCTCAAAATAAATGTACACACATGTTATTCAATCATCCACACTGCTCGCGCGCGTCTGCTTAGCACCTGCGTAGCCAGGCGCTAAAATAGAACTTGGTTCTATTTGTGACGCCTGACACGCTGCAAGTCCCGCCTCTCCCATCTCCTCATTGGTTTTTAGGAGCATATACCCACGTGGGTGATTGAAAGATGAACTGAGGTCCACACTCCAGGCCAGTTGGTGGTGGTAATGCACCTTAAAGTTGGTTGCCAACTGCCATATCAAGAAGAAGGAGGAGAGATTACTAGAAATGAACTCGGTTTACCCTTTTATCTGTGGATGACCTTGTGGTCAATTTCAGGTAAAATAACAACCCAATGTTTATATCCCAGGACAAATTAGCTAGCAACAGCAAGCTAGCTAGCTAAATTGCCATAAGTGTTTCATGCTTTTTGACCTGTCCCCAAATTAATATAATTGGTTCAGAGTTTGTTTTGATATTTGGACAAAATCAATATGCTCGCAATGACGGTCTAGTCAGCATGTCAAGCCCATGATTTTCCTTCAGTACAGTACACTATACTACTATAATACTACTGTACTAATATTGATTTCTGCCTTTGCTTACCATTTTAGATGAAGCCTATGGAAGTCGTGGAAGCTCTGGTGAGTATTACAGCACTAGCAAGGTTTCCATCAACTTGTCGAAATATGCATTTTACCAGCGGAGGTGTGTTTCCATCAAACTGTCTTGTTGCAGATAACAAGCAGTGGGTAATGATGCAGTGCACATATAAAGAACTTTGCATCATGTCTTTTCTTGTCCCAAATAAAAAAACGAAGTTCAGTGTGTTTCCATTGCATTTTCAACTATACTGATGGTTTTGTCACAAATTGTGTTTTGATAAAGCAAACATGCCCAATCTGGTCTTGGTGCATGCTCGCTAGACAACAGTTTGCAGAGAGGGTGGGCTACAATTCTGATCTTTTGCCCAATTATGGGAAAAAGATCTGATCTGATTGGTCAAAAGTTCAATTTGTGGCAAAATGTTAGAATTGGGCTGCCTGTGTGAACGCAGCCACAATGAGGTTATGGATTAGTGCAAGATCATTTTTATTTGTCAATTATCAGTCAAGCACTGACTATCTTGTCACCAGCATAGTCTACAAATAATAATCCTTGATATTTAACCTATTGGAAATTACCATCGAGCTCATAGTTGTGCACTTTCACCATCCTGTAAAGTTCATCTTAATTAATTTAATCTGTAGCCTATTTAACCCTTCATGCTTTTCCAAGTCATAGTGGGAGGACCACAACATAGCATCGCATGACTGCAAATATACAGCGACAAAGTTTTGTGTTTTCCATCAGGCTTGTCATTAATTTTTTATCTGACAGGTTTTTTACTTGCATAAAAATGGTTAGATGGGAACATAGTGAGGCATAATTATATACACCACATCTTTGCATGAAAAGGGTTTTCTAATGTAGATGTTTGTCCCATGCTGCCAATCATAATAGTTCCTAATATAAAATAATAAAAAGCAAACATTTTTTATTGACTGACAGCCCTATATAAGTGCTATAGTAGCCCACTAACCAATCTTTCTTCCATTCTCACAGATTCAGACCTGTCACAGATTCAAAGAACCTAATTGGAATTCAACACAGACCCAGCTGACAACTAGTACAGGGTCTTAAGTAGGTACTTTGAAACACTCTTATCCGATTGTCAATTTCCAAACGTTTTACGTGCCAACTGAAGATAACCCAGAGCTTATGATTATGCATTACCTCTGCCTGGGACCAAGTTACCAGAGGTAACTGACTACAAGAGGAGCTACGTATCGTCTGCCACTCAACGCTAACATGGACTGACACACAATACAGTAAAGAATACTGAGGAAATGAAGGGCTTGTTAGAGACATTTCCGTGTGTCCTGATTGTCGTCTGGCTGTTATCACAGAGCTCATTACTAAGATGGTGATAGATATGTACAGAGCCTATTACTAGGATGGTGATAGATATTTACAGAGCCTAATACTAGGATGGTGATAGATATTTACAGAGCCTAATACTAAGATGGTGATAGATATGTACAGAGCCTATTACTAGGATGGTGATAGATATTTACAGAGCCTAATACTAGGATGGTGATAGATATGTACAGAGCCTATTACTAGGATGGTGATAAATATTTACAGAGCCTATTACTAAGATGGTGATAGATATTTACAGAGCCTAATACTAGGATGGTGATTGATATGTACAGAGCCTATTACTAGGATGGTGATAGATATTTACAGAGCCTATTACTAAGATGGTGATAGATATGTACAGAGCCTATTACTAGGATTGTGATAGATATTTACAGAGCCTATTACTAAGATGGTGATAGATATGTACAGAGCCTATTACTAGGATGGTGATAGATATTTACAGAGCCTATTACTAAGATGGTGATAGATATGTACAGAGCCTATTACTAGGATTGTGATAGATATTTACAGAGCCTATTACTAAGATGGTGATAGATATGTACAGAGCCTATTACTAGGATGGTGATAGATATTTTGCTATGTATTTGTAATGTTTCTATAAAGCAGGCTAGTTATGTCACATGTCTATCAACTTATGGCTCAGTTGGTAGAGCATGGCACTTGCAACGCCAGGGTTGTGGGTTCTATTCCCACGGGGGACCATTACGAACAAAATATGAAAATGTATGCACTTCTGTAAGTCGCTCTTGTCTTAAAAATGTAAATGTACTTGGAATTACACATCATGCTGTAATTGTCCCAAACATCTTAGACTTGGGGACAGCTCAGGACCAAGTATCAAAAATAGAATTGACAATGTTCTACTTTTTCATGCGCTGTATATTTATTTTCTGCTATGATCAATTTAAATAAACACCCAGAAAAGGCTACTTGTCACGACTTCTACCGAAGTCGGTGCCTCTCCTTGTTCGGCGGTCGACGTCACCGGTCTTCTAGCCATCACCGATCCTCTTTTCATTTTCCATTTGTTTTGTCTGTGTTTTCCACACCTGGTTTCAATTCCCTCATTACATGTTTTGTATTTAACCCTCTGTTCCCCCTCATGTCTTTGTGTGGGATTGTTCATTGTAGTGCTTGTGCACTTTATGTACTGGTGCATTACGGCTATTTTGTGCCTATTTTCTCTCGTGTTGTTTGAACTGCTGGGTTGTTTAATAAACGACTAAGTTTATTACCCAGTTTTGCTCTCCTGCGCCTGACTTCTCTGCAACCAGTTACGCAACCCTCCTCTACTCTCGATGTTATCCTCACAAATAATCCTGATAGATATCAGTCTGGTGTTTTCTGTAATGACCTTAGTGATCACTGTTTTACAGCCTGTGTTCGTAATGGCTGCTCAGTGAAACAACCTATCCTGATTTGCAATAGAAGCTTGCTAAAAACGAATGAGCAAGCCCTCCTTCATGAACTGGCCTCTGTAAAATGGTATAGAATTAGCTTGATCCTCTGTCGAAGACGCTTGGACATTTTTATTTTCAGTGGTATTGTTAACAAACATGCCCCCATAAAGAAAATTAGAATTAAAACCAGGTTCAGCCCTAGTTCGACCGTGATCTGGAGTTACTCCACCTTAAGAATTGCATTGGGCGAAAGGCTCTGCACACGCATACTCAGGCTGACTGGCTATCGTTCAGGCAAATGAGAAATAAGTGCACTCAGGCTGTCCGGAAGGCCAAAGTTAGTTACTTTAAGGAGCAGTTCTCTTTCTGTGGGTCTAACCCCAAGAAGTTCTGGAAAACGGTTAAAGGTATGGAGAATAAACCCTCCTCCTCACAGCTGCCCATGTCCCTTAATGCTGATGATGTGGTTGTTACTGACAAGAAGCACATGGTTGAGCTCTTTAATCACCACTTCATTAAGTCAGGATTCCTATTTGACTCAGCCATGCCTCCTTGCTCGTCCAACATTTCCTCATCTCCCACTCTTTCTAATGCGACTATCCCCGATGCTTCTCCCTCTTTTTCCCCTGGCCCGCTACAAAGTTTCTCCCTGCAGGCAGTCACTGAGTCCGAGGTGCTAAAGGAGCTACTTAAACTTGACCCCAAAAAAACATCTGGGTCAGATGGTTTAGACCCTTTCTTCGTTAAGGTTTCTGCCCCTATCATCACCAAGCCTATCTCCAACCATTTTAACCTGTCTCCTTTCTGGGTGGTTCCCATTGCTTAGAAAACAGCCTTTATTTAAAGGGGAGATCAAGCTGATCCTAACTGTAATAGGCCTATTTCTATTCTGCCCTGTTTATCGAAAGTGTTGGAAAAACTTGTCAATAGTCAACTGACTGGCTTTCTTGATGTCTATAGTATTCTCTCGGCTATGCAATCAAGTTTCCGCTCTGGTTATGGATGTGTCACTGCAACCTTAAAGGTCCTCAATGATGTCACCATTGCCCTTGATTCTAAGCAGTATTGTGCTGCTATTTTTATTGACTTGGCCAAGCTTTTGATACGGTAGACTGTTCCATTCTTGTGGGCCGGCTAAGGAGTATTGGTGTCTCTGAGGGGTCTTTGGCCTGGTTTGCTAACTACCTCTCTCAAAGAGTTCAGTGTATAAAGTCAGTAAATCTGCTCTCTCAGCCACTGCCTGTCACCAAGGGAGTACCCCAAGGCTCGATCCTAGGCCCCACGCTCTTCTCAATTTACATCAACAACATAGCTCAGGCAGTAGGAAGCTCTCTCATCCAATTATATGCAGATGATACAGTCTTATACTCAGCTGGCCCCTTTTGTGTTAAATGCCCAACAAGCTTTCTCTGCCCTTAACCTTGTTCTGAACACATCCAAAACAAAGGTCATGTTGTTTGGTAAGAAGAATTGTCCCTCTTCCCACAGGTGTTATTACTACCTCTGAGGGTTTAGAGCTTGAGGTAGTCACCTCGTACAAGTACTTGGGAGTATGGCTAGACTGTGCACTGTCCTTCTCTCAGCACATATCAAAGCTGCAGGCTAAAGTTAAATCTAGACTTGGTTTCCTCTATCGTAATCGCTCTTCTTTCACCCCAGCTGCCAAACTAACCCTGATTCAGATGACCATCCTACCCATGCTAGATTACGGAGACATCATTTATAGATCGGCAGGTAAGGGTGCTCTCGAGCGGCAAGATGTTCTTTACCATTCGGCCATCAGATTTGCCACCAATGCTCCTTATAGGTCACATCCAGGGATGCAAACCAGTCAGCTTTTGGCAAAATTTGCCATTTTGAACCCCAAACAGGTGACCTACGTGATTTGTGTAGATCCAATGAGAAAAGTTTGGGGAGAGGGGGGGTGTTGGAGCAATACTGGCTGTATCCAAGGCTCAGCCAATCGTTCACATAACAACAGAATGCAGCATGCGACTGAAGAGAGAAGAGACAACCAATTTGCTAGTTACAGCATTAGCGCGCGTGTTCTGGAAAGACAGCAGAGAGTAGAAAGGCAGTTTGTCAGTTACAGCAGTGGACGATAAAAAAGAGGTAGGTGAGAAACCTGACCACGGAGACGGGGGTGATAAGGTGATGAAGCGTACTTCATGAGCTGTAACCGACAAACAACTGTCATTTGGAAAGTTTGAGGTGAGAGAGAAAGTGTGATGGAACAAGTATTGTTAGCATTGTTAAGTGTCTTGCTAGCTGGATCGAATTCTCTGTTAGCCAGCCAGAGAATTGTTGAGCAACATTAGCCAACTTAACTGATCAAATAATTGAGTTTATGGTGTGGAAATTAGCTGGCTAATAAAGTCAGACAGCTAACATTAGCAAGCTAACGTTACAACATCATATGAGCTAACGTTAACGTTAGTAACCTAACCAATTCGCTATAGTATTAACTGGTATACGACTCCTTGCCGTTCAAGTTATAACGCGTTAGTTGCTTACTGGATCCTGGCAATCTGTGTGAAATGTTTTCCTCTACAGTATGTGGTTAATTTTCAGAATGAGAGAATTAGATGAAAATGAGGTGTTGCTTGTTAAACAAGTGCATTCAGCGATCAAGTGTAGCTGGAGCTGGGCCTGGCTTAAGCTGGATGCCACTATAGAGGTGAGATAAAAGGAACACCACACACTTTCCCTCTTTCTCACTTTTTCAATACAGTGGATAAAAAGGAGTATGCCAGGTGTACTCTCTGCCTGAAAGAGATCAGTTATGCCAACAAAGGGTATCATGCTCTGCTGGCACATTGTAGAACAGATGTCCACAGGCAGAAAGTGTACAATTGTAATAATGTGCAGTGTAGCCCAACGATTTTGCTTATGTTGTGTTTAACTTGACAGTAACACGTGTGTGAGGGAGGGGAGATTAGTAAACATTTTACTCAGTGAACATTATTTTTGCACGCATATTGTTGTTTGGTGCTGACAGAGATGGACGCCTCGCCAAGGCTCTCAGGAAACTATGCAGTATTTTTTTGTTTTACGTATTATTTCTTACACTGTTACCCCAGGAAATCTTAAGTCTTATTACATACAGCCGGGAAGAACTTTTGGATATAAGAGAAACGTCAACTCCCGAAGCGGATCCTCTGTTTGGACCACCACCCAGGACAATGGATCGGATCCCAATAGGCGACCCAAAACAACGGCACCGCGGAAGGCGCAGACGGAGCGGTCTTCTGGTCAGGCTCCGTAGACGGGCACATCGCCCACCGCTCCGAGTATACTACTAGCCAATGTCCAATCTCTTGACATCAAGGTAGATGAAATTTGAGCAAAGGTTGCCTTCCAGAGAGACATCAGAGATTGTAACGTTCTTTGTTTCACGGAAACATGGCTGACTCGGGATACGTTATCAGAGTCGGTACAGCCACCCGGTTTCTTCACGCATCGCGCAGACGGAAACAAACATCTCTCTGGTAAGAAGAAGGGCGGGGGTGTATGCCTTATGATTAATGAGTCGTGGTGTGATCATAACATACAGGAACTCAAGTCCTTTGTTCACCTGACCTAGAATTCCTTACGATCAAATGCCGACCGCATTATCTACCAAGAGAATTCCTCTTCGATTATAATCACAGCCGATATATCCCCCCTCAATCAGACACCTCGACGGCCCTGAAAGAACTTCATTGGACTCTAGGTAAACTGGAAACCACATATCCTGAGGCTGCATTTATTGTAGCTGGGGATTTTAACAAGGCTAATCTGAAAACAAGGCTCCCTAAATTTTATCAGCATATCGAATGCGCTGGTAAAACCCTGGATCATTACTACTCTAATTTCCGCGACGCATACAAAGCCCTCCCTCGCCCTATTTTCGGCAAATCTGACCACGACTCCATTTTGTTGCTCCCAGCCTATAGACAGAAACTAAAACAGGAAACGCCCGTGCTCAGGTCTGTTCAACGATGGTCCGACCAATCTGATTCCACGCTTAAAGATTGCTTCGATCACGTGGATTGGGATGTGTTCCAGATAGCATTGGACAATAACATTGATGTATACGCTGATTCGGTGAGCGAGTTTATTAGCAAGTGCATCGGTGATGTGGTACCCACGGTGACTACTAAAACATTCCCCAACCAGAAACCGTGGATTGATGGCAGCATTCACGCACAACTGAAAGTGAGAACCACTGCTTTTAATCATGGCAAGGCGACCGGAAACATGACCGAATACAAACAGTGTAGCTATTCCCTCCGCAAGACAATCAAACAAGCTAAGCGTCAGTATAGAGACAAAGTAGAGTCACAATTCAACGGCTCAGACACGAGACGTATGTGGCAGGGTTTACAGTCAATCACGGACTACAAAAAGAAAACCAGCCCAGTCGCGGACACCGATGTCTTGCTCCCAGACAAACTAAACAACCTCTTTGCTCGCTTTGAGGACAATACAGTGCCACTGACACGGCCCACTACCAAAACCCGCGGGCTCTCCTTCACCGCAGCCAATGTGAGTAAAACATTTAAACGTGTTAACCATCGCAAGGCTGCTGGCCCAGATGGCATCCCTAGCCGCTGCCCTCAGAGCATGCGCAGACCAGCTGGCTGGTGTGTTTACGGACATATTCAATCAATCCCTATCCCGGTCTGCTGTTCCCACATGCTTCAAGAGGGCCACCATTGTTCCTGTACCCAAGAAGGGAACGATAACTGAACTAAATGACTATCGCCTCGTAGCATTCACTTCTGTCATCATGAAGTGCTTTGAGAGACTAGTCAATGATCATTTCACCTCCACCCTACCTGACACCCTAGACCCACTCCAATTTGCTTACCGCCCCAATAGGTCCACAGACGACACAATCGCAACCACACTGCACACTGCCCTAACCCATCTAGACAAGAGGAATACCTATGTGAGAAACCTGTTCATCGATTACAGCTCAGCATTTAACACCATAGTACCCTCCAAACTCGTCATTAAGCTCGAGACCCTAGGTCTCGACCCCGCCCTGTGCAACTGGGTCCTGAACTTTCTGATGGGCCGCCCCCAGGTGGTGAGGGTAGGAAACAACATCTCCACCCCGCTGATCCTCAACACTAGGGCCCCACAAGGGTGCGTTCTCAGCCCTCTCCTGTACTCCCTGTTCACCCATGACTGCGTGGCCATGCACGCCTCCAACTCAATCATCAAGTTTGCAGACGACACTACAGTGGTAGGCTTGATTACCAACAACGATTTAGACGGCCTACAGGGAGGAGGTGAGGGCCTCGGAGTGTGGTGTCAGGAACATAACCTCACACTCAACGCCAACAAAACAAAGGAGATGATCGTGGACTTCAGGAAACAGGAGAGTGAGCACCCCCCTATCCACATCGACGGGACAGTAGTGGAGAAAGTGGAAGTCCTCGACGTACACATCAATGACAAACTGAAATTGTCCACCCACACAGACAGCGTGATGAAGAAGGCGCAACAGCGCCTCTTCAAACTCAGGAGGCTGAAGAAATTTGGCTTGTCACCAAAAACACTCACAAACTTTTACAGATGCACAATCTAGAGCATCCTGTCGGGCTGTATCACCGCCTGGTACGGCAACTGCTCCGCCCACAACCGTAAGGCTCTCCAGAGGGTAGTGCACAACGCATCACCGGGGGGGGAAAACTACCTGCCCTCCAGGACACCTACACCACCCGATGTCACAGGAAGGCCAAAAAGATAATGAAGGACAACAACCACCCAAGCCACTGCCTGTTCACCCCGCTATCATCCAGAAGGCGAGGTCAGTACAGGTGCATCAAAGCTGGGACCGAGAGACTGAAAAAACAGCTTCTATCTCAAGGCCATCAGACTGTTAAACAGCCATCACTAACATTGAGTGGCTGCTGCCAACATACATACTCAATATCTAGCCACTTTAATAATTAATAATTGGATGTAATAAATGTATCACTAGTCACTTAACAATGCCACTTTATATAATGTTTACTGATCTCATATGTATGTACTGTACTCTATACCATCTACTGCATCTTGCCTATGCCGTTCGGCCATTGCTCATCCATATATTTATATGTACATATTCTTAATCATTCCTTTACACTTGTGTGTATAAGGTAGTTGTTGTGAAATTGTTAGTTTACCTATTAGATATTACTGCACGGTCGGCACTATAAGCACAAGCATTTCGCTACACTCGCATTAACATCTGCTAACCATGTGTATGTGACCAATACATTTTGATTTGATTTGATGTAGCCTTGTGCACTTGATTGATGTCTACTATAGTGGCCACTATAATAGAACAAAAATAGAATGCCTGTTTGTTTAATTCTATTTCTACTTTCAGATGTTTTTTTTGCCAAGTGCAATATTTAGATGTAAGTGTGTGGTCACAAGTGTTCTATTATAAAGGCTGTCATGGCTAACTGCAATATTAGTGTATTGTTTTTTCTCAAGACTTGAGTGTAATTTGCAGTAAAGTCTAGGCAACAAATAACATTGCTTAACATTTTTTAGCTGTGAGTTTGGTTCACATTAACCACTTTTCATTTTTCACATAGGCTGATCATGTAGATCATATTCTTTGTTGTTTAATTAGTTAAAACCTGCATTTCCCCCTAGCAGGGGGAAAGTGTCACGTTTTTAGGCCCCCACCAGTTTGCATCCCTGCACATCACTGTACTCTGTACTCCTCTGTAACCTGGTCATCTCTGTACACCAACTACAACACTTCTCTTGCCAATTTGCCTGGACCCTTTGTCGACACGGAGCCCCGCCGATCCATCACGACTGGTCTGCTGACGTAACTCGGCCGATGTGCTCTCAACCGGCCTCTGCCTCGTGGATGTTTGGTGATGATCCATCTGCTAGCCCCGGCCTGCTAGCTCCCTGAATGCCGTGTCTCCCGCTTCGCTCAACGTAGTAATCGACTACCGAACTGTTCCCTGTTTCATCTAGTGCTGCTCTTTGGACCCTATGATCACTCGGCTACACAGCCGATGCCTGCTGGACTGTCCATTAACACGAACCGGGAACCCCCAACAGAAGCTAGCCAGCTAACTAGCTACTAGTCAGTTGGCCACTGCTAGCGGTTATCAGCTAACCTTAGCCCGGTCAACTCCTGCCAGTCTGCACATCGCGATTCAACCCAGAGCATACCGGACTGCTTTTTCTCCACCAAATCTCCATATCTCCGGATTCCTACCGCAAGCTCTTAACCCTTTCACCTGGATTAGCGCAGCTGGCTAGCTGCTATCCGAGTCGGAGCCCCGCCGATCCATCACGACTGGTCTACGGACGTAATCCGCCCGAGGGGGTTTCAACAGGCTCCTCCGTCGCTGCGTCCCCTGAAGGCCCATCCGCTAGTCTGCTAGCCGTGGCCCGCTAGCTGTCTAGAGCATATTGGACTGTTAGCTGAAGAGGTCCATCAGCCAATTTCTTGGGCTACAATACCTATTTTTCCAATTGGCCTGGACCCTTTTACTGCCGACACGGAGCCCTGCCAATCCATCACGACTGGTCTGCCGACGAACCGTCCAAGGGGCTACAACAGACTCTTCCGCGCGACGCCCCCTAAGGCCCTTCTGCTAGCCCTGGCCCGCTAGCTGTCTGAATCGCCGTGTCTCCAGCCTGCCTAGCTACTCACTGGTCCCTATGATCACCGGCCACGCATGCCCCTCCCTAATGTCAATATGCCTTGTCCATTGCTGTTTTGGTTAGTGATTATTGTCTTATTTCACTGTAGAGCCTCCAGCCCTGCTCAATATGCCTCAATATGCCCTTTTGTTCCACCTTCCACACATGCGGTGACCTCACCTGGTTTAATTGGTGTTTCTAGAGACAAAACCTCTCTCATCGCCACTCAATGCCTAGGTTTACCTCCACTACTCACATCCTACCATACCCTTGTCTGTACATTATGCCTTGAATCTATTCTTCCGCGCCCAGAAACCTGCTCCTTTTACTCTCTGTTCAAAGCACTAGACGACCAGTTCTTATAGCCTTTAGCCGCACTCTTATCCTACTCCTCCACTGTTCCTCTGGTGATGTAGAGGCTAATCCAGGCCCTGCAGCGCCTAGCTCTACTCCCATTCCCCAGGCGCTCTCATTTGTTGACTTCTGTAACTGTAAAAGCCTTGGTTTCATGCATGTTAACATTAGAAGCCTCCTCCCTAAGTTTGTTTTATTCACTGCTTTAGCACACTCTGCCAACCCGGATGTCCTAGCCGTGTCTGAATCCTAGCTTAGGAAGGCCACCAAAAATCCTGACATTTCTATCCCTAACTATAACATTTTCCGACAAGATAGAACTGCCAAAGGGGGCGAAGTTGCAATCTACTGCAGAGTTCTGTCATACTATCCAGGTCTATGCCCAAACAATTCGAGCTTCTACTTCTAAAAATCCACCTTTCCAGAAACAAGTCTCTCACCGTTGCCGCTTGTTATAGACCACCTTCAGCCCCCAGCTATGCCCTGGACACCATATGTGAATTAATTGCCCCCCATCTATTTTCAGATGGGGGGCAATTTAGGTCACCTGTTAGGTGACCTAAACTGGGACATGCTTAACACCCTGGCCGTCCTACAATCTAAGCTAGATGCCCTCAATCTCACACAAATTATCAATGAACCTACCAGGTACAACCCCAAATCCGAAAAACACGGGCACCCTCATAGATATCATCCTGACCAACCTGCTCTCTAAATACACCTCTGCTGTCTTCAACCAGGATCTCAGCGATCACTGCCTCATTGCCTGTGTCCGTAATGGGTCTGCGGTCAAACAACCACCCATCATCACTGTCAAAAACTCCTAAAACACTTCAGCGAGCAGGCCTTTCTAATCGACCTGGCCCAGGAATCTTGTAAGGATGTTGACCTCATTCCGCCAGTAGAGGATGCCTGGTTATTCTTTATAAGTGCTTTCTCGCCATCTTAAATAAGCATGCCCCATTCCAAAAATGTAGAACCAGGAACAGATACAGCCCTTGGTTCACTCCAGACCTGACTGCCCTTGACCAGCACAAAAACATCCTGTATGCATCGCATTAGCATCAAATAGCCCCGCGATATGCAACTTTTCAAGAAAGTTAGGAACTAATATACACTGGCAGTTAGGAAAGCAAAGGCTAGCTTTTTCAAACAGAAATTTGCATCCTGTAGCACAAACTCCCAAATGTTATGGGACACTGTAAAGTCCATGGAGAATAAGAGCACCTCCTCCCAGCTGCCCACTGCACTGAGGCTAGGAAACACTGTCACCACCGATAAATCCACGATAAATGAGAATTTCAATTTCAAGTATTTTTCTACAGCTAGCCATGCTTTACACCTGGCTACCCCTACCCCGGTCAACAGCCCTGCACCCCCCACAGCAACTTGCCCAAGTCTCCCCCATTTCGCATTCACCCAAATCCAGGCAGCCCCCCACACCACTCTGTTTCAGAGGGGTTGGGTTAAATGCGGAAAACACATTTCAGTTGAAGGCATTTGATTGTACAACTGACTAATAATGGTGACTTTGACTTTGATGTTCTGAAAGAGTTGCAAAATCTGGACCCCTAACAAATCGTCTGGGCTAGACAATCTGGACCGTCTGTTTCTAAAATTATCCGTCGCAATTGTTGCAACCCCTATTACTAGCCTGTTCAACCTCACTTTCAGATCGCCTGAGATCTCCAAAGATTGGAAAGCTGATGCGGTCATCCCCCTCTTCAAAGGGGGAGACACTCTAGACCCAAACTGTTACAGACCTATATCTATCCTTCCCTGCTTTTCTAAGGTCTTCGAAAGCCAAGTTAACAAACAGATCTGTCACGACTTCCAGAAGTCGCCTCCTCTCCTTGTTTGGGCGGCGTTCGCGGTCGACGCCACCGGCTTTCTAGCCATCGCCGCCAGTTATAATTTTGTTTCTTTTGCTTTTGTCTTGTTCACCTTGCACCTGGTTTGTATTCCAGTGATTGCGGCATGTATTTATTTCCGGTGATTATGTCATGTCATTGTGTGGAATTGATCATTGTTGCATGTGTGTGTAGTACAGGCTCCTTTCTCCGGGTAACGCTTGTTAACCCGTATTTGTATTTCTGTGCTCTTGTTGGACTGTGTTTATGTCGTAGCGCTAGACACATATTTAGTGGCCTAGAATATTGACGCGTTGTTGCGTTCTTTCTTTTGTTTGTTGTGCCATTAAAGTGTGCGCCTTTACGACACCTTCCGCTCTCCTGCACCTGATATCACCCCAGTAGCGCACACCGTGACAAGATCACCGACCATTTCGATTCCCACACCATACCTAAGTGTCTGGTTAGACTGTAAACTCTCCTTCCAGACTCACATTAAACATCTCCAATCCAAAATCAAATCTAGAATCGGCTTTCTATTTTGCAACAAAGCCTCCTTCACTCACGCTGCCAAACTTGCCCTTGTAAAACTGACTATCCTACCGATCCTCGACTTCGGCGATGTCATCTACAAAACAGCTTTCAATACTCTACTCAGCAAACTGGATGCAGTCTATCACAGTGCCATCCGCTATGTCACCAATGCCCCTTATACCACTCACCACTGCGACCTGTATGCTCTAGTCGGCTGGCCCTCGCTACATACTCGTCGCCAGACCCACTGGCTCCAGGTCATCTACAAGTCCCTGCTAAGTAAAGCCCCGCCTTATCTCAGCTTGCTGGTAACCATAGCAGCACCCACCCATAGCACGCGCTCCAGCAGGTATATCTCACTGGTCACCCCCAAAGCCAATTCCTCCTTTGGCCGCCTTTCCTTCCAGTTCTCTGCTGCCAATGACAGAAACAAACTACAAAAATCACTGAAACTGTAGACACTTATCTCCCTCACTAGCTTTAAGCACCAGCTGTCAGAGCAGCTCACAGATCATTGCACCTGTACATAGCCCATCTGTTAATAGCCCAACCAACTACCTCATCCCCTACCATATTCATTTATTTATCTTGTTCCTTTGCACCCCAGTATTTCTACTTTGCACATTCCTCTACTGCACATCTACCATTCCAGTGTTAAATTGCTATATTGTAATTACTTCGCCACCATGGCCTATTTATTGCCTTATGTTCCTTATCTTACCTCATTTGCACACATTGTATATAGATTAGTTTTTTTTCTACTGTATTATTGACTGTATGTTTGTTTACTCCAATGTGTAACTCTGTGATGTTGTTTGTGGCGAACTGCTTTGCTTTATCTTGGCCAGGTCGCAGTTGTAAATGAGAATTTGTTCTCAACTTGCCTACCTGGTTAAATAAAGGTGAAATGTAAAAAAATTATAATAATGTTGGGATGCATTTGTTGAGTAACTCGTTTGTGGGAAACTCGTTTGAGGTGTCAAATGGTGAAGTATGCGCTGGGAAAAGTGGAATCTGTCAGAGAGACAGAGGGGTCTTATTTTGATGAATTGTATTTCTGAAGAACAAAGGAAGATTGCAGTTCGCCTCAAAATAATGCGGACAACAGAAGTAGAGCACCCGTCAAAGGAGTCATCTCAGGGGTGACAATGGATGTTCAGGTTAAATAGCTGAAGAGAATTTCTGGTGTGGTTGGTGCCCGGCGCCTGACCTGCTGGGTGAATGGATGAATGAAGCTTGCTTGTGTAAGATACGCTGTAAGAGCTTTCGCCCCAAACCATTGCAGTGTAAGAATTTGGCCATGGATTTGGCCATGTTTCAAGTGAAGTGCAGATGGACAGAGTATATTGAATCCTGTTTCCTTCACGCACAGTAGGTGGCGGGATGCACATTAAATTATGCAATCGCAATACACCATAAAAAAAAGAAGAACCTACAACCCAGCTCGTTTTATTTCAACTAATTGTTCAGTACAGCACCGCTTCTGCTTAACTGAACGTTCATCTACGTATTTTCATACTGGATGCAGGGAAAGATCCAGTCTACCTACATGAGATCATGCATCCCTACTTCATGCACCAACATCTTCACCATCATTATCCTTTTCCATATCCTCCTCCAGCCCTGACCAACACTCTCTGAGACCATGATGCCAACTACAGAGACCACGATGCCAACTACAGAGACCACAATGCCAACTACAGAGTCTCTAATGACGCCCAAACCAACAAATCAAATCAAATTTTATTTGTCACATACACATGGTTAGCAGATGCTAATGCGAGTGTAGCGAAATGCTTGTGCTTCTAGTTCCGACCATGCAGTAGTATCTAACAAGTAATCTAACAAATTCACAACAACTACCTTATACACACAAGAGTAAAGGAATGAATACGAGTATGTACATATAAATATATGGATGAGTGATGGCTGACCGGCGTAGGCAAGATGCAGTAGATGGTATGGAGTACAGTATATGCATATGAGATGAGTAATGTAGGATGTGTAAAAATGAAATAAATGGCATTGTTTAACGAGGCTAGAGATACATTTGCTACATCCAATTCCTATTATTTAAAGTGGCTAGAGATTTAAGTCAGTATGTTGGCAGCAGCCACTCAATGTTAGTGATGGCTGTTTAACAGTCTGATGGCCTTGAGATAGAAGCTGTTTTTCAGTCTCTCGGTCCCAGCTTTGATGCACCTGTACTGACCTTGCCTTCTGGATGATAGCGGGGTGAACAGGCAGTGGCTCGGGTGGTTGTTGTCCTTGATGATCTTTTTGGCCTTCCTGTGACATCGGGTGGTGTAGGTGTCCTGGAGGGCAGGTAGTTTACCCCCGGTGATGCGTTGTGCAGTCCTCACTACCCTCTGGAGAGCCTTACGGTTGTGGGCGGAGCAGTTGCCGTACCAGGCGGTGATACAGCCCGACAGGATGCTCTCAATTGTGCATCTGTAGTTTGTGTGTGTTTGTGTGTCTTTGGTGACAAGCCAAATTTCTTCAGCTTCCTGAGGTTGAAGAGGCGCTGTTGCGCCTTCTTCACCACGCTGTCTGTGTGGGTGGACCATTTCAGTTTGTCAGTGATGTGTACGCCGAGGAACTTAAAACTTTCCACCTTCTCCACTACTGTCCTGTCGATGTGGATAGGGGGGTGCTCCCTCTCCTGTTTCCTGAAGTCCACGATCATCTCCTTTGTTTTGTTGACGTTGAGTGAGAGGTTATTTTCCTGACACCACACTCCGAGGGCCCTCACCTCCTCCCTGTAGGCCGTCTCGTCGTTGTTGGTAATCAAGCCTACCACTGTAGTGTCGTCAGCAAACTTGATGATTGAGTTGGATGCGTGCTTGGCCACGCAGTCATCGGTAAACCGGGAGTACAGGAGAGGGCTGAGAACGCACCCTTGTGGGGCCCCAGTGTTGAGGATCAGCGGGGTGGAGATGTTGTTTCCTACACTCACCACCCGGGGCCGGCCCGTCAGGAAGTCCAGGACCCAGTTGCACAGGGCTGGGTCGAGACCTAGGATCTCGAGCTTAACGACGAGCTTGGAGGGTACTATGGTGTTAAATGCTGAGCTGTAGTCGATGAACAGCATTCTTACATAGGTATTCCTCTTGTCCAGATGGGTTAGGGCAGTATGCAGTGTGGTTGCGATTGCGTCGTCTGTGGACCTATTGGGACAGTAAGAAAATTGGAGTGGGTCCAGGGTGTCTACCAGGATGGAGGTGATATGATCCTTGACTAGTCTCTCAAAGCACTTCATGATGACGGAAGTGAGTGCTACGGGGCGATAGTCATTTAGCTGTTACCTTAGCTTTCTTGGGAACAGGAACAATGGTGGCCCTCTTGAAGCATGTGGGAACAGCAGACTGGGATAGGGACTGATTGAATATGTCCGTAAACACACCAGCCAGCTGGTCTGCGCATGCTCTGAGGACACGGCCAGGGATGCCATCTGGGCCAGCAGCCTTGCGAGGGTTAACACATTTAAATGTTTTACTCACGTTGGCTGCGGTGAAGGAGAGCCCGCAGGTTTTGGTAGCGGGCCGTGTCAGTGGCACTGTATTGTCCTCAAAGCGAGCAAAGAAGTTGTTTAGTTTGTCTGGGAGCAGGACGTCGTGGTCCGCGACGTGGCTGGTTTTCTTTTTGTAGTCCGTGATTGACTGTAGACCCTGCCACATTCCTCTCGTGTCTGAGCCGTTGAATTGTGACTCTACTTTGTCTCTATATTGACGCTTAGCTTGATTGATTGCCTTGCAGAGGGAATAGCTACACTGTTTGTATTCAGTCATGTTTCCGGTCGCCTTACCCTGGTTAAAAGCACTGGTTCGCGCTTTCAGTTTTGTGCGAATGCTGCCATCAATCCACGGTTTCTGGTTGGGGAAGGTTTTAATAGTTGCTAAGGGTACAACATCACCAATGCAGTTGCTAATAAACTCGCCACCGAATCAGCGATACATCAATGTTATTGTCCGATGCTATCCGAACATATCCCAGTCCACATGCTCAAAGCAATCTTGCAGCGTGAACCTTGCGACTGGAGTCCCAGATGTATTTAGTGCCAGTTGTTTGACCCGCGTTGTGAAAGGAAGAAAGATTGTCGGTTCTATAGTTAAAAAAAAATGATATGCACTCTCCTACGCATGTAAAGTTGGGTTATATGAGGTGAGTAATATGAAGTGATGGCCTTTGACAATGTTTCAAGTGTGTGCAGACGGGTGGAGTATACAGAAGATCAGAGTGAAGAACCGCCGTGTTGCAATTGTGGTGGGGATCATGACCCAGACTTTGTGTAGTGACTTATAAGGGTAAAGGAGGTTGAGGTATCAAAAGTTAGGGCAGTCCATCAGCTCTCCTACATGTAGGCAATCAAAAGAATTGAGAGAGGAAGTGAAGTTGACGAAATGGTAGTGGATGCACCAATGTCCAGAGTTAGTAGGTCTATTTGTCAGCCAAGAGAACCAGACATACTGTATGTAAAGAAAGTGGATTTTGTGGCGTTCATTTGTGGCGTTCATTTCACTTATTTATTGTCTGTTATCAATATTTATATGGGAATAATAGACATTTTATCTAAGAAAATGTAACCTAGTTCTAACAGCCATTTTCATGTGCTATATAAATACATGTAAAAACGTAGCCTAAATGCTGAGGATATGGTATTTGCAAGCACCAACATCTCTCTCGAAAAATGTGACAATCCCAAAATGTGCACATTCATTCAACACGTGTAAAGAATTTAGGCTCAGTCTGGTAAAAAACAACAGCTGAAAACATCTCCACAATAACGGACAAATCCAATGGCACACAATACCAATTTGTTCTTCATACTTTGTAGGAGAGCTGGGTGAAGACGTTAAAGTTGTTCTGGCAGATACCGTGTATTTACAGGCAGTGAACTATTCAACAGTGTCAGAATATCATTCCGAGTGCCTGAGCTTTTATGTGTGCTTTTTGGAGGCTGAGAATCGTCTCTCCAAATACTGCAGTCTTAGAGTTGGGATTAGTTGTTGGGTTGATATTTCTATAGCAAATGAAAATAGGCTAGCCATTTACGTTCTGAAACAAGTCTACATTACCCTCTACATTTACTGATATGAAAATGTCCATTATACCCATATGTTAAGAACAGACAGCGAATATGTTGTGAAATAAAACATTTTGGGATTGACATTGTCTCGTTATGTAGCCACAGGATGATACTGTTTCGCTATATCCTCCACAACCTTCTAATGTAGAAGCGTTATTCCAAGACAGCTTAATGTTTTTTTATGGTTTATGGCTGTCTTTCCGTTTATAAAAAATATTCATTTACAACCTTGCTTACATTTGTATACGATCAAACGTCTCTCTGTTATGCTTGGGACTACTTTGGAACAGATGTCTTAAATTAAAATCGCTTGGAGCTGATTCCCAGGTGTTTTTAGTCTTTTATGTCCAACAATGAAAGTAAAAAATAAATGCAAAATAAATGTTTTGTTTTGCTCAGAAGACTTGGGAGGCTAAATAAAACCACCCGCGGGCCAAATTCGGCCCGCAACCCGCCAGTTGGGGAACCCTGGTCTAGAATGGCTATTCATTTGTGATAAATAAACTATCATAATGATATTCACCTACCAACAAGTGACTGTATTATTATTTGACAAGCAATTGGCTCAAGCTCACAGAAAAAAATATTTTGGCAGGGGCAATCACGATTGCAGTGAAGCTCCTATCCGCGAGGACGATGAATGAGTTTAATGCTAGAATCTACCATCAGTAGCCCACAAAATGATGAACCCTATCCGATATGTATTTATTGGACTGCTTCTTTGTTCGTTTAATTCGCAAAATGATTTAGGACCTACAGGTAAGTTAACATTTGAAAAAGCGTTTAATGAAAAGTGAAAGCAAAAGTAAGTTAATGGGGCTGTTCTGCTAGTCTATAACATTTTAACAAAACATTTTAACCTTATGTTCGTTGTATTATAGTTCAAATAAGGAATAAGGTACATAATATCTTAAACATAAAATTAACGTTACATATTGAATAGATTCTCTCTATATATGTACTCTACTAAAAAGCTAGAAAAATACTAGTTAGGCATTATTATTATACCTTTATTTCAACAAGGAACACAGACCTGAGACCAAGGTCTCTTTACAGCTGGGCCCTGCGAATACATGTTTACATATACAGTTTAGGTACAATGATTAGGAAACTACACATGACAGTTTAGGTATAATGATTAAGAAACTACACAAGACAAACACAAACAATCACAGATAACACAAAAAATATAGCAGCAGATTATTACATTTACACATAGGTTATTCCCCTAACAGCACAATAACTTGCATTACCTGAAGCAGTTACAAGCAATACAACAATACACATCCTCCAATAAATGTTTCAAATGGGCAAGGGGGACAAGAGTCTCAAGTTGAAGTTTAGTCTGCAGGCTATTCCATAGGCAAGGAGCTTAACAGGAAAAGGCAGCCATACCCAACTCTGTGGAAATCGCAGGGGCCTCAAGTGTAATCCATGCTTGAGACCTGGTTTTAGGAATTATAATTCTAATGTTGATGAGTGCTGATAAATAAGAAGGTATTTTATTCAGAAGTGCTTTATAGACAAACACGAGAGCATGTTGTTCTCGTCTCATGGACAGCGAAGTCCAACCCACATTTTGATATAAAACACAGTGGTGCGTTCTGTAGCTAGCACCCGTAATAAACCTAAGTGCGCAATGATAAGTGGCATCCAGCGATTTAAGTGTTGATGCCGTAGCATGCATGTAGATAATATCCCCATAATCTATAACAGACATAAAAGTACCTTGCACAATTTGTCTTCTATTTGTAGAGGACAAACATGTCCTGTTTCAATAGAGGAAGCCTAGCTTGATTCTTAGCCGTTTACAAAGTTCGTCAATATGCATTTTAAAAAGAGTTTATCATACAACCATATCCCTAAGTATTTATATGCAGAGATCTGATTAATTTGAGAACCATCTAAGCTCGTAAGTGCAAGTGTATTTTCAGCCAACTTTTAAACCTATTAAAAATCATAAAATCATTCGGGCTATAAAACAATGGCAACAACTAATTTCAGTTTGAATGACAGATCAATAACACATATTTCGATATTAATTTGGTCGGGTTTCCCAAAAGTTACATATTCTCGCTTTAAGCAAAACCTCCATGCCCCTGTAAAACGAAAATTAAACATACAAGCAAACCTACAAACTTCAATTAATTTTATTTCACGCTTATACTGTCGCTTTAAGCAGAACATCGTTTATATCCACGCATTCTCGAAATGTTTAGGCCTATCTATTCAGAGAGAAATCACTTCAATTTATTGTCCAGAGAATTAGAAGAGTGCATGTACTGTATGTCTTAGTCTTAAGACAGATTTTAAAAAGCATTGCTTTTATAGTTTTGCTTTAATAAATGTATTTCTGTTAATTCATGTAAATATTATTTAGGCCTACAGGTATTCTATCATGTTGTTTTTAAATAAAATATGCAGTTTAAGTTCATCAGAAGTTATAATAGGCTTTCTGTCGTCATCCATTTTTCTCCCTTTTTCTTAACATCACCCGCTCACAGTGAAACATGTACTTGAGTACATGTACACACGCTTCAATTCCTCCCACTATGAAGTTGCTGGGTTGTTGGATGGAGAACTGGTGGACCTCTACAGCAGTGCCCACAAGTCCCCTGTACCTACAAAAAGCTGGAATGAAGAAAATCCAAGCTTTGGAAATATTGAGTGGCAAGAAAGTCTTTCAGCTCGACAGGACATAAATACGTATTTTTTATCCAGTGCTGTAGACCTGAAGAGGCACTTTGTAAAACATCCCTTAGGTGAGTTGTATATACTGTATTATTTCATAGTTTACCATCTTTGCTTTGTCAGCGTTGTTTTAGTTCAGTGCACTATAAGCGTGTTAATCCTTTTCATCTTTGTTGTATTAGGTGGTGATATTGTGCAGATGAAACTTGGTTGTGCTGTGGATATAACCATAATTGAAAGCAAAACAACAGAGAAATACGTTGGCTTTGCTGAGTTTGCCTATGATGGAAACACAGTGCTGCTCCTCAGTGATAACTCAAGTATGTGGATTCCAAAAGCTGAATATGCTCACGATATTCACGCTATTGTACACAAATGGAACACCCAAAGCATGAAAGACCGCTACCAACTTTGTGAATGTGGACTGTCCTGTGGTACTTTATCGTTTCCTATTATTAGAGAAAAAGAACTCATGTGAGTGCACTTTGGTTTTACAAATGTCAAATTTTATTAGCTGTTCCAGATCTTTCAGAACAGTTTTACTGTCATGTAATCCCCACCTGTATGGATCACATTCTTATTACTTCTCCCAATTTCAATCAGTCTCTCTTATCACCTATTTTTCCAGGTCTCATATTTATGTTCTGGAAGTAACCATGTAATCCTATGTCTCTGCAATGTTGTAGCTGCTCCAAAGGTCTACACTGTGCCTAGTGGCTCTTTAAAACCTGGGTTGATCAACCTGACTTGTTTAATTACCGGATCCTATCCGAAGTCGTCACCCATTGAGATGAACCTGTTTAGGGACAACATCCTCCTAACAGAGATGGAGGGTGTCCATTCATCAGGAGTCAGACCTAACGAAGACCACACCTACCAGCTGAGGAAGACGGTGAGGATCAACGCCTCCGAGTCTGTCGTTTATCGATGTGATGTCAATCATAAAAGCTTCCCTAAACCACGGCATTACACTTGGGGTAAGATTCTTCAATTCAATGACTTCAAGGCATGGACACATTGATGTTTGTGAGCAATTAAAATAGTCTCTTTAAGGTCAGAATTTGTATATGCAGAATGATTATATGTTGGAGAAATGAATGTGGACACTATTAAAAGATTATTGCACTTCGTACACTTGTATAACAACTATGCAGAAACCAATGGAAAGGCTACTGTGTGTTCTTGTGTGCTTACAGAGGTGAAAAAACAAGAGGAGGGATCAAATCTTCTAATTTATATTGGAGGTGTATGCATATTCTTTGTATGCCTACTGGCTGCTGTACTTGTTTTTCAAAAACAGTTGTACTGTTTTTCAAAAACAGATGGACATTTGGCTGGTGAGTATAGTCTATTAAACCAAATGAATGTCAGCCCAACTTAAACAGAGACAAGGGTGCTCAAACGATACAGTGCATTATATTAACCAAGTTACATCTCCAAAAAGGTACTAACCATGCTGGTTAATGACTTATTCTCTTTATTTAGACTCATGTTTTGTTAGCAGTCAAACAACTGTTCTCAATGTGGAATCAAACATTGTATGATACTGTACATAGAACTTAGGTTCTAGACTAATGTGAAAGGATTTCCCAGCTCCTAATCCTGAAGTGAATGCTGCCCTGAGAGCTCATGATGGAGGGAGTTTGATTGGTGAGTTTCATTCTTAGGATCGGTGTCTCTTTTCCAGGACCTGTGTTTTTAGATTTGATGCTGATGCATGATAATCATTGTGTATTAATGTCTTCATGTATTGATTATTTTAGATCAAGGAGGTGATGCCACTTCTGGTAATTATTCTGTTCATGCGCAGTATTCTTACATGAGGTCAATTTGAAAATGACCAACAACTCTTAACAAGTGGTGAAAATTAAATAGATGTGTGTATTTCACTGACTATTTTCATGTTTTATTAGATGTGGGTATCTGAAAAAGAATGTCATAAAATGTTTTATTTTCTTGGCTACTGTAGTCGGTCTGTCCTCTGAGAGAGAAGTTCTTACAAATGCCTCCGATGCTGAAGGTGAAAACGGTGAGATCATAACTTCCTGGCCACGTAATAGCTCTCACAAATAGAGCTAGATAAAGTCAGAAGAATAATATACTTGTTGAACATAGCTATAGCCATAAGTCTTGTGTGTTTTCATCGCCATCACTGTTAATTTTGTCAAGGTCCTGACGTCAGAGTATAGTATTCTCCTACAGGGCTTTTTGACGCACGTTTGCGTCTAAACAAAAAATGGCTTTATTAAGCCCTAACATACTGACCCCACCTCAAAATAAATGTACACACATGTTATTCAATCATCCACACTGCTCGCGCGCGTCTGCTTAGCACCTGCGTAGCCAGGCGCTAAAATAGAACTTGGTTCTATTTGTGACGCCTGACACGCTGCAAGTCCCGCCTCTCCCATCTCCTCATTGGTTTTTAGGAGCATATACCCACGTGGGTGATTGAAAGATGAACTGAGGTCCACACTCCAGGCCAGTTGGTGGTGGTAATGCACCTTAAAGTTGGTTGCCAACTGCCATATCAAGAAGAAGGAGGAGAGATTACTAGAAATGAACTCGGTTTACCCTTTTATCTGTGGATGACCTTGTGGTCAATTTCAGGTAAAATAACAACCCAATGTTTATATCCCAGGACAAATTAGCTAGCAACAGCAAGCTAGCTAGCTAAATTGCCATAAGTGTTTCATGCTTTTTGACCTGTCCCCAAATTAATATAATTGGTTCAGAGTTTGTTTTGATATTTGGACAAAATCAATATGCTCGCAATGACGGTCTAGTCAGCATGTCAAGCCCATGATTTTCCTTCAGTACAGTACACTATACTACTATAATACTACTGTACTAATATTGATTTCTGCCTTTGCTTACCATTTTAGATGAAGCCTATGGAAGTCGTGGAAGCTCTGGTGAGTATTACAGCACTAGCAAGGTTTCCATCAACTTGTCGAAATATGCGCATTTTACCAGCGGAGGTGTGTTTCCATCAAACTGTCTTGTTGCAGATAACAAGCAGTGGGTAATGATGCAGTGCACATATAAAGAACTTTGCATCATGTCTTTTCTTGTCCCAAATAAAAAAACGAAGTTCAGTGTGTTTCCATTGCATTTTCAACTATACTGATGGTTTTGTCACAAATTGTGTTTTGATAAAGCAAACATGCCCAATCTGGTCTTGGTGCATGCTCGCTAGACAACAGTTTGCAGAGAGGGTGGGCTACAATTCTGATCTTTTGCCCAATTATGGGAAAAAGATCTGATCTGATTGGTCAAAAGTTCAATTTGTGGCAAAATGTTAGAATTGGGCTGCCTGTGTGAACGCAGCCACAATGAGGTTATGGATTAGTGCAAGATCATTTTTATTTGTCAATTATCAGTCAAGCACTGACTATCTTGTCACCAGCATAGTCTACAAATAATAATCCTTGATATTTAACCTATTGGAAATTACCATCGAGCTCATAGTTGTGCACTTTCACCATCCTGTAAAGTTCATCTTAATTAATTTAATCTGTAGCCTATTTAACCCTTCATGCTTTTCCAAGTCATAGTGGGAGGACCACAACATAGCATCGCATGACTGCAAATATACAGCGACAAAGTTTTGTGTTTTCCATCAGGCTTGTCATTAATTTTTTATCTGACAGGTTTTTTACTTGCATAAAAATGGTTAGATGGGAACATAGTGAGGCATAATTATATACACCACATCTTTGCATGAAAAGGGTTTTCTAATGTAGATGTTTGTCCCATGCTGCCAATCATAATAGTTCCTAATATAAAATAATAAAAGCAAACATTTTTATTGACTGACAGCCCTATATAAGTGCTATAGTAGCCCACTAACCAATCTTTCTTCCATTCTCACAGATTCAGACCTGTCACAGATTCAAAGAACCTAATTGGAATTCAACACAGACCCAGCTGACAACTAGTACAGGGTCTTAAGTAGGTACTTTGAAACACTCTTATCCGATTGTCAATTTCCAAACGTTTTACGTGCCAACTGAAGATAACCCAGAGCTTATGATTATGCATTACCTCTGCCTGGGACCAAGTTACCAGAGGTAACTGACTACAAGAGGAGCTACGTATCGTCTGCCACTCAACGCTAACATGGACTGACACACAATACAGTAAAGAATACTGAGGAAATGAAGGGCTTGTTAGAGACATTTCCGTGTGTCCTGATTGTCGTCTGGCTGTTATCACAGAGCTCATTACTAAGATGGTGATAGATATGTACAGAGCCTATTACTAGGATGGTGATAGATATTTACAGAGCCTAATACTAGGATGGTGATAGATATTTACAGAGCCTAATACTAAGATGGTGATAGATATGTACAGAGCCTATTACTAGGATGGTGATAGATATTTACAGAGCCTAATACTAGGATGGTGATAGATATGTACAGAGCCTATTACTAGGATGGTGATAAATATTTACAGAGCCTATTACTAAGATGGTGATAGATATTTACAGAGCCTAATACTAGGATGGTGATTGATATGTACAGAGCCTATTACTAGGATGGTGATAGATATTTACAGAGCCTATTACTAAGATGGTGATAGATATGTACAGAGCCTATTACTAGGATTGTGATAGATATTTACAGAGCCTATTACTAAGATGGTGATAGATATGTACAGAGCCTATTACTAGGATGGTGATAGATATTTACAGAGCCTATTACTAAGATGGTGATAGATATGTACAGAGCCTATTACTAGGATTGTGATAGATATTTACAGAGCCTATTACTAAGATGGTGATAGATATGTACAGAGCCTATTACTAGGATGGTGATAGATATTTTGCTATGTATTTGTAATGTTTCTATAAAGCAGGCTAGTTATGTCACATGTCTATCAACTTATGGCTCAGTTGGTAGAGCATGGCACTTGCAACGCCAGGGTTGTGGGTTCTATTCCCACGGGGGACCATTACGAACAAAATATGAAAATGTATGCACTTCTGTAAGTCGCTCTTGTCTTAAAAATGTAAATGTACTTGGAATTACACATCATGCTGTAATTGTCCCAAACATCTTAGACTTGGGGACAGCTCAGGGACCAAGTATCAAAAATAGAATTGACAATGTTCTACTTTTTCATGCGCTGTATATTTATTTTCTGCTATGATCAATTTAAATAAACACCCAGAAAAGGCTACTTGTCACGACTTCTACCGAAGTCGGTGCCTCTCCTTGTTCGGCGGTCGACGTCACCGGTCTTCTAGCCATCACCGATCCTCTTTTCATTTTCCATTTGTTTTGTCTGTGTTTTCCACACCTGGTTTCAATTCCCTCATTACATGTTTTGTATTTAACCCTCTGTTCCCCCTCATGTCTTTGTGTGGGATTGTTCATTGTAGTGCTTGTGCACTTTATGTACTGGTGCATTACGGGCTATTTTGTGCCTATTTTCTCTCGTGTTGTTTGAACCGTTGGGTTGTTTAATAAACGACTAAGTTTATTACCCAGTTTTGCTCTCCTGCGCCTGACTTCTCTGCAACCAGTTACGCAACCCCTCCTCTACTCTCGATGTTATCCTCACAAATAATCCTGATAGATATCAGTCTGGTGTTTTCTGTAATGACCTTAGTGATCACTGTTTTACAGCCTGTGTTCGTAATGGCTGCTCAGTGAAACAACCTATCCTGATTTGCAATAGAAGCTTGCTAAAAAACGAATGAGCAAGCCCTCCTTCATGAACTGGCCTCTGTAAAATGGTATAGAATTAGCTTGATCCCCTCTGTCGAAGACGCTTGGACATTTTTATTTTCAGTGGTATTGTTAACAAACATGCCCCCATAAAGAAAATTAGAATTAAAACCAGGTTCAGCCCTAGTTCGACCGTGATCTGGAGTTACTCCACCTTAAGAATTGCATTGGGCGAAAGGCTCTGCACACGCATACTCAGGCTGACTGGCTATCGTTCAGGCAAATGAGAAATAAGTGCACTCAGGCTGTCCGGAAGGCCAAAGTTAGTTACTTTAAGGAGCAGTTCTCTTTCTGTGGGTCTAACCCCAAGAAGTTCTGGAAAACGGTTAAAGGTATGGAGAATAAACCCTCCTCCTCACAGCTGCCCATGTCCCTTAATGCTGATGATGTGGTTGTTACTGACAAGAAGCACATGGTTGAGCTCTTTAATCACCACTTCATTAAGTCAGGATTCCTATTTGACTCAGCCATGCCTCCTTGCTCGTCCAACATTTCCTCATCTCCCACTCTTTCTAATGCGACTATCCCCGATGCTTCTCCCTCTTTTTCCCCTGGCCCGCTACAAAGTTTCTCCCTGCAGGCAGTCACTGAGTCCGAGGTGCTAAAGGAGCTACTTAAACTTGACCCCAAAAACATCTGGGTCAGATGGTTTAGACCCTTTCTTCGTTAAGGTTTCTGCCCCTATCATCACCAAGCCTATCTCCAACCATTTTAACCTGTCTCCTTTCTGGGTGGTTCCCATTGCTTAGAAAACAGCCTTTATTTAAAGGGGAGATCAAGCTGATCCTAACTGTAATAGGCCTATTTCTATTCTGCCCTGTTTATCGAAAGTGTTGGAAAAACTTGTCAATAGTCAACTGACTGGCTTTCTTGATGTCTATAGTATTCTCTCGGCTATGCAATCAAGTTTCCGCTCTGGTTATGGATGTGTCACTGCAACCTTAAAGGTCCTCAATGATGTCACCATTGCCCTTGATTCTAAGCAGTATTGTGCTGCTATTTTTATTGACTTGGCCAAGCTTTTGATACGGTAGACTGTTCCATTCTTGTGGGCCGCTAAGGAGTATTGGTGTCTCTGAGGGTCTTTGGCCTGGTTTGCTAACTACCTCTCTCAAAGAGTTCAGTGTATAAAGTCAGTAAATCTGCTCTCTCAGCCACTGCCTGTCACCAAGGGAGTACCCCAAGGCTCGATCCTAGGCCCCACGCTCTTCTCAATTTACATCAACAACATAGCTCAGGCAGTAGGAAGCTCTCTCATCCAATTATATGCAGATGATACAGTCTTATACTCAGCTGGCCCCTTTGTGTTAAATGCCCAACAAGCTTTCTCTGCCCTTAACCTTGTTCTGAACACATCCAAAACAAAGGTCATGTTGTTTGGTAAGAAGAATTGTCCCTCTTCCCACAGGTGTTATTACTACCTCTGAGGGTTTAGAGCTTGAGGTAGTCACCTCGTACAAGTACTTGGGAGTATGGCTAGACTGTGCACTGTCCTTCTCTCAGCACATATCAAAGCTGCAGGCTAAAGTTAAATCTAGACTTGGTTTCCTCTATCGTAATCGCTCTTCTTTCACCCCAGCTGCCAAACTAACCCTGATTCAGATGACCATCCTACCCATGCTAGATTACGGAGACATCATTTATAGATCGGCAGGTAAGGGTGCTCTCGAGCGGCAAGATGTTCTTTACCATTCGGCCATCAGATTTGCCACCAATGCTCCTTATAGGTCACATCCAGGGATGCAAACCAGTCAGCTTTTGGCAAAATTTGCCATTTTGAACCCCAAACAGGTGACCTACGTGATTTGTGTAGATCCAATGAGAAAAGTTTGGGGAGAGGGGGGGTGTTGGAGCAATACTGGCTGTATCCAAGGCTCAGCCAATCGTTCACATAACAACAGAATGCAGCATGCGACTGAAGAGAGAAGAGACAACCAATTTGCTAGTTACAGCATTAGCGCGCGTGCCCTGGAAAGACAGCAGAGAGTAGAAAGGCAGTTTGTCAGTTACAGCAGTGGACGATAAAAAAGAGGTAGGTGAGAAACCTGACCACGGAGACGGGGGTGATAAGGTGATGAAGCGTACTTCATGAGCTGTAACCGACAAACAACTGTCATTTGGAAAGTTTGAGGTGAGAGAGAAAGTGTGATGGAACAAGTATTGTTAGCATTGTTAAGTGTCTTGCTAGCTGGATCGAATTCTCTGTTAGCCAGCCTGTAACAATGAGCCAGAGACGTTCGGATCCATGTGCAGTTTACTTTAATCAAGGAAGGTCAGACAGGCAAAACTCAGAGAACAGCGTAAGGGTGTCAGAGGGAATCCAGAGACAGAGTCGGTATCAGGCGTAGGTCGGGGCAGGCGGTAGACGGGTAATCAGGAATCAAAACACAGTCCGAGGTCAAAAACAGGGAATCAGTCACAGGATCAAAAAGAGTGCTCAGAAATGACTAGCCGGGCAGTGCAAGACTTCGCCAAGCATTGGTGCCTGGAGAGGGAATATATAGGGAGAGAAGTGGATGCAGCTGTGCAGCTAATTAGGCCTAGGTACGGGCAGATGGGAAGTGTAGTTAATACTCTGGTGATGGTGTTCTTTGGTGGTCGGAGAGAGCCACAGAGGTGCGATCCATGACAGAGCCCCCCTCCTGCGAGCGGCTCCTGAAGCGAGGACCGGGACGACGCCGAGGTCTACCACGGGATCTGGGAGCAGGTCTTCCAGGGTAGTTCTGGTGAAACTCCGTGATGAGTGCGGGATCCAGGATGTCTTGGGATCTCTCCCAGGATCGCTCTTCAGGACCGCACCCCTCCCAGTCGATGAGATATTGCAGCTCCCTACCTCGGCGCCTTGAGTCGAGTATCTTCTTTACTAGGTAGGCCTCTCGCCGTTGATGATGATAGGAGGAGCTCGCTTCTGCAACCTCGTCCTGGTCCCTCTCTCCTCGCGGACCACCGGCCGGTTTGAGTAATGACACATGAAAGGTAGGAGAGATGCGGTAAGTGGATGGCAAGGCTAGACGGTATGACACCGGGTTATTTGTCTGAGAATCTTAAACGGACCCACGCACCTAGGACTTAGCTTGCTGGGAAGCCAAGACGGAGGTCCCTGGATGACAGCCACACCCACTGTCCAGGAGCGACTGGTCCCCTCTCCGGTGACGGTCAGCCTGCTCTCTGACTCTTCGCACTGCTCGTTGGAGGTGTCACGTGAGCATTGTTCCAGGTCTCTCACTTCTCTGCAACCATGCGTTGACAGCCGGAAGGTCAGTTGGCTCCCCGGACCAGGGGAACAGAGGGGGTTGGTAACCTAGCACACATTGGAAAGGGGTAAGACCTGTAGAGGGTTTGAGCAAGGAGTTCTGGGCGTATTCTGGCCCACATGAGGAAACGGCTCCAGTCTTGCTGGTTCTGATGACAGTAGGTGCGCAGAAAGCGTGTGAGTTCCTGGTTGCCTCTCGACCTGTCCATTAGCCTGTGGATGATAACCGGAAGTTAAGCTGACATTGATGTTAAGCCGCCCGCATAACGCCTTCCAGACCCGAGAGGTGAATTGAGGTCCCCGGTCCGAAACTATATCCTCAGGTAGCCCATAAAGTCGGAAAACCTGCTGTACCAAGGCCTCCGCTGTTTCTAACGCTGTCGGCAGTTTGGCCAAGGGGATGAACCTGCAGGCCTTGGAGAAACGGTCAACCACGGTCAGAATGGTCGTGAAGTTCTGGGAGAGGGGTAGATCTGTGACAAAGTCAATGGCAATATGTGACCAGGGACGCTGTGGGATGGGTAGTGGTTGAAGTAGTCCTGCTGGTTTCTGATGAGAGGATTTGACAATGTTGCACGTGGACGCATTGATGTACGTAAGGTGATGACATCGGCCTGGAGCGTAGGCCACCAGAAACGGTTGGTCACAAGGTGGGTAGTAGCCGTGATCCCAGGATGTCGCGTTAGGAGTGTTGTGCACCCATTGTAACACTCGTTTCCGGAGGCTGGGTGGCACGAAGGTGCGATCCGGAGGGCATTCAGGCGGTGAAGATTCCTCCTCTGAGCTGCGGAAATCTCAGTCATTATGTCCCATTGTACCGGGCGAGAACCAGTGTCGTGGGAATGATGGGATCTGACGTGGATGGACTTGAGGGACTGTCAAACTGTCGGGACAGAGCGTCGGCCTTGCCATTCTTCGAGCCTGGGCGATACGTGACCCTGAAGTCGAATCTGGTGAAGAATAGCGACCACCTGGCCTGTCTGGGATTCAGTCGCTTGGCGGCCTTAATGTATTCCAGGTTACGGTGGTCAGTCAAAACCGTGAACGGCGACGAGCTCCTCCAACCAATGCCGCCATTCCTCGGCGACCTTCATGGCAAGGAGTTCCTATCACCCACATCATAATTCCGTTCCGCAGAGGTGAGCTTTCGGGACTGGTAAGCACACGGGAATAGCTTGGCTGGGTTACCATGACGTTGTGACAGAACGGCCCCGATTCCTGTATTGGAAGCGTCTACCTCCACAATGAACTCCCGCTCGGGATCTGGCTGGTGCAAGATGGGGGCCGTGGTGAATCTCTCCTTGAGTTGCTTGAATGCTGCCAGACTCTCAGATGTCCACTGTAACCGTTGCCCTCCACCCTGAAGAAGAGACGTGAGTGGCGCTGCTGTGATGCTGAAGTTCCTGATAAACCGACGGTAGAAGTTGGCGGCCCAGGAAACGCTGTAACTCCTTTACCTTGGTGGGTTGTGGCCAGTTGACCACTGCCTCTACCTTGCTGTTGTCCATGGTCACTTCCTTGGCGCTGATAATGTATCCCAAGAAGGAGATCCGTGTCTGATGGAACTCGCACTTCTGGATCTTGGCGTATAAGTGGTTATCAATCAGACGTTGAAGTACAGCTCTAACATCCTGTACGTGGGTCTCGAGTGTCTCGAATAGATCAGGATGTCGTCGATATAGACAATGAGCTTCTGGTTCAGCATGTCTCGGAAGATCTCGCTGACAAATGATTGGAACACTGAGGGACTGTTGGCGCAGCCCAACGGCATCACTAGATACTCATAGTGCCCGGTGGTGGTGGAGAATGCCGTTTTCCACTCGCCCCCATCCTTGATCCGAATCAGATTATACGCATTGCGCAGGTCCAACTTGGTGAAGAACCTGGCAGTACGGAGCTGTTCGAGGGCGGCTGGAACTAATGGCAATGGGTAGCGAAACTTTACGGTGATCTCAAGTTGAGGCTGCGATAGTCGATACAGGGACGTAGTCCTCCGCCCTTCTTCTTCACGAAGAAGAATCCGGCTGAAGCAGGAGAGATGGATGTACGGATGAAACCCTTGGAAAGTGCCTCCCTATATAGCTCTTCATGGCGCCGGATTCGGGTTGTGAGAGAGGAAATATTCTTTCTCGTGTGGGAGAGGTTCCTGGAATGAGATCTATAGCGCAGTCACCGGGCCTGTGAGGTGGAAGCTGAGTAGCCCTACTCTCACTGAACGCCAGAGCAAGGTCATGGTACTCCACGGAATCTTCTGTAGATCTGGGTTCTCGGACTGAGTAGGAGTGGGAGTGGTCCTAGTCAGGGTGCAGGCAGTTCTCCTGGCAGGTCTTGGACCACTGGACTATCTGTTTCTCAGTCCATGAAATGGTTGGGTTATGCTTCACCAGCCACGGCATACCTAGGATGATGGGGTGTTGTGGGGATTCAATGGTGAGCAGCTGGATCGTCTCGGTGTGCAGGGTGCTAGTACTGAGGGTGATTTCTTGTGAGATGTATTGGATCTTCCCGGTGCCCAAGGGACGCCCGTCTAACGCTTCCACCGCTAACCGGGATTGACATGGGAGGAGAGAAATATGATGAGCTTTGGCAAATGACTGATCAATGAAATTTCCCGCTGCTCCTGAATCTATCAAAGCAGTGGTATTTATACTTTCTTCACCAAAGTGCAGGGTTACGGCTAGTTCAAATGATCTAGAAGAATAGGAGTTGGCACTCACCCTAGCAGAGTCTTGGGATGTGGGTCTGTTTGGACATGTCGCCCTCATGTGGCCAGATCCTCCACAATACAGGCATAGACGATGACGTAATCTTCTCTCCTCTCTTCGGCCGTGAGTCGAGTGTAGCCGATCTGCATCGGTTCAGCTTCGTGACTAGCGGAGGCAGCTTCGCAACGCGATACAGCTGGGGCACACGCCGAGCTCGCATCAGATTATCGAGGCTAATTGTTAAGTCCATGAATTGGCTAAGTGATTTCCCATCCTCCCGACATGCTAGCTCCGCTTTGTAGACCCGTGTTAAGTCCCCTGCGATAGAGTAACTTCAACGGAGCCTCCTCCCAACCAGTTTGTGCAGCCAGGGTGCGGAAGGAAAGGGTGTAATCGGCAGCGGTAGATTCCCCTGGTGTAGAGAAAGTAACAGCTCGCCCGGCTCCTTTCCGCCGGCTGGATGCTCGAACACCTCTCTGAACTGGCGCCAAAGCAGTCATATGAGGGGAATGACAGGTGTCCACCCTCCCATAGCGCAGTCGCCCAATCCAGTGCTCCTACCGGTCAGCAACGAACACACGAAGGATACTCGGCTGTCGCCGGTGGGATATAGGCAGGTTGTTGGTCGATAAACAGAGAGCACTGCAGGAGAAACCCTTTACATCTCGCCGCTGAACCATCATATTTCTCCGGCAGGGACAGACGCGGAGAGCCAGACGGAGTACTCACACTCTGAATCGGAGGAGCCATAGAACCAGCGGAAGAGCTGAGGTAGCGATCGGAGTGGTGAGTGTCTGTACGGATCTCACTAGCTCCTCGGTCAGCGAAGTGAGTTTCTCCAGCTGTTGCTGGTGGGTGGCCAGCATAGAGGCTTGAGATGATACCTCGGACGTAAGCCGATACATGGCTGCTGGATCCTGTATAGGCGAAGTCTTCTGTAACAATGAGCCAGAGACGCTCGGATCCATGTGCAGTTTACTTTAATCAAGGAAGGTCAGACAGGCAAAACTCAGAGAACAGCGTAAGGGTGTCAGAGGGAATCCAGAGACAGAGTCGGTATCAGGCGAGGTCGGGCAGGCGGTAGACGGGTAATCAGGAATCAAAACACAGTCCGAGGTCAAAAACAGGGAATCAGTCACAGGATCAAAAAGAGTGCTCAGAAATGACTAGCCGGGCAGTGCAAGACTTTCAAGCATTGGTGCCTGGAGAGGGAATATATAGGGAGAGAAGTGGATGCAGCTGTGCAGCTAATTAGGCCTAGGTACGGGGCAGATGGGAAGTGTAGTTAATACTCTGGTGATGGTGTTCTTTGGTGGTCGGAGAGAGCCACAGAGGTGCGATCCATGACACAGCCAGAGAATTGTTGAGCAACATTAGCCAACTTAACTGATCAAATAATTGAGTTTATGGTGTGGAAATTAGCTGGCTAATAAAGTCAGACAGCTAACATTAGCAAGCTAACGTTACAACATCATATGAGCTAACGTTAACGTTAGTAACCTAACCAATTCGCTATAGTATTAACTGGTATACGACTCCTTGCCGTTCAAGTTATAACGCGTTAGTTGCTTACTGGATCCTGGCAATCTGTGTGAAATGTTTTCCCTCTACAGTATGTGGTTAATTTTCAGAATGAGAGAATTAGATGAAAATGAGGTGTTGCTTGTTAAACAAGTGCATTCAGCGATCAAGTGTAGCTGGAGCTGGGCCTGGCTTAAGCTGGATGCCACTATAGAGGTGAGATAAAAGGAACACCACACACTTTCCCTCTTTCTCACTTTTTCAATACAGTGGATAAAAAGGAGTATGCCAGGTGTACTCTCTGCCTGAAAGAGATCAGTTATGCCAACAAAGGGTATCATGCTCTGCTGGCACATTGTAGAACAGATGTCCACAGGCAGAAAGTGTACAATTGTAATAATGTGCAGTGTAGCCCAACGATTTTGCTTATGTTGTGTTTAACTTGACAGTAACACGTGTGTGAGGGAGGGGAGATTAGTAAACATTTTACTCAGTGAACATTATTTTTGCACGCATATTGTTGTTTGGTGCTGACAGAGATGGACGCCTCGCTTCGCGTTCTCAGGAAACTATGCAGTATTTTTTTTGTTTTACGTATTATTTCTTACACTGTTACCCCAGGAAATCTTAAGTCTTATTACATACAGCCGGGAAGAACTTTTGGATATAAGAGAAACGTCAACTCCCGAAGCGGATCCTCTGTTTGGACCACCACCCAGGACAATGGATCGGATCCCAATAGGCGACCCAAAACAACGGCACCGCGGAAGGCGCAGACGGAGCGGTCTTCTGGTCAGGCTCCGTAGACGGGCACATCGTCCACCGCTCCCGAGTATACTACTAGCCAATGTCCAATCTCTTGACATCAAGGTAGATGAAATTTGAGCAAAGGTTGCCTTCCAGAGAGACATCAGAGATTGTAACGTTCTTTGTTTCACGGAAACATGGCTGACTCGGGATACGTTATCAGAGTCGGTACAGCCACCCGGTTTCTTCACGCATCGCGCAGACGGAAACAAACATCTCTCTGGTAAGAAGAAGGGCGGGGGTGTATGCCTTATGATTAATGAGTCGTGGTGTGATCATAACATACAGGAACTCAAGTCCTTTTGTTCACCTGACCTAGAATTCCTTACGATCAAATGCCGACCGCATTATCTACCAAGAGAATTCTCTTCGATTATAATCACAGCCGTATATATCCCCCCCTCAATCAGACACCTCGACGGCCCTGAAAGAACTTCATTGGACTCTAGGTAAACTGGAAACCACATATCCTGAGGCTGCATTTATTGTAGCTGGGGATTTTAACAAGGCTAATCTGAAAACAAGGCTCCCTAAATTTTATCAGCATATCGAATGCGCTGGTAAAACCCTGGATCATTACTACTCTAATTTCCGCGACGCATACAAAGCCCTCCCTCGCCCTATTTTCGGGCAAATCTGACCACGACTCCATTTTGTTGCTCCCAGCCTATAGACAGAAACTAAAACAGGAAACGCCCGTGCTCAGGTCTGTTCAACGATGGTCCGACCAATCTGATTCCACGCTTAAAGATTGCTTCGATCACGTGGATTGGGATGTGTTCCAGATAGCATTGGACAATAACATTGATGTATACGCTGATTCGGTGAGCGAGTTTATTAGCAAGTGCATCGGTGATGTGGTACCCACGGTGACTACTAAAACATTCCCCAACCAGAAACCGTGGATTGATGGCAGCATTCACGCACAACTGAAAGTGAGAACCACTGCTTTTAATCATGGCAAGGCGACCGGAAACATGACCGAATACAAACAGTGTAGCTATTCCCTCCGCAAGACAATCAAACAAGCTAAGCGTCAGTATAGAGACAAAGTAGAGTCACAATTCAACGGCTCAGACACGAGACGTATGTGGCAGGGTTTACAGTCAATCACGGACTACAAAAAGAAAACCAGCCCAGTCGCGGACACCGATGTCTTGCTCCCAGACAAACTAAACAACCTCTTTGCTCGCTTTGAGGACAATACAGTGCCACTGACACGGCCCACTACCAAAACCTGCGGGCTCTCCTTCACCGCAGCCAATGTGAGTAAAACATTTAAACGTGTTAACCATCGCAAGGCTGCTGGCCCAGATGGCATCCCTAGCCGCGTCCTCAGAGCATGCGCAGACCAGCTGGCTGGTGTGTTTACGGACATATTCAATCAATCCCTATCCCGGTCTGCTGTTCCCACATGCTTCAAGAGGGCCACCATTGTTCCTGTACCCAAGAAGGGAACGATAACTGAACTAAATGACTATCGCCCCGTAGCATTCACTTCTGTCATCATGAAGTGCTTTGAGAGACTAGTCAATGATCATTTCACCTCCACCCTACCTGACACCCTAGACCCACTCCAATTTGCTTACCGCCCCAATAGGTCCACAGACGACACAATCGCAACCACACTGCACACTGCCCTAACCCATCTAGACAAGAGGAATACCTATGTGAGAAACCTGTTCATCGATTACAGCTCAGCATTTAACACCATAGTACCCTCCAAACTCGTCATTAAGCTCGAGACCCTAGGTCTCGACCCCGCCCTGTGCAACTGGGTCCTGAACTTTCTGATGGGCCGCCCCCAGGTGGTGAGGGTAGGAAACAACATCTCCACCCCGCTGATCCTCAACACTAGGGCCCCACAAGGGTGCGTTCTCAGCCCTCTCCTGTACTCCCTGTTCACCCATGACTGCGTGGCCATGCACGCCTCCAACTCAATCATCAAGTTTGCAGACGACACTACAGTGGTAGGCTTGATTACCAACAACGACGAGACGGCCTACAGGGAGGAGGTGAGGGCCCTCGGAGTGTGGTGTCAGGAACATAACCTCACACTCAACGTCAACAAAACAAAGGAGATGATCGTGGACTTCAGGAAACAGGAGAGTGAGCACCCCCCTATCCACATCGACGGGACAGTAGTGGAGAAAGTGGAAGTCCTCGACGTACACATCAATGACAAACTGAAATTGTCCACCCACACAGACAGCGTGATGAAGAAGGCGCAACAGCGCCTCTTCAAACTCAGGAGGCTGAAGAAATTTGGCTTGTCACCAAAAACACTCACAAACTTTTACAGATGCACAATCTAGAGCATCCTGTCGGGCTGTATCACCGCCTGGTACGGCAACTGCTCCGCCCACAACCGTAAGGCTCTCCAGAGGGTAGTGCACAACGCATCACCGGGGGGAAAACTACCTGCCCTCCAGGACACCTACACCACCCGATGTCACAGGAAGGCCAAAGATAATGAAGGACAACAACCACCCAAGCCACTGCCTGTTCACCCCGCTATCATCCAGAAGGCGAGGTCAGTACAGGTGCATCAAAGCTGGGACCGAGAGACTGAAAAACAGCTTCTATCTCAAGGCCATCAGACTGTTAAACAGCCATCACTAACATTGAGTGGCTGCTGCCAACATACATACTCAATATCTAGCCACTTTAATAATTAATAATTGGATGTAATAAATGTATCACTAGTCACTTAACAATGCCACTTTATATAATGTTTACTGATCTCATATGTATGTACTGTACTCTATACCATCTACTGCATCTTGCCTATGCCGTTCGGCCATTGCTCATCCATATATTTATATGTACATATTCTTAATCATTCCTTTACACTTGTGTGTATAAGGTAGTTGTTGTGAAATTGTTAGTTTACCTATTAGATATTACTGCACGGTCGGCACTATAAGCACAAGCATTTCGCTACACTCGCATTAACATCTGCTAACCATGTGTATGTGACCAATACATTTTGATTTGATTTGATGTAGCCTTGTGCACTTGATTGATGTCTACTATAGTGGCCACTATAATAGAACAAAAATAGAATGCCTGTTTGTTTAATTCTATTTCTACTTTCAGATGTTTTTTTTGCCAAGTGCAATATTTAGATGTAAGTGTGTGGTCACAAGTGTTCTATTATAAAGGCTGTCATGGCTAACTTCAATATTAGTGTATTGTTTTTTCTCAAGACTTGAGTGTAATTTGCAGTAAAGTCTAGGCAACAAATAACATTGCTTAACATTTTTTAGCTGTGAGTTTGGTTCACATTAACCACTTTTCATTTTTCACATAGGCTGATCATGTAGATCATATTCTTTGTTGTTTAATTAGTTAAAACCTGCATTTCCCCCTAGCAGGGGGAAAGTGTCACGTTTTTAGGCCCCCACCAGTTTGCATCCCTGCACATCACTGTACTCTGTACTCCTCTGTAACCTGGTCATCTCTGTACACCAACTACAACACTTCTCTTGCCAATTTGCCTGGACCCTTTGTCGACACGGAGCCCCGCCGATCCATCACGACTGGTCTGCTGACGTAACTCGGCCGATGTGCTCTCAACCGGCCTCTGCCTCGTGGATGTTTGGTGATGATCCATCTGCTAGCCCCGGCCTGCTAGCTCCCTGAATGCCGTGTCTCCCGCTCGCTCAACGTAGTAATCGACTACCGAACTGTTCCCTGTTTCATCTAGTGCTGCTCTTTGGACCCTATGATCACTCGGCTACACAGCCGATGCCTGCTGGACTGTCCATTAACACGAACCGGAACCCCCAACAGAAGCTAGCCAGCTAACTAGCTACTAGTCAGTTGGCCACTGCTAGCGGTTATCAGCTAACCTTAGCCCGGTCAACTCCTGCCAGTCTGCACATCGCGATTCAACCCAGAGCATACCGGACTGCTTTTTCTCCACCAAATCTCCATATCTCCGGATTCCTACCGCAAGCTCTTAACCCTTTCACCTGGATTAGCGCAGCTGGCTAGCTGCTATCCGAGTCGGAGCCCCGCCGATCCATCACGACTGGTCTACGGACGTAATCCGCCCGAGGGGGTTTCAACAGGCTCCTCCGTCGCTGCGTCCCCTGAAGGCCCATCCGCTAGTCTGCTAGCCGTGGCCCGCTAGCTGTCTAGAGCATATTGGACTGTTAGCTGAAGAGGTCCATCAGCCAATTTCTTGGGCTACAATACCTATTTTTCCAATTGGCCTGGACCCTTTTACTGCCGACACGGAGCCCTGCCAATCCATCACGACTGGTCTGCCGACGTAACCGTCCGAAGGGGCTACAACAGACTCTTCCGTTGCGACGTCCCCCTAAGGCCCTTCTGCTAGCCCCGGCCCGCTAGCTGTCTGAATCGCCGTGTCTCCAGCTCGTCTAGCTACTCACTGGTCCCTATGATCACTCGGCTACGCATGCCCCTCCCTAATGTCAATATGCCTTGTCCATTGCTGTTTTGGTTAGTGATTATTGTCTTATTTCACTGTAGAGCCTCCAGCCCTGCTCAATATGCCTCAATATGCCCTTTTGTTCCACCTTCCACACATGCGGTGACCTCACCTGGTTTAATTGGTGTTTCTAGAGACAAAACCTCTCTCATCGTCACTCAATGCCTAGGTTTACCTCCACTACTCACATCCTACCATACCCTTGTCTGTACATTATGCCTTGAATCTATTCTTCCGCGCCCAGAAACCTGCTCCTTTTACTCTCTGTTCCGAAAGCACTAGACGACCAGTTCTTATAGCCTTTAGCCGTACCCTTATCCTACTCCTCCACTGTTCCTCTGGTGATGTAGAGGCTAATCCAGGCCCTGCAGCGCCTAGCTCTACTCCCATTCCCCAGGCGCTCTCATTTGTTGACTTCTGTAACTGTAAAAGCCTTGGTTTCATGCATGTTAACATTAGAAGCCTCCTCCCTAAGTTTGTTTTATTCACTGCTTTAGCACACTCTGCCAACCCGGATGTCCTAGCCGTGTCTGAATCCTAGCTTAGGAAGGCCACCAAAAATCCTGACATTTCTATCCCTAACTATAACATTTTCCGACAAGATAGAACTGCCAAAGGGGGCGAAGTTGCAATCTACTGCAGAGTTCTGTCATACTATCCAGGTCTATGCCCAAACAATTCGAGCTTCTACTTCTAAAAATCCACCTTTCCAGAAACAAGTCTCTCACCGTTGCCGCTTGTTATAGACCACCTTCAGCCCCCAGCTATGCCCTGGACACCATATGTGAATTAATTGCCCCCCATCTATTTTCAGATGGGGTGCAATTTAGGTCACCTGTTAGGTGACCTAAACTGGGACATGCTTAACACCCTGGCCGTCCTACAATCTAAGCTAGATGCCCTCAATCTCACACAAATTATCAATGAACCTACCAGGTACAACCCCAAATCCGAAAAACACGGGCACCCTCATAGATATCATCCTGACCAACCTGCTCTCTAAATACACCTCTGCTGTCTTCAACCAGGATCTCAGCGATCACTGCCTCATTGCCTGTGTCCGTAATGGGTCTGCGGTCAAACAACCACCCATCATCACTGTCAAAAACTCCCTAAAACACTTCAGCGAGCAGGCCTTTCTAATCGACCTGGCCCAGGAATCTTGTAAGGATGTTGACCTCATTCCGTCAGTAGAGGATGCCTGGTTATTCTTTATAAGTGCTTTCCTCGCCATCTTAAATAAGCATGCCCCATTCCAAAAATGTAGAACCAGGAACAGATACAGCCCTTGGTTCACTCCAGACCTGACTGCCCTTGACCAGCACAAAAACATCCTGTGGCGTACCGCATTAGCATCAAATAGCCCCGCGATATGCAACTTTTCAAGAAAGTTAGGAACTAATATACACTGGCAGTTAGGAAAGCAAAGGCTAGCTTTTTCAAACAGAAATTTGCATCCTGTAGCACAAACTCCCAAATGTTATGGGACACTGTAAAGTCCATGGAGAATAAGAGCACCTCCTCCCAGCTGCCCACTGCACTGAGGCTAGGAAACACTGTCACCACCGATAAATCCACGATAAATGAGAATTTCAATTTCAAGTATTTTTCTACAGCTAGCCATGCTTTACACCTGGCTACCCCTACCCCGGTCAACAGCCCTGCACCCCCCACAGCAACTTGCCCAAGTCTCCCCCATTTCGCATTCACCCAAATCCAGGCAGCCCCCCACACCACTCTGTTTCAGAGGGGTTGGGTTAAATGCGGAAAACACATTTCAGTTGAAGGCATTTGATTGTACAACTGACTAATAATGGTGACTTTGACTTTGATGTTCTGAAAGAGTTGCAAAATCTGGACCCCTAACAAATCGTCTGGGCTAGACAATCTGGACCGTCTGTTTCTAAAATTATCCGTCGCAATTGTTGCAACCCCTATTACTAGCCTGTTCAACCTCACTTTCGTATCGTCTGAGATCTCCAAAGATTGGAAAGCTGATGCGGTCATCCCCCTCTTCAAAGGGGGAGACACTCTAGACCCAAACTGTTACAGACCTATATCTATCCTTCCCTGCTTTTCTAAGGTCTTCGAAAGCCAAGTTAACAAACAGATCTGTCACGACTTCCACCGAAGTCGCCTCCTCTCCTTGTTTGGGCGGCGTTCGGCGGTCGACGTCACCGGCTTTCTAGCCATCGCCGCTCAGTTATAATTTTGTTTCTTTTGCTTTTGTCTTGTTCACCTTGCACCTGGTTTGTATTCCAGTGATTGCGGCATGTATTTATTTCCGGTGATTATGTCATGTCATTGTGTGGAATTGATCATTGTTGCATGTGTGTGTAGTACAGGCTCCTTTCTCCGGGTAACGTTTGTTAACCCGTATTTGTATTTCTGTGCTCTTGTTGGACTGTGTTTATGTCGTAGCGCTAGACACATATTTAGTGGCCTAGAATATTGACGCGTTGTTGCGTTCTTTCTTTTGTTTGTTGTGCCATTAAAGTGTGCGCCTTTACGACACCTTCCGCTCTCCTGCACCTGATATCACCCCAGTAGCGCACACCGTGACAAGATCACCGACCATTTCGATTCCCACACCATACCTAAGTGTCTGGTTAGACTGTAAACTCTCCTTCCAGACTCACATTAAGCATCTCCAATCCAAAATTAAATCTAGAATCGGCTTCCTATTTCGCAACAAAGCATCCTTCACTCATGCTGCCAAACATACCCTCGTAAAACTGACTATCTGCCTATTTATTGCCTTACCTCCCTAATCTTACCTCATTTGCACACACTGTATATAGATTTTTTTTCTGTTGTGTTATTGACTGTATGTTTGTTTATTCCATTTGTAACTCGTTGTTGTTCGTGTCACTGCTTTTCTTTAGTTGTAAATGAGAACTTGTTCTCAACTGGCCTACCTGGTTAAATAAAGGTGAAATAAAATTAAAAAAAAAAAAAAATCCCCATCGCAAGACCCACTAGTTAATGCTTATTTATAAAACCCTCTTAGGCCTCACTCCCCCTTCCCCCTATCTGAGATATCTACTGCAGCCCTCATCCTCCACATACAACACCAGTTCTGCCAGTCACATTCTGTTAAAGGTCCCCAAAGCACACACATCCCTGGGTCGCTCCTCTTTTCATTTCACTGCAGCTAGCGACTGGAACGAGCTGCATCAAACACTCAAACTGGACAGTTTTATCTCAATTGTATTTTTAATTTTTTTTATTTAACCTTTATTTATACAGGTTTTTCTCATTGAGATAACATCTCTTTTCCAAGAGAGACCTGGTCCAACAGCAGCAGGGGGAACAACGTTTCAGACAAAACAACTTACATACACTAATACTACATTAAACAAAACTATAAACACACATACAGTACAACAAAAACATTTTACGTCTTGACTAAAAACAGCTGGCCTAAAAACAATTACACTTTTCTATGATATATACATCGATCAAGTGTTTAAACTCCACCAACGAAACTAGATCATCAAATTTTATGTTCAGGAGAGAATTCCAGGACCACGGAGCTGAGTAACTAAAACTATTTCTACCATGCCCTGTTCTAATTTTTGATACTGTTAGAAGCAAATGAGAATGGGACCGTAAATGATATTTATTTACTGACCTGACTAAAAAAGAACAGAGATAAAATGGCATTTTACCCAATATGGCCTTATAAATCAGTGTATACCAGTGTTTAAGCCCTACGCAAGGTCAATGACGACCAGCCAACAGCACTGTAGAGTTCACAATGATGTGTTAGACGTTTTTGATTTGTAATGAACCTGAGGGCTGCATGATACACTGAATCAAGTGCTCTCAGGGTAGTGGCTGAGGCCTGCATATATATAACATCACTAAAATCTAAAACCGCCAGTAATGTACATCGTACCAGCTCCTTCCTGGCCTCAAAAGAAAAACAAGCCTTATGCCGGTAATAAAAACCTATTTTCAGCTTGAGCTTCCTTATCATGTTCTCTACATGCACAGTGAAGCTCAGCTTATCATCAACCCACACACCCAAATATTTGTACACTTTAACTTGCTCTATAGTATGTCCAGCTGTCACGTTCAGGCCTGATATTTATAGGCTGGCGTGTTTTAGTTTCGTTTTGGTGTAGGTTTTTTTTGTTCTAGATGTTGTGTTTCTATGTTGGGGTAATGGTTCCCAATTAGAGGCAGCTGAGTGTCGTTACCTCTAATTGGGAACCATATATATGTTTGTAGTTTTCAGAGGTGTTTTGTGGGTTATTGTTTGTGCATAGCTTGTGGTGTGTTTAGTTATGGTCAGCATCACGATTGTCGTTTAGATTTAGTTATTTTCCCAGTTATGTTCGTCTTAAATAAAACGTATACTAGAAGCATTGCTGTGTCTTGGTCTGTCACTTCAGGAGATCGTGACACCAGCCAATGTAGCAATGACATGATTAGTAACATGCCTGGCATTTGAAAATACCATGCATTTTGTTTTACCCAAATTTAGAACCAGCTTTAAATCATACAGATTCTGTTGTATGATATTAAATGCTCTTTGGACATTTTCAAAAGCTAAAGATAAACTACTACCACTTGAATAAAGAACAGTATCATCTGCATAAAAATGAGATAAGATCCCCAATGTTGTTGATATACAAAATGAACAACAGTGGGCCCAAAATAGAACCTTGCGGAACACCTGAGCACACCTCTATGGACTCAGATTTACAACCATCCGCCATTACACATTGTGTACGATTTGATAGGTAATTTATAAACCAATCTAGAGCCTGACCAGTAATTCCACAACATTTTAACCTTTGCACTAACACAGCATGTTTCACGGTGTCAAAAGCCTTTGACAAATCAATAAAAACAGACACACAATGTAACTTCTTATCAAGAGCACAGTGAATGTCATTTAAAACCTTCAATGTTGCTGAAACATTCAAAGACTCAATCATGGACACTCTTACTGACAGTTGTGGCTGCTTTGTGTGATGTATTGTTGTCTCTACCTTCTTGCCCTCTGTGCTGTTGTCTGTGCCCAATAATGTTTGTACCATGTTTTGTGCTGCTACCATGTTGTGCTGCTACAATGCTGTTGTTATGTTGTGTTGCTACCATGCTGTGTTGTCATGTGTTGCTGCCTTGCTAAGTTGTTGTCTTAGTTCTCTCTTTATGTAGTGTTGCGTTGTCTCTCGTTGTGATGTGTGTTTTGTCCTATATTTATATAGTTTTTATTTTTAATCCCAGGCCCCCGTCCCCGCAGGAGGCCTTTTACCTTTTGGTAGGCCATCATTGTAAATAAGAATTTGTTTTTAACTGACTTGCCTAGTTAAATAAATAGAATAAATAAATACTATTTTTATCTCAAAGTGTATATGATACACTTCCAACACACATTTTTATACCATTCTGGTCTTGACTTTGTTTATCACTCGGAGGTGGTTTAGGCAATTGTTCAGTGAATTATGCTTGTGTTATTTTGCCAAACTAATGCCTAGGCTTTAGCTCAACGGACTTACACAGTTATGTTTTACACTAACGACCTGGGTTTATACCCAGTTGGACTTTTCCCTCTTCCCTCGCTTCTATTCCACATTTTGTCCACTATGGGAGAATCTCAATTGCTCCTCGCGTCCTCTCTCCTTGCTTCCTTCTCAAAACCCATTGGAGGAGAAGGTCAGAGGGGCGGGACCTCTGGATTTCTCATCTCCTTTTGAGAAGGAGGTGAGAAGAAAGGACGCGAGGAGTATGCCATTGAGATTATCCCTATATTTAATACCGGTCTCTTCTTTGTCACCATTCTTATCATTTCACTAATGATGATACTGTTTGACTACACGGAGGCCCCTCTCGTTCACCCCATTCTGTCCACCACTATATATTTTCATATCCTACTCTACAGAACACACACACACACAGACAATTGAACATTGCTGTGTCGTCATCCCTGGAATTGAATCACAAGAACTACGAAACATGAAGTGTCAGCGTCTTTGAAAGTCTAGCATAGATCAGGGGTGTTTGTCTTCGTGTATCTTTTCTTGAAAGTCTTGAACGTCAGCTGGTTAGTTGCCGTAAGGCTTTGAGTCTCTGGCTCTAGTGATCCACGATGGATGCTGAAGATGACTGATATCCTTGGGCAATCACACTACGTCTCTCCCTGTATCGTCCAGTAGCGGTCTTTACATCCGGCTCAATGGTTTCACTCTCGGCTCATCACTCTCCCTCGGTGGGTTGGCATTTCGATCACTAGTCTCTTCAGAAGCAAGTGTGTCTCTGCAATGACTGTAAGTACCATTGTTTGCTATTTTTGGCATGGGTAATAGGTATGTGATTGCATGGCATGTCAGAATTACATTATATGGCTCCATGATACTCGCATGGTAATTTGATCGTTTACTGATTGTTCTCTGTCTTTGAGTAACACTGTCGTAGCAACACTATATCGGTCCTCTGTGAGCCATCACTCTGAAGGGATGTTTACATACAGTATGTTCAGATGGAGATCCGGTCAGCTTTTTGCCTCTCTCTCAACATCACATTAGATGTAATCACGTATGGGAGGCTATATGTGAACGACGCATAATGACACACAAATGACATCAGAGCCTAGTGTAGACCTTTGCTGTGTTGCCTCATGAGAACATTTGCATACCAAAAGCACTCCTTTATCCATCTTCACCCTCTTCCTCTCAGGAAAATGGAGGAAAGGATGGAGATAAGAATTGACCTCTATCCCAGGCCTGCCTCAGGCCCCAACCAAGAATTCAGCCCCTCCCCCATGCTTGAACCGGGCTCTTTCCACAGTCAGGGTAATTTAATGGAGGACTTTGACATGGATGTAGAGGACGAGGAAGAGGGCTACAGGAAGAAGGTCACAGAGCAGTGGTGCGAGTGCAACAAAGATGCATGTGAGGAGATGGAGGAAGGAAGAAGAGGAAAGGGCAGAGGCAGGATGGTTAACAGTCTGAGTTGGGCTGAGGAGCTGCAGGACATTCTCATTCCTGTGGCTGAGGCTGACTGTCAAAGGAGAATAAGCAGATCATTCGACATCATTGTAAGTGCTCTCTCTCTCTCTCTCTCTTTCTCTCTGTGTTATGATGGTGGTGATGAAAGGTGGAGAGTGTGTGTGTGTGTGTGTGTGTGTGTACGGATTGTCCAGTTGATGGCACTGTTTTTCTTTTAATCCCTTCCACTCCAACACAGACTGAATATAACACAGCATACCTCAGCCAGCCAGTGATAGAATAGAGTAAGCAATTACCTGGAAACTGATCCATCCTTTGACCAATCAGAGGTCATGTGATGAGGTGAGGAAGTGGGGTACCATTAAAGAGTGTTGTGACACATCTATCCCGTCACTGGGTTTCAGTTGTACCATGTGGACTAGTATTTCCTCTCCAACTCTTTTCTAGTCACAGTATGTCGCTAATAGATGAAGGGAAGTGATGGAGTATGACTCATAGGTTAATTAGTTTAATCAGCCACAGTGAGCCGCTGCTGCATGGTGACACAGCAGCCTCCGTGTGTGTGTTGTGTGTGTGCATGCGTGTTTGCCTTCTATGTGTCTTATGACTCACCACACAAGGAATGATGGTCAAGAAAAAAGGACAATTCTCCAGGCGGAAAACAACCAAAGTGTACACTCAAAAACATACTGGAGCAGTCAAAGGTTTTTCTTTATTTTTACTATTTTCTACATTGTAGAATAACAGTGAAGACATCATGAAATAACACATATGGAATCATGTAGTAACTAAAAAAGTTTATATTTTATATTTGAGACTCTTCAAAGTAGCCACTAAGCGCAAACCAGATGGGATGGCTTATCGCTGCAGAATGCTGTGGTAGCCATGCTGGTTAAGTGTGCCTTGGATTCTAAATAAATCACAGACAGTGTCACCAGCAAAGCACCCCCACACCATCACACCTCCTCCTCCAAGCTTCACGGTGGGAACCATACATGCGGAGATCATCCGTTCACCTACTCTGCGTCTCACAAAGACACGGCGGTTGGAATCAAAAATCTCAAATTTGCACTCATCAGACCAAAGGATATATTTTCATTGGTCTAATGTCCATTGCTTGTGTTTCTTGGCCAAAGCAAGTCTCTTCTTCTTATTGGTGTCCTTAGTAGTGGTTTCTTTGCAGCAAATCGTCCATAAATGCCTGATTCACACGGTCTCCTCTGAACAGTTGATGTTGAGGTGTGTCTGTTACTTGAACTCTGAAGCATTTATTTGTGCTGAAATCTGAGGTACAGTTAATTGCTGATTTCTGAGGCTGGTAACTCTAATGAACTTATACTTTGCAGCAGAGGTAATTCTGGGTCTTCCTTTCCTGTGGCGGTCCTCATGAGATCCAGTTTCATCATAGCGCTTGATGGTTTTTGCGACTGCAAAACCAGTCAATCTGGAAAGTTCTTGAAATGTTCTAGATTGACTGATCTTCATGTCTTAAAGTAATGATGGACTGTTGTTTCTCTTTGCTTATTTTAGCTATTCTTGCCATAATATGGACTTGGTCTTTTACCAAATAGGGCTAGATTCTGTAAACCAACCCTACCTTGTCACAACACAACTGATTGGCTCAAGCGCATTAAGAAGGAATGAAATTCCACAAATGAACTTTTAACAAGGCACACCTGTTAATTGAAATGCATTCCAGGTGACTACCTCATGATGCTGGTTGAGAGAATGCCAAGAGTGTACAAAGCTATCATCATGGGCAAGGGTGGCTCTTTGAAGAATCTAAAATATAACATATGTTGATTTGTTTAACACTTTTTTGGTTGCTACATGCTTCCATATGTGTTATTTCATAGTTTTGATGTCTTCACTATTATTCTACAGTGTAGAAAATAGTAAAAATAAAGAAAGACTCTTGAAGGAGTAGGTATGTCTAAACTTTTGACTGGTACTGTACATGTACGCACACAGGGCTTTAGGGGAATGTTAGGTTGATCTGTGATGCCAACATAATGAGAGCTTGGGACTAGAAGGTTATATCTACCAAAAATATGATTCTGAAATAATTGGCTTTGAAGTTCCAAGCTCTCATTGGTTTGAATGGTGTCGGAAACTTTTTTTCTTGTGTTCTTTTGAACTTAACATGAATTGGGGTATGTAGAGTACTATGTAGGTAGAGAACATTGAACAGAAGAAGGCTATGTCAATAACTCAATTTAGACAAAAATGCAGTTAGAAATGTGTAGTCCCAAACTCTCAATAATCCTGGTCAGCTCTCCTTTCACTGTTTTGCCTCCAGTGGAACAGATGGTAGCCTACATCCACATTATACAACACTCTTGCTCTTTGCATAACATCCTGATTATAATTTCAGTCTGTGACGGCAGGTTATTAGCCTGGTCTCGCCACCATTGATTTTGTTTGTCTTCCATTCACTCCCATCCTAATTCTTTATCTATCTCAACATCTCTCCTTGAATTTCTCCCTTCACATTCCTTCATCATGCCATCTTTCCATCTCACGCTCTTATCAATCATGGTGTTCCCATGGTGGAATGGAGAAATAGAAAGATAGAGGTATAGAAAGACTTGAGTCAGAAAAGGATATTCATATGATAGGTAAGATATATAAAACCTCTATGGAACTGACAATCTCTTAGAAAAAAAAATTAACTATTGGAAGCAAGACTTAAATGTCGAATATTGGCACAATATAGAGGGAATATTGGAACATAAATAACGAAATTACAGTTAACAAAAATGTACGCTTAGTTCAGTATAAATGAATGTATAGAATGTATTATAGAAGAGACAACAGCAGAGTCATGTCTTAATTGTAAAACTAACAATGACTCAATAATCCATGCCTTCTGGGAATGCTATAAAGTGTGATGTCGTTGATGTTTGTGTGCGTCTGTAAATGATTTTTTTTTTACCATTCTTTAACCAGGCAAGACAATTAAGAACAAATTCTTATTTACAATGACGGCCTACCCCGGACGACGTAGGGCCAATTGTGCACCACCCTATGGGACTTCTAATCACGGCCGGATGTGATACAGCCTGGATTCAAACCAGGGACTGTAGTGATGCCTCTTGCACTCAGATGCAGTGCCTTTGACCGCTGCGCCACTCGTGAGCCCTTTTACATGTGTATGTTTTGTAATGTAAAAAAATGTAAGAAAGAAAGAGCGAGAGAGAGAAAGAAAGAGGGGAATGGAGGATACAGAGAAAGAGAGAGATGGAGGAGCAGATAGCAGGTATAGAAAGCAGCAGCCATGCTAAACAGTCCCTCAGAGGAGAGTAGTGGAGAGCGCCTACGTCTTTCCATCAGCTGCGCAGAATCTCTCCCCTCTCCCTCTATCATCCCGCTCCCTCCCCCTCTCCCTCTTCTTCCCCCCTCCCTTCTGCATGTAGCTGAGGTATATGAGTGGGTCTCCTGGGTCTGGCTCACTGCAGTGTATGGAAGGGTAGGGCTGCTGCCTGTACAATGTGCTGAAGAATGGTGCACCAGGAGAAACGTGTTTACCAGGTGTGTGTATGTTCTTGTAGTATAATGTGTTTACATGTATTTAAATACTGTATGATAGGGTCATATAGTTATGTTAGGTTAATATAGGTATGTTAGATGAATCTGTGGGTTATGTGATTGTATCACGCCAGCGTGTGTCCGTGTGTATATTTGACAAGATTGCACGTCTATTTCCGACTACATATATTAGCCTGTAGTTTTTGGTTTGCCATCCTGTCTGTGTACGTTGTTTGGAGGTGTGCATTTCTGCGTATGTGCTGCTAGGTGTATGTGTACGTGTGAGATATGTTAGCGCTTCGCCTAGGTGGTGTATACATTTTGGTGTGTACATTTTGTACAATGCGTGAGACTTTTGAGAGTATGTTAATGTCATGCTTTTTACAGTTAAGACATTCAGTATCATATACCTAAAACATCAAACAGCGTGTGTTGTTTATGTTTCATATGGGGTGTGGTGTAGATGGTCTATCTACCCAGTGAGACAGTACCTGGCTGTGTGTAGATGGTCTATCTACCCAGTAAGACAAGTACCTGGCTGTGTGTAGATGGTCTATCTACCCAGTAAGACAGTAACTGGCTGTGTGTAGATGGTCTCTACCCAGTAAGACAGTACCTGGCTGTGTGTAGATGGTCTATCTACCCAGTAAGACAGCACCTGGCTGTGTGTAGATGGTCTATCTACCCAGTAAGACAGTACCTGGCTGTGTGTAGATGGTCTATCTACCCAGTAAGACAGCACCTGGCTGTGTGTAGATGGTCTATCTACCCAGTAAGACAGCACCTGGCTGTGTGTAGATGGTCTATCTACCCAGTAAGACAGCACCTGGCTGTGTGTAGATGGTCTATCTACCCAGTAAGACAGTACCTGGCTCGGTCTCCAGTGTGAGGAGACTAGAGTGGGTGGAGCGTTGGCTGCTCCCTCTACAATGGCAGCGTCCATCTGTGACTTATGAAGTTACATCACAGCACCATCTAATCACTGTGCGTGTGCGTGTGTGTGTGTACACACAGCTGATGTGGCACAGTCTACGAGTGGGGGTATAGTCTAAATGTGTTTGTATTTGTGTGTGTGTGTGTGTGTGTGTGTCGTCCCAAACTGTGAGTGGGCCTGAGGGATGTGGGCGCAGTCACGGACTGTAAACACAAAATCTGGAAAGGAAAATCATGTTTACTGTTGCATGATGCATTTCCATTGGATCTCTATTTGTATGGTTGCAGGAGCAGGCCTCTACGAAGAAACAATCTGTATGTTGACCTAAAAGCTATATGACACAAACAACCTGCCCAGGACACAATGTTATTTGGATGTAGTGGGTGTAGAGTACAAACAGAAAGAACAGAAAAATAGAGATACAGGTAGATCAAAAAGTGGTCCGACATGGGAGATGGGACAGACTAGGTGAAGAGAGGAAGAGGAGAGTATATGAGAGTTAAGATGACAAAATATATTAAATGCGAGGACAAAGAAAGATGAGATAAAATCAATGTGAGGTGACGGGACATTTATCTCTGTGTGTTCCGCCTGGGTGCGTTGCTCTTTCCCTTCTCTTCACGACTCACTGAGTCCGCAGTGATTTAGCATCCCAGCATTAAGTCAGACTCCGTTAAAACGCTCCATCCATCCCTTCTTCTTCATCCTCCCTCCATTCCTCCACCCATCTCTTGTCTTTGTGTGCTTGTATGACCATACCCCAACTCTACATCTCTCTATTCCCTTGGTTTAAGCAATAGTATACTATGCATTATTCGTTGTTATACTGACTATAGTTTTCACATTGTATTTAATTAGCCCACCTACTATATATTTTAATGTTGTAGGCTATATTTTAATGTTGTCCAGTCATCTTAGTTTGCTATGCCTCTTACAAATGCCAATGAATTAAAATCCTTCATCTTTATCATTGGGTTGCTGCCTGTTTTTATCAGGGTTTTTCCTTCAGGTTTATTGTGGTATTGTTGTATTATTGTACTGGGGTATTACTGGAGTATTGATCTCTTCAATATGCCTCCACCAGGCCCAGAGGAATGACAGAGAGTCCATCAGGCAGAAGCTAGCCTTTGGCAGTTTCTATGACGACGAGGAGCCAGCCATCTACACCAGCTGCAGCAAGAATGGCATTCCCTCCCGGTGGGTTTGTCTGATGGTGATAATGCATGAGTATACCTGATAGTGTGCGTGTGTTCGTGCGTGCATGAGTCTGTCTGCTTGCTTGCGCTCTTTATCTGAAATAGGTAGGTTCAATTGGAATTTTGAGTTTAATTTAGTGTGTGTTGTAGCATTACGAAATATGGGATCGCCCATAGTTTCAGGGCAGTTTTAGCTGCAGCAGTATCAGTATGCGATAATAGCGTCATACAAAAAATATTGAGTCAGTTGTGTTGTACCCTTTCCACCACTAGATGGTGTGATGCTGTGGAGCTCAGTGAGTGTTTGACGTACTTTCTAGCGGAAGAGAGCTAGGCACAGGTCTAGGATCATCATTCCTTCTGTTAAAAACTGATCAGCGTCTCTAAGGGGAGCCTCATTCTACTCTTTGAATAGAGAGCAGAGACGGTAGAGAAATGGAGACACCCCACTCCCTATTTTTTCTTTTTGGGGTGGGGCCACTGGTCTACTTATTTCCCCTGGGCAAGACATCTCACTGGCTAACGGGAGGGGACAATAACAGAGTGAACGTTATTTATAGGTTTACATGGAGAAAATCAGACCTCTCTGAAATAGAATCAGACCTCTCTGAAATAGAAATGGATGGCCCTCCCACGCGTGAAAACAAATGACCCTCCCCTATACAAAAAATAATAACCGTTTACTCTCGCTTCTTGGACTGATCAGAGCCTTAGATATGCAGTTTTAGAAGCTGTTCTTTATCCTTCTTTTGTGGGTTTGCAGACCAACCGTGGACAAGAGCATGGGTGGAAAGATCTCCTTTATAGTAAAAGCATTGCATGAATCTATCATCGTGTTTGCAGGTCCAAATAGCCTTTTATAAAAATGTCATGCAATTCTATGCCATGTTACATATTAGCTGAATCTTTTTTATTACCACACAAATTACCGACATTACAGGCTAAGAATGGACAGAGAGATAGGCCTGTGTGTTCATTTGATTATATTTCTTAATGCCAAATCAGTGTGTCGTGTTTGCAACGAAACTGTCCCTGTTTGCAAATAATTTAATCTGAGATGTCATTAGGAATCTGAGCATGGTACTTTCAAAAGTTAGGCCTATCTTTCCACCCCACACAGAGTAGGCCTACTGACGGAAAGAAATGTAAGCTTTAACTGCTGGCTAACGTTAGTCTTCTTCCGTTGCTTAACCCAACGAGGGAAGGTCACAAGTGTTCCCCTAAAAGCTGTCTGGGTTTAAACATACTCTAGGCCTGTTGTACAGAAAGTGAATACCTTAATTAATTGATAGTGACAGAATGAGATGACTTCCCAAGCAAAGTCCATGTTTTGTCTCCTCGGCTATAGAAGGTTGTAGCTCAGCCTCTGAATGTCAAAGAAACAAAACAAAATATCCCCATATGCAACTGAGTCACGTCTTTCCCGGGTAGTTTAAAGATTGTATCTAGCATAAAGCATCGCGGGCTAAAGCGCTAATCAGATCTGTTTTATTTTCTTCAAAATTAACAAGGGGTAGGCCTGTGCATTTTTAAATGTTCTTTAACTTTACAGCCCTTCACCGACACGGAGGTAGGCCATTTAATGAGTGTATGGTGGGTGGAGGAATTGACCGACAAATCTATGGATATAGCAGCTTATAGCCTAATTTAGTCTGTCAAACAGGTAGACCGACCTCATATTTCGTAAATAGGAAGAAATAGGCTCCAACACAAAGCCCTCTTGTTGTTAGTAAAGTCTAACTAAAATTAAGACGGTTTAAATGAATTATGCCTACTCAAATTTGACTACTTTCAGCACCATGAGCAGTTCATTTCGGATTCATTGTGCTGCGGCTGCTGCTTCAAGTTTCAGCACCACAATGTACGTTATTCAAATCCGGCTTATTGTGAGGTCAATAACTCTGATAAATGCATCATGGGCAAGAAACATATTGTTTTTAATCAAATCAATTATAGTAGTAGCAAGCTATCAAAGTAGTCCTCTTCATCTTCGTGCTCTCCTTCTCAAACTGAACAGAACATAGGCTATAGGCTAGTCTGCACGCAAGACTAGGCCTAAGACTAGGCCTTTTTTTAGACTAGGCCTAATCAACTATTTTTTTCGGAAGAAGCCTTTGACTCTATTCCTGAACTGCGACCGTAGGCCTACAAAGCACAGCCATTGGTTAGGCACACAAAAAGTTTTTGATCAGCAAGAGCAGAACAGGCCGGGGCTCAGGGTTGTAATGTCCAATGCAGCCTAGTTTTATTTACACCATCCTAGCAGCTATCTTAGAAATACAACTTTGCTCTGTGCTTCTCCGAGCATGCACTTCGTAGCCTATAGGCTATGGATCATTTGATTGAGACCACACTAAATAGCCTGTAGGCGCACTTGATAGTGCACATTCAGCAGAGAATCAGAGATGAGGGGCTGCATCGGGCACACATTGATATATATATTCCAATAATCAACCAATTCTAAAATACTGAGAAATATAGAATTTCCATCAATTACAATTACAAAATACTAAACACTCCCCTTGACTGAAATGTAAAAAGCGATGACCCTCGCCCATTTTCCTCCTGGTAACCATGCTGTAAATTCTGATCCATCCCTAAGTAGACCAGAGCCAGGTGTTACATCTCTAACGTGAGCATGCCAGATATTATGGAGGAACCATAAACTCACACAGGAAAAGCATGCTCACAGTATACAGAACCAAAATATAAACACAACAGTTTTGGTCCCATGTTTCATGAGCTGAAATAAAATTTCCCAGAAATATACCATACGCATAAAAAGCTAATTTCTCTCAAATTGTGTGCACAAATTTGTTTACGTCCCTGTTAGTGAGCATTTCTCCTTTGCCAAGATAATCCATCCACCTGACAGGTGTGGCATATCAAGAAGCTGATTAAACAGCATGATCAATACACAGGTGCACCTTGTGCGGGGGACAATAAAAATACACTCTAAAATGTGTAGTTTTGTCACACAACACAATGCCACAGATGTCTCAAGTTTTGAGGCAGCGTGCAATTGGCATGCTGACTGCAGGAATATCCAACAGAGCTGTTGCCAGAGAATTGGATGTTCATTTCTCTACCATAAGCTGCCTCCAACGTCGTTTTAGAGAATTTGGCAGTACGTCCAACCAGCCTCACAACCGCAGACCTATGCCCTCCCAGGCCCACCCATGGCTGCGCCCCTGCACAGTCATGTGAAATCCATAGATTAGGGCATAGTGAATTTATTTCAATTGACTGATTTCCTTATATGAACTGTAACTCAGTAAAATTGTTGAAATTGTTGCATGTAGCATTTATATTTGTGTTCATTATAATTACCAAGCCATTGAGCGAGCTACTTCCGGGCAACAACATAACCACTGGCCTAGGGGATAGGGGGACATTTGGGATTGGCCCTTTGTCTGGAAGCAGAAGATGTCTTTTTAATTTATATTCATGGCAAAGTGGTTTACCCTCCCTGAAATGAGTCATTTAGGCGGAGAAAATCCCACAGGGGGAGAAAATAAAATGTATAGAGAAAGACAGAGTGGCTTCCCGGAAAGCTGCATTGTTTTCTCCGTTTTTCATCCAGTAACAGTAACACAAGGGCTTCATTCTAAAGGGCAAGACAAGAGTCACTGACTGTAAATGGCTGAACGGGGAATCATGCAGATGTAATAAGCATACAGCACATGCACACACTGATCAATGTAATCTTCTGACACTGACTTAGCAGCTCATAGCATAGTGCAAACACACAAAAACAAATGCACAATGTCACTTCAAATGACACAAATGTCACATGCTAAAATACTGTGCATTCACACGTAACCACTGAACCCACAAACCCAAAGCATACTACACCCACACACAGTAGGTGTATGAGTATAGATACACAAGGTTACGCCAAGCCTTCAGAAACGGCAAGTCTCTCTGACGAGTGAACTTGAGTACCTACACCTACACATTTTCCTGGAAAAGGAGTTGGTGTTTATCCTAAATAAAGGGGACTGCCCCTTTTCAGTCCAGTTTAGGGAAGTGCTCATCTGTCTGTGGTCAAGCTACTAGAAATAAAGAAGTGTTGCCTCTTTCTGTCCACTGCTCCTATTGAATGTTCTCTAGTCACATGACCCTTAGTGGAGGTCAAAGTGTACCTTCCGGTACATTGTAAGGTGGAAATTCCAACGCTAACAGGCTTATAGGGGTTGAGTGCGGTTCCTATTCCAACTTTGAAGCAAGGAGTCTAGGTTTCAACCAGATTCTCACATCTTGTTTAGTGAGAGCTTCTTGAATGAATGACGTATGGACTGTTATGATGACTGAAAAGTCTTGCTTACTGAAGGTGACTGAGAGTCTGTTTGACTCGTCATCACTGGCTGAGAAATTTCAATGGTTCCAATTATTATGTCATGTTATGGGTCTGGTTGTTTCATTTACCTTTTTGTTATTGCTTGTGACGACATATGATGTTACCAAACGAAACCGCACAATGCCCAAGGTAACATAGTAAATGAAAATCCGGGACACTCAAATTAGTATGATATGTTACTGTTGGTATGGTTGCATAAGACAGAAGGTAAATACAGTGAACTTCTAGCAACCCAAAAGTTGTGTGTTTGAATCTCATCATGGACAACTTTAGCAGTTTAGCTATTTAGCAACTTACTACTGTTTTAGTTACTTTGAACTATTTAGCATGCTAGCTAACCGTTTCCCTAACCCTAACCTTAACCCTTTAACCTAACTCCTAACCCTAACCTTAACCCTTTAACCTAACTCCTAACCCTAACCCTTTAACCTAACTCCTAACCCTAACCTTAACCCTTTAACCTAACTCCTAACCCTAACCTTAACCCTTTAACCTAACTCCTAACCCTAACCTTAACCCTTTAACCTAACTCCACACCCTAACCTTAACCCTTTAACCTAACTCCTAACCCTAACCTTAACCCTTTAACCTAACTCCTAACCCTAACCTTAACCCTTTAACCTAACTCCTAACCCTAACCTTAACCCTTTAACCTAATTCCTAACCCTAACCTTAACCCTTTAACCTAACTCCTAACCCTAACCTTAACCCTTTAACCTAACTCCTAACCCTAACCTTAACCCTTTAACCTAACTCCTAACCCTAACTCCTAGTCTAGCTAATGTTAGCCACATAGCTAATGTTAGCAACAACATTTAGGGAATTCGTAAAATATCATATGTATTGCAAATTCATAACATATTGTACGAATTGTAATTCGTAACATATATAAATTGTAATTCGTAACATATTATACTTAACGGATGATGGACATCCACAAATTAATACATAACATACGAAACATAACGTATCATACTAAATGGAGGGAGACCAATTCACGTTTACTGTGTTACGTCTACCCCGAGTCCAGGTTGCACACAATCCCTTCTGCCCTCATTCACTCCCCTGTGTGGATCTGAGTGAAGGGAAAGGGGGATTCCTAGTCAGTTGTAAAACTGAATGCCTTCAACTGAAATGTGTCTTCCGCATTTAACCCAACCACTCTGAATCAGAGAGGTGCGGCGTCGCTTTCTTAATCGAAGGCTATGTTGTCGGAGGCTAACTGCCTTGTTCAAGGACAGAACGGCAGAATTTTTCACCTTTTCGGCTCGGGGATTCAAACCAGCGACCTTTCGGTTACTGGCCCAATGCTCTTCACAGCTTGGCTACCTGCCGCCTCTATGACTGGGTTACTGGTGTAAAAGCAAAGCTCCACCGCTCATGTTTTTTGAAAGTCAGACCTTAGATTAGCGAAGGACAGTGAATGAAATGCAGTCAGGATTTGTAGGGGTTTTATGGATCAGGGGTAGGGTTATATGGATCAGGGGTAGGTTTTAAATGTATCAGGGGTAGGGTTATATGGATCAGGGGTAGGGGTTATATGGATCAGGGGTAGGGTTTAAATGTATCAGGGGTAGGGTTATATGGATCAGGGGTGTGGTTAAATGGATCAGGGGTAGGTTTATATGAATCAGGGGTGGGGTTATATGGATCAGGGGTGGGGTTAAATGGAACAGGGGTGGGGTTATATGGGTCAGGGGTAGGGTTATATGGATCAGGGGTGGGGTTATATGGATCAGGGGTAGGGTTATATGGATCAGGGGCAGGGTTATATGGATCAGGGGCAGGGTTATATGGATCAGGGGTAGGGGTTATATGGATCAGGGGTGGGGTTATATGGAACAGGGGTGGGGTAATATGGATCAGGGGTGGGGTTATATGGATCAGGGGTAGGGTTATATGGATCAGGGGCAGGGTTATATGGATCAGGGGCAGGGTTATATGGATCAGGGGTAGGGGTTATATGGATCAGGGGTGGGGTTATATGGAACAGGGGTGGGGTTATATGGATCAGGGGTAGGGTTATATGGAACAGGGGTGGGGTTATATGGATCAGGGGTAGGGGTTATATGGATCAGGGGTAGGGTTATATGGATCAGGGGTGGGGTTATATGGATCAGGGGTGGGGTTATATGGATACATTTGGAATTGAGCCATTATCTCGCCCCCTTCCTTCACCTATCTGTATGCCTCTCCCTCCTGCTCGCCTTTTTTTCAGGCTGTGATTTGATTGATCTATCTTTCTCTCCCCCTCTCCTTTTCTATCTCCTCTCCCTCTCTCCCTCTCTCCCTCTCTCCCTCTCTCTCTCTCTCTCAAAGCGGTGTGAACCTGCAGGTGTGTTTTGTGAATGACAGCAACAGTGACAAGGACAGCGATGCAGAGGACAGCAGGACAGAGACCAGCCTGGACACGCCGCTATCACCTGTGGTACACGCTAAAGATGTAGATGTGTGTGTGGCGTGTGTTCTCATTCACACAACTGATACATTGGAACCTGACTTAACAGGACTTAACAGGAGCAAAATAAGCTAATTGACTGTGGAATGTGTGTGTGAGCACACACACCAATGTGTTTGTGTTTGATGACTATGAAGTATGCATGTATTTACATTACTGTCTTTGACTCTGTATAACTAGCATGTGTATGTGTATTTACTGTGGTGTATGTGTGCATCCATCCAGAGCAAGCAGAGTTCGTCCCTGTCGGACCGGGACACGGGAGAGGAGGACTCGGACCCCCTGGAGGATTGTGGCTTCTGGCGGGTGCAGCGGCGGCTCCAAGAGGAGGCACGGGTGGCCCTGGCGTTGGCTCGCCCTATGGCCCGCATGCAGGTAGAGGTGGAGAGACAGATCCAGATCCACCGCCGCTCGCCTGTCGCCGAACTGGTCAGTGTGTGTGTGTTGTAGACCTGTCATTTCTGCTAAGTTGACTTGGCTGGAGAGAGAGGACACTTGAGGCCATGGTGCAGTCAGAATAACACATTTAATACCTAGGGTGGTGTAGCGGTCTAAGCCGCAGCTTAAGGCACACATGTCTAGAGTTGACATAGAATCCAGGCTACTGCCCTTTGACACAACCTCTATCTTTCCCCACGTCAGAATTATTCTGGGTGCATGCATTCAATATGCAAGATGCGAGAGCAAGTTACAAGGGCATAGTACAAAATGAATAGCATGGTGTTTCCGTTTACAGTTGTTGGTGTTAAACGCAGTGGCTAAAAAGCCCTAATGTAATGGCTAAGAAGCCAATTATTCTCAAGATCAGATGTTGGTTGAAATGAAACTGATACCACTTTCAGTCAAACAATGAGACAATGATACTTTTTCATGTTTCCTGGTACAGAGAGTGAAATTCTGCCGTCTCAGCCAGTTCCAGATTGGATTGTCATGAGTTCCAGAGGCCTTTGAGAACTCTGTCCAGGGTGATGAAAAAGCACTTGTACTTCGAACCATTTTAACTTACACTAACATTCAAAAGTTTGGGGTCACTTAGAAATGTCCTTGTTTTTTAAAGAAAAGCAAATTTTTTGTTCATTAAAATAACATCAAATTGATCAGAAATACAGTGTAGACATTGTTAATGTTGGTTAATGTTGTAAATGACTATTGTAGCTGGAAACGGCAGATTATTTTATGGAATATCTAGATAGGTGTACAGAGGCCCATTATCAGCAACCATCACTCCTGTGTTCCAATGGCACGTTGTGTTAGCTAATCCAAGTTTATCATTTTAAAAAGCTAATTGATCATTAGAAAACGTTTGCAATTATATTAGCACATATGAAAACTGTTGTACTGATTAAAGAAGCAATAAAACTGGCCTTCTTTAGACTAGTTTCTTCTGAAACTCGTCAGTCTATTCTTGTTCTGAGAATTGAAGGCTATTCCATGCAAGAAATTGCCAAGAAACTGAAGATCTCGTACAACGCTGTGTACTACTCCCTTCACAGAACAGCGCAAACTGGCTCAAACCAGAATAGAAGGAGTGGGAGGTCCCGGTGCACAACTGAGCAAGAGGACAAGTACATTAGTGTCTAGTTTGAGAAACAGAAGCCTCACAAGTCCTCAACTGGCAGCTTCATTAAATAGTATCCGCAAAACACCAGTTTCAACATCAACAGTGAAGAGGCGACTCCGGGATGCTGGCCTTCTAGGCAGAGTTGCAAAGAAAAAGCCATATCTCAGACTGACCAATAAAAATAAAAGATTAAGATGGGCAAAACACAGACACTGGACAGAGGAACTCTGCCTAGAAGGCCAGCATCCCGGAGTCGCCTCTTCACTGTTGACGTTGAGACTGGTGTTTTGCGCATACTATTTAATGAAGCTGCCAGTTGAGGTGTCTGTTTCTCAAACTAGTTCTGGTTAGAGCCAGAATAGACTGACGAGTTTCAGAAGAAAGTTCTTTGTTTCTGGCCATTTTGAGCACGTGATCGAACCCACAAATGCTGATGCTCCAGATACTAAACTAGTCTAAAGGCCAGTTTTGTTGCTTCTTTAATTAGCACAAGTTTTCAGCTGTGCTAACATAATTGTAAAATGGTTTTCTAATGATCAATTAGCCTTTTAAAATGATAGACTTTGATTAGCTAACACAACGTGCCATTGGAATACAGGAATGATGGTTGCTGATAATGGGCCTCCGTACGCCTATGTAGATATTGTGTAACGAGTGCACTAAGGGTCGGGAAGCAAGTACAGGGAGTGAGTGTTTTAATAAATAAAACTATAAACACGAAACTCAAACAACGCACCGACATGAAACAGAGTCAATAACACCTGAGGAAAGAACCAAGGGGAGTGACAGCTACAGGGAAGATAATCAAGGAGGTGATGGTGTCGAGGTTAGTGTCATGAGGCGCTGGTGTGCTTGACGATGGTGACAGGTGTGCGGGATAATCAGCAGCCTGATGACCTAGAGGCCGGAGAGGGAGTATACGTGACATATTCCATAGAAAATCTGCCTTTTCCAGCTACAATAGTCATTTACAACATTAACAATGTCTACACTGTATTTCTGATCAATTTTATGTTATTTGAATGGACAAAAAAAAAAAAAATCTTTCAAAAACAAGGACATTTCTAAGTGACCCCAAACTTTTGAACAGTAGTGTATGTGCAAGCAATTAACTTATGAGCAAGCAATTAAGCAGGTTACTCTTATTATGATTGTAAACAAAGATAAGTAGGATATGGCATCCGGCTTGGGTTCTCCTCAGTGTGTGTGTGTGTGTGTGTGTGTGTGTGTGTGTGTGTGTGTGTGTGTGTGTGTGTGTGTGTGTGTGTGTGTGTGTGTGTGTGTGTGTGTGTGTGTGTGTGTGTGACTTGTGTGTGACTTGTGACTTGTGTGTGACTTGTGACTTGTGTGTGACTTGTGTGTGTGTGTGTGTGTGTGTGTGTGACTATGACAGTGTGCGTGTGACTGTGTGCCAGAGGCCTGACAGGCAGCCAGGGCGGAATAAAGTTAATAGTCGACTTAGTGCTTTTTTGGAACAAGCTTCAGCACTTCTAAGAAATTGGTAGCTACCTAGATGTAGTGTAATTTTTATATTTTCCCCACCCCAAAGATTGTGGTGAATGAGTTGTAAATACGACCATACAGTCATTGTGTGTCAGAATTCCCCCCTGGCTGGAGTTTTACCTAACTGTTGATGTGTGTGTCAGTACCTAAACAAACAATGGTGAGATGATGGCATTTAACTCACCCCGGTCTAAAGAAACTGCTCTAAGATCAGGATAACAGAAAGGATAGAATTATTTGCATATACCATGCCTTCAGAAATTATTCACACCCCTTGACTTTTTCCATTTTTTTTTGTTACAGCCTGAATTTAAAATTGATTAAAATGATATGTTGCGTCACTGTCCTACACACAATACCCCATAAAGTCAAAGTGGAATTATGTTTTTATTTATTTACCAGTTCATTAAAAATCAAAAGCTAAAATGTTTTTAGTCAATTAGTCTACAAGCCCTTTATTATGGCAAGCCTAAATAAGTTCAGGAGTAAAAATGTGCTTAACAAGTCACATAATAAGTTGCATGGACTCCCTCTGTGTGCAATAATAGTGTTTAACATATTAACACACATACACTTATCTGTAAGGTCCCTCAGTCGAGCAGTGAATTTCAAACACAGATTCAACCACAAAGACCAAGGAGGTTTCCCAATGCCTCGCAAAGAAGGGCACCTATTGTTGAGTAAAAATAAAATAAAAATCAGACATTGAATATATTGAGCATGATGAAATTATTCATGACACTTTGGATGGTGTATCAATACACGCAGTCACTACAAAGATACAGACGTCCTTCCTAACTCCGTTGCCAGAGAGGAAGGAAGCCGCTTAGGGATTTCACCATGAGGCCAATGGTGACTTTAAAACAGTTACATGTTTAAATGGCTGTGATAGGAGAAAACTGAGGATGAAACAACAACATTTTAGTTACTCCACAATATTAACCTAAATGACAGAGTGAAAAGAAGGAAACCTGTACTGAAAAAAAATATTCAAAAACATGCATCCTGTGTGCAATAAGGCACTAAGGTAAAACTGCAGAAAATGTGGCAAAGAAATTATTCTTAATGTCCTGAATACAAAGCATTATGTTTGGGGCAAATCCAACACAACACATCACTGAGTACCGCTCTACATATTATCAAGCATTCTGGTGGGTGCATCATGTTATGGGTATACTTGTCATCGGCAAGGACTAGGGAGTATTTTAGAAATGGAATATAGCTAACCACAGGCAAATTCCTAGAGAGAAATCTGGTTCAGTATGCTTTCCAACAGACACTGAGGGACATTCACCTTTCAGCAGGACAATAACCTAAAACACAAGGCCAAATATACACTGGAGTTGCTTACCAAAACGACATTGAATGTTCCTGAGTGTCCTAGTTACCGTTTTGACTTAAATTGGTTTGAAAATCTATGGCAAGACTTGAAAATGGCTGGTTAGTAATGATCAACAACCAAATTGACAGAGCTTGAAGAATAAAAAAAATAATTTGCAAATAATGTGCAATCCAGGTGTGCAAAGCTCTTTGACATTAGAGAATTGTGTGCGTATTATTGACAAAAAATTTAAATTAAACATATTTCGATCCCACTTTTTAACACAAAAAAATTTGGAAAAGTTTGAGGGGTGTGAATACTTTCTGAAAGCACTGTAATCACCCTAACCTCAAAGGCCCAAATACAGTGCATTCGGAAGTGTTACGTTACAGCCTTATTCTAAAATGGATTAAATTGTCCCCCTCATCAATCTACACACACTACTCCATAATGACAAAGCAAAAACAGGTTTTTAGAAATTTGTGTGAATGTTAATTTTTTTTACCGAAATATCACATTTACATAAGTATTCAGACCCTTTACTCAGTACTTTGTTGAAGCACCTTTTGCAGCGAGTACAGCCTTGAGTATGACGCTACAAGCCTGTATTTGGGGAGTTTCTCCTGTTCTTCTCTGCAGATCCTCTCAAGCTCTGTCAGGTTGGATGGGGAGGGTCAGTTCACATCTATTTTCAGGTCTTTCCAGAGATCTTCGATCGGGATCAAGTCCAGACTCTGGCTGGGCCACTCAAGGACATTCAGAGACTTGTCCCGAAGCCACTCCTACGTTGTCTTAGCTGTGTGCTTAGGGTTCTTATCCTGTTGGAAGGCAAACCTTCGCCCCATTCTGAGGTCCTGAGCAGATTTTCATCAAGGATCTCTCTGTACTTTGCTCCGTTCATCTTTCCTTTGATCCTGATTAGTCTCCCAGTCCCTGCCACTGAAAAACATCCCCACAGCATGATGCTGTCACCACCATGCTTCACCGTAGGGATGATGACAGATTTCCTTCAGACGTGACGCCTGGCATTCAGGCCAAAGAGTTCAATCTAGGTTTCATCAGACCAGAGAATCTTGTTTCTCATGGTCTCAGAGTCATTTAGGTGCCTTTTGGCAAACTCCAAGCGCTCTGTCATGTGCCTTTTACTGAGGAGTGGCTTCAATCTGGCCACTCTACCATGAAGGCCTGATTGGTGGAGTGCTGCAGAGATGGTTGTCCTTCTGGAAGGTTCTCCCATCTCCACAGAGGAACTCTGGTGCTCTGTCAGAGTGACCATCGGGTTCTCGGTCACCTCCCTCCCCCGAATGCTCAGTTTGACCGGGCGGCCAGCTCTAGGAAGAATCTTGGTGGTTCCAAACTTCTTGCATTTAAGAATGATGGAGGCCAGTGTGTTCTTGCGGACATTCAATGCTGCAGAATGTTTTTGGTACCCTTCCCCATATCTGTTCCTTGACACAATCCTGTCTCTGAGCTCTACGGACAATTCCTTTCACCTCATGTCTTGGTTTTTGCTCTGAAATTAACTGTCAACTGTGGGACCTTATATTGACAGGTGTGTGCCTTTCAAAATCATGTCCAATCAATTGAATTTACCACAGGTGGACTCCAATCAAGTTGTAGAAACATCTCAAGGATGATCAATGGAAACAGGATGCACCTGAGCTCAATTTCGAGTCTCATAGCAAAGGGTCTGAATACTTATGCAAATAAGGTAATTCTGTTTGTTTTTTATATATATTAGAAAAAACTCCTAAAAACCTGTTTTCACTTTTTCAATATGGGGTATAGTAGATTGATAAGGATTTTTTTTATTTAATCAATTTTAGAATAAGGCTGTAACATAACAAAATGTGGAAAAAGTCAAGGCTGCACTGTACGTTGCCTTATTTCTCTCTAAACATGACTGTACCTAATGTTCCCCTGCTTGTCTAGTTAATGTTCTAACGTTGTCCCCATGTCTGTTTGTGTGCAGCTGCCCCACCTGCCCCATATCAGCGAGGGTCTGATGAAGAGGAGTCTGAGGAGGGGAGACATGAGGGACATGAGCCTGGGCCAGCTTCAGGTCATCACCAATGATCTGTACTCGCAGATACAGAGTGAGTACACACACGCACGTATGCACACGCACTACACTACACACACACACGTACGTACACACCACCGGAGGCTGGTGAGGGGAGGACGGCTCATAATAATGTCTGGAATGGAATAAATGGAATGGTATTAAAACCCATAGAAAGCATGTGTTTGATACTATTCCATTAATTCCATTCCAGCCATTACTATGAGCCCATCCTCCCCAATTAAGGTGGCCGCAGCCACCTGTGGTACACACCCAATCTACCTTTCATCACCACCATCATAACTCTGTTGTTCCAGGGGCTATGAGGATGTTAAGATAACGTTGTGGTGACGTTGCAGGCCTGAATGAGGAGCTGGTGCAGCTGCTGCTGATGAGAGATGAGCTCCATGTGGAGCAGGACGCCATGCTGGTGGACATAGAGGACCTGACCAGGTGAAGATCAGAATCTACCTTTCATCACCACTAATAGCACCACCATTAGGCCTCTGTAGTAACCTTAGTTCTGGAGGTCAATTGCCATGGAAAGTCTCAGCTAAAATACAATCTTCTGAAAACAAACTAGTATTTTTTTTACAAGGATCTAATGAGGATTTTTCATGCATTCTTTCATGTAACTGTTATTTGTTGTTCTTTCTTGTCACAGGCATGCTCAGAGCCAGCAGAGACACATGGCAGAGAAAACCCTCAGAGAAAACCCTCTCAAATAAAACCCATGGTCACCTGTCCCCTCATCACCTACATCACATGACAGCCACAACCAACAGAGCAGTGGTCAACAACCCTGGTCCTGGAGACCAATAAGGCAAGCAGGGTTTTGTTCCAGGTCAGCACTTTCACACCTGATTTAACTGATTAATACCTTTGATGATTAGGCAATTTGTTGATTCAGGGTTGTTTTAGTGTTGGGCTGGAACAAAAGCCTGGACATGCTTTAGCTCTCCAGAACGAGGGTTGTTGTCCACGGCTACAGAGGGACCAAACCCAACCTGGAGTCATACAAAGTCCTGAGTTTTAAGTGTTCAGGCAGAACTTCGGGCCCCAGTCATAAACCATGTGTCGTAGTGACAGTTTGATCACAGAAGATGACTAGAGTTCTGTTTGTTGCCCCGCTCAGTCAGTTGTGGTGCTTTGTAGAATACTAAACACACATAGCTGTTTGTGCTGTTGCTAAGGAATTAGCTCCTAGGCTTCCCAGTGTATAAACATTGCGGCAACTACACAGATCTTGTATGAATAATTTAGACACACAAATGGATGTAGTACAGCTGTTGTTGCATAATTCCACCTGTTTAAACATTCTGATGTTTTGAAGCTTTACTGGTTGACCCTTGATTTTGCCAAATGTTTACAGACAGATTGCAATGACCTTATTTTTGTCTGCACTTTAAATGAAATGGAAGATAAGAGTCATTTTGGTGTTTTTTGTGGCAGAGTTCAAATAATGGGGGTGCTTAACTAATATTGACACCCATATGTTCAAAATATTAACATTGGTTTAGCCCAATATTTTTAGGGCGCCACCAAAGGTCAGTATGTGATTTGATCCCTGCTTTGTGACCCAAATGCTACTCCACAGAAAAACAATATATTTTAAGACAAAATATTATTGACAAAGTCAAATCCCAATGGTGAAAAACTAAAGATGTCTGAGCTGACTGTTCTTGACACTGGTAAAGTGATAGCTGGTCGGTCTGGTCTATATGAAAAAACATTGCTGAGCAGGAAAGAGACTTGGATGCCTTGTGGCCTGGTTCAAGATGACATCTTTGTTCACTATGATTAGTCCATCTTCAGCATTTAGAGAATGTCATTTTCCAGCAGCTCTTTTTTAAAATTATTATTCTCCGTCGTATTATACTAAGGTCCTTCAACTGTATTATGCTGCATTCTGAAAACGTTTTGTGTACAGAGATTACAATTATAGATAAATTTGAACTGTTTGCGTGTCTTTATTAGTTCATAGTTGTGTTGTTATGGTCAGTCTTGGTAGCCATCTGAACCAGATCTAACTGACAGTAGATGAGACAGTCCAAATGAATTAATTGTACAGAAGGATGTTTGAGGGACCTAAGAAGGCTACATTAGCCTACATGTGCCTCATAAATATATATAAACACATAAAACCTATAAATACAAACCAAACTACAAATTGGATAAGGTTAGGGTAGCCTACTAGTTGTTTTCTTTTACGGGTGTTGACAATTACATAATTAAATTGGCATTAATGGTATGACATATCTGAATATAGGCAAGTGACTGTTGCATGTGTGTGCAAAACAGGCAGTTTATTCCCTACTTTCTCATGTTCCACTACAAGGCTCCAAACACTTATGTAATTGAGTTTTGGCCATAGTGAAAGCCCATACTGAATCATAACCTAGACCTCGGCCTAGCCAACCACTAGAGAGCAGTGGAGGCGACCACATATTTTCTACCAAACTATGAGAAACTGCTGTGGTTATAGTGGTTACAAACAAAACATCTGATACAATCAACTCAACTCCAGTTAATGTTAATTCCAGTTCCACTCTGGGAAAACGTGTCATTATTGATATCGCTGGCATCTAGTAGAATTACACACTGTGACATTGTACCTGATTTACTTTCAATTTATATTTTCAAACATTGTTATTGTGGTAGGGAATTCCCTGCTCAGGAAAGTATAAATACACTGAGAGATGAAGCAAGGCACACAAAAGAATTAGGATAAACCAAGGATAAACATTGTTATTACCATGATGCTAAACGCCATGCTTCGTGAGTAATCTATAGCCTATATCTCTTTCTCTTCTAACAAAAGTAGATTTATAAAGTAAGTAGCCTATTTATTTTTTGCTTAAAGTTAGAATAGGTCAGGATATCTGAGAATATTGTTTTCCTGCATGAGAATATTGCAAAATCATCAAAAAAAAAATTGTCATATTATTGACAAATGTATTTGTATTGAAAGTTTTAGTTTTAAGTCTTTGTTCCATATTGTTCTTGAACCTGTCAGATTTTGTCCCTTGGCTGCTCTTGGCCGCGCTCACTTGTTCTCTCTGGCACGTGAACATGTCCAGCCCAGTGGTGTTGCGCAACCGCCCGATAACTGACAACTGTCTTACTACTGCGCAAACACTACTTTGGAACATCACGGAGGCGCTTGCACAGGTGAGACACAGGCACATTTTCCAATACTGTTCTTGATGGTAGACTATTTATTTAATTCATATCTGTAGCTTATTCATTAAATTCGTATCAATACTAGGAACACCTGTTCAAAGGAATAAACTGCACGGACCAGGGTATGGAGTTGAACACGAGAACACAGACGGTGCAAGTGTGTGCGCCAAAGGTAAGAAAATAACCATATTCCCAGATTACATTTTGTGATCTGTATTCAAAATTTTCAGACAATAATGTGAATTTCCCTATATAAGGCTATATAAGATCAATGTTGAAAGCCTTTGCTGAATAATCTATACTTTATTTTATAGACCAAAAGCACTCAACAGCACTCAACATGTTCCAGAGAGACAAATGTAAAGTTTGATCAGGTAGGCTATTTGCTGTTGTCTATGAATTACATATTACTGTTGTTGCCCAGAGCAACAGTTTTTCCCATAAGAAATGGAAAAGGCATGTTTATTTCCAGTCTAAAGGGGGCAAATCTAACACACTGTCTGCCTGTATTTTTTACATGTCATTTGTCTTGTGTATCACATAGGACAAGTGTCTGAGGAACATTGAGGAGGATCTGCGTTGTTATAGTGACATGCTACAAGCTATTGACCCTAAACTGCTTGGACCCAATGTGCTGCAGAACCTCGGAGAGATTAAGGAGGTAAAGTCTGGGAATAACTATGCCAAAATAATGGCATGGAGAGCACATGACCTAAAAAATAGCCTTTTGTGATATTTCTAACACAACCAGTTTTGTATACGAAAGTCACTGAAGCTGCAGGTTTAGGCTACACAAGTCTACTGACATATATTGTCTCTTCTCTCACCCTTTCATTTGCTTCCGTTTTTTAAACAGAACTGCTTCTCCTCGTCTTTGTTGGGAGTCTGGTCCTCTCAGCAGGTAAGAGGTTCTCAAAAGCAACCTTGACTAACATAAAGAGGCCTTTCACGGACTCAGTCTAAAATTAGCAGGGATTACATTGGGATGTGGGTGGTGGAATTAATGGTCCCTAAAATCTCTCCTAACCAAATATGGGAATTTGTATGCCAACTGTGTGTAACCAAATAGAGATAACGTTAACTTGACACAGTGTACACTGTTTCTTTTCAGGATACACAAGGTTGTAGGCCTACTCAAGGTACTGCTAACCAAAATTCCTTTGATGAAAGGGTACATCTGTGTAAAGTGCTGAAGGGGCTCCAGGTTCGCACGATAACCATCAACAGAATCATTGGATATATTCATGCTGGAGAACACAATATGTAAGTTGGCATGTTCATCATGGACCTGGCAGGCGCCTATGCTGTTGGAGACTATTCCTCATCACCATCATCGTCGTTATCACCATTCACTCAAGGGAAAAATAATCCAGTTTTCATGACCATAACAATGTTATGTCCTGTGGACAAGTGTTCTTTAATATTATCATCAAATAACAGTCTGATAAAGCTATTGAGGATCTAGAATTTACAGGAGTCAAATATTTATGACTTAATATATAAGTATTTAATCTAAGTATTTATTTGTTGATTTCTTTTACTTGAAAAGGTAAATAATATTAAATGTGATATTTATTATTAACCTAATGGGTTGTATTATCTATTTGCCTAATTTATGTATTTATTTTCTACATATCAATATAACTTATTTCAATGTTTACACATTTTTTGTTTAAACCTCCAAAATAAAATACATTTAGCAATGAATTATAGCCTAATGCCAGCTGTTTTATTTCTCTCTTATTTTCATGGTATTTTACTCCAACTCTCTCTCTCTCTCTGTCTCTCTCTTTTCTGTCTGTTTGTATGTGTGTGTATGTTTTGGGGTTTTTACTATCCTTGTGAGGACCAGAAGCCCTCACAAAGTTAGTAAAACAAGGAAAATTTGGACAAGTGGGGACATTTCTCCGGTCCCCGTTATTTTAGCCTTAGGGGTTAGGTTTTTGGTTAGAATTAGGATTAGAATTAGGGGTTAAGGTTATGGTTAAGGTTAGAGTTAGGTTAAGGGTTAGGGGTTAGGAGTTAGGAGTTAGGTAAAATAAGATTTTGAATGGGAATAAATTGTTTGGCCCCCACAAGGATAGTGTGTGTGTGTAGAATATTTTGCCATATATAGTCAATACATTCAACTGAATTAAATGATGGGAAACAGATTTATTTCCAGGAAAATACACAGTGGTAAACCCATATCACTGATTTGGGTGGTGCCCAAACCACACAATATGCTCGTTCTTGTAGGCCTACACTGGTCAATTATACTAATTTCACTTGGAATCATAGCCTACTGCATGTAACTGTGTGCAATATGTGGGCGGTTATTTTGAGGCCGAAGTGAAGACAAGAGAGAAAGTTCAGAAACGACCATTCATTTGTGTAGGTGTATAGATTAAGCAGACATGGTGACATGTAGCATACTACTAGGCCTTCCTATACTCTATATTATTTTTTGGGGTGGTATGGTTTTGACTGAACACAGCCAAGTGACTCCCTCGCATGTGTCCATTTTTCACTCTCGAGAAACGTGAGCCCGCAAACAGCCGAAAAGGCTGACTGACACATTGTCCGAATGTCCGATTTTTGCATTCGGTTTGAGCCCGCAAATGGCCTAATGTTCGGCTATATTGGCCCATGTTCGTCCCATTATTAGTAGCTAGGCCAGGGCGGACAAGTGCAATAATAAGTTATCCTTCGGGTAATAAATGTCTTAATATATTCAATATATTCAAACAGGTGTGAATTTATAAAGACTATGTTGAAGAGGAATAACATGCCACAGATGTTTTCGAACGATAATCTCCATAGGGCATGTGATGGGCACGAGGACAAGGTTGGCACATTAGACTGCACCGTCCGTGAAGGGGTGCGGTTGGTCAACAATGGAGTTGAGAAAATGGCGAGTACAAAGTAGTCTATATTTTGTATATTTGTATTACAATTCCTAATGACATGCTGCCTGCCCATTAGTTAAATCAATAGCCTACACAGACAAATAGCAGTCATTTTCATTCAATGGAAGTGTACCACTGACACCCAGCGGAAGGCACACGGTACTTTCAAAATAAAGTAATTAGGTTACCTAGGACTATTTTCAGATTTAATTAGCGCTGATTTGACACAGGTGCGGTAACCCCACCTGTTCTCAATGATTCGTCTATGCTTGGACATTTTTCTCATATAAATGTTTGTAATTCGGTTTAAGCAATTCAGTGGGTCTGCGAAGCCGCCAAACTACATTCAGATTGCAAGCTCATGAATGGAGTTTCTGCAGAAAACTCCGTGGTGGGTCGCGACCCTGCTGTCAATTTCTTTACTTGCTGATTGTTATCAGTCTTTTAATCATCGTGGTAATGGTTATAGAGATGTCAAACCGAGTGTAGAGCCAACCAGGCCGAGAACAGTCCTCGCCAAGTGCCACGAAGATTCTCTTGAAGTCGTGGTGAAAGCTGATCTATTTGGGCATTCTGGTGGACGGCAGCGATTTGCACCTAGGTTTCAATAAAATGGGCAGCAAGGGCGTTGAAGATTCTTGCAGTGCGGTTCCAACGGGGGAGGCAGAGTTTATCATCTTCGCCCAGTTGACCGCATGTGGAACCAAACTCTCAGTAAGTTTTTCGAGAATTTCAGTTTAAGTTAATCGTGCCACAGATCTAAGTAGGCTAATTAGGTTCACGCATTAAACAATTTACACAAGGCTATGGGACTCTTGCAGGGGGGCTGAGCCAAAGTCCTATCTAAAGAATGTCCTGAAACGCTTCCATGGACAGGAAGGTAGCCATGGACTCTGCAACTGCAAAGGGTTTTGTGGCTACATGGACAGAAAGGGGCACACCGCCCAAGGCCATAATAAACTCAACAAAAAAGTCCCTTTCTCAGGACCCCATCTTTCAAAGATAATTTGTAAAAATCCAAATAACTTCACAGATCTTCATTGAAAGGGGTTTAAACACTGTTTCCCATGCTTGTTCAATGAACCACAAACAATTACAGAACATGCACCTGTGGAACTTAAAACAGCGTACAGACAGGTAATTAAGGTAACAGTGATAACCCTAGGACACTAAAGAGGCCTTTCTACTGACTCAAACACAAAGGTGCCTTTGGTATGCTGCAAGGAAGCATGAGGACAGCAGATGTGGCCAGGGCAATAAATTGTGATGTCTGTACTGTGAGATGCCTAAGACAGCTGATCGCCCTCGCAGTGGCAGACCTCGTGTGACAACACCTGCACAGGATCGGTACATCCAAACATCACACCTGCGGGACAGGTACAGGATGGAAACTCCCCGAGTTACAACTGGAACGCACAATCCCTCCATCAGTGCTCAGACTGTCCGCAATAGGCTGAGGCTGGACTGAGGGCTTCTAAGGCAGGCTTACATCTCATAGCAAGAACTGGCAAATCTGGTGCAGTCCATGAGATGCACTGCAGTACTTAATGCAGCTGGTTTCCACATGAGATGCTGACTCTTAATTTTGCCCAACCCCATTTGTTAGTCACGTCTGTGGAACTTGTTCAGTTTGTCTCAGTTGTTGCATCTTATGTTCATACAAATATTTACACATTTTAAGGTGGCTGTAAATAAATGCAGTAGACTGATTTAAAAATAATTGTTAGCCTGACACTTAAGGTTTGTGGTTTAGGAGTTAAGTGTTAATATCTGCATATACACCACACTCAATGCACAAGTTGCAGCTTCAGGAAACAAATGAGCAGAACTTCCATAATGAATCTTCAAGCTGCACATGTAACACACCTAACCTCTCCCAGTTTATGGAGAAGGAGCTGGTTTATTCCAATATTCTCAGCTATTCACCTGCACCCTCTTCTGGTGTCGTCAGTTTGGATTCGGCTGTGATTTCCATTGAATGCCATTATGGGAAGTGAGTTACCTGTAGGAAACATTGATGCCTATTAATTTGATGATGGGTTTTTAATCACTTACATTGTGTTTAGGAGGTATGCTGTTGACGGTGCTGCCCTGGCTCCCACCTGGATCCCCTTTGCTTCAACAGTGACTGCTGAGGACCATATGCAATTCAGCCTCCGCCTCATCACGGGTAGGATATTTGTTTTGTTCACTTCATGAACTTTTACATTTTGTTATTCATGGGCTTTAAGCTTTTCTCACAAACATGCACTCTAGTGTGCAAGTTGCCAGCGTAGACCAGTGTTCATGTTAGCAGCATAAACCATTTGATAATGTTTGCATCAATGGGTCAAATGAAGTGACCTTCTTTCAATGTGACTTTGTGGTGTATTATGAGAAATTCAAACCAACATTAAGTATTAAACACTAGTATAAGCATCCCCAAATGTCTGTCTGATTGCACATGCTCATCCCCACCTTCTCTACAGATGACTGGTGCTCTGAAAGGGGATCAAATGCCTACTTCCTGGGTGAAACCAGACACCTGGAGGCAGCTGTCGCCATGGGCAACCACATGCCCCTCCGCGTGTATGTGGACCATTGTGTGGCCACGGCAACTCCTGACGCAGACTCAAACCCTAGACACAACTTCATTGAGTACTACGGGTAAGGTCATCTAGAAAGTATTGCCTGGTGACGGTTGCTTCAGCTTGCCATGGTACAGTAGGATACATTTCATTTATCCAATGCTTGGCTATTGGATCACAACTGTGGTTGGGTTAACAACTGTAAAGAGACATCTATTTGGCTAATTCCTTTCCCTAACCACCTAGCTCCCTGTCTTGCCTAATTAGATGCCTCACTGATGCCCAGCTGACCGGCTCTAAATCGCGGTACATGCCCAGGGTCCAGGATGACAAGCTGCATATCATGCTGGATTCCAATTTGGCAAGTGCCCACCTCTCCCTCGGTTTCCTTCCTTTGTTTGTTGGTCTAGTCTTGTGTTTTGCACATTTTTGGCCATTCTGATATCCATTCTGTCACCACAGATCTTCTAAACCTGCCATCTGAAAGCTGTCCCCGCCATGTTTGCTGTGAAATCAAGGAGTCGCGCGTGCTCCTTCATTGAGAACAGGTATGAGATGGGGCATCCTGCCTCTTGTTAAAACATAAATGTGTATGTAGGCTGCAAACAATGGGTTTCTTCATTAGCACTGCCTGGGGATTTCATTCTGTAGAAGAAGACCTTAAAAATAATTGGGAGGTTAACGGATGGATTCTGTAAAGTATTTACTGTGCATGGCCTTAATGAGGGCAAGCTATTTAACTTTGATCTGGAATCAAACAAGTTCCTCATTGAAGATTCATTCTCATTCCAGCTGGAGGTCAGCAGATGGGAACGACCAGGTCTGTATAAGTTGTGTAGTCTCCAAACGCTATGCGGAGCCTACTGCCCCCATGACTACAACCAACACAAAGACTACTACTCGCAAACCAAATTCCTCCAGCTTCCGCATTCGCCCAGGCCAGCGCACAGCTGCTCCAAAAGGTTGAGCCCAGATCCAAAAAGCTTTACTCTGGTGCCTGGAAGAAGGGAACGGACACAATGGAAGGTGGGTTATGGATGACGCAAAGCCAATCAGAGGCAACCTAGATGCATTGCATGCTTAGTATGTATTGGCTTTTGCTCCAGCCTATGACTTTGTCCTGTGATTTTTGGTTGCATGTTTCAAGATTAATGGTCCAGCAATGTGCTCTAGCTAGACTTGAGGAAAGATTTTGTGACCACTAAAATGTTTTATAAAATGAACTATAGGTTTACCTAAATCAGAATGTTATTTCAGAGTGGAGCAAGACTACCATCTTGGGGCCCCTGATTGTTGTCCCTACTCAGGAAGTTATCACCTTGGCAATGGTCTCCACGACACTCCGCACGACAATGACATTGGGTGAGACTGTAGACTCTTGAGGCAGTCCATCCCAAAGAGCTGCAGGAGGCTACAACTGTTGCGCCAACAGACATCAACAGAACCCCATGAAAGTCTTTCCAGTCACAAGATGGCATCTCACTGGATTGAAGGGTGCTGTGCAGGAAGTCTACTGGGGAACTTGAATGCAATTGACTCTAGGATGGCAATTGACCAACCCTTGGCTTAAACCACTAACCAAGTTCTAGATGCTGTGAATTCAAATTGTTGCTTAGCTGCTGTTTCATTTCACCTTAAGGCAAATAAAAATGTTACATCCATAGTTTGCTTATTTGATTTGTTTTTAGCTATTCAATCATTAACAGTCAAGCAATGGGATTGTTTAATTATGGCTCTGGGGTGGTTGCAGCTGCTACCTCTGGAGCACGTACAATGTTCTGCTGCCAGCATGGGTTAGTCTGACCCACTGTTCTCAGCACGCTCACCTATCATGTAAATATGACTCGTACGTAGCATAAGGAACTGCAACCTTTATGAAATGCATGATGCCCTGCATTCCTGACCAAGCGTGACGGTGGCATTTACCGCATACGACTGGACAGAATCTACTTAAACGCCCATGTTATAGCCTCGCTACTGTTTTCACTTTTTTCTTTATTGGTTCACCTAATACCTTTGCACTGTTGGTTAGCGCCTGTAAGTAAGCATTTCATTAAGGTCTACGCTTGTTGTATTCGGCGCACGTGACTAAATACCAGTGGAAAACTAATCATCCCTGAGGCTTACTTCACCTAAGGAAATTCCTTCATTTTCGGCAGTTGAAAAAGAAAGCCCTAAGGTTATTGAACACGACAATTTATTTACACGCATAATGGCTGTACTTTTAGTTTTAGTTTATGGTTGCTGCTTGTTGACCATTAAAGCCAATTTATGCTTCAAATGTCCAAGATTCTGTAAGGAGGGTGTGATGAAATAGCAGAGCCACCGGAGGACTTCAAGTGCCAAATTAAAATTAGTGGATTCGGCTATTTCAGCCACACCCGTTTGTGTCACTGTGCAGCCACACAAGCTCACAGAACGGGACCACCGAGTGCTGAAGAGCGTAGCGTGTAAACATCTGTCCACTCACTGAGTTCCAACTTCAGCACAATAATTGTTTGTTTCCATGGCCGAGCAGCTACTCTGGAGCAATGGCATTAACGTGCTCCGGAGTGATGAATTACGCTTCACCATCGAAGTCTAACAGGCAAATCTACGTTAGCTACCGCCGGTGACACGACCGTAGCCTACTACTAAGTAGGAAACACTTCACGTCGGCAGGCACGTTGACACAACACTGGTTGCTGTCTTATCGACTTGTCGTGCAGCCCAATCAGTCACGCAAAACGGTCTTGAGTGGCAACAATTCTGCTGATTCATTTTCCACAAACACATTTTGACACACCCACTCGCCCAAATTCTGGTCGCCATATTGGGCCGCAGCTACCCATACTTGGAATTAACGGGGCGTGTTTCTCTGCCAGGCGTCAGCAACGCCTGCCAGATCTTACAACGCCTGGATAGGTATTTTACGTATCAGCCAACCACATATTTATAGCAATCTGTCAGTCAATGACACTGTCGATGACGTAGCACGCGACTATTGGTTGATGCACGCAATGTTTGAGCAGGGGCAAGTTTACCATGCACTGGCGGTTCTGGGGGGGGCCAGTGCCCCTGTGACAACAATTTTGGACCCCCTTGTGGCCCCCCTAAATGTGGAGTATGAAATAATTTTTGCATAACTAATTTTTGCTATCCTTTTTTTACATCCGTTATTAGACAGTGGCAATGTGGAAAACTAATTAAACCCACACATTTACTAGAGGGACATGGTCTTTTGCCTACTAATGCCTGCAATGAAGTGAAGAAAACGATATGACAACAATAACGTCTAATGTAACTGGCCCCTCTAACAGTACAACTGGCCCCAGCTTGGACCCCCAGTTGAAAGGGTCTAGAACCTCCACTGTTACCATGGTGTTGGTATGATTGCGTTTTAAAGTTAATCTGCGATTGCTACAGTCTTGGCCAAAAATATGGGCACCCTTGCATTTTTTTCAAGTAACTGCAATCAAAATAACTGCAATCAAGTGCCTCCTATAGCCATTGATGAGCTTCCTGCACCTCTGTACTGGCAGTTTGGCCCACTCCTCTTGAGCAAACTGCTCTAGTTCTCCCAGATTTTAAGGGTGCCTTCTCCCGACTGCTGTTTTCAGATCTCTCCATACGTTTTCAATGGGATTTAGATCTGGACTCATTTCTGGCCACTTCAGAACAGTCCAGCGTTTGTCTTGAACCATTCCTGGGTGCTTTATGAAGTGTGTTTGGGGTCATTGTCCTGCTGGAAGACCCATGACCTTCAATGAAGACCCAGCTTTCTGACACTGGGTCTGACATTGCTCTCCAAAATGCATTGGCATTCTCCTGATTTCATGATGCTTTGCACATGTTCAAGGCACCCAGAACATAACTGAAGCTCCTCCATGCTTGACTGTAGGGACGGTGTCCTTTTCTTTGAAGGCTTCATTTTGTTTTGTGTAAACATAGAGATGGTGTGCTTTACAATATAGCTCTAATTTGGTCTCATCTGTCCACATCAAGGTCTCTGGAGATGGACTTGTAGCCTTGAGATTGTCCATGCTTGGCTACAATCTTGTGTCTGACTTTGATTTCTTTTCTCCATGCTCATTGCGGTACACACAGTGACACAAAACAGGAGAATTAGTCCTTTTCTCTATTCAAACTGGTTGAATTAGTAATTTTTATATTGCAGGCACCTGCAACTCACCACAACTGACAATAATATTAGGATTATAGGATTTGTGGAATTATTTGTGGAATTAGCTAACATTTAGTCAATTGAGATCTTGTTTTGTTAAACTGCAAACCAAAGATATACATACTGTATGTGGATACCAAAATATTGTTTCATTTCAACAGTTTTCCGTAAGAAATTGTGCATTATTTGAAAAAAGTGCAAGGGTACCAATACTTTTGGCCATGACTGTACATTATAATTTACATTTAAATTATAATTTACCTTTAAATGAACTATATGTAGCCATTGATTCTTGGATAATATAACTTATAAATAATGGCTTATTAGTTTAGTTCAACTGTATACACCATCAGAACCCAAAATATAATATTGTTTTACTCCATTATTTGTAAACAATGAAATTGTAAGCAAACACTGTATAGCTTCAAACATTGTTTAAACTATAATTATGATCTCATGGATGGTCAGTCCTTGCTTTATCTATGAATTTGGGGGGTTACATTGGATTTCTCCAGCTTCATCCCTAAGATATTTACGCAAAAGGTGGCGCAGAATCTGTTTTGTTTGAACTGCAGAATGCACCTTTAAGTCCTTGTCATGCAGGTTGTTGATAGCAGACAAATGGAGATGCAGCATTACTTCTTCCCATCGTTTCTACTTTGCATGGAAGACTGGCCTGCGCTGTTTCTAATCCCCATGGAACATTGGCCTGCACTGATTCTAATCCTCATGGAACATTGGCCTGCGCTGTTTCTAATCCCCATGGAACATTTGCCTGCACTGTTTCTAATCCCCATGGAACATTGGCCTGCGCTGTTTCTAATCCCCATGGAACATTGGCCTGCGCTGTTTCTACACCCCAAGGAACATTGGCCTGCGCTGTTTCTCATTGGACTGCGCTGTTTCTACTCCCCATGGATCATTGGCCTGCGCTGTTTCTACTCCCCATGGAACATTGGCCTGCGCTGTTTCTACTCCCCATGGAACATTGGCCTGCGCTGTTTCTAATCCCCATGGAACATTGGCCTGCGCTGTTTCTAATCCCCATGGAACATTGGCCTGCGCTGTTTCTAATCCCCATGGAACATTGGCCTGCGCTGTTTCTACTCCACATGGAACGTTGGCCTGCGCTGTTTCCACTCCCCATGTAATATTGGATGCTAGAGTGCTTGTTCTAAACAGGTAGACAATTGTCAAGAATGAGAACTTAAAAACAACACACATTTCTGCGAAAATGTACTTCTGGGTAACCAAGATTAGACTACTGCGTGACTGTTAAGTGCCATAGATAGGTCAGTGTACGCCCAAATCGGGTGTCAGGGCCATGGAGAGCCAGCCACACTCTCGTAGGCCTACATCGGATAGGCCTGTTGTAGTTGCACGAGAGAGATCACTCAAATACAAGACCTAACATAAACTGTAGCCTATCGATTTCTGGGTTTATCATTACTGATCTTGAGTACAACTCAGACAACAAATTGATCTCTCCGTCTGCCGGCGCCACCTGTTTACATGTAACAGTTACTGTATCTAATGACAACCCTCCAACAATTGGCCATTGGGTGCTCGCTAATGATTTAATAGCAGGCAGATAATTGCTCATTTGGATTTAATGCCCTGAAAGTGGACACTGAAGTGCACTCCAAAGGCACTTAGTCTTTGGATGATGCAATGAGTTAGACTATTTCAGCAAAGCACATATTTAAAAGGCCCGTAGCCTAGATATGTATTCCAGTCAATACTATCTACAATTGTCTGGCGATGGCAGTTTTGAACCTAAAGAGAAAATTGACCAAAATAAACGCTCTATATGCATAAAAGGACTAATTTGATAAACCACAACCAATTTTGTACCCTAGTGATTGAGGTCATCCGTTTATAACCAGACACATAAATTAGATTACAAGCATTTGGCTCAATTAGCTTGCGTTCGGAGAGACAATATGGATGACAATTCAAGATTCATTTTTCAACACCACATGTTCAGATGCTACGGTTCACCCAGTGCCACCGATCTATGGTTTTGGCTCATTGCACATTGTCTCTAGTAAACTATAGCGTATGTCGTTCCAACCAACTTGACATATTTACAATCAAAACAGAAGACTTCCAGCATTTTCTTTAAGAATAATGTGTCTTTATCTCAAAGGTCACACGCCGAGCTTGACATTTTTCTCCTTATTAGTTATAACCATTGGACATGCGCTCCGAAACTGTGGAGAGATCCTTTGCAGAGACGACCAAATATGCTGCGCGCACGGTAACGACAGTGTCGTCGTCGGCTGTTGCAGGCACACGGTTCACAGCAGCTTCTACAACATCGCAATGGTTACGCGGAAACTCTCTGGGGTCCTCCTTTTGCTCCTTCTGTTTGCCCTGGGCTACTTCATCCAGCGGATTGCCTGCTCGAGACCCAGGCGACAGCTTGACAGTCATGATCCGCACCCGCTCCTCAACGGACGGATAACGGTATCTCAGGACCCGCTCCTGGAGAGCTACACATCGCATAGCCTTGCTACTGACCTAGCTCCCGCTGTCTCTCTACCCGCCTACGATGAGGTGAAGTACTTGCCAACATATGAGGAGACCGTGCGGGAGGGGGACAGAGGTCGGTTGGAGACCACGGCACAAGCGGGACAAGAACAGGAACCGGACACGTCCACCTGCGCCTCTCCAACAGTATGTCATCGCTGAGAGAACCAGGCTAACTGACCTTCACTGTCAGCATAATGATGTTTGATAGCTCTCACAAGTGTTGTTTATAAAGAGCCTATAATGTTAAATTAACACAAATTAATCAAATCGGTCACTCCTGAGTTTTAGTGCGCAAGAAGTGCCATACGCAAAAATGTAATAAGTGTGAAAGAGGCCTTACATGTTTAGGTGTGGAAAAAATATAGCATGTAGGGAAGACATTTTATTAGATACAAGATGTATATATATTAGGTTATAGGTCTACATAAACGATGAAAAGTGAATTTTACCATTTGCGTTTTTACGCATTGCTCCCCAAAGTCCATAATGACATGTCAATTATGTGGCCTATAGGCGACTTAACATTATTTATGACCATATTTCTCAGAGGAAATAATCTGATACAAACGTATCAAACTTAGTTGGAAAAAAATGCCATAGGCTGATTTAAAGTCAATTGAATAGCTTCGTGGAATGATTTCGTTTCCATGTAGTCTATTGTACTGTGTCTACCTTTTAAAGAAACAAATTGATCATAGTGGAATGTGATCTTCATCCGTAAACAATAAAAACATTTGTCAATAACTTTTGACACATCCTATCATTGCAAACATTACAAACCCATTGACGTGACTGATTTTGATCTTAGATACTGCACTGTCTCTTTAATATTGTCTTGAACGTCCTCTGATGGTAGTTTGAGCAGGTGTGCTACCTTTTGGAAGCCCTCTATAAGCCCAGCACCGGTCACCGCAGAGCAGGGCTGAACGAACCAGTCCCGCTCAGCGCTCATCGTCCTCAGGTGAAAGCGCTCCGTTATCTCCGTGACGGATACGGCCTCGAGAAGGTCCTGCTTGTTGGCGAGAATGACCACAGGCAGACCCCGTAAGAATTCACTCCTTAGGGCGTGATCTAGTTCCCGCCGGGCCTCGTCCAACCGGCGCCTGTCGGAGCTGTCCACCACAAACACCAGTCCAGCAGTGTCCTGATAGAAGCTCTCCCAGTAGTGCCTCATTGTCTTCTGGCCGCCCACGTCCCACACGGTCAGAGCAACTGTCTCCCTCTTCTTCTTGGCTTCTATCATCTCCACATTGAAACCGATGGTGGGAACGGTATTGACCGATTCGTTATATTTCAGTTTGTAAAGAAGGGTTGATTTCCCCGCTGAGTCGAGACCCAATAGGAGAACTCGGGCCTCGGGTTGGGGTCTCGATCCCCGCTGTCCCATGTGTGGTAAAGAGTAACCCGACTACTTGGCAAGACGCAAATCAGGGAGAGGCAATGATATCACCTTATGTCACTGTTCTCTGCCGCGAGCTGCGGTGTTTACCCAGTGCGTTGCCTTTCTGTTACCAGGTAAGCGATTACATGCTACCTATAAACCTTTGGTTCACCGATAAGCAAGGGTCAAAGTAGGTCCTATATGAAGCAAGATATGACTGTTGTTTGGTTTAGAAATTATCCACCAAATGAGCCAGTTTAGCGTGACTCAAATCAGTGCGCTGTTGACAAACAATACAACAATGTGTCACTCAGATGTACTTAAGGCCAATGCAACCATTAGTTATGTCATGTGTAGCCTAGCCTATAGCTAAAATAATATTTCAAATGTATTTATAAAGCCTTTCTTACATCAGCTGATGTCACAGAGTGCTGTACAGAAACCCAGCCTAAAACCCCAAACAGCAAGCAATGCAGATGTAGAAGCACGGTGGCTAGGAAAAACTCCCTAGAAAGGCCAGAACCTAGGAAGAAACCTAGAGAGGAACCAGGCTGTGAGGGGTGGCCAGTCCTCTTCTGGCTGTGCCGGGTGGAGAATATAAGGGCCATTAGGACACCACATAGAGTATATTGCATTTTCCACTTCAATCTGACAGATACAGATACCTTTAATCACAATAAAACCATCAGGCAGGCAAAATAACTTACATTATAGTTACATATCAAACAATGGAGAACAATTCCAAAGATGTTTAGATGAACGAAAAAGAGAGAAATAAAGAAATAACAAATATTTGCTTGGTTCTCAGTTGCTGCCTGTAGCCTTCAGGCCTAGTATTACATTTAAACTGACTGGTCATATTCAGTTGCAACACAACCTCACACTCATTTAGTGCAAATATGTACAAAAAGTATGCGATTGTGTTGCCAGATTACGTGCTTGGTTAAATATACACGTGATCTTTCCATACCCAATGGGCGCAGACCTCGTTGTCTAGTTTTGATTTACATTTGGTTGAGTTGTCAACTCATGTGAAATGTCAATGTGAAATAAACAAATACATTTCCCATTTAGGTTAAAGGCTGGGTGAAAACATACGAAATTCCCTTAAATCCAATCCGTTTTCCACGTTGATTCAATGTCATCACATTGAATTATTTGGTTGAAATGTCATGGAAACGTTAATTCAACCAGTTTTTGCACGGTGGAATTTCTATCTTCATATTACTGTAAATGCCAAAGGGTCCCATCAAGTTGCTGACTACAAATACAGCCTAGCACAAAACAGAAACAGATGAGTGTATTTCCAAACTCAGCCTGGAAAGATAAAAATACATACATGATTATCAAACCCTGGTTGTGTTGATTGATTTCGATGCAGTAGTAGGCTGGTAGCCAGACACGTCAAATACATCTAATGAAAAGGTCAAGTCGAAGTTCATGGGTGTGGCTCCTGTCCTTGGCATATCTCTTCAGTTTTACTGATACCATTGTTTCCCTTACAAAAAAAGTCTGAGAGCAGTATAACTGCAGTATGCTGCAAATACTGCATCCAAAATACCACAGTCGACCGCAGTTACTGCACTTTTACAGTTTATAAACTTCAATCTTTTTTGTAAGGGTTGCGTTGAGAAGACTAGTCACATTGCTGTACTCATTGTCGTAGACATAAATGTTCTCATCCACATGACGGCGGCATTGTATCTTTTTCTGCCAGCAGGTGGCCTAGGACTGCATGTGTGCCAAGATAATCCACTTTATCGAGCCCATAATGAAGTCCATTCCACAGGTTTTTAAATAGTTGACACCTGAATTGTGCTTAAATATGTTTTCACTGAATAGGCAGGCCTATGAACATACTAGTTAAAATGAAACGTGCTCATGCTGGAAAACACGTCAAAGAAAATGTAGGATAAATGTGCGCAAAGAACAATGGCACAATGAATGGACTAAGGTGACTCCAGAGTGGAGCCACATGATTAGGCTGTTCTTCCAAGCATGCATTTTCATCCACAAATATTAGATTAATTCACGATAATACAACTTGTGGTGTAGTAACCTTAGGACAGTGGATGATAACAATCTGCTGGATAACATACACCCAGAGAGTAATCCATCCAATGTAATCCTTTTTCTCACTGGTCAGTGCAAGGTGGTGCGGTCAAACTCATCCCCCTGAAACGTCTCTCAATCACTGATCTTCTGTCCGCTTGAGAGACACACCGCACAAATACGCCATTACGCACAACGATTGCGCCGAAGCCCGAGATGCACCCTGCTAGAGAATGCTAAACTTTCTCATGAATAGAGACCAATTTAAAACCATAGATGTCCCTATTTTTCACGATCTTGTCCATTTCTCTCTCGGCTTCATCCAAACTCCACCCGTCGGGTCATCCATTACATACACTAGTCCCGTGTCCCGGCGGCTGTAGTGCCATGAGTGGGGTCGCGTCCTCCTTTCATGAACCCCGGCGTCATGCGAGAGGTCCGGCTTCTTCACCGTCTCTTGGAACCGGATAGTAAGGGCACGCGTGGAGCATTCGTTCATTTTCTGATACACTGAATTGCGTTTCACGGGCGCCCGAGCACCAAAGCACTGGAACAGCTCCCACGCCTCTACAACAGTAGGCTTGGAACCGCGCTGACCCATTCTTCAAAACAGACCAAATTCACCTCAAAAGCAGATATGAGTCAGCTCAGGAAGAACCAAATCTCAGATAGAGACCCTAATTGCAAACACCCTCAAAGATCCTGTCTTTCCTCACTTGTGCTGCTGTTTGCTACACACTTGTCTCGCTTGGCCCAATGACCGAATACTTCTTACAGAGGCTCAGTATCCCAAATAATGAGCTAAGCTTTCCTGTAAGGCGGCGTTATGTACAGTGACTTTGGTTTACGGAAAGCCTGTTGAATGTTACCACACGTCTCTGGCATTTTGCACATTCGATAAGACTATTTTACAAATGTAGGCCTACATGCTATTCTAAGGCCGGCTCCACCTGGCACCGGCCGTCAGTTTTGACTTGGCCCCCTAGCTTGCGCGCTGTCTAGGCGACGCACGCCAGCAACTGCCAAGCCTCTGTAGCTAGTGGTAGGGTGTTTGGTTACTGGAGTTACAGCGCAGACAGAACTATTTGTGCCTGTGTCTAGCGGTCCCAGAAGTGTATCAACGACGTCATATGTTTTCTTTCTGGCTGTGATATCACCAGCCCAAACATTATTATGCTTGTTGTCATCATTGAGTATTTTCAAATAAAACCCAATCAATTGTTTGGTGTCATGACGTGACTGATGGGAGACGTATTCATTGTGTGACAATCCAGCACACTGGTGAAGCAAGAAACATGAATACAGAGATATGATTGTTCGGCTTGGTATGTGAGTGCGTCATTGTGGTTTCTCACGGGCCCCAGAGAATACTGCACTGTTTCTTGGCGGCCATACTTGGTTTGTAGGCAACAGAAAGGTCACATAAACATTGCCATACATGAATAAGCAACAGAGGTCAGCCAATTCTGTGACCCATTTATTAATCCCTTTGCAGTATTATATATTTTCAATAAATTATTGGACCTATAATGTTAAAAAGTAATTTACTGTGTTAAATCAGAGAGTGCAGTGGCAGCTAAATAGACTGTCTGCACACTTTCAAATTGGCAGGAATAACAAACAAAAACAGCAACATTTGACATGGTAGCATTGAATTTTAATACTGACAGACTGCATTCAGCAAATTCATACATTTTGTGTTTGGCAGATTATATGAGTGACTTGTTGGTGAACTGTCTACAAGTGATGCTTGTTGCATTATCAACTTATGCATATTGTATGTACAGGTGAACAATAAACATCTGTATGTTTTGTTTTGACAATAAGATTAAAATGGAAAAAATAAATAAGGCAATTAAGGTATATTATTAAATGATAAACGGGTTGCCACATCATAGGGCAGCAGGTAACCTACCTGTTAGAGCGTTGTGCTAGTAACTGAAAGGTTGCTGGTTTGAATACCTGACCAGACAAAATGAAAAATCTGTCGATATACCCTTGAGCAAGGCACTTAATCCTAATTTGCTCCAGGGGCGCCGTGCTATGGTTAACCCTGTACACAACACCTATCCGGTGTATATGATATAACATATACACATTATATATATATATATATATATATATATATATATATATATATATATATATATATATATATATATATATATATATATATATATATATTTTTTTTAAATCAAATTATGTACCTATGAAATAAATACCAGGCAGGTCACCCCTTATGCAAGTCAGTATTCAATGTCCATCCATGTCTGAGGACTCTGGGAGATAAAGAGGAAACCGGCCACTAGGGACAACAGTCAGTGCTGTTCCCTTCCAGTAGGTTTGGGTTTTGCTAGGACATTGTGGATGGGGATGGCAGGTGTGTGTAAGCATCTGCATTTGGTTCCAAAAGTTGCATATTTTAATCCAGTTTTTATATTATGGGCTGGAACAAAACCCTGCACACACTGCTACTCTCAGAGCAAAGTTGGCCATCCTTGGTCTCTAACATGATCCTGACCTTATTAACACTTCGGGTAGTCACTCCAATCATATTGCGTCATATGCATATTACTGGCAAATAGCCTTCCTATTTCAGCGGTGCCGCCTTTAACTCAGTCGCCATGGGTAACGGTGCTTTAATAAGCAGTCTGAGTTGCACCTCCCAGTCTATACGATTCCCATGGTCGAAGGAATCAACAGCTGCGTGCTAAAATCTACAGATCTTTCCTAAACTTGGATAGGCTAAACAAATGTCCTATACAGGTCCAGTACCATAACACAGTAACTGAACATCAGCCCTGTTAAGACTATGTTGACGAAAAAGGCACTGGCTGGAGCTAGGTCAGGGTATAACTGATCCCGTATACAACCAAGGACATTTTTATGGGCCGATATGTAAGTGATTATTATTCCACACAAATGAAGTCTCAAAAGGTGCAGAGAACAGTAAATCAGTTTGCTGTACTGTTTGAGTCAGAGAGTCATCTCAGCGATGAAGAACAGGTAATCTCCAGCTGTGTGTTTGTGCTGAATGCCAATATGTGAGACGGCAGATGGACGTGTGTATGTGTGAGTGTGTGTGTGTCAAGATGATGAAGCACTCCAGCTTCAGAGTTAAGACCATAATTCAAGCAAAAATACTTCTCTATCCAAAAGTCATAGTCAGAAATGAAAAACAAACTACATAGTTTAGGATGTTGGTGTGGGTGTTGGTGTGGTTGTACATGCGTTCCAAAGAGAATGTCAGGTATGCATGTTGCAACAGTTCCCAATCCTCCCCATTGATTGCTTGCTGCACTATCCATAAGGGAGGAGAGTCTATCTATAACATGACAATAACAATGACCCCGTCACAACCTTGTGACCTCATCACTGCCTCTACTCCTCAGTCCTGCTCCCCACTGGGCCGCTCTTGAACTTGACCACCATGACGGTGATGTTGTCGGGGAAACCGCGGTAGAAAGAGTGCAGCACGATGCTCTTGGCACCGTAGTGCGGCTCGTCCAGGCACTCGCGCAAGAAACGCACCGCCTCCTCGTTGCTGAAGGCGTCCCACAGCCCGTCCGATGCTAGGATCATGAACTCGGGCTGCAGCTTGTCCAGGTCAAAAGGTCAACACGTCGGGGATGACCACGTTGAGGTTCTTCAGGGGGTAATCGCCCAGCGAGCGAGACATGGCCAGGATGCCCTGGACACGCCACGAGCCGTTGAAGCTGATGAAGCCCCCTGGTGGTGAAGGAATGGAAGTGCAACGCCCTTTGATTAAACTCTCAGTAACTTTATTATCTCACACTGGGACATTGGTCATTGATTGTGTACATGGAAAAAAAGTGCAGACAGAGCAAGGGAATTTCTGTATCACAGTCAAATTACATTATATCTATATTTCATTTACTAAATCCACCTCAGCATATCAGTGCTTCCTATCATTTGTCAGAGCAAGTAATGTATTCAACTCCTCTTGCACTTCCAAAGAGGGCTAATAGGTGGTGAGTCAAGGCTGCAATTCTACAGTCTCTCCATTTGACACTAATTCATTCTAGTGATTCATCCTAGCGTGCCATTGCGATCTGCTCAAGTATGGAAAACATTTTATGTCGTCATGACATTATGTACTACCTTTCACAGCCAAGAAAATGGTATGTGTGTTTCGTTTCTGTGCTGAACACTAAGGGCCGGTTTCCAGGACACAGATTAAGCCTGGTTCTGGACTAAGAAACAGTTCTCCAATTAAAGTGGTTTTTAGTTCAGGACTAGGGTTAATCTGATCCAGGAAACCCAACCCAATGTGTGACTTCACAATGTTGAGTTTAGCTAGGTGTGACAAAAACACGTATTTTTAACATCCCCATAGCGTTGTGGTGCTGTTCACCCATGCTGGTAGTTCGCTCACCTGCCCTCTTGATCCTCTTGCGCTCCTTCAGCTGGTATGGCTTGTGGTCATGTGACAATGCCACAGCGTTTCCGTCCTTGTCACACAACACGCCTCGAGTCCCCAACGTTGGCCACCGTCAGCTCCCTGTCCGATAACAGGGCCACCAGACATGTAGTACCTGAGAGAGGGAGACAGAGGTGATATTTCAATTTAAAGGCACATTAAATTCTAAAACCATAGATGATCTACCCAACCGATGGCCTGGGACGTGGGCTCATTTTGACATAAGACTACTGTTAAGGTCTGAAAACATCGGAGTATAATGAACCTCTAAGTTCATGTTTTTCACCTGTGATTCTCATTCTCAGAATACCACAAGTGTACCAAGGTCCGCTAACCAACCACAATACTGAGAGCCATACTGTATTTCCATCACAGCTATGAAAGTCCAGGTAACAAGAGTGAAGGCCCTAATAACGTATCTGACAAAGGTCTAACTTTTCATGTCCTCCTCCTCCATTGAAAATCCAGTGATTTATAAGGAACTGTTTCCAGTACAGTCATCTAATCCATTTCTCAGGGCTGACAAATCTCTCAGGGCAACAAAGCAGCTCAGTGTACTGGCGTATAATGACACTGACTTTGTGTCTTGACCTTCCAAAGGTTGTCTCCATGGAGACATTTCACCTCCGCCATAATAAACAACACAGTAATAATTACTTTTTACAGACTAAATCTGTAAAAAAAAAAAAAATCTAAAAAGTACTTTACATTTCCAAAAACGTTTTTTTTTTTTTAATCTCCTTTTAGGCATGAAGTGAATAGGATTTTTTAAAGAGAGGGTCAACTCTGATCTGTCTTAACCCTTGTGTTGTCTTAATGGTAAAAAATGACCCTCCACTAATTTTAACAGCAGAGAAAACCCCCTAAATGATATTTTTTCAACTTGAAATTGTATTACCTTTCCTAGAGTGACCCCGACATTAGAAAAAGGGAAACATCGCCTTTGTTCATATTTCCATGAAAGCTGTACACCACCACGGTACAAAGATTGTCTTGACCTGGAAAGTTATAAAATCCTTTACACACCACAAAAACCACAAAGACATGTCATAAGGATGACCCCAGGGTCCACAAGGACATGCAGTTGCCCATGCCCAGGACATTGCCTCAACATTCTACATGTTCATCACACCAGCCATCGAAAAAAAAATGATCCTGGAGATGACAAATTTATGGCAACAAGATATGGGTGGCCTGTGACGCACAATCCAGCTACGCTTGGAGGATGCAAGTCTACACAGGGAAGCCGACAAGTGGAGGCCCGGAGAAGAACCAGGGGATGTGGGTTGTGCTTGATGTGACAGATGGACTGAGGGGGCACATTGTCACAATTTTTTCACCTCTTATGAACTCAGCCAGCAGCTCCTGAAGAGGAAGATCACCATGGTTGGTACAGTTAGAAAGAACAAGCCTGAACTCCCCCCTGCACTCCTCACAACAAGGGGGAGAGAAGCCTTCTCATCAAAGTTTGCCTTCACCCCCCACTCTAGTTTCTTACCTCCCAAAGAGGAACAAGAATGTGGTCCTCCTGAGCACACTGCACAAAACAGTTGAGATCAGTGATCGTGAGGACAGGAAGCCAGCAATCATCCTGGACTACAATCACAACAAAGGAGGCTTTGACAACCTGGACAAGGTGATTGGAACTTACAGCTGCAGGAGAATGACTGCCCGCTGGCCCCTGGTCATCTTCCATAACATCATTGATGTGTCCTCATACAATGCCTTTGTGATATGGAACAAGATCAACCCTACCTGGATGCCTGATAAGCAAAAAACAAGAGGGTGTTGTTCCTGGAGCAGCTGGGAAAGGCACTTGTAACATTACACATTCAAAGAAGGGAGCGCTTCCCCCGCACAGCAGCCTCTGCAGCACTTGTGAAAGCTGTTCAGTGGGCTGAATCTTGTCCTGATCCACCGGAGGCTGCAGCTGGGGCAGGCAAGAGGAGGAGATGCCAATTCTGCCCCCCAAAGAAGGACTGTAAAACAAATACTGCACATGTGCTGCACATGTGAGAAATACATTTGCAAAGTCCATACACACACTCTTGCATACTGTCCTACATGTGCTAATTAGAGTTGATTGATTTATGTTCTTCATGTTTTTGTTTTGTATCTATTATCTTATTTTATTCAAATTTATTGTTGTTTATACACCTTGTGGGTGGGGGCAATAGTAAAAAAAAAAAATGGTATTTTGTAGTTAAATTCCTCATTGGAAAGTATATATCACTATGTTGCCAAAAAAGTTTCCCTTCAATAAAATGCATTCAAAACTACTTTCTGGACATTTCTACTACTTTCTTAGGCTATACAAGTGCTGTCTCTTGCTAAAAAAATGTATGTAGTACCTTTAGCAATAATAATAATAATTAACCTCTACTTTAGTAAAGAAAACAATTATGACAGATGTGTTGTAATAAAAACGAGTGGTGTCCACTGATTAAGTGCAGTCTTTCTGCATTGTAAAGAGGGAAAACCCAGATGTTCACAAAGTTTGTGATGAATGACAGGTTGTTTCTTCATGCAAAATAGATTTGGGGTTTAAAATTCAATTATGCTGCTTTATTTTAGGGGTTTAGTGAAGGCGGGTAATTTTTTTACCCTTAGGACAAGGGGAGTATACAGAATGTTAAGACTACACAAGGGTTAAGCAGGGTAGTGTTCAATAGGTGTAAAAAGAGTAAAACAGGGAGTATTGCTGAGCGATTAGTGCCTTTTGAGGTTGGTTCGGTTTCGGTTCGATTATTAAAAAATATTCACGGTTTTCGATTTCAGTTTCGATTACTTTTTTAAACATTAAATGCATTATGACATTACAATAATTTTAGAGCTTTTTTAATGGAAATTCCAAAACTAAATAGTGAGCATTCAATTGTGAAAAACATTGAAAATATTCCATTGTCTCTGTCAGGTCCACATTGGGTAGACATCAACAGAAAAATAGGAAATTACTATGAAATAAAATATTTCAGTTGTGTATGTTACTTACTTTTATTTGATTACTATTATTTTTCATTCCATAAAGTCATCATGTGCTCCCCATACTGTACTGTCTTTAGTCATCATATTTAGCTAGCCTGCCTAAGTATGCTGCAGTGCAGAGCTGTCTGACGAAATCATTTGAGTAGTTTTTCAAAGTAGATAAGGCATACTTTAATGAACTGTCTCTCTCCGTCGTCGTTGTGTTATGTACAGTCGTGGCCAAAGGTTTTGAGAATGACAAATATGAATTTCCTCAAAAGTTTGCTGCTTCAGTGTCTTTAGATATTTTTGTCAGATGTTACCATGGAATACTGAAGTATAGTTACAAGCATTTCATAAGTGTCAAAGGTTTTTATTGACAATTACATGAAGTTGATGCAAAGAGTCAATATTTGCAGCGTTGACCCTTCTTTTTCAAGACCTCTGCAATCTGCCCTGGCATGCTGTCAAATAACTTCTGGGCCACATCCTGACTGATGGCAGCCCACATCCTGACTGATGGCAGCCCACATCCTGACTGATGGCAGCCCATTCTTGCATAATCAATGCTTGGAGTTTGTCAGAATTTGCGGGGTTTTGTTTGTCCACCCGCGTTTTGAGGATTGACCACAAGTTCTCAATGGGATTAAGGTCTGGGGAGTTTCCTAGCCATGGACCCAAAATATCAATGTTTCGTTCCCCAAGCCACTCAGTTATCACTTTTTCCTTATGGCAAGGTGCTCCATCATGCTGGAAAAGGCATTGTTCGTCACCAAACTGTTCCTGGATGGTTGGGAGAAGTTGCTCTCGGAGGATGTGTTGGTACCATTCTTTATTCATGGCTGTGTTCTTAGGCAAAATTGTGAGTGAGCCCACTCCCTTGGCTGAGAAGCAACCCCACACATGAATGGTCTCAGGATGCTTTACTGTTGGCATGACACAGGACTGATGGTAGCGCTCACCTTGTCTTCTCCGGACAAGCTTTTTTTCGGATGCCCCAAACAATCAGAAAGGGGATTCATCAGAGAAAATGACTTTACCCCAGTCCTCAGCAGTTCAATCCCTGTACCTTTTGCAGAATATCAGTATGTCCCTGATATTTTTCCTGGAGAGAAGTGGCTTCTTTGCTGCCCTTCTTGACACCAGGCCATCCTCCAAAAGTCTTTGCCTCACTGTGCGTGCAGATGCACTCACACCTGCCTGCTGCCATTCCTGAGCAAGCTCTGTACTGGTGGTGCCCCGATCCCGCAGCTGAATCAACTTTAGGAGACGGTCCTGGCGCTTGATGGACTTTCTTGGGCGCCCTGAAGCCTTCTTCATAACAATTGAACCGCTCTCCTTGAAGTTCTTGATGATCTGATGAATGGTTGATTTAGGTGCAATCTTACTGGCAGAAATATCCTTGCCTGTGAAGCCCTTTTTGTGCAAAGCAATGATGACGGCACATGTTTCCTTGCAGGTAACCATATTTGACAGAGGAAGAACAATGATTCCATGCACCACCCTACTTTTGAAGCTTCCAGTCTGTTATTCGAACTCAATCAGCATGACAGAGTGATCTCCAGCCTTGTCCTCGTCAACACTCACACCTGTGTTAACGAGAGAATCACTGACATGATGTCAGCTGGTCCTTTTGTGGCAGGGCTGAAATGCAGTGGAAATGTTTTTGGGAGATTCAGTTCATTTGCATGGCAAAGAGGGACTTTGCAATTAATTGCAATTCATCTGATCACTCTTCATGACATTCTGGAGTAAACGCAAATTGCCATCATACAAACTGAGGCAGCAGACTGTGAAAATCAATATTTGTGTCATTCTCAAAACTTTTGGCAACGACTGTACATTCCTCTCTCATGGGGTCTATGTGGTCTGTGTGTATCTAACCTAACGTAACAGGCATAAAAGTGTATCCATCCAGAGGTCTGTATACAATGATGAGATGGTCGTGTCTCCTCCCTAACAATCGGTAGTTGTTGTCCCAAAGGCAGGAAGGCAGGCAACAAGCTTAGGTCCAAAATAAACCAATAGAAACGTATTGGGATTATTTTGGACAGATTATGGCGAGAGTGGAACCTCTCGCTTCGCCTCTCCCCCTCTGACCCATCTCTGTTTGAGTGTATCTGACCTTAACCAATCTGCAGTATTGCCACATGTTTTACCCATCAGACCTTGTACTCATAAACATCTCAGAGAAGGAGTGCTGATCCAGGACCTAAAAGGCTAAACTGATTTAAATCAGCACTCCTAGTCCCTCACCTGCTTCGTTGTGATTGGTGGAGAGTCTGTCCACCATGTCTCGGTCCACAGCCAGGATACGCTGCTCCAGGATGCTGGGGTAGGAGGGAACGCTCTCCCTCTCATAGGACAGCAGCTGCTGCCTCAGAGACTCCAGAAAGTGGGCCTTTACATAGTCCGCTGCAGCCTTTGAGAGATGGAGAGATAGAGAGAGAGAGAAATATAAGTATTTAGAAAGTTGTTCATCACGGTTTTGGTTGAATTTCAGTTATTTGACCGGTCAACTCTGGCGATTGGTTGATACAATTCTGTGCTTTTACAGTAGTACAGAATTCTTGTTTTATTGCCTGTAGCCGATTGAATCCAGATTAAATGTTTGAACGAGGCACATTTGTTTTTTTCTGTGTTCAGCAGTGTTGTGAGCATCCAATGCTGTAAATGACTGATAACCTGTGTTCTCTGTCTTAGTGCCCATCTTTTGCAAGAGCACAGCCAGGAGATAGCCGCCAATGTAAACAGAGAGTATCAGACGTTTAGTTTGAAAATGTCTGTTTATATAATGGAAATTGTTCAATCTGAATTCAAAGTTCTTCATCTTATAATACATTGAAATACACTGACCCCAAACTACAAGTTTAAAACACAAAAAAGTGAAATACACACCAAAGGCATGACATGACACCAATGTTTTCTAGGAGCTACCAGAGATATCCAAACAAAAGCTATACATAGTGCAAGACGAGAGAAATTATATTTGACAGAGCACATTTTATACTGTATGTAGAAAGGGTTTCAATGTGCCAGGGTGTCTACAGATAATGTGTACATACAGCACTGGGTGAATGGAGGCAATATGGAAGAGATTTTAATATGCATGCTCAAATGCACATTGCTAATTTCCAAGAATAATGAATGAATTAATAATGACTAATCAATTACCATGGGCCAAACCCGGTGAACATGAAGGTTAACACTGGTTTCCAGTGATGATGTTAACGAGACTGTCTGTTTCTCTCTGTATATTCAGATTACTGTTACATGGGTAAGAACAGTAAATATCCTTGGTTTTACTACACGTAGAAATGTGATTTTAGTTGGATTTAAAGAGGTGTATTTTCAGTATTTGACAGATTATTTCTAGTCTGATACGTGGAAAAGAAAACGGAGAAGGAAGGTTCGCCAGGTGTTCTGTGCTGAATTATTCAACAACCTCTCTTCCTCTCCATTCCTCCCTCCTTCCTGCTCTCTTTTTCATGCCCTTTCATTATGTTCACTGCCTCCTCTCTCCTCAGATCATGTTCATCATATTGAATATTAATTCAGCTGCTGGAAGTTTATATATTTCATTATAGAAGCGTTCAAAACTCTTAAAGACTTGAGACTCGACACGTCATCATTTGCATATTCTTACACTTTGCAATTAACAGTTATTGTGTTTTAATCACTCCTGTAATCTGGCCCTTCTTTGGACACTGTTAACTAACCTCCAAACTCCTTCCGTGGCCTCCAACTGCTCTTAAACGCTAGTAAAACCAAATGCATGCTCTTCAACCGATCGCTGCCCGCACCCGCCCGCCTGACTAGCATCACTACTCTGGACGGTTTTGACTTAGAATATGTGGACAACTAGAAATACCTAGGTGTCTGGCTAGACTCTCCTTCCAGAGACTCTCCTTCCAGACTCACATCCGTTTTGTTACCAAAGCTCCTTATACCACCCACCACTGCGACCTGTATGCTCTAGTCGGCTGGCCCTCGCTACATATTCGTCACCAGACCCACTGGCTCCAGGTCATCTATAAGTCTATGCTAGGTAAAGCTCCGCCTTATCTCAGCTCACTGATCACGATAACACCCACCCGTAGCACGCGCTCCAGCAGGTATATCTCACTGGTCATCCCCAAAGCCAACACCTCCTTTGACCGCCTTTCCTTCCTGTTCTCTGCTGCCAGTGACTAGAACAAATTGAAAAAAAGATATATAAAAATTAAAAAAAAAAACAAAAAAAAAAACGCTGAAGCTGGAGACTTATCTCCCTCACTAACTTTAAACATCAGCTATCTGAGCAGCTAACCGATCGCTGCAGCTGTACATATCCCATCTGTAAATAGCCCACCCAATCTACCTACCTCATCCCCATATTGTTTTTATTTACTTTTCTGCTATTTTGCACACCAGTATTTCTACTTGCACATCATCATCTGCTCATCTATCACTCCAGTGTTAATTTGCCAAATTGTAATTACTTCGCTACTATGGCCTATTTATTGCCTTACCTCCTCACGCTATTTGCACACACTGTATATAGACTTTCTTTTTTTTCTCTATTGTGTTGACTGTACGCTTGCTAATTCCATGTGTAACTCTGTGTTGTTGTTTGTGTCGCACTGCTTTGCTTTATCTTGGCCAGGTCGCAGTTGTTAATGAGAACTTGTTCTCAACTAGCCTACCTGGTTAAATAAAGGTGAAATAAAAAAATAAAAAAAGCCATCCAATTAACCGAGGCAGATGAGATATTAATGAACAAACTAATTTGACTCATGGTGATAATTGTAGGAACAGATTGATATGTGAGCGAGAGAGAGGAGCATGTAATGAGGAAGTGAAATGGAATAAAATAAATGATTAAAACAGTCTTCATTAGTCACCAGTGTGAGTAATCTCTCTCTCTGAGTATAATTATTCATTCGTTCAATTTGTTTTGGAGGAACACAGGGAGCCTTGAATAGTGAACAGTGAATGTAAGTTACCCATCCAAGAGCCCAAATGACTAAGCCATGTAAAAATAAATGCAGCATTAAACCTTATCTCATTAAATTCAATGTATATTTTGCATCTGGAAAATGTCTGACTTTGGTGATGAAGGCCATTAAACTGCGAAAAGATTGAAAAAGGATAGTTGAGAATTTGCTACATATTTGCAGTTTAAGGACACACTGCTAAGACAGCGACAAGCTGTTCTGTACACAGATATTTGTTTAGGATACATTTTGCTCCTTTTGATACCAGGGGACAAGCAATCATTTATTTTAACTTGCATAAAATAATTAGGAAAAAAGCCATTGAGCATGTGTCCTCACATTTACCACCAACCCCTCCTGCGACTTGAAGGCGGACTTCTATAGACTTGGGTAATTGAGGTTCATACTGAAAAGGTGAACATTTAGTCCTCTGACTGTGTTGGGCTTGGTGCTCTCTTCAACTAACACATCTCTGTTACTCCCACCACGTTTGCCAAAAGAGCTCAGCTCAGGATAGGTTAATTCAACATACATCCCCCGGCCCCTTCCGACAAAAAGTTCCACAACACATACCCATATGCATGACTGATAACTCATTCACTCAGCAACCTAGTCTACTGTGCAGGTTTCTCTTGACGTGCCTCTGGCAGTACTCACAATGTTGTGGAACCTTCCCCTCGTGATTTCTCAGGAGGACCAGGCCTTCCTTGTGAACCAGCTCTACAATCAAGGGGGCCTGCCCGATGTAGGCATCGACGACTCCCTCCGGCAGTATTCTGGGCTCAACTCGTCGGTCGTGCTGGAGGACCACTCTGCCCAGCTGCTGGCCTTTGTGGGCAGCCAGGCTCCGGCCACGTGGCCAGCCTGGGTGCGGCTCTTGCCGGCCTGAGCAGTGTGCCCAACGCAGTGGGCATTTGTGCTCTGGTGGTCTACATGATCTTAGAGATCAGTGCAGCCGGTCTCGAGGAACCCCAGCCAGACGCGTCCCACCTGCTCCGCCGTGTCTTTGCTGAAGAGAAATATTCAGAAGTACATGACCTGATGGAGGAGTACCTGAAGCGCTACCGGATGCACGTGGGGGCTAGTGAGCGCCTGCTGAAGGACACACGCTGTATGGAGGCCGAGCCACCTCGTCCAGCTGACTCGTCTGAAGAACTCCATGCTGCACGACGGCCACATGAGCACGTGGGGACTCAAGCACTGGGTCAATGGAGCCGCCTTCCACTCCCAAATGCTGGTGCACCAAGCCCGTCTGGAGCAGGACAATAGGACAGCTGCCCATGCAGCTCTGGGCTCCTACCTGCAGGAACTACACTCCCTGCTGGCCGAGTACAGGAGGTACAGAAGCGCCAGCCTGGAAATGGTGAAAGATTGGTATGGTTCTTGTCACAAGAGGGAGCGAAGGCGGAGGCATACGTGTTCCGGGGATTGTTGGCCATCATGTTTAGTTTGTGACAAAGAGACTGGCGAGACACGAAGCGTTCCACTCCTAAACAAAGATTCATGGTCTCTACCAAGAAGCTATTGCCAACAGATCAAAGAGGTATACATCAATCACACATTCTCAAACTATGACCAGATCACAGGTATGAAGGATTATTTCACAGCCATCCAGGTGAACCTGACCAACCTTATATCTCAGTGTGGCGTCTTCCATGTTCCCACACAACTGTCTCTAGTTAAACAAAACCCAACCCAGGCAACAGGGTTGGAGTCGATACACTGGTATACAGATATATATATATGTATTAATAAAAGTTACCCAGAAACCCTTACTCTGTGACTGGATTTCAGATAAGAAGTTCTGACTTGAGCTTGTGTGTGTTTGGGTGTTCAGTGTGTTTGGGGGTCTCTGATTTGTGTTACTGGCAAAACTCCCACTGAGAACAAGGTCCGCCTGCATAGTCATAGTTCATGCATATCACTCTGTCACCATGACCACAGGAAAGGTAACAGGATCACACACACAGGGGTGGTAAGGGGACCAAACGGGAAGGTTAAATATTTAATCATAGGATAGGAATAGTCTGAAAGTTCCAGATAGATATGTAAACATCCTGCCCTTTCAGACTCCCTCCATTACACAAGGCCAAGGACGTCCCTTATCTTAAAGGTAAGGTAGCATAAACGTAACCACATGTAACATTTGGATGTGCATTAGAATATGCATTAAAAGTCCCAATGCAAAGTTACACGTCACGTTTCTATTTGTTTTAGTTATTACATTAAATTGATCAGAATTCTGAAGAATGCTGGAAAAAACAGGCAAGCCAGCCTATCCCTATAATGTAAACTGCAACAGAAATAACTTAAAATGTATAACTTCAAATTAAACCAAATCGATTGCACTCATGACTACTGGTTTAATTTTTAGCCAACTTACAAGCAAATACTTTATGTATGTTTATTACAAATCCACCTGCAAGGTTGCTAGCCAACTAGCCTGCTAACGTTATGTTGCTATCAACACCTAGCTTACAGCTACATTAAAGTAAACCAAAGTTTTCTAAATATATAACGGCATCTAACCAGTTATCAAATAATGTTACAGGTATATGCAATTAACTTTTAGACCGCATCATAGCACAGACTGCACTTGTGAAGGTGGTAAATTACCTTTAAATGGCATCAGACCGAGGCTCTGAATCTGTCCTCGTGCTCCTAGACCATAGTGCTGCTTTTGATACCATCGATCACCACATTCTTTTGGAGAGATTGGAAACACAAATTGGTCTACACGGACAAGTTCTGGTCTGGTTTAGATCTTATCTGTCGGAAAGATATCAGTTTGTCTCTGTGGATGGTTTGTCCTCTGACAAATCAATTGTAAGTTTCGGTGTTCCTCAAGGCTCCGTTTTAGGACCACTATTGTGTTCACTATATATTTTACCTCTTGGTGATGTCATTCGGAAACATAATGTTAACTTTCACTGCTATGCGGACGACACTCAGCTGTACATTTCGATGAAACATGGTGAAGCCCCAAACTACTGCAATGCTCTACTTTCCGGCTACCCGGATAAAGCAATAAATAAACTTCAGTTAGGGCTAAACACGGCTGCTAGAATCTTGACTAGAACCAAAAAATTGTATCATATTACTCCAGTGCTAGCCTCTCTAAAAACTGGCTTCCTGTTAGGGCAAGGGCTGATTTCAAGGTTTTACTGCTAACCTACAAAGCATTACATGGGGTTGCTCCTACCCATCTTTCCGATTTGGTCCTGCCGTACATACCTACACGTACGCTACGGTCACAAGACGCAGGCCTCCTTATTGTCCCTAGAATTTCTAAGCAAACAGCTGGATGCACGGCTTTCTCCTCTAGAGCTCCATTTCTATGGAATGGTCTGCCTATCCATGTGAGAGACGCAGACTCGGTCTCAACCTTTAACTTGTTAGGGATACAACCTCGTGAACGGGATCGATTTTGACAACATCCGGTGAAATGCAGAGCGCCAAATTCAAATTACAAAAATACTCATTTTAAACATTCATGAAAATACAAGTGTTGCAAACTGTTCAAAAGCTTAGAATCTTGGCAATCTCACAGTGTTGTCAGATTTCAAAAAGGCTTTAAGGCGAAAGCATAACATTTGATTGTCTGAGGACAACGCACCGCATATTTTCTGCATTAGCATAATAACATAAAAAGCACGGGTGTCACAAGACTCATAAAAAACTATAAAATAAAATTGCTTACCTTTGAAGATCTTCTTCTGATGGCAATCCGAAGGATCCAAGCAAGACAATAAATGTTCCTTTTGTTCAAAAAAGTCCCTCTTTATATCCATAAAGCTCTGTTTGGTTGGCGCATTTTGTTCAGAAAATCCACTGTCCACTCGTCCATTATACAAGACATACAAAGCGTTAAAAATATACCTATAAACTTTGTCCAAACAAATCAAACAACGTTTCTAATCGATCCTTAGGTAGACTAATATATATATATTAATGATAATATTTCACACAGATAATATCCTGGGCGATAGAAAAGGAAAAAACCGAGGTGTCCGCTCACGGTCCCGTGCGTAAAACAGAAAAGTAACTTCCTCACTCCCCTTGCCAATTCTTGTCTTACTCCTCGATTATTCTAGATAAAACCTTGTCTAAAGACTGTTGCCATCCAGTGGAAGCCATAGATACTGCAACCTGGGAGCTGGATTCCAGTATTTCCTATAGCAAGTCAATGGCAAAACAGGCACCTCACAGAATCAAATCTTTCCAGATGGATTTTGCTCGGGTTTTCGCCTGCCAAATCAGTTCTATTATACTCAGACATTATTTTAACCGTTTTAGAAACTTCAGAGTGTTTTCTATCGAATACTACTAATTATGTGCATATCCTAGTTTCTGGGCCGGAGTACCAGGCATTTTACTTTGGGCACGCCAGACTCTCCGAACCTCCGAACACTGACCCGGGCCCAGAACAGGTTAAGTCTTTCTTGAAGACTCATCTCTTCAGTAGATCCTATGATTGAGTATAGTCTGGCCCAGGAGTGTGAAGGTGAACGGACAGGCACTGGAGCAACGAACCGCCCTCGCTGTCTGCCTGGCCTCTCTCTCCACTGGGATTCTCTGCCTCAAACCCTATTACAGGGGCTGTCACTGGCTTACTGGTGCTCTTCCATGCCATTCCCAGAAGGGGTGCGTCACTTGAGTGGGACATGATCTTCCTGTCCGGGTTGGCGCCCCCCCTTGGGTTGTGCCGTGGGGGAGATCTTTGTGGGCTATACTCGGCCTTGTCTCAGGATGGTAAGTTGGTGGTTGGAGATATCCCTCTAGTGGTGTGGGGGCTGTGGGTGGGGTTATATCCTGCCTGTTTGGCCCTGTCCGGGGGTATCGTCGGATGGGGCCACAGTGTCTCCCGACCCCTCCTGTCTCAGCCTCCAGTATTTATGCTGCAATAGTTTGTGTCGAGGGCTAGGGCCAGTCTGTTATATCTGGAGTATTTCTCCTGTCTTATCCGGTGTCCTGTGTGAATTTAAGTATGCTCTCTCTAATTCTCTCTTTCTTTCTCTCAGAGGACGTGAGCCCTAGGACCATGCCTCAGGACTACATGGCCTGATGACTCCTTGCTGTCCCCTCTACAACCACTGTTATTATTATTATTTGACCCTGCTGGTCATCCATGAACATTTGAACATCTTGGCCATGTTCTGTTATAATCTCCACCTGGCACAGCCAGAAGAGGACTGGCCACCCCTCAGAGCCTGGTCCCTCTCTAGGTTTCTTCCTAGGTTCTGGTCTTTCTAGGGAGTTTTTCCTAGCCACTGTGCTTCTACACCTGCATTGCTTGCTGTTTGGGGTTTTAGGCTGGGTTTCTGTACAGCACTTTGTGACATCAGCTGATGTAAGAAGGGCTTCATAAATACATTTGATTGATTGAACTTAGCCAGCAAGCCAGCCAGCTAAAGTTAGTTATTTTAGCCTGCCCGCTAGCCAACCACCACGGTCTGTATAAGTAGTAAGCCAGAGAACAACTAGTCTAGCACAGACAGGAACTCACATTCCAAATCCTGCCTTCCACTGGTTATACTAAGCCATCAAAGTCCTTCCGGGTGAAATGAGCACTGCATACAATAGATGTGTGCAGGGTTCCCATGCTCGAAACTGCTTGCATCAACCAAATCAAATCAAATTTTATTTGTCACATACACATGGTTAGCAGATGTTAATGTGAGTGTAGCGAAATGCTTGTGCTTCTAGTTCCGACCATGCAGTAGTATCTAACAAGTCATCTAACAAATTCACAACAACTACCTTATACACACAAGAGTAAAGGAATGAATACGAGTATGTACATATAAATCTATGGATGAGCGATGGCTGACCGGCGTAGGCAAGATGCAGTAGATGGTCTAAAGTACAGTATATACATATGAGATGAGTAATGTAGGATATGTAAACATTATATAAATGGCATTGTTTAAAGTGGCTAGTGATACATTTATTTCATCCAATTTTTTATTATTAAAGTGGCTAGAGATTTGAGTCGATGGACGAACGGCATAGGCAACCGGACAAATCATTCCGACTTCAAAGCTTGCTTCTCAGTTGAGACACAAATGAGTCAGAACCCCGTCATTGTGGGTTTACTGCACTATGTGAGTATTACTCACTAGTTACAAACAGAACACTACTACAATACTCACTCGCTCGCTCGACTACTGATACCAAACGCACAAGAGAAAAAGAGTTGCAGTTTTTCCACATTATTTTATGTTTTTTTCTTTGCAGATAGTACATAGTAGCTTACCAGCGGCAACACTTGGTTTGGAATGTAATTATATGCTAGCAAGGCTAGTAGCTACTAGCAGCCAGCTGGAACTAGCTAGGTAGCACCAGTTCTCCATATGACATTGAGAAATAGCGCATTTTGCGTAGTTCTGAAGATATCCGTAAATAAGTTCAGAAATATGTAAAAACATAACTGTTTGTAGTTATAGGTAACCAGATTGTGACTACAACTAAGTTACTGAGTCTTTGAACACACTGTGTTGTTACTAGAAATTCCTGCTTCTTAACCTTTAACAGGATCTTGCCAATCTATTTAGATAAGGTAGAGTGTATTATAAAAAAATATATATTTAACTAGGCAAGTTAGTTAAGAACAAATTCTTATTTACAATGACGGCCTAGGAACAGTGGGTTAACTGCCTTGTTCAGGGGCAGAACTACATATTTTTACCTTGTCAGCTTGGGGATTCAATCTAGCAACCTTTTCGGTTACTGGCCCAACGCTCTAACCACTAGGCTACCTGCCACCCCGTATTTGAAAGACAGAGTAGAACTTTCAATGGTTGAAAGCAGGGATTGGAACCGGTTCAGGGTACAGAACCGAAAAATAAACATTTTCAAGGAACAGAAATGGTTAATAACATTGTTACGTTCAAGGCATTTTCTTCTATTCCCACGTAACAAAACGCCTATTCAAAGCCCTCACTCTGTCACTCAGAAAGTTGTGTCTGCCTCCCTGACTGCCAGCTGAAAATCTTTGCCTGTGTGTGTGTTTAGGCTACCTGGCTACTGACATTTCCATATGCGACTGTACTGACGTTACCATAGGCGACTGTACTGACGTTACCATAGGCTACTGTACTGACTATGTGGCTAACTGCAAGTGTTGCAATCCCTAGCCTGCTATTCAGTGGAGTGGGTGTGTGGTCCAAGTCTGGGTTTAAGGGTCTCCTTTCCAACCTTAAAAGGATAAACAATAATATGCCATGGGCCAGAAAAGGTTGAATACATTGGCCATGCTGTCAATCCAGCATTACTTCTGCCACGCTCAAAACAACTGGAAACTGGAGACTGGGAAATCTCATACTTCAGTGAGTTCAAGACAACTAGGAACTCTGGAAAAAAACGAGCTCTGACTGGGAAAATAAGTTTTGAACGGTAATCCAACTCGGAATTCCAAGTCGGGAACTCTGGCCTCTTTCTACTGCTCCGACTTGAAGTTCACCGACATCATGATTCAACCTTGTTTTTTTTCAGTTCCCAGTTGTCTTGAAAGCACCATAAATCCAGAGGATGACACCGCGCCAACTTCCTGTTCAAGCTAGCACAGCAGGTGAGTCCAAAAATGTATTTTATGCTGCTGCATAAATGGTGTAATATGCCATGGAGATATGTATACTGTGGCTAAGAAAGTTATACTAAGTGTATGTTGTGTAGTAAGATGTTTGTAGCCCATGTGCCTCACCCTAATAATTTGGTCCCTTTCCCCCTCATAACTTAGCCTACTGTTCTGACTTGGTGGTGCACATGTAGCCTATAGCCTGTTTTAGAGAAATGTCATCATCAAATAAGAGCTTTCATTGTCTGCTTATATGCCCCCTTTATTTATCCTACGGTTCTGACCTTGTGTACATGGAGAATACTGTAAGAATGGCCCATGTTCTGAATTGTTTTGCTGTACATTTCAAAAGTACTGAACAAATAGTTATTGACTATGACCATACTAGCCTTATGCCATAGTTTGTACATCTCAATTGTCAGTAGAAACCACATTTGTTTAAGCGAGTCAGCCATATCAGCTATGTTTTTTAAAAAGGCAGTAAATGAGGCTGAGTGAACTGTTTCGCTGCCAGACAAGGCTCTCCTGATAGACAGGTGTAGCGGTGGTAAGGATTCACTCCATGGTTCTGAAAAGAAAGCTCTGCTGTTGGGACAGCTTTATGTAGGCCCAGTGGAGGTTCTAGACCCTTTCAACTGGGGGGGCCCAAGCTGGGGCCAGTTGTACTGTTAGAGGGGCCAGTTACATTAGACGTTATTGTTGTCATATCGTTTTCTTCACTTCATTGCAGGCATTAGTAGGCAAAAGACCATGTCCCTCTAGTAAATGTGTGGGTTTAATTAGTTTTCCACCTTGCCACTGTCTAATAACAGATGTAAAAAAAGGATAGCAAAAATTAGTTATGCAAAAATTATTTCATACTCCACATTTAGGGGGGCCACAAGGGGGTCCAAAATTGTTGTCACAGGGGCACTGGCCCCCCTGGCCCCCCCCCAGAACCGCCAGTGTGTAGGCCCTAACAGTTTTAGTGCAATTAATGTATTGTTTAGTGTTGTGTAGTGGCTTTGCTGGCATGGATCTAAAAACATTTGGGGAGTTTGCCCCATCAAGATTCACATGCTAAAATCGTCACATTACCTACCTCACCACCGTGACCGTCAAATATCCCGAATATAGACGGGTGACTCTTGTTGGTGATGTCGGTGAGTACCTCGAATCTGTCCTCCATGTGGTCGCGCCGCCGCTGAATGGAGTACACTGCTACATTGTTGTTTTTGAAGTCCCACGTTTTGGAGAACTCCGCATCTAGGACATTCACCCCCCCCCAACCTTTCGTTTTGCATGATCTCCGCCACGGCATCCCGACTGGACTTGACGATGGTCTTCACCTCGTCCGTGTGGAAGAAGTAACTCCATAAGGCCAAGCTATTGCAGAGCAGAAACAATGTCTCTGGCCTGAGGAGGAAATAACGCATGATCCGACCCAAAAGAGACAACAGCGTCATTGTGTCTCCTATCATCACACGCAAGAAAACTGTTGACGGTTGCCCCTCTCGTGCATGTCAATTCACTCCATTATATCCGTTCAAGGGAAAAAATTAAAACGTCCACCATCAATGTTTGATGTCAGAACTGCTATAAATATATCAAACTGTCTTTAAGTTGTCAATGCAAACTATTCCTAGCCTTAACGCTCAGCGGGACGTAACACTGAACAGCGAATAACGAAAGCGGGCAGAGTCATTAGCTTGAAAGATACAAGTGAGACTGTCCTGACTTGCGAAATAACAGCTGGAGCACGAGGATTCGCCGACAAACTCGTTATGAAGTCGCTTTCGTCTGTAGCCCATTGTAGGCTTCGCAAATAACGGGAGACGACCCACCGGAATTTGAGGAGGAGTTGTCACCAGAGGCGTAGTAGGGGTTTCAGTTTCCGTGTCCTGTTTTTGGTGACCCTGTTTCTTGTGTGGGAAACGCTCCCATTCAGCCTCTACTCACCCGCATCATCAACATCCCCCTTGCGCACCCCCCGGTCTTCAACTCTAGTCAGTGATGACAGTGTGCGCAGCTGCTGCAGAACGTTAAGCATATTACACTGGTATCAGTTGTTAGTATTAGGATGGGGAAAAAGCCTGCACGCCCATCAGAGGCTGTCCAGGTAACCACTGAATAGCCACTAGCATTTATAAACAGCACCCAAAGCACAACACAAGGAATGTTGTAGCCCTCTGGCGGCTGACTCAAGTCCTATTTTATATTTTATTTATTTTTAACCTTTATTTAACTAGGCAAGCCAGTTAAGAACAAATTCCTATTTACAATGACGGCCTAAGAACAGTGGGTTAACTGCCTTGTTCAGGGGCAGAATGAAGATTTATACCTTGTCAGCTCGCGGATTCGATCTAGCGTCCTTGCCCAACGCTCTAACCACTAGGCTACCTGCCGCCCCACAATTGAGATGAAACAGAACTGGTCCCACTTTAAAACCTATGTATTTACATCGCAATTACATAGACACATACATTGCATATTGTTACATAACTCTTATATTACATTTTTTTGCCAATTTATATAAAACCCCCCAGAAATCCTGTTTCCATTGATCATCCTTGAGATGTTTCTACAACTTGTTAAGAGTCCACCTGTCGTAAATTCAATTGATTGGACATGATTTGGAAAGGCACATACCTGTCTATGTAAGGTCCCATAGTTGACAATGCATGTCAGAGCAAAAACCAATCAATGGAGTTGAAGGAATTGTCCGTAGAGCCCCGAGACAGGATTGTGTCAAGGCACAGATCTGGGGAAGGGTACAAAAACATTTCCGCAGCATTGAAGGTCCCTAAGGACACAGTGGCCTCAATCATTCTTAAATGGATGAAGTTTGGAACCACCAAGACTCTTCCTAGAGCAATTTGGGGAGAAGGGCCTTGGTCAGGGAGGTGACCAAGAACCTGAGAGTTCCTCTGTGGAGATGGGAGAACCTTCCAGAAGGACAACCATCTCTGCAGCACTCCACCAATCAGGCCTTTATGGTAGAGTGGCCAGACGGAAGCCACTCCTCAGTAAAAGGAACATGACAGCCTGCTTGGAGTTTGCCAAAAGGCACTTAAAGGACTCTCAGACCATGATAAACACGATTCTCTAGTCTGATGAAACCAAGATTGAAAAACTTTGGCCTGAATGCCAAGGGGTTTGTTGTTGGAACCACCAAATGCAGGGAATGTAGTGATCAGCAAACCATTTCATTAAAGGTAAGCACTGAACGCTACATTTGAGGTAACTTTTTATATGAGGTAACTTTTTTGTTTTGGTCAGTGCTCAGAATTGTTTATGAATTAATAGCTACTTGTTACTAAATGTGATTTACTATCTCCATCTATGCTCTCTCTCTCCCAATCTTAGATCATCGCACACCAAAATCCGCTGACATGTACTCTCTTCGTTTGCTCGCCATTCTAATGACCCTGCTGGTGGTGGTCTTGACAGAAAACCTAGTCGTCTGCAGCCAGACACACCCGCTGGCCCAAGCCTCAGAAAAACAAGAAGTCCCGTCACGGTGGTGGCACCAGAGGAAGTGGTGGAGTGGCAGGCGGTGGTTCACTGCCGGCCCGTCTGGGCTTCAGGCAGACCACCACCAGAGTTCCAACCAGACGCCATGGTGCCCCCCGGGAAGGGCCCCAGGGGAGAGGGGACCCCCAGGGCCAGGAGGAGAGAAGGGACTTCCAGGTAGACTAAAGAATATAAATTGTGTTGATTTCAGTATAGACTGAATAGAAGTATGCATAGTACTGTAGTGGCTAGTGACCATGACTGTAGGTTGTGTATGATGTGCTTGCAGTTATATTGTCTTCATTGTGTGTACTCCTAAATATCTCCTCATATCCACATCCCTCATACCTTTGCTCTCCCATTCCTTCCCCCTGTCTTCTTTCAGGTGTCTTCTTTCAGGAGCCAGACAATCAGGCCCCTATTGATTTTGTTAAAATGCTTGAGCATAAGAACCACCAGCCATGTCAAAATTTGGAAATTTGCTTAAAAACAGAAAACAAATTCTCAGCTCCGTGGCAAAATGCCTAGAATTGCAGGGAATTTACTTTAAAATTGCAAAATGTTATTTCAGCTCCATGGCAGGATGTGTGAAATTGCAGGAGATTAGCTTTGAAACTGCTAAATTTTCTGTCTGATGCCAAGATAATATTTGTTACTTATTCTTTGGTCTGTGTATGTTTCTTTTTTTTAACAGCTCAACCCTTATGTTGAGTCACAACTCAAAAGACACCTCAATCGGTGGGTCAGTTTGGGAACCCCTGTTTTATACAACACCAACAGTTTCTATCAATGCAAAATAACACTACTAAGACCGGTGACGTCGACCACCGAACACCACCCGAACAAGGAGAGGCACCGACTTCGGCGGAAGTCGTGACAAAGACGTCTTGCAGATGTATATAGAATATCTACATTTTAAATTCTACATCGTTTATACGTCGGGCCAGACATCAACATTCTATTCTGATGTTTCTGTGACATCTTACCAATGTGCAAACTACATATTCCCTACACATTTTGATTTGTCGGCCGAAGGTGTGCATTCTGATTGGGTAAGAGTTATCAGTGACTGTACTGCTCATCATTAACTTATCAACTCACTGCATCAACTTGCCTAGGCCGTCAGATTTGGACTTGACAAAAAAGTCAAATTATGACTTGAAGTCAGTTATTAGCTTGTCAAATTCATGATGTTATTAGCTCGTTAGAATGGCTTCAGTGAGGAAGAACCTTGAGTGTGTCTACTGGAGGTCTAGGTCCATATTCATAAAGTGTCTCAGAGTAGGAGTGCTGATCTGGGATCAGTATTGCCTTTAAGATCATATTGAGTAAGATTTAATGGACAGCGGGGACCTGATCCTATCAGCACTCCTACTATATGATGCTTTACAAATACATCTCAGGTCACTCAGGGGGATGATGTGCCAGCCAAGCCCAGCTGGCACTCACCCTGGCACATACCAACCACCGCCCTGGACTCTGGGCCACTATATTCCAGTCAACCAGTCTGGTTCGGATCGAAGGGCCCTTCTTTTTTTCCTTCATATGAAATTATATTTGATAACAGTGGCCAATCATGAAACAAACATAAAGTCAGGCCCTGTCAGGGAGCAATCACAAACACGCACAGTCATGGCAATAGGTAAACAGAGAGGTTTCTATAAAACCTCTTCTTGTTTCAGTCACTTCACCACTTTTTTCAGCAAAAATCAGGACACACTTCCAATATCCAGGTAATTTGTATTTTATTTTATAATATGAATACCGAATGCATGTTAGTACACTGCACAACGCAGCATTGCATATACAGTACCAGTCAAACGTTTGGACACACCTACTCATTCAAGCAATTTTCTTTATTTTTACTATTTTCTGCATTGCAGAATAATAGTGAAGACATCAAAACTATGAAATAACACATATGGAATCATGTAGTACCCAAAAAAGTGTTACACAAATCAAAACACTCTCTTGGCATTCTCTCAACCAGCTTCATATAGTCATTTGGAATGCATTTCAATTAACAGGTGTGCCTTGTTAAAAGTTAATTTGTGGAATTTCTTTCCTTCTTAATGCGTTTGAGCCAATCAGTTTGTTGTGACAAGGTAAGGTTGGTATACAGAAGCTAGTATTTGGTGAAAGACCAAGTCCATATTATGGCAAGAACATCTCAAATAAGCAAAGAGAAATGACAGTTCATCATTACTTTAAGACATGAAGGTCAGTCAACACGGAACATTAAGAACTTTGAAAGTTTCTTCAAATGCAGTCGCAAAACACATCAGATGAAACTGGCTCCCCTGAGAACCTTCACATTAAAGGAAGACCCAGAGACCCTCTGCTGCAGAGCATAACTTCATTAGAGTTACCAGCCTCAGAAATATAAAACCCATTAAGCCTGAGTGAATCAGGACTTCATGGTCAAATTGCTTCAAAGAAACCACTACTAAAGGACACTAATAATAAGAAGAGACTTGCTTGGGCCAAGACACACGAGCAATGGACATTAGACCGGTGGAAATCTGTCCTTTGGTCTGATGAGTCCAAATTTGAGAATTTTGGTTCCAACTGCCGTGTCTTTGTCAGTCGCAGAGTAGGTGAACGGATGATCTTTACGTGTGTGGTTCCCACTGTGAAGCATGGAGGAGGTGGTGTGGTGTTGTGGGGGTCCTTTTCTGGTGACACAGTCATTGATTTATTTAGAATTCAAGGCACACTTAACCAGCTTGGCTACCACAGCATTCTGCAGTGATACACCATCCCATCTGGTTTGCGCTTGGTGGGACTATCATTTGTTTTTCAACAGGACAATGGGCACACACTTCCAGGCTGTGTAAGGGCTATTTGACCAAGAAGGAGAGTGATGGAGTGCTGCATCAAATGACCTGGCCTCCACAATCACCCGACCTCAACCTAATTTAGATGGCTTTGGGATGGGTTGGACCGCAGAGTGAAGGAAAAGCAGCCAAGAAGTGCTCAGTATAAGTGGGAACTCCTTCAAGACTGTTGGAAAAGCATTCCAGGTGAAGCTGGTTGAGAGAATGTCAAGCGTGTGCAAAGCTGTCATCAAGGCAAAGGGTGGCTACTTTGAAGAATATAAAATATTAAACTTTGTTGGTTACAATATGATTACGTGTTATTTCATAGTTGTGATGTCTTCACTATTATTCTACAATGTAGAAAATAGTCAAAATAAAGAAAATCCTCGAATGAGTAGGTGTGTCCAAACTTATGACTGGTACTGTACATTTACACTACACACCACAACATGGAATTAAAATGCATATAAATTCAACGCAATAATTTATACTTTGTCGATGCACACGTACATGTTGATGATTGAGCAGCAACTTCAGTGCTTGATGTTTATCTTTGAAAATGGGAACAAATCAAATACCGTAAGTGCTTACTAATGTTTCATTGTTATTCATTTGTTGAAAATGAAAAAAATCCTGTCTCGGAGCTCTACTGACAATTCCTTCGACCTCATGACTTGGTTTTTGCTCTGACATGCACTGTCAACTGTGGGACCTTATATATACAGGTGTGTGCCTTTCCAAATCATGTTTAGTCAATTGAATTTACCACAGGTCAAGTTGATCAATCAAGTTGAAGAAACATCTCAAGGATGATCAATGGAAACAGGATGCATCCGAGCTCAATTTCCAGTCTCATAGCAGAGGGTCTGAATTTGATGGGGTATTGTGTGTAGACCAATGAGGTAAAAAAATGGATTAAATCCCTTTTAGAACATAAAATGTGGAAAAAGTCAAGGGGTCTGAATACTTTCCGAATGCACTGTAAATGCATAGTACTTATTTCATGTAATGTTTTGATACATTAGTCGACTCCCATGCATTTGCAGCTCCAGTTAATTCTGTCTTCAGTACTGCTAACTTGATTACTAACTATGGGGGAAAAAAGCCTGTCACGATCTTCATGCGGGACAGACCAAGACGCAGCAATGCTTCCAGTTTACATTTTATTAAATGACGCAACTGGGGAAAATAACAAACAGAATGACCGCAGAACATAACAAAGAATAAATACTAAGCTATGCTCAAACAATAACCCACAACACCCCTCTGAAAACTACAAACATATATATGGTTCCCAATTAGAGGTAACGACACACAGCTGCCTCTAATTGGGAACCATTACCCCAACATAGAAATACAACACCTAGAACAGGAAAACCCTACACCAAAACTAAACTAAACACGCCAGCCTGTCAAAATCAGGCCTGAACGTGACAAAGCCTTGATTCATACGAGAATGCAAACAATGGTGAAATACTGAGATTATATATTAGCCACTAGAGTAATAGACATTCCAACAGCTAATATTGCAACTGGGATATTTCCTGTAGATTTGCATCCCTATGCAATCGGAAATCATTGAATAGTGCTTGCAGCATTGAACAACCACAGAGAAAAAGTCACTTTCTTTAGGTTTCGTTTCATTTTTTGTATTATTTTTTATCAACAAATATCAACAAACAAAAGAGGAATAGTCACATGCAAACAAGCATACATACAAACTATTTACATTGCCAGGAATCCTAAACAAACAAATCATATTCATTAATAATACAAGTTAATTGCCTTTTTGTTTTTCATTTTAGTTCAAGTAGTGCCATATTGTTTAACTTCATTTATAAAGTGAAAAAAAGTTAGGTTTTGAATTAGACCATTTGCATTTGTGAATATGAAATTTACCTAGTATTATTAGCAGTTGAATTAAATATACTACATCTTTATCTATGTCAGAATTTCTGAAATAAATCTTTATATCAAAACCATTAAATAGTACAACCAGTCCTATTTTTCTTTTTTAACAAAATTCTGTATGTCAATCCAAAACATTCTACTATAAATACAGGCAAAAAACAACCGCAAAATGGTCTCCTTCTCCATTCCACAGAAATCACATGTATAGTCAATATTCAGCTGGAATCTTTCCAGCTTGTTTCACAGGATAAATTCTATGTAACATTTTTTATGAAACTTCCTTTACTTTGTTACTGATACAATATTTTAACAATTTTCCATGCTTTCCCCCATTGTATATCACCATAGATATTTGACCAAAATAATATTGCTGAGGGACTGGTTTCGTTTCATACGACACAGGAAATCTTTCTTTTTTTTGTCATAGGAAATAGAGGCGGAGTTTCTTTTTACACCAAAATCAGGGAAAGTCCCAGTCAGGCCAATCATGAACCCACACGTACAGTCACGCTCTTTCAGAGACCAATCATGAACACAGGCGTACAGCCAGGAAAACAGGGTTCTATAAAAGCTTCTTGTTTGAGTCAAACATTCACTCTTCAATAGACTTCTTTGCAGCAAGTTTAGGACATCATCAAAAGTCGAAGGATGGTGGGTAGTAAATATCTGATATTTAAAGAGCACTAGCCCAAGGCTAATCCTGTGATTTAGATTTGACCTACGTTCAGGTAAATTATATTAAGACTGCATGTTATTACACTGCACAATATATATTTTGTTATTGCATCGTTTATATCACTAACAAGGTATGTGTGACGTAGGCCTAAATATGGCTAATTGGGTGAAACCCTCTTCTGATCCTGAGCAGGTGACAAAAGATTAATTACAAACGCAAATGATGCAAAAGCATGGTGCCTGAATATTTTAGCTCTGCAAGTGAGAACACAGTATATACATGATGCAGATTAAAGCATTAAGAGCGAAAAAAACTTGTGCAGAAACTCACTGCGTTCCTGAAAACAAATGTATACAAAATGCTCTAGTAATGCTCCATTTAAGAGTGAAAAACAATGACTTCTCAGCACTGTCCTATCAGTAATGAACACTAGGGGATACAGAGCTGTTTTCAAGCGCAGGGCGCAGTTGCCAATTTAGCGACTTTGTCGCTATATTTAGCGAGTATTCAGACCGCTCTAGCGACACGTTTTCAAAAGTGACTAGCAACAAATCGAGCGACTTTTTAATGGTGTTATTGGAGACTGACGTGAAAGAACGTATCGTTCTTACTCTTCTCAACGAGCAGCGGGTGCTGCCGTGGGCCCCACCCCAAAGCACTCACAGGCGGCCCAGTCCTCGCACAGCAGTCCCTCCCAGCTGCAGGAGATGCTCACCCCTGAGCGTCCAGACTGCAAATGAATCGCGCAAGCGGGAAGCCGCCGCTCACTGATCCCGCCCGGGATGTGAATGTAAAATGTTCTTTGTCTAAAATAAATCACTGCACAAAAATTAATCACTGCATTTGACTCACACAGCCTCAGTCACTTCCTCACCTTGTCCACTGTGTGTGCCTCTCTGTGACATAAGCTAAACATCTAGCTGGCTAGCTCATCATGTCTCAGTCTAAACTGTACACTCAAAAACAGAAAGGAGTGGGAATCAAACCCTGAATTCAAACGCTGGTTGAAGCCGTTTATTGGAGATGATACACGGGCATACTGCCTGTATTGTAAGGCTGATTTCTACACCAAACTTAGTGATGTAAAAAAAAAAAAAAAGACAACTCAAAAAGGCAAAGCCTTAACAGTTCCACCCAAAACAAGCTGCCATTTTAAGCTGCCACCATGGCATTAGCGATCGCTGAACACTGTTCCATGCTGGCATGTGATCTATGAGAGGAATAACGTTGTGGGAGAGAGAGTAAAAAAAAAACCACCCTAAATATGTTAACTGCAAATGAACTTTCTTCCTCTCCTACAGCATCCACCACAATTCAGCTGATTGTGATCTGGCGAGTGAGCTGCGTTCAGAGGATCTGTGTGAGTTGGAAGCAGATGTTACAATCAGATTATACAATTTTGGACAGACTCAAACGTACTAGAATAGATTAAATATTCCACCACGTTTATGAGTGAAGCCATGACATGTACACTAGAAAATATACATGCTTTAAGTATACTTTGGAGATACAACAAGTCTAATAAAGACTTCATGATGCCTTCATATTGTCCTGCAGTCTTACATAGCTGGTTCAATTATTGTTATTTCCCTTTCAGAAATCGGCAGCATGTACTAAAACACCATGAAAACAATAATCTTCTGGATGTGTGGTCCTCGGCCTCCCAATGGGTAAATATATACATGTTTCTCTGCTTGGTCTGTCTGGTCTCTTGTCAGGTAGACTATCAATAATGTTTTCATTTTTGAAGGCTTCATTCTGTTGCATACAGTACATTCAGCCTGTAACACAACATGTGGAAACGTCAGGGGCTGTGAAACTTTCTATTCACACCCCATTACTTTTTTCCACATTTTGTGTTACAGGCTGAATTTACAATTGATTAAATTGAGATTTTGTCAAAGTGGAATTATTATTTTTTTCAAATTAATACACAATGAAAAGGAGTTGCCTACTAAGATGACATTGAATGTTCCTCAGTGGCATAGTTACAGTTGACTTAAATCGTCTTAAATCTATGGCAAGACTAGAAAATGCCTGTCGCGCAATGATCAACAACCAACTTGACAGCTTGTACAATCCAGTTGTGCAAAGCTTCACAAATCATGTGAGACTTACCCAGAAAGACTCACAGCTGTAATCACTGCCGAAGGTGCTTCTATAAAGTATTGACTCGGGTGTTGAATACTTATGTAAATGAGATTTCTGTATTTACTTTTCAATAAATGTGCAAAATTGATCTAAAAACATTTTCACTTTGGCATTATGGGATGTTCTGTGTAGAAAAAAAATTTAATCAACTTTGAATTTAGGCTGTAAAACAACAAAATGTGGAATAAGTTAAAGGGTATGAATATTTTCTGAAGGCACTATTGTCAAGATTGTCAATCCTACTCATTATCATTATATCCATTATCGTTATCAGCAAATTCATTATCCATAAATACCAAATATCCTGCAAATCGAATTATTGATTGCTTAAGAGAGTAAACAGTGAACTGAGAACCTTCACATTGCAGGGCTGGGGCCAGGGCTAAAGCAGGGGCCAAGGGAGCGGATGGAGTACACACGGACCACCTGAGGACCTATGTGCCATCGCTGCCCTCCTGTTACTGCTGCTGGGAGCTTCCGGATGGATAGCACCAACCACTCTGCTTTCTTCCTCCCTCTGTCCCTCTGTTTCTCTCTCTCTTTCATCATCCTGGAATTAAAGTGTGACTATGTTAACCTGTCAGGTCAGTCAAAAAGATTGCTACTGGTGACACTGAAACCCGGTACTATCCTGTGTCAGTATTTGAGATATATATATCATTAATAATTCAAAAAGATTTGTGACATAAATATGTCCTTTGGAGTGGAACTTGAGGCAGAAGCTTTTTCTGACTCTGAGCAAGCGACAAAGATTCTGTACAAACGCAAACGTCGTAAAAGCATGGAGGAGCCTATACGTTTTAGCTCTGAAACTGGGATCTTCATAAGTACAGAGGGTGCAGATCAGACATTGAGAGTGAAAAACAACATAAGAGTCTATCAGCATTCCATCATATCAGATTCTGATATTTTGGACAGATGCAAATGTAGGAATAGCTTAGTTATTCTACCATATTTTGTAACATGCACACTGGAATATATACAGTATGTATGCTTTGAAGCTTTATGCTTTATGTATACTTTGAAGCTACATAGTCACACTTTAAACCAGATATATTTAATAAAGCCTTCATGACACCATCATAATGCCTTCATAATGTCCTACACTACATACATAGAAGCTTTACATATCATTTGTAAGCAAATGTCATGCTGGAAAAAGGTGTGCAGATGCGGAAGCAGAGATGTGCCAACAGAAGCGAACTTTCAATGCATAATTTTGTTTAAACAGACGGCACAGAAGCTGCAAAATTAGGCTTTAGAGAGGTGGAAGGTTGCTTGATCAGTAGCCGGAAGGCTGCTGATTCAATCCACGGACAGGGTATAAAAACAGAACTGTGGGAACTGTTGGTCTATGATTCCAGGTACCACCTCCTGCCGTTGTGCCCTTGAACACGGGACTTAAACCCTAAAACTGCTCTCCATCCAGGGGTCCTGCTCTGTAGCTTATCAACTTAGCTGATAAATTATTTGTGCAGCGCCTATGAAATGTGATGAAGCAGCTAATGAGGCCAAACAACATTCAGTTAAGTAATGAACATTTAGAAGGTTATGATAGGGTCATACTCACATTGCTCCTATCAATATTAAGCATTTCATTATCTTTATATTCTGGCTTAGCTTTTTAATGCAATAAAAACTGTGACAAACTATTCAGTGATGCTTTATTTGTCCTAATGCAATCATTTTAAATGATGTATTTGAACTATGGCAAATTGTTCCCTCTTACCAAGTCAGGGCTTTGGAACAAAATGTTCTGCATCATCAGCCCAGCATTGTTGATGCTGTTTTTTTCATCCTCTTGAAAATGCACTCAGTAAATGTACTGGAATGATCATGTCTTAAAGTAAGGTTGATACTAAGGAACAAAGTTCAATGGGATTAACATCTAAACCTTTAAATGGGTGACTGACTGGAAAAACAACTCACTGGAGGATGAGATGAATACTGTAAATTAGACCAGTGTTAACAATCTGCCTGTTTAACAACATTCCAGAACTATGTAAACAGTTCCATGATACAAGTGTGCTAGTCAGAGGACAAGAGAGCATCTCATTACATGAACGTGGTACCTTCAGGCGTTTGGAAATTGCTCCCAAGGATGAACCAGCCTTGTCGAAGTCTAAAAAAAAAAAATGTCTGAGGTCTTGGCTGATTTATTTTTATTTTCCCATGATGCCAAGCAAAGAGGCACTGAGTTTGAAGGTAGGCCTTGAAATACATCCACAGGTGCACCTCCAATTGACTCAAATGATGTCAATTAGCCTATCAGAAGCTTCTAAAGCCATGACATAATTTTCTGGAATTTTCCAAGCTGTTTAAAGGCACAGTCAACTTAGTGTATGTAAACTTCTGACCCACTGAAATTGTGATACAGTGAATTATAAGTTAAGTAATCTGTAAACAATTGTTGGAAAAATTACTTGTGTCATGCACAAAGTAGATGTCCTACCCAACTTGCCCAAACTAGGTTTTTAACAAGAAATTTGTGGAGTGGTTGAAAAACAAGCTTTAATGACTCCAAACTAAGTGTATGTTAACTTCCAACCTCAACTGTAATTGTTACCCAGAAAAGATATTGAGAAAAAGAGCTGCATTGGACCTCTAAAGCAAGTTTTCTGCAATTCTACTAATTATGCCATGGGGCAAAAAAAATAAAAAAAGTTTTACAGCTAATTTACAGCAATTACCTATTTTGCCTTGGAGTGGAGAGAAATGTCTGCAGTTTTAATTTCCTGCAATTCTACACATGTTGTAATTACTTATGCCATGTTAATATGATATCTGAGTGAGAATGACTAACAAAATCAATCGGGTCCTTGGAGGTCAAATGGGAAAAAGTCTCCTCTCTCCTGTGTGACATGGAAAACAATAAGTGGTTGAGTGATCGAGGAGAGTGTCAATTCATTAGTAGGCGAACAAAGGAGTTGACCTACTTTGACAGAGGATGCACAAGAGTATCCTGACAGCGGTAAGCGTTGAAGTGTTTTAAAATCTCCACACCCGCTTTGAATTAGCTGTTGTTTCTCAAAGGAGAAAGCATGCACACATTTAAAAAACAATACACTACTTCTCCTTTCATTTATAAAAAACGTCTTGCACAAGTATTTTCATTTTTTTCTTTATCACTTTACACATTTATTTTGGGATCCCCCCCGTAAACGTAATACACCTGAGTGGAAAAGGAGTCTCATTTCTGAACATTTGTGTGTTAGAAGAGTCATCATACCTTCTTTTCATAAAATACCTGTCAAGACCTGCTTTACTATGAAAAGGTACAAGCATGCCAAAAAATATTACAACTGTGTTTTTCATTGTGAGAATAACAGTATTCTTCCTACTTTGTTTGAGAAAATTTAAGACAATAAAGAAACTTTCCTCTCCTCATCTCCACTCCTGGATTATAGTTGACCTTTTTCAAAAGCAGGCGAGGAGAGAATGTAGGAGAGAGGCGATAGGAGTCGGGGCAAATTCAACTGAGATTCTCCCCATGACCTCCCCATTACTCCATTATGTTACCTGCTTGGAGTTGGACGGAGGGAGATAACTATTTGTTTATGAGATGTACTACTGAAAAAGGCATGAAAAAAGCAAAGCATAATTCCATCAAATGAATTCAATATTGAACTTTAAAAAAGTTTCCGGCGCTGACAGAGATGGCCGCCTCGCTTCGCGTTCTTAGGAAGCTATGCAGTATTTTTTTTTTTTTTATGTATTATTTCTTACATTGTTACCCCAGGCAATCTTAAGTTTTATTACATACAGCCGGGAGAAACTATTGGATATAAGAGCAACGTCAACTTACCAACATTACGACCAGGAATACGACTTTCCCGAAGCGGATCCTCTGTTTGGTCCATCACCCAGGAAAATGGCTCGGATCCCAGCCGGTGACCCAAAACAACGGTGCTGCAGGAGAAGGGGCAGACGAGGCGGTCTTCTGGCCAGGCTCTGTAGACGGCACATCGCGCACCGCTCCAGAGTATACTACTCGCCAATGTCCAGTCTCTTGACAACAAGGTAGACGAAATCCGAGCAAGGGTTGCCTTCCAGAGAGACATCAAAGATTGTAACGTTCTTTGCTTCACGGAAACATGGCTCACTCGGGATACGTTATCAGAGTCGGTACAGCCACCTGGTTTCTTTACGCATCACGCCGACAGAAACAAACATCTCTCTGGTAAGAAGAAGGGCGGGCGTGTATGCCTTATGATTAACGAGAGGTGTTGTGATCATAACAACATACAGGACCTCAAGTCCTTTTGTTCACCTGACCTAGAATTCCTTACAATCAAATGCCGAGCGCATTATCTACCAAGAGAATTCTCTTCGATTATAATCACAGTCGCGTATATCCCCCCCCCAATCAGACACATCGAACTTCTTTGGACTCTAGGTAAACTGGAAACCACAAATCCTGAGGCTGCATTTATTGTAGCTGGGGATTTTAACAAGGCTAATCTGAAAACAAGGCTCCCTAAATTTTATCAGCATATCGAATGTGCGACCCGGGCTCGTAAAACTCTGGATCATTGTTAATTTTAACTTCCGCGACGCATACAAAGCCATCCCCGGCCCCCTTTTCGGAAAATATGACCACCACTCCATTTTGTTGCCCCCAGCCTATAGACAGAAACTTAAACAGGAAACGCACGTGTTCAATTCTGGTCTGACCAATCTGATTCCACACTTCAAGATTGCTTCGATCACGTGGACTGGGATATGTCCCGCAAAGCGTCGGACAACAACATTGGTGAATACGCTGATTCGGTGAGCGAGTTTATTAGCAAGTGCATCGGTACCCACAGCAACTATTAAAACATTCCCCAACCAGAAACCGTGGATTGATGGCTGCATTCGTGCAAAACTTAAAGTGCGAACCACTGCTTTTAATCAGGGCAAAGCGACTGGAAACATGACTGAATACAAACAGTGTAGCTATTCTCTCCGCAAGGCAATCAAACAAGCTAAGCGTCAGTATAGAGACAAAGTAGAGTCGCAATTCAACGGTTCAGACACAAGAGGTATGTGGCAGGGTCTACAGTCAATCACGGACTACAAAAAGAAAACCAGCCCCGTTGTGGACCACGATGTCTTGCTCCCAGACAAACTAAACAACAGCTTTGCTCGCTTTGAGGACAATGCAGTGCCACCGACACGGCCCGCTACCAAAACCTGCGGGCTCTCCTTCACTGCAGCCAACGTGAGTAAAATATTTAAACGTGTTAACCCTCGCAAGGCTGCCGGCCAAGGCGGCATCCCTGGCCGCGTCCTCAGAGCATGCGCATACCAGCTGCTGGTGTGTTTACGGACATATTCAATCAATCCTTATCCCAGGCTGCTGTTCCTACATGCTTCAAGAGGGACACCATTGTTCCTGTCCCCAAGAAAGCTAAGGTAACTGAGCTAAATGACTATCGCCCTGTAGCACTCACTTCTGTCATCATAAAGTGCTTTGAGAGACTAGTTAAGGATCATATCACCTCCATCCTACCTGACACCATAGACCCACTCCAATTTGCTTACCGTCCCAATAGGTCCACAGACGACGCTATCGCAATCACACTGCCCTAACCCATCTGGACAAGAGGAATACCTATGTAAGATTGCTGTTCATCGACTACAGCTCAGCATTTAACACCATAGTACCCTCCCAACTCGTCATTAAGCTCGAGACCCTAGATCTCGACCCCGCCCTGTGCAACTGGGTTCTGGAGATCCTGACAGGCCGCCCCCAGGTGGTGAGGGTAGGAAACAACATCTCCACCCCGCTGATCCTAGGCACTGGGGCCCCACAAGGGTGCGTTCTCAGCCCTCTCCTGTACTCCCTGTTCACCCATGACTGCGTGGCCAAGCACGCCTCCAACTCAATCATCAAGTTTGCTGACGACACTACAGTGGTAGGCTTGATTACCAACAACGACGAGACGGCCTACAGGGAGGAGGTGAGGGCCCTCGGAGTGTGGTGTCAGGAACATAACCTCTCACTCAACGTCAACAAAACAAAGAAGATGATCGTGGACTTCAGGAAACAGCAGAGGGAGCACCCCCCCTATCCACATTGATGGGACAGTAGTGGAGAAAGTGGAAAGTTTTAAGTTCCTCGGCGTACACATCACGGACAAACTGAAATTGTCCACCCACACAGACAGCGTGGTGAAGAAGGCACAACAGCGCCTCTTCAACCTCAGGAGGCTGAAGAAATTCGGCTTGTCACCAAAAACCCTCACAAACTTTTACAGATGTACAATCGAGAGCATCCCGTCTGGCTTTATCACCGCCTGGTATGGCAACTGCTCTGCCCACAACCGTAAGGCTCCCCAGAGGGTAGTGAGGTCTGCACAACGCATCACCGGGGGTAAACTACCTGCCCTCCAGGACACCTACACCACCCGATGTCACAGGAAGGCCAAAAAGATCATCAAGGACAACAACCACCCGAGCCACTGCCTGTTCACCCCGCTATCATCCAGAAGGCGAGGTCAGTACAGGTGCATCAATGCTGGCCGTCAAGGCCATCAGACTGTTAAACAGCCATCACTAACATTGAGTGGCTGCTGCCAACATACTGACTCAAATCTCTAGCCACTTTAATAATTAAAAATTGGATGTAACAAATGTATCACTAGCCACTTTAAACGATGCCGCTTTATATAATGTCCACATATCCTACATTACTCATCTCATATGTATATACTGTACTCTATACCATCTACTGCATCTTGCCTATGCCATTCAGCCATTGCGCATCCATAAATTTAGATGTACATATTCTTATTCATTCCTTTACACTTGTGTGTGTATCAGGAAGTTGTTGTGAAATTGTTAGATTACTTGTTAGATACTACTGCATGGTCGGAACTAGAAGCACAAGCATTTCGCTACACTCGCATTAACATCTGCTAACCATGTGTATGTAACAAATCAAATTTGACTTGATTTATTATATTCAATGAAGTGACCTTTAATATAGACCATATGGAGAATGTTCCTTGGTGCACCCTCTGTGACTTCTAGGAATATTTTAATCAACTTAACCGTGAAATGTCTCGAAGATTTCCCATCATTGTGAAGCCCTAGTTATACTGTTGGTTTGGTTTGTCAAAATAATTTCAGAAGATTATTATTTTTTCGTGTGATTAGTGATTCATTTACGTATGTCCCTCATTTTAAGGTCAACCCTGTTACGTAAACTGAACTCTCCTTTTAATATGGTGAAACTATTCCTTTCAACAACAACAAAAAATCACAGTGTGACAGCTGGTGGTACATTGGGCTGGATGTGTCAATGTGTAGTTCCTACATGCATAATCTATTAGCAGAATTACTGTTTTACCTTAATTAGCCACGTAATCCCTAGTTTGAAAGCCACTGTTTTCTGTTAGCTCTGCTGTGGCATTTTCCCTACATTTCCCCCCACGTGGGCCAGCCCCCTAGCAATTCTAGTTCCAGCCAATGACATCCAGCCCCCCACCAACTAGCAAGAATAACACAACGCAGAGTGAGAGAGAGCAATGACATGGTGCATATATCTGAACATATGTGACTTGCTCTATCATAATCAGTCACATTGACCCCAAACACCTTTAGATTTGTATACACTGCTGGAGATTCTTAGCTTCAAAACGATGTATAACTTGTGTATGAACTGTTCATATTGAGCGCAGCATAGCTCGTTTCAATGGAGGTCTGTCTCCCTTATGAGCTGTTCAGAGAAAATCACCCCAGAAGTTTGTTGTTGGTTTTTAGCATGGTGCCAATTGCATTCTGCATGTTTTACTGTATAAGACAGTGTTTAAGACTTGTTATTTGGCATCACTTGTAGCTGGCTTGTTACTCATTTAACAGTTGACAAGATAATTTGCTAGCTAGCTGGAGGTTGTGCTTGTGCTAGCCAGCTAAACAGCTAGTTAGCTAGCTTGTCAGTTGACCAATTACCATTTTACCCTTGTCAGTGTCGTTTTTAATCAACTCCCTTGCCATTTTACACTTTTAAAGCCTTATTTGAATATTTCTTAATGTGTCACATTATCGTGGTTTACAATGTGAAATCAATTCTCTGTTGGAAGCCTATTTGCAGGAAGATATACACCACTTTTACATCACTCACACCTTGCATTAAGAATACTTGTCAGAGTAGGGAAGAAAATACAGTACATGAAGACTACCTACACCATGTAAACTTGAACAACTATCTCACTAACGGTTGATATAAATCCAACCCCTTACAGATTGGATTAGTTTTGAAAAAAATACACCTTACCTTTTGCCCTCAGAACAGCCTCAATTCGTCAGGGCATGGACTCTACAAGGTGTCGAAAGTGTTCCACAGGGATGCTGGCCCATGTTGACTCCAATGCTTCACACAGTTTTGTCAAGTTGGCTGGATGTCCTTTGGGGTGGTAGACCTTTTTTGATACACACAGGAAACTGTTTAGTGTGAAAAACCCAGCATCCTTGCAGTTTTTGACACAAACCGGTGTGCCTGACCTGGCACCTACTATCATACCCTGTTCAAAGGAAGGTAGCCTAGCTGTTAAGAGCATTGGGTCAGTAACCGTGAAAGGTTGCTGGTTTGAATCCCCGAGCTGCCTAGGTAAAAGAAATATGTTGATATTCCCTTGAGCAAGGCACTTAACCCTAATTACTCTGGATAAGAGCGTCTGCTAAAATGCACTTTAATATTTTGTGTTGCCCATTCACCCTCTGAATGGCACACACTCACAATCCATTTCTCAAGGCTTAAAAATCCTTCTTTAACCTGTCTCCTCCCCATCTACACTGATTGAAGTGGATTTAACAAGTGACATCAATAAGGGAACATAGCTTTCACCTGGATTCACTTGGTCAGTCTGTGTCATGGAAAGAGCATAATGTTTTATAGACTCAGTGTATACACATGCACATACACATATTCCTCTTCTGTAATGGTCACTGAATGCTGTCTTGTCTCATTTATCATTCAGCATGATATACTGTAATCCCCTGGATAAGTACGTGTTGTGTTGGGATGTGTTGTGACGTGACTATCATTAATGCGATGACTGTTATCTTATCAAATCAATTAACTATGTTTAATTGATTATGTGATTAAATTAATCATGTAACAATTAACTCAGTAACTTGGGGCACCACGGGAAAAAAACGTATTTAACAAGTAACTATCTCCCGAATTAAATGCTTATAAGATGTACAGTATTTTTACCTCATATCAGTCTCATTCTGAACGTCGTAATATTCTACAAATCTGCACGAACCCTAGTCTACATGATGACAGCGATACACAAATTGGCTTAGTTATTTATTTACTAACTAACAAAATAATCACACAGAATTACATAAACACACACACGATAGATTATACATTTATTTGTTTGAAACCTATCACTAGATGGTTTCATTTCAGAGAGACAAACAATCACATTTAGTTGCAAAACGAGATACCTCTGCTTCACTCTCAGAGAAAAAAGTAGCAATGCAAGGTTTTCACAGTCAAATTTTAACAAAATAACTGTACAAATTCTACATTTGTGACATTAATATTTAAAAAACATATACTGTATAATAAATTTTTTAGCAATTCAGTAAAATGAGATATGGGCTCTGGTCAAATGTAGCGCACTGTGTAGGGAATTGGGTGCCATTTGGGGTGATGCCTAACTCTAACCTAACACTATAGCATCACGCTAGATTGATGACGTGTTGAATTTATATTTAAAATATACAAGATACAAACATTCCATTTTAGCTAAACAATGGATATAGCATTTTCGAACCAAACCAATTGTAACATCTAAAATCTATGAATTAAACATCTGAGGACAGTAATATTTTACACACACATTTCTTTTACCGGGTAAGTTGACTGAGAGCACATTCTCATTTACAGCAACTACCTGGGCAATAGTTACAAGTGAGAGGAGGAATGAATGAGCCAATTGGAAGCTTTGGATGATTTGGTGACCAGGTTGGGAATTTAGGATACCCGTTTAACGTCCCAGTCAAAAGACAGCACCCTACACAGGGCAATGTCCCCAATCACTGCCCTGGGGCATTGGGATATTTTTTTCAGACCAGAGGAAAGAGTGCCCCCTACTGGCCCTCCAACACCACTTCCAGCAGCATCTAGTCTCCCATCTAGGGACCAACCAGAACCAACCCTGCTTGGCTTCAAAAGCAAGCCAGAAGTGGGATCCAGGGTGGTATGCTGCTGGCACACAAAAAGGGCTCCTGAGTGGCACAGCAGTCTAAGACACTGCATCTCAGTGCTAGAGGTGTCACTACAGACCCTGGTTCGATTCCAGGCTGTATCACAACCAGCCGTGATTGGGAGTCCCATAGGGCGGTGCACAGTTGGCCCAGCGTCGTCCGGGTTTGGCAGGGGTAGGCTGTCATTGTAAATAAGAAGTTGTTCTTAACTGACTTGCCTAGTTAAATAAAGGTAAAATAAAAAACCATAAGCATTCATTTCTGATGAAAAATCTGATTTATATAGCATTTTGGGAATAAACTCTTCAGTTCATGCTTCATTCATTTCACCCTCACCTCTGTTGTACGGTATTCCTGAAATTATACTTTGTTTGGGGGATTTACATGTTGCATTGCGGATTTAGCACTCAACACAAATACAGAAGTTAGTGACTATGAATTTCATAGAATGAAATATAAAAAAGAAAACAGTGTTACTGTCTGACACAGTCTTGTCTCCTGCATACAGTACTGTACCCATGTTTTGTTTCACCTAATGACATTGGGATTTACAAGAAGTCACATGATTTTCCTGTGGATATAGGTTAGACAATATATCCACAGGAAAGTAAGATTAAATCAATGTCTATCATGTCTATCATCTGAAGCATGCACAGAGCAATGTAAACACGTGCACGAGCTAGGCAAGTGTGCATGCATCTCGTGCATGTATTTTTTATCTTGTGTGCATGCTTCAGGTGATAGAACTCTGAATGCATTACCAGTGCTTTGAAAAGTTGATGTAATTATACTTTCCTGTGGATATATTGTCTCACATCCCTACCGCCAAAAGGACCAACCGCACAGACAACCAGTAAGGTAAATTAAAATATAATTTTATTCAACATTCTGGCTTGGTTGTGAGGAAACTTTCCTGATTCAAAAGCTAATTTCTGCCGGACGTAGAATTCAATGTAATTCAACGTTGCGTTTCCAGGCAGTACATGGCCCTAAGCATGATGGGATGTTTCTTGTTTAATTAACTCAGGAACCGCACCTGCTTTGAAATACTTTGTATCCCTCATTTACTCAAGTGTTTTCTTTATGTTGGCAGTTACCTGCACATCCAATATAAACCACAAAAGGAGTGACATCACCACCTGTGGGTAGAGAATGAGAGAAGCGGCTTTCCACCATGAGTTTTAAACCATCCTATTTTCCAGGTAAATTAAAAGAGATAAACTATTTCTGTTTTTTTACATTTGTGTGTGTGCATGTGTTTCTGAGTGCATAAATGCATATGCTTGTGTGTGTGTGTGTGTGTGTGTGTGTGTGTGTGTGTGTGTTGCTATACTGTATACTGTGTGTGAAAATATAAATAACTGCCATGGTGGTGTAGGCAGTGTAATCTGTACCCAGCAGGCTGGATCCCCACTGTGTGAGAGCCAGTGTATTGTTCCTGCAGCGTGTCAGATAACAACTCATTAACATACAGAATAATTTGGCTGCAAGAGACACTCTGCCATCCATCTGCACTGAGATGATAAATACATGCACACACACACTTACCCTGTTTTTTTGTCACTCTTTCTCTCTTGCTCTCTCTCTCTCTCTCTCATACACTCTTTTTAGAAGGACAGTATGACTATAGTCTCCAGTTTGCAGGTAAATGTATGTTTGGCAGTCCAGTCACAGAGCTAGTTATGGAGGTCACAGTCCAGTCACAGAGCTAGTTATGGAGGTCACAGTCCAGTCACAGAGCTAGTTATGGAGGTCACAGTCCAGTCACAGAGCTAGTTATGGAGGTCACAGTCCAGTCACAGAGCTAGTTATGGAGGTCACAGTCCAGTCACAGAGCTAGTTATGGAGGTCACAGTCCAGTCACAGAGCTAGATATGGAGGTCACAGTCCAGTCACAGAGCTAGTTATGGAGGTCACAGTCCAGTCACAGAGCTAGTTATGGAGGTCACAGTCCAGTCACAGAGCTAGTTATGGAGGTCACAGTCCAGTCACAGAGCTAGTTATGGAGGTCACAGTCCAGTCACAGACCTAGTTATGGAGGTCACAGTCCAGTCACAGAGCTAGATATGGAGGTCACAGTCCAGTCACAGAGCTAGATATGGAGGTCACAGTCCAGTCACAGAGCTAGATATGGAGGTCACAGTCCAGTCACAGAGCTAGTTATGGAAGTCACAGTCCAGTCACAGAGATAGTTATGGAGGTCACAGTCCAGTCACAGAGCTAGATATGGAGGTCACAGTCCAGTCACAGAGCTAGATATGGAGGTCACAGTCCAGTCACAGAGCTAGTTATGGAAGTCACAGTCCAGTCACAGAGATAGTTATGGAGGTCAAAGTCCAGTCACAGAGATAGTTATGGAGGTCACAGTCCAGTCACAGAGATAGTTATGGAAGTCACAGTCCAGTCACAGAGATAGTTATGGAGGTCAAAGTCCAGTCACAGAGATAGTTATGGAGGTCAAAGTCCAGTCATAGCCGACTGTGGAATACTGGAGAGGTCCTTTAACACCCGGATGTCTCCGCTTTCCTAGAAACACTGCACTTTGTTTTTGTGATGTGTGCAAGTGGAGCTGATATCACAATAACTCATACAAAAACAGAAACATATTTTTACTGCAATATTATCATTAAGTAAAATGGTTGATGCAGCGATTATGCATTATATGTAGTGTTTATGCATTATTACTTTGTCTGTGGTTTACTTTTTGGTTTTGTGTCGCATCATCAATGAATAACTCTCCATGTTGGTTGTGATTGTCTGGTAATGCTGCAGACAGTCTGCGAGTGTGGAGAATCTAAAAACTGTGAACCACTTTCACAATGGCAGGATATCCTGTTGGTCACTGAGCCGTGCTGACCTTTGCAGGAAGTTGTCACTTGCTTAGAGGAAGTGAGGATTCCAGACTAGAGTGGGAGTGTTTTACATGCCTTGTGGGGGTTATGGATTGTTACAGGGAGTGATTGGTCCATTTGAGATGAATTCAGCTTTAAAATGTAAGAACAAGTTGTTTCTAAATATTCCTAACACATTAGTTCCATTGTCTTAATTCTATATGGGTAATGATTCCTGAGAAATAAGTAAAAAAAAAAAAAAATGCATAACAAAAATGTACAAATCTGTGTTATAAATACGATAGAAAAAAAATTCTGGTTTATGACACACAATTGTCATGGTTTACAACACACATAAGGAGTATTTTGTATGGCAGTATTTTGCGTTTTTGTGTTCATTTTATTCAGCAGTTTATATAAAAGTCATTGCATATAGTCATAGATATATTTATCATACAACAAACATGCTTTTTTACTAAAAACAACAATGTCCCTTTTCTTTACTGTAGTTCATAAAATAGTAACCAAAGGTACCAAGATAGGCTACTAAATGTCTGCTGAAAAAGCAGTAATCACATAACCAAACAACAGGGATGTACGCCTCACTGTTTACTGACATAAAACTGCTGATGTCGTTGCTAATCCCAACAGAGAAAAGGAGGGCATATTAAGAAGGTGATATACTAAGTGTACCATACCAAATCACAACTGCATTACAATGAAAAAAACACTGAAATAGAAATGTATAATATACAAAATGATTGGGTGAGTCATCGTATGATTTCATTGGACCTCAGTTACCTCTTGACAGGAGAAATTGTAATTTCTTATCCTCTGGTAGATGTAGTTGCTAGTTACCTTGCTGCACATAAGTCCATCATCTACATTCTATGGCAGTGTGTCTCAGAAATCAGATTGTACTTGATATGTGTGTGTGTGTTTGTGTGTGTGCACACGGTTCACAGTCAGTTGCCATGTTACTCTGGGGTGTTTTACTTAATACTAATCAGTTATGTTTGACAAAAAATATAAATAAAGTACCACATTGATATCATTATACGTGTTTGTCATACATTTTCTAGAGAACATGTAGTTTGTCCACTGTTGAATGAATGTAATCAGGAGCACTGAGCAAAATCAAAAAAATAATTTAAAAAGCTGCCTGAAAACCCTGTCTAAAATATATCAAACTGCCACACATCACATCACTTGACATGAACCACTGTAAAAAATATTTTGGTAGGTAATGATATATGTGCATGTTTGATAATGTGTTGTGAATGCTAAAACCTTAAGATTTTCAAGCAAATAATTGTCTTTAATGCTTGTTTAAGTGTGTATTTTATTGTCAGGATTTGACATCAAGCCATTGCTATCAGTGAAACAGCTATGCTGTTGTCGTGTTGTTGTCGTAAACTTGACTATTCAGAAGAGTTAGAATGCCCTCATTGACAACTGGTGAAGTTGGATCTTAACCCAAGGTGAGAACATGACAGCATTCCCATTGCCATTTCCTGGTGTAACCTCCATTGCGTCGCCTCATGGTACCATGGCATGAGTGACTTCTATGATGATGACATAGGATGTATACTACTCATGACATGATAGTGTAACAGAAGCACACTGTATTTGAACATATAACTCAGGAAATATTAGGTGTTCCTCAACCCAGGTCATAGACAGCATTAAAAGCATGCAGAATTTACAAGTCTTTCATTTTGTCAACCAATTGACCAAATAAGGACCATACCAAGCAAGCTGCCATTGGCTTCAGTATGAGCTGATTAGAATCCTGACGAAGTGAAATTCTGTCATCAGCATGCTTCCAGAACCTAAAGCACCGCTCTTTAGATGAATCTCAGAGATGCTAGGACCCTTGTCATCCATATTTAAGTCATCCCTCTTTCAGGGAAATAAGTCAATCCATGTGTTTTCCTGCGGTCCACCATCAACTCCGTCACCATCAACTCCATCATCGTCAACTCCGTCACCATCATCATTATGACTGTCACCACCACTATTATCATCACCGTCATCGCTGGCTGCCGCTGTCTTGTGGACACACGTTGCGTCGCAGTTCCCTACCGCGCAGGGCGGGCACAGTCCTCTGGGCTGGGGGTGAGTCCCGGTCCTCTGTGAAGCTCTCGGGGCTGCCGTCCCCATCTGGCAGACTCCCGCAGCTGGACCCGGGCGACAACGTGCCCTGGAGGAGCAGGTCGTCCTCCGTGGCCAGTCCCACCACTTCCTGACGGGGCCCCTGGGGTCGACCCTCACGGCCCCCCACCAGAAGCCCTGTCTCGTCGCCCACGGCCACTGTGACCCCTCCGTCCTGGTCATCCAGCAGGTTGGACAGGAAGCTGATGTACTTCATGGCCAGACGCAGTATCTCATTCTTGCTCAGCTTCTTGTCCGGTGGGTGGGTGGGGATGAGCTTCCGGAGCTCTGAGAATGCTCCGTTGACATTCTGCTGCCGCCATCGCTCCCGGCTGTTGGTGAAGATCCGTCGTACGATCTTTGGCTGGCCAGCTGGTGGAGGAGAGGAGGATTGGGGAGGAGGAGATGAGAAGGGGAGGGTAGGAGGAGGAGGAGAAGGGGAGGGGAGGAGAAGGTGAAGGTGAACAGGAGTAACGGGAGAGATACGGGATGTTGGAAGGGAGATGCACAAATGAAAAGTAAGACTCAGTCAGTCCAAATGTTTTATTATGTAAATTTCATTGTTAAAGTCAGGCTTGCTCATTCTCTTAACTCCTCTACAGAATTTAAGTGGTCACTTCAGATGTAAGCATTTCTCTTCAGAAGGTAAATTAAAAAACGATAAGTGATGGGAATGTGTTAAAGGTGATAAAGTAGTCGAGTGTGACACAAAATGAGAATAGAGGCATGAAAGAAGCCAGCGTAGTGATAAGAGACTGCCTTGTGCATTTATGAAGACAGCTATGGAGTTGTGGTTAAAGAGCTGATTATGTATCGTAAAGCAACCAGAAGTAGGGCTCTTTAAACACTAGCACAAGATATTACGCAGTGTCATACTTATTTAGACAATTGCACTTTGACAATCTAAATGTAAATCTAATTCTAATTGTCAAAACTCTGCCATATGTAAAGAGGTTTCAGACTGTGGCACACCAACTACAGTACAGTGTTGGATTGGCGAGCACAATGTTGCTGGAGTTGAACTCTATTCTTGGCTTTGCTACATTGATGTCAGAAGTGGGATAGGAGATTCAGTAGGGACACTACGCCACAGTATGTGAGAAAGTATTTAAGCATCCGGTGATAGGTGATACGAGTCCATAAATGTATGTCACAGGAGGTTTCTGAGAGGAGAACGGCTCTTAATAATGGAACGGAGCAAATGGAATGGCATCAAACACTTGGAAACCATGTGTTTGATGTATTTGATACCAAACTACCTCTGGAAGCAATGTCAGCACAAGAACTGTTCATCGGGAGCTTCATGAGATGGGTTTCCATGGCTGAACAGCCGCACACAAGCCTAAGATCCCCCCGGAGTGGTGGAAACGCGTTCTCTGGAGTGATGTATCACGCTTCAACATCTGGCAGTCCAATGGACGAATCTGGGTTTGGCGGACACCAGGGGAACGCTACCTGCCCACTGCATAGTGCCAAATGTAAAGTTTGTCCATACACAAAATGTTTGTTGAGATCGGTGTGAAATAACTTGACTGGCCTGCACAGAGCCCTGACCTCAACCCCATCGAACACCTTTGGAATGAATTAGAACGACGAATGTGAGCCGGGTCTAATCACCCAACATCAGTGCCCGACCTCACTAATGCTCTTGTGGCTGAAAGCAAGTCCCAGCAGCAATGTTCCCCACATCTAGTGCAGGGCTGCCCAATCCTCTTCTTGGAGATATACTGTCCTGTAGGTTTTCAGTCCAACCCAAATCTGATTCAGCTAGTTAAGGTTTTGTTGCGCAGCTAATTAGTAGAATCAGGTGTGTTCATTTAGGGTTGGACTGAAAACCCACCGGACGGTAAATCTCGAGGAAAATTAATGCCCATGATTTTGAAATGAGATGTTCGACGAACAGGTGTCCACATTCTTTTGGTCATGTAGTGTATTTTCCAAAGTTGTTTTTTAGATATTGGTACATGAAGCCGATTAACTATATCTGTGGCTCATGCCAGAAACTGTGGGAAGCATTTGAGAAATAGAATATCCCATTGGTGCATGCCATTCTCTTGGAACACACCCAGCCTCCCTTAATCCTCCAGTTTACTATGCACCAAAGCCTTGGCATGGCAGCACCTAACTCACTCCTCCCTCCCTTTATGCTACAACTGCATTTTACTGTGAATGGGGGATAGAGAAAATTAGATGCAGTATATGATGTTCCTAAGAAGCTAAAACCATAGACATCAGATGTATATTTGACTATTTCAAAAGATAAGGTTTAGTTAGGAGTTCTCTATAAGTTGGTGGTCAGTAGACTATTTTATTGAAGACCTGCCCATGCTACAGCCATGCCAGGGGATAAATGGAATGGGACGCCGTTGGGATGAGGAGAGGATTGAGGAGAGGACTGGAAGCAGCAGGAGGGCACAGCAGAGGTGCGTCTTACCATACTTAGAAAGATCTAAAATGCGCCTACCCTCGTCGAGCTCAACCTCGTAAGGCGCTGGGCGGTGCTTTACCCTGTTGCTGGGGTACATGCAGTAATGTTCCGACTCTCCTCCAAGACTAGTGACAGATAAAATATATGAGGCACAGGTGACCATACACACACACTATTTACACACAGACACATATAGGCTATAACAGCTCCCCAATATTAGGTATGAAGCAATACCTAAATATTTCATGAAATTGATAGCCTAATTATAGCCTCTATAATATATGCCATTTAGCAGAAGATTTTAAACAAAACGACTTAAAGTCATGCATGCATACATTTTCAGGATGGGCGGTCCCGGAAATCGAACCCACCATTCTGCCGTAGCAAGCACCATGCTCTACCAACTGAGCTACAGAGGACCACAGATGGTCTTGGTGTCCCTACTCACAACCAAAACACATAAGCTATGTGTGAGTATAGGCACAAGTAGACTAACCTGAAATCCTCCACAGTCAAATTAATCAAGGAAAAGACTGCAATTAATCAACACATGTAGCCTAGAGGTAAAGACACTGACAGATACCCCTGTGAAGGTAGATTAAGCTAATAGCCTAGATAACAAGCAACAACATGAACTTTTGCTTGTTTTTCCTTTTTTTCATTTTTAGGTAGGCTATAAACACGTGTTGATGTATGCCTATCGGTAGGCCTAATACTGCAGGCTACATATAATTATTCTACCTTAAAAATAAATGACGATTAATAACCTATAGGCTTATAGACTATATTATTTAGGATGAAATAAACCTCACGAAAACATAACATTTGTTTCAAATGCATAAAGGCTAGGCTATAGTATGTTTTATTATATTTTACCTGTTGATTGGGGAGAGAGGTTGCGCCAGGTTGTAGAGCATCGCTCGCGCTGGGAGAGGGAACGCGTTTGGGTTCAGCTGAACCATTCGAGCGTCGTTCCGTGCGTCTCGGTGCGGCAGCGGCAACGGCACGGGTGGTCTGCGAAGCTCCGTGATCGGTACCGTGAGACTGTCCGTTCTCTGCTGTCTCGCCTTTATATTGTCTCTCCTCGAGAGCTCGATTACTGGTACTTCCCTTTTCAGGTCAAGAGCGTCGTAAGCGGTTTCCTTGGCAACGCCGTTGAGAATGATGGTCAGGTTGTGCGGGTCCCGCAGAGGCGCGTCATCGGTTTTAACCCCTTCCCCTGGGAAGTTCTCCTCCTTCGAGTCCTCCCGGTCTTTGCATCCATTCTCCCTGATGATGGAATCCTGCTTCAGTGGGCTGCACGATTTGGCACCGGGATTTCCAGGACAAAGCTCCGGCTTATTTTTTTCCATAATTTCATCACGTTGTAGTTATGTCCTGCCTTTCCATAAATCAGCTGTCGAAAACATCACACTATGGGGCAGAAAAATGTTTCGTAACTATATGCATGCGATAGCCTAAAATAAGACTGATCTATAAAAAATAGTGTTTGATTCTTCAAGTCAGATTCAGATTCTAGACTTTCCCCCATTATTTCATCACACCATGATTCCATCATTATAAGGCTGTTATTATGCTGTGAAGGGTCGTGTGTATAGAGCCCCACATTTTAAAGAGAGAATGTGTTGATTTCGTATAGCCTAGAAATTAGCAAGGAAATAACCCCTAAAATGTCGGCATCTGCACATCAAATTGTTACGTTTTTTCGATTCAAAACGGGTGGTGCATGTCCTCGTCAATGTCCAAAATAGTCATCACCAACACGTTTCCATGTTATTTTGCAGGCTATGGTCGGTCGAGTTACTTATTTCCACATTTTGGATTAGCCACTAAATAAGCCCTAGAAGGCTCATCGAAGGGTTTGCTCTTATGAAAAAATAGGCTAGTTGTACTTCTTGAAATTCTTCAAATGTCTATGGGCATCTTTGAGTGCACCACATTGAATATGTTTGAAAGAAGAAGAAATACATTAAATGCGAATAACGAATAGGCCTACAAATAATATGAACAGCACAAGGTGCCTACATTATGAGAGGTCAGTCTAAAACAGTATTGAATTAACTGCTTTTGATGGTCAATCGTTCGTGTTGCTCTTCGCAGTCCTTTCCCCCTCAAACAACTGGGCTTTTACTCGTACATTATTCTGATTCCAACAACAGCCTGACCAAGGCTTATGGAGCAAGCATTCAATGTGGCACTGGAAATGACAATTGGTGTTGATGTTTTCGAACATTACTTCTTATTCAAATCTTCTAACGCTTTTGTTGTTGTTGCAAGAAAGGCCACTTGAAAGCCTATTTGCTCTTGAAATGATCTATTATTATAGGCCTATTTAATTTAATGTATTAATTAATGTATTATTAACAATAGAGTAAGTGAATATGAATCGTAAAAATCCCTAATAAAAAGGCCTTTATAACGACTCTAATGTTTTTTTCTCTCTCCCATAGTTTAAGCAATAGCCTAAGATCCAATAGGAAGTCACTTATAAATTCCATCAGACATTTGGAACAAAGGTTGGCATAACAGAACTTTTGTTAGAATTTTGGATTTATTTTTCGTTCCCTTTCTTGTTCTACTGTATAGGCCTAGATGCTGTAGTATTGAAGTGTGTAGCCTACCATAACTCAAAACAACGAAGAAACCATAAGGCAAACTTGTTTAACTGTAGGCTAATAATACAACCTACCACTGTCAATGAGACAATGACAATACATATTTATATCCATACAGATTAAAATAGGACAAAACAATCCGTTTTAACCAATAGCCACATAATTATTTAGGCCTAGGCTAATGAGCCTATAATTGTGTGTGTGTGTGTGTGTGTGGGATGGGGGGGGGTTAAATCTGAGAAAAATAATAGGCCCTATTGAGTTTCTAATGCATTCCAAAGTGTCCACGGAACGAACAATAACGAAAAAGCACTTCAAACACACTCCTAATTGTAATTCAAAATAATTCGCGTGCAAAGCAGGCATGGAAAATGAAATAAGATGAATTGTATGCGCTTACCGTTCCCGACGTGTTGTTGATGTCAGTGTGAAAGTGGAGCCATTTTGTGAGTTGGTCATCCATGTCTGAGTTTTTTTTGTGCTGGTGAAGTGCAGTGTGGAACTGGAAGTGAGGTTTGAGTTATTCCTTATTGCGTCCAGGGCGCCCGCTCAGTTTGTGCAGCGGAACACGACCGCAATGTGGCCAGGCGAGATAAGCGCACGGCAGCGGCCTCTTCGTTCCCGATAAGACCCTAAACCCATTATTTATGAAATGATTCATTATTATTTGGCTGTCGTTCGCTATATAGGCTTGTTGAGGGCAAAACATAAAAATATACGGATGCAACTCCAGTAACTACAAAGATGCGAGGAATAGGCTAAAGGTTAATCGAGGTGGTTACATGTTTCTGATACAATTGTTTTCCCTGGAAAACAAACATACATGTATTTAAGGTATAATATGTTTATCTTTGTCGTGCATAAGGCTTAATGTCAACATTATGCAAAATAACCTTATAATTTATAGTGTAAGCGTGATAATAATAGCCATATAATAATAATAATAGCCTAATAATCATAATGATAATAATTATAGTAATACACATTTCAGTTGAATGTAGGTCTAATCTCTATTCTATTCTATTCGTTAATAAACAACAATACTTTGCTACATTTTTAATGTACAAATGGATCCAATATCAAATGACTTCTGATAGGCCTACTGCCATTGTTTTTATGTAGCCTATGTATGGAGTGGCCAGGCCTGGGATTCATGGCAAATTTAGCGGGGTTCCCACGGGGGAGACACGGGTGAGAGAGATAAACCCATATCAGCCCCATTCGTCGGATTTAGTAAACGGAGAAATCAGCAGTGAAGCGCCATCACTGGATGACATATAAGGGATTTCTCGTTCGGGCAAAAGTCCGGCCTATGTCCTCTATCCTCTGTCCTCTCTCCTCCAATACCAGGAAACCGATAAGTGGTCGAGGAGTGTGTCAATTCATTAGTAGGCAAACGGAAGAAAGCCCTCCCCTCTCCGATAGCCTCTTTTTGGCAAGGAAGCACAAGCCTATACTACTGTGGAAGAGTTTCGATACTGTTAGCGTCTGGGCAAAAAACAAAATGTGCACCCCTTGAGGTCCCGAGGACCGAGTTTGTAAAACGCTGGCTTAAGGGCTTCCGTAGAATAGAGATGGATATAGGCTTATTATTCAACTAAGCCTAGGCTAAAACACTTGGCCAATAATATATGTGTATTCTACAAAGACGTTTCAAACTGCGGAGAAAACTTAATTAAGTTAAACAGAACACCTGGAGACACCTGAGCCACTTGCACTGATAATTCCTGCCAATTATTGCCCCTCAGTCAGAAGCTCTCTGTTTCGCGACTTGTAAAGTTGACTGTCACGACCGACATAATATCACGTGCTTTTAGATCACTGGTCACAAGCATCTTACTTGTGAAGCAGACTGAGAACGCTGTGCCTACAAAAAGAAAAAAGAAAACAGCCTATTTCCCAACTCATTTCATTAAAGTCAATAAAGTGATTGCAGAATGAGACACTGCCACACAAAACAAATAAGAATAACATAAAAGGCCTAAGTGTTGAATAACTTTTGAGAATCGTTTTTTACTATGAATTAGCTTTTTCGACAAAGTTTGCAATTTGATTAGATTCATGTTATGACAAGGTAGGCTTTGTGGTGGGTAAAGGTAGACTAGTGGGTTGCACAGAATTGGTGTAAGTTACCAAACATTAGGTCCTAATGTGCATATAGTAAGTGCAAGTGCACCTTTGACACAATAGGCTATTTATTGTGAAACGCACAATAATCGTTATAACAGTATTTATTTACAGTGCCTTCAGAAATAATTCATACCCCTTGACTTTTTCCACATTTTGTTGTGTTACAGCCTTAATTTAAAATGGGTTAAATTGAGATTTGGTGTCACTGGCCTACACACAATACCCCATAATGTGAAAGTGGAATTATGTTTGTAGACATTTTTACAAATTCACAAAAAATGTAAAGCTGAAATGTCTTGTGTAAATAAGTATTCAACCCCTTTGTTATGGCAAGCCTAAATAAGTTCAGGAGTAAAAATGTGCTTAGTCACATAAGTTGCATGGACTCCCTCTGTGTGCAATAGCGTTTAACATTGTTTTTGAATGACTACCTCATCTCTGTGGCACACACACAATTATCTGTTAGGTCCCTCAGTCGAGCAATGAATTTCAAACACAAATTCAACCACAAATTCCAGGGAGGTTTTAAAATGCCTTGCAAAGAAGAGCACCTAATGGTAGATGGGTAAAAAAAAGCAGACATTGAATATCCCTTTGAGTATGTTGAAGTTATTAATTACACATTGGATGGTGTGTCAATACACCCTGTCACTACAAAGATACAGGCATCCTTTCTTACTCAGATGCCGGAACCGCTCAGGGAAACAGCTCAGGGATTTCACCATAAGGCCAAGGGTGACTTTAAAACAGTTACATAGTTTAACGGCTGTGATAGGAGAAAACTGAGGATGGATGCACAACATTGTAGTTACACCACAATACTAACCTAATTGAGAGTGAAAAGAAGGAAGCCTGTACAGATAACAAATATTCCAAAACATGCATCCTTTTTGCATTAAGGCACTAAAGTAAAACTGCCAAAAAATGTTGCAAAGAAATTAACTTTATGTCCTGAATACAAAGTGTTATGTTCGGGGCAAATCCAATACAAAACATCACTTTATATTTTTGAGGATAGTGGTGGCTGCATCATGTTATGGGTATGCTTGTCATCGGCAAGGACTAGGGAGTTTTTGTGAAAAAAATAAATGGAATAGAGCTAAGCACAGCCAAAATCCTAGAGGAAAACCCAGTTTAGTCTGCTTTCCAACAGACACTGGGAGACAAATTCCCCTTTCAGCAGGACAATAACCTAAACCACAAGGCCAACTATACACTTACCAAGTTGCTTACCAAGACAACAGTGAATGTTCCTGGGTGGCCTAGTTACAGTTTTGACTTAAATCTACTTGAAAATCTATGGCAAAACTTGAAAATGTCTAGCAATGATCGACAACCAACTTGACAGAGCTTGAAGAATTGTTAAAAGAATAATGTGCAAATATTGTACAACGCAGGTTTGCAGAGCTCTTAGAGACTTACTCAGAAAGATTCACAGCTGTAATCAATGCCAAAGGTCACTCTGACACATATTGACTCAGGGTTGTGAATACTTATGTAAATAAGATATTTCTGTATTTCAATTTCAATAAATTAGCAACATTTTCTAAAAAACTGTTTTCACTTTGTCATTATGGGGTATTGTGTGTAGATGGGTGAGAAAATAAAATCAATATAATCCATTTGGAATTTAGGCTGTAGCAATACGTCAAGAGAATAAGTCAAGAGGTATGAATACTTTCTGAAGGCACTGTAGATCATCTCACTTGCATCTTCAGCGCAACATTTCTTTATACTTTGTTTTATCTGTTTTGATTCACAAAAATTAGCCGTAATCTTCAAAGACTAGGCATAATAATAGAAAAGGAGATGTATTATGTCCTTCCTTTTGTTCTCCCTGAGTTCAAAATGTCTCTTTATGCCTATTTCCATTGTCAAGTTTTCGTCATGACATCATCACGGTGCAGTACCCCAGTGTGTTTTTTCATTTAAATGGATAACGGAATAATCCATTGTGGCGTTGCTCAGCGATAGTTCCGACGGTGCGGCAGGACACGGATAGAGGCAGTGCTGTCGCGGGTCATGAGGCGTGTCACCAGATCCAGGGTCAGTCCGGCCACTGTCTCCCCGTTCACCTCCAGAATCTCATCCCCAACACCCAGGAGCCCAGAGTACAGGCCCTCCTCAGTACCGTCCCCTACCTGCTCCACGTACACACCTGAGACAAGAGAGAGGGGTGGGGGAAGGACCGAGAGGGAGATAGATGGAGAGGGAGATAGATGGAAAGGGAGGGAGGGAGAATAGAGGGCATAATAGGTAATGGTGCACAAACACTAAGAGTTTGTCAATTTAAAATCATTAAATAGTATGTCATTACACACTTAGGTAAAATGCCCTCTAAACCACTCATCTAAAATCCCTGCCATTAGGTGTTTAATGAATATACAATGCATTTGGAAAGTATTCAGACCCCTTGACTTTTTCCACATTTTGTTAAGTTACAGCCTTATTCTAAAATGGATCAAATCGTTTTTTTCCCCTCATCAATCTACACACATTACCCGATAATGACAAAGCAAAAACAGGTTTTTAGACATTTTTGCTAATTTATATACAGTACCAGTCAAAAGTTTGGACACCTACTCATTCAAGGGTCTTTCTAATAATTCAAGGGTCTTTCTAATAATAGTGAATACATCAAAACTATGAAATAACACACATGGAATCAGGTAGTAACCAAAAAAGTGTTCAACAAATCAAACTATATTTTAGATTTTAGATTCTTCAAAGTGGCCACCCTTTGCCTTGATGACAGCTTTGCACCCTGATGTGCCTTGTTAAAAGTTAATTTGTGTAATTACTTTCTTTCTTAATGTGTATGAGCCAATCAGTTGTGTTGTGACAAGGTAGGGGTGGTATACAGAAGATAGCCCTATTTGGTAAAAGACCAAGTCCATATTATGGCAAGAACAGCTGAAATAACTTTAAGACATGAAGGTCAGTCAATACGGAAAATTTCAAGAACTTTGAAAGTGCAAATGCATTCTCAAAAACCATCAAGCGCTATGATGAAACTGGCTCTCATGAGGACCGCCAAAGGAAAAGAAGACCCAGAGTTACCTCTGCTGCAGAGAATAAGTTCATTACAGTTACCAGCCTCATAAATTGCAGCCCAAATAAATGCTTCACAGAGTTCAATAACAGACACATCTCAACATCAACTGTTCAGAGGAGACTGTGTGAATCAGGCATTCAAGGTCGAAATGATGCAAAGAAACCACTACTGAAAGGACACCAATATGAAGAAGAGACTTGCTTGGGCCAAGAAATATGAGCAACGAACACGAGACCGGTGGAAATATGTCCTTTGGTCTGATGAGTTTAGATTTGAGATTTTTGGTTCCAACCGCTGTGTCTTTGTGAGACGCAGAGTAGGTGAATGGATGATCTCCGTATGTGTGGTTCCCACCATGAAGCATGGAGGAGGAGGTGCGATGGTGTGGGGGTGCTTTGCTGGTGGTGATGTATTTCGAATTCAAGGCACACTTACCCAGCATGGCTACCACAGAATTCTGCAGCAATACGCCAACCTCAGGTGGGATAGGGAGAATCACGGCACAGCTATTTTCAGGTCTCTCCAGAGATGTTAGATCGGGTTAAAGTCCGGGCTCTGGCTGGGCCACTCAAGGACATTCAGACACTTGTCCCGAAGCCACTTCTGCGTTGTCTTGGCTGTGTGCTTAGGATCGTTGTCCTGTTGGAAGGTGAACCGTCGCCCCAGTCTGAGGTCCTGAGCGCTCTGGAGCAGGTTTTCATCAAGGATCTCTCAGTACTTTGCTCCGTTCATCTTTCCCTCAATCCTGACTAGTCTCCCAGTCCCTGCCACTGACAAACATCCCCACAGCATGATGCTTCCCCCACCTTAGTTCACCATGGATGGTGCCAGGTTTCCTCCAGATGTGATGCTTGGCATTCAGGCCAAAGAGTTCAATCTTGGTTTCATCAGACCAGAGAATCTTGTTTCTCATGGTCTGAGAGTCTTTTAGGTGCCTTCTGGTAAACTGCAAGCGGGCTGTCATGTGCCTTTTACTGAGGAGTGGCTTCCATCTGGCCACTCTACCATAAAGGCCTGATTGGTGGAGTGCTGCAGAGATGGTTGTCCTTCTGGAAAGTTCTCCCATCTCCACAGAGGAACTCTAGAGCTCTGTCAGAGTGACCATCGGGCTCTTGGTCACCTCCCTGACCAAGGCCCTTCTCCCCCGATTGCTGAGTTTGGCCAGCTCTAGGAAGAGTCTTGGTGGTTCCAAACTTCTTCCATTTAAGAATGATGGAGGCCACTGTGTTCTTCGGGACCTTCAATGCTGCAGACATTTTTTGGTACCCTTCCCCAGATCTATACCTCGACAGAATCCTGTCTCAGAGCTCTACGGACAATTCCTTGGTTTTTGCTCTGACATGCACTGTCAACTGTGGGACCTTATATAGAAAAGCGTGTGCCTTTCCAAATCATGTCCAATCAATTGAATTTACCACAGGTGAACTCCAATCAAGATGTAGAAACATCTCAAGGATGATCAATGGAAACAGGACTCACCTGAGCTCAATTTCGAGTCTCATAGCCAAGGGTCTGAATACTTGTCATTATGTTGTATTGTGTGTAGACTGATAAGGAACATTGTCGTATGTAACATTGTAGAATAAGGCTGTAATGTAACAAAATGTCGAAAAAGTGAAGGAGTCTGAATACTTTCCGTATGCACTGTACACCATCACATCCACAACACTAAAATGTAGGCTAATGGAACCCAGTTATACAGTAATTGTGCTTTAATATACCTGTGACCGGTCGACCTTTGCCTCGTGAGATGACGAACCCAAAAGGGCCGTTAGGGGGTCTAGTGAGCTCCAACCAGAGGGTCCCATCAGGGAAGGCCTGGACGACCCGACCCATTGGACCCACGGGACGTACCACCCGAGGGGCTAACACATCTTCCACGCTCAGGGCTCTCTGGATCATCCTGTAGAGAGTATATAGAGACATTTCAGTGAAACGTAGTGGGGGTAATTTACCTTCATGAGAAATTAGTGCCAGTTTGTCAGAATCGGTTTCCTATTGGAAATGGGATCTTACAATAATCTAGCTATATTGTTTTTATAAGGCATTTTGCCAAGTCAAACATTGCTTAGTGTAAATACGGTCTAGATGACATCACTTCAAGAGCTTTTGGAAAGCTGCCTGGATTTGTAGTGTTGTGTCAATAAGGATTACATTATTCACAGTCCTAGTATTTATGTTCCTTATGGTGTCCTGAAATTTGTTGATTGGAATGACATTTCTGTTCCATGACACACACACACACACACACACACACACACACACACACACACACACACACACACACACACACACACACACACACACACACACACACACACACACACACACACACACACACACACACACACACACACACACACACACACACACACACACAGAGAGTACCGGGGTGCCAGGCTGTTAGGCACGGACACCTCTCCCAGAATGGTAGAACGCTCCACTCTCCTTTCCAGACTCTGCACAGAGGAGGCTTTCCGAAGCTGGGCCAGTGGGGACACCTAGTGACAGAGAAGGATATTTGTATTTATTAGGGACATTGCAACAGGTGTCATCATCCGTGCAGTTGATGTTGTCTCCTGAATCCTGACAGTCACAGACAGAGGTTATGTCTGAATACCTTACTTGCGTTCTAAATAGTAGGCATTTTGGTGGTTTAAAAAATAGAAAATTCAATATGTTTTAAATGCCAGGATGTCATACTCATTTTGGATTTTCATCTAGTAGAATTCGCTCCACACTGTTGAGGAAGAGAATCGTCTTTCGAGACCCCACGTGTGTCTAACAACAGCTGATAATCAGAGTCGAATCCCCGCGCTGACAAGGTAAAAATCTGTCGTTCTGCCTCTGAACAAGGCAGTTAACCCACTGTTCCTAGGCCGTCATTGAAATTAAGAATTTGTTCTTAACTGACTTGCCTAGTTAAATAAATAAAAAAAATCTATATGAGCCTAGTACGCTGATATTCATTGCTTACTGCATTTGTTTTTACTAAACAGTATACGTTCTAATTTGAATGCAGTTAGATTAGTAGACATTATGCAGTAGTGGTAGGCAAGACAGATTTCAGGCACAGCCAGAGTCTCTTGTATTTTGAATGTCAGCCATGAAAATTGCATCTCAACATGAGAATGTTAAAGAATGGTGTAAAAATAAAGTGGCATATGCGTTTCTGTTCCTTGACAAATAAGTTAGTGAAAACATTTAACAGAACTGAATTGAACTGAATATAAATACATGTAACTGAACTGAATTGAACTAGATTGAATAGAACTCAACTGAGCTGAACTGAATAGCTGATGCTTACTGTGTGCAGGGTCTGTAGTGAGGGGGTCCTCTGCAGGCGGGTGTTGGTGTTGGTGTGAGGGCTGTGGGTGGGGCTGGGTGAAGCGGAGCTGGCCCGCGGCGCTGAGATGCTGAGCTGTTCCATGCTGCTGGAGCGCCCTCCCTTCACCAGCCTGCCCACACTGTGCAGCCCGATGGAGGAGAAGAACCGTCGCAGAGATAGCTTGGGTCTGCCGTCCCTCCTACACAAGTCACCAACACATACAGACAGAGCAAAACGTGTAAGTTGTATGTAAAAAAAGCAGTCTGTAAGCGTGAACAGTGGTTTATGTTCGATTGAATCTGTCACCTAAGGATTACAACGCATAGTTCAATTCCTGCAAGATATACTACAGAGAAACTGTATGGTACCAAATGTACTAATGCAATCTATCACAGAGTAGCTAACAGTTACACCTATCCACCCCGTCAGAGAGTTCTTGAAGCTCCCTCTGACAGAAAAAAACTGTGGAGCTTGAAGTTATGTTTCAGTACCAGTAGGAGGCAGTCTTGCCTCCCTGTCAGATAGATTAAGAATAACACCATTTAAAGGAAACAGAGACACATTAAACATATACATTGGTCTGACTTGAATTTGGTGTCAGTGGTGGGATCCATACTGACCGAGCCCCCTCTTGGCCATCCTCCCACTGAGCCTCTGCCTTCAGGTGCTCCGCTCTCAATAACTCTGCCCTCAGGTCCTCTGCTCGGGACACGCCCAAGCAGCGCAACGCAGGGCGGCACTCTGGAAGAGCCACCGGCAGATCTCGACACACGTCTCCGCTCAGCGCCAGACCTGGAAGAAATGTTAAGTGTGTAATTGAAAGAAGCATTCAGTGAGCACATCACATCAAGTGTACAGTTCCTTCCAACACAATACATTCTATCTACTCACCAGCTCCATCTGCAGCAGTATCCCAGAGTTCCGCAGGGGGGGAGGTCAGGGGTGATCCTTGCAGGGGAGTACCTGAGGGAGGACGGTCGGATGCAGGGGAGTAAGGCGGCGCTAGGGGGAGACCCTGAGGGGGCAGAGATAGGACCCTCCCCATGCTGCTCTGTGTTGATGAGGTCATGCTGAGGGGTTCCCCCTGCCCCCTCATCCAGGTTGATGAGGCGATACTGAACCGAGGGCAGGAGCTTTACCACATGCTGCCCACTCGCCCTGCTCTTGCAGCCTGACTTCAGAGCTGACTTAATGGGCAGCGGCGGGGTGGGGGCGTCACTATCCTTGGGGCTGCTGTTTCCGGAGGCTCCCACCAGAGGGCGGTCCAGAGCTACAGGACTGCCTAGAGCAAAGGAGACAGCTCGCCTGCACACGTTGACCCTGTTTCTGGGGTTGGAGTTCCGACGGTGGGCCCACGAGGCACCATAGGGGCCATGTCCCGAGCCGACCCGTTTCAGCCGGCTCTCTCCCTTCTTGCTGCGCCTCCTCAACTTCCCGAAACCGGAGGACCTCTCCCCCACTCCACCCCCACCCTCTTTATCCTCTCCCAGAATCAGGACCTCACCGAAGGTGACCCCTGCCGCTTTGGGGTGGATTCTGCTGGGCTGATCTGGTTGGGGGATCCCGTCTGATTGGGCTGTGGGGCCCCAGCGAGAGACCTTCCTGCCTTGATTCTCCTCCGCGTTGCCGGACTGGGGCGGAGCAGTCTCTGGTTCGGGCACTGGAGGATCCCTAAGAATGGATCCACAAGCTTCACATTTCCTCAACACCACCACTACCTCCGTTACCTGGGTAGAAGCCGCGTTCGTGAAACCAACGTCCTCCAGTCTTGGAGTAAGGCCTGTAATGCTGATGCTAGACTCCGCCTTCTTTTCCAGAGTGTCTTTGGATTTCTGTCCCTTGGCCCGCCCACGCTCCCTTATCCGATCCAGGTAGCGAGACTCTGCCTCCTTCTCGGATTCATCCTCAAACCGCACCCTCGTGGGTGAGTTACCATACCGACGATTATGCCCCCAAGGGGAGAGGTCTCTGCTTTGTGGGACCAGGAGTGGACCTGATGAGGAAGGGGCTGTCAGCTCTTCCTTGGGTTTAACAGCCACAGCCTTTTGGACCAGTGCTGAATCACTCCCAGACTGCTGGCTCCTGCTGGATAGAACAGGGAAACACACTAAATACTGTATATTATAATAATAATAATAATAATAATAATAATAATAACTTCATATTCTTACTCACAGCCTGTACATATTTTCATAGTCACAAATACAACTACTTCTGCTGACACAAATGCATGAAAGCACATGAGTAATCCGTGTGTGTGTGTGTTTGAGTGTGTGTGTTCTCTCATGAGTGCCAGTATTCCTAATACCAATTGCTGTGAATGTATCCCACTGATATAAGAGGGGATTTCAGGAACAAAATACCCATTACAGAAACATCATGGTGTGTGTCATCAACATGGTTACATAAGTCATACTATATAACACTCCCTGCATCTCTGTGGAACATCCAATCAGAAACCAGTTATGATTCTGAAACGATCAGTCATTGGTAGTTACGTAATGTCAGCTTTTTCAATCACACAGAAAGAAAAAGACAGAGAGAGAGAAATTAATAACTGAAAGGAAAGAAATATAGGAAGGGGTAGACACACTTATACAGAAGGGAATATAAAGACAGACAGACAGAGCATCAGGTAGTCAGACTAACAGACAGACAGACAGAGCATCAGGTAATCAGACTAACAGACAGGCAGACAGAGCATCAGGTAGTCAGACTAACAGACAGACAGAGCATCAGGTAGTCAGACTAACAGACAGACTGACAGACAGACAGACAGAGCATCATGTAGTCAGATTAACAGACAGGCAGACAGACAGACAAGGCATTAGGTAGTCAGACTGACTGACAGACAGACAGACAGACAGAGCATCAGCTAGTCAGACTAACAGACAGGAAGACAGACAGACAGAGAGCATTGGGTAGTCAGACTAACAGACAGACAGACAACCAGACAAGGCATTAGGTAGTCAGACTAACAGACAGACAGACAGAGCATTAGGTAGTCAGACTAACGTACAGGCAGACAGACAGACAGAGAATCAGGTAGTCAGACTAACAGACAGACAGACAAACAGACAGACAGAGCATCAGGTAGTCAGACTAACAGACAGGCAGACAGAGAGCATCAGGCAGTCAGACTAATAGACAGGCAGGCAGACAGACAGAGCATCAGCTAGTCTGACTAACAGACAGGCAGACAGACAGACAGAGAGCATTGGGTAGTCAGACTAACAGACAACCAGACAAGGCATTAGGTAGTCAGACTGACAGACAGACAGACAGACAGAGCATCAGCTAGTCTGACTAACAGACAGGCAGACAGACAGACAGAGAGCATTGGGTAGTCAGACTAACAGACAACCAGACAAGGCATTAGGTAGTCAGACTAACGGACAGACAGACAGAGCATTAGGTAGTCAGACTAACGTACAGGCAGACAGACAGAGAATCAGGTAGTCAGACTAACAAATCAAATCAAATCAAATCAAATTTTATTTGTCACATACACATGGTTAGCAGATGTTAATGCGAGTGTAGCGAAATGCTTGTGCTTCTAGTTCCGACCATGCAGTAGTATCTAACAAGTAATCTAACAAATTCACAACAACTACCTTATACACACAAGAGTAAAGGAATGAATACGAGTATGTACATATAAATATATGGATGAGCGATGGCTGACCGGCATAGGCAAGATGCAGTAGATGGTATGGAGTACAGTATATACACATATATATATATATATATATATATATATATGAGATGAGTAATGTAGGATATGTAAACATTATATAAATGGCATTGTTTAAAGTGGCTAGTGATACATTATTTCATCCAGTTATAATTATTAAAGTGGCTAGAGATTTGGGTCGATGGCCGAACGGCATAGGCAAGATACAGTAGATGGTTTAGAGTACAGTGTATACATTTGATATGAGTATGTCGGATACGTAAACATTATATACAAAAATTTTTAAAGTGGCTAGTGATACATTTGTTACATCCAATTCCTATGTTTAAAGTGGCTAGAGATTTAAGTCAGTATGTTGGCAGCAGCCACTCAATGTTAGTGATGGCTGTTTAACAGTCTGATGGCCTTGAGGTAGAAGCTGTTTTCAGTCTCTCGGTCCCAGCTTTGATGCACCTGTACTGACCTCGCCTTCTGGATGATAGCGGGGTGAACAGGCAGTGGCTCGGGTGGTTGTTGTCCTTGATGATCTTTTTGGCCTTCCTGTGACATCGGGTGGTGTAGGTGTCCTGGAGGGCAGGTAGGTTTCCCCCGGTGATGCGCTGTGCAGTCCTCACTACCCTCTGGAGAGCCTTACGGTTGTGGGCGGAGCAGTTGCCATACCAGGCGGTGATACAGCCCGACAGGATGCTCTCGATAGTGCATCTGTAAAAGTTTGTGAGTGATTTTGGTGACAAGCCGAATTTCTTCAGCCTCCTGAGGTTGAAGAGGCGCTGTTGCGCCTTCTTCACCACGCTGTCTGTGTGGGTGGACCAATTCAGTTTGTCCGTGATGTGTACACCGAGGAACTTAAAACTTTCCACCCTCTCCACTACTGTCCCTCGATGTGGATAGGGGTGCTCCCTCTCCTGTTTCCTGAAGTCCACGATCATCTCCTTTGTTTTGCTGACATTGAGTGAGAGGTTAATTTCCTGACACCACACTCCGAGGCCCTCACCTCCTCTCTGTAGGCCGTCTCGTCGTTGTTGGTAATCAAGCCTACCACTGTAGTGTCGTCAGCAAACTTGATGATTGAGTTGGATGCGTGCTTGGCCACGCAGTCATGGGTAAACAGGGAGTACAGGAGAGGGCTGAGAACGCACCCTTGTGGGGCCCCAGTGTTGAGGATCAGCGGAGTGGAGATGTTGTTTCCTACCCTCACCACCTGGGACCGGCCCGTCCAGGAAGTCCAGGACCCAGTTGCACAGGGCTGGAGTCGAGACCCAGGGTCTCGAGCTTAATGACGAGCTTGGAGGGAAATATGGTGTTAAATGCTGAGCTGTAGTCGATGAACAGCATTCTTACATAAGTATTCCTCTTGTCCAGATGGGTTAGGGCAGTATGCAGTGTGATTGCGATTGCGTCGTCTGTGGACCTATTGGGACGGTAAGCAAATTGGAGTGGGTCCAGGGTGTCTGGCAGGATGGAGGTGATATGATCCTTGACTAATCTCTCAAAGCACTTCATGATGACGGAAGTGAGTGCTACGGGCGATAGTCATTTAGCTCAGTCACCTTAGCTTTCTTGGGAACAGGAACAATGGTGGCCCTCTTGAAGCATGTGGGAACAGCAGACTGGGATAGGGACTGATTGAATATGTCCGTGGAACACACCAGCCAGCTGGTTCTGCGCATGCTCTGAGGACACGGCCAGGGATGCCATCTGGGCCGGCAGCCTTGCGAGGGTTAACACATTTAAATGTTTTTCTCACATTGGCTGCGGTGAAGGTGAGCCCGCAGGTTTTGGTAGCGGGCGTGTCGGTGGCACTGCATTGTCCTCAAAGCAAGCAAAGAAGTTGTTTAGTTGGTCTGGGAGCAGGGCGTCATGGTCCGCGACGGGCTGGTTTTCTTTTTGTAGTCCGTGATTGACTGTAGACCCTGCCACATTCCTCTTGTGTCTGAGCCGTTGAATTGTGACTCTACTTTGTCTCTATATTGACGCTAGCTTGTTTGATTGCCTTGCGGAGGGAATAGCTACACTGTTTGTATTCAGTCATGTTTCCGGTAGCCTTAGCCTGGTTAAAAGCAGTGGTTCGCTTTCAGTTTTGGCGCGAATGCTGCCATCAATCCACGGTTTCTGGTTGGGGAAGGTTTTAATATTTGCTATGGGTACAACATCACCAATGCACTTGCTAATAAACTCGCTCACCGAATCAGCGTATACATCAATGTTGTTGTCAGATGCTATCCGGAACATATCCCAGTCCACGTGCTCGAAGCAATCTTGCAGCATGGAATCAGATTGGTCGGACCAGCGTTGAACAGACCTGAGAACGGGCGTTTCCTGTTTTAGTTTCTGTTTGTAGGCTGGGAGCAACAAAATGGAGTCATGGTCAGACTTGCCGAAAGGAGACTTGCCGATAGACTTGCCGATAGACAGACAAACAGACAGACAGAGAGCATCAGGTAGTAAGACTAACAGACAGACAAACAGACAGACAGACAGAGCATCAGGTAGTCAGACTAACAGACAGGCAGACAGACTGACAGACAGACAGAGCATCAGGCAGTCAGACTAATAGACAGGCAGGCAGACAGAGAGCATCAGGTAGTCAGACTGACAGACAGACAGAGAGCATCAGGTAGTCAGACTAACGGACAGACAGACAAGGCATTAGGTAGTCAGACAGACAGACAGACAGACAGACAGACCGAGCATCAGCTAGTCAGACTAACAGACAGGCAGACGGAGCATTAAGTAGTCAGACTAACGTACAGGCAGACAGACAGACAGAGAATCAGGTAGTCAGACTAACAGACAGACAAACAGACAGACAGAGCATCAGGTAGTCAGACTAACAGACAGGCAGACAGGCAATCAGATAGTCAGACTAACAGACAGAGCATTAGGTACGTACAGGCAGACAGACAGAGCATCAGGTAGTCAGACTAATGTACAGACAGACAGAGCATTGGGTAGTCAGACTAACAGACAGACAGACAGACAACCAGACAAGGCATTAGGTAGTCAGACTAACGGACAGACAGACAGAGCATTAGGGAGTCAGACTAACGTACAGGCAGACAGGCAGACAGAGAGTATCAGGTGGTCAGACTAATGTAAAGACAGACAGACAGACAGAGCATCAGGTAGTCAGACTAATGTACAGACAGGCAGACAGACAGAGCACCAGGTAGTCAGACTAACAGACAGAGCATCAGGTAGTCAGACTAACAGACAGACAGAGCATCAGGTAGTCAGACAGACAGACAGACAGAGAATCAGGTAGTCAGACTAACAGACAGACAGACAGACAGACAGACAGACAGACAGACAGAGAATCAGGTAGTCAGACTAACAGACAGGCAGACAGAGAGCATCAGGTAGTCAGACTAACAGACAGACAGACAAGGCATTAGGTAGACAGACAGACAGACAGACAGACAGACAGAGCATCAGGTAGTCAGACTAACAGACAGACAGACAGACAGACAGACAGACAGAGCATCAGGTAGTCAGATTAACAGACAGACAGACAGAGAGCATCAGGTAGTCAGACTGACAGACAGGCAGATAGACAGACAGTGAGCATTGGGTAGTCAGACTAACGTACAGGCAGACAGACAGACAGAGAATCAGGTAGTCAGACAGACAGACAGACAGAGAGCATCAGGTAGTCAGACTAACAGACAGACAGACAGACAGAGCATCAGGTAGTCAGACTAACAGACAGACAGACAGACAGACAGACAGAGCATCAGGTAGTCAGATTAACAGACAGACAGACAGACAGACAGACAGACAGACAGACTAACAGACAGAGCATCAGGTAGTCAGACTAACAGACAGACAGACAGACAACCAGACAAGGCATTAGGTAGTCAGACTAACGGACAGAGAGCATCAGGTAGTAAGACTGACAGACAAACAGACAGAGCATCAGGTAGTCAGACAGAAAGACAGACAGACAGACAGACAGAGCATCAGGTAGGCAGACTGACAGACAGACAGAGCATCAGGTAGTCAGACTGACAGACAGACAGACAAGGCATTAGGTAGACAGACAGACAGAGCATCAGCTAGTCAGACTAACAGACAGGCAGACAGAGAGCATTGGGTAGTCAGACTAACAGACAGACATACAGACAACCAGACAAGGCATTAGGTAGTCAGACTAACGGACAGACAGACAGAGCATTAGGTAGTCAGACTAACGTACAGACAGACAGAGAATCAGGTAGTCAGACGAACAGACAGAGAGCATCAGGTAGTAAGACTAAAAGACAGACAAACAGACAGACAGACAGAGCATCAGGTAGTCAGACTGACAGACAGACAGACAGAGCATCAGGTAATCAGACTAACAGACAGACTGACTGACAGACAGACAGACAGACAGACAGAGCATCAGGTAGTCAGATTAACAGACAGGCAGGCAGACAGACAGACAGAGAGCATCAGGTAGTCAGACTAACGGACAGACAGACAAGGCATTAGGTAGTCAGACTGACAGACAGACAGGCAATCAGATAGTCAGACTAACAGACAGAGCATTAGGTACGTACAGGCAGACAGACAGAGAGTATCAGGTAGTCAGACTGACAGACAGACAGACAGAGCATCAGCTAGTCAGACTAACAGACAGGCAGACAGACAGACAGAGAGCATCAGGTAGTCAGACTAACGGACAGACAGACAAGGCATTAGGTAGACAGACAGACAGAGCATCAGCTAGTCAGACTAACAGACAGGCAGACAGAGAGCATTGGGTAGTCAGTCTAACGTACAGGCAGACAGACAGACAGAGAATCGGGTAGTCAGACAGACAGACAGACAGAGCATCAGGTAGTCAGACTAACAGACAGGCAGACAGGCAATCAGATAGTCAGACTAACAGACAGAGCATTAGGTACGTACAGGCAGACAGACAGAGAGTATCAGGTAGTCAGACTAATGTACAGAGAGACAGACAGACAGAGCATCAGGCAGTCAGATTAATGTACAGACAGACAGAGCATCAGGTAATCAGACTAACAGACAGGCAGACAGAGAGCATCAGGTAGTCAGACTAACAGACAGACAGACAGAGCATCAGGTAATCAGACTAACAGACAGGCAGACAGAGAGCATCAGGTAGTCAGACTAACAGACAGACAGACAGACAGACAGACTAACAGACAGACAGAGCATCAGGTAGTCAGACTAACAGACAGACAGACAGACAGACAGACAGACAGACAGACAGACAGAGCATCAGGCAGTCAGACTAATAGACAGGTAGGCAGACAGAGAGCATCAGGTAGTCAGACTAACAGACAGGCAGACAGACAGACAGACAGAGCATCAGGTAGTCAGATTAACAGACAGGCAGACAGACAGACAGAGAGCATCAGGTAGTCAGACTAACGGACAGACAGACAAGGCATTAGGTAGTTAGACTGACAGACAGACAGACAGGCAATCAGTCAGACTAACAGACAGAGCATTAGGTACGTACAGGTAGACAGACAGAGAGTATCAGGTAGTCAGACTAATGTACAGAGAGACAGACAGACAGAGCATCAGGTAGTCAGACTAATGTACAGACAGACAGACAGAGCATCAGGTAATCAGACTAACAGACAGGCAGATGTCCTGGAAAAATGATCTTCAAATTATGACATTCATACAAGAAACTTGTGAATTCAATAAGCCTTTAATTCAGAGTAATTAAAGGGAGCTGACCTAGGAACCAGCTGACTCTGTGTCTCATAGCACAGCCTTTATAGTATTCTCCCTCTATTCCATACATAGACCCCTCCCCAAGCTTTACAGCTTCCCATATGTCCTGTTTCAATAGGGGTCTTTGTTACATTGTCTTCTGGCATCCTGCTTTTCCTCAGATCTTAATCAGTTCCAACTGGCCTTCCTGCTGACCTTATCCTCAGCTCCATTTAATCAGTACCAAATGTCCCTCTGCTGACCCTCTGCTCCTTAGGTCTGTTTGTTCAACTATTCAGCTTACTACTTCAAAGTAATCAATCAGAATACTGAAAATGTAATAATTGTAATGAGTTAATCTCCCACAACTATCTAAGTTAAGCTTGTTTTAGCACTTAAGCCTCATTATCAATACTATCATGTTGTCTGCTATCACATAGTACATTAATTAAATTAATCAATGTGTCAGACTAACAGACAGACAGACAGACAGACAGAGCATCAGGCAGTCAGACTAATAGACAGGTAGGCAGACAGAGAGCACCAGGTAGTCAGACTAACAGACAGACTGACAGACAGACAGACAGACAGAGCATCAGGTAGTCAGATTAACAGACAGGCAGACAGACAGACAGAGAGCATCAGGTAGTCAGACTAACGGACAGACAGACAAGGCATTAGGTAGTCAGACTGACAGACAGACAGACAGACAGACAGAGCATCGGCTAGTCAGACTAACAGACAGGCAGTCAGATAGAGAGCATTGGGTAGTCAGACTAACGTACAGGCAGACAGACAGACAGAGAATCAGGTAGTCAGACTAACAGACAGACAGACAGACAGACAGACAGACAGAGAGCATCAGGTAGTAAGACTAACAGAGGCAGACAGGCAATCAGATAGTCAGACTAACAGACAGAGCATTAGGTACGTACAGGCAGACAGACAGAGAGTATCAGGTAGTCAGACTAATGTACAGAGAGACAGACAGACAGACAGACAGACAGACAGACAGACAGACAGACAGACAGAGCATCAGGTAGTCAGACTAATGTACAGACAGACAGAGCATTGGGTAGTCAGACTAACAGACAGACAGACAGACAGACAGACTAACAGACAGACAGAGCATCAGGTAGTCAGACTAACAGACAGACAGACAGACAGACAGACAGACAGACAGACAGAGCATCAGGCAGTCAGACTAATAGACAGGTAGGCAGACAGAGAGCATCAGGTAGTCAGACTAACAGACAGGCAGACAGACAGACAGACAGAGCATCAGGTAGTCAGATTAACAGACAGGCAGACAGACAGACAGAGAGCATCAGGTAGTCAGACTAACGGACAGACAGACAAGGCATTAGGTAGTTAGACTGACAGACAGACAGACAGGCAATCAGTCAGACTAACAGACAGAGCATTAGGTACGTACAGGTAGACAGACAGAGAGTATCAGGTAGTCAGACTAATGTACAGAGAGACAGACAGACAGAGCATCAGGTAGTCAGACTAATGTACAGACAGACAGACAGAGCATCAGGTAATCAGACTAACAGACAGGCAGATGTCCTGGAAAAATGATCTTCAAATTATGACATTCATACAAGAAACTTGTGAATTCAATAAGCCTTTAATTCAGAGTAATTAAAGGGAGCTGACCTAGGAACCAGCTGACTCTGTGTCTCATAGCACAGCCTTTATAGTATTCTCCTCTATTCCATACATAGACCCCTCCCCAAGCTTTACAGCTTCCCATATGTCCTGTTTCAATAGGGGTCTTTGTTACATTGTCTTCTGGCATCCTGCTTTTCCTCAGATCTTAATCAGTTCCAACTGGCCTTCCTGCTGACCTTATCCTCAGCTCCATTTAATCAGTACCAAATGTCCCTCTGCTGACCCTCTGCTCCTTAGGTCTGTTTGTTCAACTATTCAGCTTACTACTTCAAAGTAATCAATCAGAATACTGAAAATGTAATAATTGTAATGAGTTAATCTCCCACAACTATCTAAGTTAAGCTTGTTTTAGCACTTAAGCCTCATTATCAATACTATCATGTTGTCTGCTATCACATAGTACATTAATTAAATTAATCAATGTGTCAGACTAACAGACAGACAGACAGACAGACAGAGCATCAGGCAGTCAGACTAATAGACAGGTAGGCAGACAGAGAGCACCAGGTAGTCAGACTAACAGACAGACTGACAGACAGACAGACAGACAGAGCATCAGGTAGTCAGATTAACAGACAGGCAGACAGACAGACAGAGAGCATCAGGTAGTCAGACTAACGGACAGACAGACAAGGCATTAGGTAGTCAGACTGACAGACAGACAGACAGACAGACAGAGCATCGGCTAGTCAGACTAACAGACAGGCAGTCAGATAGAGAGCATTGGGTAGTCAGACTAACGTACAGGCAGACAGACAGACAGAGAATCAGGTAGTCAGACTAACAGACAGACAGACAGACAGACAGACAGACAGAGAGCATCAGGTAGTAAGACTAACAGAGGCAGACAGGCAATCAGATAGTCAGACTAACAGACAGAGCATTAGGTACGTACAGGCAGACAGACAGAGAGTATCAGGTAGTCAGACTAATGTACAGAGAGACAGACAGACAGACAGACAGACAGACAGACAGAGCATCAGGTAGTCAGACTAATGTACAGACAGACAGAGCATTGGGTAGTCAGACTAACAGACAGACAGACAGAGAGCATCAGGTAGTCAGACTAACGGACAGACAGACAGACAAGGCATTAGGTAGTCAGACAGACAGACAGACAGACAGACAGACAGACAGACAGACAGAGCATCAGCTAGTCAGACTAACAGACAGGCAGATAGACAGACAGTGAGCATTGGGTAGTCAGACTAACGTACAGGCAGACAGACAGACAGAGAATCAGGTAGTGAGACAGACAGACAGACAGAGCATCAGGTAGTCAGACTAATTTACAGACAGACAGACAGACAGACATACAGACAGACAGAGCATCAGGTAATCAGACTAACAGACAGGCAGACAGACAGAGCATCAGGTAGTCAGACTTACGTACAGGCAGACAGACAGACAGAGAGTATCAGGTGGTTAGACTAATGTACAGACAGACAGACAGACAGCGCATCAGGTAGTCAGACTGACAGACAGACAGAGCATCAGGTAATCAGACTAACAGACAGACAGACAGACAGATGATCAGATAGTCTGACTAATATGGGGGGATAGAGATGAACAGAGTTGCAGATACAGCTGACTTACGGGTTGTATCTCTGGGCAGAATGGGAGCGGCGTGTTTGAGGGCGTTCCCCTTTGGCGTGATTGAAGCGGGCTTTTAACCGAGCCCTCTCCAGCAGGAGCATGGCCTGCTCATGTCTGGGGCTCAGAGGAAGTTCCTCAGGGTTGAAGTGTGAGCTGTCAATCACACAGAGACGGAGGGTGAATTGGAGAGGGAGACATAGAAATAGGGAAGGTGATAGAAATGTCATACCAATTCTCGACATGAGAGGGCGTAATCACCCTGCGGGATCGTTTGTTTGGAGGATTTGGGTTCAGGGTGGTCTTTGAGCTAGCGATTGAAGTGGTTACATGTTTGTTTATTGATTGTAGATATCGAAAAATAGCACACCTTTTAACCTCGTAAGGTGCGTCTTCAGTGACAGCATGGACACCACCATTGGGGGCTATCTCCATTTTAGAATACTCAACGTGTTATTATTTTACTTCTATGAGTGTATTAGCAGTTCATAAATAAACTAAAAAGGTGCATACCACCACCTACTGTGGTGGAGTGTGTATTGTCTGAACAGGTATAAAGCTGCTGACCTAGATGGAATTCTATGATTCTATGTTAACCCATAGCAAGTCCCACCCAGTTGACTACTTCAAAATGGTGAAAGCCCTCAATGGTGCTGTCCTTGCTGGGTGCTGCCCATCCTAAAGCAGTCTTTGGTCCAAGTGTGCCCTCTATCTACCTCTATGATATTGATCCTTCACCATTGAAGAAAGAAGTTGTCATACCCTTTACTAAATCCTTGCCGTACACAATTGGTGGTAGCAGTGGGATCCGAACCCAAACGATTGAAATGACTGGAGGGGGAAAGAAGACAGGGGTTGAGGTTGGGGGCAACCAGACTGTAGTCCAATATTGCTGTACTATCCATGGCTTGCTGAATTAAATGTCTCTTAGCATATTGCTGATGTGATTAACGAGGTTCATAATACATTTTCCGGTTTACAGATAAGGTCAAAGTCCACATTTTGTGTAGCCCTGAAATAATTTGAAATGTATTTTGTCTTGAATCTTTTGCCTGCATCTAGCCCCATAATTACCAGACCAATTACCTCTGCGCTATTTCAGTGTAGCGAACATCCATGTAAGCTTGCGAGATCAGGTGGTTTGCGAAGCTACCACACATCTGGTGCCTTCAGTTGTACCGAGCTGATCCTGCACAGTTACATATCCAGAGAACATCATATGCCCTACGGATAGAGTTAAAGAGAATGGAGCTCTGAACGTCAGTCTCTACGCTAAGCCTTCTTATGTAATAGCCGATTGGACTGGGGCGTGGTGGCGAGTTTAGCCCCGGTACTGTACTTCATCCCCTGTATTCCAGTTGATCCTATGCTCTATGTCCTTTAGTAGCCAAAATAGTATGATAGGCCTGTGGATTATCCCTGTCACCAACACACTCATCCACTCCTGTATGTACAGAGAAGGGGCGGAAGATTTTGTGTATGCATCCATCTTAGTTTTGTAATGTTCGTATTTATTATTTATTAAGAAGTTCACTTTATTGGTCAATTGCACACAAGGTCCAACTGACATTTGACTTCCACTTTTAATCCAACCCCTCCAAAAGACACACATATTTACATATACAGGTTTTGGATAGGGGCGGGGGGCTGTCACATTGGACGCCCAGGGAGCTGTTGTACGTGGTTAAGTGCCTTGTTCAAGGGCACAATGGCAGGCGATGGCATCTAGGATTTGATTTGTTGCCAGCTCACTTCCTGACAGATTTTTCCAGTAAGAAGGCGGATTTGAAATGGCAACCCTCCGGTTGCTGGCCCGCCTCTCTAACCACTAGGCTACCTATCCTCTACTTCCAGTCTCATGGGAGAGGTGTGATCTGATGTCACATGCTATATTAGCATCTTTACGTAGCTTATGTTTCAATCTGCAAAACAAATTGGACAGGATAGTTGACTGCTTTACATTCAAAGAATATTTATGGGGCAAACACTATCCCTAAAAAAGGTTGTTGAAACCCCCACCTCACCTCACACACTTACCACTTTTCTATGTAGACAGACACTAGTGTGATATTCCTTACCCGGGCAGTTCAAGCAGCTCCTGTTGTGGAATGGTTAAATCCCACTCATTGTTCCAGGAGGAAGATGCATCTAGAGACACTGAAAACAGAACTTTCACCATTAAAATAAAGCTTTCCAAACCTAGTTCCATGCCATGCTACAAATCCAAAGAAACAGTTCAACAAGTTGAGTATTACACAATGCTATTACATTGTTATACAAAACCAATTTCAATTCCCATGGTTGAAGTTTAGGGTGGAGATGCTTCAAATACATTTTATGGCAGGATATGTTGCTCACAGTTAAGCTGTAATGCAAATATAGCAGCAGAAGTGCATTGTTAAAGCATGTATGCAGGTACAAAACTGCCAAGGGCTTTACTCAACCATAAAGGCTTCCATAAGCCCCACATCACATCAAACCCATGGACCGTCCCCAAGTTCATCTCTGATCCTCCTAATGCCTGTCAGATTCATGGGCCTTACATAAACGCCATAACGGCAGGAACAGAGAGGTATTAAAACATTATCATCTGATCATGCCCTGCACTCAGTGCACTGCACTGTAAAAAAAAAACTGTGGATACCGAAAACATTTACTTCAACTGGTTACAAGTGGTTACAAGTAAATAGGTTAGGCTTTCTCAATTGAAAAATACTACATTTGTTGAAACCAAATATATGATTCAATGCCAACTGTTTTATTTGATTATTACCAAACATATATTTCAAGTTGCAACCTATTTATTTCAACACTATCTTACCCTTTGGTTAAACCTAATAAATAACACATACAAACTAATATTCAATGTAAATACATTACTTTTTCACTTTTTAACTTGGAATTACCCAAAGATATTCAATTTGGTTACAACCATCAAACAGGCAAAGAGTTAATACAGGACTAAGATCGAATCCTATTACACCAGGTCTGACACTCTTCAGATGTGGCAGGGCTTTTAAAACTATCACATATTACAAAGGGAAACCCAGCCGAGATCTGCCCATTGACACAAAACTACCAGACAAGCTAAATGCCTTCTATGCTCGCTTCGAGGGAAAGCAACACTGAACCATGTGTGTGAGCAAGACAAGCAAGACAAGCAACACTGAACCTCAATGTGAGCAAGACAAAGGAGCTGATCGTGGACTACAGGAAAAGGCGGTCCAAACAGGCCCCCCATTAACATCGATGGGACTGTAGTGGAGCGGGTCGAGAGTTTCAAGTGTCCACATCACCAACAAACTATCATGGTCCAAACATACCAAAACAGTCGTGAAGAGGGCACGACAAAACCTTTTCCCCCTCAAGAGACTGAAAAGATTTGGCATGGGTCCCCAGATCCTCAAAAGGTTCTACAGAAGCACCATCGAGAGCATCCTGACCGGTTGCATCACCGCCTGTTATGGCAACTGCTCGGCATCTGACCGCAAGGCGCTACAGAGGGTAGTGCGAACGGCCCAGTACATCACTGGGGCCAAGCTTCCTGCCATCCAGGACCTATATAATAGGCGGTGTCAGAGGAAAGCCCATAAAATTGTCAGAGACTCCAATCACCCAAGTTATATACTGTTTTCTCTGCTACAGCACGGCAAGCGGTACCGGAGCGCCAAGTCTAGGACCAAAAGGCTCCTCAACAGCTTCTACCCACAAGCCATTAGACTGCTGAACAATTCATAAAAACCGCCACCCGGACAATTTACATTGACACAAATTGATTTGATTTGAGAGCACCAGCTGTTCCAGACGACTGTGTGATCATGCTCTCCGTAGCTGATGTGAGCAAGACCTTTAAAAATGTTAACGTTCACAAGGCCACAGGGCCAGATGGATTACCAGGACACATACTCAGAAAATGCGCTGACCAGCTGGCAAGTGTCTTCACTGACATTTTCAACCTCTCCCTGACCCAGTCTGACCCAGTCATGTTTCAAGCAGACCACCATAGTCCCTGTGCCCAAGCACTCACAACTGTAGGCATGAAATGTTTAAAATGCTGGTCATGGCTCACATTACCACCATCATCCCAGAAATCCTGGACCCACTCTAATTCGCATACCGTCCCAACAGATCCACAGACGACGCCATCTCTATTGCACTCTACACTGCCCTTTCCCAACTGGACAAAGTAACACCTACGTGAGAATGCTGTTCATAGACTACAGCTCAGCATTCAACACCATAGTGCCCACCAAGCTCATCACTAAGCTAAGGTCCCTGGGACTGAACACCTCCCTCTGCAACTGGACTTCCTGGCAGGCCACCACCAGGTGATGAGGGTAGGCAACAATACATCCGCCACGCTTACCCTCAACACGGGGGCCCATCAGGGAAGCGTGCTTAGTCTCCTCCGGTACTCCCTGTTCACCCACGACTGCTTGGCCAAGCACGACTCCAACCCCATCATCAAGTTTGCCGATGACACAACGGTGGTGTGCCCTATCACCAACAACGATGAGACAGTCTATAGGAAGGAGGTCACAGACCTGGTTGTGTGGTGCCATTACAACAACCTCTCCCTCAATGTGGACAAAAGCTTCAAGTTCCTCTGTGTCCACATTGCTAAGGACCTATCATGGTCCAAATGGACCTACACAGTCGTGAAGAGGGCACGACAATGCCTGTTCCCCCTCAGAAGGCTGAAAAGATTTGGTATGGGCCCTCAGATACTCAAAAAGTTCTACAGCTGCACCATTGAGAGAATCTTGACTAGCTGCACCACTTGGTATGGCAACTGCTCGGCATCCGACAGTAAAGAGCTACAGAGGGTAGTGTGTGTACGGCCCAGTGCATCACTGGGGTCAAACTCCCTGCCATCCTAATCTTATATACCAGGCAGTGTCAGAGGATGGCCCTAAACATTGTCAAAGACTCCAGCCACCCAAGTCATAGACTGTTCTCTCTACTAGCGCACGGCAAACGGTACCCTTTGTGCACTAACTCTTTTTGACTCTATGCACACACACTGGACTCACACACACACATACAGTGCGGCAAAAAAGTATTTAGTCAGCCACCAATTGTGCAAGTTCTCCAACTTAAAAAGATGAGAGAGGCCTGTAATTTTCATCATAGGTACACTTCAACTATGACAGACGAAATGAGAAAAAGAAATCCAGAAAATCACATTGTAGGATTTTTTTATTTATTTATTTGCAAATTTTGGTGGAAAATAAGTATTTGGTCAATAACAAAAGTTTATCTCAATACTTTGTTATATACCCTTTGTTGGCAATGACAGAGGTCAAACGTTTTCTGTAAGTCTTCACAAGGTTTTCACACACTGTTGCTGGTATTTTGGCCCATTCCTCCATGCAGATCTCCTCTAGAGCAGTGATGTTTTGGGGCTGTCGCTGGGCAACACGGACTTTCAACTCCCTCCAAAGATTTTCTATGGGGTTGAGATCTGGAGACTGGCTAGGCCACTCCAGGACCTTGAAATGCTTCTTACGAAGCCACTCCTTCGTTGCCCGGGCGGTGTGTTTGGGATCATTGTCATGCTGAAAGACCCAGCCACGTTTCATCTTCAATGCCCTTGCTGATGGAAGGAGGTTTTCACTCAACATCTCACGATACATGGCCCCATTCATTCTTTCCTTTACACGGATCAGTCGTCCTGGTCCCTTTGCAGAAAAACAGCCCCAAAGCATGATGTTTCCACCCCATGCTTCACAGTAGGTATGGTATTCTTTGGATGCAACTCAGCATTCTTTGTCCTCCAAACACGACGAGTTGAGTTTTTACCAAAAAGTTCTATTTTGGTTTCATCTGACCATATGACATTCTCCCAATCCTCATCTGGATCATCCAAATGCTCTCTAGCAAACTTCAGACGGGCCTGAACATGTACTGGCTTAAGCAGGGGACACGTCTGGCACTGCAGGATTTGAGTCCCTGGTGGCGTAGTGTGTTACTGATGGTAGGCTTTGTTACTTTGGTCCCAGCTCTCTGCAGGTCATTCACTAGGTCCCCGTGTGGTTCTGGGATTTTTCCTCACCGTTCTTGTGATCATTTTGACCCCACGGGTGAGATCTTGCGTGGAGCCCCAGATCGAGGAAGATTATCAGTGGTCTTGTATGTCTTCCATTTCCTAATAATTGCTCCCACAGTTGATTTCTTCAAACCAAGCTGCTTACCTATTGCAGATTCAGTCTTCCCAACCTGGTGCAGGTCTACAATTTTGTTTCTGGTGTCCTTTGACAGCTCTTTGGTCTTGGCCATAGTGGAGTTTGGAGTGTGACTGTTTGAGGTTGTGGACAGGTGTCTTTATACTGATAACAAGTTCAAACAGGTGCCATTAATACAGGTAACGAGTGGAGGACAGAGGAGCCTCTTAAAGAAGAAGTTACAGGTCTGTGAGAGCCAGAAATCTAGCTTGTTTGTATGTGACCAAATACTTATTTTCCACCATAATTTGCAAATAAATTCATAAAATCCTACAATGTGATTTTCTGGATTTTTTCCTCCTTTGTCTGTCATAGTTGAAGTGTACCTATGATGAAAATTACAGGCCTCCCTCATCTTTTTAAGTGAGAGAACTTGCACAATTGGTGGCTGACTAAATACTTTTTTGCCCCACTGTACGTACAATGACACTCCAACACATACAGTCGTGGCCAAAAGTTTTGAGAATGACACAAATATTAATTTTCACAAAGTTTGCTGCTTCAGTGTCTTTAGATATTTTTGTCAGATGTTACTATGGAATATTGAAGTATAATTATAAGCATTTCATAAGTGTAAAGGGCTTTTATTGACAATTACATGAAGTTGATACAAAGAGTCAATATTTGCAGCGTTGACCCTTCTTTTTCAAGACCTCTGCAATCTGCCCTGGCATGCTGTCAAATAACTTCTGGGCCACATCCTGACTGATGGCAGCCCATTCTTGCATAATCAATGCTTGGAGTTTGTCAGAATTTGTGGGGTTTTGTTTGTCCACCCGGCTCTTGAGGATTGACCACAAGTTCTCAATGGGATTAAGGTCTGGGGAGTTTCCTGGCCATGGACCCAAAATATTGATGTTTTGTTCCCCGAGCCACTTAGTTATCACTTTTGCCTCATGGCAAGGTGCTCCATCAAGTTGGAAAAGGTATTGTTCGTCACCAAACTGTTCCTGGATGGTTGGGGGAAGTTGCTCTCGGAGGATGTGTTGGTACCATTCTTTATTCATTGTGAGTGAGCCCACTCCCTTGGCTGAGAAGCAACCCCACACATGAATGGTCTCAGGATGCTTTACTGTTGGCATGACACAGGACTGATGGTAGCGCTCACCTTGTCTTCTCCGGACAAGCTTTTTTCCGGATGCCCCAAACAATCGGAAAGGGGATTCATCAGAGAAAATGACTTTACCCCAGTCCTCAGCAGTCCAATCCCTGTACCTTTTGCAGAATATCAGTATGTCCCTGATGTTTTTCCTGGAGAGAAGTGGCTTCTTTGCTGCCCTTCTTGACACCAGGCCATCCTCCAAAAGTCTTTGCCTCACTGTGCGTGCAGAAGCACTCACACCTGCCTGCTGCCATTCCTGAGCAAGCTCTGTACTGGTGGTGCCCCCCCGATCCCACAGCTGAATCAACTTTAGGAGACGGTCCTGGCGCTTGCTGGACTTTCTTGGGCACCCTGAAGCCTTCTTCACAACAATTGAACCGCTCTCCTTGAAGTTGTTGATGACCCGATAAATGGTGGATTTAGGTGCAATCTTACTGGCAGCAATATCCTTGCCTGTGAAGCCCTTTTTGTGCAAGGCAATGATGACGGCACGTGTTTCCTTGCAGGTAACCATGGTTGACAGAGGAAGAACAATGATTCCAAGCACCACCCTCCTTTTGAAGCTTCCAGTCTGTTATTCGAACTCAATCAGCATGACAGAGTGATCTCCAGCCTTGTCCTCGTCAACACTCACACCTGTGTTAACGAGAGAATCACTGACATGATGTCAGCTAGTCCTTTTGTGGCAGGGCTGAAATGCAGTGAAAATGTTTTTGGGGGATTCAGTTCATTTGCATGGCAAGAGGGACTTTGCAATTAATTGCAATTCATCTGATCACTCTTCATGACATTCTGGAGTATATGCAAATTGCCATCATACTAACTGAGGCAGCAGACTTTGTGAAAATTTATATTTGTGTCTTTTGGCCACGACTGTACACACACTCTCATCACATACGCTGCTGCTAGAGTCCATTATCTATCCTGTTGCCTAGTCACTTTACGCCTACCTATGCGTCAACTCGGTCCTCGTACCTATGTATATAGCCAAGCTATCATTGCTCATTGTGTATTTATTCCTCGTGTTACTTTTAATTACATTTTTATTATATTTTTTATAGTATTCTGCACCGTTGGGAAGGGCCCGTAAGCATTTCACTGTTAGTCTACACCTGTTGCTTACAAAGCATGTGACAATAAAAACTTGATTTGAAGCAATCAATTTTGAAGCAATTAAAATCAATTTATTGTAAATCAAGAAATTAAGTTGTTTCAATAACTTGAAATAATGTTTCCAAACATATTCTTTTCACAAGATGTCCATATTTAGTAGCCTCAACCAAGCATTGTCTACTTTACATAGAAACCTTATCTGTCTCTTTAGTATCAGATGTACTTATGCAAGTATCATTACAAATGCAAGCAAATACACATTTTAGTTTAAATAATGAATACTATAGACCACATTAACTGGAATGACATTCACTCTCACGGGTGGGCAAAAAGAACAAACTGAAAGCCTCGCCCCCAATGTGCCATGCCTCCAACTCTTCTGATAGGCTGCTGCTGCTGCTGCTGAAAGCGCATGAGGTGTTGAAAGCAATTTATTAATTTCAAAAAATCACATTGAGCTGTCAAATTTGTGATTTGACTTCCGTCAAAATGAATAGAATAGGTTGAACTAGCCAAAGCGTAACACACACACACAGAGCTCTAAAAATAGCTACACAACACCAGCACATCTGTTCCTCTAAGTGCTCCTGATGGTGGGAGGTGCTGACAGAAATAGAATGCATAGCTCTGTATCTGTATCTCATGGTCAATTTACAGTAATTCATCTGACACATGATCACAGTTGTAAGCACACATTGATATGTTTTATAATTCATGGATTTAACTAATAAATTACGCCTGATTTGCTTACAAAACAATTGTTATTTAATTGAAAAGGAGGTGCATGTAAAACGTGCAACTAAGCCTTTCTCCCCAACCCTATCATGATTGAGCAAATTATTTGTGTTCCAAAGCGTGATTTGTTTACCTCCCATACTCTTGATGGACACTTTGTCCCACAGCACATGTTCTACCATGTTCTTAAACCATGAGAGGCCCAGAATGGGATACTTTGGCTGCGTTTACACAGGTAGCCCAATTCAGATTTTTTTCTCACTAATTGGTCTTTTGACCAACAAGTTCAGATCTGAAAAACATTCTGATATGAAAAGATCAAACATTATTTGTCAAAAGACCAATTTGTGGAAAGAAATATTGGTCTGCCTGTGTAAATGCAGCCATGGTAAATATATATCTTTTTTAATTGAATTTACCTCTCGAAGTACCCGGACTTGTTTTACAACAAGGTGTACCAAGATGTATTTTCTAAACTGGAACTTCATACCATCTCTCTTGTCTATCTGGTCGACACAGAGGTACGGGATGTCCACGCCGCCTTTCTCCTCTCCTCTCTTGGCGTTCCTTCGTCTGTTCACTGACCGCCCTCTGGCTCGCTGGTTGGCCTCCACTGTATCCCCCAGCGAAAGCGTCCCTTCCTGCGAGCACACGCTTTCCCAGCTCTCTGCCCTCCACAGCCCCCCCACGGGATCCATAGGCTCCTTTGCTTCTTTCTTCTCACACCTCTCCAGGTAGCAGTCCAGGCTGTCTGAACGCAGCATGTTCCAACATCCTTCACTCTCGTCCCTGTCCTCGTCTACAGACTCCACAGAAGCCAGTCTTGATTTACTATGGGGCCCTGAGAGGGTGGCATTCGCAGGGGGTTCGTCCTTCAGACGTACAAATGACGAGAGTATGGGCATTGTAGTCTGAGTGCCCACAGTAGACTGAGTGCTCACTCTATTCAGAATCAGAGTCTCCGGGCGTGCCACCCTCCAGAAACCTTTAGGAGGTGCCCAGTGTCTGTGAGAGGACGAAGAGGAGGTGGAAGAGCATGCAGGAGCAGGCTTTGAACTAGGAGGGGGGTCCTCCTTGGTTGCGTCGGTGCTGTCTGACTGGATGTTTTCCAAGCTCTCCAAGCTGGCCCCCTCCCCCAAACCGCGAGGCTGCCCCGGCACACTCCCAGCCGGGCCTCCCCTCTCCCCCTTCTCTGCCCCCTTCCCCATGGCACCCCAGCTCTCCTTCTCCCTCTGTGGTTCAGTTGGGTCGGTGTGGAGCTGTACCCTGGCCACCACCTCTTCCTCTATCTCGTCTTCACTACTGCTGGACCTCCTCCTCTGGTCAAAGTGCCGGAAGGGCACAGGCGGTGGCACCTCCCCCCTGCTGCGGCTCTTCTGTTTGGGCAGGTCCTGGAATGAGACAGGCCCCTCTACCTGGAGCTCTGAGGCCATATTGTCCTCCCTCACCCTCTCCCTCTTTCTCTCGTTCCCTCCGGTTCTCTGGGAGAGATTATTCACCTTGGACTGCAGGGAATAGACAGCGGAGCCTGGAGGAGAAAGCGAGGGAGAGGAGGGAGAGAGTGTGCTGGGCTTGGGGACAAGACTCAGGACGAGGCCCCGGTCATCAGAGGCTCTTGACCGAGTCGGAGAGCTGGCAGGAGCCAATGTTTGTGCGATATGGACCTCTTCCTCCTCCATTGGCTGGCAAGGCAAAGAGGAAAAGTCTGATTGGAACCTAAATGAGGAAAAGGGATCATTGTTTGTTGCCTCTGGTAAAATAGTCTTACTAGGCCTAGGATACCTAAAGTAGTGGATTCAATTCCCTTTGTACAATTTATCCAATGATTACTGCGTAGGATAATCCTTTGGAATGGAAATAGGCCACCAGTGCATGAGAAGCCTGTGTGTGGCTTGCATGCACTGACAATATAAAAGTGTTGTTGTCATCAAAGACATTTGATGAAGAGGTTATAGAAAATAAAATAGAGACTTGGCTACATGTAATTTTATTCTAATAGGCCTACTGAAATCGTTTTCTTTATAATCAGTTTCAGAATGATTAGGCACTGGATTTGTCCAGTTCTGTTACGTGTTAATAAAACTAAATAAAAGGACAAGAATGATCTATTACTAAGCACCCAACTGTAGGGTATCATCACACATGGATGAATTACCTATTTGACTTTGAAAGAATTCCCCTGACATTTCAATTGAACCAAACAGGATAATAACACACTATCACAAAATAATTAAAAAGTGACAAAAAATACATGGTATCAACGACAGGACCCCAAAAAATTATGACAAGGTCAATAATTTACCTGGCAAAATCTTGGTGATATTTCTTTAGATGCAATTCATCACAGTTGAAGAAACTCACGCTCGGTGCCGATTTAAATTGGCCAGGCACGACGATCCACAACTAAACCTGCGCTCTGTGGCACAAGCTGATCGTAGCGGACTAAATCGGCTAGCTTGAGCGCATCCTCTGACCCGAATGACTAGCTGTCGGAAACAATTGTCATCAAAAGTAAAGTAACTTTCTCCTGTGTTGTTGTTCTCCGTTTTATTCTGCACTGTTATGGGTTGACAGCAGCCAGCCCAGCTTCAGACCGAGTGAGTCCACGAGCGGACGGTGCACTCCTCCCAGAGAGCGAACAGGCGGTCTCTCAATATTCATGATTGGTCCGTTAATCCCTTCAGAAATCAGACGGATTAGACAAAAATGGAAATACAAAATGCGTGTTTTCATTTCACCCTGGCTGACTGAAGCTATCCGTTGCGTAAATGGATGCAATAGCAGACTACCCACCGCACACACACGGCAGCGTCTGTGCGCGCAGTCACATCTTTGGTGGAACCTCGCCCAACATGATATTATCAACATTTTTTGTGAGCTACCCAAAGTTTGCGAACAAAATGTAATGTTGTAATTAAAGGCAAAATGCCTAATTTCAATCTCGAGCCTGTCACTTTGCTTGGCTGAGGGGTGACGCTGGGGAGATATAGCCTACCAGCTACCACCCTAAAATGAACGGAGCTTTGGATGAAAGAACTGACAGGTCACTGAGATTGTTTTAAAATGTTTTGGTGATCGAGATATGGGGCAACGTGCCATATCCAGCAGATGTCACAACTGGATGTGACAGATGCTGCACTACCTTTTTGCACTACCTCTCACCAACGGCAAGGGGGTGCACTCGCTCCTCGCTCAAATCAAAAGTTAGCTAACCGTTGCAAAAACGTTGTGCAACAAACCTTTTACCGTGTCCTCTAGGAACCAAACAGAGCAAACGGTGAGGGACCTACCTGAATGTGTCCAATAGAAACTCTCGTTTTAGTTGCAAAACGTTTTGGAGGAAATTGTTTCCGTTTGCAACAGACAAAACGTTTTGCAACAGCCTCAGACTAATGCATACACCCCAGTTAACACCCTCGGACTGGTCTCAAACTTCGGCAGCAGCCAAGCTGCACAGTCGACATGGCGACCGATTTAATAACACAAGATTTTCCTGAAGACAGATAAATCTTCCAAGTGTTTTGGAATGAGTGAGTAACTTATGCATGTAATCGCAAAATCTTATGAACAGTTAACGAAGGCATGTTTAATTAACTAGCTATTTTGGACGCCTAGTTTCTGAGCTAGCATAGCGTAACTGAGCGCTAGCATTAGCGTCCCAGACAGCTCGCTAAGTACGTAGCAGTATGTTAGCTGGCTAGCTGCAATTTATTTGCCAACATTCGGCAACCTAGTTTAGCGTTTTGATTGCCACACCGTTAGTAGTTAACGTCAGTTAGTTAAATAATTGATGTTGAGTTAAGTAGACGTCTAAAAAACGAGCTAAATACCAAAACGAAGTAGCTAGTTAGATACATAATATTAGCTATTGCCACATGCAATTCTGTTTGGTTAGCTAGAACGATTCCCTTGCAGTTAGTAATTTGTTGTACTTGCAACTAATGTAGCTAACTAGCTAGTTATATAATTAGCTAGCTTTAAGTACATTCGTAAGTTTGATGCATTTGTTTCCGTGTCAGTCAAGAAACCATCTAACCTTAACTAGCTAACTGCTAACATAACGTCCCATCGCTGACGTTGTTTACCTAGTAACTTAGCTAGCCAGTTATCTAACGTTAGCTAGCTAAAGTAACGTTAATTGACGCTCGAATTTAACACCAAATATGTAACTACTTGCCAGGTAACGAGCCGTTATGTGATGATAATGTAACATTGCGTGTTTAACTAGCTAATTGTTATTTTAAATAAAACAATATATATTGATGTAGCTATATCCTGCAGGATCAAATAGTTAGCTAACTACTGTTAGCTAGCTGTGCTGCGCAGAATGATCTAGCTAACGTTAAGTTACCTCAAGCACAAACAGTAGTACCGTTAACTAGCTACGCCGCCTCTTTGTCTAATAACTTACTTGACAGGCCATAAGCTAACAACGCCAGTCGTTGTTTTGTTCTTTTATTTGGCCATGGCCTGCCAGCCATTTATTATTTATCTGAAGACTGTATTTCCTGGCTCTATGAAAATGATTGAACCATCTAGAACAGGTGTAATCAGATAGTTGGTTAAAGCCGACACTGGATGGTGATCATGCTAACTAACGTTTTTCAGCTTGCTGGTGGATTGTCTTTTTAGCTAACCGTTTTGAGTTTGTAAGGGCGTTGAACTAATTCCCCTGGTGCAGCTAACCAGCATATCTTATTTACTTTAGACGTAAATTTTTAAGTTAGCTATCATATTGTGCCCGGTATTATTTTAATAATAAAATAAAAAAAACGTGTGTATGTGTATGTGTATGTGTGTATATATATATATATATATATATATATATATATATATATATATATATATATATATATATATATATATGTGTGTGTGTGTTTCAACGTTACTGTCAGTTAACTAATTGGCTATCTAACGAACATGACGCTGACTGGCCAAGGGTTTTATCTAACGTTATTTTATTGTTGTAGCTAAATGTAACATTGCTTGCTTGACCTGTGCCAAGAAGATACATTAGATCCACTATCAGCTCCTGTAGCTTGGGCTGTTTATGTTATGTGGCCTGTAGGTATGTCATATGTTGCCAGCCATAAATGTAAACAATGTTGGTTTGGGTCATCTGGGGTGTAATCATTAGTCCAAAGTTCAAACAGTTGCAAAACATTTAGTTTTGCAATGAAAATGTGAGTTTCTATTCGACAAATTCAGGTGGATCCCTCTCCGTTTGTTTCTGTTTGCTTCATAGTGAATACACCCCTGATGTATCAAGGAAATGTCATTGTGCATGAGTCAATGTGTGTCAATATTATTCACAGGCTATTAACCCACTATGATTGTATTCCTTCTCTCTTTCAGGATTTGTCACGTGACATGATGCGCATCCACGATGTGTGACAACCTTTGAAGAACAATTAAGTTCGGAAGAAAAATCTTGATTCCAGTGGAATCTTCCATATATTTTTTTCTTTGTAAAAAAAAAAAAACTGTCCAGTGATGCCTGTGCAAGCCCCACAATGGACGGAGTTCCTGCTGTGTCCAATCTGCACGCAGACGTTCGAGGAGACAGTGCGGCGGCCCATCTCACTGGGCTGTGGCCACACTGTCTGCAAGATGTGCCTGAACAAGCTCCACCGCAAGGCCTGCCCCTTCGACCAGACAGCCATCGCCACCGACATCGAGCAGCTGCCCGTAAACACAGCCCTACTGCAGCTTGTGGGGGGACAGGTGAGTCGTGAGACCCGGTGGAGGGGAGTAGCTCAATCCATTTAGAATCTGTTCTTTACCCACCAGTGTTTTGATTTTACATAGAGTGTCAGGGTCTCTAGGGTAAGGGATACAGGATGGTGGGTAACAACAGAGCACAAATGGGATGCTGGCCTTCTAGGCATAGTTGCAAAGAAAAAGCCATATCTCAGACTGGTCAATAAAAAGATAAGATTAAGATGGGCAAAAGAACACTTTCAAAGTTCTTGAAATGTTCCGGATTGACTGACCTTCATGCCGTTTCTCTTTTTGAGCTGTTCTTGACATAATATGGACTTGGTCTTTTACCAAATAGGGCTATCTTCTGTTTACCACCCCTACCATGTCACAACACAACTGATTGGCTCAAAAGCATTAAGAAGGAAAGATATTTCACAAATTAACTTATAGCAAGGCTTACCATGAAGCTGTTTGAGAGAATGCCAAGAGTGTGCAAAGCTCTAATCAAGGCAAAGGGTGGCTACTTTGGACAATCTCAAATATGAAATATATATGTGTTATTTCAGAGTTTTGATGTCTTCACTATTATATTACAATGTAGAAAATAGTAAAAATAAAGAAAAATCCTTGAATGAGTAGGTGTGTCCAAACGTTTGACTGGTACTGTATATAGTGTAGGTAGCCTAAAATAAGAATTTGTTCTTAACTACTTAGGGAGCAGTGGGGCGCCACTCCGACACTACCCGGTGAAATGTAAGGCGCCAAATTCAAAATCCAAAAGTTGAAGTATTAAACATTCATCAATATACAGGTGTTGCATAGTCATCAAAAGCTCTGATTCTTGGCAATATCACAGCGTTGTCAGATTTCAAAAAGGCTTTACGGCGGAAGCACAACATTTGATTGTTTGAGGATAGCACCTACAATATTTAACCATTAGCATGAATTCATAAACCATCGCGGTTCACACAACCCATTTCACATCGAAAACAAATCCCTTACCTTTTGAAGAACTTCTGCTGAGGGCTTCCCAAGTGTCCAACAAAGACATCCAATGGTTCTTTTGTTAGAAAAAGTCATTTATTATATCCATAAATCTCTGTTTGGTTTGCGCGTTATGTTCATAAAATACAGCATCCACTCGCCCATTGAACCGTGAAGAGAACATGTTCACATATACCTATACACTTGTCCAAGAACAATCAAACATCATTGATAATGTATCCTTAGGAACACTTATGTATATTTACTATAATATTTCAACCGGATTATAAACTGGACGATAGGAAAGGGAAAAAACCACAGCGCGCACGAGCCCGTGAACGCGCATCCTCTTCTGTTTACATCTGGTGACTAGTTCGAAATTCTTATTCTATATTACCATCCAGAGCAACCTAACATCACCAAACACTGTCTAGAGACTGTTGACATCCAGTGGAAGCAATAGGTACTGCAATCTTACTCCCATATATGGATGTTTTCAATAGGGAGGGGTTCAAAATGAGGCAATGTGTCAAAAACACTTTTTCCAGGACAGAAATTCCTCTGGTTTTCGCCTGCTATATCAGTTATGTTATACTCACAGACAATATTTTAACACTCTTAGAAACTCAGTGTTTCCTATCCAATAGTACTAATTATGTGCATATCCTAGTTTCTGGGCCTGAGTGGCAGGCCTTTTACTTTGGGCACGCCAGACTCTCCAAAACCGACACCTCAGCTGCCGCTCCCTTAGAAGATACCTGACTTGCCTAGTTAAATAAAGGTAAAATAAATAAAAAGTGTGTGTGTGTGTGTGTGTGTGTGTATATATATATATATCACAAAAGGCAGGTTCTGTTTGGGACGTTAGTCACCATGCCGTGTATTCTTTATTGGATGGGTTTTGTGGGTAATGGCACGGTAGTCAGTCAGTTATGGGATCGATAATGTTGTTGTGAGGGGACATTGCCCAGAAGGGTTTGGCGTGAATTTTGATGCAAAGTTAATCTGTGAAGTTGCCAGGCGTGGCAAAGACACACTGTCTACTGACTTTTTCCCTCTTTAAAAAGTGAGAATCTGTGATGAAATTTGATTTGACTTGACAAGTTTCAACACGTAGCAGGCCAAGTATGTCAATTACACTTGGGCGGTGTATCGCATATACCTTGGGCCTGGGGGAGAATTCTGTGCTACGCCACTGCTTATAACTAAGTTAAATATCTAAAATGTGCCAAAAAATTATTGGCAGCTCAGGGCTCCAGCTATGCGTTTGGTTTGCTAAGTCGCTAGCTTGCAAGATCAAGCTTCTTTGTAACATCAGATGCGAGCAATCCCCTCCTGGATCAAGATCCCTGCTCCCTAAATTAGTTTTGTGCATATTTTTTAAATTTTCTTATACGTTTGGAAACAAATAGCGCTCCTTGCACTGCTGATAATCCTGTATACCCCGGTATGGTACATGAAAAGTATGAAAATCTGGGTACTACTCAACCCTAGTGTCCATAATGCTATTATAGCTGTGAGGTGGGTAAGGTAAAATGTTCTTTGCTCAGTGAGTGTTAGCCTGATGACTCACACAAAGTTATTATTTTTCTGCTCCTCTGTCGTTTGCTACATAATTTAGTCTGAGACTGCCATCATTGAAGTCGTTTGTTGTGACGAGGGCTATTGTACAAAACAAAGCAATCAGCAATTTGTATTGTCTCTAACCAATCTGAGTATCAAAGCCAATGACACATTTTCAAACCGCTGATTTACCCACTTTTTCTGCCTCTGGCCCAACCCATCGGCTTTCTGGACCAATCAGACCGCCCCGAATGTGTTCTCATTTGGTGAAGGGTCAGGGAGGTACTCGGATCCTGACTCATTTTGGAAAAAAACGTCAGCGGGCGTTGCGTAGCATTTGGCAGGAGCATGGAGTCTGGTTAGCCAGGAAAAATGTCGGTGCCCATTGAAATATAATTATTCAAATTGGGTTGTGTTCCTTATACACCAAACAAAATAAAATGCACTGAAACAGGAGGGACTACCTGGACTTGCGTACCCCAGACCAGCTTATTCCCATTCAGAGCAATCTGTGGGTGGGTGGACTAGTGGCTATATTGGGTGTGCTGTTTGGAATGTTTGCATAATTGATGCTTATCACACCACACCTCAGAGTTCTCCACCTTTTTCTAAATTATGCATATGATGCAACACTTTTATTGAGCAACCATACTGGGTGGGTAGCCTGTGACATTCCTGTGGATGTTAGTGCTATGGCCATTTTAATTCCATGTCACTGCATATAGTGAATTTGGGGACTGCACGCTCAATGCTCCAACACATAACTATTGATTATTAAGTAACCTAATTATATTATAAACTAAGTTATTTGTTCAGTCATTTGACTGTAAATGAATCCAGTGACACATGTACCAGCTCATCATCCTATTACAGGTGGTGCGTGTTTCATTTCCTATATTAATATACCATTATGCCTCTGTGTCCTACCTCCAGGTTCCCAAGGTTCAGCCGGTGGCCCTGATCACCAGCCCAGAGGACTCGCAGCACTATGAGGAGGCTAGGCAGTGTGTGGAGGAGCTGGCCCTCTACCTCAAACCCCTCAGCAACAACAGAGGTAACATACACACCACACAAAAATGAGCCAACTCTGACTTTGGACAATGATGACAATGCCACTCCCAATGGTGTGTGTCTGTCTCCCTCTCTCCCCCCCTCATTCCATCTCTCCCCAGGGGTGGGTCTAAGCAGCACGGCCCAGAGCATGCTGAGTCGGCCCATGCAGAGGAAACTGGTGACTCTCGTCCACTGTCAGCTGGTGGAGGAGGAGGGCCGGGTGCGGGCCATGAGGGCAGCCAGGTCTCTGGGGGAGCGTACAGTCACAGAGCTCATCCTGCAGCATCAGAACCCCCAGCAATTGTCATCCAATTTGTGGGCCGCCGTCCGGGCCCGGGGCTGCCAGTTCTTGGGCCCAGGTAAGATGAGAGGAAGTTACACACCCGCCCTGACTATACCAGAGTTTCTCAAACCTCTCCTCGGAGAACCCCAAATGTTCCATTTGATCTATTCCGTAGCTATCAGACCTGATTCAACTAGTGATCTAATCCTCAAGCCCTTGACTAGTTGAATCACTGCTAGTTCAGATCTACATCAAAATTGTGAGATGTTTGGGGATCCACAAGGTGAGTTTTGAGAAATGCTGTCTTATACAATGACATTTACTAGTGTAAGTGTTTGTATATGTTGTCTAACTTGCATAACTGTCTCAATTGATGTGTGTATTTGTGGTCTAATAATCCACCTGCTTCCTTCTCCCTCCCAGCCATGCAAGAGGAGGCTCTGAAGCTGGTGCTGCTGGCTCTGGAGGATGGCTTGGCCCTGTCCAGGAAGGTTCTGGTGCTGTTTGTGGTCCAGAGGTTAGAGCCACGCTTCCCCCAGGCCTCTAAGACCAGCATAGGCCACGTGGTGCAGCTCCTCTACAGGGCCTCCTGCTTCAAGGTAGGTCTGACTACCTGCATGACATACAGAAACGCAGACCTGAGTCATGTTCACTAGGCACCAAACCGGACAGAAACTAGGAGCTACTAACTGAATTTGCCCAACAAGAAGCACAAATTTCTGTTTTCCGTTGCTCAACGTTTTTAAATGTTTGCTTCGGGGGGCCCCAGTGAACATGACCCAGCAAAAGCCATGTGGTTCCCAAACATTTTTGTGCCATGACCTCCCAAAATGTTTCTGGACCAGCTGCAACCAACCACCTGATCGTGACCCACCATTTAGAGAAACGGTACCTTAACTTCTTAGGGAGCGGCTCCCGAGGTGACGAATTTCGAACTAGTCACCAGATGTAAACAGAAGAGGATGCGCGTTCACGGGCTCGCGCGCGCTGTGGTTTTTTCCTTTCCTATCGTCCAGTTTATAATCCGGTTGAAATATTATAGTAAATATACATAAGTGTTTCTAAGGATACATTATCAATGATGTTTGATTGTTCTTGGACAAGTTTATAGGTATAGGTTGAACGCGTTCTCTTCACGGTTCAATGGGCGAGTGGACGCTGTATTTTCTGATCATAACGCGCCAACCAAACGGAGATTTATGGATATAATAAATGATTTTTTTTCTAACAAAAGAACCATTGGATGTCTTCGTTGGACACTTGGGAAGTTCTTCAAAAGGTAAGGGATTTGTTTTCGCTGTGAAATGTGTTTTGTGTGAACCGCGATGGTTTATGAATTTATGCTAATGGTAAAATATTGGAGGTGCTACCCTCAAACAAATGTTGTGCTTTCGCCGTAAAGCCTTTTTGAAATCTGACAACGCTGTGATATTGCCAAGAAGCAGAGCTTTTGATGACTATGCAACACTTGTATATTGATGAATGTTTAATAATTCAACTTTTGGATTTTGAATTTGGCGCCTTGCATTTCACCGGGTAGTGTCGGGAGTGGGGCGCTAACTCCGTAAGTAGTTAATGTACCCCTCCCTCTCTCCACGGCTGCATAGGTGACCAAGCGCGACGAGGACTCGTCCCTAATGCAGCTGAAAGAGGAGTTCAGGACGTATGAGGCACTGCGGCGCGAACACGACTCCCAGATTGTGCAGATCGCCATGGAGGGTGGCCTCCGCATCGCTCCCGACCAGTGGTCCTCCCTGCTCTACGGGGACCAGTCCCACAAGTCCCACATGCAGTCCATCATCGACAAGGTGTGTGTTACTGGTGTGAGAAGAAGTTGTCATGTACGTCAGGGTTCCCCAATTTGGCGTCCCATAGGTGATTTTTATTTTGCCCCCCAGGTTTTCTGAGCCAACATTTTTTTAATATTTTCCTAAGTATTCCCACACATAATAGAGAGTTGTGATCGTAAACAAATGTAAGCAGTGTTTGAAATGATTATGTATTAGTCACATTTGATCTGTTTGGGCTTCTTGTGGTCAATTTGCAGTCTACAAATTAGTTGTAATTATGTTCCAGCCCTCTGACCATCCGCTCAAGAAACAAATCTACCTCGTCCTGAATCTAGTTGATTGTTAATTACACAGGAGGCTGCCGAGGGGAGGACAGCTCATAATAATGTCTGGAACGGCGCAAATGGAATGGCATCAAACACCTGGAAACCATGTGTTTGACGTATTTGATACCATTCCACTGATTCTTCTCCAGTCATTACCACGAGCCCGTTCTCCCCAATTAAGGTGCCACCGACCTCCTGTGGTTCAGTATCAACAAGGTGTGTGTGTGTGTCCCCGTTACTTATTCAGACACACATTCACAAAAATCCCACGTTAACTCATGTAAACATCTGTTTATCAGTGTGAATTTGTCTGTATGACACATGAAACCACATAAAATACATTGTACTAAGCTTCCACTGAAGGAGCAGCACTCTGATGTCAGAGGGTTAATCCTTGCTTCACAATCAAAAACATGTTATTTCAACCAATGCTAATAGGATCAAGGAGAACAGCAATGATCATATCCACACAAAGTGGTAGGAGATCAGGTTCAGGCACTCAGATGCTGATATTATTTACATTAACCCTTTCCCATCCTGTGTCCATCCAGTTGCAAACGCCAGCGTCGTTTGCCCAGAGCGTTCAGGAGCTGACCATCGCCTTGCAGAGGACGGGCGACCCTGCCAACCTTAACCAGCTCCGACCACACCTGGAGCTACTGGCCAACATCGACCCTAGCTCCGGTGAGAGAAACACAGACACGCATACTCAACACCTACATTCTTATTCTACCTTCAACAATGCATACAACTGAAAATAGAATTCAGACCAGGCATACTGGGGTTGTATTCCATTCCCAAATGTTGCCACCTCCCTCAACCTCTTTTTGTGTTGTCCCCATTATTGAACTGATGGGGCTAAAATGGATGAAAGCAGTACCAGGAACTATTGCTTTCCCCTTTTCAGTCCCATCAGATCAGTGAAGGGCAGGGAACACAGGTAGAGGGGAGAGAGCTCTCTCCAACTTTCTGGAATGAAATGCTGCCCAGTACTTTCCACTAGTTAAGTGATCAAGAATCAATCAGTGTAGAACAGGTTGGGTGTGTTTGTTATCTGCACTCACGTGGATGTAGTCAAGGAGAAGTGGTGTTATCAGACTGATTCAAATAGGCATGACTCATTGGCCCATAGGTCAAAATCTTTGGGTGAGATGAGTCTTATCTGTCATTACAATCTTTCAGTATTGGATCATTTAATTTAAGCACTTTTGTTTAAAGGTCTAATGCGGCCCTTTTTATCTCAATATCAAATCATTTCTGGGTAACAATTAAGTACCTTACTGTGGTTGTTTTTAAATTATAATAGTCAAAAATAAACAAAAATGTCTTCTTAGCAAAGATACATTTTTCAAGCAAGAACTTTGCTAGGACTGTCTGGGAGTGGTCTGCGTGGGGAGGAGAATTGAGAATGAGATGTTATTGGCAGAGGGGTTTTTCTTATTGGTTTATTAAATAATTTACTGCCTGGTGATGTCACTCTGCAGGCCAAAACACCATGCCACCAAATCACTCTTACACTAAAAGGGCTATCATAATTTTTCACAATTTCACAGTATTATTATTGTGACACACACACAGTACCAGTCAAAAGTTTGGACACACCTACTCATTCAAGGGTTTTTCTTTAGTTTTACTATTTTCTACATTGTAGAATAGTGGTGAAGACATCAAAATGATGAAATAACACATACGGAATCATGTAGTAACCAAAAAAGTGTTAATCTGTTTGGGATCACCGGACCGCTAGCGGTCCACCTACAACAACATCCAGTGAAATGCAGAGCGCCAAATTCAAATTACAAAAATAGTAATATTTAACATTCATGAAACTACAAGTGTTGCACACCATTCAAAAGCTTAGAATCTTGGTAATCGAACCGCGTTGTCGGATTTGCAATAGGCTTTACGGCGAAATCAGAACATTTGATTATCTAAGGACAGCGCCCCACAACAACATATTATTCAAACCAGCACAGGCGTTACAAAATCAAATATAGCGATACAATAAATGACTTACCTTTTGAAGATCTTCCTCTGTTTGCAATCACAAGGGTCCTAGGAACACAAAGAATGGTAATTTTGTTCAATAAAGTCCTTTATATCCTAAAAAAGTCAGTTTAGTTGGCGCCATGGAGTTCTGTAATCCAGGCGTTCAACATGCAGACAAAGAAATCCCAAAAGTACCGGTAAAGTTCGTCCAAACAAGTCAAATGATGTTTCTAATTAATCCTCAGGTCGTCAAATATCTAAATAAATGATATTTCAGACGGAAAATAGTCTCTTCAATAGGAATTAAAAATAACGAGGAGCGCGCACCCATTCACGCGCACAAAACAGTAGTGTCCGTTTCAACAGCCACTTGGAAGAACTTCAATTTCTTGTTCGTTTTTCAAAAAACAAGCCTGAAACCATGTCTAAAGACTGTTGACATCTAGTGGAAGCCATAGGAACTGCAATCTGGGAGCTAATTCCCTCTATAGTCAATAGCAAGACAATGGGGAAAAACTGTAACATAAAAAATAAAAAAACATTTTCCGGATGGATTTTCCTCGGGTTTTCGTTTGCCATATCAGTTCTGTTATACTCACAGACATTATTTGGATATCCTAGCTTCTGGGCCTGAGTAACAGGCAGTTTACTTTGGGCACGTCAGACTCTCCGTACTTCTGAACACTTCCCCCTAGCATGTAGAGGTAAAATATGTATGTATGTATGTTTTTTAACGAACAAGTACATGTTGTCGTTCCAAGAGTAGCACCAAGGCAAAAGTACTGTTTTGGCGCGCGTGATTTCCTATTGATTATAGTTCTCTCCGTATTAATTTATTTAGATATTAGAGTACCTGAGGATTAATTAGAAATGTCTTTTGACTTGTTTGGACAAACTTTACCGGTAACTTTTTGGACTTTTTTTTTTTGTCTGCATGTTCAACGAGTGGATTATTGAATTCAATGGCACCCATTAAACAGCGTTTTTGGGATATAAAGAAGGACTTTATCGAACAAAACAACCTTTTAATTTGTAGCTGGGACCCTTGGGATTGCAAACAGAGGAAGATCTTCAAAAGTAAGTGATTCATTTTATCACTATGATTTTTTGTGTCGCATGTGCTGGTTTGAAAAATATGTTGACATGGGGCGCTGTCCTCAGCCAATCGAATGCTATGCTTATGCCATAAAGCCTTTTTGAAATCTGACAACGCAGTTAGATTACCAAGATTATAAGCTTTTGAATGCTGTAACACAATTGTATTTCCATGAATGTTTAATATTACAATTGTTTTATTTTGAATTGTGTTATTTCATAGTTTTGATGTCTTCACTATTATTCTTCAATGTAGAAAATAGTAAAACATTTAGAAAAACCTTGGAATGTGGAGGTGTATGCAAACTTTTGACTAGTACTGTATATAACACAAGAAAATCCAGTATTTGACTGCATCTGGGCCTTTAAGAGCCCTTTTTAAGCAATAGCATATGTATGAAAGAGAGGGCGTGAAGACTTTTTGTTTGATTTACTACTTTGCGTGCAATGCCTTTTCAATCATTTATATTGTAAAGTTATTGTTATCGCTGACAACAGTTCTAGATGTCCAAGTTGTCAGCATCACTATTATGTGTCTTATACTTCTTCGTGCCAAGTATTTACTCATATCGTCCTTACCATCTGGCTCTCTAGACGCCCCCCCTCCCACGTGGGAACAGCTGGAGAAGGGTCTGGTGGCGGTGAAGACTGTGGTCCACGGCCTGGTGGACTTCATCCAGAACCACAGCAAGAAGGGAGCCGACCCACAACAGGTCCGTCTCTGGCTCATTGTCACTGATAAGGGCCCGTATTCATACTGCGTCATCCTGTCCATGTAACCTTATTAAATATGATCTAAATAAAATGATATACTGATCCTGGATCAGCACTCCTACTTTGAGACGTTTTATGAATTTGGTTCCAGGTATTTGGAATGTTGCACTTAAAATTAACACTATTATTCTATTGGACATGTTTTTCTGTCTCTCTAGCCCCCCCAGCACAGTAAATACAAGACGTACATGTGTCGGGACATGAAGCAGAAGGGGGGCTGTCCTCGAGGAGCCAGCTGTACCTTCGCCCACTCTCAGGAGGAGCTGGAGAAGTAAGTCCCCCCTCCATCTTCAGAAATATATATTATATATACACTACCGTTCAAAGTTTGGGGTCACTTAGAAATGTCCTTGTTTTTGAAAGAAAAGCACATTGTTTGTCCATTAAAATAACATCAAATGGATCAAAAATACAGTGTAGACATTGTTAATGTTGTAAATGACTATTGTAGCTGGAAACGTCAGATTTTTTTTGGAATATCTGCATACGCGAACAGAGGGCCATTATCAGCAACGATCACTTCTGTGTTCCAATGGCACGTTGTTAGCTAATCCAAGTTTATAATTTTAAAAGGCTAATTGATCGTTAGAAAACCCTTTTGCAGTTATGTTAACACAGCTTGGAAACTGTTGTGCTGATTAAAGAAGCAATAAAACTGTCCTTCTTTAGACTAGTTGAGTATCTGGAGCATCAGCATTTGTGGGTTCGATAACAGGCTTATACAAATAACTTTCTTCTGAAACTCGTCAGTCTATTCTTGTTCTGAGAAATGAAAGCTATTACATGCGAGAAATTGCCAAGAAACTTAAGATCTCGTACAACGCTGTGTACTACTCCCTTCACAGAACAGCGCGAACTGGCTCTAACCAGAATAGGAGTGAGAGTGGGAGTCCCCGGTGCAAGTTTTTGCACAAATTTGTTTACGTCCTGGTTAGTGAGCATTTGCAAAGATAATCCATCCACCTGACAGGTGTGGCATATCAGGAAGCTGATTAAACGGCATGATCATTACACAGGTGCAACTTGTGCTAGGGACAATAAAAAGACACTCTAAAATGTACAGTTCTGTCACACAACATAATGCCACAGATGTTTCAAGTTGAGGTAGCGCGCTATTGGCATGCTGACTGCAGGAATGTTCTACAGAGCTGTTGCCAGATAATTGTTAATTTCTCTACCATAAGCCACCTCCAACGTTGTTTTAGAGAATTAAGTACATCCAACCAGACCGTGTAACCATGCCAACCCAGGACCGCCACATCCGGCTACTTCACCTGTGGGGTCGTCTGAGGAGGGGGATTCTGAGGAATATTTCTGTCTAATAAAGCCCTTTTTGTGGGGGGAAAACTTATTCTGATTGGCTGGGCCTAGCTCCCCAGTGGGTGGGCCTATGCCCTCCCAGGCCCACCAATGGCTACGCCCCTGCCAGTCATGGGAAATCCATAGATTAGGGCCTAATTTATTTATTTCAATGACTGATTTCCTTCTATGAACTGGAACTCTGTAAAATATTTGAAATTGTTCAATGTTGCGTTTTTATATTTTTGTTATTTTATTATATAAATATCCACATCTCACAACCAGCACCCTTTGAATTGAAATAAAACGACTCAATCATGGACACTCTTACTGACAGTTGTGGCTGCTTTGTGTGATGTATTGTTGTCTCTACCTTGCCCTTTGTGCTGTTGTCTGTGCCCAATAAAGTTTGTACCATGTTTTGTGCTGCTACCATGCTGTGTTGTCATGTGTTGCTGCCTTGCTATGTTGTCGTCTTAGGTCTCTCTTTGTGTAGTGCTGTCTCTCTTGTTGTGATGTGTGTTTTGTCCTACATTTATATTGTATTTATTTTTAATCCCAGGCCCCCGTCCCCGCAGGAGGCCTTTTTGCCTTTTGGTAGGCCGTCATTGTCAATAAGAATTTGTTCTTAACTGACTTGCCTAGTTAAGTGAAGGTTAAAGGGTACAAACTCTGCTCACTCTTCCATTTGCCTCAATGTACCCAAATCGTATTTTGCTCAGATAACCTCATTCTTAGTTTATAGTCTATGGAGTTATTGCTTAGTAGGCCACTATTTTGAAACCTATTCCATTGGTGTAGGATGACTTTTCTGTTTTTATAGCTACTATGTAACTACTGTGTTTTATGTTTATAGCAGGCCACAAGGATAACTGTATTTTATGTTCGTAGGTACCGTAAGATGAACAAGCGTTTGGCGGCACGCCTCCCTGGCTCATCCGGCCTGCTGTCGGATGACTGTCTCCCTCTGGACATGGGGGTGACCCGGAAACCCTCGCCCCTTACCAACGGCTCGGCTGGACACCCCATGCCCCAGCTCATCACCCGCGGCACGGACGAGGTGACCTACGACCTCTTGTGCAAGCCCAAGATGGACGGCGGGAGCAGCAGCTCCCCGGGATCGCCCCCTGACTCGTAAGTGGGAAACCCCGCTTCTTTTAGCCGACCTTATAATTATATCTCTTTGGTTAATCTATTTTGTAACAGAATACAATTTGTGTTTTAGCTATAAGATCTGCCACTTTTCTTTTTACATTGATGCAAAAACTTGATGTAGCATTATATTCAGAACTCAGAACTGTTTTTCTTCCCTCAGTCTGGATTTGAGGCCCAAACAAGGGTTCATCCAGCCCCCCCTTGCCATAGGCCACCCCAGGGGGCCAGGTGACCCCATACCCAAACAGATGCCCATAGGTGTGATGCCCCGGGGGCCTCAGATGTACCCCCAGCAGCTGCCTGACATGTACTACTCCGACTCATGCCCACCGCCCTCCACCTCCCAGTACGAGGCTTCGCAGTACCCCCAAGGTGAGGCTGAACGTTGATGAAACGTTTTATGTTGTTAAAATGTTTGTTTGGTTGCTGTTGTGCATTTTATTTTATTTGATGGCAAACATTTTTTTTATTTTTTCCAGCAACTGATTTCATCTCTGTCAATAGAAAAAATTATTTTGCTGAATTACTAATATGAACCTAAAACATGTAAAGAAAATGAACATATCAACGTGTCCCCCTCTGTCCTCCAGGATACCCCTACCAGCAGCCACCCCAGTACTCCACCCAGCGTTACATCCGAAACCACCCTACCCCCGGCGAGCCCGCTGGACCCCCCTACCAGGACCCCTATCCCGGCTATGGCCCACCCGAGCGCCCTTACCCAGCTCCCCACTCCGGCCCCCCCTACTCCTACCTTCCCCACTATGACACCCGGGGCCGCCACGGCCCTTACCCTGGCCCCCAGCCATACCCCTCGCAGAGCGATGACATGGTTCGAATGAGCCCTGCTCCCCTGGACGTGCCCCCAAACCACTTCTACCACCAGGAGCAGGCGGCCAGGGAGAGTTACCCCCCCAGAGGGGCACTACCCAACTGGGGCCCAGCCCCAATCAATGAGGTCCAACGTCAGGGTGAGTTTGGTTTCTCCACAATCTGTCATATTTCTCTGTGTGTACGTCCGTGGTCAGCAACCCAGGTATATAGACTTTTGGTTCAGACCAACAGTAAAACCCTATTCAACCATAAAACCCTATTCAACCTGTCTAAAGGCTTGATGAGCAGTTGAATCAGGGTGTGTTAGCACTGGGTTTAGAAAAAAGCTAGCGCACCCTGTAACACTCCAGGATGGAGGTTGGTGGCCATTGGTGAACATATACACTGACTGACTACTGAATATTACACCCCTCAACATCCACTACACCCCATATACCCCTCAACACGTCCAATAAACTGTCCTGTGGTGTGTTATCTAGGAGCAGTACAGACGCTCCTCCCAGCCCAGCCTGGACTACCTGCACCACCGCCGCAAGGAGCTGATGGCCCAACTAGAAGAGAGGAAGGTCATCTCCCCACCACCCTTCGCTGCCTCCCCCACCCTTCCCCATGCCTTCCCTAGTGACTACCCCCCAGAGGTGAGACCAACACACACACACACACACACACACACAACTTAGGTCACTCAGGGTCAACACATTAACTTCTTTGCGCTAGGTGGGACGGTCACGTCCCACATCTACAACATCCGGTACAATTTCAGAGCGCAAAATTCAAATTACAGAAATACAAATTTCAAACATTCATGAAAATACAAGTGTTGCACACCATTCAAAGCTTAGAATCTTGTTAATCTAACAGCGTTGTCAGATTTCAAAAAGGCGAAAGCAGAACATTTGATTGTCTGAGGACAGCGCCCCGCACGCATATTCAATTAGCATAATAACATAACCAGCAGAGGTGTCACAAAACTCAAAAATAGCATAAAATAAATTGCTTACCTTTGATCTTCCTCTGATGGCATACCCAAGCGTCCCGGTTACATAATAAAATGTAATTTTGTTCGATTTTGTTTATATCCATAAAGCTCCATTTGGTTGGCACATTTTGTTCAGTAATCCACCTGCCCAAAGGCGTTCATCCGTGCAGACAAACAATATCCCAAAAGTACCGGTAAAGTTCGTAAAAACAAGTCAAACAGAATTTCTAATCAATACTCTGACTGTTACGCGCAAAATCCATAATAGGACACTTGACGTGACCTCAGGAAGAACTTCTCTAATTCCTTGGTTTTTCAAGATAAAAGCTTGAAACCTTTTTCTTAAGACTGTTGACATCTAGTGGTAGCCATAGGAGCTGCAATCTGGGAGCTATTTTCCTATATAGCCAATAGGCCTTCAACTGAAAACTGGTCACCTCAACTAATCCCACTTCCTGGATGGATTTTGCTCGGGTTTTTGCCTGCCATATCAGTTCTGATATACTCAGACATTATTTTAACAGTTTTAGAAACTTCAGAGTGTTTTCTATCCAAAGCTACTAATTATATGCATATCCTAGCTTCTGGGCCTGAGTAACAAGCAGTTTACTTTGGGCACGTTTTTCATCCGAACTTCAAAATACAGCTTCCTAGCTCAAACAGGTTAAAGCAGGGGTTCTCAAAGTGGGTTCTCTTTCAGTCGACTCGGTTCGACATCTCACTATGGGACGGTGTGTAAACCAACTAACTCGAGGTAGAACTCACGGCTGGGTTATCTTTTATGGGGCAATGTTAAAGGGATGGTGCTTCAGTGGTGGGTAACACACTGAAGACAAAGCACTGTTCGTGCTAGCCAAACAAACCAAATGACAGTTTAGCCCAGAGGTTGCTAGCTAAAACACGGTGGGCACTGACAGAAAGCTAGAGACCCTGGGTAGAAGTAGCAAAAATTTGTGGGATCCTGCTGTTAGCGGGATGCTAAAGCAGTGGAGCTATCTAGCTAACAACGCCAATTGTGTGTAGGCCAGGCAACAGGTGTACTGTAGCTAGTCGACGACAAAACGCGCTGCTAACAAACTGAGGTAACTTCACTCGATAAAGTGAAGCTGATGTTAGCAGAATTCCTGAAATTACTAAATAAGCCACCCAATGCTCCGTGGTGGGGGGTGGTAACCCACACCGAGAGGAACAGTTAAGTTGACCAGATAGTAACCAAATAGACTTGTGAAGTGGCGTAGAATGAGGAAACCAGAGCTGTGCAGTTATATAGACACGCAAGGCGTACACCCACAAACCTCTGATTGGCCTGTTGGGCATGATTTTGAATAAGGCTTCAACCAATGACCCAGAAAAGAGAGTGTGTCCCATACTTAGGTGTCTTCCTCATCTCTTTCAGAGAACCGGGGTTACATTATGTAACCCAAAGGTCCGCGTCGGTACTGCAGGGGGTCCGCAGCAAGATCTGAAAAATATACTATATCACTAACAACATATTAAGTGACATTTGGCCAAGGAATCCGTGTAATAAGTTTAAAGTGTGTAAAACAATACAATACAATGTAATTTTATGAATCAACTATTTATATTCTTAACCCTGGGCAACATGGGCCTGGGAGGCTACCAGGGATATTGGTCTCCACAGTACTCCACCAATGATCACTTTTTCCACTCAAAACTATTCCCCAAAACTATTTTACATAAATACTGTAATTTAAGCTTTAAAACTGCAATGTTTTCTCTCTGCCTCATGGCAAAATGTGTATAATTACGGGATATTAGCTTTAAAGCTGCAACAACGAATCTCTCATGAAAACATTTGTAGAATTGCTGGAAATTATCTTGAAAACTGAAACATTGTCTCTCTGATGCCAAGAGGCCTTTTTAAATGTTCTATCCTAGGCTCTGTCAATAGACTTGGTTTGTCCAGCCATGCACTGCAGACGTCATAGTACAACTCCTTGTAGACTATTTTTATTGCACTCGAGTTGTGTTCTGATTATGAGAGGTCCCTGATAAATTTGCTATCACAAAATGGGTCCCCAGCCCCCAAAGGTTTGAGAACCCCTGCATTAAAGAGTCAGAGCTCTGCATGCTACAGACCAAAAACAAACTGTTACTTTTGACAAGTGTAAGCCCTCCAAACTCCCAACTGGGAGGATTCATGTCATGACATTATCTAATTGGGAAGTGAAACTATAATCATTTTCTAACATTTACAAAACAGGGCTTTTGATGGTGTTTTGGCTATGACACTCATTTATCTAGCGACGACCCTGTTTCACAAAAAATATGCTTTTTTATATTATTCTGCCCTGTATGACACTTCTAAAATGCCTTTTAGCATGTTCAAGTTGTTAGCATTGCTGTACATTGTTGTTAGCACGAGTAACGTACTAAAACACACCTGTGTCTGCCTCCATAGTATGGGGAGGAAAGCTCCAAAGCCTTTGGGAAGTGCCGGGAGCCGGACTACGCGGGCCAGTATTCTCCCTGGTCCTGTGACACCATCGGCTCCTATATTGTCACCAAGGACGCCAAGCCCAAAGACATCATGGCACCCGGTGCCATGGAGATGATGGTGAGTGACAGCTGGAATAGTGGCGGTGCGTTAGTGAGTTTCTGAAAGTATTACTGGTTCAGTTATCACAGGAACAGTGTTGAAAATGTGCTTGATTAGGAGGATTTTAGCTTTCATTCGGCCCTTCTACCATCCCTTTTTCTTCTCATTCTTTCTCTTCCTGTTCTCTCTTCGTCCTTCACCATCTTCCCACCCCCTCTCTCTCCCATATTAGTTTTTCTGATTCGCTCTGCATGAGAGCGTCTGTTAAATGGCTAGTTGTTCTGTCCATTTTGTCATTATTGTATTTCACTCTGGATGAATGTCTGCTAAATGTCCCCCCACAATCTCACCCACCCATCCATACCTTTATTTTTCTCCCCTCATCTATCTGTAGAATGACTGTTAAATTGAGGGCCTGCTACTCTTACTGACTAAATTGGAGGCCTGCTAAATGACAATTCTAAATTCTGCCCCTCTAGAATGTGGATGGTAAAGGTCTACGGGGGGAGTCCTCCATGGAGGCCCAGGCCAGGCGGGGGGCGGAGGTAAAAGACGACGACCCCATCATCCCCTTCGGCCCCCAGCCCACCGTGTCGCGCTTCGGGGCCATCTCACGCACCTCCAAGACAGGCTACCAGACGACAGGCCCCATGCAGGCCATGGCCTCTGCCTCCGCCCAGGCACCCAAGCACCCGGCCAGTAGGGAGACCAATCAACTTACTTACAACTTTACTTTAATCAATCTGTCATCTGGGTTGAGCTCATTAAAGGTCGCAACGGAAGACTTTAATAAATGTTTTGAAAATGAGCATATTGGACAAATCCATGTAGTCCCTCCCGGTTTGTCTGTTTTCTGCCGTTGAGTCGAAACCGTGTTTAAGACATACGATTTGGTGGTTAACGTGTCATTGTCCGCCCACAGCGGAGTTCTCCTATGGGCACCACGGAGGCTGGGGCGGCGCCTCTTACCCCTCCCACCAGACTGGCTCCACCTCTCAGGGACACTTCAGTGAAAAGTACGACAAAACACTCATCACTGCATCCATCCATCTATTAATGCGTTATGAATCAGTAACTCTGATGGCTTGGTTCTCTTCTCCCCTCTCTCAGACTGCCTATGCCAGCTCAGGACAGAGAGCATCTGAAGATTGAGCTCCAACAGGTCAACCAGCAGATCACTCAACAGACCCAGATCCATGGCATGGAGGTGGGTTTTCTCACACACACACACACACACAGATATGAGACAAACACAACTTTTTGCATTGAAAACAATTAAGGCAAAAACTTTTTCGGTGTGGGGGCAACCAAGCGTGTAAGTAATGGTAGAGAAGGGGTTATTCCTTGGGAAAAGACTGACCTGATTAACCCTGAACTCCCTCCTCCCCATCCTCAGAGGGAGGTCAGTGCCCTGGCGGCCCAGCCCTCCCAACCAGGTCAGAACCAGGGCCAGCAGGGCAAGTGGCCCGGTCCAGCGGGGGTTTCCAGCAGTGCTGCCTTGGTGTCCAGCGAACAGCTCAGCATGGAGCTGCACCAGGTGGAGAGGGAGATCGGCAAGAGGACCCGCCGGATGGCCATGGTGCGGGAGAGATGGAGGGGAGAACAGTAGTTTGTCTGCCTGTTACAATGGGAATTATTCTGCTCTGCTCACAACGCCCTACAGTAGTGGTTCTCAATCCTGGTCCTGGGGAGCCCAAATGGTGCACATTTTGGATTTGCCCTAGCACTACACACCTGATTAAACTCATCTGGCTTTGATTTGAATCAGGTGTGTAGTGCTGTCGGACGGACGGGCGACCGGACAGGCGCAGGCGTGCGGGCGAGCACGGACAAACAGGCATACAGGTGGGCGGGCACAGACAAACGGGCGTACAGGCGGGCACGGGCGGGCACAGACAGGCAGAGACAGGCAGACTGACAAACGGGTGGGAACTGACAGGCAGACGGACATGCTGACAAATGGACAGGCGCAGGCAGGCAGGCGGACGGACAGGCGCAGGCAGACGGACAGGCACAGACAGGCGTGCCACTGTGAGCTGACAATGTATTGATGTGGTCTCTACAGGACAGCCAGGTGGCTCATGAAATCCAGTACAAGATGAAGACTACACAGAATGGCCAGCAGGACCACAAGGCCCAGCTGGAGGAGATTGCTCTGGCCCTCGGGTGAGTAGACACACACACACCTCAGCAAGATAGCACGTCATCATTGTACATGGAATGATCTTATGATTGTAACCCTTGTCTGTCGCGCTCGTTCCTCTCTGCTCTCTCTCCTCTCGCTCTCTCTCATCTCGCTCTCTCTCCGCTCTCGCTTTCTCTCCGCTCTCGCTCTCTCTGCTCTCGCTCTCTCTGCTCTCGCTCTCTCTCCGCTCTCTCTCTCCTCTCGCTCTCTCGGTGTGTGTAGTGAGGTATCTAATGGCTCCAGTGGTCTAGGTCAGGACGGTGGTGTGGGCGGAGCCATGTTGTCACTGACCAATAAGGCATCTTTGCTCAGTCTGTGTTCTGAGCCGGGGCCCGGGGTCACAGAGCTGCAGAAGAACGGTGTGGTCCATTCCTGCTCCTAGACCTCACACAACACCTACTCAGACACTGTGGTGTAAAACAGACAGAAGATGAGCAGTATCTGCTGTGGTAGGAGTTTTTCTTTCTTTTTTGTTCTGTGAATGAGCTTCTTTTTTTTTTACTTTCATCACCTGGAAACCAGGGAATTTGGTAACATTTATTTCTTTTGTTTTCTTTTCTCTTACTGGGACTATAAAACAAGCCTCTCAAAGTAATGGAAAAGCAGATGATGATGATAAATGTTCAAAGAAGGCTATCCCCCTACATAGACATCACGTACCAAGACCCATTGTAGATCGATCGGTGGAGTATTTCTCAATTCTCTCCCTCAGTATCTTTGTGCCCGTTACGAGGCACACTAAGGGTAAGCAGCTTGCAGGGACCTTAAGACCCCAAATACTAAATCAAGTTATGCTCATATGTACTACATAACGGTATCATAAGTCTTGGTGTTTACGACAGTTATGTCAGCGGTCGTACGCATCACATAAGTATCTGTTATAATCCATTATAGCCTGATATGACAGTTGTTGATAGTTTCCGATACCTTTGACAGCTTACGAAGGCAATTATAACCAACATTTAGACAGTGTAGTAACTGTTCCGTTCGTGTTCAGTAATATAAGTGTTGTAACCGCTACTGTTCAGGAGTACACCGCCCCCAGAATCGTAAAACGTGGTTGACCAGATGAAGGAAGCCAGAGAAAGGGAGAGTGAAAATGTTCTGCCAACCTTCAGAACCAAACGAGACTAGGCCGCTTCAAGCCACATGAGACCACATGAGTCCACATGCCGCCATGAGAAGTCTGATTTTATTAGTGCATTTTATGAATACATCATATGTCTGTTTCATACTTGAAAAGCAGTATATTATTAACCAAAGCATTCTGTTTTAAAGATTGCAAAATTAATCTTTTTGATAATGAGCTTTCCTCGTGTTTTCTATAAGGGAACCTATGTGCTTCTCCTGGGATGTGGTGTGACTTGCTGCTGGCTGTGGAAATGTCTCCTTTGTACTGATGGGCTGGAATTCAATCAAACTTGCACTCTCAAGGGAGTGTAATAAGTGTTAAGTTAACACAGTTCTAGAAAACATGCATTTTCACATTGTAGGAACAACATTTTCCTCGGTGCAAGATGAATTGATGTGTGAATGGAATCATATGGCGGGATTAGTTTTTGTCTTCCTCAGAACTCCTCATCTGGTTATCAAAAGCCCTCCCCATTGGGATTATCTTGTCATTGGTTCTCCTTAACTTCTATGAAGTTGCTTTCCCTTGTTTTTTTTCTCTCGCTCGCGTAAATCGCGGTTAAGGGGCTGTGGACTACCTGAACACTAGTCTGTTATTGGAGGGGAAGTGAGAAATGGATTAATATTCTATTTTTTCTCATCTTTGTCTTAATACATGTAAAACGTGTCTGTAGTCTGCATGGTTTGTGTGTCAAAATCATCAATGAAAGCATAGCGGTGTCTTTTTTTTTTAATAGTTTCGTCATCTTACGAGCTTACTTAAAAAATTCCTTCTATTCCATTTGTTTTTAACCACATACTATTAGTTCATTTTAGAACAAGTCAGGATCGAGACACATATTCAGTGTATTAGTGGATTCAAGACCAGAATCTTGGGCCAAAACCTGGCGAGGTTTAAAGCAAGCAGCCAGAAAGTCTTGCCCCTCAAAGCCTCTGCCCAAAGTCTTCCCAACCTTCAATTTGAATACTTTTAGTGCAAACTTTCATGATATTTTTCACAATATAGTTTTATAATACTATTATCATCATTGTCATTACATTATGTTTGGAAATTGGAAATTGTTGGTGCTTGTTAAGGAGCGCTCTGCCTTTTGTAAACAATCCTCATGATTGGCCATTGAAAAGAGCTGTGCTGAAATGCAGAAAGGTGGTTCCTAGTGCTCAAACGGTGTATAAGGATAGAGGTGACGATCAGGGTTCATAGTTTGGGAAAAATGTGTTCAGCTTTATGTCTGGGTTTAAGGTGTGTTGGGGGCAATGGAAGTTGGGCAAGGGTTGGGGTTTTTGTTTATCTCCAACCACACTTCAAGCCTCTCAGGCTGCTCTTTAATACGTTTTATTGTTTAGGTAAACAACTCACTTATACATATGAGTATGTATACATACATTAATATACTAAGCACTATTAACGTGCCACCTCTTATTCTACTCGCTCAGCATTTATATTAAATGATCTCTACTTAGAATCAGCTAAATGTTATTCTTTTTCCCTGTCCACTGGTTGCCAACACAGACTTTATCCTTACCCAGTTGAAGGACTTCTGTGTGCATTGATGTGTATTCACTTAATATTTTGTGTTCAAACAAATAAGTTCTTTATTGAAATATGCTTCCGAAAGAAGACTCATTTTAATGATGAAAATTGACGTTTTTTGTTGTTGTGTGTGCTAGGTTGTATTGTAGAAAAGGTACACTATGGCTTTTTTCAAAGTTAAGTGTGCTGTACTGGGTGACGGTGTGGAAATATTAGAAATGTGCTGTTTTTTAAGAGGTAAGCCGGGTAAGCCTTTAATTTAGTGAAAGGCTTGCTTCTCAAGGAATACTCCTCGGCCATCCACGCCAACAGTAAGATCATTTTGGATGCACACTAACCAAATTAAAAGCAATTTGAATTGGCATGCATGTTTTTTCTCTTCAACTGTCAGTCACCTTTTGTCATATTTACAACAACTTGTTTCTGCTGGCAAAATGTCCTTGACTAGTTGGGTTTGTAGTTGTTTTTGTTTGCGTCGTTGTTGAGTGATTAATCACTTACTTCCAAGTCTTACGGTGATCTACGTATCGCGTCACAAGGCGAAGCATCATGTTGTCCAGGGAAACTGTCAAACGCAGCATCGCTCTCATCCACACACAGGTTGTCTTTGTTTCAGAATAGCCATGAAAATTAGCTTGCCCACACTTGTTAATTCTGCTAAGGGAAATACTCTCAAGGTCCCTCCAGCCATGACCCTTAAAGAGCGAGTTCACTCCAAATTTTGTCCAATGTTTTCAGATCTCAACAGTGGTCTAATGTTGACATGAGGCTAGCCTCTTTTTGAATCCAAGAGTGAAATACTTAAACACTCATCTCTAACATGTAGGCTCAGCGTGCCCAAACAGTCCCATTACAAGTCAGAATATTGAACAAACTCCATTTCAACTTACTTTACCTGTTGTCTGCTGATTTTGTCCCTATGTTGGACAGAATCTGATACAAAATATCCACAGGGAAGTGTTATCAACCCCACCTTCAGTACGCAGGTCTGTATATTGGTTTGTATTTCTGGTTTTATTTTCCAATACTGATGCAATTCGCACGTTACAGACACTTGCACAATATGGCCAAACCAAACAGACAGACCGAACTGCAAACACTTCCAGCTGATTGCACGTTTGGTCGACTATATTACATATTGTGCATCACGTGCAATGCGTCAAGAGATTGAAAATACAAGTGACAGAACGTACCAGTGCCACAAAAAGTAGGGTAAACAACACTTTCCTGTGGGTACCATATCTCCACCACCTACCACCAAAAGGACCAACAGCATGTACAAACAGTAAAGTAAGTGTAAATATAATTTTCTTCACCATTCTGGCTTATGGACTATTGTGGAATTTTTAAGGGGACTTGGTCAAACTGAAAATCCATTGAGTAACCATGGTAACAGTTTAACATTTAGGTAAACATGAGCTCACATCCCATGCCATCTGTTGTGTAGATCCAGCTCTAAGCCTCAAAACCAATGGCAAAGATGGGCAGTCTAATTCCGTGCCTATTTTTTCTACTCATGTTGGGTTTAGGCATATAGCTGAATAAACACTAGATGGGGTGGGATGTAGACTCAAATCAACATTAAACCACGAGGTCTAAAATATGCAACAAACTTTGATTTGAGTTAGCTGTCCCTTTAAATTCCATAGCTGAGGAGAAGTAACAAGGATGTGATTTCTGGGAAGAGCAATGATCATGTTTGTCAGTCGCCTGCTTTCATTTGTTTCTGAGTTAAACTGCTGCTTACCCCTTGTTCACACAGCTAACTCTCCCCGGAATCACAATAGTGTTACTGCTGTTTTGGGCTCACATTTTAATTCCATTTCTTTTCAAAAAACACAATGGCTTTTTTATATGATTACTTCCTTGTAATATATCTCTTAAATTAAGGTACAGGTTTGATTTCAGCAAGAAAAAAAACGTTTTTATATGTATATTATACTCCATTAAGGAATGTTTAGAATTATCTTCCTCCAATGTGGATGTAGACATTATTACGCCATTTTATGACTTTGTAAGAGAATTCACTGTGTGAAAATTGGTTTGCATTTTTGTATAATACAATCTGCTTAATTGTTTTTTGTTTGATATGAGAGGTAGGTCAAACTGGAAGTTTGAAGAGAGAAATTAACCTGTGAAATTGAGAAATAAAATAAAAATAACTTATGTACAACAGTGATTCTATGCTGAGGGGGAAGGATTAAATGATATTGCTAACTCTGCTATTTGCGTCTTGTTTTACTTCGCATGGCAAAATGAGTGAACATCTTTCAGGGCAAGTATTAACCCGCGTAACCCCATATTCTCTCTTTTTGGTAATGCCAGTCAGCCCTGCATCTTTACCCAACCCAAACTGTGGAGGATAGAGCTGAACACTGCCCAACACAGCTCAATGGATAAAAACTGAAGCACCAACTCTGACTCAGACCTATAGACCCAGTCTGCCGTAGGCATGAATATTTTACCAAAAATCTACCAAGTTTCAATACCGGGAATAATTCATATTTATCCCGGGAAATACCGCATTTAACTGCCTATTTAAAGTATTTATAACCAACTGTTGCTATGCCAGGGTTCTCCCAAATAAGATTATTGCTGCAGCTACTATAAAGATTTCACAAGTGAAGCTTATATTTAGTCATGATACAGTAACTTTGATCGCCAGTGACATTGTTGTGAATTGAGAAACAGAACGTTAATAAATTCCGAGCTTTATCATGTTCCTCAATTCAGTGATTTTTCTGCAGTAGGCCTATGCTCTTTCCACACAGTGCGCACTCAGGACACAACGAGTAGGCTATGGCGTTGTCAATCATACAAACTTTAATGGCAGTCAAACAAAAAAGTAAAATGACCAAAGTTGCTAAACTTGCTGGATAACCTCCAACGAATAACAAAATCTAATATTTGGCAAAACCGAATTGATTATAACTATAGTAGATCAAAGAATAATAAATAGTTTAAATATCAAGGTACTGTATCCAGTGGCGACCCATCATTCAGGGCAGGTAAGGCAGAGCCCCACTTTTTTTTTTGGGGGGGGGGGCCTTGCCTGTTTTATGTTATTTTGCCATTAATACGTGTCACATCAGTTTGCGAAAAATGTAAAAAATATATAATTGAGTTAAAGCCACATACAAACATGGTCTCTCTGTCTCAGCCTAGCTCGATGCTTTCTGTGGTGGTGGGGGCAAACCAGCAGAAAATACGGAGTGTTGCGCCGTGATTGGCTCAGTGTTCTGTCACTCATGGGGACACTAGGCCACTTCCAAGTCTAAGGTTAGACCTCGAAAGTTCTAGCCCCTTGGGTGCTGCTTTAGAATTATATTAGAAGTGCCCATCCAAGAAGGCTCAAGGTCATTGGTCAGAAATCAAATCACATTATATGTACAGTAGCTTTGATTGAACTGATCATGTCAATGTCATACTTTCAAAATATTTGTTAAATGTGCAGTTGTCACACAAGACAATGCCACAAATGTCTCAAGTTTTGAGGGATCGTGCAATTGGAATGCTGTCTGCAGGAATGTCCACCAGAGCTGTTGCCAGATAGTTGAATGTTCATTGCTTTACCATAAGCCGCCTCAAACTTTGTTTTAGAGAGTTTGGCAGTACGTCCAACCGGCCTCATGTGCAATGCTTCGTGTGGGCAAGCGGTTTGCTGATGTCAACGTTATGAACAGAGTGCACCATGGTGGCGGTGGGGTTATGGTATGGGTAGGCATAACCTATGTAATTAGTTTACATATTTTTTTTATTTTTAATTCAATACATATGGTGTGAAATTTACCCCATACACCAGCTTCTCTACTGTCCTGATAAAACATCTGTGAACTTTAATGAGCAAGCCTTCCTTCATGAACTGGCCTCTGTAAAAGGGTATAGAATCAGCTTGATCCCCTCTGTTGAAGACGCTTGGACCTTCTTTTTTAATATTTTCATTGGTATTCTTAACAAACACACCCCCATAAAGAAAATGAGAATTAAAAACAGGTTCAGCCCCTGGTTCGACCGTGATCTTGCAGAGTTACTCCACCTCAAGAATTGCATTTGGCGAAAGGCTCGGCACATGCATACTCAGGCTGACTGGCTATCGTTCAGGTAAATGAGAAATAAGTCCACTCAGGCTATCGGGAAGGCCAAAGTTAGTTACTTTTAGGAGGAGTTCTCTCTCTGTGGGTCTAACCCCAAGAAGTTCTGGAAAATGGTTAAAGACCTGGAGAATAAACCCTCCTTCTTACAGCTGCCCACGTCCCTTAAAATGTATGATGTGGTTGTTACTGACGAGGCACATGGCTGAGCTCTTTAATCACCACTTCATTAAGTCAGGATTCCTATTTGACTCAGCCATGCCTCCTTGCCCGTCCAACATTTCCTCATCTCCCACCCCATCTAATGCGACTATCCCCGATGCTTCTCCCTCTTCCCCCTGCCCTGCTACAAAGTTTCTCCCTGCAGGCAGTCACTGAGTCCGAGGTGCTAACGGAGCTCCTTAGACTTGAGCCCCAAAAAACATCTGGGTCAGATGGTTTAGACTCTTTCTTATTTAAGGTTGCTGCCCCCATCATCGCAAAGCCTATCTCCAACCTTTTTAACCTCTCTCTCCTTTCTGGGGAGGTTCCCATTGCTTGGAAGGCAGCCACAGTTCGTCCTTTATTTAAAGGGGAGATCAAGCTGATCCTAACTGTTATAGGCCTATTTCTATTTTGCCGTGTTTATCAACAATGTTGGATAAACTTGTCAATAAATAATTGACTGGCTTTCTTGATGTCTATTGTATTCTCGCGGGTATGCAATCTGGTTTCCACTCAGGTTATGGATGTGTCACTGGAACCTTAAAGGTCCTCAATGATCTCACCATTGCCCTTGATTCTAAGAAATATTGTGCTGCTATTTTTATTGACTTGGCCAAAGCTTTTGATACGGTAGACCATTCCATTCTTGTGGGCCGGCTAAGGAGTATTGGTGTCTCTGAGGGGTCTTTGGCCTGTTTTGCTAACTACCTCTCTCAAAGTGTGCAGTGTATAAAGTCAGAAAATCTGCTGTCTCAGCCACTGCCTGTCACCAAGCGAGTACCCCAAGGCTCGATCCTAGGCCCCACGCTCTTCTCAATTTACATCAACAACATAGCTCTGGCAGTAGGAAGCTCTCTAATTTAAATGCAGATGATACAGTCTTATACTCTGCTGGCCCCTCCCTGGATTTTGTGTTAAATTCTCTACAACAAAGCTTTCTTAGTGTCCAACAAGCTTTCTCTACCCTTAACCTTGTTCTGAACACCTCCAAAACAAAGGTCATGTGGTTTGGTAAGAAGAATGCCCCTCTTCCCACAGGTGTTATTACTGCCTCTGAGGGTTTAGAGCTTGAGGTAGTCACCTCACACAAGTACTTGGGAGTATGGCTAGACGGTGCACTGTTCTTCTCTCAGCACATATCAAAGCTGCAGGCTAAAGTTAAATCTAGACTTGGTTTCCTCTACCGTAATTGCTCCTCTTTCACCCCTGCTGCCAAACTAACCCTGATTCAGATGACCATCCTACCCATGCTAGATTACGGAGACATAATTTATAGATCGGCAGGTAAGGGTGCTCTCGAGCGGCTAGATGTTCTTTACCATTCGGCCATCAGATTTGCCACCAATGCTCCTTATAGGACACATCACTGCACTCTATACTCCTTTGTGAACTGGTCATCTCTGTATACCCGTCGCAAGACCCACTGGTTGGTGCTTATTAATAAAACCCTCTTAAGCCTCACTCCCCCGTATCTGAGATATCTACTGCAGCCCTCATTCTCCACGTACAACACCTGTTCTGCCAGTCACATTCTGTTAAAGGTCCCCAAAGCACACACATCCCTGGGTCGCTCCTCTTTTCAGTTTGCTGCAGCTAGCTCGACTGGAACGAGCTGCAACAAACACTCAAACTGGACAGTTTTATCTCCATCTCTTCATTCAAAGACTCAATCATGGACACTTACTGACAGTTGTGCCTGCTTTGTATGATGTATTGTTGTCTCTACCTTCTTGACCTTTGTGCTGTTGACTTTGCCCAATAATGTTTGTACCATGTTTTTGTGCTGCTACCATGTTGTTGCTACCATGTTGTTATGTTGTGTTGTCACCATGCTGTGTTGTCGTGTTTTGCTGCCTTGTTATGTTGTCTTAGGTCTCTCTTTATGTAGTGTTGTGTCCCTCTTGTTGTGATGTGTATTTTGTCTTAATTTTTTTAAACAATATAAATATATCCCAGGCCCCCTTCCTGCAGGAGGCCTTTTGGGACCGTAATTGTAAATAAGAATTTGTTCTGACTTGCCTAGTTAAATAAACGAACCTGCCGAATGGTGGAGTATCGAGTCACCATGAGAAATGTTTGGGTGTCCTCACAATCAAATTCATGACTCTACTACAAGAGGCAAAGGATGGCGTACTTGACCTGAAAGTGGTCAGTTTTCAAAGCTTGTTTCTATTCATATTCATCATTATTTATACTTTTTTTGGTGTCAGCCCCCCCATCATACAGCCAGTAAAATGTAACAAAGGCAAGGGCTTGTTTCAACATTACCTACAGTAGCTAGCTAATTCTTCTGACCAAATCTCAGATTCAGAGATTGTCAATAGCTAGTTAACTAGCTAGTTACGGTTATGAGTCAACGTCTCTAGGTAATTTCACACTTCTGAATGACGTGTTAAAAAAAACCTTCAACCAAATTTTTCAAAACAAGCTAACTAGAGCATTGCGAGATAGCTGCTGGCTAGCAGTAAAAAAAAGAATCTGTTCTTTGGATATTGGTTAGATATTTGGAGTTTGATCGTCAATACCTCTTCTACTGAAGGTCTTAGGATGTTGAGTGATATATTGAACAAAAATATAAACGCAACATTTTCAAAGATTTTACGGACTAACAGTTCATATTGAAATCAATCAATTGAAATAAATTAGCAAGGTCCTAATCTATGGATTTCACATGACTGGGCAGGGGTGCAGCCATGGGTGGGCCTGGGAGGGCATAGGCCCAGCCAATCAGAAATAATTTCCCCCCTGCAAAAGGGTGTTCTCTTACAGACAGAAATACTCCTCAGTACCCACGATCCCGCAGGTGAAGAAGTCTGATATAGAGATAAAGAGCTTGCGTGGTTACACATGGTCTGCGGTTGTGAGGCCAGTTGGAGGTACTGCCAAATTCTCTGAAGTGGTACGGTAGAGAAACAAGCAGCGTATGGTAGAGAAACAAACATTAAATTCTCTGACATTCCTGCAGTCAGCATGCCAATTGCACACTCCCTCAAAACGTGAGACATCTGTGGCATTGTGTTGTAACAGAACTGCACATTTTAGTGTTTTTATTGTCCCCAGCACAAGGTGCACATGTGTAATGATCATGCTGTTTAATCAGCTTCCTGATATGCCACACCTGTCAGGTGGATGGATTATCTTGTAAAAGGAGAAATGCTCACTAACAGGGATGTAAAGTTGTTTATGCACAACATTTGAGAGAAATATGCTTTCTGTGCGTATGGAACATTTCTGGGATATTTTAATTCAGCTCATGAACATGGGACCAACATTGCGTTTATATTTTAGTTAAATGTAATTTGATTACGGTATAGGGGCAGATTCATGTCATCTTGTTGTCAGGAGATTTTATTTATGCACTTTATTCATTTTGATCAGTGGAACAAAGGCCTAAGCCATGTCAAAATACGTAGGATTGCAGGAAATGATCTTTGAAACTGTACAATTCCCCATCTAGGGGTTGTGCTAGGGGGGCAATGAAATTCACATAACAAAGCTCACTCCAAGCTGTCTTCAAAAGATGGCAGCCCTCTTAACAAAAGGTAACTAGCTATGGAGCATGCCATTGGTCCATAGCTATGATATAATAGTTTTTTGGCCATGTTATGCAACAAGTTGGCTAGCTACTTTAAAACTTACTGTGACCAAGATGATCATAACTGGGACACCTGGTCATACCTACTAGCTAACCCCTACACCCCACATCAGTGTCTTGTTTCTGACAGGGTTTTCTTCCTTTCACGGTAATGATTGATTAATTCAGAGTAGACTAGGACCACGTATTGTGCTGCCCACTTGGACAACCTGGCTCTTCTAATGTGCTGTTTAAGTCCTTCACTGATATAAGGGTCAGGACATTTCGCTCGCTGCTTGTTTGCCAGAGCAGTTTAATCGGCAGGCAGGCTCCCTTTCCCTCACCCCTCCCTCTCCTTCCATTGTATGAAGTTTACTCTGTCTTCATAGTTTTTGGTTGGTTTGTGTCTCTTTTCTCATAGCCTGGGGGGTAGGCCGCCTATACACAGCACACAGTAGTTTCATTCTACACAATAAAAAACAGCTTCATAATTTCTTTGTTTACATGGTTTCTTTTTTTCCCCCAAATGTATTGCGACTGTTCAGTTTTCCTCAAGATTAGTTTTCTCAGTAAAGTCCATTAAAAGGTAGCTTCAGGTGTCTGTCAGTATTGTCTAGTCTGTCGTGTCCATTGATAGGCTGCAGACAGATTGGCTATGAGACAGAAGGGGAGGATCTATGACATCACCAACGTGCTGGAGGGAGTGGGGCTCATCGAGAAGAAAACCAAGAACAACATTGTGGAGGTGAGTCAAGCAGCTGCCTCTTGTCATCAGGCTCAATTAAGTCACTCTGGATGGTGTTCATTTCTATGCAACACATCCGAATGCCCTATGCACACACACTCCCATTCAAACCCCTTCCTTCCTGTCCCAGAGGGGAGAACTTGGGCTGCCAGACAGCGGAGGTGGTGGAGCAGGTAGAGGTGCTGAAGGCCTAGCTGTGTGAGCTGGAGGAGCAGGAGAAGAAGCTGGACAGACAGAAGACCTGGCTGGAGCAGAGCATCAAACACATGAACGACGACTCCATCGCCAGCAGATATCCTTCAGCATAGCGCTTCCTTGCACTGTGGGGGAGGTGGCGTACTGACCCATTAGGGTGTGTGTGTGTGTCTGTGTTACTGACCGAAGTCACTCAACACGTGTAGTTCAAAGTTTTGCATAAGTAATGCATTGTTTTGTGAGTGATTTGTGTAGAAGTTTTGAGTTGTGTGAGTGTTTCTTGATCCAGGATTTGGCCCTAAAAGACTGGGCAAAATGTTGGATTAGAGAGAGGGAAATTTGAGATTGTAGTTTTGTCCTGTGTTCGTGAAGGGTCTACTATTATTTCTAATGAGGAACGATCGCCAAGGATGAGATACTTAACCAATCCTTTACTAAAAAATTTGACAATTACATACATTAGTACATCAGCTCAGTTTTACGCTCTTTTGTTCTAGGTTTTCCAGTTTATAATGATTATAACTACTTTAATGTGGAACAGTCTTAGTCCCTACTCTTTCCTTAACACTTATACTCGGGCGTTAGTATGTGACCCACGAGGACATCTGTGATGCGTTCACTGGAGACTCTCCTGGCGGTGGTCACTCCCTCAGGAACACAACTGGAGGTGCCGGTGCCTGAGTCGGTATAATGGTACAGATCTTAATTTGTGTCGCAGGAAATACAGGTGAGATTCGTGATTTACATAAATTCACTGAAAACCCACACTAACACATGGTTATATTAACAGTATTGCACTTTTCATGTAGCTACTTTTGGCCAGCTAATAGCCTAACCGCTGATCAAGCAACATTATGGTCTAAATGTTCAAAACCTTTTGCTGCAGGATTATTTTGCTGTGACAATATAGGCCAAATTAAGATCCTACATCTGTAGATACATTTTCTGGCTTGAAATCTTTTTTTTTTTTCTAAATGAGAGAGAATGTGACCTAATGTTTTGTTAACTTCCCAATTACTCTGATAATAAGGGGTATGATGTAAGAATAAATAAATCATATTTTACAGTAACAACCTGGTAGGTCATGAGAATAATAGTTAAACAATATATCACTTTATAGCAACTCGAATTCCCAGAAATAGTCTCTCTAAATGATTAGTAAAGGAGTGTACAGGGATTTACATATTTGTTTTGGCTGCCCAAAGATGTAAATTAGCTATTTATATGCAGAAGTGCCATATTCTGACTGCTTTTCACCCACACATAGGGGAGTAATCAGAAAGATCAGTACCGGAATTCTTTGTATCGGTAAAATAAGTATCAGAGCAGGCTCAACTTATCCGACTGTCATTAATGCTATAAATTGTCTGTATTTTACTTTAACAATGGGGAGGAACCAGAAAGATCCGTTTTTACAGTACTGGAATTCTTTGCAATATGGTTGTTTTAACTTTTTTGAAAGACAGAAGCTGCGCGACCAGACCTAACCGCCCCATTCCACCCCCCATGACGCCTCTTCCCCAGAGCTAAACAGTCGTATCACGCATGTGTTAGTTTACGCATGTCTCTGCCTCATACGCGTTTAGCCTACATGACAACATCCCATGGAACCTAGCCCTGTCTACACATTGCATTTGGCAAAGATCTGAGTTTTAACCACATACAACATGTTATTTTGCTTCTAAACGATCGTGCAGCACTGAACGATTTGAAATTCGTCAGAGTACTCTGTTCCACCCCTGGGCAGATGAACTAACACATGCGCAGAAGGTACGGTTTTGCTATCGGGAAAAGGAGTCCAGAAAAATCGGTCATGCAGCCACTCCATTAAAAAAATTATACCTGCCCAATGGGGCACAATCTTGTTTTACTGCTCAGTTCACTTGCCCCAGGCAATATGGCAATCACTAATGTCAATCAGTGAAGTGTACCAACTGTCCCCCCTGGGGTCAGAGCGGCCAGAAGAGGTACCTGGTGAACCTGCGGAGCGTGTCAGCTCCCATCCAGGTGATGTTCATCAAAAAAGAGTCTAGTTCCTCCAGACCTGTAGTGTTCTCTGTGCCTCCCCCAGAGGACCTGTCTGCCATGCCCACCCCACCCACCGCCCCCGTAGGCCTGCAGAGGTTCCCCCTCCCCTCGGTCTCTACCCTGTCCCCCAGCCCTGTGACACACCACATCTCTGACCACAGGAGGGCGCCACTGCAGAGGCACAATGAGGATCTTACACCCTCCTCCACCCCCCAGACATACACATGGGTAAAGACTACTAGGCCATTCACTCAGAGTTCACGGTCATTTGTAATAATGACTGTGTGATATTCTACAAGTGAATAGTGGTGGTATCTTAGCCTGTAGTAATCAGAAGGAATCTAAGGAATGAAGGGACTTTTTTAAAAGAGGTTTAAGATGATCGTTGTTATCAACGAGAGTGGTTGACAGAATTGGAACATTGTCAAGTCTGCAGCATTTCTCTATGCTCATAGTTGTCAGACTACTGTTGACTCCTTTTGTCCCTCTTCCTCTCCTGTATAATGCCACCCCCAAGCGACAGCAGCAGCAAGGGGTTCGGGGAGGACACTCGGGCCAGGAGCTCCAGTCCATGCTCGAAATGGGGATTAAGGAGGAGAGAGGGTGAGGGAGGGAGGGAGGTGAAAGGGGAGGTGAAGTGGGAAGCCTGCTGAAGCTCAATACAGGAGACCAGCTGAAGGAGGAGAGAGAATGTGAAGGAGGGATTAGGGGTTTAGGAGGAGAAGCGGAAGTTGGCTGCCTGCTGAAGCTCAATACAGGAGACCAGCTGAAGGAGGAGAGAGAATGTGAAGGAGGGATTAGGGGTTGAGGAGGAGAAGCGGAAGTTGGCTGCCTGCTGAAGCTCAATACAGGAGACCAGCTGAAGGAGGAGAGAGAGGGTTCAAAGGGGGAGGGAAAGTGGGCAGCCTGCTGAAATGAACCGACACCTGAGACCAGATGAAGGAGGTGGTGGAGGGTTGGACGATGAGGGTGGGGGTCTGTAACTGGGAGGGAGGCCAACTCTTGGGTTTGGGAGAGAGCTGAGGGCTGTTCATGTAGTAAAACGTCTTTACTCCCAGTGTGGTGTTCTTATAGAGATATGTTTTCTGTGTTCTTTAGGTGCGGCTGACCTAATAGATGAGCTGATGTCATATGATGGTAAGCATTAGAGCTGAGAGGAATACCTATGGAAGAATGTTGCTCATTGACTACAGCTCAGCATTCAACACCATAGTACCCTCCAAGCTCATCATTAAGCTACAACAGTAGTGGGCTTGATCACCAACAATGATGAGACAGGGAGGAGGTAATTTTCCAGTAATTTTCCATTCCTGTGTGGCTTACAGTGGTGTGTCTGACTTGTCTCTTATCTCTTTACTCCCCTGCGGGGGTCTGTGTCTATGTATCTCTTTTAGCCTTGAGGCGCTTTCTCACAGACACCCAGTTTTGACTGCAATGGCTCACACATCTCTCAGACCGTTTCTTATAAGAGGCAGAGACTAGAAAAGAACTGTGGAACAGTATTACACCTTATAATGCATATATTGCTAATCTGTGGTCCAGGACCCTTTAAATGTAGTGGCGGAGGGTCTTATAGCCCTTCTATTAATAAAACATAAGCATAATCAATTATTATAATACATCAATCATTTGGTGCAGCCCCTATCATGACCCCAAGGTGAACCCCATCAGTAAACATTAGAACTGAGAGTAAAGGTCATATGATGGTAAGCATTAGAGCTGAGAGTCTAAAGATCTAATGGTAAGCATTACAGCGGAGTCTAAAGATCATATGATTGTAATATTATAGCTGAGAGTAAAGACCATATGATGGTAAGCATTAGAGCTGAGAGTCTAAAGATCTGATGGTAAGAATTACAGCTGAGAGTCTAAAGATCTGATGGTAAGCATTAGAGCTGAGAGTCTAAAGATCTGATGGTAAGAATTACAGCTGAGAGTCTAAAGATCTGATGGTAAGCATTACAGCTGAGAGTCTAAAGATCTGATGGTAAGAATTACAGCTGAGAGTCTAAAGATCTGATGGTAAGAATTACAGCTGAGAGTCTAAAGATCTGATGGTAAGAATTACAGCTGAGAGTCTAAAGATCATATCTAGCTGTTCTCAATATTGTCTCTCCAAAGACTCCCGATATGAATGTTTGATAAAGTGTGAGATTTGAGTAGTTTTTCCCCCTCTTTTGTGTTGGTGTTCCCTCTGCTGTGGCTGTCTCCCAATGCAGGGGTGGACTACAACTTCAACCTGGACGAAAATGAAGGAGTCTGTGATCTGTTTGACGTCCAGATCCTCAATTATTGAGCGTCATGTTTGTGCAATCAGCGGGGTGTTTCTTTACTTTTCCCTAACTTAGCGGAGGTTCTTCTCAGTTCAGAGTGCACTGCCTATTCTGAAGCCAATGGTTGCACTCATAATCATATCTCTTTGGTATCAACCTTGAACACGTGACATGTTCTCAACCCCTAGATATCAGCCAGCTATTCTGGCATATTCTTCCCATCCACCAGTACTCTCTAGCTATGGCTCTGCCAGCCATTTCTATCTGTCTAAATGTAAATTATGAAGAATGTAGAAACTGAATGCATCTGCCATAGGATGAGGATTTCATCTGCTGTAAGACACTTATTGGTCTGAATTTTCATAGACCAAAATGGAGTGCCTTCTGTTAAAACCAGGAGTCACAATGCTCAAATGGTGGCTGGGAGGAAAGTTTATCATTCATGTGAGGGGAATACATCAAGTGTACAGACCATAATATTTGATGGTCAGGTGAAGGAAAACTCTGCTACATTCTAGAGAAAGATGGACAGATACACAGTTAGCTAAGTGCCTGAGTGGAAGGCCCTATGTTGTGCAGTGCATCCTATGGGGTTGCTGTTGGCTAACCAGCCTTCCATTGCACTTCTTTGGGTGCATCTTTGCATTGTCTTTTTGGATGACTGAAGTGTTTTCCACAACTGAATCAAATTGCGTTGATGTCAGTGTTTTCTATTTCTTTAGATACATTTGCTATTTAACACTACAAATAGTCATATGTGATAATAGTGTTCAGTACAGATACGGACACACTTAATGGCGTTTCCGGTCATGGAGATGCTTGTTGATACAGTGTGACTGTATCTAGACCAGGATGTCTGTAGTTACGTCTGGTAGCGTGGATGCTCACTGACGCAATGTCTTCCTCCACCATGCAATGTGAAATGTCTTTCTAAACTCTTCCTCAGTTTCTTATTGCACTGGAGGCTCAACTCCGTATGGATGAATTCAAAATTGATTAAAAAAAATTTCACCCATCTACACACAATACTCCATAATGACAAAGAGAAAACATGTTTTTAGAAATGTTTGCAAATGTGTCATCTTGCTAATCAACCCCAGTGTATATTGGCCTTGTGTTTTAGGTTATTGTCCTGCTGAAAGGTGAATTTGTCTCCGTGTCTTTTGGAAAGCAGGATTTTGCCCATTCTTATAGCTTTATTCCATTTATTTTTATCCTAAAAACTCCCTTGCCGATGACAAGCATACCCATAACATGATGCAGCCACCACCATGCTTGAAAATATGAAGAGGGGGTACTTGTAGATATGATGTGTTGGATTTGCCCCAAACATAACGCTTTGTATTCACGACAAAAAGTTAATTTCTTTGCCACATTTTCTTGCAGAATTACTTAAGTGCCTTGTTGCAAACAGGATGCATGTTTTGGAATATTTTTATTCTGTACAGGCTTCCTTCTTTTCACTTTGTCAATTAGGTTAGTATTGTGGAGTAAATACAATGTTGTTGATCCATCCTCAGTTTTCTCATGTCACTACCTTTAAACTCTGTAACTGTTTTAAATTCACCATTGCCCTAATGGTGAAATCCCAGAGCAGTTTCCTTCTTTTCCGGAAACTGAGTTAGAAAGGACGCCTGTATCTTTGTGGTGACTTGGTGTGTTGATACACCATTCAAAATGTAATTAATAACTTCACCATGCTCAAAGGGTTATTCCGGGTCTGCTTTTTTTTTATTTTTACATATCTACCAATCGGTGCCCTTTGCGAGGTTGACTATGTGTGGGGTACAAAGAAGGGGTAGTCATTCAAAAATGGAAAAACAGAACTTGTTATTCGATTTGTTAAGCACATTTTTACTCCTGAGCTTATTTAGGCTTGCCAGAAAGGAGATAAATACTTATAAACTCAAGATATTTTAGCTTTACATTTTTTTGACATTTAAAAAATGTTATAACAAAATTCCACTTTCACGTTATGGGGTATTGTGTGTAGATCAGTGACACAAAATCTAAATGTACTCCATTTTAAATTCAGGCTATAATACAACAAAATGTGGAAAAAGTCAAGGGTTGTGAAAACGTTCTGAAGGTATTGTATAGTTACATTTGAATAAATATACATATATACATAATGATTTTTTTAACTTAAATTAATATAAATTCTTATTCAACTGAGTTATGATGGTGCGAAAGTGATCTGCCTCACAACAATTATTGTCCTTAGTCAAATAAGTATTTTTTGTTTTTGTTATATTGTTTATTTGCACATTTTGTTGGACCAAAGTTTTATATTAAACACATTCAGTCACTGTAGGCTACTAGTCATGTACTGTTGAAATTAGTTGATATGCAGTGAAACAATTATGTTGGATATTTCATTACCTGTCATAAATATTACCGTAATAAACATTTGGCTGATGCTAATAATATACACCATCTATATTAACCTCACAAGTACACATTTCGAGGAAAGAAATAACAGTATCTGGTCCATAGACTAGTCACTAGTACATGACATCATTGATCTGGCCCTGCTTACTATACCATTTCTGTGTAAGAATGGTGTTTCTTTGTTGACAGATCACAGGTGTCCACATGTAAAAACAGGGAATTTCAACAACAAGATCAGATGGCGCCAGATCTACGTCCCGGACTTGACGGGTTTGCACGTTAGCCAGGCTACCAGATTGCAACCAAAACCAATAAACACTTTGATAACTTTGATTCTCTGCCTCTAACCCTATTACAGGGGCTGAGTCACTGGCTTACTGGTGCCGTGGCGGAGATCTTGTGGGCTATACTCGGCCTTGTCTCAGGATGGTAAGTTGGTGGTTGAAGATATTCCTCTAGTGGTGTGGGGGCTGTGCTTCGGCAGAGTGGGTGGGGTTATATCCTGCCTGTTTGGCCCTGTCCGGGGGTATCGTCGGACGGGGCCACAGTGTCTCCCGACCCCTCCTGTCTCAGCCCCCAGTATTTATGCTGCAGTAGTTTGTGTCGGGGGGCTAGGGTCCGTCTGTTATATCTGGAGTATTTCTTCTCTTATCTGGTGTCCTGTGTGAATTTAAGTATGCTCTCTCTATCTCTCTTTTTTCTCTCTCTCTCTCTCGGAGGACCTGAGCATTAGGACCATTCCTCAAGGCCTACCTGGCCTGATGACTCCTTGATGTCCCGAGTCCACCTGGCCGTGCTGCTTCTCCAGTTTCAACTGTTCTGCCTGTTTTATTAACATTTTAAAATCTTGTCCATGTTCTGTTATAATCTGCACCCGGCACAGCCAGAAGAGGTCTGGCTACCCCTCACAGCCTGGTTCCTCTTTAGGTTTCTTCCTAGGTTTTGGCCTTTCTAGGGAGTTTTTCCTAGCCACCGTGCTTTTACACCTGCATTGCTTGCTGTTTGGGGTTTTAGGCTGGGTTTCTGTACAGCATTCTGTGACATCAGCTGATGTAAGAAGGGCTTTATAAATACATTTGATTTGATTCTTTCTGATTTTCTGATTAAATCTTCCTGCTCACACGCAAGGGGTGAATTGAGTTCTTTAGGGAGGAAAGAGTTGAGTAGTTAGTCAACATTTTGTCCACAGAAATCGGACAGTGTTTTGGCTAAGAGCTTTGACCGATCACAAACATTCATGTGGTAAACAGACAGAGCATATGTCTCAGTTTTGAAAGGCTAACTGGTCTTTAGCAGAGGAAAGAATATTCCACATTTATTTCCGACTACACTCCCAAGGCAAATGAAACACTGTGGTACGAACTGAAAATTACAAACCATATCCCTGGGTCTTTGGATGATGGTATTATGGTGGCGGTGTCATCCTTAACTTTGAGACTGCGGGATTGACATTGTTCTTTAGAAATGCCTCTGATCCCTGGAATAGTATTTTAGCAAATACACACTAATAGAGTACTCCTGTTCTGAAAATAGTTCTTAACCGCACCCTGTTTGGAAAGGTTACCAGGGGTTGCTGTGATTGTCTGTTTGGATGGCTGTAGTTGTTGTTTCCTGATAAACGAATAATGGATAAATGTGGGTTCCAGATGTAAGTAGGAATTCAAGCCAAAAATCACAGCTCTTCCCACAACAAAGTATCCCCATCCAAACAGACAATCACAGCAACCCCTGGTAACCTTTCCAAACAGGGTGCGGTTAAGAACTATTTTCAGAACAAGAGTACTCTATTAGTGTGTATTTGCTAAAATACTATTCCAGGGATCAGAGGCATTTCTAAATCACTTCTTTACTTTACCACAGCCCCCACCACACACACACAATATTCAGCTGTTTTCAGAGTGGAGACGATTGTGCTGTTTTGGTAAGTCTTTGCTGGAATTTAGAGGAATGAGTAAATAAGATTGAAATCAGTGGCCCCACCCATCCCAGGGGATTGCTATTGGCACAAGTAACCTCTCTTGAGCAGAGACTCATTGTAAAATATCTGAGATGTTTTATTTGAAATGTTTCACAAAAAGAGCAGTGCCATCCAACTTCTAATGTGAATTTACCCTGGCCCCACTGACAAGGGCAGGAAATTAACTTCACTGTAACATCTGGTGTCTTGCTGTTTTGATATAAATAGGCAGGAATGTAAACACCTCGCTTTTCCTGGGGTCATTGCAGATTGCGACCAGGCTAGCTTCCCCTGATTTGACTCAATAGTTCCATTGCAGCAGATATTTAACAATACGGAACATAATTGCTATACAAGTGATCAAATCTTGTGATACCAAGGTGAGACACTTTCTGCCCCACTCACTCACTCACTCATATGGAGAAGGCACTAGTCTCCTGTGAGTCGGCATGAGAGTTGTTGAAGGATATCTCCACAGCTTGCTCCTCCCTTCTCCTTGTCCTTTCTCCAAACGCCTTGGCTGCTTTCAGTACATGTTTTCTAAAGGAGGACCCTAGGAAGGCGTAGAGTAGTGGGTTGAGACAGCAGTGGGTCAGAGCCAGGCTCTCAGTGACCTGCGCCGCCCGGTCCAGGACCTTACTCACACCGCAGTGGGTCACCAGCGTGTAGACAGAGTCCATCGCCCGGCACATCTTCACAGCATTGTAGGGCAGCTGGGTGACCACGAACACCCCCACCACGACCAGTAACACCCGGATAGAGCTCAGCCTCCTCCCCCTACTCTCCACTGGGAGTCGCCCCAACGCACGCCCAACGTTGAAGTAACACCACGCCATCACCAGGAGCGGCACCAGGAACCCAAACAGCACCTCCACCATCTCTAGGCAGGCCTTGAACTCCTGGGCCAGACTGGGCGGGTAGACAGCCAAACAGACCCTTCTCCCGGAGGTCTCGCTCACTGTGGCGAACAGCAGGTCTGGAAGACCCAGGAGGAAAGCCACAGCCCACACCCCCAGGCAGACCTTCCCACAGTGTGCCCGGGTGAAGACCCTGCATAGCCTTCCCTGGTTCTTTCCCTCTGCTCTAATAGATGCTAGGTAGCGGTCCATGCTAACACAGGCTAGCAGCATGCAGCAGGTGAAGTTGATGGTGTAGCAGGCAGAGACCAGTTTACAGAGAGGCAGGCCCAGCTCCCAGCCCCGCGCCGCGGCCGCAGCCCAGAAGGGCAGGGTTAGGAGGAGGAGGAGGTCTGCTACGACCAGGTGGACTAGGAAGGCGTCTGTCATGGTTCTCCTCAGACGTTTATGGTAGGCGTAGACGGATAGCACCAGGGAGTTCCCGGCTAGCCCAACCGCCACACAGACTGAGTACACCACAGGGAGGAAGAGGCCAGCGAATGAGCGCACGTCAGCCTTCTCACACACAGTGTGGTAGTCCTCATAGCTGTAGTTCAGGGTTAGGTTGTCATAGTAATCGTAGTCCTCGACCAGATCCATGGTGAAGGGATATCTGTAGGACAGAGCAGAAGGATTAGGATGGTGTACTGGGAGTCAGTAGTCTGTGCAGCAAATTGAATCAAACTTTATTGAAAGTGAAAGGAAAATAGAAGTAATGTAAAAACCTCAATGTCCCCAGGTCATTATTAACCACGTGGGGACAACAGTTGGTGTCACACCCAAGGGTTGGTGTCGAAACAAAATGTGGTTTTGAGCTACTGAGTCGAGAATGAATCTACTAGTGATTTTGTGCTAGATCCTTTCTGATTACTGGAATGCTTCTCTTACAGGTGTAGGATCTTATTTTGATAGGTGTTTTGCTGCTGAAAATGTTCCTGCACTGCAGGAAATGCCGATGAGCTTCATGATTTAAAGAAATTCACGAAAGCCTGCACTAACACACGGTTGTATTAACAGTATTGCACTTTTCATGTAGCCAGTACTCATTCTGGATGCCGGTATTGTTTATATTTAGGTGCAGGAGCTCAACAATACTTTGGAGCTAATATTCTATAAGAGGAACAGGACCTCAAGCAGTAAAACATTTGAGGTGCCGGGATCCGCTCTGGTGAGCTCCTGCCCAAGTCATCCACTGAATGTAGTCTAATTTTGACCAGCTAATAGCCTAACCACAGATCAAGCAACAATATGGACTAAGCGACTAAGCGGATTATTTTGCTGCGACAATACCTGGTCAAATAAGATGGACTTTACAGCAAAACAGACACAGTAAAATAAAATGTAAGGCATAAAATAACAAGTGTTACAACAAGCAGAGAGTGAGTATATGAAGACCAGAGACAGAAAGAGTGTCCTGCTTTTCCCTCCGCTTTGATCAAAAACATGATCTCTATGTGGTCTCTGAGCCAGTACACACACACGCAGGCACGCACGCACGCACGCAAACACGCACATTCCACAGATCCAGATGGAGATGCTATTTGAATTCCATTAGTGCAGTCCATCCCACCTCTTTCTGTTGAGTCTTTGACCTCATAAGGTTGGCGATAACATTGGGGGCAGTAAACCCTGTGAATGGAATCTACTTAGTTACTCATACAGGCAGGAAGGTGGGATTCAACTCCCGTGTCTCATGGATATTCACATGCATATACAACACACTGTAGGGGGAGTTTAAATAAATAGAAATAGAAATGTAATGTCATAGGAAACCTGTAATATCGGTTTCATTCAGTAGGGAATGTGAGTGTTATGCCCATCCCAAACTTTCTCACCTGCTAGACCAATAATGACAGACACTAAAAAGGAAGGAAGAAAGAACCTCTCTCACCACATTCAACCATATATTCATCTGTAGACAGATGCTTTGCCTTGCTAAGGAACATATTAACCACTAACCAGCTTCAAAATGTCACTGCCAGGAACACATTTTCCACAAATCAGCCAATCCTTCAAAAATAAATAAGCCTTACCTCCTTTGCTTGTCTCCTCTCCTGCAGTAAGCTAGAGTTTACCTGCTGCTCCGGATCTTCCTTTTGGGAACTCAGACGCATAGCACATAACAAGGAGGGTGTTACTTAGAGAGAGAGAAAGCAAGGATGAGGGGGGAGAGAGTGAGAGAGCAAGAGAGAGCGAGAGAGAAATAAGAGAGTAAGCAAGGATGAGGGGGAGAAAGGTTGACAGAGAGAGAGAGGGGGAATGAGAGAGTAAGCGAGGATGAGGGGGGAGAGAGAGAGACATAGGATGAGGGGAGAGAGAGAGAGACACAGGATGGGGGGAGAGAGAGAGACAGAGATTTGGCCAGTAGGTGTCCCTATTAACACACCTACACAGGTCCAGGAATGGCTGAAGAATTGCAACATTTTCCTTGGAGTTAATACTGCAGATAGAAATACTGGGTGATTTGAAAAGTCATAGTCAATCAATCAATAATATAATAATTATTTTAGCAAAAAATTTTATCTTTTAATTTACAATCTGTAGAGCTATGAGAATAGAAAGGTTCAGTACTTTTGTGAAGCATCACAGGACAGTTGAAAAATATATGGCAAATAGGGTTGAATGGAGCTGAAGGGTGGGACTAATAACAAGATAACATGTAAAACATACGGGGTCTGTAAAACTTATATAGGTACAGACATTTTGTGAAATAGCACAGTTACAAATAGAAATCTAACTGGATGGACATCAGAAATAGAGGAAGGCGAGGACTAAAAACGAACAAAATATAACTATTGTAAAATAGATTGCGTCTGTAAAATGTGTATAATATGTATAAACTGAAGGTAGAAGCCTAAGTGTTATTGTTTATTAGTTTAGTCCAATTGGGGGAAGGGTGGTAGAGTTTACGGGGAATAATAAATGTATATTCTAAAGAAAGTGTGTGTATGTATGTATGTATATATGTGTGTGTATATATGTGTATATACTGTATATGTGTATATGTATGTATGTGTGTGTATATATATGTATGTGTATACATATATATATATATATATATATATATATATAATGTGTGGTGAACGTTCTGGCACAATATGGTTGCCGTGCATCACCCAAGTGGGTGCTAGACATTGGTGGTGGAAGAGATGAGTTTCCCCCTTTATTACACTGAACAAAAATATGAACGCAAATATGCTGGAACACTCCTGGCGAGGAAGCCCGAGAGGCAGCCCCCCCCAAAATTTTGTGGGGGGCACACGGGGAGTTTGGCTGGTGCTGTTTGGAGACCTGAGCCAACTCCTCCTAGGGTGAGTGTGCATGACTTGCCAGCTCCTCGCATCTGTTGTGCTAGGGGGAGTTGGCAGCCAGGAAAGAGGGTGTTGGCTCAGTGCTCCTGGTCTCCGGTGTGCCTCTTCGGGCCAGGATATCCTGCGCCGGCTCTGCGTGCGGTGTCTCCGGTTCGTGCCCACAGCCCGGTGCGCAACATTCCAGCTCCCCTCATCTGTGAGGCTAGGGTGAGTGTGCAGCCTGGTAGGATGGTGCCGGCTCTGCAATCCAGGTCTCCTGTGCATGTTGTGGGCCCAGCACGTACTGTCCCTGTTCCACACACCAGGATCCCTGTGCACGTCGTGGGTCCAGCACGTCCTGTCCCTGTTTCACGCTCCAGGATCCCTATGCGCATCGTGGGCCCAGCACGTCCTGTCCCTGTTCCACGCACCAGGATCCCTGTGCGCATCGTGAGTCCAGCACGGCCTGTTCCTGCTCCCCGCACCAGAATCCCAGTGCGCATCGTGTGCCCAGCACGGCCTGTTCCCGCTCCCCGCACCAGAGTCCCAGTGCGCATCGTGAGCCCAGCACGGCCTGTTCCCGCTCCCCGCACCAGAGTCCCAGTGCGCATCGTGAGCCCAGCATGGCCTGTTCCAGCTCCCCGCACCAGACTCCCAGTGCGCATCGTGAGCCCAGCACGGCCTGTTCCCGCTCCCCGCACCAGACTCCCAGTGCGCATCGTGAGTCCAGCACGGCCCGTTCCTGCTCCCCGCACCAGAGTCCCAGTGCGCTTCATGAGTCCAGCACGGCCCGTTCCTGCTCCCCGCACCAGAGTCCCAGTGCGCATCGTGAGTCCAGCACAGCTTGTCCCTGCTTCACGCATCAGGTCCCCTGTGAGCATCGAGAGCTTGGTACAAACTGTTTCGGCTTCTAGCCCCGGCCCTCCGGTGCGTGATCTCGGACCAGCACGGCCGGCACCGGATCCGCCACCTAGGACAAAGAGACCCACCCGAGGACCCCCCCCCCCCATGGACTTTTTGGCGCGGTCGGAGTCCGCGCCTTTGGGGGGGGTAATGTCACGTCCAGGCCTGGGTTAACAGGCTGGTGTTTAGTTTGTCTTTTGTTTAGGAGGGTTTTGTGTTCTAGGTTTTGTATTTCTATGTTGGGGAAATGGTTCCCAATTAGAGGCAGCTGATTTTTGTTACCTCTAATTGGGAACCATATATACGTTTGTGGTTTTCAATGGGGTTTTGTGGGTCATTGTTTGTAATAGTATGTTTAGTGGTGTGTGCACTTTTAGCCACACCGGTGTTACGATCTTCGTTTGTTTATTGTTTTGCCAGTTACGTTACGCGATAATAAAAGTATGTATACTGGATACCTCGCTGCATCTTGGTCCGTCACTCAAGAAGATCGTGACAATACCAAAGATGTCTCAAGTTTAGAGGGAGCGTGCTATTGTCATGCTGACTGCAAGAATGTTCACTAGAGCTGTTGCCAGAGAATTTAATATTAATTTCTCTACCATAAGCCGCCTCCAACGTCAGCTGCAGCTGTACATAGCCCATCTGTAAATAGCCCATCCAATCTACCTACCTCATCCCCATATTGTTTTTATTTACTTTTCTGCTTTTTTGCACACCAGTATTTCTACTTGCACATCTATCACTCCAGTGTTAATTTGCTAAATTGTAATTACTTCGCTACTATGGCCTATTTATTGCCTTGCCTCCTCACGCCATTTGCACACACTGTATATAGACTTTATTTTTTCTATTGTGTTATTGACTGTAGGCTTGTTTATTCCATGTGTACCTCTGTGTTGTTGTTTGTGTCGCACTGCTTTGCTTTATCTTGGCCAGGAGAATTTGACAGTACGTCCAAACGGCCTCACAACCGCAGACCACGGGTAACCATGCAAGCCCAGGACCTCCACATCCAGCTTCTTCACCTGCGGGATCATCTGAGACCAGCCACCAAAGAATTTCTAAAAAAAATGTGATAAACCGTCTCAGGGAAGCTCATCTGCGTGCTCGCCGTCCTCACCAGAGTCTTGACCTGACTGCAGTTCGGCGTCGTAACCGACTTCTGAGGACAATTGCTCACCTTCGATGGCCACTGGCACACTGGAGAAGTGTGCTCTTCACGGATGAATCCCAGTTTCAACTGTACCGAGCAGATGGCAGACGTTGTGAAAGACATTGTGTGGGCGAGCCGTTTTCTGATGTCAACGTTGTGAACAGAGTGCCCCATGGTGGTGGTGGGGTTATGGTAGGGGCAGGCATAAGCTACGGATAACGAACACAATTGCGCTTCTTCATTGGCAATTTGAAAGCACAGAGATACCGTGACGAAATCCTGAGGCCCATTGTCATGCCATTCATCTGCCACCATCACCTCATGTTTCAGCAATGTTATGCATGGCCCCATGTTGCAAGGATCTGTTAACAGTTCCTGGAAACTAAAAATGTCCCAGTTCTTCCATGGCCTGCATGCTTACCAGACATGTCACCCATTGAGCCTGTTTGGGATGCTCTGGATTGATGTGTATGACAGCGTGTTCCAGTTCCCACCAATATCCAGCAACTTCACACAGCCATTCAGGAAGAGTGGGACAACATTCCACAGGCCACAATCAACAGCCTGATCAACTCTATGCGAAGGAGATGTGTCACGCTGATACCTTTTTTGTAAGGTATCTGTGACCAACAGATGTGTATCTATATTCCCAGTCATGTGATATCCATAGATTAGGGCCTAATGAATTTATTTCAATTGACTGAATTCCTTACATTAACTGTAACTCAGTAAAATCTTAGAAATTGTTGCATGTTGCGTTTATATTTTTGTTCAGTGCTTTGAGAACTTACTGTAGGTGGAATGGCGCTATACAAATGCAGTCATTGCAATCACTTTCCAGTGAGGAAAGACACAGAAGTCACAGAGAGGAAATTCACAGAAAATAAAATACAGTTTCTGTGACTTCATGAATGATCATTTTTTATAGGAATATAAAGTACAGTGGAATTATAAAAATAATAGTCAAGCAGTGCATTAAAATATTATTACAATCATTGTCATTACTGATGGATGGATGTTGAAGCCTATTTGAAGCCTATAAGATAGGGATACAGAGGATTCACAGACTTCAAGCATCCAGTCATTTTCAGTACACATGTAATGTTGATGTTGGATCAAGTCTGTAGTTAGATTTGCCATCTTTCTGTCCCCTTCCATCAAGGTTTGGCTAAAACATCTGGTTCTGTAAATATTGTTCTGTTCTTTGGCCCAGTGGCTTCACAGCACTAGCCTGGGATCCAAACTGATTGACTGGTGACTGGTGAAACAGAGCATATCAGCATTGGTTCCTGGCTAACACGGCACTGCCCAGAGACGGCACTGAGGTGATTCATTGCTCTGTTCAAATGTTTGACATCAGGGCTTATAACTCTGTTTTCAACATGTTTATATTATCTCACTGCCTCCCTAAATCTAGCGAAGTTCTAACTGTTGGTGGAAACCATTGGAGGTATTACACGTCCATGACGACCTGACAAAGAAGTTGAAGATAAGATAAGTTCCTGATTGTGTCAAACTTCTCACTATAACTACAATAGCGAGGTTGTAACATTAAAATAGATTGAATTGTGTTCCTATCCCGGAACATAACATTTCTATATCTAGGACAGAGATATAAAACTGTTGAAAGTTTTGTTACTGTGAACTATATCATTGAGCATGTGAATATAGAATATTGTGAAACGGTAATCTACTGAAATACAGATGTGTCTTTAGCTGGTTGTTTCTTGGTTTTAACTGTGTTTTAAAACTTTGAATAACATTAAAACACAGAGTCAATTCCAGGAACACATCCTTTCCCTTACAGTTTGGTGACCATGAGTTGATTTGTTAAATCAATCAATCAGAATTAATTAATTGCTTTTGATAGTCCATGTCCACAGCATGGGTGACATTTATATATAATTGCATTGCGGGAAAGGTTTTACTATATATATTTTTTGTGCGTAATTACATTTAGAGAATACAGACAGACATAGACATTGTGACCATGCAGTCCGGAAAACAAAGCCAGTTTCAGAAGGTGGTTCCTCTCAACGGCCTGTCCTGTGTCTCAGTACAGGCCTCTCCTTCTATGACGAGGATCTGTAAGGCTGAACAATGCACAGATAAAAAAGTAAACGTAAGGCAGTAAAGGATCATTCAGTCAGAAACATATACCGTCGTGTACTCCACACCTTCTCTAGCTCATTCACAAATGTGCAGTTGTCTCTCACCACACTGACAGGAACAGGGTCGGACATTACAGCCTAGTATCCAGGGCGAGGGTGTCTTTTACCTATGTCCTTGGTTCTCTTCTGCCGTTTAGTCCTGGAACACTGAGGTGAATGGAGATAGAAAACGAGCATAGGGATTCCTATCAAATAAGTGTAACTGATCACAAAGTCAGGGCTTCTTTGAGCTGTATATAAAATGCAATTTATTGAAAGTAATTAATTTAACGGTATACTTCTTCACTTACAGCTGGGGTTTTCTTGCCATCCAATGCAATCTGTGAGGACTTAAAGGAAAGAAGGTCGACATTTCACCACCAGTAAAAGCTTACAAATCGCTAATTACAATAGAGCTCTGTCACAGGCAACATATAGATCTTATACCAGCATTCATGAGGCAAAGTATGTTTGGATCTACTAGAGCATACATTTATTGCGGAGAAGGCTCCAATCTTGGATGGTTTCGACATTGTCCTGAATGAATCACAATCAACTCATGAACACAAACACAGCACATTCTTGAAACACAACCTCAAGGGAACATTTATCATTTCAGATCATTGAAAAGTATTGGTGAATGTGTAAGAGATTTGATATGAACCTTGCAGTATGATAGTACAATAGCATTGTTATGACATGGGCTGTGAACTCTGTCAGCCAGGTATAATTTGTATATATTTGAGTTACTTAACCTCTTAAGGGAGGCGGAGTACTTTACATATAATCAGCTCTCTCTCTCTGTTTCTCTCTCCCTCTCGCACTCCCTCTGTTTCTCTCTCTCGCTCTCCCCCTCTCCCCCTCACTCTCTCAACTCGGGTTGCGGTGGAGGTGTAATATCATCCGTCAGAAGTGACATCAAACAACAACTCCCTGGACTCCGGCCACCACTTCCCTTTAGGCTGTATCCGTCAGGGACACTCCCCTGTCTCTTTACTCAGAGCTGCACAACCAGTCGCTTCATGTCCACCTGATGTCCAAGTGATACCAGTAGAATCTATCAGGTCTCAAAGCCATCTCTGCTACACTACCTACTGTGTGTTTATTGATGTGGAAATAGTGTAATGTGGTAATATTTTTCTGACATGAGGTGGAGGTCCGGGGGAGGAATGTAGATGAGACTCCCTGTTGAGTGAGAGTGGTTCAGATTAAACGTGATAGTACCGGAGTGATTTCTATACCAATGTGCCCACTCTCACTCAATGATGTGTTGTGTAACTTCATTTTAACCCAGGTTGAAGCCCAAAACTGATTCTCAGCTGTGGTTCTCCAGAGCGTACCATATATTAATATAGGGAATAGTAGAATCTAGAGGAAAGTCATAGCATGGCTTGGTTGGTTTGCAAGGCTGCCAACGACATACACACACAATCTATATGTGATCAATAGGGAGGAGGGATGGACTGTATTATGGAAACAGGATTTAGGAGGACCCCATGTTACATTAAACTCTTAGTAATATACTTGCTTATTGTAAAAGCTTGTCAGACAAGAGGGAGTTGATCTTGGCTTCCCGGGCTGTTGGTTTGGTCTATGTCAGTGTGTGATATACAGATCCTACCATGACTACTACTAATGATAATAGTAAGACCGTAATAACAAAAACCCTTTTTCTTTGGAAATAACTTTTACACTGCTTTGAAGTCTAAATGCAGACAGAGAAATAATATGCCAACATAGTTATTATAATAATGATAAGCCAGCAGAAAGGGATGAGTACGTGATTGTCTTCAGGAGCTACTGGCCGCCAAGTTGGAGTCGTGGCTCCAAAACGTACCATTTTGAAGCATATTCTTGCATTTGTTATTGGCTTTCTTCTGCCTCTGCTGCATCTCCTGCCTCTTCTGCCTCTCCTGCCTCGCCTGCCTCTCCTGTCTCTTCTGCCTCTGCTGCCTCTCCTGCCTCTTCTGCCTCGGCTGCCTCTTCTGCCTCTGCTGCCTCTCCTGCCTCTGCTGCCTCTGCTGCCTCTCCTGCCTCGTCTGCCTCTGCTGCCTCTCCTGCCTCTGCTGCCTCTTAGTCCTGGAGAAGAGAACGATCAGAAACGGAAACAAGCTTAGTGGTTCTTATTAAAAAAATTTAGGTCTAGGAGGTAATGGTGGTGAACCTCTCTGTTGAGAGTGATTGTATGTTGTCAAACCGTAGAGGAAAACAAAACAGAATGTCCATTTGTCATTTGAATCTGTCAGGTGACCAAGCCATCTCCCAAATCACTTTTCTCAGCCTCTGCTCACTAACAAACTTGTTGATTTTTCATTTTTGTGTTTGGTGGTCTCTTACCCGACGGAGTGGTCCACGCATGGACAATAGACTCAAGCTTCCTGGATTGGAGTGATGCATTTGTGGCATTTTCGTTGCAATGTTTAGCTTGGCTTTCACCTGCTTCTCAGTTCTTAAACTCTGAGGTCAGAGGAGAGAAGGGTTAGAGGTGGAAACAAGAACACTGGTTCTTTTTAAATGTGTTATTTTCTTTGTTTCTCTCCTGAAATGGAGGAGGAGGATAAGGTCTAGGAGGTTGGAATGGTGGTGTGTCCCTGTTGAGAGTGATTACATATTGTTATTCCACAAGAGGAGACTAGACTCATGGCTCCTGTACTGGAGCGACACATTTCCAGATTTTTCTGAGGCTAGAGGAGAGAAGGATCAGAGAATGGAAATAATTTTGCTAACGAACACAAAAGACAGGACCTCTTTGAGTGCAGCATATTTAATTTGACAAAATCGTTAATAGAAAGTGATTGGAAGTGTTTTATATAGGCATACATGTATATTATATTGGGTCGTAGACTAGAGGGAAGCAGGGGTTTGTGATTGCATGTTGTTATACTATATGAGGAGAACAGAATGTCCATTTAATGTCATTTAAATCTATCAGGTCACCAAGCCATTTCTCAGCCTTTGTTTACTAAGGACCTCTTTGGTTCTTCATGTTTGTGTTTGGCCATTTCTTACCTTATTGGGCCACGGAGGACCCCTCATTCCCATGACTGCCGGGGCTCCAATACGAGAGCGACACATTTGTTTGTTTTTCTTGCATTCACTCCTTTTTTTCTCCTGTCTTTTAGCCTGTGATTTCTGAGGCCAGAGGACAGAGGGATCAGACAGTGAAAACAAGATCAGTGGTTCATGACTACTCAGACGCTTTGATTCTTACCCAACCGGGAGGAGGTCCAGGCATCCCGGAGAGTCCACTCATGGCTCCTATGTGAGAGTGACAACCGTTCTTGCATTTGCCCTTGGCTTCAGTCTTCCTCTTAGTCCTTGAACGCTGAGGCCAGAGAAGAGAATGATCAGAGAGTAGAAACAAGAACAGTGGTTCTTATCAAATGGGTTTTCTGAACACAAAGTTGTGGGTTAATTGTTTCTCACCTGCGGTGGTGGTCCTGGTATGACTGGAGAGGATCCTTCCTGTTGAGAGTGATTACATAGTGTCGTACTTAGCTAGAGTAGTCTTAGATAGCTCTCGTGCTGATGAATAATGCACATTGGTTTTGGTAGGGGGAGGACAGCACCATGTTCCCATGGCAATTGCTTCGACAACACCATGATGCAATGTAACTTCTCTAGCACCGGAACTGTTACCTCAGATAAGATAAGGAGTTGGTATTATCTTTAACACACACAACTATATCAGTATGATATTACACAGTACAACAATTGCATCCTCATTGATAACAGGAAACAGTTATAGAGAAAGGAACTTCTGAAGTTAAAAAGAACTCTGAACATAACCCTGGTAGAAATATGAATATGATAGCAATTGATCTATCCATACATTTTCATTCCTTATAACTATAACTAAGTGAAAGCATACACTGAATGTATAAAACACTAAGAACACCTTCCTAATATGGAATTGTACCCCCTTTTCCCCTCAGAACAGACTCAATTCGTCAGGACATGGACTCTACAAGGTGTTGAAAGTGTTCCACAGGGATGCTGACCCATGTCAACTCCAATGCTTCCCACAGTTGTGTCAAGTTGGCTGGATGTCCTTTAGGTGGTGGACCATTCTTGATACACACAGGAAACTGTTGAGCGTAAAAAGTACAGCAGCGTTGCAGTTTTTTCCACAGACCGGTGCGCCTGGCACCTACTACCATACCTTGTTCAAAGGAACTTAAATATTTTGTAGTTTCATGTCTTAATTGTCTCAAGTCTTAAAAATCCTTCTTTATCCCATCTCCTCCTCTTCATCTACACTGATTGAAGTGCATTTAACAAGGGATCATAGCTTTCACCTGGATTCACCTGATCAGTCTATGTCATGGAATGAGCAGGTGTTCATAATGTTTCGTATACTCAGTGTGGATGCCACACGAAGTTGAAGCCTGAACATACACACATTTATATATTTTTGTTCGCTGTAATATCACAAACATACTGTAGAACATGTATTGATTGCTTTACGTGTGACCTCAGTGGACAAACCCACAATGACCCATAATGCTCCCCGACCCCAAAGGTTGGTAGAACCATATACTGTAGACAGGCCTACAATAAGTATTAGTGTTCTATTTAGTTCAGTATGTAGAACACAGTAAAGAACAGAGGATTGGAATGTCTTACCATGGCTTGGTTGGTTTGCAAGGTTGCTGTCCGTCTGTCTGGTCCAGGGAGGCCCGTTGCAAGGTTGCTGTCCGTCTGTCTGGTCCAGGGAGGCCCGTCTGGTCCAGGGAGGCCCGCAGACAGACCTGCAGACACAGGAGACCCAGCAGCCACGCAGCCTGCTCCATGCTGATGCACTGGAACCTGGCTACACTCTCAACCCTCTTTATACTTTTATCACACGTGTACATGCATTTACACAACGCACAAACATATTTAGTACACTCATGCATGTATGCAACACACCTACTTCCCATTTTGCTCTTTCTCCCCCTCTCTCTCTCTCTCTCTCTTAAATTCAATTCCATGTTATATTTAAAATGTATTTAAGTGTCACTCCACAATAATCAATGATATTTAAACACATTGAGGACCACTCAAATGGAGTTGTTTTGAAACACTAAAAACAATCCTAGTCAAACATGGTACAGGCGCCATCTAGAATGCATTACATCATCTATACACATGTATACACAGTCGATAAAAGGACAATTAGGCAGTTATAACGAAACGTCTCCATTAAAGGATAAGATGGCAGGCTTTGGTGCAGGAATTTACATGATTGTTACCTGATAAAATGTCACATAATTTATTATTTTCATCAATACCGTTAACATTTTTATTTTGGCTGGAGAGCTGACAAAATAGATCCTCCCTAATTTAGTTTTATAGCCCACAGTAAAGCAAGGCATTTGACTGGGCTTGACGTGAAACAATCGTCCAGCAGCTTTATCCTCCAAACACTCACTTCACTGGCTCAGAAAGCCTGGTCCCAAATCTGTTTCACTCTAATGAGTTGGCAAGACAGCACAAACAAATCTGGGACCGGGCTACAAAAAGAAAGCCTCCTTCCCCCAGGAAATCTCACAGTGTGAATGTTCACTGTCCAGCAGGACCACACTGAGTGACTGACTGTTCACTGTTCCAGCAGGAGCTATGTGACTGTTCACTGTTCCAGCAGGAGCTATGTGACTGTTCACTGTTCCAGCAGGAGCTATGTGACTCTTCACTGTTCCAGCAGGAGCTATGTGACTCTTCACTGTTCCAGCAGGAGCTATGTGACTGTTCACTGTTCCAGCAGGAGCTATGTGACTGTTCACTGTTCCAGCAGGAGCTATGTGACTGTTCACTGTTCCAGCAGGAGCTATGTGACTGTTCACTGTTCCAGCAGGAGCTATGTGACTGTTCACTGTTCCAGCAGGAGCTATGTGACTGTTCACTGTTCCAGCAGGAGCTATGTGACTGTTCACTGTTCCAGCAGGAGCTATGTGACTGTTCACTGTTCCAGCAGGAGCTATGTGACTGTTCACTGTTCCAGCAGGAGCTATGTGACTCTTCACTGTTCCAGCAGGAGCTATGTGACTGTTCACTGTTCCAGCAGTAGCTATGTGACTGTTCACTGTTCCAGCAGGAGCTATGTGACTCTTCACTGTTCCAGCAGGAGCTATGTGACTGTTCACTGTTCCAGCAGGAGCTATGTGACTGTTCATTGTTCCAGCAGGAGCTATGTGACTCTTCGCTGTTCCAGCAGGAGCTATGTGACTGTTCCAGCAGGAGCTATGTGACTCTTCGCTGTTCCAGCAGGAGCTATGTGACTCTTCACTGTTCCAGCAGGAGCTATGTGACTCTTCACTGTTCCAGCAGAAGCATGCTTTTCTTTTCAGACTGTGAAGTTTCCTGGTTATGAGTTGTATTTTATTTCACTATCTCTTGCTTTTGAGCACTTGTTTTCTGCCTCTTTTTTCATGTTGTGCTGAAGAGTGTATAGAATTTATTGTTTTCTTGTTGGGTTCAGTAGCCTAAAGCTATGAGGAGCAAAGAGATCAGGCTTTGGGCTATCTGGATGGGAGAGGAGCACTGGCGGTTCTGGGGGCAGGGGGCCAGTGCCCTGTGACAACAATTTTGGACCCCCTTGTGGCCCCCCTAAATGTGGAGTATGAAATAATTTTTGCATAACTAATTTTTGCTATCCTTCTTTTTTTACATCTGTTATTAGACAGTGGCAAGGTGGAAAACTAATTAAACCCACACATTTACTAGAGGGACATGGTCTTTTGCCTACTAATGCCTGCAATGAAGTGAAGAAAACGATATGACAACAATAACGTCTAATGTAACTGGCCCCTCTAACAGTACAACTGGCCCCAGCTTGGCCCCCCCAGTTGAAAGGGTCTAGAACCTCCACTGGAGAGGAGTACCAGGAAGAAAACCTTGGTGAGCTTTGTGTTGATCATCATGACTTACAACAAATGTTATCAAATGTGCCCACACGGAACACATTTAAATGTACCAGTTCATTATTCAAGTCCAGTTGGCCAATATGTTTATGGAGTGTTAAACATTGTTGGATGAGAAGTTTTAACCCCAAAAATCTAGGATTAGTTGCTAGTTAGAAATGGATGAAGGAAACTTAGAACAAAATGTCTTTATTCACACTCAGTGGAATATGTGTTGCTTTATTATATTAACTTTTGTCAATCAATTAAACTAATATAGGCTTGTGTTTGTGATATTACTAGCGGGCTATAAAACAGAATTGACAGTTCAGTCTACTGTGTACCGCGTTCATTCCAAGCAGGAAACTAAAGGTTAATATCCAGTGATCTGATTCATAGACTCTTTAGCCAGCAGCGCACATCGCAGGTGTTTGCAACTTCGATTGCTCTTGTCAGTTTAGTTCAGATGCCGCCCTTTCCTTACTGTAGGCTGCAGAGAATGAAACTTTGGCTACTAGCTTTGGGCCTATGCATGAGTTGCCTAAGAAGACATTCTGAAGAGACTAACATGAAATGGACTTAACTTACACGGATATGATCATGTAGCCTACAGTGTTTCTGTTTTTTATAAATCGTGTCAATGCGCGCATGGCAGCTGACTTGCACAACATCGGGCCGGAGACCGGGGATTTGCTCACTGTAAGGGTGTGAACCTGAGAAGAAGTAACCTAGTACACGGATCCGATGAGTTACTTATTTATGTACATTTCATGTTTCGATATAAGATACATTTTTGGTGACGAATAGATTTTTTATTATTACACCCTGTCAAAGTTATGGTAAGTTTGGATATGACTGATGAGGAAGCAGAATAGCCTAACAGCCCATTCATCAATATCCATTTAATGTAACGGTTCATCATTACTATCATCACAAGGTAATACTGGTATAGCCTAATAACGAATTATTCACTAATGTACATTCCAACCTCTCTCTCTCTCTCTCTCTCCCCCCCTCATAAGCAATGCTGTTTTATAGTGTTGTCACTGTACTGTACTGTTTAGACAATTTAAAATATTTTAGCTGTGCTTGATTGACCTTACCTGGCCAGCAATAGACATAATACACAAGACAGAATACAGACATGGAATTTGCACTACATACATTACTTAAAGGATAAGTACATTTACAGTGAGGATATGCCAATAACAGTGGGAATATATCTAGATATAGTGCATTCGGAAGTATTCAGACCCCTTAACTCTTTCCACATTTTGTTACGTTACAGCCTTATTCTAAAATTGATTAAATAAAAAAATCTCAGCAATCTACACACAATACCCGTTTAAATAAAGTGAAAACAGTTTATTTAAAAAAAAAGGTAAATGTATAAAAATTAAAAAACAGAAATATCTTATTTACATAAGTATTCAGACCTTTTGCTATGATACTCGAAATTGAGCTCAGGTGCATCCTGTTTCCATTGATCATCCTTGAAATATTTCTACAACTTGACTGGAGTCCACCTGTGGTAAATTTAATTGATTGGACATGATTTGGAAAGGCACACACATGTCTATATAAGGTCCCACAGTTGACAGTGCATGTCAGAGCAAAAACCAAGCCATGAGGTCAAAAGAATTGTCCGTACAGCCCAGAGACAGGATTGTGTCAAGGCACAGATCTGGGGAAGTGTACCAAAACATTTCTGCAGCTTTGAAGGTCCCCAAGAACACAGTGGCCTCTATCATTCTTAAATGGAAGAGGTTTGGAACCCCCAAAACTATTCCTAGAGCTGGCAACCCGGGCCAAACTGAGCAATCGGGGGAGGGAGGTGATCAAGGTCAGGGAAGTGACCAAGAACCCGGTGGTCACTCTGACAGAGCTCTAGAGTTCCTTTGTGGAGATGGGAGAACCTTCCAGAAGGACAACCATCTCTGCAGCACTCCACCAATCGGGGCTTTTTGGTAGAGTGGCAAAATGGAAGCCACTCCTCAGTAAAAGGCACATGACAGCCTGAATGCCAAGTGTCACGTCTGGAGGAAACCTGGCACCATCCCTACGGTGTAACATGGTGGTGGCAGCATCATGCTGTGGGGATGTTTTTCAGAGGTAGGGACTGGGAGACTAGTCAGGATCAAGGAAAAGATGAACGGAGCGAAGTACAGCGAGATCCCTGATGTAAACCTGCTCCAGAGCGCTCAGGACCTGACTAGGGCGAACCTTCACCTTCCAACAGGACAACGACCCTAAGCACACAGCCAAGACAACACAGGACTGGCTTCAGGACAAGTCTCTGAATGTCCTTGAGTGGCCCAGCCAGAGCCCGGACTTGAACCCGACCGAACATCTTTGAAGAGACCTGAAAATAGCTGTGCAGAGACGCTCCCCATTCAACCTGACAGAGCTTAAGAGGATCTGCAGAGAAGAATGGGAGAAACTCCGCAATTACAGGTGTGCCAAGCTTGTCGGCTGTAGTTGCTGCCAAAGGTGCTTCAACAAAGTACTGAGTAAAGGGTCTAAATACTTATATAAGTGTGATATTTCAGTTACTTTTAATTTTAGACATTTTTGCAAATTTATAATAACCTGTTTTTGCTTTGTCATTATGGGTTGTTGTGAGTAGATTAATTAGGGGGACATTTTTTGTCTTTAACGTAACAAAATGTGAAAAAAGTCAATGGGTCTGAAAACTTTCTGAATGCATTGTATGCAGAGGGTGGAGGTTAGAGGAGTGTAGCTCTCCAGGAACAGGGTTGGAGTGCCCTGGCATAGTGCAATGGCAGGTGCTTATATATTACCACAAAGCTTGTTTTAGCAAGGGCATTGCCACTGAAGGCTTTCACCATTAAAAGTAGTCAACTGACTTGCTATTGGTTAAGGAGGGATCACAGCTTCCATCCAGATCAATATGTCTCATGCTGTCACAGAAGTGATAATGGTAAAGATAGGGGGTGAGGCCCAGAATGATTTTTTTTTTGGCCGCCCAAGTTCTCTTATCAAAAAATATAAACATAAAAGACTGTAAAACACCCAGCAAATCAGCAATTGATTAACATTTTGGAAATCTCTTCCGAAGTATTCCTACGCATAATTGATTATATACAAATGTAAGCAAGGTCTGAAATTATGTTTTGTCTGTTTTAGTCAAATACAGTTGAAGTCGGAAGTTTACATACACTTAGACTGGAGTCATTAAAACTCGTTTTTCAACCACTCCACAAATATCTTGTTAACAAACTATAGTTTTGGCAAGTTGGTTAGGACATGCATGACACAAGTAATTTTTCCAATAATTGTTTACAGACAGTTTATTTCACTTATAATTAACTGTATCACAATTCCAGTGGGTCAGAAGTTTACATACACTAAGTTGACTGTGCCTTTAAACAGCTTGGAAAATTCCAGAAAATGATGTTGTGGCTTTAGAAGCAGCTGATAGGCTAATTGACATCATTTGAGTCAATTGGAGGTGTACCTGTGGATGTATTTCAAGGCCTACCTTCAAACTCAGTGCCTCTTTGCTTGACATCATAGGAAAATCAAAAGAAATCAGCCAAGACCTCAGAAAAAATTGTAGATCTCCACAAGCCTGGTTCATCCTTGGAAGCAATTTCCAAATGCCTGAAGGTACCACGTTCATCTGTACAAACAATAGTACGCAAGTATAAACACCATGGGACCACGCAGCCATCATACCGCTCAGGAAGGAGACGTGTTCTGTCTCCTTGAGATTAAAAATACTTGTGTGAAAAGTGCAAATCAATCCCAGAACAACAGCAAAGGACCTTGCGAAGATGCTGGAGGAAACAGGTACAAAAGTATCTATATCCACAGTAAAACAAGTCCTATATCGACAAACCTGAAAGGCCGCTCAGCAAGGAAGAAGCCACTGCTCCAAAACCGCCATAAAAAAAGCCAGACTACAGTTTGCATCTGCACATGGGGACAAAGATCTTACTTTTTGGAGAAATGTCCTCTGGTCTGATGAAACAAAAATAGAACTGTTTGGCCATAATGACCATCGTTATGTTTGGAGGAAAAGAGGGAGGCTTGCAAGCCGAAGAACACCATCCCAACCGTGAAGCACGGGGTGGCAGCATCATGTTGTGGGGGTGCTTTGCAGCAGGAGGGACTGGTGCACTTCACAAAATAGATGGCATCATGAGGAAGGAAAATTATGTGGATATATTGAAGCAACATCTCAAGACATGTCAGGAAGTTAAAGCTTGGTTGCAAATGGGTCTTCAAAATGGACAATGACCCCAAGCATACTTCCAAAGTTGTGGCAAAATGGCTTAAGGACAACAAAATCAAGGTATTGGAGTGGCCATCACAAAGCCCTGACTTCAATCCTATAGAACATTTGTGGGCAGAACTGAAAAGCGTGTGTGAGCAAGGAGGCCTACACACCTGACTCAGTTACACCAGCTCTGTCAGGAGGAATGTGCCAAAATTCACCCAACTTATTGTGGGAAGCTTGTGGAAGGCTACCCGAAACGTTAGACCCAAGTTAAACAATTTCAAGGCAATGCTACCAAATACTAATTGAGTGTATGTAAACTTCTGACCCACTGGGAATGTGATGAAAGAAATAAAGGCTGAAATAAATCTGTCACGATCTTCATAAGGGACAGACCAAGACGCAGCGATGCTTCCAGTATACATTTTAATAAACACGAACGTAACTGGGAAAAAACAACAGAACGTAACGAAGAACGTAACTGACCAGACAAACACAGCTATGAACTTACAATTACCCACAAACCCCAAGTGAAAACTACAAACATATATATGGTTCCCAATTAGAGACAACGACACTCAGCTGCCTCTAATTAGGAACCATTACTCCAACATAGAAATAGAACACCTAGAACATAAAAAACCTTACACCAAAAACAAAACAAAAAACACGCCAGCCTGTCATTTCAGGCCTGGACGTGACGAAATCATCAGGGAATTCAGGGAATTCTTACTAGGATTAAATGTCAGGAATTGTGAAAAACTGAGTTTAAATGTATTTGGCTAAAGGAATATGTAAACTTCCGACTTCAACTGTATTCCATCAGTTTGGCTTTTTGAGGTCCATCTCCAGTCTACAAATTATTTGTAATTATGACCTGACCATCCGCTCAAGAAAAAATTGTCCCGTGGCTGAATCTAGTTGTTGATCCCTGGTTTAGATGTTCCAGTACTGACCATCTAATGCACTGCCTGGTCAGTGATGGTCGATGGTTGTATGGTTTTTCTGACCTCATGATCTGACCAGGAAAAACTCTGGTTCCATAGTTTTAGCCTAGGTTTTCCTGGTCAGGTCTCAGAAAAAACATGTTATTAGAGGTTATACACATATCTACCTCTATCGATCCAGTATTTCTGCACATTGTAAATATGGTCCTGGAACTGACCCTGTATATAGTATGCTTACTTACTTTATTGTCATCTTCTTATTTCTTATTTTTTATATCTCTTGTGTTTTTGTTCTACCTTGTTATTTTTAGTTTTACATTGTTATTGATTACTGCATTGTTGGGGTTAGAGCTTGCAAGGAAGGCATTTCCCTGTACTTGTGCATGTGACATTAAAACTTGAAACGTAATACTGAGGAGAGGTGACTGCATGCACAGTGAATTTAGCCTTTAATTTCTCCCATTGACAGTAAAGAAGATAACTTTATCAACAGTATGTTGATTACCGTTGAGATACACAGTATTCTCATTCCATGCCTATGGTTTGTGTTTAGTTTCAGGCGATTCTTTCTGATACTTGCACCTGCTGTTTTCATGACAGACTGACCAGGAGAAACCAGGTGAAAGCTATGATCCCTTATTAAATCCACTTCAATCCGCGTAGATGAAGGGGAGGAGGCAGGTTGAGGAAGCATTTTTAAGTCTTGAGACATGGATTGTGTATGTGTGCCATTCAGAGGGTGAATGGGCAAGTCAAAAGATGTAAGTGCCTTTAAACGGGGTATGGTAGTAGGTGCCAGGTGCACCGGTTTGTGTCAAGAACTGAAACGCTGCTGGGTTTAACATGGTCCACCACCCAAAGGTCATCCAGCCAACTTGACACAACTGTGGGAAGCATTGGAGTCAACATGGGCCAGCATCCCGGTTGAATTAAAAAAAGAAATATGGGATCCTGATGTTTGGTACACTCAGTTGTGTTGAAGCTGTATTCCAGCCATTGTTGGAGTTCACAGGACATTTCCCATCCTGCCTTGGGCCCACTGTGTCTCTAAAACAAGAGAGAGGAAGATCCTTCCCTTTCCTGTTTGACTATGACTCACTTCCTGCCTAAATCACCATTGATACTTGTATACACCCTATCACAAACGGTCTAGGGACCTAGAGAGATCTGAGAGGATTGGAAAGGGGTAAGCAATATGGTAAAAAGTTGACCTATCAGAGGGCAAAGTAGAGTCATTACTGTACTTTACCATAGTGACCATCTTTCAGTCATGGTCGTCACTAGTTACTACAGCCACAAAGTCAGATTTCTACAATTTATCTTCTTAAACTGTGAATTTAAACCTAACCTTAACCCTAACCTTAACCACACTTGCTTACCTTATGCCTAACCCTAATCTTAAATTAAGACCAAAAAGCATTTTGTTTTTCATCAATATTTATGATTTAGAGAATTTATACTTTTCTAATGTGAATACGATTTGTTTTACGGTGAGACTATGTTGTTAAAAAGAAATGAGCTAACCATCCTTCTCAAGAAATGATTACCCAGACTATCTGCATTGACCCTTTTTGCACTCTGTTTTTAGTCATCACATACGCTGCTGCTACTGTTGATTATCTGTCACTTTATTCCTAGTTAAATGCACATATCTTACCTCAATTACCTCGTACCCATGCACATCAACTCGGTACTGGTACCCTGTGTGTATAGCCAAGCTATCGATACTCATCGTGTATTTATTATTACAATTATTATTACGTGTTATTACTTTTCTATTATTTCTCTATTTTCTTTCTCTCTGCATTGTTGGGAAGGGCCCACAAGCATTGATTTGAACCCTTTAACCTAGCTCCTAACCTTAACCCTAACTAATCTGTAAATAGCCCATCCAACTACCTACCTCATCCCCATATTGTTTTTATTGACATATTTTTCTCTTTTGCACACCAGTATTTCTACTTGCACATCATCATCTGCACATCTATCACTCCAGTGTTAATTAGTTAAATTGTAATTACTTCGCTACTATGGCCTATTTATTGCCTTACCTGCTTACTCCATTTGCACACACTCAATATATATTTTTCTATTGTGTTATTGACTGTACGTTTGTTTATCCCATGTGTAACTCTGTGTTGTTGTTTTTTGCCGCACTGCTTTGCTTTATCTTGGCCAGGTCGCAGTTGTAAATAAGAACTTGTTCTCAACAGGCCTTTCCTGGTTAAATAAAGGTCAAAAAGAAAAAACTTAATCCCTAACTCCTAAACCTTAGAGCTAATGTTAGCCACCTAGCTAACGTTAGCTACAACAAATTAGAATTCGTAACATATCATACATATTGCAAATTCGTAACATTTTGTACGAATTGCAATTCATAACATATCATACGATGATGATGGACATCCACAAATTAATACATACTATATGAAATGTAACATATCGTACTAATTGGAGTGCCCAGGATGTACATTTACTATGTTACTGAGTCTGAGTCCAGGTTGCTTTAAATCCATTCATGGTCTGAGTTCTGTGTGGTAAGGCAGTGAGCAGGGAGAAGTCTACATTCCCACCTCTCCAAGAACATAATAGTAGGAAACCATTAGACCTGCTAAGTGAGCCTTCAGAGGGTAAAAATGGCATCACTTCATCGCTCTCTCTCTCTCTCTCTCTCTCTCTCTCTCTCTCTCTCTCTCTCTCTCTCTCTCTCTCTCTCGTGTTGAAAACCAATTCTGAAAACCTCTGTGTCTGTCAGTACTCCTAATGGACCTCATGAACCAGCCTGATAGCTACATTCACCATCTCTGTCAGTGGCAACAGAATGGTGAGCTATCACCTAATCAGGCTGGTTCATGAGGCTAGTGTTCATTCACAAAGTTAGTTGAAATATGGGGATTTGACCCAGGTTATCAGACTGTTTTGGACTGATCCATGTCTTGGCCTGAGCATTTGGTGTCTGGCCAGCATTCAGTTGAGATCTATGGCAACACTCAGTGGAATTTGGCCATTGTATTAATTGATTGACAGTAGTAAAGCTATGCTGGCGCTACAACCTAGAGTTTATTACCTGCATATGGACTGTGTGTTCAGTCGCCGGAGACTCTAACCAAGCTTAACTTAAACTGGCAATCAGCAGTTGAAACAATAACAAAGTGTTTTCCCCGCCTCTGTTTCGGTGAAAGCTGAGGGATGGGTTTGGAGAAATATAACCACTCTCAAATTCATAAATAGAGCTATGGATGCAAGGACTGACCATCCATGGTTATCACAATTATAGTTTTAACCATCTTTTGAGGCTATACAGTGTTTGTTTACATTTATTTTGTTTACAAACATTGGAGAAAAACACGCTCATATTTTGGGTTGTGATGGGGTACGACAGTTGAACTAAGCTCATGAGGCATTTATAAGTTATATACTTCAAGAATCAATGTGTACATATCATTAATTTATAAGTCCACAAATGTATGTAGCGACTGCTGATTGCCCCTTTAAGTTTCCACCCTGAACCTTTTTTCTGTCCTCCTTGATTGATCTCAAGATTGTGGAAACTGGCAAGAGGATGACCAGCAAGGCTGGGGAGAGAACGGGAAGCTTGATGGTGCATTTTAATACAGTGTCCAGCAGTGCTAGTTTCCTGAAGTGTGGTTTGATAGAATTTCAGCATCAGTCATCATGATACTGATTAGCGTCAGATCCTGTGATTTAATTAAACCTGATGGAGTCAAAATCCGTTGTTATAGTTATTGTCTATTAATGACACAATGGCTTAATGCAGCGTTTCACAAACTCGGTCCTCGGGACCCCAAGGGGTGCACGTTTTGGTTTTTGCCCTAACACCACACAGCTGATTCAAATGATCAATGATTAGTTGATTATTTGAATAAGCTGTGTAGTGCTAGGGCAAAAACCAAAACATGCACCACTTGATGTCCCAAGGACCGAGTTTGGGAAATGCTGGCTTAATGAATGTACTGTGACGGAAATGTCTATGTATCAAATCATTGCTGCAAAATATCGAATCAATGCTACTTTCTAATAACTAATTAGAAAGGTTCGTTCAGGTGACTGACTGATCGTGTATGGAGGAATCCTTACCATCACTGTTCCTCAACTTGGCAGTACTCCCAGAATATTGCTACGGGAACAACCAAGGTCTCTCAGTTTCAAGGTCTCAATTTGGAGAGAGAGAGAGCCTCGTGAGGTATTGGTCAGGCACATGTGCAAGCCACCAGTCACATGTGTGAACCACCGGTAGTGATGAATTAATTATGCTAAATCATGCAAATATAACTTTTCTGTGTATAGCCGTATATAAGACACCTGCTGGGACCGCCCCAAGGGAGCTTCTGATAGACCTGTACAGTGTGCAGAGTTTGTTGTAACCTCTCCAGCTTGCTGATAATAAAGATGTATTTTAAGATTGGCTTCAGGTATCCCTGGTGTTGAATTTCCACCACAATCTGGCATCATTCCACCTGTGGAGCATCCCAGTGAAGGTCTGCGAGGGAGACACCGGTGCCACAGTCCCTAGTGGGAAAGCGTAAGGGAAATTCTCGTCTGACCAAAAATGCCGTGGACCCGCCCAGACCAGACTTTTCCTGAGAGCTGCCTGGGAGAAGATACCTGATCCACAAACCTCTGAGGGACACGTCTACTGAATTTCAGTAGGTCAATTTAAATGAATCAGTATACAAATTTAAGGAGAGGCCCCACTGACAATTCTATATGCATGGGAAGCGGCAAGACTATAGAATCTATAGAGACCATAGCTTTTATGACTATATAAACTATTGATATTATGATGCTGAGGGACTATAGATGCTGAGGGACTATAGATGATGTAGAGACCATAGAAGCTATACCTATAGGGACTATGGATGCTATTGGGACTATAGATGCTCAGGGACTATTGGTGCTCAGGGACCACCGATACTGTAGAGACTATGGTAACTATGGAGACTATAGAGGAACTGCAGAAGATACATATGTATGCATAGGAAGTAATGACAGGTGATACGTGAAATTACTGAGTGTGTGAATGTGGATGAGAGTATTGTGTGCTTGACTAATTAACTGAACAGAGGTTTAGTCCCAGTGTGAGAGTTGTGTGAGTGTGGGATGATGTGTTAAGCTGGAACTAAAGAGTTCAACAAAGGGTTTGAGTATGGGAAAGGGGAATAGTAAGAGTAGGATGGAGGATCTGTGCTGGGAACCAAAATGGCCGTGTGGTGTAATGGCAAAAAAATGGCCTTTCCCTGTTGATGGGACATTGGGCACATAGAGACTGGAGTCTGTGAGAGGCCAACTTGGAAGAAAATACAGGAAGGTTAAAGTGAAGAAAGATGATTTCAGAAAGTGGGAGAGAGAAGCAGAAAATGCAAAGGATAAAGCTGTAAGACTGATGGTAAGCAAGTGGAACCGGAGAAGAAAGATGAAAAAAAAGAAAAAGCCTGGCTGGCCATTCTCTGAGGGAAACCCTTGCATTGGGCCCCCCTTGTATCCACCACTGCCAAATCCTCCACCAGCACACAGAGATGGTGGCCTCCCATCCCCTCCTAACCCAGTTGGGGTTGGGCATGTGCCAGGTGGAGGAGCCATGGGATTAGGAGCTGTTGGAGGGGCTGCAGGTGCTGGAGCTGAAGACAGAAAGCTAACAGCAAAAACAAGGATCAAAGCGAACAAGCAGAGAGGAACAGAGGAGAGGGAGAGTGAAGAAGTGGAGCTAGAAGAGCTAAAGAAAGAACTAGAGAAACGTAAGAAAAAGTGGAAAGTAGAGAAACAAGAAGCAAATGAAGGAGTGCAAATAAATTGATTAAGAGATTTGATGTGTAAAATGAATTTATCTGTTGCCTGTTCTGAAGAAGGATTGTCATTGGGATAGAGAGAAAATGGAATCTTCCCATGCCTGATGAACTGTTACTATGCTTAGCACCTGAATGACCACCATGTTGAGGGGCAGCTGAGTGAGCAATCCCTCTCTTCTCCGTTGCATGGTAACTGGGAAGTGTCTAAATACCTACATTGTACTGCTCCTGTTCCCTCAAGCAAAGAGGACCCTAAATACCAACAGAGATGGTCAAAACAAATTGAGAAAGTTGAGATAACAATTAGTGGGATATACAGAGGAGAAGACTTCGTAGGAAACGGGAAACTATAAACAGGGCTGTAAGACATTTTAATCCCTAGACACATGAAAAGTGTGATGTATACGGAGGGTACGGGGCAACAGAAGACAAACAGCAGAGGGTCTAAGGAACTTGGAGATGAGGATGGTGCCGATTAAACGGGGGAGAGTTTGCAGGACTTAACTCAGAGGGGCAGATCCTGAGTGGACAACCATACCCTCTGCTTGTGACGATAACGGAGAGCCGGGTTCCGGTGGCGCTCCGCCTGTCGTCGATACCTGGAGATGGTCTTGAGAAGAGCCAACTGGGCTATCTTCCAGGTATGGTGACAGTGGAGGATGAACATCTGGGCCGAGGGTATGCTGACCTCTTCCTCTTGCTCTGGGAAGAGCGGTGGCTGATATCCCAGGGAGCACTCAAAAGGTGAGAGACAAGTGGGTGAGCAAGGGAGGGTGTTGTGGGTGTACTCTACCCACACGAGCTGCTGGCTACAGGTGGTGGGATTGGCGGGAACCAGGCAACAAAGAGTCGTCTCCAGGTCCTGATTGGCTCGCTCTGACTGGCCGTTAGACTGGGGCGAAAACTGAGGACCCCGGTCGGAGACCATGTCCACCGGAAGTCCATGGATCAGGAAGACGTGCTGAGCTATGAGCTGGGATGTCTCCTTGGCTGAGGGCAGCTTAGGGAGAGGGATGAAGTGGGCGCCTTTAGAAAACTGGTCCACCACGGTAAGGATAACCGTGTTGCCATCAGACGGGGGGAGACCAGTGACAAAGTCCAGGAATATATGTGACCAGGGACGGTGAGGGACGGGAAGTGGCTGAAGGAGGCCAGCCGGAGCTTGCCGAGGAGTCTTATTCTAGGCACACACGGTGCAGGCGGCGACGAACGTGGAGATGTCAGTGACCAAGGTGGGCCACCAAAAACGTTGTCGTACAAAGACCAGGGTCCAACGGGAGCCAGGTTGGCAGGCCAGTCGAGAGGAATGAGCCCATTCCAGAACAGAGTCTGGGACATACATCCGGTTATACGGGCCCCCCACCCGGGGTCTGGCTGGAAACGCTGTGCCTCACGGACCCGGTTCTCTATACCCCAGATGAGTGCAGCCGCGAGACAAGAGGTAGGGAGGATGGTCTCGGGGTCCTGTGGTGTAGCAGTAGGGCAATAGAGGCGTGACAGTGCATCCAGCTTCACATTCTTGGACCCCAGGCAGTAGGAGATGGTGAAGTTAAATTTGGGTGAATAGCAGGGCCAATCGAGCTTGCCTGGAGTTGAGGCGCTTGGCGGTTTTTGTGATCTGTCCATACTATGAATGGGTGTTCCGCCCCTTCTAACCAGTGCCTCTACTCCTCCAACACCATCTTCACCGCCAGAAATTTCTGGTTACCCATGTCGTAATTCCTTTCCGTGTGGTTGCGACGATGGGAGAGGAATGCGCAAGGACGCAGCTTTTGGTATTTGGCCGAATGCTGGGACAGGACAGCCCCCACTCTGACATCCGAGGCATCGAGCTCCACCACGAACTGCCGGGACGGATCTGGATGGATTAGGATGGGGGCGGTAACTGGCAATATCAAATGGTTTTGTGATGAATAAGCCAGACTTCTTAGCCACTCCTTTTGTCCCATCTCTTTCAACCATACAGTTTTTCAAATCCTCATCAACCCATGGAGCCTTAACAGTTCTAACAGTCAGTTTCTTAACAGGTGCATGTTTATCAATAATTGGAAGAAGCAATTTCATAAATTCATTAAGTGCTGCGTCTGGATGCTCCTCATTAATCACATCAGACCAACAAATATTTTTAACAACATCCACATAAGACTCACAGCAAAATCTTTTGTATGATCTCTTATACACTTTTTAGGCCAAGCTGTTGGAACTTTGGCTTTCCTGGATATAGCCACTATATTGTGATCACTGCATCCAATGGGTACGGATGCAGCTTTAGAACAAAGTTCTACAGTATTAGTAAAAATGTGATGGATACATGTGGATGATCTTGTTCCTGTAGTGATTGTAAACACCCTGGTAGGTTGATTAATAACCTGAACCAGATTACAGGCACTGGTTACAGTAAGAAGCTTCCTCTTGAGCGGACAGCTTGATGAAAACCAGTCAATATTCAGGTCCCCAAGAAAGTAGACCTCTCTGTTTACATCACATACACTATCAAGCATTTCACACATATTATTTAGATACTGACTGTTAGCACTTAGTGGCCTATAGCAACACACACAAAAAGGCTTTAGATGTGCCAAGTGAACCTGCAACCAAAACACTTCAAAAACACTTGACATAAGATATTCTCTAAGCATTACAGAGATATGGCTCTGAATATATACAGCAACACCTCCCCATACGCATTTCTGTCTCTTCTATAGATGTTATATCCTTGTATTGCTTCTACTGTATCATCAAATGAATTATCTAAGTGAGTCTCAGAAATGGCTAATATATTAATGTTATCTGATGTTAGCAAGTTATTGATTTCATTAACCTTATTTCTAAGGCTACATATATTAATATGGGCTATTTTCAGCCCTTTTCTGGGTAGCTTATCAGCCTGGGCCTATCACCTGGGCCGATGGTGGGTTTTCAAGTCCTGTGGGGGCGGTCCACCTCAATCTTCCTGTGGTCCATCTTCAATTTCTCAGAGATCCTTTCCCTCACTTTGTCCTCAGACTCCATCCAGGTCTAATGTGGAGATTCTGCAATTCCGTCCACAACCATGTTCTGCCTTGATTGTCCCTCGAGATAGTCAGACTTATCCATCATTGTTATCATGGATTCACACACAGAACCTGTCCTCTCTCTATGACTTACAGATTGCTGTCATCTTGCCGTTTTCCTGTTTCAATTCATCGAGCTGACCCTGGGAGAACTGCAAACTGTTCTTCAGGTCGTGGACAACTCTGGTCAGGTTGTCCATTCTTTTATTAGTAGAATCCACAAGTATTTGGACAAAACACTTGAAGCTATTTTCTTGTTGTAACAACTGCTTTGTAGGACTCTTTTCTTTTGTTTAAAAGATCCTTCACGTGTGATAGAGAGACATCACTGTCCTCAACGGTACTCAGGCCAGCTTTGTTCTTTGTTGTGGTAGCTAGCAACGTAGGTTATGCTGTTACACCTCGCAGTTCCAGACAGGGCAGGTCACAGGGAAGATTGAAAACAACAAACAGCAGGGATCTAGACAGCCACAAACCCGGGACAATCCGCGGTCCCATCCACAATGGCTAACCGCGTCATGGGCTGCGTTCAAGAAAACCCTGCTAGCTTGATATGCAGCTAGCTAGCAGCTACGCTAACTGCGACACCAAATAGCTACTCAGACCCGTCCTTGGTTGGCAGGATCACTGGACAGAGTCTAGCAGTCCCAGCAGCTAATGAAAACTGTGTTGCGGGATCCAAACTAAGAAGTTAGCTAGCTACTAAGAACTTTCCAATACACTTTCAGACAACAAACATTTCAAAACAACAAAACCGAGCTCTTCCTCGTTCCGCGTTCAACAAGAAGTGACGGGTGGTGTGGGTGACTCTGCCAATAGAGCGCCTATCCAACACTCTGACGTCCATGGGAATGGAGAGGGTTGTGTGGGGATTCCTAGCTCTGACACCAGGGAAGCATCCATAAAGCTCTTGTCGGCCCCAGAGACTATGAGCACCCCACAACAGGGTAGCATGGAGAGGGGTACGAACAATGGAAGATGGGAAACTCCCCATACGGCTCACCAGCGTACTTGTACTAGTACCTCCTTGATGAGCCTGGTTCTTTAATGGGCATGTAGATAAAACATGTCCTTAGCTCTACAATACAGACAGCTTTGGGTGTTAAGTCTGCGTAAACGCTCAGCATTAGACAATCTAGCCCTGCCCAGTTGCATGAGCTCCAGAGGACACAACTCGACAGCCCTCGTGACCTCTGAGAGACTTCAGCCGACATCAGATCGACTCAGAAATGTGGGCTTTGGGGATTTCCGGGAGTCCTCTGAGGCGAGGTGGAAATCGAGGACGAGCGTTGGCGACAGGGAACAGACTCCCTCTCCCTCCTACGTTCCCGTAGCCTCCCATCGATCAGGATGGTCAAGGCTATGAGGGAGTCGAGGTCCAGGGGCAGCTCCTAGGCTGCGAGCTCGTCTTTAATCACCTCCAACAACCTGTGAAGGAACGCGTCGAATAGGGCTTCCGGGTTCCTGGGACTCTCAGCCTCAAACGTGCAAAAATTCCTTGCGTAGTCTGCCACACTACGGGAATCCTGACGTAGTGGCGGGCTGCCTCACAGACAATACACAGAATTGCTCCAGCAATGTGTTGAAGGCACGGTCCTGGTGTTCCGCCAAGGTTTGGAATCCTTCCATAAGACCTTGAAGTAACTCCTTGTGTCTTCCAATGGTGGCTCCCTGGGAGGAGACGACGTTGCGGATATCACGACTCAGGATATGACCCAGATGCAGACACGGGAGGTGGATAGTACAGTTCTCCGATTATTCATTAGAAACACGGGGCATGGAAGGTGCAGGCAAAGGGCAAGGCAAGGGCAGGCAGAGGTTCGTGATCAGGTCAGAGTCAGGCAGGTATAGGACGGCAGGCAGGCTCGGGGTCAGGGCAGGCAGAGGTGTCACACCCGGATCTGTTCCACCTATCCTTGTGCTTGTATTCACCACCTCCAGGTGTCACCTATCTTCCCCATTATCCCCTATGTATTTATACCTGTGTTCTCTGTTTGTCTGTTGCCAGTTCGTTTTGTTTCGTCAAACTTACCAGCGTTGTTCCCTCGGCTCCCCTCTCTCTATTGTTCCTGTTTTCTAGTTTTCCCAGTTTTGACCTTTCTGCCTGCCCTGACCCTGAGCCTGCCTGACGTCCTGTACCTTTTCCCCATCTATCTGGATTACTGACCCATGCCTGCCCTTGACCTCTCTCTTGCCTGCCCCTGTTGGATTAATAAACTGTTGTTACTTCGACGTTGTCTGCATCTGGGTCTTGCCTGAAACGTGTTAAGAGGTTCGTGATCAGGGCAGAGTCAGGCAGGTACAGGACAGCAGGCAGGCTCGGGGTCAGGGCAGGCAGAATGGTCTGAACTGGGGAAATTAAGGAAACAGAACTAGAGCAACAGGAAGGCGGGAAGTAACGCTGGTAAGACCTGACAAGACGAACTCCAAATATAGATTAGAGGCAATTAAAGTGTTAACTAAACTTGTTACCAAGCAGAACCAAGCAGAACAGGTCTTCGTTGGGTTACTGTCGACCATGGTTGAAAGACTATGCAGAGATAGTTCAACCGCTGCAGGATTGTATTTATGGGAGAAAGATGGATGCGAGTGAAGTTGTGGTCTGGATGGATGAGATTGAGATGGCAATGGTAAAATTTAAGCAAACAATAATGTCTACCGTAATAAACCCTTCCATCTCTTTGTTTCGGAGACAAGTGGGTTTATGTCAGAAGTTTTGACACAGTATCATGGTGTGGGATATAGAACTGTTAGTTATTATTCTGTTTTGGCATGTTCTGATATTTTGGCTATGTCTCCCCCTAACCGTCCATGTGCCCCATGCTGTGCACGCAATTATTACACAGGAAAGAACGGCTCATTTGACACCTGCAAGACTGCTCATGTTACTCTGAAACTATGTACAATTCTTAACCCCTCAACTCTTCTCCCTACAGCAGATGCCGGTGAAGATCATGACTGTGACGTAGCTATTGAAATTGACTGTAGCCCTAGATTGGACTTGAGAGACACTCCATTAGACAATCCAGACTTTGAGTTTTTTTGTAGATGGATCTGCCCAGAGAAATTAAAAAGGGTATAAATTAGTTGGTTATGATGCTGTGACTGTGCTCGACTCACTTCACATTTATCATCCCAGGCAGCAGAACATTTTGGCCTGACTAGAGCTTGTGTTTTGGGAAAGGACAGCTCTGATAACATGATTTTGGAACACTGTGGAAGAACAGAGGGTTTTGACCTCATCTGGAAAACAGATTGCGCACAGTAACTATGTTTCGTCTCTCTTACAGGCTGTCCAGCTGCCCTCCTCTGTTTCTATAATCAATGGTCAAACACATTCTTCCTCTAACAACAACATTCCTCTTGTGAATGCTAAAGCTGACCGTGCAGCTAAATGAACTGCTTCCTCTTCTGTTTCCCCTCCTACAGATGGCAGCAGTTCCACCTCCACCAACCCTTTCTCTGTTGATAACATGGTTGCTTTCCAGGCAATGGCTGATGAGTCAGAGAGCCGCAAGTGGGCTGGGTGCTGTCGTAAAGACGCATCGGGTGTATGGCTGGATGAGAGGAGCAGACCAGCCATGCCCAGTTGTACTTTCAATTTCCTTGCCAAATTGGCACATGGTCAGGATCATGTGTCCAAGCAGGGATGGTGGATTTTGTAAATAAATATTGGTGGACAGTAGGTTTTACTGTGTTTGCAGAACATTTCTGCAAGAAATGTTTGATTTGCATGACTAATAATATTGGACGCGGCATTTCAGTATCCCCTGTGTCCCATCCAAGGCCTGAAGGACCTTTTGAGCTCTTAATGATGGGCTTCACTGAGTTGACCCCTTGTGAAGGGAACAAGTATTATTTGGTGATTGTTGACATGTTTTCTAAATGGATTGAAGCTTTCCCTTGCAGGAGAGCCACAGCGTTTGCTGTGGCGAAAGCACTCGTGAGAGAGATCATACCCAGGTGGGATCTGCCATCAAAAATCTCATTTGGACAATCTCTGAAAATTAAATTAGTTAAATTGATTGGTGAAATAAGCCTGACATGGGTGAAAGTGCTTCCATTGGCACTGATGAGTATGAGAGGCAGATCCCATACAGTCACTAGTCTCTCTCCACACGAGGTGCTGACTGGCCGTCCTATGCAAATGTCCAATGCACCTTTCGCCCAGAACAGGTTGTCCCTGCAAGGAATGGAGGAAGACATGGTTGAGTATTGTGTCACCCTTAACAGTGTTCTCAAGACTCTCTTTCCTCGAGTGAAGGTGCCTTTGCCGAACTTGGCAGGTGGAGCTGAGGACTGTTTGAGCCCAGGTGATTTCGTTGTGGTCAAAGACTTCAGGAGAAAGACTTGGAAGGACCCCCGTTGGAGAGGGCCGTACCAAGTTCTTCTGACCACCCCCATTGCGGTGAAGGTTGCTGAGAGAGATACCTGGATCCATGTGTCGCACTGCAGACGAGTTCCTGATCCAGGAGAAGATGGGGCTTTGCCAGTTCCGATGGTGCATTGCTCCCCTGCTCTGCATTAGTACAGGAGTGCTAATAAGAACAGTAGGTTGTCCTCTTGTTGGAAACCTGACAGAGGGTGAGATAAGTCCCAAAGGGGCCAACGCCGGTCTGGAGTGGTGGCCCAGAAGTAGATGATCATCGGAGGAGGAGAGCCATGCTGGACCCTCATAACCATGAGGAAAATCTATTCCTCTCTAGATCCGAAATGGTTGCTAATCTTACATCTGGACAAAAGTTAGGAGCAGGTTTACCACTTGTGGGAGTTCCCTTAGGAGTAAATCTGACTATACAAATGGACTTACCATTCCTGGAAGAGATGCCACGTGACCCTGAACCCATGACGTTTTCTGCATTATATAACCACATAGGCCCACCATCGTTTGCTAGGCCAGATAATACTTTACTCCTACCCATCTCAGTAGCAGGAGTGATGACAGCCCCTTGGTGTATTAGAGGAGAAGGAAGTAATAATTTGGGTGAACTACAATGTAATTGTACAATGTATTGCAACGGGCCCAATACCTGTAACTTAACTGTTAACAATGCGGACACTTGGAAACCTGGTAATGTTACTTATGGTATTTCAGTTTATAATGTTATTATCCCTTTGAGAGGAGCACCAAATGGCACCTATTGGTTGTGTGGAAAAAAGGTTTACTATAGCCTGCCCCTTATCTGGGGAGGCAATGATAAGAGTCTGAAGGATCTGTTTAGAGACTACAAACCTCCTGGAATGAGGAGACATCTCTGGCTGACATCACCCACACTCAGGCACCTGCCTCCAGGTTCTTTGGTGTGTTTTTTCCGGGGTATGGATTGCATGTGCCCTAGATCAAATTTGTGATATCTCTAAACACGTGGAGGAAATTGGCAATGTACTCGAAATGCCCTGGAACAATTGTGACGAACTGAAAGAATTTCATAAATTGGCTCTGCAAAACAGAGAGGCTCTTGACTATATTTTGGCAGGTCACTTACTTTAATATAAATATTTTGATAGAACCTCCTTTGATAGAAGCTATAATCTAATGCTTACATTAAAATGTAATGATAATTATCACAGAGTGATAAAAGGAGGGAATGTGAAGGAAATGTAATGTTTTTGCATCAAATCATTGCTACAAAGTATCGAATCAGTGCTACTATCTAATAACTAATTAGAAAGGTTTGTTCAGGTGACTGACTGATCGTGTATGGAGGAATCCTTACCATCACTGTTCCTCAACTTGGCAGTACTCCCAGAATATTGCTATGGGAACAACCGAGGTCTCTCAGTTTCAAGGTCTCAACTTGGTGAGAGAGAGAGCCTCATGAGGTATTGGTCAGTCACATGTGCAAGCCACCAGTCACATGTGCGAGCCACCAGTAGTGATGAATTAATTATGCTAAATCATGCAAATATAACTTTTCTGTGTATAGCCGTATATAAGACACCTGCTGGGACCGCCCCAAGGGAGCGTCTGATAGACCTGTACAGTGTGCAGAGTTTGTTGTAACCTCTTCAGCTTGCTGATAATAAAGAGTGATTGGCTTCACGTGTCCCTGGTGTTGAATTTCCACCACAGTACGCTCTCATTCAGCAAGATTCTGAGGAAAGTTACTCTGCACACACACACCCCTCTGTCCCTTAGTGATTGCTGTTGGCTCCATGCATCCTGCTTTTCAATTTCTCCTCTGACATCACAGAATCAAAGAATATCAAACAGGGATGAGTGAGAGACCAGAGGCTCTGGAAGACACATCACTGAGAATGTGGTCTCAGAGATCAGAGCTAGTAGGGAGAAAGTTATGTTATCACTGTGGTAATATCCAATACCACTGAGACCTTTGGCTGTGGCTCAGGGATGGTATAGTAACAAAAATACTAGGATATCCTAGGTGGAAAGAAAAATTAATACTTATTTATACCCTACTTGTATAAAGGGACGTCGCACAGTTCAAGTGATAACTGGATGTCTGTCATCAGTGACTGGAGTTTTCCTGACTATTTAATCTGACCTGGAAAAACTCCTGCTACCACACACACACACGCACACACACACACACACACACACACACACACATCTAAGAGGCCCTAGCACCCTCTCCAGCCTCCTCAGCTTAATTAAACAGTCAGATAAAAGCCTGGTGGGAGGACTCCTGTCCAATCAGATTAAAGCCTGGTGGGACGACTCCTGTCCAATCAGATTAAAGCCTGGTCGGAGGACTCCTGTCCAATCAGATTATTGCCTGGTGGGAGGACTCCTGTCCAGCTTTAACACTGTTCCATGTTTTAATCTTAATTTAGTCAGATTCGTTATTCAGCTGGCAAACATCTGTAATTACTTCAGTGTGTGATTGTCACCATGGCCATGCTATCTCCCCACTGATTGGTCAGCTGCAATTAGTTGTTTGTTTACGGAACTGGGGTGGTGGCAGGAATTCTCAGTTTGGGGTTGAGGCATGAGACATGGCTTAATTACTCATAATTAGAGCCAGGAGCTGGCCATGCGACCTGACTAGGAAAACGTTTGGGCCCTGGATAGTTTTTCCTGGCCAGGTCATGTGCTTGGAAAGAAACACTAGCCCTAAAACTAATTCAAGAGGTTATTGTTATTGTCAGTTATGTTTGTGTGGAATAATAATGCCCTTACCTGAGCAAGGCTGGCATGGCTGCCATTGGCTTCTCTACAGTGGCACCAGTGGACACATACTACTTGGCCCACAGCGCCTCTGGTTCATGCATTTGCGTGCAGTTTGTGTATTACACATAGGGGGGAAATCCGACCTGAGTTAAGTGTGTACAAATGGAACGTAATTCAATTTGTATGCACTTTTCTTTCTATGTGTATTCTGACCTTGAATTTAAGCATAAGAATAGCATGCTATTTACTTGCTATTAGTTCTGGGTGGAGATCTAAGAAATGAAGGTGTGGCAGAGGTGTGTCTACAGACACGCTGTACTCTGACCTTGACTTGATTCCCTAACAATTCCAATATCTTTACATGTGAAGAAACCTGCCGGTTCCAAGTGGGAAAAGCATGTGCTCTTTCTTTTTTCCGATAGAATCTCCGCACTGGACACAGACGTCAGCTCAACATCTAGTTTTGATTTACATTCGGTTGAGTTGGCAACTAACATGAATTCAATGTGAGATCAACTAACAATGTCACCATGTCATTGGATTTAGGTTAAAAGTTGGGTAAAAAAAAGATGAAATTCCTTTATATTTATGACTTTTTGTCAAATCAAATCAGTTTTCCACGTTGATTCAACATCATCACATTATTATTCTTTTTTGAATGACGTGGGAACAACATTGATTCAACCAATTTTTGCCCTGTGTGTCCATGCACTGTTATTTATAAATTGATATGAGGTAGGTAAATGAGTAATCCTTTTGAAGAAGGCGATTGTAAATACACATAGCAATTGTTTTAGATTATTTTTCCTTATGATCCGTGCAGACAAATGTGAAACCAGCTGTATGGAAGCAAACTGAAAGTCATATAAAAATAATAAAAAATTAACCAGGCAAGTCAGTTAAGGACAAATTATTATTTACAATGACAGCCTACAGGAGAACAGTGGGTTAACTGCCTTGTTCAGGGGCAGAACCACATATTTTCAGCTCTGGAATTCGATCCAGCAACTTTTTGGTTACTGGCCCAACGCTCTAACCACTAGGCTACCTGCCGCCCCAACATGACATGTATTGCGGCCCCCTTTTCCACAGTGAGGTAGGTTATAAATGTGCTGTTAGTCAGAGTTTTTATTGTATGACCTCATACATTGTAGGGATGAAATCAGTTTTATTTTACAATTTGTATCATGTTAAATCCTAGCCACTATTGGGAGCCACCGTCAGTAATACCCACATACATTTAGTCTGAATCAGGCCCATACTGAATACATAGAGCATCTAAGGACAAACCCATGAGCTTGGCAGGTCAGACAAGGAAACATTGTGTCTTCTGCATTTGGACAACTATGGGACACACAGACACAAACTACTGATTGGGAGTGTGTAAAAGTGAAGTTGTTTTCAGTAGACTGCCAGAGTTGTCTGAGGATTATTGTGTTTGACACAGCTCAGGTCAATAGGAGTCTTGTTCTCTGCCTTCAGCTAGAAAGTCCTCCTGCTGTGGAACTGCACTGCTGTCTTTGTGTGTACAGTATTTTAACTCCCTACATTACTACAGTAGCCTGAGAATCTACCATAAGAAACAGGACTTAATTTGACCTCAACGAAACTGCAGTGATCTCCACAAAAAAATATATTTACAATATTGCAGTGTGTGTGTGTAATTTTTACATTGGCCTCTGCTATAATGGGGTCAAACAGGCCGAGCGCTCTGGCAGGCCAGCGCATCCAAGGTGTAGAATTATATTACTTAATTACGTCATCTTTGTTTATGCATGTCTTTCATTTTTTTCTCTCTGACCTGTTCTGTTAAGATTATCCCCTGTGTCCTCTGCCCTCTCTCTCTCTCTCTCATCACATTCCCTGAGATACACAGGCAGCCGGTGGCACCTTAATTGGGGAGGCTGGTGAGGGGAGGACGGATTCCATTCCAGCCATTACTTTGAGCCCGTCCTCCCCTCACCAGCCTCCTGTGCTGAGATATAAAAGCTAACTGTCACTCACAGTGACAGACTAGTTTCTTGATCTATTGGCTAAGAAGTTGGCTTTGGGTGACTGCTGTTGTGCAGAAGGTTGTGAGTTCATGGCCGGCTTGAGGCAGAACAGAACGCACTCTGTTACATATACAAAAGCTCTACATACTCCTTCACTATATCTCCCTTATCCCCTTCCCTCTCTCCTGTCTGTTCAGTTATCCATTATAGTCATTCATTTCTTTTTTGGGGCTCCCGAGCGGCGCAGCGGTCTAAGGCACTGCATGTCAGTGCTTGAGGCATCACTACAGACACCCTGGTTCGGATCCATGCTGTATCATAACCGGACATCATTGAGAGTCCCATAGGGCGGCACACAATTGGCCCAGCGTCGTCTGGGTTTGGCCGTTGTAGGCCGTCATTGTAAATAAGAATTTGTTCTTAACTGACTTGCCTACTTAAATAAAGGTTAAAACAAATTACACTGAGTGTACAAAACATTAAGAACACCTTCTTAATGTTGCACTGCCCCTGCCCTCAGAACATGCTCAATTTGTCAGGGCATGGACTCTGCAAGGTGTCAAAAGCATTCCACAGTGATGCTGGCCCATGTTGACTCCAATGCTTCCCACAGTTGTGTTAAGTTGGCTGGATGTCCTTTGGGTGCTGGACCATTCTTGATACAACGGGAAACTGTTGAGCGTGAAAAACCAAGCAGCATTGACACAAACCGGTGCGCCTGGCACCTACTACCATACCTCGTTCAAAGGAACTTAACTATTTTGTCTTGCCCATTCACAGTCTGATTGGCACACACACAATCCATGTCTCAATTGTCTCAAGGCTTAAAAATCCTTCTTTAACCTTTCTCCTCCCTTTCATCTACACTGACTGAAGTGGATTTAACAAGTGACATCAATAAGGGATCATATCTTCCACCTGGATTTACCTGGTCAGTCTATGAAAGAGCAGGTGTTCATAATGTTTTGTACACTCAGTGTATATATGAAAGTTTGTCATTTTTTGGGAGAGAATACAAATCTTTGGAAAATATTCAGATGATGTCAAATGTGAATGGAACGTTTGGAATGAGTGAAACTACTCTTCGTCTTATTCTGTGATTGGCAGTGTTCTTATTTTCAACATTACTGTACATACCATGTGATTTGATCACAAGCATTTTCCTACTAAAACTGTTGTTCATGTATTGCATAGGTACATAAGTAGGTGTATTGTTAGTGAGATAAGCCAGATGGCAATGGTGTACTAGCAGGAGATCTCTCACCCATCCTCTCTCCCCCTCTCTTCCCCCTAACTCTCTCTTTACCCCTCATCTTCTCTTTCTTTCATCCTCTCTCTCCTCACTCTCTCATCTCATCCCGTCTCTCACCCTCCCCCACCTCTCTCCTTTCTCTCATCCTCCTCTCTCTCCTGCTCTCTCTCCCTCCCTCCCTCCCTCCCCCCACCTTCCCTCTCTCTCTCTCATCCTCTCTCAGTGACCTGAAGCAGGAGCTGGACAAGGAGGGCAGTCGCTGCTCCCTGCTCTCCCGGCAGCATCTCTTCAACGAGCGCTACTGCATCCGCTGCTGCTCTCCCTTCACCTTCCTGGTCAACTCCATGTGCCAGTGTCTGGACTGCCAGTATAACGTCTGCAAGACCTGCCACTCCTACAGCAAGAAAGACAAAGCCTGGGTCTGTTCAGCGTGCCAGAAGGGCAGGTCAGTGTGGAGGGGTGTGTTTCTGTCTGCAGGGGTGAGTGTGTTTCTGTGTGTGTGTGTGTGTGTGTGTGTGTGTGTGTGTGTGTGTGTGTGTGTGTGTGTGTGTGTGTGTGTGTGTGTGTGTGTGTGTGTGTGTGTGTGTGTGTGTGTGTGTGTGTGTGTGTGTGTGTGTGTGTGTGTGGGTGGGTGGGTGGGTGGGTTGGTGTGGACGTGTTTAACTATACTTGTGAGAACCAGAAGTCCCAACAAGAGTAGTAAACAAACAAAAATGTGGCCAATTGGGGACATTTTGTTAGTCCCCACAAGGTCAAATGCTATTTCTATGGGGTTTAGGTTTAAGGTTAGAATTAGAAAGATGACAGAGAAACATTACATATCAATTCAAATCACATTTGATTAGTCACATGTGCCGAATACACCAGGGAAATGCTTACTTACAAGCCCTAACCAACAATGCAATTAAACATTTATATTACATACAAAAAATAAATATGAATGACAAATAAAAGTAACAAATAATTAAAGAGCAGCAGTAAAATAACAATAGCGAGGCTATACACAGGGGTACTGGTACAGAGTCAATGTGCGGGGGCCCCGGTTAGTCGAGGTAATTGAGGTAATATGTACCTGTAGGTAGGGTTATTAAAGTGACTATGCATAGATAATAACAGAGAGTAGCAACAGTGTAAAAGGGGGGCAATGCAAATAGTCTGGGTAGCCATTTAATTAGGTGTTCAGGAGTCTTATGGCTTGGGGGTAGAAGCTGTTTAGAAGCCTCTTGGACCTAGACTTGGCGCTCCGGTACCGCTTGCCATGCGGTAGCAGAGAGAACAGTCTATGACTAGGGTGGCTGGAGTCTTTAACTATTTTTAGGGCCTTCCTCTGACACCGCTTGGTATAGAGGTCCTGGATGGCAAGAAGCTCTGCCCCAGCGATGCACTGGGCCGTATGCACTCCTCTCTGTAGTGCCTTGCGGTCGGAGGGCGAGCAGTTGCCATACCAGGCAGTGGTGCAACCAGTCAGGATGCTCTCGATGGTGCAGCTGTAGAACCTTTAGAGGATCTGAGGACCCATGCCAAATCTTTTCAGACTCCTGAGGGGGAATAGGTTTTGTCGTGCCCTCTTCACGACTGTCTTGGTGTGCTTGGATCATGTTAGTTTGTCAACTAGATTGAAGAATTAATTCTATCGATCTATTACGTTATTCTGTTGAGCAAGGGTTTATTTAGTCTTCTAGGGCAACATATAAAAGAGAAGGTTGACTAACAAATAGCCCACCATAATGTCTGAAATGATAAGCAGAAACGTGTTGAAATCAGCCCCCCCTGTCACTATATTGTTCTGTTGTCTTTGACTGTAGCCTATAGCGCATTTTCTATATTTACGGGTTTGTGTTGGGGGCGGGCCTCAGATTTTGACTTTATCACATATAGTCGGGTGGTTGCAGATTGGTTATTAGCAATTGTGGGCGGGCAGGTGCGGGTGAACAAACAGCTGACCCGCGCACCACTAATGTCTGCAATCAGAAGAGTGAGGTCTCCCACAATAAGTTTACAGAGGTACAACAAGGTGAAATGAGGACGTGTGTGTGTGTGTGTGCCTTGCCTTCAGGGCCATGGACCTCTTGACTCAGAGGATGTGATAACACACACTCAAGACCACCATACACATTACACATTGTTAGTGGAGTGCACAAAATAACTTACCTGCCTCAATGTAACCAATAGAATACTCCCAATAGTACAAACACCACCCACTGTGGGTAATCAAAATCAAGCGCAACTCAAGTACAGTGAGGGAAAAAAGTATTTGATCCCCTTCTGATTTTGTACGTTTGCCCACTGACAAAGAAATGATCAGTCTATACTTTTAATGGTAGGTTTATTTGAACAGTGAGAGACAGACTAACAACAAAAAAATCCAGAAAAACACGTGAAAAATTGTATAAATTGATTTGCATTTTAATGAAGGAAATAAGTATTTGACCCCCTCTCAATCAGAAAGATTTCTGGCTCCCAGGTGTCTTTTATACAAGTAACGAGCTGAGATTAGGAGCACACTCTTAAAGGGAGTGCTCCTAATCTCAGCTTGTTACCTGTATAAAATACAACTGTCCACAGAAGCAATCAATCAGGTTCCAAACTCTCCACCATGGCCAAGACCAAAGAGCTCTCCAAGGATGTCAGGGACAAGATTGTAGACCTACACAAGGCTGGAATGGGCAACAAGACCATCGCCAAGCAGCTTGGTGAGAAGGTGACAACAGTTGGTGCGATTATTCGCAAATGGAAGAAACACAAAATAACTGTCAATCTCCCTCGGCCTGGGGCTCCATGCAAGATCTCACCTCGTGGAGTTGCAATGATCATGAGAACAGTGAGGAATCAGCCCAGAACTACACGGGAGGATCTTGTCAATGATCTCAAGCAGCTGGGACCATAGTCACCAAGAAAACAATTGGAAAACACACTACGCCGTGAAGGACTGAAATCCTGCAGCGCCCGCAGGGTCCCCCTGCTCAAGAAAGCACATATACATGCCCGTCTGAAGTTTGCCAATGAACATCTGAATGATTCAGAGGACAACTGGGTGAAAGTGTTGTGGTCAGATGAGACCAAAATGGAGCTCTTTGGCATCAACTCAACTCGCCTTGTTTGGAGGAGGAGGAATGCTGCCTATGACCCCAAGAACACCATCCCCACCGTCAAACATGGAGGTGGAAACATTATGCTTTGGGGGTGTTTTTCTGCTAAGGGGACAGGACAACTTCACCGCATCAAAGGGACGATGGACGGGGCCATGTACCGTCAAATCTTGGGTGAGAACCTCCTTCCCTCAGCCAGGGCATTGAAAATGGGTCGTGGATGGGTATTCCAGCATGACAATGACCCAAAACACACAGCCAAGGCAACAAAGGAGTGGCTCAAGAAGAAGCACATTAAGGTCCCGGAGTGGCCTAGCCAGTCTCCAGACCTTAATCCCATAGAAAATCTGTGGAGGGAGCTGAAGGTCTCGAGTTGCCAAACGTCAGCCTCGAAACCTTAATGACTTGGAGAAGATCTGCAAATGAGTGGGACAAAATCCCTCCTGAGATGTGCGCAAACCTGGTGGCCAACTACAAGAAACGTCTGACCTCTGTGATTGACAACAAGGGTTTTGCCACCAAGTACTAAGTCATGTTTTGCAGAGGGGTCAAATACTTATTTCCCTCATTAAAATGCAAATCAATTTATAACATTTTTCACATGAGTTTTTCTGGATTTTTTTGTTGTTATTCTGTCTCTCACTGTTCAAATAAACCTACCATTAAAATTATAGACTGATCATTTCTTTGTCAGTGGGCAAATGTACAAAATCATCAGGGGATCAAATACTTTTTTCCCTCACTGTAACTGAAGAAAAAACATTGTATAAGATGGTATGTCAACACTGGTCTGCTACATACACTATGTATAACTGGCATCTCAACAGTCCTCCTTTCTCTGTTCTCTCTGTTCTCTATGTTCTCTCTCTCTTCTCTCTCTTCTCTCTCTCTTCTCTCTCTTCTCTCTGTTCTCTATGTTCTCTCTCTCTTCTCTCTCTTCTCTCTCTCTTCTCTCTCTTCTCTCTGTTCTCTGGAGTGGTTCTACAACAATGTGAAGTGTTGCTTCAAGAAATTTGGCAGTGCCAAGGTGCTGAAGATAATATACAGGAAAAACCTGGTGGATCACGGGACGCTGGGAGAACTCACAGGTACTGGACTGGTGTTTGATACTGCTGTTACTGGATTAAATGAGATATTAGCGTTGACCGTAAGAGTGTGAAGACTCTCTGCTTGTGTCTAGTGTCATATCTTTCAGCATCTTAGCAGCCTTGTACGGTGTACACTAGATTCCTTCAGGTCAAGCTGTGTGTGTGTGTCTATAGTACTTTAGGGCTGTTCCACAGTGTGTATGCATACTGTATATGTATGGGTGTTTGAACATGTACTCTAGGGATGTAGCGGTTTCCCAAACCCACAGTTCAGTAGGTATTACGGTGTTGGGCCTCTATTGCGGTGTTGGGCCTCTATTGCGGTGTTGGGTCTCTATTGCGGTGTTGGGCCTCTCATTTAGAGGTCTAAAAAGTTGGACCCGTTCCGAAATTTACCTGGGGCTTTCCAACCCGGACAAATATGCAGAAATAAATTTTTCAATATAGAGATCCGTTCCGAACGGACCAGAGGACGACCAGTTCCGTATAGACATGGTCGGATCCAAGGGGGGGGGAGCAGCAGAAAAGTACATTTCTAAGCTACTTTATTAACCAGAGCTGATAACGCGAGGGAGAGGACGGCTGGCTGAATGTTGAAGAGTCTTGACCAGAGACGGAAGAGGAAGCAGGTAGTTGGGACGGTTTGCAGGAACGTATAGCGGATAGTTGGAAATGGTGGAGAGTAGTGCGGCCGACGTGGGAGAAATTGAGAAAAAGTTGGAGAAGCAACGTCTGTGCTGGAATGCCAACAATATCCATCTGATGATATGGATCGGGAGGATGAGGGTCAAGGATCTGAATGGTCGGTAGTGGAAAGAAATAAAAAGAAGAGAGAGCATGATACTGAAAGACATAAGAAGGAGAGAGAGCATGATACTGAAAGACATAAGAAGAAGAGAGAGCATGATACTGAAAGACACAAGAAGAAGAGAGAGCATGATACTGAAAGACACAAGAAGAAGAGAGAGCATGATACTGAAAGACATAAGAAGAAGAGAGAGCATGATACTGAAAGACACAAGAAGAAGAGAGAGCATGATACTGAAAGACATAAGAAGAAGAGAGAGCATGATACTGAAAGACACAAGAAGAGAGAGCATGATACTGAAAGACACAAGAAGAAGAGAGAGCATGATACTGAAAGACACAAGAAGAAGAGAGAGCATGATACTGAAAGACATAAGAAGAAGAGAGAGCATGATACTGAAAGACACAAGAAGAAGAGAGAGCATGATACTGAAAGACATAAGAAGAAGAGAGAGCATGATACTGAAAGCAGTAAAGTGTCTAGAAAAGAAAGCAATGAGAGGGCCAAGGTAGGAAGCAAGACTAACAATGTGTCAGAGTGGAAGGTTGTGATGGTGTTTGATGAGACCACAGGGCCTCAATTATACCCTATCCAATTAACCAATGCCATAGAGAAAAATAAGTCAAACAAGCCTGGTTCATTGGAAATGGTAGATTGTTAATACTTTGTGGTAGCCAGGCTCAGCAAGGGAAGATTCTGCTAATGGAAAATCTTAATGGGAAGAAGATTAAAAGCCATGTCCCTGGTGTTTATGCTAGGTTGAGGGGTCATCACTGGTGTCCCAATATCTATGTCCATAGATGATATTAAAGAACATGTGAAGAGAGGCAGAGTGGTTGAGGCCAAAAGGTTGTTCAGTAGGAAAGAGGGTTGAAGAAGTGAAAGCTTATCAGTGATGCTGAGGTTTGAGAAGGTTTTGACTGGAAAAGTACATATAGGATCCATTCGTTTCAGTGTCTGAGGATTTGTCCCATACCCATTACAGTGTTTTAAGATTAAGACCTGGAACCAAAAAGGGTTTTTCAAAGGGTTCTGCTATGGGGACAGCTGAATAACCGTTTAAGGTTCTAGATATGCGCTGTGTGTCACGTCCAGGCCTGGGTTAGCAGGCTGGTGTTTAGTTTGTCTTTTGTTTAGGAGGGTTTTGTGTTCTAGGTGTTGTATTTCTATGTTGGGGAAATGGTTCCCAATTAGAGGCAGCTGATTTTCGTTACCTTTAATTGGGAACCATATATATGTTTGTGGTTTTCAATGGGGTTTTGTGGGTCATTGTTTGTAATAGTATGTTTAGTGGTGTGTGCACTTTTAGCCACACCGGTGTTACGAGGTTTATTGGTTTGCCAGTTATGTAAAATAAAGTATGTATACTGGATACCTCGCTGCGCCTTGGTCCGTTACTCAAGAAGATTGTGACACTGTGCTATTATTAGTGTATGTGCTTGACAACATTGTGCATGTGTAATAATGCCTTCTGCCATATTCACAAAGCCTCCTAACACCCAGAACCTTCAGGGAGAGTACCGTCAGGGCTGTTTTGACCAGGAGCTATTTGCAGTAGCAGGGCATCACTTCATCTCTCTGTCTCTCTCTCCTCTCTCTCTCCGTCTGTCTGTCTGTCTCTCTCTCCTCTCTTTCTCTCTCTCTCTCTCCAAATACCACAAGGAGAATGGTAGCATAGTTCTGTATAGCCAATTTGTAGCAGTAAACAACAATGAATGTCAGCTTGAAGTTCAAAGTTAAGTCATCCAAAATGTGCTTTCTGGCAGTACAAAGAGGCTTGTGCTGGCGGCCTGGTTAGGCCATAGGATTTGATTGAAGCATAGCGAGTGTGACTGACTGGGTTGGAACCCAGTGCATCTGTGTGTCACAACAATACTTTGTTAGTCCACTGAGCTAAAGCCTAGGCATTAGGGCTTTAAGCAAGGTTACTCATCATGTGAGTGTGCTGAAATTTGTCAAACTACCTCTGCAGAGCACACAGAGCCTGGGGAAGCAGGCTGGAGGCTGCTGATTGAGTCATGCCAGGCAGCATTAAGAATGGAGGAAGAGCTGCACTGGAGATAACAGACTGCTGCTGCTGCACTACTGTCTGGATTATAGTCCCTTCAGTCCTCTGTGGCCTGCAGGAGAGAGGGAGAGAGAGGAGAGGAGAGAGGTGGAGGAAAGACTGTGTGTGCATGGAGTCGCTAATTTGTTCTCAAATCTAGTTCATGTCCCTCAACTACCTTCCCTTTCAAAAGGACTGGAGATTACCCTACTGTGCCCCAATCCACCTCTGAACTACTTGAACACTGGACCTGCGCAGTACAGGGATAAGGCTGATAAGGCCTGACACAAGACCCAGTAAGGCAGTTATATAACAACAAATAACCACAGCATTGTGTGCATATCTAGAGGATGTGAATAGAGCTCAAAGAAGACTGAGAATCTATGACTAGGTACAGAAAATACCCCTGCACAGGCAAACCACTAATTTGAATTTAATTACTCTGAGGCTACAGCATCATTGTTTAATCAAGAAATGTGTGCTCATGTTAATGAGAGTATTTTTTCACTGTCATGCTCAAAATCCTTTGAACAATTATTGTGGTTTTGAAGTGTTTCTGTGTGTTTGAATTGAGGAGAACATCGGGGATGAGGGCAGAGTCTGTAGCGACAAAGCCTTCTGCAGACATAGGTAATGTAGGCTTCTGTCTTTCCCATTCTTAAGTATTTAATGTATTTTTTTTATATATACCCTACCATCCCAACCCGAATTGGAGTAAACTGAAGGACAACAATACTTCTACCGCTACTTACAGCTATTTTTGCTCACGTCAACGGTACCTGTAGTTAAATAATTATACAGTATATACTCTATATTCCTAATTTCCTCTTACTTCAAGTGCAAGTATTTAATGTCTTTATTGAAAGAGCAGATAGTTTTTTGTTGGTCTGTTTTTCAGTCTAAGTGATAGAATTAAAAAGCCATTTTGGCCTGACCAATGTAGACATTTTTAAATACACTTAAAAGTTTTATGTTACGAAATGTAGATCTGAAATCTTTTGGACATCAAAGCAATGTTGAGGAAATCCTATTTAAGCCAGGACAGGATATTCATATGATAGGTAAGATATATAAAACCTTTATCCAACTGACAATCTCTTAGAAAAAAATATTAACTATTGGAATCAAGACTTAAAAAGAACAGATGTTGGCACAAGATGGAGGGAATGTTCGAACATACACTGAGTATACAAAACATCTTCCCATGACATAGACTGACCAGGTGAATCCAGGTGAAAGCTATGATCCCTTATTGATGTTACTTGTTAAATCCACTTCAATCAGTGTAGATGAATGGGAGAAGACAGGTTAAAGAAGGACTTTTAAGCCTTGATACAATTGAGACATGGATTGTATATATGTGCCATTCAGAGGGCGAATGGGCAAGTCAAAAGATTTAAGTGCTTTTGAACAGGGTATGGTAGTAGGTGCCAAGTGCACCGGTTTATGTCAGGAATTGGAACGCTGCTGGGTTTTTCACGCTTAACAGTTTCCCGTGTGTATCAAACTCCATCCATCCATCTTGACACAACTGTGACAGGCATTGAAGTCAACATGGGCCAGCATCTCTGTGGAACGCTTTTGATCTCTGTGGAACGCTCATCTCTGTGGAACGCTTTTGATCTCTGTGGAACGCTCATCTCTGTGGAACGCTTTCGATCTCTGTGGAACGCTCATCTCTGTGGAACGCTTTCGATCTCTGTGGAACGCTCATCTCTGTGGAACGCTCATCTCTGTGGAACGCTTTCGATCTCTGTGGAACGCTCATCTCTGTGGAACGCTTTTGAAAGGGGGTGGGAGTGTGCTCCGCCATATTAGGAAGGTGTTCCTAATGTTTGGTATACTCAGTGTATCTAACGCAATTACAGTTAACGATAAATGTAAGCTTAATTTCTATTATACCCACTTTCCCTTTTCAGAGTACAGCATGGCAAATACCCTCACAGTGGCACTGAGGGTGGCAGAGGAGGCCATCGACGAGGCCATCTACAAGGCAGAGGGATACACCGACAATCAGGTAACATATTCTGCGGCAGTCGGTCGGTCAGTCGGTCAGTCTGTCTGTCACTCATATGACTCAGCGGTGGTAGGGAGAAAGTAAGACTGCTGAAGATTGATTCAGCTTTGCAGCACAAGATTTGTATTCCTTTGCTGAAATGCTGATTAAATGTGCAGATCATTCATATACAATTCCATTTACTTTGTACTGCCCTAATTAAACAAACCCACTTCTATGTTAATGTCCATTTAGATATTTTAGCATACAGTAGTACTGCAACCTCTTGTAACAGACTAGCAGAGCAGTGACACTTCTGCACCTGCTCACTCCTTTAATCTGTAAAATCTTGCATAACCAAAACCAGGTTTATATTTAGGGTTGATGTTTAAAAGAGTAATCATCTTATCGACTGTCTATCTGACTTCACTGTTGTTCTATCCAGGATATGCAGAGCGAAGCAAGGTATTTGCGGGACCACAGGGAGGAGCTGATTGAGGAGCTGGCCACAACCATCGTACAGAAAGTAAGTACCATATTATTTAATTTCAATTTAATTAAACTCAACTCAACTCAATTCCATCCTAGATCATCCAGCGGAGGAAGAACCGGGTTGAGATGAAGCCAGACTGTGACCTGGACTGGCCCCCAGGCAACCAGAGTGGTGAAAAGTCTTTGGCTTCAAGCTGCCCCAGCTCCCAGCCCCAGATCACCACATCAGCCCACACCAAGGTATGGAGCGTAAGGTGATTCAGGGAACTAAGTTTATGTGATCAGTAACCTTGCCTAGGCTTCAGTTCACAGGGCTAGCACATTCTTGTGGTGTGCAGATGACCCAGGTGGCCGAACCTCGATAGTCAGGCTTCTTCATGTTCGTTCAGAAAGCAGAGTGATAAACGAGACATGGTGACTCGAGACTATGGTTTGCCAAACATGAAGACTTGTGTTAGCTGATGACCAGGCTTTAGCTTAGCAGGCTAACACTGTTAAAAACCTAGTCTGTCACATAAGACCAGAACATAATACAGTATATGGAGTGTGACTTGGTTGGTTATCTTTACCTCTCTTTACCCATATTTAAGTGCGTGTATTTACCTCGGCGGTCTCACTCTGCCTCCTTTCTGGATGATACTGTTGTGATGCAGTGCTCTGGGTTTTCCCAGGACTCTCAGCAGGGGCTGAAGGAGGAGGGAGGAGGGGCAGGTTTGGCCAGCTGGAAGATTATTGACCGCCTGGACAACTCCAGTAAGAGCCTGCTGGCCACTGCAATTTACTATTCACACACATCTTTACAAAATATCTTTAGTACACACACCTTATGTAGTAAGTTTCAGAGTTGGTGATGTGATGTACTCTAGCTAGAGACTGGTGGCTAAAGGCTTCCTCCTTTGTGGTTGTGTGTCCGCCTGTCTATCTGCTGCGTGTGTGTGTGTGTGTATGTGCATGCATCTGTGTATGCGTGCATGCGTGTGTGTGTTTACATGTCTGTCTGTGGTGAATGCCACACAATACACACAATTCTGTGTGTGTGGCATCTGTCTACCCTGGTGTGTGTGAGGCGCGCGTCCTCAGTGCTGAAGAGCCTTGACGGGAACTGGATCGCCTTGCAGAACACCCAGCTGTCTCGGCCCAGCCTGCTGACCAAGAGGAAGTCGCTGGTATTCAGTGTTCTGGAGTGGGAATTCGGTGTGATATCCGCCTACGACGAAATGGGCTCTCACAACGCCGAGGGGGCCTGGTGCGCTGCCCTGCTGGAGGTACGCAGGAAGATGACCTCCAACGCCAACAACAACCAGGGGTCAAAGGCTCCAGACGCCCAGGCCTCTGCTGGCCAGCAACCCATCATCCCATCACCCTCGCTGGGCCACTACGCCAGCACGAACACCCTCAACTTTGAGTCTGAGGTAGGAGAAGGTCAGGTTGGGGATCAAGGGTCAAAGCTCCAGAAGCTTCATCTCGCCTTCCTGAAGAGAGAAAAAGATTGGGAGGAGGAGAGGTTATGGCATATGGAGGTGGAGATGGAGGGAGGAAGAGTGGAAGAGAGTAAAGAGGAGAAGAGGACAAAGAAGAGGGAGGGATTTGGAGGTGGAGAGTCAACACTTATCAATCTGGCTAATCAGGTAAGAGGCACAGAGTTCTCATCCACTGAAGATGAGTTGGACAGAGTGGGTAGGGAGAGGAGGAATGGGAGGAATAGAGGAGAGAGCTGAAAAGAGGGAGGGAGAAGGAGGAGAGGAGCTGACCGTCAAGACACATATGCTGGCTAGCCATTTCACACAGTTGTCATCAACAGAGGACGAGCTTGACCAAGTGGGTCTCAGTGATGGAGAGATGGAGGAGAAGAGAGAAAGAGAGAGGGAGGGAGAGAAGGAAGAGCTAGCATCCAAACTGTGTAGACTGGCTAGACAAGTCAATGCCACACAGTTTTCATCCACAGAGGATGATCTGGATAGAGCGGGTTTCCATGGTGGAGAGATGGAGAAAAAGAGGGAGGAGAGAGAGAAGGAGGAGGAGAGAGGTAGGAGGTAGACACAGAGGCTCTGTGGGAGATGAAGGGAGTTAAAGTTGAGAGACCTGGCCAGTCTCGTTAGCGCCTCTCAATTCTCATCTAACAGGAGGAGGAGAGAGCAGAGAGGAGTGTAGGAGACATAATTAAGTTATCAGAGAGAGTGACAGAGTGGGTCAGAGAGAGACTTGGAGAAATGGGGGGAAAGTGGCATGGAGAAAGACGGGGAGAGATGGAGGGAGAGAGGAGGAAGGGACAGGTGGAGATGGAGAAGCCCTGGCACCTGTGAGTGATGATGGTGGTGGAGGGAAGATGATGAACGAGAAGAGGAGTGATAGAATCAGCGAGCTAGACGTGAGACTGTTTGACTTTGAGGATGAGAGTGGGAAAGAGGGAGAGCTGCAACATGAAGAGACAGACACAAAGGTAGAGAAAGAGGCTAGGGAAAGCAGAGAGAAAGGTGGAAGGTGGGATGGGAGAGGCAGCAGTGGGTGGACAAGAGCGGGAAAGAACAGAAAGTGTGGACACTGTGGAATTAGGTGTTATTTGATAACATCACTTGCAGCCTAGTGAACACACGGTGGAATGGATGGAGAGATGGTGATGGACCTAGAAAGAGAAGAGAGAGGAGAGGAAAATAATAACATAAAAGTTGCAGAAAAATAGTTAAAGGAAGAGGTAGATTAATATCTAATGAATAAGATGCTAATGCTAGAACAGCTATCAGGCAGGTTTGGCACTTTACATAAGACAGGAGTCAAACCTGGAGAAAGGGTGCCCCCCTGTGTTCAGGAGGAGATACTGAATGTAAGAAACAAAGGACCTAGCTTTACTTCTAGAGATACAGTATATGGCTATGTAATTCTTCTGACATTTCTAACCTGAAAGCAACTAACAGCTGTAACACTAATTATGTGCTTGCTACTCTCGTACTTGTCTTTTCCTTTCTCTTCCTCTGTCCTTCCTTGTTCCATTGCTTCATGTTAGGATAGTCCTACTGACAAGGGCCTAGAAAACAAACTCCAGTTCCTTTCTGCTTTGCAACAGCAGGTGACATCACAAACTAACTGATATCTTGACCTTTACCAAGAGCAACTGGGATAGCGCTATGAATTAGATTAATCAACCAATTAATCAACCAATCAATCAAACACTATTTATTTCTCTTTGTTCTTTGGCTTTTCACTCCTCGTTTTAAAACTGTTATTCTCACGTTAATGGATGTGTTACACACATAAACTGAAGGCTTTTGGGGATTGCCTAAAAGTTATGTAAATCCAATCAATTGTGTGTGTGTGTGTGTGTGTGTGTGTGTGTGTGTGTGTGTGTGTGTGTGTGTGTGTGTGTGTGTGTGTGTGTGTGTGTGTGTGTGTGTGTGTGTGTGTGTGTGTGTAGAGCTACTCGGAGGTGTCGCTGCACAGTATCACCACTGAAGTGCTGAAGGTGTTAAACGCAACAGAGGACCGACTCCAGGGGGTGGAGGGAGATGACTACATCCCCTCACTGTCCCCCAACACTGACACAAAGAGGCTGGACAAAGAACTCAGCAGACTGGAGGAGAATGTCAGTTTGTCTGTCTGTCTGTCTGTTGGTTCTTTCAACATACAGTACATTCGGAAAGTATTCAGACCCCTTGACTTTTTCTACATTTTGTTATGTTACAGCCTTATTCTAAAATTGGCAAAATAGTTTTCCCCCTCATCAATCTACACACAATATCCCATAATTACAAACCAAAAATAAGTTGTTGTTTAAAAAAAATAAAAGATACACAACTGAAATAAAAAGTTTTCAGACCCTTTCCTCAGTACTTTGTTGAAGCACCTTAGGCGGTGATTACAGCCTCGAATCTTTTTAGGTTTGATGCTTCAAGCTTGGCACATCTGTATTTGGGGAGATCTCCCATTCTTCTCTGCAGATCCTCTCAAGCTCTGTCGGGTTGGATGGGGAGCGTTGGTGCACAGCTATTTTCATGTCTCTCCAGAGATGTTCAATCAGGTTCAAGTCGGGGCTCTGGCTGGGCCACTCAAGGACATTCAGAGACTTGTCCCAAAGCCACTCCTGCGTTGTCTTGGCTGTGTGCTTAGGGTCTTTGTCCTGTTGTAAGGGGAACGTTTGCCCCAGTCTGAGGTCCTGAGGAAGGTTCTCCCATCTCCACAGAGGAACTCTAGAGCTCTGTTAGAGTGATCATCGGGTTCTTTGTCACCTCCCTGACCAATGCCCTTCTCCCCCGATTGCTCAGTTTGGCCAGGCGGCCAGCTCTAGGAAGAGTCTTGGTGGTTCCAAACTTCTTCCATTTAAGAATGATGGAGGCTGGGGTTACCTGAGTGGCACAGCGGTCCAAGACACTGCATCGCAGTACTAGAGGCGTCACTACAGACCGGGGTTCGATCCCGGGCTGTATCACAACAGGATTGTGTCGAGGCACAGATCTTTGGAATGGTACCAAAACATTTTTTGCAGTATTTAAAGGTGTAAAAAAACAAAACATAAATAAATGATGGAGGCCATTGGGTTCTTGGGGACCTTCAATGCTGCAAAAAAAAATTGCTACACTTCCGCAGATCTGTTCCAACGGACAATTCCTTCAACCTCATGGCTTGGTTTTAGCTCTGACATACACTGTCAACAGTGGGACCTTATATAAACAGGTGTGTGCCTTTCCAAATCATGTCCAGTCAATTGAATTTACCACAGGTGGACTCCAATCAAGTTGTAGAAACATGTCAACGACGATCAATGGAAACAGGATGCACCTGAGCTCAATTTCAAGTCTCATAGCAAAGGGTCTGAATACTTATGTAAATAAGGTATTTCTGTTTTTTAAAACCTGTCTTCGCTTTGTCATTATAGGGTATTGTGTGTAGATTGATAAGGGGAAAAAATTATTTAATTCATTTTAGAATAAGGCTGTAACGTAACAAAATGTGGAAAAAGTCAAGGGGTCTGAATACTTTCCGAATGCACTGTATCTTACGTTCATTGTGGGTTTAAGAATGGTGTATGATGCTAACCTGTGTTAATGTTATACAACTGAAATGACCACAGTCTGTCTGTGCAAACTGAACTGTGACCACTAGGTGTACGTGGTGGCGGGCACAGCTTACGGTTTGGAGGCGGAGCTTGGCGACCTGGAGGAGTGTGCCCGGGCCATCGGCGGTGCCACCTCAGACCTGGAGCTGTCCTACCTGGAGGAGCAGGTGGCAACGGCTTCCGCCCAGGTGCAGCAGTCTGACCTCCAGGTTTGTGTTCAAGTCTGGACGTCCTCTGTGTCTCATACGGCGCCTTCAGAAAATATTCACAACATTTTGTTGTGTTACAGCCAGAATTTAAAATTGATCAAATTGAGATTTTTTTTTACACTGGCCTACACACAATACCCCAATTATTATTTTTTTAACAAATGAATTAAAAATGAAAAGCTGAAATGTCTTGTGTCAGTAAGTATTCAACCCCTTTGTCATGACAAGCCTAAATACACTACGTGACTAAAAGTATGTGGACATCAATTTCCACATTATTCATTACAATATTTAGTTGAGGTGTAGGGATTAGTGAATTATTTGTCCCAAATACAATGCTTTTAGTTTTTGAAATATTTAGGACTAACTTATTCATTGCCACCCATTCTGAAACTAACTGCAGCTCTTTGTTAAATGTTGCAGTCAGTTCAGTCGCTGTAGTAGCTGACGTGTAGAGTGTTGAGTCATCCACATATATAGACACACTGGCTTTACTCAAAGTCAGTGGCATGTCATTAGTAAAGATTGAAAACAGTAAAGGGCCTAAACAGCTGCCCTGGGGAATTCCTGAGTCTACCTGGATTATGTTGGAGAGGTTTCCATTAAAGAACACCCTTTATGTTCTGTTAGACAGGTAACTCTTAATCCACAATATAGCAGGGGGTGAAAAACCATAACACATCCGTTTTTACAGCAGTAGGCTATGATCGATAATGTCAAAAGCCACACTGAAGTCTAACAGAACAGCCCCCACAATCTTTTTATCATAAATATCTCTCAGCCAATCATCAGTCATTTGTGTAAGTGCTGTGCTTGTTGAATGTCCTCCCCTATAAAGAGTGCTGAAAGTCTGTAAAATAGCATTGTATCTGGTCATAGGGGGAGCAGCATGGGGGAGCAGCATGACCATTGGAAGGGGGACCAAGTTAAATAATAAACAAATTTAAAAAAAATATATATATATATACATATTAACAACTGCAACAGTGATGGCCATATATTATCGGTCATGTAATGACTCAAAAGTTCATTATTTAAATAAGCTGAAGAGAGACACTTACTATAGTAATTTTGTATTTTTTAATTCATAACTTCTTGCAATGGGAAAATAGTTTTTTATTGAACATGTGCTCTTAGTGACAGATTGTTAAAATTAGGTGAAATCAAAATACTGTATATCTTTTTTTTTTTACCCACCATAACAATTTAAATTACATCATGGCCAAAATTTGGGGTTGGTTTCCCCAAAAAATGTATCTCCATTGATAAATACATAAAAAGTCATTTATGAATCCTCTGAAGGGCCAAACTATGTCATAAGCCGAATTAGGAACCACTTTGGCACCCTGCAAACTAGATGTCATAGCCATGCATTTTTGGAATTGTCAGGTATTACATGAATTTGAAATACATTTTACATAAAGTTAAATATATTGAAATGTATTTTTTTTTTCTTATGAGAGTGCAAGACTTTTGACCCGAGCCCGTTGTGACATTTCATACACAGTCTTTGGCTTTGAAAAAATTGAGAAAGCGGGTGATTTTACCTGGGATTTTACCTTGGGTATGGTGAAATGAGAATTAGAAAATTGTATGTGTTTGTATATTTGAATGTTGGTGATTGTCACATAATGAAAAATATAAAATAAAATGTTTGAAAGAAAGAATTAGAAAGTGGTCCTTATGATTGACATAAAAACATACATATTAAATTGTGCTTCTTAGGTCCTTTTAAGTTGATCTGAGTCAGAGAATATGAATATTTCTACTTTGTTGTAGGTGTCGGAAATCGCTGCCAGGATCGCAGCTCTGAAGATCGCAGGTCTCAATGTGGTCCCACAGAACCGCTTCTCTAAGCCCCAAGAACAGCCTAAGGTACTGGACCAGACCAGGCCACTTAGTAGTAAGACCAGGAGGTTTTCCTGGTCAGCAGTTTGGGGTCAGGAAAAACTCCTGGTCCCTACTTGTCACTCACAAACAACATTTAACAAACACATACCTTGTGTTTTTCTAACAAACTAATGAAGTGTCACATGACTCTCTGCAGCCACAAACATTGGACTCTTCACGGCAAACGAGGAGGCGACTACCTGCTCCACCCTTGAAGGGTTAGATATACATATGTCATTATATATGCCATGTATAGGTAACTGCCAAAATAAAGGAAACACCAACATAAAGTGTATTAGTAGGGCGTTGGGACACCACAAACCAGAACAGCTTCAATGCACCTTGGCATAGATTCAACAAGTGTCTGGAACTCTATTGTTGGGATACAACACCATTCTTCCATGAAGAATTCCATTATTTGGCGTTTTGTTGATGGTGGTGGAAAACGCTGTCTCAGGGGCCGCTCCAGAATCTCCCATACGTGTTCAATTGGGTTGAGATCTGGTGACTGAGATGGCCATGGGATATGGTTTACATGTTCATCAAACTATTCAGTGACCACTTGTGCCCTGTGGATGGGGGTATTGTCATCCTATGGGTACATAGCCATGGTAGCCAAATAATGGCCTGCACAGCATTTTTATACATGATAGGATATGAATAGCTTAATTAACTCAGGAACCACTATTGTGTGGAAGCAACTGCTTTAAATATACTTTGTATCCCTCATTCACTCAAGTTTTTCCATTATTTTGGCAAGATAGTCACACATTTACTAGAATCACATTAGTTATTGTATTCAATAGAGTGTGTGGTCTCATGTTGTTCTGTATTTTGACCCACATGCCTTATCTCTTCTCAGATAAAGAAACCTAATCCGGACTGACCGGGCATGTTGACCACTGCCATGACCCCTTGACTCCCCCCACACCAGTGCCTTGAGCCCCTTGTCCAGTCAGGACGGTGCCATCCGTGTCCAGTAAGGGTTGCTACCTTGCCACCAAGACACTACAGAGTACAGACTGACAGTTTTACCACTACTTCTGGCACTGTGGATAAAGACAAGAGTTGTGCATTTCTTAATAATGAGATATAGTAGCTACATACTTTATGTAAATTTGATGTAAAAAAAAAAAAAGAAGAATTAGGATTAAGTTAAGAAAGGATTAAGAAGGATTAAGTTAAGAAACAAAGCAGTTTTTTATAGAATCTTTATCTTAAATATGCTGTTGAGTGAAATGGCAATCATCTCTTGATTATTGGACCTTTCAACCAATCGTTGACCAGAGCCATTTGTATATAGCATAATGAGAATGTTGTTATGACGATGGAGATGTAACTATAACAAGATGTGTGGCTATTGTCTGAAAGGCAAGCTCTGATTTATACTACTGCTTGTTTTGACATGTTTTTAACAGTTAATTTACATAAAATAGTTATAAAAGACACTGGTCTATCATTGTTGTGGAAACAATCATTACATAACTGACAATTATTGAAATACATGCAAAATAACATTCCCAATTTCAATAAAACAAACAACAGTTTTGTCTTATTTGTCTTATTCTGTATTAATTATCTGTTGAATATGGGTCATACAGAATATTATAAGTCTCATATGGTTGTTAGTTCTTTTTAACCTTGTGCATCTGATGTTTGAATTTACATTGTAAATTATGTACAATAAAATAATAATTGAATTACTTTTGGCTTATCATTGTGCTCCTACAGACAGATGTATCACTGTGTAGGCTACCTGTAATGTCCTCCACTATTACAATTGTAGGAACAAAGTCCTGAACTAAAGCCTTGAAGTAATCAATCTTGAGATTCATCCACACACAGAGCTTGCCTAACCTTACAGGTTAAGTAGTTGGAAAAATAAGTTTTTTGGGGTTTTTGAGCCGAGGAAGTGGCACCAGTGTCTGACATTCCTCCCATCCTGGGAGCCTGGGACCTGCACACAGGAGGAAGATCTCAATTGCATACTCTTCGCGTCCTCTCTCCCGCCCCTCCAATGGGTTTTTGAGAAGGAGATGAGGAGAGAGGACATGAGGAGTATGCAATTGAAATCTTCCCAGGGCTTGTTACTAGAGAAATAAAGGCCATCTTTATGGAAACAGACTTCAACAGTTCTTTGGCTGCATTTAGACAGGCAGCCCAATTCTAATATATATTTTTTTCACAAAATTGGTCAATCGACCAATCAGATCAGCGCTGAAAAAGATTTGATGTGAAAGGATCTGATTTGATTGGTCAAAAGACCAATTAGTGGAAAATATATCAGAATTGGGCTGCCTGTCTAAACACAACCTTTATGTTCCAATGAATGCTTCCAAGAGCATCTTCTAACATCCACTTGTTTCACCCAAGCAGTGCTCTTGCCTTTGTTTTCCATAGACATTCAACAGCATCCTACCTCCACCATCTGCACTTAGGCCTGCATTTAGTAAACACTACTAAATGACCTGAGAGGTATAGGTTAATTAATCTGTCCAGTTTAATTTATTATGTGTCCTGTCCTCTGCAATCACAGCATTCTCACACAAATGTCTCAAAGGTCATGGAAATGACCTCAGGTTAAGCATATGTACAGTAGAGAATCATCAGTACATTGTTCAAGATTGTCCTGTAGCTGTCGTGGAGTTTAGTCACTGAGTAGGCCTGAGATTCTCCTGAGGCACTGCCATTTCCATCTCCAGTCAGCTGTAGCAGTGCATTCCACCAGGAAAAACAAAACCTGGTCAACATGCTGATGACATTCTTAGCTTACATATTTAATTGTTTATAAATCAGCAAGTTTTTACGTGTTAAATAAAAAGCCATCTATTAGTTCAAGGAATTCCACTTCCACGGTAGAACTGAAGGCTGAAATGTGTTGGTTTTTAACAAAAAATAAGCTTTTTTCCCCCACAAACTTCCATTTATCCTCTAAGTGTCTGAATATAGTCTCTCACAAATCCAGTCTGTTCCTTTATTCATGCACTTTAGTTGGAATGCCAGGTAGCGAAAGCATACATTCTCCTTCCACAGTATAAAATACTAGTTCCTCCCCAAAGCCTCCTGAATGGTCAGGTCTGGTTAGTTTTGGCCAGGTCTGGTTCAGTCAGGTCGGGTTAGATCCAGTCAGGTCCGGTCAGCAATGGTCTGACAGGAACCGTTCTCTTTGGTTGGGGACGATGAAGCCATCCTTGCCGTCCATGAAGCTCTCCCTGCGGTCGTGACCGGAGATGACGAAGGTGTGTTTGGGGTCGATGACCACCAGATCGTCCTTCTCCAGCCCTGGATCCTCCACCTCGGCGTACGCAGGGTTCCCTGAGCTGCGACAGAACCTCATCTTCATGGCTGGCCAGCGTGTGGGCCGCCTCTGTGGGATGCACAGGTAGAAGAACTGAAAGGAGATTTGTGCTAAACAAAATGTATTAGAGGAGCTTCCCTAAAATGTGTAACTACTCCATATAGGCATAAACAATGTCTGATGTTGTCTGATGACAGTGTTCAATGACCTAAATGTCACAATGTGTTAAGCCTTAACAAAATACATTAAATTAGATGTACTCTCAGTGACTTCCCTGACCAAATCAAGGTGTAAATAAAGACATACGAATCTTTGTAAGTGCCAGCCAGGCTAGCAGGGGGCAGTAGGCCTACTTACCTCTATAAAGAATAGGCTGGCGCTGGAAGTTGGGTAGTTGTACATATACACCGTTGCTATGACGGCTGCTGCCATGATGATCATGACCAGCGAGATGCCCACCAGGAGGCCAGTCTGCAGGCGCACCTCTCTCTGCTCCTCCTCTGGCTCGTCCACCTCAGCAGCTGGAGGGGGACAAGTTACGAACGTTACCTAACATTGTAGGAATCTTCTCTGTTTGCTGGGCTGTCGCTCATATCTGGGTCCAAATAATATTTGTTTTAATAAAAATGTTTTATGTGTGTTTTATGTAGCTTGCCAGTGTAATGGAACCAATGTAATAGTCTCAAAAGTGAAGTGCAAATCCTGCCTGTCATGATCATCATGTATTATTCATGAGAATGTTGGAACCATGCAAGAGATTGGCAACCCCTTACGTGATCCTTTTTCTGTGTGCAGGGAAATCTTAGTGTCATCTGAAAGAAAAAAATACATATGGATGAGTGAGTGCCCAAATAAATCAGAACTGGTCACCAGCTTTCTGAGGCAATTCAGAGGCCTGTAGTTAATGTTTATCCCAGAGCCATATAGGCATGTACTGTATGCGTTCATAAACAGTATACGATGAGAACATACCTTCCACCCTCCCCAGTCTGACATAGACAGATACCTAGTGAGAGGCATCATTCAGCAGATAAGGTCCGCATGTGCAGCATGGTGGCAGTGTGTAGTATTTGTCATTGCGTTGTATAAGCGGCTGCACAATTATCTGCCAGCAGGCTGGGAAATAGCTGCAGACCGGACCCTCGTCATCTCTACGTCCCTGAGCAGCTAGAGCAAACACAAACCGCAACTCCCATTCTACCTGAAGTGTACATTTGTTCACTTCCCATCAAGGGTTTCAAAGCATTGGATTGCGTAAGCAGGAATGAACTAGAATGAGTTTCCACTCTATTTCTTGCACCACTTCAGTCTTTTAAAATATGAAGTCATTGTAAACCCACGAGGGTTTGGTAAATGTTAAGTCATTGTAAATCCACGAGGGTTTGGTAAATGTTAAGTCATTGTAAACCCACGAGGGTTTGGTAAATGTTGAGTCATTGTAAACCCACGAGGGCTTGGTAAATGTTAAGTCATTGTAAACCCACGAGGGTTTGGTAAATGTTGAGTCATTGTAAACCCACGAGGGCTTGGTAAATGTTAAGTCATTGTAAAAGGGCTTGGTAAATGTCACTCACTCATCCTAGCATCCCCATCACGCCAAATGGTAATTGTGTTTTGATCAAAAAAGGCCAGGTAGTGGTACTACTACTTACCCACTGTAGGAGCACTGGTGAAGGGGAGGGCAGTGGTGAGAGTGGTGCTGGGTCTGGCTCTGGTTGTAGTAGTGGTAGAGGAGGTAGTCGTGGTGATGGAGGTGATATTCCGCTGTCGCACTGTTCTTGTCATGACAACTGGAGTGGTTGTAGTGTGAGCATTAGGCACATTGTAAGGTGTTGTGGTGTTGGTGCGAACCATCTGAACACAGCTCTGGTTTTTCCCCTGTGAAATCAAGACAACGTGAATTAGTTTCCAGTTTTTAATGAGTTTCCTTGAGGCAGAAGAAAACACATGAAGTCAATAGTGAACTGTTCAATACCGCTTCAGGACAGCCTTTATCTACCCAGTCCTGACGATGCCGGTCGAAGCCACTGGAGCACCTGTTATAAATATCAGAACAGAACAACCATGAGGACACAACGTGGTGCTGATTTGGGAGAGATAGGTTGTTACATTTCTCTTTGAACTCCTGTTCAATTCCACTGTATGCATTCTGTACCTACAAAATGGCAATAACAAACTTGACCTGGACTTTTACCTGTGCAGTCTGCTGCACCAGCTGCAGTTGAAGCCGATCTCAGATGACACACAAGGTCCACAGCTGGAGAACTGAAGACAAGCTGAGAGAAAAAAATATGAGATCCTAGTACACCAAAAGTTGCTCTAGCCCAGCACAAATCATTACCAAAGATCTAACTGTAAAGAACCCTGTAGACTTAAGCCCTGTTTATGCCTGGTTCTAACATGTGTCCTTTGCCCTGATTCTGATTGTGCCCACATTTTTGGACAGGTGTAGATGGTTAAAAGACGGATTGTGATCAGATCTTCCTGAACACCTCCAAAGGTAGTCAGGGACCCACTGTGTCTGGATAACTTACAAGTGTATTCGGATAGTCTGGATAGTGAGCCCATTCAAATCAGCAGTATACGGCCCTCTAAAACCATTGACAGGTGGCACAATTGACTTATGGCATCAATATACAGTATGTCTTAAAATAAATAAATATTATTTTGAAGGAATATCTGTCAAATGATTTGCATACAGGGAGAGACCAGGAAATCGGGTCAAAATGTGGACACAGTGGACAGATAAGAGACACATTTTAACACTATGTGTAGACGCACATCTGAAAATGTGGGCACAATCAGAATATGGACAAGATCAGGACACGTTAGAACAAGGTATAAACGGGGCTATAAACTTACTGGGCAGAGGAAGCATCTCAACCGCTGTAGAGTTGGCGATCTTGGACTTGAGAATGTCCACTTTGTGGTATTCGTAGATGGTCCTCCTGCGAACATCTGGCATAATGAGAACGTGGTCAATGGTGGTCAGACTGCAGTCAGGTCTAATCTTACTGGAGGACCAGGGATGCGGGTGGGGGGAGGCACACAGAGACACTCAGTAGAGTAGTGAAGTATGATGGTACTCACTGGGTATCTGCTCAATCTCATGAAGCACCACAAATGCGTCTGAGAGGCCCACTTTGACAGGATGGTTCACTGACCTGATCTCACTGATGTCAATGGGAACCTACACACAGGACAATGAGGTGCAAATTAATTACAATTAAAGCTAATGGCAAATAGCTCTACTTCTCTAGAATACGTAACAGTTAGCGAGGAAGAGGTGCGTCACCTCTTTGTAGGCAAAGACGATGCGTCCGTCACTGTGCAGAGCGGTCTGGAAGGTAAATGGGCCTTGACTGACACTGTCCTGCAGGTGAACCTGATCCCACTGGACTACCAAGGCTGTACCTAGAGAACAGACAGAGAAACACACACAGGCTGGTTAGAACCACCAAGGCTGTACCTAGAGAACAGACAGAGAAACACACACAGGCTGGTTAGAACCACAAAGGCTGTACCTAGAGAACAGACAGAGAAACACACACAGGCTGGTTAGAACCACCAAGGCTGTACCTAGAGAACAGACAGAGAAACACACACAGGCTGGTTAGAACCACCAAGGCTGTGCCTAGAGAACAGACAGAGAAACACACACAGGCTGGTTAGAACCACCAAGGCTGTGCCTAGAGGACAGACAGAGAAACACACACAGGCTGGTTAGAACCACAAAGGCTGTGCCTAGAGGACAGACAGAGAAACACACACAGGCTGGTTAGAACCACTAAGGCTGTGCTTGATACATAAAGACAGTAGCTATGTTAATTCACTGCACATGGATAAAGTTAGTTGTCCTTGACTTTTCTAGAAAACCTTTGATTGACTGAGCAGGGCTTAACATCTATGGAGACACAATTGCCTGTTTGCCTCCATGTCTATATGTCTTACCGTTGTCAAAGTAACTGATGGTGGAGTTTGTGGACATACTGGGGTCAAAGTTGGCCATCAGAGGGGCGATGTACTGAGTGGCCGTCAGCATCCTGTGGATGACATCTCCTGTGTAGATGAAACCTGATGGAGGGGGTGCGCACATACACACACACAGCTCTTATTTCAGGAAGTGATGGTGGAGGTCTCTTATAATGGTGGTAGTCTCTCACATATTCGTTCTCATTCATCAGAGTTTGACGTACCACCAGTTGCCACTGTGATTTCTCTCAGTATGTGACCATAGAACGGGAAGTCAAAGGACAGATGAACACTCTGAAAGAAGAAAAACCACAAAACAAAGATGAGTTTCAGTGACAAGACAAGGTGACACAAGGTATGAGTGGTGATCATCACTGATATTGTAGAAGTCATACAGGTAGAATGTAAACATCGGCTCCTGATAAACTCAAGCGCTAGGTCCTGACTTGTCATAACAGTATCCACTAAACAGGAGTATGCCCTTATCCTTGATGGTTTGATATCCCCTGCCCTAAGGCTGCGTACCGCTGCTTGTCTGTGTGTGTTGGACAGCAGGCCGTGGATCTTCCCCTTCCCTGGGTCCAGCTGACCTATGTCCACCCACAGATATTTACCAGCAGTCTCTGTAGCCCCGTAGATCTTAGATGTATAGTAGCTATGGTTCATGTCCTGGGATAAACAACATTCATGTTAGCATTCAGTGTTTTCTGGGATAAACAACATTCATGTTAGCATTCAGTGTTTCCTGGGATAAACAACATTCATGTTTAGCATTCAGTGTTTCCTGGGATAAACAACATTCATGTTTAGCATTCAGTGTTTCCTGGGATAAACAACATTCATGTTTAGCATTCAGTGTTTCCTGGGATAAACAACATTCATGTTAGCGTTCAGTGTTTCCCAACACTGCTGTAGCCCTTGACAAACACACCTCTTCAGCTCATTGAGGGCTTGATGATTAGTTGACAAGTTGAATCAGGTGTGCTTGTCCAGGGTTACAATAAACATGTGTACTGTTGGGGGTACTGGAGGACCAAGGTTGGGAAACACTGTGTTATATGTTATACACTATAAGTCCTGAATATGTGCTGAACAATGAGAGATAATTTTAAGCAGTGAGATATAGTGTAGAGTTCTATATTATGCCGATATGACAGAACAAGAAACATTATTAAACATGACAGGGTCCTGACTTTTCCTAAACACAAGACCTGTCCAGGAAACACCCTGGGGTCTAATTAAGTACGACTCAGACTTCATTACTGGCCTGGTCATGATGTCAGGAAAACTCCTGGCCCTTAAAAGTGTTGTTGTTGTTCCTACTTCAATCTGGGAGCTGTTGTCATGTCTCTCCTCAGTCAGTAGGTCATCCTGGTCCTTGTAGTGGCTGTGGCGTGCGTCACTGGCCCAGCTCGGGGCCCCTGGCCTGGGGGTGGCCAGCCACCTCCTCCACCTCTGGCTGGAGGATCCTTGGTCCTCAGACACACTCTCCAGACCTGGACCAAACAAAAACACATTCAGATACATGAGGTGTGTTTGATTTAGCCTAATACAATGGAACCAATGCAAACCACCCTGAATTCCGGTCAAGATAAATCAAGCTTACACTTCAAAGTATTTGACACATAATGTATTTGATCCAGATCTGACTCTCCTCTATAGAGGGCCAACCCCTGCACACCAGGATGGGAGACCCCTGAGGAGAGTAGAGGGGGCTCCCTAAGACATAGTGTGCTGGTTATGTTTCATCTCACCAGTGTTTGAAAACGTCCCAGGAATCTCCCATGTGAGGGTGACAATGACATGTTGAACGTCTTCAGACAGACCTTGGAACTAAACCCATCTTCATATACTAGCCTACGTCTGCCTGCCTGTCAGTGTCAACATGTGGCAGACACAAACAGCATACTAACCTCTCTTCCCTGGGCAGAACAAACATCCACCTTCCCTCAATCATCCTGCCAGGGCCAGCAGTGCGTCTAAACTCCTCCCTCTTTTCGCAGGAGAGAGTGAAAGGCTGCCGCACATTCTTCACACTAGCAGGCCCAACCCAGAGGTTATGGGGGCAGTTATGATGGAGGAAGACATGTTGTGAGTTTCATAGAGTATGTCACATAGTGTTCTACTATCATCAGCAGACTTAGAAGTGTTATTGTGGTTGGGAGACATATAGAACACCTAAACAAAACTGGTTTAAAGAGCAATCTGCAGTTCAAACAATAAGAAAGCGGTCACCCCACCACTGATTTGGTAAATAGCTTAGGGATGGGGCTTGAGAAATGTAGCCACTGTCAAATTCTTAGACAGAGCTGTGGAAGCAAGGACTGACCATCCATGAGTTCAAATGTACAGTTTTAACCATGTTTTGAAGCTATACAGTGTTTGTTTACAATTACTTTGCTTACAAACACTAGAGTAAAACAAGCTTCTATTTTGGGTTCTGATGGGGTGTGACAACTGAACTAAGCACATGAGGCATTTATAAGTTATATTCTTCAAGAATCAATGGGTATATAAATGAATGACGCAATTACTTATTGTCCCTTTAATGAGCCATGAATTGACACTAATAGCAGTAATAAACCTACATGCATGTCAGCAAAGTGACATTTATGTAGCAAGTCCACTTATCTTGTTAAGTTATCTTATCTCCTCTTATCTCAGGAAAGTCCCTTGAGAAGTATTTTATTCTATGCCAGAGAACTGTGTCCACTCTCTAAGGATTCAGTGTTGCAGTGATGTAGCCTATCACAGCATTTTATCCTGTACTTTTATCATCTAATGTTTACAGTAATTCCAACAATATTTTGATTTATTTAAAAGGTAAATAACTTGCCAAAACATTAAGGCTATACAGAAATCTTAGTGCACATGGCTGAACTTCAAAAAACAAAACACACCAGAGACAATTGAAGAACAATAATGACTTACAATAAATAAAGACTATTTTAAATAATGACTTACCACTGGCAGGCATCAATTCCACATGAGTTATTTGATACTGGAAAACTATAAATATTCCGGTGATAAATTTGAGAGTCTTCGTCATCATCAGTTCCTAAGTCTCCTTTTAAATTCCCAAAGCACACTATCAAATAAAAAACTCAGTTGGACAACTTTTCATCTGCGCAAGGTCCTTTTATAGTATCAAGGCGATACTATTCCGTCAGAATGTTGTCCACTTCTCAAACAAAAACGCAGAGCAAGGTATGAAATAAAATCCAGTAGTTGCATTTTTAACATAAAATACTAAACATTTCAATAGCAGTACTTCCCGTCTCCGGGAAATGCCCATTTAACAAGAATTCAAATTGGCTAAATCTATTCGTCTTGGAAAGGTTGTGTGATCACTTGATTGGGCTAAGTAGGTCTACGATAATAAGTCTGTTGACAATAACATGAGTGTGATGCTGAAGTTATTATTGTCTTTCTCCCTCTTGCATGGTCATCTCCGTTTTAATAAGTTGAGAGTGGAGACAGTTCATAAGCGCTGGAAACTTTGTGCACACGCACCAAAACAGTGAGTCTGCCACCGTGCTAGGTAGAATAGTACCTCCCTCTCTCTCTCTCTCTCTCTCTCTCTCTCTCTCTCTCTCTCTCTCTCTCTCTCTCTGTGAACTGTGTGTGTGTATGTGTGTGTGTGTGTGTGTTTTCTCACCTGTATGAGAGCGAGTTCCTGTGAGAATTCCGTGGATTGGATGAGTGTGACATGTCTCACAAGGCTAAGAGGGCTTTTCAACCTCAGGGTGTGTGTGAGAGAGAGAGAGAGAGAGAGAGAGAGAGAGAGGGGGGAAAGAGAGAGCGAGAGAGAGAGAGAGAGAGAGAGGAGAGATTAGTCTGTGGGGCAGTGCAAATCAAATCCAACCAAATCAAATTTTATTGGTCTCATACACATGGTTAGCAGATGTTAATGCGAGTGTAGCGAAATGCTTGTGCTTCTAGTTCCAACCGTGCAGTAATAACTAACAAGTAATCTAACAATTTCACAACAACTACCTTATACACACAAGTGTAATGAATGATTAAGAATATGTACATATAAATATATGGATGAGTGATGGCCGAACGGCATAGGCAAGATGCAGTAGATGGTATAGAGTACAGTATATACATGTGAGATGAGTAATGCCCCAGTGTTGAGGATCAGCAGGGTGGAGATGTTGTTTCCTACCCTCACCACCTGGGGGCGGCCCGTCAGAAAGTCCAGGACCCAGTTGCACAGGGCGGGGTCGAGATCCAGGGTCTCGAGCTTAATGACAAGTTTGGAGGGTACTATGGTGTTAAATGCTGAGCTGTAATCAATGAACAGCATTCTTACATAGGTATTCCTCTTGTCCAGATGGGTTAGGGCAGTGTGCAGTGTGCAGTGTGATTGCGATTGCGTTGTCTGTGGACCTATTGGGGCGGTAAGCAAATTGGAGTGGGTCTAGGGTGTCAGGTAAGGTGGAGGTGATATGATCCTTGACTAGTCTCTCAAAGCACTTCATGATGACGGAAGTGAGTGCTACGGGGCGATAGTCGTTTAGCTCAGTTACCTTCGCTTTCTTGGGAACAGGAACAACGGTGGTCCTCTTGAAGCATATGTGAACAGCAGACTGGGATAGGGATTGATTGAATACGTCCGTAAACACACTGTACTCCTCTTACTCTACTTCATTTAGTCTAATGATGTGTGAAATTAGACAGACCTATCATATTGAATTGCCACTAAAGGCATTTCATATCAGTTTATCTTCATAACCAATACAGCCTGTTTTGCATTGACAAAAGAGCCCTAAGGTGTACTAATACACTCTGTGAATCATATGGTATTGATTGGGCTGGGAAAATAGTTCCTGCCATCAGATGATGTGTCCTTGGTAACATGAGTGAATGTGAGTATACTCCAGAGACCAAGTTTCAAAGCCGTTTTTACGTTACATAACGAAGCATCTGTAATAGGTTAAGGGTTCCCCTTCTTCCTCTTCTAAGCCCTGGCACGCAACAGAGATTATGTTTAGTCTTAATGGAAAAGAAAGGAAGGGACCATACTGTACATCTTCCCACAGACAAACACAGGCCTCTTTGCTGTCCTGTATCTCATTAATACTGAATTCCAACCTTATGAAGTTGTCTTATGAAGTTGTACACTAGTGTTTCTGGGCATGTACAGTCTGGCTTTATACCGTAGCTGTCAAGATAAAACATATTACATCAATATAGCTCAGTTATCCAGGCTACTACAGTGGAGTTATCGTTACCCAGGCTACTACAGTGGAGTTATCGTTGACACTATTTTTGTTGTGATTCTGTAAATATCCTACCCAGATATGAATGGATTGGTGCTTCTGATCCATTTGTAGCCACAGGATAATTAAGCATGGGCTTACTAGACTATGTGACTGAAATCTCACACTGCCAAATACTGTGCATACACACAAGTTTATACCAAGTATTGATTGATACACACTAACAGTATATGTGGTGTATCATGTGTTTATATTGTGTATCATTTCAATGTGTTACACCCCGTTAAATACATGTGGTTCAATGTGCAGTAATCATAAAACACAAGTCCTTAATCCTCAGCCATAGTTTCAGAATCAGACAACCTACAGTAAATGTGCTCTTGCTCATCATGTGCTTGTGCCCTTTTCCCCTCCCAGCTTGCTGTCATAGACTACAATTAATAATCTCTCTCCTTTGGCACCTCTGAATGATTTCCTTCCCATTGACGTCCTACATTCCTCCTGTGTCTTTGACCCCTGTCTCTGGCCTCCGGTCCTCTGTCTGGCAGAGAGCGAGAGAGACAGCGTCCAGAGGAAGTCTGGGTGTTTGCTACCATGTCTGTGCTGGATGTGCTAGGGCCTGGATGAACTGAGTCTGGGACTGGAGATGGATGGACAGTGGGCTGGTGCTTGGAGAGAGGTCTGGGACTGAAGATGGATGGACAGTGGGTTGGGGCTTTGAGAGAGGTCTGGGACTGGAGGTGGATGGACAGTGGGCTGGGGCTTGGAGAGAGGTCTGGGACTGAAGATGGATGGACAGTGGGCTGGGGCTTGGAGAGAGGTCTGGGACTGGAGATGGATGGACAGTGGGCTGGGGCTTGGAGAGAGGTCTGGGACTGGAGATGGCTGTCCCCTTTCCTTTTGGGTTCTATGTAGAACCCTTCCCACAGAGGGTTCTACTTGAAACACAAAAGAGTTCTACCTGGAACCAAAAAGGGTTATCCTATGGTGGCAGCCAAATAACTGTTTTGGAACCCTTTTTCTAAGTGTGGGGGAATAGGGCTTGGGATGTGGCTTGGAGAGAGGTCTGGGACTGAGAATGGGGGTGGGGGATAGAGGGCTGGGGAGGGGCTGGAGAGAGGTCTGGGACTGGGGATGGGGGTGGGGGATAGAGGGCTGGGAAGGGTCTTGGAGAGAGGTCTGGGACTGAGATGGGGATGGGGGGATAGAGGGCTGGGGTTGGGGCTTGAAGAGAGGGCTGGGGATGGGGCAGTGGATGGTTGTCTTATATCACAGGTTAAAGAGGTAAAGACTGAAGAAGAAACTTGTAAATAAACATGTATTACAGTAAAGTGAAACGTTTGAGTCACTTAAATTTTGTAAAACATATAAACAAATACTCTGACTGATTTATGGTTGTTAGTGCATCATAACCATCTGTAATGTCATTATGAATATACTGCTACAGTGAGGGAAAAAAGTATTTGATCCCGTGCTGATTTTGTACGTTTGCCCACTGACAAAGAAATGATCAGTCTATAATTTTAATGGTAGGTGTATTTGAATAGTGAGAGACAGAATAACAACACAAAAATCCAGAAAAACGCATGTGAAAAATTTTATAAATTGATTTGCATTTTAATGAAGGAAATAAGTATTTGAACCCCTCTCAATCAGAAAGATTTCAGGCTCCCAGGTGTCTTTTATACAGGTAACGAGCTGAGATTAGGAGCACAATCTTAAAGGGAGTGCTCCTAATCTCAGCTTGTTACCTGTATAAAAGACACCTGTCCACAGAAGCAATCAATCAATCAGATTCTAAACTCTCCACCATGGCCAAGACCAAAGAGCTCTCCAAGGATGTCAGGGACAAGATTGTAGACCTACACAAGGCTGGAATGGGCAACAAGACCATCGCCAAGCAGCTTGGTGAGAAGGTGACAACAGTTGGTGTGATTATTCGCAAATGGAAGAAACACAAAATAACTGTCAATCTCCCTCGGCCTGGGGCTCCATGCAAGATCTCACCTTGTGGAGTTGCAATGATCATGAGAACAGTGAGGAATCAGCCCATAACTACACGGGAGGATCTTGTCAATGATCTCAAGGCAGCTGGAACCATAGTCACCAAGAAAACAATTGGTAACACACTACGCCGTGAAGGACTAAAATCCTTCAGCGCCCGCAAGGTTCCCCCTGCTCAAGAAAGCACATATACATGCCCGTCTGAAGTTTGCCAATGAACATCTGAATGATTCAGAGGACAACTGGGTGAAAGTGTTGTGGTCAGATGAGACTAAAATGGAGCTCTTTGGCATCAACTCAACTCGCCGTGTTTGGAGGAGGAGGAATGCTGCCTATGACCCCAAGAACACCATCCCCACCGTCAAACATGGAGGTGGAAACATTATGCTTTGGGGGCGTTTTTCTGATAAGGGGACAGGACAACTTCACTGCATCAAAGGGACGATGGACGGGGCCATGTACTGTCAAATCTTGGGTGAGAACCTCCTTCCCTCAGCCAGGGCATTGAAAATGGGTCGTGGATGGGTATTCCAGCATGACAATGACCCAAAACACACGGCCAAGGCAACAAAAGAGTGGCTCAAGAAGAGGCACATTAAGGTCCTGGAGTGGCCTAGCCAGTCTCCAGACCTTAATCCCATAGAAAATCTGTGGAGGGAGCTGAAGGTTTGAGTTGCCAAACGTCAGCCTCAAAACCTTAATGACTTAGAGAAGATCTGCAAAGAGGAGTGGGACAAAATCCCTCCTGAGATGTGTGCAAACCTGGTGGCCAACTACAAGAAACGTCTGACCTCTGTGATTGACAACAAGGGTTTTGCCACCAAGTACTAAATCATGTTTTGCAGAGGGGTCAAATACTTATTTCCCTCATTAAAATGCAAATCAATTTATAACATTTTTCACATGCGTTTTTCTGGATTTTTTGTTGTTATTCTGTCTCTCACTGTTCATATAAACCTACCATTAAAATTATAGACTGAGAATTTCTTTGTCAGTGGGCAAACCTACAAAATAAGCAGGGGATCAAATACTTTTTTCCCTCACTGTATGACTGTAGACACCTTACCCAGAATGGTTGTGTGTAATCCACATATACACAGCCCAAGAACCACACATCTCCCTGGCTTCCTGACTCAGTCCACAAGACATTAGCAGAACCTCCACTCGCATGCTGCTTCCTGGGGGGAATGAATGAATCAACCAATAAATCAATCCATCCACCCATCCAACTGTCCATCCATCCATCCACCCACCCAACTGTCTTTCCTTCCGTCCATCCACCCACCCAACTGTGCACCACCCATTCCTGGATTGATCAGAGTGTTTCAATGACAACATTACTTTAGTGTGATTATAATTCAATAGGAAGTGTGTCTACTCTCAACTTCAAATGATTAAAAGTGACAAATGAGAAAGAAATGTTGAAAATATGGTACGGGCCCTGAACCCTATCACTCTGTCTGTCTGGCAAAGCACAGCTGAGCTCTGAAGTAAATAACCAAGAGAGGGAGTTATATATAGTAGTTCTGCTCCTGATCTCTGCCTGAGGCTTTCCTATAGATAGTGAGATGGGAATGGAGGTGGTGGGGAAAGTCAACAGTGCGGTTGTAACCAACTGACCTAGTTGTCAGCGTTGAGAGTGGGGACAGTACACCAATTTTCAATGTCAAACAACTGTAAAGTTAGCTATCAGTGTAATGGTTACAGTTGAATTTGAGGTATCATGCAGACAAGAATGCCCATGATGCAATGCATTCATCCCTTTTAACCTACACTGTAAAAAAAAGTGTTGTTTTTACGGTAAAGTTTTCAGTAATATACTGTTAAACCAAAGTTTCTTTGGAATTTACGGTAACATACTGTACTTTTTTTTTTACAGTAACTTACAGGTTACTGGTTTCCAGTAAATTACTGTAAAAATGACAGGATTTTCTTTACAGTATATATATCATCTCGCAGCTACCCTAGCAGCTTATAGACACAGAATGTAACAAATAGTTATTTCCATACTCAAACTAGGCAACTCATTACACTTTCGACTCATACACTGGAAATTAAAGTCAGTGATAAGATATGGTGTATGTTGTAGTTTAGTCTACTAATCATTCGTATTCTACACTGAGTAAACAAAACATTAAGAACACCTGCTCTTCCATGACATAGACTGACCAGGTAATCCAGGTGAAATCTATGATCCTTTATGTCACTTGTTGAATCCACTTCAATCAGTGTAGATGATGGGGAGGAGACAGGTTAAAGAAGGATTTTTAAGCCTTGAGACAATTGAGACATGGATTGTCTGTGTGCCATCCAGACAGAGAATGGACAAGACAAAATATTGAAGTGCCTTTGAACGGGGTATGGTAGTAGGTGCCATGTGTAGTAGTGCCTTTGAACGGGGTATGGTAGTAGGTGCCATGTGTAGTAGTGCCTTTGAACGGGGTATGGTAGTAGGTGCCAGGCGCACCGGTTTGTGTTAAGAACTGCACCGCTGCTGGGTTTTTCACACTCTAAATTTTCCTGTGTGTATCAAGAATGGTCCACCACCCAAAGGACACCCAGCCAACTTGACACAACTGTGGGAAGCATTGGAGTCAACATAGACCAGCATCCCTGTGGAACGCTAAGGACACCTTGTAGAGTGCTCATAAGAATTGAGGCTGTTCTGAGGGCAAAAGAGGTGGGGTGCAACTCAATATTAGGAAGGTGTTCCTAATGTTTGGGATACTCAATGTATATACCGGTAGATTAGCATATAGACACAAAAGTGATGTGATTTGGACAGATTTTTTTTAAATAAAAGTGAATACAAATAATTTACCATAGTAAAATTCTTTGGGTTATTGATAGATGAGCTATTAAATAACACAAATAATGTGTTACTATGGTAAGGACAGACTATGACATTTTTGTCCTAGCACAGTCACAGATGACATAAAATCAAATCAAATCAAATAGATTTATAAAGCCTTTCTTACATCAGCTGATGTCACAGAGTGCTGTACAGAAACCCAGCCTAAAACCCCAAACAGCAAGCAATGCAGATGTAGAAGCACGGTGGCTAGGAAAAACTCCCTAGAAAGGCCAGAACTTAGGAAGAAACTTAGAGAGGAACCAGGCTGTGAGGGGTGGCCATTCCTCTTCTGGCTGTGCCGGGTGCATATTATAACAGTACATGGACAAGATTTTAAAATATTCATAAAACAGGCAGAACAGTTGAAACTGGAGAAGCAGCACGGCCAGGTGGACTGGGGACATCAAGGAGTCATCAGGCCAGGTAGGCCTTGAGGAATGGTCCTAATGCTCAGGTCTACCGAGAGACAGAGAGAGAAAGTGACTCAACCCACTCAAGCGACGCACCCCCCAGGGACGGCATGGAAGAGCACCAGTAAGCCAGTGACTCAGCCAGAGTCATTAACATCATTAACAGTCACCTGTGCTTTATTGTGACATCACCAGGCCTCCGCATCCCTTTGGGGTCATCATCCTGCTTTGGCACAGTGAGTCAGTGGGTCATGAGGTATGGCATCTTGAAGGTTGTCAAAGCCCTTGGTAGGTTCAGATAATTAATAAAGAAAAAAATATTGCATTACAATACCGTTGGTTATAACTACAATATAAAGAACTTAGTTAATAGTTTGATTTATGTATTTACTTTGTAGATTAATACGTTTATTATTAAGTAAGTTGTTTTTGTAAGATAATCAAAGTTGTGCCATCAAAGAGACGAGGGCTACAAATCCACCATATTATTGGATTATAGTGGTAAAACACGTGGAAGCAGGCTGTTGAAGACAATTGTTACTAGAGAGGGGACAAGACGCTCTCCCCTTAAGAGATTGGAGGCAGACTCTGTCAGGAGGCGCAGGTCTCTGTGTGGAAGGAGGAGAAACTCTCCACAAGGCAGGAGGTTAGCCAACACTATCAGGAGACGCAGGTCGCAGATCGAGAGGGGCAAAGCTCCTGGGAGCCATAGAGAGAGTGAGGAGAGTGATGAGAGTGAGGATGAAGAAGAAGGAAGCAGCACTAGCAGCTCCAGCTCTGCCAGTTAGAGTGAGCCATCTGGAGAGAGTGAAAGAGAAAGACAGGAAAGAGAGAGTAGAAGAACCCTGGAGCAGGCGGCTCGCCTGCTTGAAGAGATATCAGGGCTGAGGGTCAGGGACTGTGGCCCCCAGGAGAGAGAGAGTGAGGAACAACAACAAAAACAACAACAAGCATTCCCTTACTTGTTGAGAGTGAGGACCAACAGAACGCACAATCCTCCAAGGGAGAAGGCAAGATGCCGAGCCAGACCCAGACCCAGTAGAAATGAACCCAGACCCAGTAGGAAGGACTCTCCCGGTCCATCCCGAGCCAAGAACCCACGCATGAGCCCCAACATCATCAAACTGAAGTCCAGAGAGAGAGTCAAAGCCAAAGACACGGGGGAGGAATCGCTCCCGAGTCGACGCAGAAGTTAAAGTGAGACATCCATGAGGTCTTCTTCTCAGAGTGATATAGTAGGAGGAAAGGTCACTACAGCCCCAACCTACACTAGACTAAGGGCCAGCCCACCAGCTCCACATAGGAAGGCTGGGATTGAGAGAGAAGTTGCTGCCATTATAGAGAAAGGGAGGAGAGGAAAAGAAAAGCCTGAAGGGACAGAAAGATATGGAGGAGGAGGAGGAGGAGGAGGAGGAGGAGGAGGAGGAGGAGGAGGAGGAGGAGGAGGAGGAGGAGGAGGAGGAGGAAAATGAGAATGCTGTCCCCTCCGCCTCGGGACTGAAGGGAGGGAGGAGGAGGAGGGTTGGTGAAGAACGTTAAAGGTATAAACACCAGACAGAGGAGAAGAAGGAGGGCCAGAGAGGAGAGCAGTGAGGAGTTGGAGGAGAGGTGTGGCCCAGGGAGGAGGGGAAGAGGAGTAAGAACCCTCAGTCTGGAGAGACCCATCGTTGTCCACCATCTAACCTACCCCCCCACACTCTAGAGGACCAGCCTCCAGCACGTTTAATCTTGGACCCAACCCAAGTAAGACCTGACTACACTCAGTATCAATGCAATGGAAGAAGAATTAGCCTTGTCCCAGATGCTTTAGTGTGGTCTTTCCATTAGCCTGACATTGACCACAGAAGTTGGCAAGACAGCACAAACACATTGGGGACCAGGCTAAAGAACTAGTTCTGATGTTATATGAACAGTATCTATTGAGTTTGATAATTGGTATTTGGGATGATTTGTGCTTTATTTCATGCGTAACTTTGTTACAGTCTCTCTACACAATGGGGAGTATGCTGGGTAAAGGAGGATGTGGGTCTATGCCGGGATGCTCAAAAGGTTAAACATGGTTAAACCTGGCCTACCTGGTTAAATAAAGGTGAAATATTTTTTTTTTTATTACAGGTGGTGCTGGCTGTTCTATACTCTGATTATGTTATTACAGGTGGTGGTGCTGGCTGTTCTATACTCTGATTATGTTATTACAGGTGGTGCTGGCTGTTCTATACTCTGATTATGTTATTACAGGTGGTGATGGCTGTTCTATACTCTGATTATGTTATTACAGGTGGTGGTGCTGGCTGTTCTATACTCTGATTATGTTATTACAGGTGGCGCTGGCTGTTCTATATTCTGATTATGTTATTACAGGTGGTGCTGGCTGTTCTATATTCTGATTATGTTATTACAGGTGGTGGTGCTGGCTGTTCTATACTCTGATTATGTTATTACAGGTGGTGCTGGCTGTTCTATACTCTGATTATGTTATTACAGGTGGTGCTGGCTGTTCTATACTCTGATTATATTATTACAGGTGGCACTGGCTGTTCTATACTCTGATTATGTTATTACAGGTGGTGCTGGCTGTTCTATACTCTGATTATGTTATTGCAGGTGGTGCTGGCTGTTCTATACTCTGATTATGTAATTACAGGTGGTGCTAGCTGTTCTATACTCTGATTATGTTATTACAGGTGGTGGCGCTGGCTGTTCTATACTCTGATTATGTTATTACAGGTGGCACTGGCTGTTCTATACTCTGATTATATTATTACAGGTGGCACTGGCTGTTCTATATTCTGATTATGTTATTACAGGTGGTGGTGCTGGCTGTTCTATACTCTGATTATGTTATTACAGGTGGTGCTTGCTGTTCTATACTCTGATTATGTTATTACAGGTGGTGGTGCTGGCTGTTCTATACTCTGATTATGTTATTACAGGTGGTGGTGCTGGCTGTTCTATACTCTGATTATGTTATTACAGGTGGTGCTGGCTGTTCTATACTCTGATTATGTTATTACAGGTGGTGGTGCTGGCTGTTCTATACTCTGATTATGTTATTACAGGTGGTGCTGGCTGTTCTATATTCTGATTATGTTATTACAGGTGGTGCTGGCTGTTCTATACTCTGATTATGTTATTACAGGTGGCACTGGCTGTTCTATATTCTGATTATGTTATTACAGGTGGTGGTGCTGGCTGTTCTATACTCTGATTATGTTATTACAGGTGGTGCTGGCTGTTCTATACTCTGATTATGTTATTACAGGTGGTGGTGCTGGCTGTTCTATACTCTGATTATGTTATTACAGGTGGTGGTGCTGGCTGTTCTATACTCTGATTATGTTATTACAGGTGGTGGTGCTGGCTGTTCTATACTCTGATTATGTTATTACAGGTGGTGGTGCTGGCTGTTCTATACTCTGATTATGTTATTACAGGTGGTGCTGGCTGTTCTATACTCTGATTATGTTATTACAGGTGGTGCTGGCTGTTCTATACTCTGATTATGTTATTACAGGTGGTGCTGGCTGTTCTATATTCTGATTATGTTATTACAGGTGGTGCTGGCTGTTCTATACTCTGATTATGTTATTACAGGTGGTGGTGCTGGCTGTTCTATACTCTGATTATGTTATTACAGGTGGTGCTGGCTGTTCTATACTCTGATTATGTTATTACAGGTGGTGCTGGCTGTTCTATACTCTGATTATGTTATTACAGGTGGTGGTGCTGGCTGTTCTATACTCTGATTATATTATTACAGGTGGCACTGGCTGTTCTATACTCTGATTATGTTATTACAGGTGGTGCTGGCTGTTCTATACTCTGATTATGTTATTACAGGTGGTGCTGGCTGTTCTATATTCTGATTATGTTATTACAGGTGGTGCTGGCTGTTCTATATTCTGATTATGTTATTACAGGTGGTGGTGCTGGCTGTTCTATACTCTGATTATGTTATTACAGGTGGTGCTGGCTGTTCTATACTCTGATTATGTTATTACAGGTGGTGGTGCTGGCTGTTCTATACTCTGATTATGTTATTACAGGTGGTGGTGCTGGCTGTTCTATACTCTGATTATGTTATTACAGGTGGTGATGGCTGTTCTATACTCTGATTATGTTATTACAGGTGGTGCTGGCTGTTCTATACTCTGATTATGTTATTACAGGTGGTGGTGCTGGCTGTTCTATACTCTGATTATGTTATTACAGGTGGTGCTGGCTGTTCTATATTCTGATTATGTTATTACAGGTGGTGCTGGCAGTTCTATACTCTGATTATGTTATTACAGGTGGTGCTGGCTGTTCTATACTCTGATTATGTTATTACAGGTGGTGCTGGCTGTTCTATATTCTGATTATGTTATTACAGGTGGTGGTGCTGGCTGTTCTATACTCTGATTATGTTATTACAGGTGGTGGTGCTGGCTGTTCTATACTCTGATTATGTTATTACAGGTGGTGCTGGCTGTTCTATACTCTGATTATGTTATTACAGGTGGTGCTGGCTGTTCTATATTCTGATTATGTTATTACAGGTGGTGGTGCTGGCTGTTCTATACTCTGATTATGTTATTACAGGTGGTGCTGGCTGTTCTATACTCTGATTATGTTATTACAGGTGGTGCTGGCTGTTCTATACTCTGATTATGTTATTACAGGTGGTGGTGCTGGCTGTTCTATACTCTGATTATGTTATTACAGGTGGTGGTGCTGGCTGTTCTATACTCTGATTATGTTATTACAGGTGGTGGTGCTGGCTGTTCTATACTCTGATTATGTTATTACAGGTGGTGCTGGCTGTTCTATATTCTGATTATGTTATTACAGGTGGTGGTGCTGGCTGTTCTATACTCTGATTATGTTATTACAGGTGGTGCTGGCTGTTCTATACTCTGATTATGTTATTACAGGTGGTGGTGCTGGCTGTTCTATACTCTGATTATGTTATTACAGGTGGTGGTGCTGGCTGTTCTATATTCTGATTATGTTATTACAGGTGGTGCTGGCTGTTCTATATTCTGATTATGTTATTACAGGTGGTGGTGCTGGCTGTTCTATACTCTGATTATGTTATTACAGGTGGTGGTGCTGGCTGTTCTATACTCTGATTATGTTATTACAGGTGGTGCTGGCTGTTCTATATTCTGATTATGTTATTACAGGTGGTGGTGCTGGCTGTTCTATACTCTGATTATGTTATTACAGGTGGTGCTGGCTGTTCTATACTCTGATTATGTTATTACAGGTGGTGCTGGCTGTTCTATACTCTGATTATGTTATTACAGGTGGTGGTGCTGGCTGTTCTATACTCTGATTATGTTATTACAGGTGGTGGTGCTGGCTGTTCTATACTCTGATTATGTTATTACAGGTGGTGCTGGCTGTTCTATACTCTGATTATGTTATTACAGGTGGTGCTGGCTGTTCTATATTCTGATTATGTTATTACAGGTGGTGCTGGCTGTTCTATACTCTGATTATGTTATTACAGGTGGTGCTGGCTGTTCTATATTCTGATTATGTTATTACAGGTGGTGGTGCTGGCTGTTCTATACTCTGATTATGTTATTACAGGTGGTGCTGGCTGTTCTATATTCTGATTATGTTATTACAGGTGGTGGTGCTGGCTGTTCTATACTCTGATTATGTTATTACAGGTGGTGGTGCTGGCTGTTCTATACTCTGATTATGTTATTACAGGTGGTGGTGCTGGCTGTTCTATACTCTGATTATGTTATTACAGGTGGTGCTGGCTGTTCTATACTCTGATTATGTTATTACAGGTGGTGGTGCTGGCTGTTCTATACTCTGATTATATTATTACAGGTGGCACTGGCTGTTCTATACTCTGATTATGTTATTACAGGTGGTGCTGGCTGTTCTATACTCTGATTATGTTATTACAGGTGGTACTGGCTGTTCTATATTCTGATTATGTTATTACAGGTGGTGGTGCTGGCTGTTCTATACTCTGATTATGTTATTACAGGTGGTGCTGGCTGTTCTATACTCTGATTATGTTATTACAGGTGGTGGTGCTGGCTGTTCTATACTCTGATTATGTTATTACAGGTGGTGCTGGCTGTTCTATATTCTGATTATGTTATTACAGGTGGTGCTGGCTGTTCTATACTCTGATTATGTTATTACAGGTGGTGCTGGCTGTTCTATACTCTGATTATGTTATTACAGGTGGTGCTGGCTGTTCTATATTCTGATTATGTTATTACAGGTGGTGCTGGCTGTTCTATATTCTGATTATGTTATTACAGGTGGTGGTGCTGGCTGTTCTATACTCTGATTATGTTATTACAGGTGGTGCTGGCTGTTCTATACTCTGATTATGTTATTACAGGTGGTGCTGGCTGTTCTATACTCTGATTATGTTATTACAGGTGGTGGTGCTGGCTGTTCTATACTCTGATTATGTTATTACAGGTGGTGGTGCTGGCTGTTCTATACTCTGATTATGTTATTACAGGTGGTGCTGGCTGTTCTATATTCTGATTATGTTATTACAGGTGGTGCTGGCAGTTCTATACTCTGATTATGTTATTACAGGTGGTGCTGGCTGTTCTATACTCTGATTATGTTATTACAGGTGGTGGTGCTGGCTGTTCTATATTCTGATTATGTTATTACAGGTGGTGGTGCTGGCTGTTCTATACTCTGATTATGTTATTACAGGTGGTGCTGGCTGTTCTATACTCTGATTATGTTATTACAGGTGGTGCTGGCTGTTCTATATTCTGATTATGTTATTACAGGTGGTGGTGCTGGCTGTTCTATATTCTGATTATGTTATTACAGGTGGTGGTGCTGGCTGTTCTATACTCTGATTATGTTATTACAGGTGGTGCTGGCTGTTCTATACTCTGATTATGTTATTACAGGTGGTGCTGGCTGTTCTATATTCTGATTATGTTATTACAGGTGGTGGTGCTGGCTGTTCTATACTCTGATTATGTTATTACAGGTGGTGCTGGCTGTTCTATATTCTGATTATGTTATTACAGGTGGTGGTGCTGGCTGTTCTATACTCTGATTATGTTATTACAGGTGGTGGTGCTGGCTGTTCTATACTCTGATTATGTTATTACAGGTGGTGCTGGCTGTTCTATACTCTGATTATGTTATTACAGGTGGTGGTGCTGGCTGTTCTATACTCTGATTATGTTATTACAGGTGGTGGTGCTGGCTGTTCTATACTCTGATTATGTTATTACAGGTGGTGCTGGCTGTTCTATACTCTGATTATGTTATTACAGGTGGTGCTGGCTGTTCTATACTCTGATTATGTTATTACAGGTGGTGCTGGCAGTTCTATACTCTGATTATGTTATTACAGGTGGTGCTGGCTGTTCTATACTCTGATTATGTTATTACAGGTGGTTGTGCTGGCTGTTCTATATTCTGATTATGTTATTACAGGTGGTGGTGCTGGCTGTTCTATACTCTGATTATGTTATTACAGGTGGTGCTGGCTGTTCTATACTCTGATTATGTTATTACAGGTGGTGCTGGCTGTTCTATATTCTGATTATGTTATTACAGGTGGTGGTGCTGGCTGTTCTATACTCTGATTATGTTATTACAGGTGGTGCTGGCTGTTCTATACTCTGATTATGTTATTACAGGTGGTGGTGCTGGCTGTTCTATACTCTGATTATGTTATTACAGGTGGTGCTGGCTGTTCTATATTCTGATTATGTTATTACAGGTGGTGGTGCTGGCTGTTCTATATTCTGATTATGTTATTACAGGTGGTGGTGCTGGCTGTTCTATACTCTGATTATGTTATTACAGGTGGTGCTGGCTGTTCTATACTCTGATTATGTTATTACAGGTGGTGCTGGCTGTTCTATATTCTGATTATGTTATTACAGGTGGTGCTGGCTGTTCTATACTCTGATTATGTTATTACAGGTGGTGCTGGCTGTTCTATATTCTGATTATGTTATTACAGGTGGTGATGGCTGTTCTATACTCTGATTATGTTATTACAGGTGGTGCTGGCTGTTCTATATTCTGATTATGTTATTACAGGTGGTGGTGCTGGCTGTTCTATTCTGATTATGTTATTACAGGTGGTGGTGCTGGCTGTTCTATACTCTGATTATGTTATTACAGGTGGTGCTGGCTGTTCTATACTCTGATTATGTTATTACAGGTGGTGCTGGCTGTTCTATACTCTGATTATGTTATTACAGGTGGTGGTGCTGGCTGTTCTATACTCTGATTATGTTATTACAGGTGGTGCTGGCTGTTCTATACTCTGATTATGTTATTACAGGTGGTGCTGGCTGTTCTATACTCTGATTATGTTATTACAGGTGGTGCTGGCTGTTCTATATTCTGATTATGTTATTACAGGTGGTGCTGGCTGTTCTATATTCTGATTATGTTATTACAGGTGGTGCTGGCTGTTCTATATTCTGATTATGTTATTACAGGTGGTGGTGCTGGCTGTTCTATACTCTGATTATGTTATTACAGGTGGTGCTGGCTGTTCTATACTCTGATTATGTTATTACAGGTGGTGGTGCTGGCTGTTCTATACTCTGATTATGTTATTACAGGTGGTGGTGCTGGCTGTTCTATACTTCTGATTATGTTATTACAGGTGGTGCTGGCTGTTCTATACTCTGATTATGTTATTACAGGTGGTGCTGGCTGTTCTATATTCTGATTATGTTATTACAGGTGTGGTGCTGGCTGTTCTATACTCTGATTATGTTATTACAGGTGGTGCTGGCTGTTCTATACTCTGATTATGTTATTACAGGTGGTGCTGGCTGTTCTATACTCTGATTATGTTATTACAGGTGGTGGTGCTGGCTGTTCTATACTCTGATTATGTTATTACAGGTGGTGCTGGCTGTTCTATACTCTGATTATGTTATTACAGGTGGTGCTGGCTGTTCTATATTCTGATTATGTTATTACAGGTGGTGGTGCTGGCTGTTCTATACTCTGATTATGTTATTACAGGTGGTGGTGCTGCTGTTCTATACCTCTGATTATGTTATTACAGGTGGTGCTGGCTGTTCTATACTCTGATTATGTTATTACAGGTGGTGTGCTGGCTGTTCTATACTCTGATTATGTTATTACAGGTGGTGGTGCTGGCTGTTCTATACTCTGATTATGTTATTACAGGTGGTGCTGGCTGTTCTATACTCTGATTATGTTATTACAGGTGGTGGTGCTGGCTGTTCTATACTCTGATTATGTTATTACAGGTGGTGCTGGCTGTTCTATACTCTGATTATGTTATTACAGGTGGTGGTGCTGGCTGTTCTATATTCTGATTATGTTATTACAGGTGGTGGTGCTGGCTGTTCTATACTCTGATTATGTTATTACAGGTGGTGCTGGCTGTTCTATACTCTGATTATGTTATTACAGGTGGTGCTGGCTGTTCTATACTCTGATTATGTTATTACAGGTGGTGGTGCTGGCTGTTCTATACTCTGATTATGTTATTACAGGTGGTGGTGCTGGCTGTTCTATACTCTGATTATGTTATTACAGGTGGTGCTGGCTGTTCTATATTCTGATTATGTTATTACAGGTGGTGCTGGCTGTTCTATACTCTGATTATGTTATTACAGGTGGTGCTGGCTGTTCTATACTCTGATTATGTTATTACAGGTGGTGCTGGCTGTTCTATACTCTGATTATGTTATTACAGGTGGTGGTGCTGGCTGTTCTATACTCTGATTATGTTATTACAGGTGGTGCTGGCTGTTCTATACTCTGATTATGTTATTACAGGTGGTGGTGCTGGCTGTTCTATATTCTGATTATGTTATTACAGGTGGTGGTGCTGGCTGTTCTATACTCTGATTATGTTATTACAGGTGGTGGTGCTGGCTGTTCTATACTCTGATTATGTTATTACAGGTGGTGCTGGCTGTTCTATACTCTGATTATGTTATTACAGGTGGTGCTGGCTGTTCTATACTCTGATTATGTTATTACAGGTGGTGCTGGCTGTTCTATACTCTGATTATGTTATTACAGGTGGTGCTGGCTGTTCTATATTCTGATTATGTTATTACAGGTGGTGGTGCTGGCTGTTCTATACTCTGATTATGTTATTACAGGTGGTGCTGGCTGTTCTATACTCTGATTATGTTATTACAGGTGGTGGTGCTGGCTGTTCTATACTCTGATTATGTTATTACAGGTGGTGGTGCTGGCTGTTCTATACTCTGATTATGTTATTACAGGTGGTGGTGCTGGCTGTTCTATACTCTGATTATGTTATTACAGGTGGTGCTGGCTGTTCTATACTCTGATTATGTTATTACAGGTGGTGGTGCTGGCTGTTCTATACTCTGATTATGTTATTACAGGTGGTGGTGCTGGCTGTTCTATACTCTGATTATGTTATTACAGGTGGTGCTGGCTGTTCTATATTCTGATTATGTTATTACAGGTGGTGGTGCTGGCTGTTCTATACTCTGATTATGTTATTACAGGTGGTGCTGGCTGTTCTATACTCTGATTATGTTATTACAGGTGGTGCTGGCTGTTCTATACTCTGATTATGTTATTACAGGTGGTGGTGCTGGCTGTTCTATATTCTGATTATGTTATTACAGGTGGTGCTGGCTGTTCTATACTCTGATTATGTTATTACAGGTGGTGCTGGCTGTTCTATACTCTGATTATGTTATTACAGGTGGTGGTGCTGGCTGTTCTATACTCTGATTATGTTATTACAGGTGGTGCTGGCTGTTCTATATTCTGATTATGTTATTACAGGTGGTGGTGCTGGCTGTTCTATACTCTGATTATGTTATTACAGGTGGTGGTGCTGGCTGTTCTATACTCTGATTATGTTATTACAGGTGGTGCTGGCTGTTCTATATTCTGATTATGTTATTACAGGTGGTGCTGGCTGTTCTATATTCTGATTATGTTATTACAGGTGGTGGTGCTGGCTGTTCTATACTCTGATTATGTTATTACAGGTGGTGGTGCTGGCTGTTCTATACTCTGATTATGTTATTACAGGTGGTGCTGGCTGTTCTATACTCTGATTATGTTATTACAGGTGGTGGTGCTGGCTGTTCTATACTCTGATTATGTTATTACAGGTGGTGCTGGCTGTTCTATACTCTGATTATGTTATTACAGGTGGTGGTGCTGGCTGTTCTATACTCTGATTATGTTATTACAGGTGGTGCTGGCTGTTCTATATTCTGATTATGTTATTACAGGTGGTGCTGGCTGTTCTATACTCTGATTATGTTATTACAGGTGGTGCTGGCTGTTCTATACTCTGATTATGTTATTACAGGTGGTGCTGGCTGTTCTATACTCTGATTATGTTATTACAGGTGGTGGTGCTGGCTGTTCTATACTCTGATTATGTTATTACAGGTGGTGCTGGCTGTTCTATACTCTGATTATGTTATTACAGGTGGTGCTGGCTGTTCTATACTCTGATTATGTTATTACAGGTGGTGCTGGCTGTTCTATATTCTGATTATGTTATTACAGGTGGTGGTGCTGGCTGTTCTATACTCTGATTATGTTATTACAGGTGGTGGTGCTGGCTGTTCTATACTCTGATTATGTTATTACAGGTGGTGCTGGCTGTTCTATACTCTGATTATGTTATTACAGGTGGTGCTGGCTGTTCTATACTCTGATTATGTTATTACAGGTGGTGCTGGCTGTTCTATACTCTGATTATGTTATTACAGGTGGTGCTGGCTGTTCTATACTCCTGATTATGTTATTACAGGTGGTGCTGGCTGTTCTATACTCTGATTATGTTATTACAGGTGGTGCTGGCTGTTCTATACTCTGATTATGTTATTACAGGTGGTGGTGCTGGCTGTTCTATACTCTGATTATGTTATTACAGGTGGTGCTGGCTGTTCTATATTCTGATTATGTTATTACAGGTGGTGCTGGCTGTTCTATACTCTGATTATGTTATTACAGGTGGTGCTGGCTGTTCTATACTCTGATTATGTTATTACAGGTGGTGCTGGCTGTTCTATACTCTGATTATGTTATTACAGGTGGTGGTGCTGGCTGTTCTATACTCTGATTATGTTATTACAGGTGGTGGTGCTGGCTGTTCTATACTCTGATTATGTTATTACAGGTGGTGCTGGCTGTTCTATACCTGATTATGTTATTACAGGTGGTGCTGGCTGTTCTATACTCTGATTATGTTATTACAGGTGGTGCTGGCTGTTCTATACTCTGATTATGTTATTACAGGTGGTGGTGCTGGCTGTTCTATACTCTGATTATGTTATTACAGGTGGTGCTGGCTGTTCTATATTCTGATTATGTTATTACAGGTGGTGGTGCTGGCTGTTCTATACTCTGATTATGTTATTACAGGTGGTGGTGCTGGCTGTTCTATACTCTGATTATGTTATTACAGGTGGTGGTGCTGGCTGTTCTATACTCTGATTATGTTATTACAGGTGGTGCTGGCTGTTCTATATTCTGATTATGTTATTACAGGTGGTGGTGCTGGCTGTTCTATACTCTGATTATGTTATTACAGGTGGTGCTGGCTGTTCTATACTCTGATTATGTTATTACAGGTGGTGCTGGCTGTTCTATACTCTGATTATGTTATTACAGGTGGTGCTGGCTGTTCTATATTCTGATTATGTTATTACAGGTGGTGGTGCTGGCTGTTCTATACTCTGATTATGTTATTACAGGTGGTGCTGGCTGTTCTATATTCTGATTATGTTATTACAGGTGGTGGTGCTGGCTGTTCTATACTCTGATTATGTTATTACAGGTGGTGCTGGCTGTTCTATACTCTGATTATGTTATTACAGGTGGTGGTGCTGGCTGTTCTATACTCTGATTATGATTATGTTATTACAGGTGGTGCTGGCTGTTCTATATTCTGATTATGTTATTACAGGTGGTGGTGCTGGCTGTTCTATACTCTGATTATGTTATTACAGGTGGTGCTGGCTGTTCTATACTCTGATTATGTTATTACAGGTGGTGGTGCTGGCTGTTCTATACTCTGATTATGTTATTACAGGTGGTGCTGGCTGTTCTATATTCTGATTATGTTATTACAGGTGGTGCTGGCTGTTCTATATTCTGATTATGTTATTACAGGTGGTGCTGGCTGTTCTATACTCTGATTATGTTATTACAGGTGGTGGTGCTGGCTGTTCTATACTCTGATTATGTTATTACAGGTGGTGCTGGCTGTTCTATACTCTGATTATGTTATTACAGGTGGTGGTGCTGGCTGTTCTATACTCTGATTATGTTATTACAGGTGGTGGTGCTGGCTGTTCTATACTCTGATTATGTTATTACAGGTGGTGCTGGCTGTTCTATATTCTGATTATGTTATTACAGGTGGTGCTGGCTGTTCTATACTCTGATTATGTTATTACAGGTGGTGCTGGCTGTTCTATACTCTGATTATGTTATTACAGGTGGTGGTGCTGGCTGTTCTATACTCTGATTATGTTATTACAGGTGGTGCTGGCTGTTCTATACTCTGATTATGTTATTACAGGTGGTGGTGCTGGCTGTTCTATACTCTGATTATGTTATTACAGGTGGTGCTGGCTGTTCTATACTCTGATTATGTTATTACAGGTGGTGGTGCTGGCTGTTCTATACTCTGATTATGTTATTACAGGTGGTGGTGCTGGCTGTTCTATACTTCTGATTATGTTATTACAGGTGGTGGTGCTGGCTGTTCTATACTCTGATTATGTTATTACAGGTGGTGCTGGCTGTTCTATATTCTGATTATGTTATTACAGGTGGTGGTGCTGGCTGTTCTATATTCTGATTATGTTATTACAGGTGGTGCTGGCTGTTCTATACTCTGATTATGTTATTACAGGTGGTGCTGGCTGTTCTATACTCTGATTATGTTATTACAGGTGGTGCTGGCTGTTCTATATTCTGATTATGTTATTACAGGTGGTGGTGCTGGCTGTTCTATACTCTGATTATGTTATTACAGGTGGTGGTGCTGGCTGTTCTATATTCTGATTATGTTATTACAGGTGGTGCTGGCTGTTCTATACTCTGATTATGTTATTACAGGTGGTGCTGGCTGTTCTATACTCTGATTATGTTATTACAGGTGGTGGTGCTGGCTGTTCTATACTCTGATTATGTTATTACAGGTGGTGCTGGCTGTTCTATACTCTGATTATGTTATTACAGGTGGTGCTGGCTGTTCTATATTCTGATTATGTTATTACAGGTGGTGGTGCTGGCTGTTCTATACTCTGATTATGTTATTACAGGTGGTGCTGGCTGTTCTATATTCTGATTATGTTATTACAGGTGGTGGTGCTGGCTGTTCTATACTCTGATTATGTTATTACAGGTGGTGCTGGCTGTTCTATACTCTGATTATGTTATTACAGGTGGTGCTGGCTGTTCTATATTCTGATTATGTTATTACAGGTGGTGGTGCTGGCTGTTCTATACTCTGATTATGTTATTACAGGTGGTGCTGGCTGTTCTATACTCTGATTATGTTATTACAGGTGGTGCTGGCTGTTCTATACTCTGATTATGTTATTACAGGTGGTGCTGGCTGTTCTATATTCTGATTATGTTATTACAGGTGGTGGTGCTGGCTGTTCTATACTCTGATTATGTTATTACAGGTGGTGCTGGCTGTTCTATATTCTGATTATGTTATTACAGGTGGTGGTGCTGGCTGTTCTATACTCTGATTATGTTATTACAGGTGGTGGTGCTGGCTGTTCTATACTCTGATTATGTTATTACAGGTGGTGCTGGCTGTTCTATACTCTGATTATGTTATTACAGGTGGTGCTGGCTGTTCTATATTCTGATTATGTTATTACAGGTGGTGCTGGCTGTTCTATATTCTGATTATGTTATTACAGGTGGTGCTGGCTGTTCTATACTCTGATTATGTTATTACAGGTGGTGCTGGCTGTTCTATACTCTGATTATGTTATTACAGGTGGTGCTGGCTGTTCTATACTCTGATTATGTTATTACAGGTGGTGGTGCTGGCTGTTCTATACTCTGATTATGTTATTACAGGTGGTGGTGCTGGCTGTTCTATACTCTGATTATGTTATTACAGGTGGTGCTGGCTGTTCTATACTCTGATTATGTTATTACAGGTGGTGCTGGCTGTTCTATACTCTGATTATGTTATTACAGGTGGTGGTGCTGGCTGTTCTATACTCTGATTATGTTATTACAGGTGGTGGTGCTGGCTGTTCTATATTCTGATTATGTTATTACAGGTGGTGCTGGCTGTTCTATACTCTGATTATGTTATTACAGGTGGTGCTGGCTGTTCTATACTCTGATTATGTTATTACAGGTGGTGCTGGCTGTTCTATATTCTGATTATGTTATTACAGGTGGTGGTGCTGGCTGTTCTATACTCTGATTATGTTATTACAGGTGGTGCTGGCTGTTCTATACTCTGATTATGTTATTACAGGTGGTGCTGGCTGTTCTATACTCTGATTATGTTATTACAGGTGGTGGTGCTGGCTGTTCTATACTCTGATTATGTTATTACAGGTGGTGGTGCTGGCTGTTCTATATTCTGATTATGTTATTACAGGTGGTGCTGGCTGTTCTATATTCTGATTATGTTATTACAGGTGGTGCTGGCTGTTCTATACTCTGATTATGTTATTACAGGTGGTGCTGGCTGTTCTATACTCTGATTATGTTATTACAGGTGGTGGTGCTGGCTGTTCTATATTCTGATTATGTTATTACAGGTGGTGGTGCTGGCTGTTCTATATTCTGATTATGTTATTACAGGTGGTGCTGGCTGTTCTATACTCTGATTATGTTATTACAGGTGGTGGTGCTGGCTGTTCTATACTCTGATTATGTTATTACAGGTGGTGGTGCTGGCTGTTCTATACTCTGATTATGTTATTACAGGTGGTGCTGGCTGTTCTATACTCTGATTATGTTATTACAGGTGGTGCTGGCTGTTCTATACTCTGATTATGTTATTACAGGTGGTGCTGGCTGTTCTATATTCTGATTATGTTATTACAGGTGGTGCTGGCTGTTCTATACTCTGATTATGTTATTACAGGTGGTGCTGGCTGTTCTATACTCTGATTATGTTATTACAGGTGGTGGTGCTGGCTGTTCTATATTCTGATTATGTTATTACAGGTGGTGGTGCTGGCTGTTCTATACTCTGATTATGTTATTACAGGTGGTGCTGGCTGTTCTATACTCTGATTATGTTATTACAGGTGGTGCTGGCTGTTCTATATTCTGATTATGTTATTACAGGTGGTGGTGCTGGCTGTTCTATACTCTGATTATGTTATTACAGGTGGTGGTGCTGGCTGTTCTATACTCTGATTATGTTATTACAGGTGGTGCTGGCTGTTCTATACTCTGATTATGTTATTACAGGTGGTGGTGCTGGCTGTTCTATATTCTGATTATGTTATTACAGGTGGTGGTGCTGGCTGTTCTATATTCTGATTATGTTATTACAGGTGGTGCTGGCTGTTCTATACTCTGATTATGTTATTACAGGTGGTGGTGCTGGCTGTTCTATACTCTGATTATGTTATTACAGGTGGTGGTGCTGGCTGTTCTATACTCTGATTATGTTATTACAGGTGGTGCTGGCTGTTCTATACTCTGATTATGTTATTACAGGTGGTGGTGCTGGCTGTTCTATATTCTGATTATGTTATTACAGGTGGTGGTGCTGGCTGTTCTATACTCTGATTATGTTATTACAGGTGGTGCTGGCTGTTCTATACTCTGATTATGTTATTACAGGTGGTGCTGGCTGTTCTATATTCTGATTATGTTATTACAGGTGGTGCTGGCTGTTCTATACTCTGATTATGTTATTACAGGTGGTGCTGGCTGTTCTATACTCTGATTATGTTATTACAGGTGGTGCTGGCTGTTCTATACTCTGATTATGTTATTACAGGTGGTGGTGCTGGCTGTTCTATACTCTGATTATGTTATTACAGGTGGTGCTGGCTGTTCTATACTCTGATTATGTTATTACAGGTGGTGCTGGCTGTTCTATATTCTGATTATGTTATTACAGGTGGTGGTGCTGGCTGTTCTATATTCTGATTATGTTATTACAGGTGGTGCTGGCTGTTCTATACTCTGATTATGTTATTACAGGTGGTGCTGGCTGTTCTATACTCTGATTATGTTATTACAGGTGGTGGTGCTGGCTGTTCTATACTCTGATTATGTTATTACAGGTGGTGGTGCTGGCTGTTCTATATTCTGATTATGTTATTACAGGTGGTGCTGGCTGTTCTATACTCTGATTATGTTATTACAGGTGGTGCTGGCTGTTCTATACTCTGATTATGTTATTACAGGTGGTGCTGGCTGTTCTATATTCTGATTATGTTATTACAGGTGGTGGTGCTGGCTGTTCTATACTCTGATTATGTTATTACAGGTGGTGCTGGCTGTTCTATACTCTGATTATGTTATTACAGGTGGTGGTGCTGGCTGTTCTATACTCTGATTATGTTATTACAGGTGGTGCTGGCTGTTCTATATTCTGATTATCTGTTGCTGGCTGTTCTATTATGTTATTACAGGTGGTGCTGGCTGTTCTATACTCTGATTATGTTATTACAGGTGGTGCTGGCTGTTCTATATTCTGATTATGTTATTACAGGTGGTGATGGCTGTTCTATACTCTGATTATGTTATTACAGGTGGTGCTGGCTGTTCTATATTCTGATTATGTTATTACAGGTGGTGGTGCTGGCTGTTCTATACTCTGATTATGTTATTACAGGTGGTGCTGGCTGTTCTATATTCTGATTATGTTATTACAGGTGGTGGTGCTGGCTGTTCTATACTCTGATTATGTTATTACAGGTGGTGGTGCTGGCTGTTCTATACTCTGATTATGTTATTACAGGTGGTGCTGGCAGTTCTATACTCTGATTATGTTATTACAGGTGGTGCTGGCTGTTCTATACTCTGATTATGTTATTACAGGTGGTGGTGCTGGCTGTTCTATACTCTGATTATATTATTACAGGTGGCACTGGCTGTTCTATACTCTGATTATGTTATTACAGGTGGTGCTGGCTGTTCTATACTCTGATTATGTTATTACAGGTGGTACTGGCTGTTCTATATTCTGATTATGTTATTACAGGTGGTGCTGGCTGTTCTATATTCTGATTATGTTATTACAGGTGGTGCTGGCTGTTCTATATTCTGATTATGTTATTACAGGTGGTGGTGCTGGCTGTTCTATACTCTGATTATGTTATTACAGGTGGTGCTGGCTGTTCTATACTCTGATTATGTTATTACAGGTGGTGGTGCTGGCTGTTCTATACTCTGATTATGTTATTACAGGTGGTGCTGGCTGTTCTATATTCTGATTATGTTATTACAGGTGGTGCTGGCTGTTCTATATTCTGATTATGTTATTACAGGTGGTGCTGGCAGTTCTATACTCTGATTATGTTATTACAGGTGGTGCTGGCTGTTCTATACTCTGATTATGTTATTACAGGTGGTGCTGGCTGTTCTATATTCTGATTATGTTATTACAGGTGGTGCTGGCTGTTCTATATTCTGATTATGTTATTACAGGTGGTGGTGCTGGCTGTTCTATACTCTGATTATGTTATTACAGGTGGTGCTGGCTGTTCTATACTCTGATTATGTTATTACAGGTGGTGCTGGCTGTTCTATACTCTGATTATGTTATTACAGGTGGTGGTGCTGGCTGTTCTATACTCTGATTATGTTATTACAGGTGGTGGTGCTGGTTCTATACTCTGATTATGTTATTACAGGTGGTGCTGGCTGTTCTATATTCTGATTATGTTATTACAGGTGGTGCTGGCAGTTCTATACTCTGATTATGTTATTACAGGTGGTGCTGGCTGTTCTATACTCTGATTATGTTATTACAGGTGGTGGTGCTGGCTGTTCTATATTCTGATTATGTTATTACAGGTGGTGGTGCTGGCTGTTCTATACTCTGATTATGTTATTACAGGTGGTGCTGGCTGTTCTATACTCTGATTATGTTATTACAGGTGGTGCTGGCTGTTCTATATTCTGATTATGTTATTACAGGTGGTGGTGCTGGCTGTTCTATACTCTGATTATGTTATTACAGGTGGTGCTGGCTGTTCTATACTCTGATTATGTTATTACAGGTGGTGCTGGCTGTTCTATACTCTGATTATGTTATTACAGGTGGTGCTGGCTGTTCTATATTCTGATTATGTTATTACAGGTGGTGGTGCTGGCTGTTCTATATTCTGATTATGTTATTACAGGTGGTGCTGGCTGTTCTATACTCTGATTATGTTATTACAGGTGGTGCTGGCTGTTCTATACTCTGATTATGTTATTACAGGTGGTGCTGGCTGTTCTATATTCTGATTATGTTATTACAGGTGGTGGTGCTGGCTGTTCTATATTCTGATTATGTTATTACAGGTGGTGGTGCTGGCTGTTCTATACTCTGATTATGTTATTACAGGTGGTGCTGGCTGTTCTATACTCTGATTATGTTATTACAGGTGGTGCTGGCTGTTCTATATTCTGATTATGTTATTACAGGTGGTGGTGCTGGCTGTTCTATACTCTGATTATGTTATTACAGGTGGGTGCTGGCTGTTCTATATTCTGATTATGTTATTACAGGTGGTGGTGCTGGCTGTTCTATACTCTGATTATGTTATTACAGGTGGTGGTGCTGGCTGTTCTATACTCTGATTATGTTATTACAGGTGGTGCTGGCTGTTCTATACTCTGATTATGTTATTACAGGTGGTGCTGGCTGTTCTATACTCTGATTATGTTATTACAGGTGGTGGTGCTGGCTGTTCTATACTCTGATTATGTTATTACAGGTGGTGCTGGCTGTTCTATACTCTGATTATGTTATTACAGGTGGTGCTGGCTGTTCTATACTCTGATTATGTTATTACAGGTGGTGCTGGCTGTTCTATATTCTGATTATGTTATTACAGGTGGTGGTGCTGGCTGTTCTATACTCTGATTATGTTATTACAGGTGGTGCTGGCTGTTCTATACTCTGATTATGTTATTACAGGTGGTGGTGCTGGCTGTTCTATACTCTGATTATGTTATTACAGGTGGTGCTGGCTGTTCTATATTCTGATTATGTTATTACAGGTGGTGGTGCTGGCTGTTCTATATTCTGATTATGTTATTACAGGTGGTGCTGGCAGTTCTATACTCTGATTATGTTATTACAGGTGGTGCTGGCTGTTCTATACTCTGATTATGTTATTACAGGTGGTGCTGGCTGTTCTATATTCTGATTATGTTATTACAGGTGGTGCTGGCTGTCTCTATATTCTGATTATGTTATTACAGGTGGTGGTGCTGGCTGTTCTATACTCTGATTATGTTATTACAGGTGGTGCTGGCTGTTCTATACTCTGATTATGTTATTACAGGTGGTGCTGGCTGTTCTATATTCTGATTATGTTATTACAGGTGGTGCTGGCTGTTCTATATTCTGATTATGTTATTACAGGTGGTGGTGCTGGCTGTTCTATACTCTGATTATGTTATTACAGGTGGTGCTGGCTGTTCTATACTCTGATTATGTTATTACAGGTGGTGCTGGCTGTTCTATACTCTGATTATGTTATTACAGGTGGTGCTGGCTGTTCTATACTCTGATTATGTTATTACAGGTGGTGGTGCTGGCTGTTCTATATTCTGATTATGTTATTACAGGTGGTGGTGCTTGGCTGTTCTATACTCTGATTATGTTATTACAGGTGGTGCTGGCTGTTCTATACTCTGATTATGTTATTACAGGTGGTGCTGGCTGTTCTATATTCTGATTATGTTATTACAGGTGGTGGTGCTGGCTGTTCTATACTCTGATTATGTTATTACAGGTGGTGCTGGCTGTTCTATACTCTGATTATGTTATTACAGGTGGTGCTGGCTGTTCTATACTCTGATTATGTTATTACAGGTGGTGGTGCTGGCTGTTCTATACTCTGATTATGTTATTACAGGTGGTGGTGCTGGCTGTTCTATACTCTGATTATGTTATTACAGGTGGTGCTGGCTGTTCTATATTCTGATTATGTTATTACAGGTGGTGCTGGCTGTTCTATACTCTGATTATGTTATTACAGGTGGTGCTGGCTGTTCTATACTCTGATTATGTTATTACAGGTGGTGGTGCTGGCTGTTCTATATTCCTGATTATGTTATTTATTACAGGTGGTGGTGCTGGCTGTTCTATACTCTGATTATGTTATTACAGGTGGTGCTGGCTGTTCTATACTCTGATTATGTTATTACAGGTGGTGGTGCTGGCTGTTCTATATTCTGATTATGTTATTACAGGTGGTGGTGCTGGCTGTTCTATATTCTGATTATGTTATTACAGGTGGTGCTGGCTGTTCTATACTCTGATTATGTTATTACAGGTGGTGCTGGCTGTTCTATACTCTGATTATGTTATTACAGGTGGTGCTGGCTGTTCTATATTCTGATTATGTTATTACAGGTGGTGGTGCTGGCTGTTCTATACTCTGATTATGTTATTACAGGTGGTGCTGGCTGTTCTATATTCTGATTATGTTATTACAGGTGGTGGTGCTGGCTGTTCTATACTCTGATTATGTTATTACAGGTGGTGGTGCTGGCTGTTCTATACTCTGATTATGTTATTACAGGTGGTGCTGGCTGTTCTATACTCTGATTATGTTATTACAGGTGGTGCTGGCTGTTCTATATTCTGATTATGTTATTACAGGTGGTGATGGCTGTTCTATACTCTGATTATGTTATTACAGGTGGTGCTGGCTGTTGTATACTCTGATTATGTTATTACAGGTGGTGGTGCTGGCTGTTCTATACTCTGATTATGTTATTACAGGTGGTGCTGGCTGTTCTATATTCTGATTATGTTATTACAGGTGGTGCTGGCTGTTCTATACTCTGATTATGTTATTACAGGTGGTGGTGCTGGCTGTTCTATACTCTGATTATGTTATTACAGGTGGTGCTGGCTGTTCTATACTCTGATTATGTTATTACAGGTGGTGCTGGCTGTTCTATACTCTGATTATGTTATTACAGGTGGTGGTGCTGGCTGTTCTATACTCTGATTATGTTATTACAGGTGGTGCTGGCTGTTCTATACTCTGATTATGTTATTACAGGTGGTGCTGGCTGTTCTATATTCTGATTATGTTATTACAGGTGGTGGTGCTGGCTGTTCTATACTCTGATTATGTTATTACAGGTGGTGCTGGCTGTTCTATACTCTGATTATGTTATTACAGGTGGTGCTGGCTGTTCTATACTCTGATTATGTTATTACAGGTGGTGCTGGCTGTTCTATACTCTGATTATGTTATTACAGGTGGTGGTGCTGGCTGTTCTATACTCTGATTATGTTATTACAGGTGGTGCTGGCTGTTCTATATTCTGATTATGTTATTACAGGTGGTGGTGCTGGCTGTTCTATACTCTGATTATGTTATTACAGGTGGTGCTGGCTGTTCTATACTCTGATTATGTTATTACAGGTGGTGGTGCTGGCTGTTCTATACTCTGATTATGTTATTACAGGTGGTGCTGGCTGTTCTATACTCTGATTATGTTATTACAGGTGGTGCTGGCTGTTCTATACTCTGATTATGTTATTACAGGTGGTGCTGGCTGTTCTATACTCTGATTATGTTATTACAGGTGGTGGTGCTGGCTGTTCTATACTCTGATTATGTTATTACAGGTGGTGCTGGCTGTTCTATACTCTGATTATGTTATTACAGGTGGTGCTGGCTGTTCTATACTCTGATTATGTTATTACAGGTGGTGGTGCTGGCTGTTCTATATTCTGATTATGTTATTACAGGTGGTGGTGCTGGCTGTTCTATACTCTGATTATGTTATTACAGGTGTGTGGTGCTGGCTGTTCTATACTCTGATTATGTTATTACAGGTGGTGCTGGCTGTTCTATACCTGATTATGTTATTACAGGTGGTGCTGGCAGTTCTATACTCTGATTATGTTATTACAGGTGGTGCTGGCTGTTCTATATTCTGATTATGTTATTACAGGTGGTGGTGCTGGCTGTTCTATACTCTGATTATGTTATTACAGGTGGTGCTGGCTGTTCTATATTCTGATTATGTTATTACAGGTGGTGCTGGCAGTTCTATACTCTGATTATGTTATTACAGGTGGTGCTGGCTGTTCTATATTCTGATTATGTTATTACAGGTGGTGGTGCTGGCTGTTCTATACTCTGATTATGTTATTACAGGTGGTGGTGCTGGCTGTTCTATATTCTGATTATGTTATTACAGGTGGTGCTGGCTGTTCTATACTCTGATTATGTTATTACAGGTGGTGGTGCTGGCTGTTCTATACTCTGATTATGTTATTACAGGTGGTGCTGGCTGTTCTATACTCTGATTATGTTATTACAGGTGGTGGTGCTGGCTGTTCTATACTCTGATTATGTTATTACAGGTGGTGGTGCTGGCTGTTCTATACTCTGATTATGTTATTACAGGTGGTGGTGCTGGCTGTTCTATACTCTGATTATGTTATTACAGGTGGTGCTGGCTGTTCTATATTCTGATTATGTTATTACAGGTGGTGCTGGCTGTTCTATACTCTGATTATGTTATTACAGGTGGTGCTGGCTGTTCTATACTCTGATTATGTTATTACAGGTGGTGCTGGCTGTTCTATACTCTGATTATGTTATTACAGGTGGTGGTGCTGGCTGTTCTATATTCTGATTATGTTATTACAGGTGGTGGTGCTGGCTGTTCTATACTCTGATTATGTTGTATTACAGGTGGTGCTGGCTGTTCTATACTCTGATTATGTTATTACAGGTGGTGCTGGCTGTTCTATACCTGATTATGTTATTACAGGTGGTGGTGCTGGCTGTTCTATACTCTGATTATGTTATTACAGGTGGTGGTGCTGGCTGTTCTATACTCTGATTATGTTATTACAGGTGGTGCTGGCTGTTCTATACTCTGATTATGTTATTACAGGTGGTGGTGCTGGCTGTTCTATACTCTGATTATGTTATTACAGGTGGTGCTGGCTGTTCTATACTCTGATTATGTTATTACAGGTGGTGGTGCTGGCTGTTCTATACTCTGATTATGTTATTACAGGTGGTGCTGGCTGTTCTATACTCTGATTATGTTATTACAGGTGGTGCTGGCTGTTCTATACTCTGATTATGTTATTACAGGTGGTGGTGCTGGCTGTTCTATACTCTGATTATGTTATTACAGGTGGTGCTGGCTGTTCTATATTCTGATTATGTTATTACAGGTGGTGGTGCTGGCTGTTCTATACTCTGATTATGTTATTACAGGTGGTGCTGGCTGTTCTATACTCTGATTATGTTATTACAGGTGGTGCTGGCTGTTCTATACTCTGATTATGTTATTACAGGTGGTGCTGGCTGTTCTATATTCTGATTATGTTATTACAGGTGGTGCTGGCTGTTCTATATTCTGATTATGTTATTACAGGTGGTGGTGCTGGCTGTTCTATACTCTGATTATGTTATTACAGGTGGTGCTGGCTGTTCTATACTCTGATTATGTTATTACAGGTGGTGCTGGCTGTTCTATATTCTGATTATGTTATTACAGGTGGTGCTGGCTGTTCTATACTCTGATTATGTTATTACAGGTGGTGCTGGCTGTTCTATACTCTGATTATGTTATTACAGGTGGTGCTGGCTGTTCTATATTCTGATTATGTTATTACAGGTGGTGGTGCTGGCTGTTCTATACTCTGATTATGTTATTACAGGTGGTGGTGCTGGCTGTTCTATACTCTGATTATGTTATTACAGGTGGTGCTGGCTGTTCTATACTCTGATTATGTTATTACAGGTGGTGCTGGCTGTTCTATACTCTGATTATGTTATTACAGGTGGTGCTGGCTGTTCTATACTCTGATTATGTTATTACAGGTGGTGCTGGCTGTTCTATACTCTGATTATGTTATTACAGGTGGTGGTGCTGGCTGTTCTATACTCTGATTATGTTATTACAGGTGGTGGTGCTGGCTGTTCTATACTCTGATTATGTTATTACAGGTGGTGCTGGCTGTTCTATACTCTGATTATGTTATTACAGGTGGTGGTGCTGGCTGTTCTATACTCTGATTATGTTATTACAGGTGGTGCTGGCTGTTCTATACTCTGATTATGTTATTACAGGTGGTGCTGGCTGTTCTATATTCTGATTATGTTATTACAGGTGGTGGTGCTGGCTGTTCTATACTCTGATTATGTTATTACAGGTGGTGCTGGCTGTTCTATACTCTGATTATGTTATTACAGGTGGTGCTGGCTGTTCTATATTCTGATTATGTTATTACAGGTGGTGGTGCTGGCTGTTCTATATTCTGATTATGTTATTACAGGTGGTGGTGCTGGCTGTTCTATACTCTGATTATGTTATTACAGGTGGTGGTGCTGGCTGTTCTATACTCTGATTATGTTATTACAGGTGGTGCTGGCTGTTCTATATTCTGATTATGTTATTACAGGTGGTGCTGGCTGTTCTATACTCTGATTATGTTATTACAGGTGGTGCTGGCTGTTCTATATTCTGATTATGTTATTACAGGTGGTGGTGCTGGCTGTTCTATACTCTGATTATGTTATTACAGGTGGTGCTGGCTGTTCTATATTCTGATTATGTTATTACAGGTGGTGGTGCTGGCTGTTCTATACTCTGATTATGTTATTACAGGTGGTGCTGGCTGTTCTATACTCTGATTATGTTATTACAGGTGGTGGTGCTGGCTGTTCTATACCTGATTATGTTATTACAGGTGGTGCTGGCTGTTCTATACTCTGATTATGTTATTACAGGTGGTGGTGCTGGCTGTTCTCTATACTCTGATTATGTTATTACAGGTGGTGGTGCTGGCTGTTCTATACTCTGATTATGTTATTACAGGTGGTGCTGGCTGTTCTATACTCTGATTATGTTATTACAGGTGGTGGTGCTGGCTGTTCTATACTCTGATTATGTTATTACAGGTGGTGCTGGCTGTTCTATACTCTGATTATGTTATTACAGGTGGTGCTGGCTGTTCTATACTCTGATTATGTTATTACAGGTGGTGCCTGGCTGTTCTATACTCTGATTATGTTATTACAGGTGGTGGTGCTGGCTGTTCTATACTCTGATTATGTTATTACAGGTGGTGCTGGCTGTTCTATACTCTGATTATGTTATTACAGGTGGTGCTGGCTGTTCTATACTCTGATTATGTTATTACAGGTGGTGCTGGCTGTTCTATATTCTGATTATGTTATTACAGGTGGTGGTGCTGGCTGTTCTATACTCTGATTATGTTATTACAGGTGGTGGTGCTGGCTGTTCTATACTCTGATTATGTTATTACAGGTGGTGCTGGCTGTTCTATACTCTGATTATGTTATTACAGGTGGTGCTGGCTGTTCTATACTCTGATTATGTTATTACAGGTGGTGGTGCTGGCTGTTCTATACTCTGATTATGTTATTACAGGTGGTGCTGGCTGTTCTATACTCTGATTATGTTATTACAGGTGGTGGTGCTGGCTGTTCTATACTCTGATTATGTTATTACAGGTGGTGGTGCTGGCTGTTCTATACTCTGATTATGTTATTACAGGTGGTGGTGCTGGCTGTTCTATACTCTGATTATGTTATTACAGGTGGTGCTGGCTGTTCTATACTCTGATTATGTTATTACAGGTGGTGCTGGCTGTTCTATACTCTGATTATGTTATTACAGGTGGTGGTGCTGGCTGTTCTATATTCTGATTATGTTATTACAGGTGGTGGTGCTGGCTGTTCTATACTCTGATTATGTTATTACAGGTGGTGCTGGCTGTTCTATACTCTGATTATGTTATTACAGGTGGTGCTGGCTGTTCTATACTCTGATTATGTTATTACAGGTGGTGGTGCTGGCTGTTCTATACTCTGATTATGTTATTACAGGTGGTGCTGGCTGTTCTATACTCTGGATTATGTTATTACAGGTGGTGGTGCTGGCTGTTCTATACTCTGATTATGTTATTACAGGTGGTGCTGGCTGTTCTATACTCTGATTATGTTATTACAGGTGGTGCTGGCTGTTCTATACTCTGATTATGTTATTACAGGTGGTGCTGGCTGTTCTATATTCTGATTATGTTATTACAGGTGGTGCTGGCTGTTCTATATTCTGATTATGTTATTACAGGTGGTGGTGCTGGCTGTTCTATACTCTGATTATGTTATTACAGGTGGTGCTGGCTGTTCTATACTCTGATTATGTTATTACAGGTGGTAGCTGGCTGTTCTATATTCTGATTATGTTATTACAGGTGGTGGTGCTGGCTGTTCTATACTCTGATTATGTTATTACAGGTGGTGCTGGCTGTTCTATATTCTGATTATGTTATTACAGGTGGTGCTGGCTGTTCTATACTCTGATTATGTTATTACAGGTGGTGCTGGCTGTTCTATACTCTGATTATGTTATTACAGGTGGTGCTGGCTGTTCTATAATTCTTCTGATTATGTTATTACAGGTGGTGCTGGCTGTTCTATACTCTGATTATGTTATTACAGGTGGTGCTGGCTGTTCTATACTCTGATTATGTTATTACAGGTGGTGGTGCTGGCTGTTCTATACTCTGATTATGTTATTACAGGTGGTGCTGGCTGTTCTATACTCTGATTATGTTATTACAGGTGGTGGTGCTGGCTGTTCTATACTCTGATTATGTTATTACAGGTGGTGCTGGCTGTTCTATACTCTGATTATGTTATTACAGGTGGTGCTGGCTGTTCTATACTCTGATTATGTTATTACAGGTGGTGGTGCTGGCTGTTCTATACTCTGATTATGTTATTACAGGTGGTGCTGGCTGTTCTATATTCTGATTATGTTATTACAGGTGGTGCTGGCTGTTCTATACTCTGATTATGTTATTACAGGTGGTGGTGCTGGCTGTTCTATACTCTGATTATGTTATTACAGGTGGTGCTGGCTGTTCTATACTCTGATTATGTTATTACAGGTGGTGCTGGCTGTTCTATATTCTGATTATGTTATTACAGGTGGTGCTGGCTGTTCTATACTCTGATTATGTTATTACAGGTGGTGGTGCTGGCTGTTCTATACTTCTGATTATGTTATTACAGGTGGTGGTGCTGGCTGTTCTATACTCTGATTATGTTATTACAGGTGGTGCTGGCTGTTCTATACTCTGATTATGTTATTACAGGTGGTGCTGGCTGTTCTATACTCTGATTATGTTATTACAGGTGGTGCTGGCTGTTCTATACTCTGATTATGTTATTACAGGTGGTGCTGGCTGTTCTATACTCTGATTATGTTATTACAGGTGGTGCTGGCTGTTCTATACTCTGATTATGTTATTACAGGTGGTACTGGTTGGTTACAGGTGTTCTATACTCTGATTAATATTTATTACAGGTGGTGCTCGGCTGTTCTATACTCTGATTATGTTATTACAGGTGGCTGGCTGTTCTATACTCTGGATTATATTATTAATACAGGTGGCACTGGCTGATACTCTGAGTTATGTTATTACAGGTGGTGGCTGTTCTATACTCTGATTATGTTATTACAGGTGGTGCTGGCTGTTCTATACTCTGATTATTATGTTATTACAGGTGATTGTTCTATGTTATTACAGGGGGTAGCTGGTGCTATATCTGATTAATATGTTATTACCTGTTGCTATACTCTGGTTATGTTATTACAGGTGGTGCTGGCTGTTCTACTCCTGATTATATTATTACAGGTGGTGGTGCTGGCTGTTCTATACTCTGATTATGTTATTACAGGTGGTGCTGGCTGTTCTATATTCTGATTATGTTATTACAGGTGGTGGTGCTGGCTGTTCTATACTCTGATTATGTTATTACAGGTGGTGCTGGCTGTTCTATATGATTATGTTATTACAGGTGGTGCTGGCTGTTCTATACTCTGATTATGTTATTACAGGTGGTGGTGCTGGCTGTTCTATACTCTGATTATGTTATTACAGGTGGTGGTGCTGGCTGTTCTATACTCTGATTATGTTATTACAGGTGGTGCTGGCTGTTCTATATTCTGATTATGTTATTACAGGTGGTGCTGGCAGTTCTATACTCTGATTATGTTATTACAGGTGGTGCTGGCTGTTCTATACTCTGATTATGTTATTACAGGTGGTGGTGCTGGCTGTTCTATATTCTGATTATGTTATTACAGGTGGTGGTGCTGGCTGTTCTATACTCTGATTATGTTATTACAGGTGGTGCTGGCTGTTCTATACTCTGATTATGTTATTACAGGTGGTGCTGGCTGTTCTATATTCTGATTATGTTATTACAGGTGGTGGTGCTGGCTGTTCTATATTCTGATTATGTTATTACAGGTGGTGGTGCTGGCTGTTCTATACTCTGATTATGTTATTACAGGTGGTGCTGGCTGTTCTATACTCTGATTATGTTATTACAGGTGGTGCTGGCTGTTCTATATTCTGATTATGTTATTACAGGTGGTGGTGCTGGCACAGTTCTATACTCTGATTATGTTATTACAGGTGGTGCTGGCTGTTCTATATTCTGATTATGTTATTACAGGTGGTGGTGCTGGCTGTTCTATACTCTGATTATGTTATTACAGGTGGTGGTGCTGGCTGTTCTATACTCTGATTATGTTATTACAGGTGGTGCTGGCTGTTCTATACTCTGATTATGTTATTACAGGTGGTGCTGGCTGTTCTATATTCTGATTATGTTATTACAGGTGGTGATGGCTGTTCTATACTCTGATTATGTTATTACAGGTGGTGCTGGCTGTTGTATACTCTGATTATGTTATTACAGGTGGTGGTGCTGGCTGTTCTATACTCCGATTATGTTATTACAGGTGGTGCTGGCTGTTCTATATTCTGATTATGTTATTACAGGTGGTGCTGGCAGTTCTATACTCTGATTATGTTATTACAGGTGGTGCTATTTGTTCTATACCTGATTATGTTATTACAGGTGGTGGTGCTGGCTGTTCTATACTCTGATTATGTTATTACAGGTGGTGCTGGCTGTTCTATACTCTGATTATGTTATTACAGGTGGTGCTGGCTGTTCTATATTCTGATTATGTTATTACAGGTGGTGATGGCTGTTCTATACTCTGATTATGTTATTACAGGTGGTGCTGGCTGTTCTATATTCTGATTATGTTATTACAGGTGGTGGTGCTGGCTGTTCTATACTCTGATTATGTTATTACAGGTGGTGGTGCTGGCTGTTCTATACTCTGATTATGTTATTACAGGTGGTGGTGCACTGTGACGTCAACTTTGAAAAGCTGCTGGTGCAGACAGACAACCTGTGGGTCAAGCTCATCGACTTCAGCTGGGAGACCTGCTGAGAGAATTGTCCTATAGAGACTACTCAGGTAGGAGACTACAGGGGAATCGCTGGTCAGGCTTATGTTCAGTAGGCACAAAATGCAAGAAAACGCTCTGAAACTGTGAAATAGGTAGGTACTATCTGAACTCGTCCAATAAGAAGCACTTTTGTTACAGTGTGCCCTAATGAAAACAGGATATTAGTAATTTACAGTAATCACTCTGTAATGTTTCCTCCCTTCTTCCTTCCCTCCAGAGTGGGTGCAGAGTGGTGTACCAGGGTCACCACGCCACCATCTGGTCACTTGGGGTACTGCTCTACCGCCTGGTGTGTGGCCGCCTGCCCTTCAACAAGGAGGCTGACATCATCGCTGGGCGCCTGCACTTCAAAAAGGGCCTGACTAAAGGTGAGGGGGGTGCGCAGAGAGAAAGAGAAGTTTCTGTTGCTGTGTATGAGTATGTTCTTGGATGTGGTTATGGATACATGAGTGGGTTGAAGGTGGGTACCAGTCTTTTTAGATAAAATTCCACTCCTGTCATTTTCCAAAGAGGTTGGACAAATGACAGGAGTGGCAAGGAGTGAAATATCAGCTAAAAATACTGGTACTCAGACTAGATTAAAGGTGGTCAAATACCAAAAAAGATTGAAGAGACCCAAAGGCCAACTACCCATCCTATCGCTGTTTCATCATGATACAGAGCGTAATGAGTTTATCAGCTGGTGTCTGCAGCAGGATCCCACTAAGAGGCCTGTTCTGGAACAGATCCTCCTCCATGACTGGATGGCTGAGGGAGAGGTGATCCAGGGGGAGGGGTGACCCAGGGGGATAGGTGACCCATGACAAGCTTTAGGAGAGTGGGAGACCTACCACCTGAGTCACCTGTGGTGGATCACAAGATACAAATATGACAACAACAAAGATCATGGAAGAATTGCAAAAATAACCCGCATCTGAATAAAGAATTCCAAGAAAGAATACAAAAACACATACTCTGAGTGGAATGTGGTTTTTGCAGTCATCTTTGAAATATAAGATATTTTAAAATGTCAGAAAAAGAAGAAAAAACTCAATAGGTGGATGTTTGTTTATTAAGTCCAGAAAATTAATATACAGTATATCAAAAAGAATATCTCAATAAGGCATTTGGTCATTTGATTCAGAATGTTTAACATAACACATATTATTTCCTCAATACATCTACAAATGGATTTGTCAAGAGATTATATTTTTCTATACTTGTTGTAAATATGTTATAAAAAAGAGGATGCCCTCTGAGACGTGTCCAGGAACATGTGATGACATCACCACATTCCAAAGGACTTGTTCCTAGCTTGGTCCCAGATCTGTTAGTGCTGTATATTAATGCCCATTGGAATTGGCTATATAGGACAAATAGATCTGGGACACAGGAGGTTGGTGGAACCTTAATTGGGGAGGACAGGCTCGTGGCAGAGTCAGTGGAATGGTATCAAATACATCAAACACATGGTTTGATGCCATGCTATTTGATCCGTTCCAGCCATGATTATTATGAGCTGTCCTCCCCTCAGCAGCCTCCACTGATCTGGGACCAGGTTAACTAGTTCAAGCATAATCACACACAAACTGCTCTGCATTAGAGGGAATGAAATCTTACCGTATGGTGCCATCTACCCACCATGATGATAGCACAAAATCTATCTCTGAAAATGGCATATTATTACATGTCATTATTATGACATGAAGAGGATTTAAATCTTATGATATGAGTATCTCATCTTCTATAGCAACAAAAGCACAAAATGTTTGACAAACGTTGGATTAGGACTGAGAAGGGGCCATTTGAGACAGGTCGTCTGGTGTCTGCGAGCTTCCTTCAAGCGTAGAAAGGAAACCAGTTCTGGGCCCGTATTTATAGAGTCTCAGAGTATGAGTGCTGATCTAGGATCAGGTCAACCCTGTCTATGTAATCTTATTCATTATTATATAAAAATCAAAACTGATCCCAGATCACTTCTACTCTGAGATGCTTTATGAGTACAGACCCAGTGGGTTATAGTGCCAGCACATCCCCTAATAGAGTGGTCTCAGTGGCAGGCAGTCAGGTCCAGTGCAGCTCTACACAGTTTTCCTGGCTGTCAGCACTCTCACAATGGAACCCACTCCTCCAGCAGAGAGAGCCTAGAACCCCCACACACACAGTGCAGAACACAGTGAATGCAAATAACAACAATACAACAGGAATATGGAAATAACAGTTAATAAAGCAATCTAACAGTAAAGAGTACTTCAGTGAGCACTTCAAAATAAAAATGTATGCATGTTCTTCATCAGTGTGTGAGCAAACGCACACACACACACCTACTACCTTGTAAGTGCTTCCAGCCATACACCAGTAAGGATAAGTCTTACCTTTTCGCGCCACTGCAGCAGGGTAGCACTGCTGTTTTCAGAAGGTTTCTCAAAGCCCTTGTAGATGTACTTCATGAGCAGGTCAACTCCGTTCTTATCCAGAGACTGTACAGCCTTCTCAATGTCACTGCTCTTGAAGGCGCTCAGTACTTTAAGCATCAGGGCTTCAGCACGATCCTATCACACACACACGCACAGTGAAGGAAGTACACACTTTTACACGCCTCAAGCTCAAAGTGAATTTTGAGGAACAAGCTAGTTTTGTTTCACATGGGACTATTAATGCTCAAGACAGTTATATTGTGTTGTAATGAAGGCTCACCTTAACATTTTGGTTTTTGGTGTTGATGGGGGGATTCTTCAGTACAGCCTGCAGAGCTTCCATCAGGTTCCCTGTGCATCAGTGTTAAGGAAAAGACAGACAGAGACAGACAGACAAAAGTTTTATACTAATGAGAGAGCGCCACAGTAATTCTTGATTCGCCTCTCTTCAAAAATGTTTTAGAATCTCAATGACTGACTGAATGATTGACAGGTGGAATTCACTTCCCTACCCTCCTTGTCTGAACCTGCCTTGAAACAAATTACTGTCTTCAGGTAATAATATATTAGGCCTACTACTACCACCACCATCATCATCATCATCATCATCATCATCATCATCATCAACAACAACAACAACAACAACAACAACAACAACAACAAACCTTTACTGAATAAAACACTAAATCTGACTGCAGAACGTTCTCTCGTTATATGAAAAGGGAAGATTGTTGGATCAATGACATGAGAGCACCACGCCCTGACTTGGAGTGACAGGCGCACAAGCATCGACTTTATCTGCAACATAGTAGCATCACGACTTGTCAGATGGTCTGAATTGCAACATTATAGCAAAACTGTGTCGGCTTCACGTCACTCCATTAAATGTAACAGTGCACTTAGTAAATCAAATCAGTGTAAAAGGATATTGTCTGATCAGCGAATCCACTTCTGCTTCATCTGGACCGACCTGACTCTCTCCATTATCCTCATCGTCCACAAATTTGTTCTCGTCGTACTCGTCAACGTCCACCTTTCTGAATTGGTTCGAATCATTATTCTTCGACATTTTGAAGAGATATGTTGTTGTTTAAAGAAGAATTGGGAAGAATACTGCAAGCTGTCTGCGCTGCTTTACAATCTAAAAAATTCTGCTTTCATTTCCTGTCTCGAGCTGACAGCTTCACTTCCGTATAGATTGCGCTCTCTAGTGGTTGACGTCTGCTAGGCACATACCGTCTGTGGTGATATGTCTAGATGGGTCAGTACTCATACAGAACAGTAGATGGTGGAATAGGTCAAGAAAAAGCTCATTCTCCACAACCAAAGAGGGTAAACTGGCAAAGCTTTGGGAGGATCTCAATTGTTTTCCCTTGACTGAGTTTTGAGAAGGAAGCGAGAGAAGACGCGAGGAACCGAGGAAATACAATTGAGATTCTCCCGTTGTCAATGAGACTCACAGACTCTCTGTGTGTGTTTGGGTTTTACTATCCCTGATGGGACCAGAAGTGCTCACAAAGATAGTAAAACAAGGAAAATTCTGTCAAATCGGGAGATTTCGCTAGTACCCACAAGACAAAGGCTATTTTACGCTCAGGTGTTAGGTTTACAATTAGGGTTAAGGGTCAGGAGGTAGGGTTAGGGGGTAAGGTTAGGTTTAGGGAAAATAGGATTTTGAATGGGAATCAATTGTTTGGTCCCCCCAGGAGAGTAAAACAAACGTGTGCATAGAAACACATGTCCACAAAGATGGACGGCAAGTGGGAGGAGGGGCGATCAGGTGGGACTATTCTAGCCAATGAGAGGGCAGATACGTGCGCGAACAACAGGCTAAATTGTGTTTCTCAAAGTTGCCTGAATGCCACGTGCATCCACTTATATCAGTGCATTTGTAACAGCTTAAACATTACGAAACTTCTATTCCATCGAATAAATCTGACGTAATTCGACACTCTCATAGACCTCCATGCAAAAAAATCTCCACTTGGCCTGTTTATTTTTACACGGACAGGTTTTGGGCGGAATAAATCCTCCCGCTTCGCCTCTTCCTCTTTACTTAGTCAGCTAGGTTAACACATAACATGAGTCAACTGCACTCCCGGTCCAGTTTATTCCAGTTTATGAATGGAATACATATTGAGGGTATACAGTAGTTGGTGATTCACCTAGACATGTGGTAGTTGTGTTTCACCTAGATAGGTTTTGCTCGTCGTTTGAGCAAGAAAATAATAACTGATTCGATTAATTAAACAAGTGCTGCTCATAAACTATATGAATGGCCTACATGTATCAACTTTCAGAGTGAATGCTTTTGTTTATGTTTTGTGCATATGAATTTAATATTGACAAATGCATCAGTAAAAAATACTGGGCCTATTTATTGCAACCCTTGCTTTTAATAGATCGCAAATTAAGCAGCATACAACTGACCTAAACGTGTGGAAATGATAAGTTAACTTTCTTATCCATAGACTTAAAACGCATCTCAGGTGCAAGTGTAATGTTTAGCTCAGTATTCAGACCCTTTCCACATTTTGTTACATTACAGCTTATTCTAAAATGTATTAAATATTTGTTTTTCCTTAATCTACACACAATACCCCATAATGACAAAGTGGAAAAAGGTTTCGATTTTTTTGCAAATTTATAAAAAATAAAAACAGAAATACCTTATTTACATACGTGTTCAGACCCTTTGCTATGAAACTCGAAATTGAGTCTCATAGCAAATTGAGTCTAATATATACTATACAGTAGTCAGACCCCTTGACTTTTTCCACATTTTGATACATTTTAGCCTTATTCTAAAATTAATTCAATATTTTTTTCCCCATCATCAATCTACACACAATACCCCATAATGACATAGCAAAAAACGTTTTTTAGAAATATTTGCAAATGTTTTAAAAATATAAAACTGAAATATCACATTTAAGGAGTTAGGGTTAGGTTTAGGGAAAATAGGATTTTGAATGGGAATCAATTGTTTGGTCCCCCCAGGAGAGTAAAACAAACGTTTGCATAGAAACACATGTCCACAAAGATGGACGGCAGGTGGGAGGAGGGGCGATCAGGTGGGACTATTCTAGCCAATGAGAGGGCAAATACGTGCGGGAGCAACAGGAAAACTAAGTTGTTTTTCTCAAAGTTGCCTGAATGCCACGTGCATCCACTTATATCAGTGCATTTGTAACAGCTTAAACATTACGAAACTTCTATTCCATCGAATAAATCTGACGTAATTCGACACTCTCATAGACCTCCATACAAAAAAATCCCCATTTGGCCTGTTTATTTTTACACGGACAGGTTTTGGGCGGAATAAATCCTCCCGCTTCGCCTCTTCCTCTTTACTTAGTCAGCTAGGTTAACACATAACATGAGTCAACTGCACTCCCGGTCCAGTTTATTCCAGTTTATGAATGGAATACATATTGAGGGTATACAGTAGTTGGTGATTCACCTAGACATGTGGTAGTTGGTGTTTCACCTAGACAGGTTTGCTCGCGGTTTGAGCAAGAAAATAACAACTGATTCGATTAATTAAACAAGTGCTGCTCATAAACTATATGAATGGCCTACATGTATCAACTTTCAGAGTGAATGCTTTTGTTTATGTTTTGTGCATATGAATTGAATATTGACAAATGCATCAGTAAAATATTGCAACTCTTGCTGCTAATAGATCGCAAATTAAGCAGCATACAACTGACCTAAACGTTTGGAAATGATAAGTTAACTTTCTCACCCATATAGACTTAAAACCCATCTCAAGTGCAAGTGCACTGTTTAGCTCACATCTGGTTGGGGGCATTTAGGACGTACTGCGGATCGCTAAAATATTTTAATGATTATGATCAGACTTCCTCAATTCAAACATTACGGTTTAGAAACCTGGGAACCATGCTCGAGTTATAACCTGGACATGTTGAAATATCTTCATGCCTATAATAGAAACATTCAGGCTTCTATAATAACTGTCAATTTATTGATAAAAAGTCCGAATTACAGGGGGCAGTTTGGGAAAAAACGAATCCCGTCCGAATCGTCCTCGGGAATAACTGACGTTCTGGAGTAATAATGACAAAACAAACGTTCTATATTAATACTAGTCCCATACAAATAGGGTTTATGTGTTACTAATTACAGTGACGTAAAGTACTTAAGTAAAAATATTTTAAAGTACTACTTAAGTAGTTTTTTGGGGTATCTGTACTTTACTTTACTATTTATATGTTTGACTACTTTTACTTCACTACATTCCTAAAGAAAACTATGCACTTTTTACTCCATACATTTTCCCTGACACGCAAAAGTACTATCTACTATTTGAATGCTTAGCAGTACAGGAAAAAGGATCAATTCACACACTTATCAAGAGAACATCCCTGGTCATCCTTACTGCCTCTGATCTGGTGGACTCACTAAACATAAATGCTTATTTTGTAAATTATGTCTGAGTGTTGGGAGTGTGCCCCTAGCTATCAAAAAAAGTAATAAAAAAGGAAATAGTGCAGTCTGGTTTGCTAATTATAAGGAATTTGATGTATAGCATTTACTTTTACTTTGTACTTTTACTGAAGTATAACAATTGAGCACTTTTTTTTTTTTTTTTTTCATTTAAAATATGATACTTTTAGACTTTTACTCACTTGTATTTTACTGGGTTACTTTCACTTTTACTTGAGTAATTTTATATTAAGGTATCTTTACTTTTACTCAAGTATGACAAATTAGTACTTTTTCCACCTCTGACTAATTATAAACTGGGTGGTTCGAGCCCTGAATTCTGATTGGCCGTAAGCCATGGTATATCAGACCATTTACCACAGGTATGACAACATATATATTTTTTTTTACTGTTCTGATTATGTTGGTAACCAGTTTATAATAGCAATAAGGTACTTTGGAGGTTTGTGGTATATGGCCAATACAGCACGGATGTATCCAGGCACTCTGAGTTGCGTCATGGTTAAGAACAGCCCTTAACCGTGGTATATTGGCCATATACCACAAACCCCCAAAGTGCCTTACCATTCAAAACAGAAATTTTTTAAATAAATGAGTTGGCATGCAATTTCTACATGATGAGTGTGCGAGTCTTTGACGTCTGTGCTAGTGGAAGCAAAGGAGAATACTGTAGGTCAAAAAAAAAAGTCAAAGTCACCATTATTAGTCAGTTGTACAACCAAATGCCTTCAACCGAAATGTGTCTTCCGCATTTAACCCAACCCCTCTGAATCAGAGAGGTGCGGGGCTGCCTTAATCGACATCCACGTCTTCGGCGCCCGGGGAACAGTGGGTTAACTGCCTTGTTCAGGGGCAGAACGACAGATTTTTACCTTGTCAGCTCTGGGATTCGAACTTGAAACCCTCCGGTTACAAGTCCAACGCTCTAACCACTAGGCTACCTGCCGCCCCTGTAAGTAATAATTCAATGTCTAGACAGCTGGTTCACTACAGAAGAGAAGTAAAATAGGGCTGAATCATTGTTCTTGAAATCTATTTTACCAAGAGCTGTATGTGTGGTTTCCTTCCACTTGCATACATCACATGTACTGTATACAATCACACAAATACATAACCTCAATGTTCAAATGCATATTCAAAGAAATATACTGACATCATTCACAGAAAAATGCATCTATATTTCTTAACAATATTAGTGCATCAAGAATGCCAAATCAATTTACGTGGACTTTTTCTGTCATAGGTTTATTGCCAATGAAATGAGTTAATACACAAACACTAATTTAAAAAGCAAATAGCAGTAAAAAATTTATGTAAAAAAAGATCTCCCATTTTCTAAACACATAAATTCACACACATATTGTCCAGTCCTTGTGATGCCCATTTCTTTATCATTAATTTGTACTTGTAAACAACCTGGTCTACCTGTACAACAGGAGCCCATTACTTTACTTTATATGAGCCATTATCTATACACTACGGGGCGGTTTCCCAGACAGAGTTTAAAATAAATGAGGACTAGGCTAATTCTACTTAAATTAATACGGACTGAAAAAATGGCTTTCCGAGACATTGCTTTATTTGAGATTAAGTAGTACCCGACTACGACTAGGGAGTTGCAGACTAAGGTTAATAAAGACTAACTAGCTACTCTCTGTGAAGCCCGATTAGAGTAATGTTGTGCACTTGGTGCAGACCTGAGGTTGCTTCAAAAACCAGGGCTGGACCCTTAAGAAACATTAACATTGTGTGTGTGGAACTGGAGTAAATCACCCAACCAAACAATGGACAAAGGTAAAAGACAACGTTCAAAGAATTTCAGTGACTTTGAAAGGACCCTTTTGAAGCAAATTGTGTCAAACCACCCAATTATTGAGAACAAACAGCATGATTCAGCAACAGAAAACAAGAAAAAGAATGCTTGGACTTCAATTTGCAATGAATTTAACTCGAATGAAAAATAAGCAACAGGACACTTCAACAACTTCAGGTAAGCTACTGTATTATTGTTGGTCTACTTTTACATGTCAGTCACTTTGAAATGTTGCTTCATTTTGATCCAAGTACATTACAAACAGCATCATACAGATATTTTTATATTGTCTCATCTTTCTAAGATCCTGTGGAAAAACATGAAAATAAACTTAAAGAAGACAAATGCTGTTGCACGTAGGGAGCGTTTCAAGACTGGTGGTGGACCCCCAGAAAGACCGGAGACCGATGACCTAGGACACTTGTTGACTTCGATCATTGATAGCCAGCAGCCCCTGGAAGGTATACCTGATGATGATCATTTGGACAGTTCAGATGGGGCCCTGTTCAATCCTCATTTGGTAGGCCACATTAATTCAATATGTGCCATCCTTAAACTGCAGAGAATATGTATTGTTGTCAGTCATTTCTTGCAGTCATATAACCTTAAATATTTCATGAACTGAACTTCTGAATACATATTGTTCACTAATGCTGCAATATAATACTTTTCAGATGATCACCAGAGCTTGGAGGTCCTGAGACAGGATGAAAGTCAGCCCACTACAGCTGCAGCAGCCTGGAGGGAAGATGGTGTCACTAATTCTGGCCAGATGAGAAGGACCAAGAGGCTGACCATGCACGAGAAACTGGCCATGGAATTCCATGAGCACAAATTAAAGTATTTACAAGATGAACATGAAATGAAGATGAAAATACTTAATGTTGAGTTAGCCATGAGGGAGGAAGAGAGAAACATGAAGCAGCAGCAGTACCAATGTTCTACTGAAACCAGCACCAGTTCAGGGTCCCGATATCTCCATTGATGATGAACAAAAGTTTAATTTCACAAATCTGTGGCAATTGTTGTCTTCAATCATCTGAGGTAACTTTATTGTGAGAAGTGCCGCCAAGCAAAAGCATCTCTGCACGCCAGTCCATACCTGTCATTGTCTGGCTCAACCATGGGAAGATCTGGTTCATCCCTATGTTCCATTTGAGGATCTGGGCAGCCATGCTGTTTGAGGTAATTGTGAAGCACTGCTGTTGCAATTATGACAATACAGCATCTTCTTGGTTCAAAGCGCAATGTGTTTCTGAGACACTGGAAACGACTCTTCCATACACCAAACATGCGCTCCACTGTACCTCTGGTACGGATATGAGCTTGGTTGTACCGCTGCTGCTCAGGTGTGACTGCATGAAGGTAGAAGTTGGTCTGTGCATACCCACTGTCACCAAGTATGATTCCACTATGTTGACCACCTTCAAACTGAGCGTACAGACAGGAGTTCTGGAAAATTCTTGAGTCATGAGTTGCACCTTTCCAACGTGCAACAATGTTGGAGAACTGCATAGTGGGAGTGCACACACTTTGTACATTTATTGAGAACCAGTTTTTACGATTTCTGTACTCCTCAGAATCTGCAGTAGAGGGACACTTTATTGGAATATGACATCCATCAATACAGCCAATGACTCCAGGGAAGTTTCCATATTCAAAGAACTCCACCTTGTAGTTGGCTTGGCCAGCAGCATCAGGAAACTTGATGTAGTCGTCCTTCAGTTCACATATAGCTTTGCACACTTTGTGGACTATTTTGCACACAGTTGGTTCACTTACGCCACACAAATCGCCTGTTTCACGATGGAAGGTTCCACATGCCAAAAACCTTAAGGTGATCAGTACTTGTAGCGAAGGAGGGATAGGCATTCCCCTAAAAGAATCAGATGAAAGCCTTGTCTCAAGCAGACTAATTATGTCTGCTGCAGTTGCTTTGTACATGCGAAAACGGTCACGAAAGTTGATTTCATCAAAATCATTCAGTGGGTTGCTCCTGTCCATAACCACCCTTCTGTCTGGTCTAAATGGAGCTCTTTCATCATCATTAAAATAGTCCAGGTAATCCATTTTCCTCTATTGCTAAGGTCAATCTGGAGGCCAACATCAAGTTAAAGTTAAACCTGCCTCTGGCCAGGTTTAGTTTAAGCCTTTACTTAAATCTAGACTAGTTCTAATCAGACTTCTGGAAATCAGACTTTGTAATTCAGGACTAGGGAAAGTCTGAGACTATTTTAAACCATGTCTGAGAAATTCTATTTCAGTTAGTCCAGCTTAAATCTCCAATTTAGTCTATGATTAGTCTTAATCAGTGTCTGGGAAACCGCCCCTACAGGTTTACAGAGATAGATTTTAAACACATTGAAACTGTTCATGAATCATTGCAACTCCTGGCCCACTTCTTGAATATGTCTCAGTAGGCCAGTAAACTATTTATCATCTATTATACAGTGCATTTGGAAAGTATTCAGACCCCTTCCCTTTTTCCACATTTTGTTATGTTACAGCGTAATTCTAAAATTGATTAAATATTTGTTTTCCCTCAAACTATACACAATACCCCATAATGACAGTGAAAAAAGGTTTAGAATGTTTAGCATGTTTAGCAAATGTATATTTTTTTAAAAACAGAAATACCTTATTTACATAAGTATTCAGACCCTTTGCAAATTGAGTCTCATATATACAGAATTAAGACCCCTTGACTTTTTCCAAATTTTGTTACGTTTTAGCCTTAATTCTAAAATGGATTAAATCGTTTTTTCACCCTCATAAATCTACACACAATACCCCATAATGACGAAGCAAAAACAGGTTGTAAATGTATAAAAAATATATAACTGAAATATCACATTTACATAAGTATTCAGACCCTTTACTCACTACTTTGTTGAAGCACCTTTGGCAGTGATTACAGCCTCGAGTCTTCTTGGGTATGACGCTAAACGCTTGGCACATCTGTATTTGGGGAGTCTCTCCCATTGTTCTCTGCAGATCCTCTCAAGCTTTGTCTGTTGGATGGGGAGCGTCAGTGCACAGCTATTTTCAGGTCTCTCCAGAGATGTTCGATCGGGTTCAAGTCCGGGCTCTGGCTGGGCCACTCAAGGACATTCAGAGACTTGTCCCGAAGGCAGTCCTGCGTTGTCTTGGCTGTGTGCTTAGGGTCATTGTCCTGTTGGAAGGTAAACCTTCCCCCCAGTCTGAGGTCCTGAGCGCTCTGGAGCGGGTTTTCATCAAGGATCTCTGATCTCTGCCAGGTTTCCTCCAGACGTGACGCTTTGCATTCAGGCAAAATACTTAAATCTTAGTTTCATCAGACCAGAGAACCTTGTTTCTCGTGGTCCGAGATTCTTTAGGTGCCTTTTGGCAAGCAGGCTGTCATGTGCCTTTTAATGAGGAGTGGCTTCCGTCTAGCCACTCTACCATAAAGGCCTGATTGCTGGAGTACTGCAGAGATGGTTGTACTTCTGGACATTTATCCTATCTCCACAGAGGAACTCTGGAGCTCTGTCAGAGTGACCATTGGGTTCTTGGTCACCTCCCTGGCCAAGGTCCTTCTCCCCAGATTGCTCAGTTTGGCCAGCTCTAGGAAGAGTCTTGGTGGTTCCAAACTTCTTCCATTTAAGAATGATGGAGGCCACTGTGTTACTGGGGACCTTCAATGCTGCAGAATTGTTTTGTACTCTTCCCCAGATCTGTGTCTAGACACAATCCTATCTCTGAGCTCTACGGACAATTACTTTGATCTCATGACTTGGTTTTTGCTCTGACATGCACTGTCAACTGTGGGACCTTATAGACAGGTGTGTGCCTTTCCAAATCATGTCCAATCAATTGAATATACCACAGGTGGACTCCAATCAAGTTGTAGAAACATGTCAAGGATGAGCAATGGAAACAGGATGCACCTGAGCTTAATTTAGAGTATCATAGCAAATAAGGTATGTTTTTATTTTTATTAAATGTGCAAAAAAATGTAAAAACCTGCTTTCACTTTGTCATTGTGTGGTATTGTGTGTAGATTGATGAGGATAATTTTTTAAAATACATTTTAGAATAAGGCTGTAACGTAACAAAATTTGGAAAATGTCAAGGGGTCTGAATACTTTCTGAATGCACTGTAAATAAGGGGTTAACCATTCTACAGGTATGGGTTCACTCAGTTTCATGATACGGCTAGTGGCAGAGTAGCTACAGCGGCTTGCAAAAGTATTCACCCCCCATGGCATTTTTCCTATTTTGTTGCCAACCTGGAATTAAAATAGATTTTTTGGGGGGTTGTATCATTTGATTTACACAACATGCCTACCACTTTGAAGATGCAAAATATGTTTTATTGTGAAATAAACAAGAAATAAGACAAAAAAACACCCACCCAACTAAAACTATTCACCCCCTCCCACCCCCAAAGTCAATACTTTGTAGAGCCACTTTTTGCAGCAAATACAGCTGCAAATCTCTTGGGGTTTGTCTCTAGAGGCTTGGCACATCTAGCCACTGGGATTTTTGCCCATTCTTCAAGGCAAAACTGCTCCAGCTCCTTAAAGTTGGATGGGTTCCGCTGGTGTACAGTAATCTTTAAGTCGTACCACAGATTCTCAATTGGATTGAGGTCTGGGCTTTGACTAGGCCATTCCAAGACATTTCAATGTTTCCCCTTATTAAACCACTCAAGTGTTGTTTCAGCAGTATGCTTAGGGTCATTGTCCTGCTGGAAGGTGAACCTCCTCCCCAGTCTCGAATCTCTGGAAGACTGAAACAGGTTTCCCTCACCACCATGCTTCACTGTGGGGATGGTGTTCTCGGGGTGATGAGAGGTGTTGGGTTTGCGCCAGACATAGCGTTTTCCTTGATGGCCAAAAAGCAAAATTTTAGTTTCATCTGACCAGAGTACCTTCTTCCATATGTTTGGGGAGTCTCCCACATGCTTTTTGGCAAACACCAAACGTGTTTGCTTATTTTTTAAATTTAAGCAATGGCTTTTTTCTGACCACTCTTCCGTAAAGCCCAGCTCGGTGGAGTGTATAGCTTAAAGTGGTCCTATGGACAGATACTCCAATCTCCGCTGTGGAGCTTTGCAGCTCCTTCAGGGCTATCTTTGGTCTCTTTATTGCCTCTCTGATTAATGCCCTTCTTGCCTGGTCCGTGAGTTTTGGTGGGCGGCCCTCTCTTGGCAGGTTTGTTGTGGTGCCATATTCTTTAAAATAAAAATTAAATAATAGATTTAATGGTGCTAAGTGGGATGTTCAACGTTTCTGATATTTTTTTATAACCCAACCCTGATCTGTACTTCTCCACAACTTTGTCCCTGACCTGTTTGGAGAGCTCCTTGGTCTTCATGGTGCCGCTTGCTTGGTGGTGCCCCTTGCTTAGTGGTGTTGCAGTCTCTGGGGCCTTTCAGAACAGGTGTATATATACTGAGATCATGTGACAGATCATGTGACACTTAAGTAAAGTCCACCTGTGTGCAATCTAACTAATTGTGACTTCTGAAGGTAATTGGTTGCACCAGACCTTATTTAGGGACTTCATAGCAAAGGGTGTGAACACATTTGCGTGGACCACTTTTCAGATTTTTTATTTTGTATAATTCTTTTAAACAAGTAATTTTTTTCATTTCAGTTCACCAATTTAAACTATTTTGTGTATGTCCATTACATGAAATCCAAATAAAAATCAATTTAAATTACAGGTTGTAATGCAACAAAATAGGGAAAACGCCAATGGGGATGAATACTTTTGCAAGGCACTGTAAAAGCAACCCAAAGGAAGAAGTTCCTTTGTGAGACACCGTCTGTAGCATAGGGCCATCCCAACACGGAATGTGTGTGTAATGAGCTTCCTGTGTGTTGCATTTCAACTTGCCAGCCTCAGAGAAATTCTAGGTTTGTTCAACTCCCCACATATCTTTTCACCCTCACATCACGCCATTCAGCCAGGCCTTCCCCTGGAGGAGTGAGCTTACACTCCTCCCCAGACATCCCCTGCTTCTCTCCCACTGGGTAAAACACAGGGAAAGGAGGAGAGGAGACATTCCATCATCCCTTCCCCCACTTCTCTTCTACAGTGTGGAGGAGGGAGAAGAGAAGGGAGGAACTGAGAGCCAGGTCTCCATTGTGTAAATGCTGTGAATAGCACGCTTGCCTAGGGAGAATGCGGGTGCCAATAGAATTTCATAGATTGCCTTACAGAAGGAGTGTTTTTAGAGGCGGAGCTGTGGACTGGCAAGCCTGAGCTCCTCGTTAGTATAGTGGTCAGTATCCCCTCCTGTCGCGGGGGCCGGGAGACCCGGGTTCAAAATCCCAGACGGGAGAGTACAGGGACAAAGAAAACACGCTATTTTCCCCCATCTGCTGCAACAGAGACAAGGTTGCCCTAAATCTCAGCAATGTTCCCACGATAAAGCAAAATACCAAACACCCTTCCCCCTGTATGTATGGAACAAAATACTAATAAATAGATGAAAAGGGAACGAGAGACCGGTAAACAGTTAGAATGGCATAAAGAAAATATCATTGGTAAGGAGTCATTGTAATTCAACTACAGATATTTCAAGTTTGGATCTGCAGCAAATACGTGAGTCAGTAAAAGCCGTTTTAGAAGCAAATGTTCATCCCTTGACAACGCCACGCCTCGACTGACCCCTGCCAAATCAAATCAAATCAGATTTTATTGGTCACATACACATGTTTAGCAGATGTTAATGCGAGTGTAGCGAAATTCTTATGCTTCTATTCTTGTGCTTCTGGCCAACCGTGCAGTAATATCTAACAAGAGATACATTGCATCACTAGGCAGGCCTTCACACAAACATGTATTCCCAGGCATGATCTCTCCTCTCTCCTCTGCCTGCTGCATGAAGGGACGGTGTGTGTGTGCCCGTGTGTGTGTAAGAGAGTGAGCAACCCGTTTAAAGATTAACCACACCACCCCAGATGCCAGGCCAGGAATATACAGAACAAGGTGTGCTGAATCCTGTCTCCCAAACAATACAGTCATACAGAGCTCAAAAGAAGAGGCTGCATAGTTGCTTTAAGTCACCCTGGTCTCAGATCAGTTTGTGCTGTCTTTCAAACTCCCATGGCCATTGTCGTGAGTTGGCAAAAAATCACAAACAGGTCTGAGACCAGGCTAGCTTGAGATGAGGCTTATATCCCATTATAACAGCCTTGCAGCTACAAGGATAGGTTGGTTACCATTCTTATCTGTTCTTAGAGCTGTAACGTTTTGTTCTATCAAAAAACTTAACCTCCAGGTCTTGTCATGGATATAGAAAGGTGTTTCTGGTGGAGTTATATGGGGAGCTTAGCTGAGCTGACGTTCCGTTTCAAGAACTTCTTGTTTTCAATCTCATTGAGTGAGATGGAGACGGAGCAGCGTGAGGGGTTCTCCCGTCTCTGGCTGATGCTGTCCATTATCGCATCCTTGATCACCTACAGCAGAGAGAGATTTGATGGGGAAACTGGAAAGTGACATTTTGTTCCAGAATTGTTTTTTAATTGAAGACTACGTTAATTTGCTTTCACTTGAGTGTTCCATTTGTACATGTGCATTTGCGGGGCACAACACAAAAGAAACCAAGCCAAGCATCATACAAGTTAGGCCTATAGATAAATAGGCACATATTCTTTTCCAGTGCGGGCCTTGTGTTCAAGTTTCAATTAAAATGTTGTTTATTATTTGAGTACTCAAGTACTCTAATTAAAATCATGTGAGTACTCGAACAGTCCTAAAAAAAAAAAAATGCCCATCACTATGTGTGTGCGCGCACATACCTGCATGCATATGTGTGTGCAGCTACGTACATGTGTGTGTACGTGCATTTGCTTGTTTGTGTGTGTGTGAGATGCACCTCGATGTTGTTGAGCGTGTTGAACTCCATGAGGTCGTGGAGGCGGGTGAAGGCCTGGTTGGAGTACTGGAAGTTGAACGTGGAGTACGGACTCTCAGGGTCATCGAAGACATCAAAGTCACCAAACTCCTTTTCTTTGTCCGTCTCTCGAGGGACTCCTGATGGATAATACAAAAAGAAGAGTGGTTGTTGTTATTTTAATGCACATATAATCTTTACAACTCACTCACAAAGCCTTTCTAAAATACAAATCAGAAAGATGGTAAAAAGAAAAAAGAAAAACAATGACAGAGGTGACTGGCTTATGTCAGTAAATAAATTCCAGCGTCTGTGTAGAGATTACGAAACAATGGCAGATACTGAAACAGAAAGATAGAGTGGAATTGGTAGAGGATAAAATCTCAAAGATAATATTTTGCTGAAAGTAAGTTAAGAGACAGAGTGGGGGGAGAAAGAGAGTGGGCATCCTACATGTTTAAACAACACGGTCCTACAATAGGTTGGATTTCTGCAATAGGTAGGATTTTTTTAAAAATCAGATACGTAGTGAGCCATATCCCATAGAGATGGAATGAACAACCAGTCAATATCTAAAATACAATTTTTAAGTCATGAGATAAGACTTAAGTAGATAACAAGACAGTGACGTTTAGGTCCGAGAAGGCGTTTTATCTGATGAGCAGTTACTGTGGAGGTGTAGATATGTGACGTGAGAAAGTTTCAATTTAAACAGCAGACAAAAAAATTCTTAGAGACAACAGTTTAATTTGGTAACCAGTTTATAAAAGGAATAAGGCAGCTTGGGGGTTTGTGGTATATGGCCAATATACCACAACCCTTCATGCCTTATTGCTTAAATAGCCCTCCCGCCCTTTACACGTATACTGTAGGCCTATGTCCCAATAAACAGTAGTTGTTTCCTCTTCTCATTTCCCCTAGTGATAGGGAAAGATCCAAACGAAGTCACATCCACCAATTCTGACCTAAATCCCATTCATGGAATAGAGGAAGATGATGAAGCCATTGCAGTCATTAATGTAGCAATAGACAGATGGGTTGTTACGTAACTAAACCGATGTGTGTCGCAACTATTGAGGCAAAACAGACGTGGTTGGCTCAATATCAAAGGAGTGATGGCAACATGTAAGCTATATTTCCTCTCCAAATTTGTATTAAAAAACAAACACATTTGCACAATAAGCACTTGCTGTCTCTCAAATACATTGTTACAGTTGTTGGTTAGCTAGCTAACGGATTTTTGCTATATTAGTATAGTCGTGATATGATAGCCATAAGACCGCTAAATAGTTAATAAATAAAGTTAATTAAATGACTACCGACCCGTAGAACTCACGTCGGTAGCCATGAAGTTCTTTGAAAGGCTGGTCATGGCTCACATCAACACCATTATCCGAGAAACCCTAGACCCACTCCAATTTGCATACCGCCCCAACAGATGATGCAATCGCTATTGCACACTGCCCTTTCCCACCTGGACAAAAGGAACACCTATGTGAGAATGCTATTCATTGACTACAGCTCAGCATTCAACACCATAGTGCCCTCAAAGCTCATCACTAAGCTAAGGACCCTGGGACTAAACACCTCCCTCTGAAACTGGATCCTGGACTTCCTGACAGGACGCCCCCCAGGTGGTACGGGTAGGTAACAACACATCTGCCACGCTGATCCGCAAAACGGGAGCCCCTCAGGGGGTATGTGCTCAGCCCCTGTACTCCCTGTTCACTCATGACTGCATGGCCAGGCACGACTCCAACACCATCATCAAGTTTGCCGATGACACAACAGTGGTAGGCCTGACCACCGACAATGATGAGACAGCCTATAGGGAGGAGGTCAGAGACCTAGCCGTGTGGTGCCAGGACAACAACCTCTCCCTCAAAGTAGTCAAGACAAAGGAGATGATTGTGGACTACAGGAAAAGGAGGACCGAGCATGCCCCCATTCTTATCGACGGGGCTGTAGTGGAGCAGGTTGAGAGCTTCAAGTTCCTTGGTGTCCACAACACCAACAAACTATCATGGTCCAAACACACTAAGACAGTCGTGAAGAGGGCACGACAAAGCCTATTCCCCCTCAGGAGACTGAAAATATTTGGCATGTGTCCACAGATCCTCAAAAGGTTCTACAGCTGCACCATCGAGAGCATCCTGACTGGTTGCAACACTGCCTGGCATGGCAACTGCTCAGCCTCCGACCGCAAGGCACTACAGAGAGTAGTGCATACGGCCCAGTACATCGCTGGGCCCAAGCTTCTTGCCATCCAGGACCTCTATACCAGGCGGTGTCAGAGGGAGGCCTTAAAAACTGTCAAAGACTCCAGCCACCCTAGTCATAGACTGTTCTCTCTGCTACCGCACGGCAAGTGGTACCGGAGCGCCAAGTCTAGGTCCAAAACACTTCTTAACAGCTTCTACCCGAAGCTATAAGACTCCTGAACATCTAATCAAAGGGCTACCCAGACCCCTCTTTTACGCTGCTGCTACTGTCTGTTTATTATCTATGCATCACTTTAACTCTACCAACATGTACATATTACCTCAATTACCTTGACTAACCGGGGCCCCCGCACATTGACTCTGTACCGGTACCCCCTGTATATAGCCTCGCTATTGTTATTTTACTGCTGCTGTTTAATAATTTGTTACTTTTATTTTCTATTTTTTACTTAACACTTCTTTTTCTTAAAGCTGCATTGTTGGTTAAGGGCATGTAAGTAAGCATTTCACTTTAAGGTCTACACCTGTTGTATTTGGCGCATGTGACAAATACAATTTGATATGGTTACCCAGACTATCTTGCACTGACTCTATGCACACTCGCAATACTATACTGAACAAAAATATAAACGCAACATGTAAAGTGTTGGTCCCATGTTTCATGAGCTGAAATAAAAGTCACAGAAAATCACAGAAATGTTTCATACACACAAAGCATACTTCGTTTACATCTGTTAGTGAGCATTTCTCCAAGATAATCCATTCACGGGTGCACCTTGTGATGAGGACAACAAAAGACCACTCTAAAATGTGCAGGTTTGTCACACAACACAATGCCACAGCGTGCAATTGGCATGCTGACTGCAGGAATCTCCACCAGAGCTGTTGCCAGAGAATGTAATGTTTATTACTCTACCATAAGCTGCCTCCAATGTCGTTTTAGAGAATTTGGCAGTTGCGTCCAACCGGGTTCACAACCTCAGATCAAGTGTAACCACGCCAGCCCAAGACCTCCACATCCAGCTTCTTCTCCTGCGGAACCCAGCCTCCTGGACAGCTGATAAAACTGAGGAGTATTTCTGTCTGTAATGAAGCCCTTTTGTGAGAAAAGAATAATTCGGATTGGCTGGACCTGTGTCCCAAGTGGGTGGGCCAATGCCCTCCCAAGCCCAATCCATAGATTAGGGAAAAATGTATTTATTTCGATTGACCGATTTAATTATATGAACTGTAACTCAGTAAAATCGTTGATATATATATTCAAAAGTTTGGGGTCACATAGAAATGTCCATGTTTTTTAAAGAAAAGCACATTTTTTGTCAATTAAAATGACATCAAATTGATCAGAAATACAGTGTAGACATTGTTAATGTTGTAAATGACTATTGTAGCTGGAAATGGCAGATTTTATTTATGGAATATCTAGATAGGCGTACAGAGGCCCATTATCAGCAACCATCACTCCTGTGTTCCAATGGCACGTTGTGTTAGCTAATCTATGTTTATCATTTTAAAAGGCTAATTGATCATTAGAAAACCCTTTTGCAATTATGTTAGCACAGCTGAAAACAGTTGTCCTGATTAAAGCAATACATCTGGCCTTCTTTAGACTAGTTGAGTATCTGGAGCATCAGCATTTGTGGGTTCGATTACAGGCTCAAAATGGCCAGAAACAAAGAACTTTCTTCTGAAACTCATCAGTCTATTCTTGTTCTGAGAAATGAAGGCTATTCCATGCGAGAAATTGCCAAGAAACTTTAGATCTCGTACAACGCTGTGTACTACTCCCTTCACAGAACAAACTGGCTCTAACCAGAATAGAAAGAGGAGTGGGAGGCCTCAACTGGCAGCTTCATTAAATAGTACCTGCAAAACACCAGTCTCAATGTCAACAGTGAAGAGGAGACTCCGTGATGCTGGCCTTCTAGGCAGAGTTGCAAAGAAAACGCCATATCTCAGACTGGCCAATAAAAAGAAAAGACTGAGATGGGCAAAAGAACACAGACACTGGACAGAGGAACTCTGCCTAGAAGGCCAGGGTCGCCTCTTCGCTGTTGACGTTGAGACTGGTGCTCTATTTTCTCATTATAACGCGCCAACCAAACAGAGATTTATGGATATAATACATTACTTTTTCTAACAAAAGAACCATGGATTGTCTTCGTTGGACACTTGGGAAGCCCTCAGCAGAAGTTCTTCAAAAGGTAATTGATTTGTTTTCGCTGTGAAATGTGTTTTCTGTGAACCGTGAAGGCTTATGAATTCATGGTAATGGGAAAAATATGTTAGGTGCTACCCTCAAACAATCAAATGTGGTGCTTTCGCCGTAAAGCCTTTTTGAAATCTGACAACGCTGTGATATTGCCAAGAAGCAGAGCTTTTGATGACTATTAAACATTTGTATATTGATGCATGTTTAATAGTTCAACTTTTGCATTTTGAATTTGGCGCCTTGCATTTCACCTGGTAGTGTCGGGAGTGGCGCCCCACCACTAGCGCCCCACCGCTCCCTAAGAAGTTAAACCAAAGTCTAGGGCGTCCAAAATGGATCCCATTTCCCTGTATAGTGCTCTACCTTTGGCCAAGGGCCGCATAGGTCTCTGATCAAAAGTAGTGGACTAATAAAATGCCATTTCAGACGCAGCCTAGAGTTTTCCATGATCCTACAGCCATACAGTAGTATCCCAGCTTCACCAGTCCTCACCGGGAGCTTTGAATTCCCTGAAGTTGATGTTGGCCAGTACAAAATGGATGACGGTGGGGCAGCATTTGTCTTCCTTGCGGGGTTTGAAGACATAACACTCCTTGAGGCCCTCACGGTCAAACACTTTGGGGTCGATCTTTGGGAAGGGCAGCTTGTTCATGCGAGCCCATTTCTCAGCTAGCAGGAGCTCCTTGACACACACACAGAAAAGTAGATTGAAGAACAGACAGAAAGCAGTCAATAAACGGACACATACACACACTGTTGTAGATTTACTATATTCTCAAATGTCTTTGTAAAACAGAGTAAATCTTGGTCTAAATATATTGTTGTGCAGGGAACTAAAACTAGCTTGTATATCCAATCCATTTTGTATCACATGGTATAACATAAGTCAAATGAAAGAGAGTCTGTTTCACATGTTAATGGTTGCCGTTCATACAAGGACTTATACATAGTTTGACATGACCGCCTCGTCGACCTGATAGCTAGTGAGGTAAGACAGACAGTAACAGTGCTTATTCACAAGCATTATATTGTCAGGGGAGGCTGGTTTGATGTTGATGATGTGTTTCTTTGCAAACCAAATAAGACAGATATTGTTGTGGGGGGAGGCCCGGAGGGAGGTGCTCATTTTGGAAATGGGTTGTTCTTTTGACATGGAGCAGGTCTTTGCTGACAAGTTGCTGAAATACCAGCACCTCGTGTCACGCCTGAACAGCCTTGGTTGTCAGTGCAAACTTGTAATGTGGATATTTGGGAGTCTCAGCCATGTACAGTGCATTTGGAAAGTATTCAGACCCCACAGATCTCCACATTTTGTTATGTTAAAGCCTTATTGTAAAATTGATTAAATAATTTTTTCCTCACCAATCTACACACAATACCCCATAATGACAAAGCAAAAACATTTTTTTTTAAATTTTGGCCAATACATTTTTTTTTTAAATTATGGAATATCACATTTACATTGATATTCAGACCCTTTACTCAGTACGTTGTTGAAGCACCTTAGGCAGCCATTAGAACCTCTAGTCTTCTTGGGTATGACGCAACAAGCTTGGCACACCTGTATTTGGGGAGTTTCTCCCATTCTTCTCTGCAGATCCTCTCAAGCTCTGTCAGGTTGAATGGGAAGCATCGCTGCACAGCTATTTTCAAGTCTCTCCAGAGATGTTAGATTGGGTTCAAGTCCGGGCTCTGGCTGGGCCACTCAAGGACATTTAGAGACTTGTCCCGAAGGCAGTCCTGCGTTGTCTTGGCTGTGTGCTTAAGGTCATTGTCCTGTTGAAAGGTGAACCTTCACCCCAATCTGAGGTCCTGAGTGCTCTAAAACAGGCTTTCATCAAGGACCTCTGTAATTTGCTCCATTCATCTTTCCCTTGATCCTGACTAGTCTCCCAGTTCCTGACACTGAAAAACATCCCCACAGCATGATGCTGCCACCACCATGCTTTACCGTAGGGGTGGTGCCAGGTTTCCTTCAGAAGTGACGCTTCGCATTCAACCCAAAGAGTTCAATCTTGGTTTCATCAGACCAGAGAATCTTGTTTCTCATGGTCTGAGAGTCCTTTAGGTGCAAACTCCAAGCGGGCTGTCATGTGCCTTTTACTGAAGAGTGGCTTCCACTCTACCATAAAGGCCTGATTGGTAGAGTGCTGCAGAGATGGGTGTCCTTCTGGAAGGCTCTCCCATCTCCACAGAGGAACTCTGGAGCTCTGTCAGAGTGACCATCGGGTTCTTGGTCACCTCCCTGACCAAGGCCCTTCTCTCTTGATCGCTCAGTTTGGACGGGTGGCCAGCTCTAGGAAGAGTCTTGGTGGTTCCAAACATCTTCCATTTAAGAATGATGGAGGCCACTGCGCTCTTGGGGACATTCAATGCTGCAGACATTTTTTGGCACCCTTACCCAGATCTGTGTATCGACACAATCCTGTCTCCGAACTCCATGGACAATTCCTTCGACCTCATGGCTTGGTTTTTGCTCTGACATGCACTGTCAACTGTGAGACCTTATATAGACAGGTGTGTGCTTTTCCAAATCATGTCCAATCAATTGAATTTACCACAGGTGGACTCCAATCAAGTTATAGAAACATCTTAAGGATGATCAATGGAAACAGGACGCACCTGAGCTCAATTTCAAGTCTCATAGCAAAGGGTCTGAATACTTATGTAATTAAGGTAATTTTTTATTTTATTTTGTCTAAAAACCTATTTTCACTTTGTCATAATGGGGTATTGTGTGTAGATTGATGAGGACATTGTTTTTTAAAATCAATTTCAGAATAAGGCTGTGGAAAAAGGGAAGGGGTCTGAATTCTTCCCAAATGCACTCTACATAGGCTGACAGTACGTGGCCTTCAGATTGCAGGCCTGAATAGGACAAAGGCAAAGCAGATAGCGAGGTACTGCTCTGTGTCATGGGCAGCCTTGCTGGGTGGAGAAGAAGCTGCTTTCTGTATCCATAAGTGTCCATATATCCATGACCTATGAAATGTTTGAATCCTTCTCGACTGTAATGTGATTTGTGGATTAAAATAAAGTATTTAAAATGTGTGTGTGCAGTATGTTTGTATATACAGTATGTGTGTGCCTGTGTGTGTGTGTGTGTGTATGCGTGCTTGAATGTGTGCGCGTTGCTCACCTTAAAAGGTGGGCTGGAGTCACTGGGGCGGGCTGAGAAGTCGAAAGAGATGATGAGGTCGACGCCACGCTGCGGCCGCAGGATGAGTGGGTACGGGAGGTTATAGGTCAGACCGCTGTCCACTATGTGAATCTTCTTACTCTTCACGTCCAGCGGCTCATAGATGCGGTCAAACTCATCTGGGTCTGAGGGGGACCGCAGTAAGGGTGACAATAAAGCAAATAATCTATAAAATCAATCACCCATTCTCACAAATAGTCTATAATAGTCATTCAAAGCCTTGTTTTGATAGTTGATGTATTCCTTTACCCATCCACAAAGAGATGGGTTAATGGGTCTGAACAGTCTAACAGGTTTCCAATCTTAGACAATCATGGTGATAGACTTGTTACAGACCTTTGGCTGTAAACCCACTGACCCACCCACTCAAACCCCCGTTAAACTGATCTCAGACCTGTGACGGCGTCCTGTTCCTCCTCCAGGTTGTGGTGTGTGTATGATCTGTTGTTGAAGGGGGAGAAAGGCATGGAGGAGTTGAGGTTGAGCCCCAGCATGAAGTTGTGCACCTTGCCCGCTCTGCCCTCACGGGTGTTGAAGAGGGTGGACTCCCCCACCAGGGAGGTGAACATCCTGCTGGTCCAGCTGGCCTGGGCATTACGCTGGAGCTCTTCCTCTGCCTCCTGGTTTTCTGTTCCACCCGCTGGAGGGGAAGATGGAGGAGAGGGGGATGAGGAGAGAGTGATGAGGAGAGGAGGATGAGGAGGGGGGAAATGGGGATGTCACTACCAAAGCCCTAAGACACAACACACACCTTTCTCTCTCGTAGACCGTACCTTTTCTTGGCTCGTCCTCATTTTCCTGCGTCTCCTCACCCACAATGTGCTGAGGCTTTATTTGCTCTGAAAAACAGTGACAACATTCATGTGAAAACCAAACCCTCACTCAGTATCCAACTTAATCTTTTCACTGTACTTGTGCATGTGACAACAAAAACTTGAACTGACTCACTATCCACAGTATGAGCTTGCTGACTGGACTTCCACATTCCTTGTAGAGTTTCACACTGTACTGTACATTGGTGTGACTGTGAACTACCATGAAGTTCTCAGTGAATGTGCTAACTAACAGGTAGTATTTGCAAGACATCAAATCAAATTTTATTGGGCACATACACATGGTTAGCAGATGTTAATGTGAGTGTATCGAAATGCTTGTGCTTCTAGTTCCGACTGTGCAGTAATACATGAAAGTGCCATTAGAGTTGCTTTCACATTAGGTATGGAAGAGGAAGTTGTTATAATTTCTATCTGCTTCCCAAGTGTTCTACGTGACTTTGTTTATTTGAGAAAGTATCAAACATGTGCCCCTTAACTTGGCTGAAGGTAAACCGGTAAATGCTGTGTCAATGGTAAAATGGTTCAACTTGATTAGCAACTTTATTATGACTCAATGAGCTGATATTCGGTGGAAGTAGGGTTATACATTGCTACATCTATATTTGGACATCGAAAAACATGCACATGCAGGCACACACGCACGCATGCACACACACACCAGGGTTTCCGTTTTCTTTTGGTCATGAATAAATAAAAAGCAGAAAAATAAAACTGTCCGGACAACTGTCTGGGAGAAGAAAAAAATTAATTTAGCAAATTAATGCTTTATAGCTTATTCAATTGGTAATTGAAGCGCATTTGCCATTCCTGTGTATATAGGCAACGGTAGGCAGGCTTCAGCGTGTCACACACCACTTTGCAATGAGCTGGAGGCAGTATGCATTTTGAAAACATAGGGAATACTTAATTTTTTGAAACTAGGGATGCACGATATATCGGTGAACATATCGGAATCGGCCGATATTAGCTAAAAATGACAACATTGGGATCGGCCCGATGTCTAGTTTAACGCCAATGTGCAAAACCGATGTCAAAGCTGACGTGCATACCTATATAACGTAGGTACATGATGTAATGACGCCACGTAAAATTTTGGGCTACACGTGCAACACAGCATTATTCTAAGCAATGATGTAGGAATCCTTGTGAGTAAGTATTAGCTAGGTAACCACTTGATGTTTGCCTATTGAAATTGAACTTCAGTTCATGAAAATAAATAGCTAGCCAGCTACTTAACCCTGTTGCCCAAAGCTAACATTATAAGCAACCAGCTAGCTTCATCTGGCTAGTGATGCTCGACCGGACTGGGTTATGTGTTGTGAAGCTAGCCACAATAAGGATTAGGCACAATAGTGGAATTTGCGGTTTGCCTTCAATATAAAAGTACCTCTTTGAAAGTGATGCAGAAGGTAACAATTAGTGGAATCATGACATATTTAGACAAGATAATGTTAAACAAGGTAGGAATGTGAAGCAGTAAAATGGGGTATCAGTCTATTCGGTGACACCCACAGAACACAACCGTGAAGAGTTTGCGCAAATATTAGCGTTGTAGCTCTTATCGCGGGACTGTGACTGTGTGAAATCACCTCCCCAGTCAGCCTATTGAGTGTATTGGCATTCATATTGCACTGTACAGCTTTACCTAAGGATCGGGGATCAATGAAATGGGGTATCTATTTTTTCTCAACGTCCTCCTCAGAGTTATCAGACTCCAAAACATCCACGCAGTATTGTTTTTCCTCGGGAACAGTGTTCAATACACATAGGTTGACAATATGTGGCTCAATTCACAGTTGTTTCAGAGTCCCATAATAAGAGCTACAACGCTAATGTTCTCTGGGTGTCACTGAGTAGACTGATACCCCATGTCATTGATCCACAATCCATAGGTAAGGCTGTAGAGTAAAATAAATATGCCCCAAATGCAATTCTAAAGTCAAATCAAATCAAATTTTATTACAAATGATTGTCTTTTGTTGATTTTATATAACAACATTCCAACCTCGTTTAGCATGATCTATTCAATTATGGCATAACTCTACTATCTGTATTAATTTGCATCACTGTCAATTACATACTTTTATTTTGAAGGTTAACCTCAAAGTCCACTATTGTGGCTAATCCTTATTGTGGCTAGCTTCACATAGATGGGTCCGACCACCTTTAATCAAATAAGAACTGTGTTATAAATTAGGGTTATTTTAAATGATGACACCTAGCTATATAGTTAGTCGTTTTGCTATGTTTTTGGGGAAGAACATTGAGCTAGTGTCACGACTTCCGCTTCCGCCTCTCCTAGTTCGGGCAGCTACCGGCGGTCGACGTCACCGGAGTTCTAGCCACCACCGATCCATTTCTGATTTTCTGTTTTGTCTTGTCTCATTCACACCTGGTTCACATTTCACAAATTGCATGTTTCCCTATTTAATCCCTCTGTTTCCTGTACGTTGTGGCTCCATATGTATTGCTAGCAGTGGTTATACTACTGGGTTAGTAGTTCGTTTCCTGGTATTAAAAGAAGTTTGGACTCATCTCTGTATCCTGCGCCTGATTCCATAAGACTTGCATTACAAGAGCAATCACAGAATCACGGACCAAACAAATGTAATCAGCAGGAGAACACAGCCCTCCTCTTCATGTAAAGGAGCGCGTCCAGCAGCACGCGACCATGCTTCAACATCTCGTCACAGCAATGGATCGCGTGCTGCTGACCATGGAGCGTTGGGAGAGAGGAGGGCTGCCAGCACCTCTACCATCACTACCATTAATTTTTTGAAACTAGGGATGCACGATATATCGGTGAACATATCGGAATCGGCCGATATTAGCTAAAAATGACAACATTGGGATCGGCCCGATGTCTAGTTTAACGCCAATGTGCAAAACCGATGTCAAAGCTGACGTGCATACCTATATAACGTAGGTACATGACGTAATGACGCCACGTAAAATTTTGGGCTACACGTGCAACACAGCATTATTCTAAGCAATGATGTAGGAATCCTTGTGAGTAAGTATTAGCTAGGTAACCACTTGATGTTTGCCTATTGAAATTGAACTTCAGTTCATGAAAATAAATAGCTAGCCAGCTACTTAACCCTGTTGCCCAAAGCTAACATTATAAGCAACCAGCTAGCTTCATCTGGCTAGTGATGCTCGACCGGACTGGGTTATGTGTTGTGAAGCTAGCCACAATAAGGATTAGGCACAATAGTGGAATTTGCGGTTTGCCTTCAATATAAAAGTACCTCTTTGAAAGTGATGCAGAAGGTAACAATTAGTGGAATCATGACATATTTAGACAAGATAATGTTAAACAAGGTAGGAATGTGAAGCAGTAAAATGGGGTATCAGTCTAGTAGTTCGTTTCCTGGTATTAAAAGAAGTTTGGACTCATCTCTGTATCCTGCGCCTGATTCCATAAGACTTGCATTACAAGAGCAATCACAGAATCACGGACCAAACAAATGTAAATCAGCAGGAGAACACAGCCCTCCTCTTCATGTAAAGGAGCGCGTCCAGCAGCACGCGACCATGCTTCAACATCTCGTCACAGCAATGGATCGCGTGCTGCTGACCATGGAGCGTTGGGAGAGAGGAGGGCTGCCAGCACCTCTACCATCACCACCACTTACCCCACTGGTCACCCCTCCTTTATCTGGTCCCAGTGGGATTAGGCTCTCGCTCCCGAGGGAGTATGATGGGATGGCTGCCGGGTGCCAGGGGTTCTTACTACAGCTGGAGCTCTATCTGGCGACCGTCCACCCGGCTCCTTCGGGACGCGAGAGTGTGTCCGCCCTCGTCTCCTGTCTATCTGGGAAATCCCTGGAGTGGGCCAACGCTGTATGGGGAGAAGGTGATGCGGCGTTGGACCACTATAAGGAGTTCACTCGCCGTTTCCGGGCGGTTTTCGACCATCCGCCTGAGGGGAGAGCGGCGGGTGAACGCCTTTTCCACTTACGACAGGGGACGAGGAGCGTGCAGGATTTCACCCTGGACTTCCGTACCCTGGCCGCGGGTGCGGGATGGAATGACAGGGCCCTCATCGACCATTGCCAGTGCAGTCTGCGTGAGGACGTCCGTCGGGAGCTGGCTTGCAGGGACACCACACTCACGTTGGACCAGCTGGTGGACATGTCAATCCGACTGGACAATCTGCTGGCCACCCGCGGATGTCCAGATCAGGGCCCGTCAATTCCATCCTCCAGCATCTCCGCTCCAACCCCTATGGAGCTGGGAGGTGCTGCGCTGAGGGAGGCCGGAGGAGGGGGGCCATTCCCTGCACCAGCTGTGGCCGCAGAGGACACTAACAGGTAGTATTTGCAAGGTTCTTCAGGGAGTCGAGGCGGCAGGCAGAGCACTGTTGTGTCACCCCAGGTGAGTAAGGCGCAGCTGGGAATTTTATCGACCGTTCTTTTGCCCGTAGGTTAGGGATCCCCATTGTGTCTCTTGATGTGCCTTTCCCTGTGCATGCCCTAGATAGTCGACCCTTAGGGTCAGAGCTGATTAGGGAGGCCACAGCTCCACTAAGTATTGTGACGCAGGGGGGTCATGAGGAGCGTATCAGTCTTTTCCTCATTGATTATCCTGTGTTTCCCGTGGTGCTGGGCATACCCTGGTTGGCCTATCATGACCCCAATATTTTGTGGCAACAGAGGGCTCTCAAGGGGTGGTCACGAGGGTGCTCGGGGAGGTGTGTAGGTGTTTCCAGACCAAGTCTCCACCGTGCACATCCCCCCAGAATATGCCTATTTGGCTCTCGCCTTCTGTAAAAAGAGGGCGACACAATTACCACCCCATCGACGAGGGGATTGTGCGATAAATCTCCTGGTAGACGCAGCACTTCCCAGGAGTCATGTGTGTCCTCTGTCACAGGAGGAGACGGCGGCTACGGAAACATATGTCTCCGAATCTCTGGGGCAGGGATACATTCGGCCCTCCACTTCACCTGCCTCCTCAAGTTGATTTTTTGTGAAGAAGAAGGATGGAGGTCTGCGCCCGTGTATTGACTATCGAGGGATCAATCAGATCACTGTGAGGTACAGCTACCCGCTGCTTCTCATAGCCAGTGCGATCGAGTCAATACACGGGGCGCGCTTCTTCACAAAATTGGATCTCATGAGCGCTTACAATCTGGTGCGTATCCGAGAAGGAGACGATGGAGGACAGCATTTAGTACCATATCAGGGCACTATGAGTACCTCGTCATGCCGTACGGGTTGAAAAATGCTCCATCAGTCTTACAATCTTTTGTAGACGAGATCCTCAGGGACCTGCTCGGGCAGGGTGTAGTGGTATATTGACATACTCCGCTACATGCGCCGAGCATGGTTCCCTGGTGCGCAGGGTGCTTGGTCAACTGTTGGAGCATGACCTGTACGTCAAGGCTGAGAATTGTCTGTTCTTCCAACAGTCCGTCTCTTTCCTAGGATATCGCATTTCTACGTCCGGGGTGGAGATGGAGAGTGACCACATTTCCACCGTGAGTAATTGGCCGACTCCAACCACGGTAAAGGAGGTGCAGCGGTTTTTAGGGTTTTCCAACTACTAGCGGAGGTTTATCCGGGGCTTCGGTCAGGTAGCGGCTCCCATTACCTCACTGCTGAAGGGGGGACCGGTGCGAGTGCAGTGGTCAGCTGAGGCGGACAGGGCTTTTGGTCACCTGAAGGCTCTGTTTACCTCGGCCCCCGTGCTGGCTCATCCGGATCCCTCTCTTGCATTCATAGTTGAGGTGGACGCGTCCGAGGCTGGGCTAGGAGGGTCTAGGGTTTGGAAGGCGTTCATGGAGCATCTGGGGGTCTCGGTCAGCCTTACGTCAGGTTTTCACCCCGAGAGCAACGGGCAGGTGGAAAGAGTCAACCAAGATGTGGGTAGGTTTCTGAGGTCGTATTGCCAGGACCGGCTGGGGAAGTGGGCGGTTTTCATTCCCTGCGCAGAGATGGCCCAGAACTCACTCCGCCACTCCTCCACTAACCTGTCTCCATTTCAATGTGTGCTAGGTTATCAGCCGGTTCTGGCACCGTGGCATCAGAGCCAGACCGAGGCTCCTGCGGTGGATGAATGGTTTAGGCGCTCGGAGGAGACCTGGGATGCCGCCCACGTGCACCTGCAACGAGCCGTGAGGCGGCAGAAGGCGAGCGCTGACCCCCACCGCAGTGAGGCCCCGGTGTTCACACCAGGGGACCGGGTCTGGCTCTCGACCCGAAACCTGCCCCTCCGCCTGCCCTGCCGGAAGCTGGGGCCGCGGTTTGTGGGGGCTTTCAAAGTCCTGAAGAGACTGAACGAGGTTTGTTATAGGTTACAGCTTCCCCCCCGTATTAACCCCTCGTTTCATGTGTCTGTCCGCAGGCCGGTTGTGGCTGGCCCGCTCCAGGGACCTGAGGTTCTGGAGGTTCCTCCGCCCCCTCTGGACATCGAGGGGGCCCCGGCGTATGCGGTTTGAGCCATCATGGACTCAAGGCGTCGGGCAAGGGGCCTTCAGTACCTCGTGGAGTGGGAGGAGTACGGTCCGGAGGAGAGAAGCTGGGTGCGGGTGGAGGACATCCTGGATCCTTCGTTGCTGCGGGAATTTCACCGCCTCCACCCAGATCGCCCTGCGCCTCGTCCTCCGGGTTGTCCCCGAGACCGGTATCGGCGCGCTGCTGGAGCCGCATGTAAAGGGGGGGGATACTGTCACGAAATCAGACCCTAGTTCGGGCGGCTACCGGCGGTCGACGTCACCGGAGTTCTAGCCACTACCGATCCATTTCTGATTTTCTGTTTTGTCTTGTCTCATTCACACCTCGTTCACATTTCCCTAATTGCATGTTTCCTTATTTAATCCCTCTGTTTCCCCCTGGGTTTTGTCCGTGATTGTTTCCTGTATGTTGTGGCTCCGTATGTACAGTGGGGCAAAAAAGTATTTAGTCAGCCACCAATTGTGCAAGTTCTCCAACTTAAAAAGATGAGAGAGCCCTGTAATTTTCATCATAGGTACACTTCAACTATGACAGACGAAATGAGAAAAAGAAATCCAGAAAATCACATTGTAGGATTTTTAATTTATTTATTTGCAAATTATGGTGGAAAATCGCGCCACCCAAAAGTCCATGGGGGGGTCTTCGGGTGGGTTTCTTTGTCCCAGGTGGCGGCTCCGGTGCTGGCCGTGCTGGTCCGAAGTCACGCACCGGAGGCCCTGGGCCATTTGCCGGACTGGGGACCCTCTCTGGCGGCCCCGGGCTGGGGACCCTCACTGGCGGCGCCGGGCTGGGGACCCTCACTGGCGGCGCCGGGCTGGGGACCCTCACTGGCGGCGCCGGACTGGGGACCCTCACTGGCACTCTGGTGCGGGGAGCAGGAACCGGCCGAACTGGGCTCGTGACACGCACTCTGGTGCGGGGAGCGGGAACCGGCCGTACTGGGCTCGTGACGCGCACTCTGGTGCGGGGAGCGGGAACCGGCCGTGCTGGGCTCGTGAGGCGCACTCTGGTGCGGGAGCGGGAACCGGCCGTACTGGGCTCGTGGACGCTCACTCTGGTGCGGGAGCGGGAACCGGCCGTACTGGGCTCGTGGCGCACTCTGGTGCGGGAGCGGAACCGGCCGTACTGGGCTCGTAACGCGCACTCTGGTGCGGGGAGCGGGAACAGGACGTGCTGGGTTCCCCACGGGCACAGGGACCCTCCGTGCGCCGCTCTCCCCAACGCTCTCTCCACAAAGCACGAGGAGTTGGCTCAGGAGTCCCTCCTGAACCGCCAAACTCCTCGTGTGCCCCCAAAAAATTGGGGGCTGTCTTTCGGGCTTCCGTGCCAGGCGAGTTCCAATAAACTTTTCTCGCTCTGGATCGCATGCTCCATATATATCCTCGTAGCTCCCACGCTCAGTCTTCGCACACCTGCGCTGCTCCTTTTTCGCCGCCTTTTCCTCCCTGGGGTGACGATAATCCTCCGTCTTCCCCCAAGGTCCCTTCCCAGCTAATATTTCCCCCCAAGTCCAGGACTCCCGGGTCTCTCGCTGCTTGGTCCTTTTATGGTGGGTGATTCTGTCACGATCTTCTGTAGGGACAGACCAAGACGCAGCGATGCTTCCAGTATACATTTTTAATATGAACGTAACTGGGTAAAACAACAAACGGAAAGTAACGAAGATCGTGAATGTTGAACGTAACTAAACACAAAAACAAGCTAAGCTCAAACAATCACCCACAAAACCTAAATGAAAACCCCAAATATATATATGGTTCCCAATTAGAGACAACGACACACAGCTGCCTCTAATTGGGAACCATTACCCCAACATAGAAATACAACACCTAGAACAAAAACCCTACACCAAAACCAAAGCAAAAACACGCCAGCCTGTCTTTTCAGGCCTGGACGTGACAGTAGCCTATTCCTCTCATGTTCTATTGGTTTTCAAACCAACTTTCTTTCATTGTCCAGTAGCCAAAGGCACAACCCTAGTCATTTTAGCAACCCATGCTAGTTCTTCAATCTTTAGATCTCCTCTTTCTAATTTCGAACAGATATTTTAATCTCGGTCACATGAAACCGCTCGCATTGACGGTGAGCTTTTGACAACAGTGTTTTCCTGCAAACTGCATTATGGAACAAACATTTGCACGTAGCCTACTGCCTTTTGCGCATTACTGTGCTTACAATTTGAATAAATAATAGTTAAGTAACATTTTAAGCTAAATGTTCTGATCTGTTGCATCAGCCTCATTGCTTTTAAAATTCGTTTTTTTGTTGCCTAGGCCTACTGCAGGGGCGCCGACCGAGATGGCAGCCTCGCTTCACATTCTCAGGAAGCTACGCAGTATTTTGTTTTTTTATGGATTACTTTTTACATTGTTACCCCGGGAAATCTTAAGTTTTATTACATACAGCCGGGAGGAATTATTGGATATGAGCAACGTTAACTTACCAACATTACGACCAGGAATACAAATACAATCCGAAGCGGATCCTCTGTTTGGTCCACCAACTAGGACAATAGACTGGATCCCAGCCGGCGACCCAAAACAACAACAGCGGCGGAGGAGAAGGGGTAGACGGGGCGGTGTTCTGGTCAGGCTCCGTAGACGGGCACATCGCACACCTCTCCTGACTATACTACTTGCCAATGTCCAGTCTCTGGACAACAAGCTAGACGAAATCAGAGCAAGGATTGCCTTCCAGAGAGACATCAGAGACTGCAACGTTCTTTGCTTCACAGAAACATGGCTCACTCAGGACACGTTATCAGAGTCGGTACAGCCACCTGGTTTCTCCACGCATCGCGCCGACAGAAACAAACATCTATCTGGTAAGAAGAAAGGCGGGGGTGTGTGTCTTATGATTAACGAGTCGTGGTGTGATCATAACAACATACAGAAACTCGAAGTCCTTTTGTTAACCTGACATAGAATTCCTTACAATCAAATGCCAACCGCATTATCTACCAAGAGAATTCTCCTCGATTATAATCACAGTCGCATATATCCCCCCTCAAGCTGACACATCGACGGCACTAAAAGAAATTCATTGGACTCTATGTAAACTGGAAACCACATATCCTGAGGCTGCATACATTGTGGCTGGGGATTTTAACAAGGCTAATTTGAAAACAAAGCTCCCTAAATTTTATCAGCATATCGAATGTGCGACCCGGGCTGGTAAAACCCTGGATCATTGTTATTCTAACTTCCATGATGCATACAAAGCCATTCTCTGTCCTCCTTTCGGCATGTCTGACCATGACTCCATTTTGTTGCTCCCAGCCTACAGACAGAAACTAAAACAGGAAACGCCTGTTCTCAGGTCTGTTCAACGCTGGTCAGACCAATCTGATTCCACGCTGCAAGATTGCTTCGAGCACGTGGACTGGGATATGTTCCGGATAGCATCAGACAACAACATTGATGAAAGCGTGAACCACTGCTTTTAACCAGGGTAAGGCGACCGGAAACATGACTGAATACAAACAGTGTAGCTATTCCCTCCGCAAGGCAATCAAACAAGCTAAGCGTCAATATAGAGACAAAGTAGAGTCACAATTCAACGGCTCAAACACGAGAGGAATGTGGCAGGGTCTACAGTCAATCACGGACTACAAAAAGAAAACCAGCCCCGTCGCGGACCACGATGTCCTGCTCCCAGACAAACTAAACAACTTCTTTGCTCGCTTTGAGGACAATACAGTGCCACCGACATGGCCCGCTACCAAAACCTGCGGGCTCAAGAAATTTGGCTTGTCACCAAAAACACTCACAAACTTCTACAGATGCACAATCGAGAGCATCCTGTTGGGCTGTATCACCGCCTGGTACGGCAACTGCTCCGCCCACAACCGTAAGGCTCTCCAGAGGGTAGTGAGGACTGCACAACACATCACCGGGGGTAAACTACCTGCCCTCCAGGACACCTACACCACCCAATGTCACAGGAAGGCCAAAAAGATAATTGAGGACAACAACCACCCGAGCCACTGCCTGTTCACCCCGCTATCATCCAGAAGGCGAGGTCAGTACAGGTGCATCAAAGCTGGGACCGAGAGACTGAAAAACAGCTTCTACCTCAAGGCCATCAGACTGTTAAACAGCCACCACTAACATTGAGTGGCTGCTGCCAACATACTGACTTAAATCTCTAGCCACTTTAAATAATAGAAAATTGGATGTAACAAATGTATCACTAGCCACTTTAAACAATTTTGTATATAATGTTTACATTTCCGACATTACTCATATCAAATGTATACACTGTACTCTATACCATCTACTGAATCTTGCCTATGCCGTTCGGCCATCGACTCAAATCTCTAGCCACTTTAATAATTAAAAAGTGGATGTAATAAATGTATCACTAGCCACTTTAAACAATGCCATTCATATAATGTTTACATATCCTACACTACTTATCTCACATGTATATACTGTACTATATACCATCTACTGCATCTTGCCTATGCCGGTCAGCCATCACTCATCCATATATTTATATGTACATACTCGTATTCATTCCTTTACACTGTGTGTATAAGGTAGTTGTTGTGAAATTGTTAGATTACTTGTTAGATACTACTGCATGGTCAGAACTAGAAGCACAAGCATTTCACTACACTCGCATCTGCTAACCATGTGTATGTGACAAATAAAATTTGATTTGATTTGAACTCAATCCATGGAGGGCCTAGTGTCTGCAGGTTTTTGGTTTTTCCTTTCAATTAAGACCTAGACAACCAGGTGAGGGGAGCTCCTTAGTAATTAGTGACCTTTAATTAATCAGTTAAGTACAAGGGAGGAGCGAAAACCCACAGACACTCAGCCCTCCATGACACCTGAGGTCTACTGGTTGTATGAATTTGGGATCTATCGTCCAAAAAGTGTCCCAGAGTCTGTTTGGAATAGGATCTTTATTTTTCGCACAGAATAACAAGCTGACCAATAGAATATGTAAACTTTACTACTATGGGAGATAGTAGATTGGCATAGGCTAGTGATTTTGCTGTTTGTCACTCATCTTGTTGGTTGAGGAAAAGTATATGTGGCAGTTATTCTAACATCTTCAATGTGCACATCGGAATTCAGTAAGGACCTACACTGATGTATCTTCGATTTGCATGTTCTGTTAAGATGAATTACCATAATCTAAATGTGATTTGTCATTCTGAGCACCGTGGGTAGACACCCTAATCAGGTTACGCACACAATGCATATAGTACATTTCTCAAATGTATGGTCAATTAAAATGCTTCCGGTCAAATGTATTGCACCACATTTTCCTAACAGAAACCATGGCGCACACGCATGCACACACAGAGCATGCATTTACAGAAACAGAGAGACAAAAGTAGGTTTTGTATGATGGTTTGTTAGAATCTTACCAAGCTCCTCTTCCATGGTGCTACCTCCAGTGGTCCCTTTGACCCCCATGACCCGGTTGAAGAGGATGGAGAAAGCACTGCCCCACACCCCTAGAAGACACACAGCAGACAACTCTGTGTATGTAGTCAAATGCGTATCTAGTCTATGTTTGTGAGTGTGTGCTCATGTATATATGCCTGTATGAAAGCTCAGGTGCAGGTATCGTACTGTACAGTGTCTCAATTTGATCAACCTGTTGCAGGATAATTTTTTTACGTAGTGTATTTGAGGTTCTGACATGACATCAACCCCTACAAAAATGTCCATTAATTATAATCTGCATAATAAATCACATTTCCTGTTGCTGCATGATTATTTTCCTGGCTCAAATTAAGATCCTACATCTGTACTGAATGTGCAGCCAGTCTTACCCATGAGGAAATGCAGGGGGTTCTCCTCGTACTGTCTCACCACGCTGCCCATGAAGAACTTACTGCCAAACAGGCCCGGGGACATGAAGGTGCCATACTTAGCCATGCCAATCTCATATGGCGTAAACTCCACCCAGTCTGCTCGTTAAAACACACAATAGGAGAAATATGACACATCTATTAGTAATAATGATACAGACGATAAGTGGTCTTATACTGTAGAATTAGCCTTGTGAAACCAGACTGACAGCTGTATAATCAGCTTCACTCCAATTACTGTTGGGACAGTGTTTTAGCTCAAATGGCTGCTACTGTGTATCAAGCTCACGGAAGCCTTTCAATGGTGGAAACTAGCTGAGTTAAGCCAATACAAGGTTATAATAACCATATCACATTAGGGCGCTTGCTTGCAATGCAAAGCACTTTACTATAATATCATAATTAATACCCAAACATTGAAGCTTTCCCATTGATGTTTAACCTTACAAGAACTTTGATGAATTGACTCCCAGTAAGGCTGGGCGATATATTGTGAATATTGGTATTCCGGTATGAACCCACAAACCGATAAAATTGTATTTTTATACAGTACTAAATAAATTGGACTACTTTCACTGTCAGTTTTGTCCTCATTTAGTTGATAACAAAAACGTCAGCATAGAAAAAGCCTATTAAAATCACATAGAATTGATTTGGTGCCATTCTGGGGTCATGCACTACTCATTTAGAACCTTTTATTTAGAAACCTAAAATACCGGCATACTGTCAAAATAGAAAATAAATATAGTGATATGATATTTTGGCCGCAACTCCCAGTCATAATACTTCAGGGCATTCCCATTTTCATGTCTACATCCTGTACCTAAGTGTCTGTGAACCATTGAATCTTTAAGGTGTGTCCTCTCCCTTTTTAGAACTAATGTCACTCCTCACTGCTGTGTCTATTTCAGTTTCCCTTGATGACAAAGTCAGACAGAGATGGATCAGCGTGAGTATCTGTATTAGAGAAACTGACACCGATGGGAATGTTTGCGCAATAATTCAGCATGTTCCACACCCGCACACAAACACACACAGTGCACACACCCACAGACACGTACACACTCACAGCACACACACACATTAGGACGTGACACTAGCCCTGGGTAAACACTACCATACCCTGTATTCAAATGGATCAGACTCAAACGCAAAGATGACAATAATTACATGCATGCCTGCAGTCATTCAGAAATGAACTTGGTTCATTCATTCGTTCATTTGTTTGTAGTTTCATTCATTCAAAGATTCCAAAGTCACAGCTAATTTGCTTGATGCCATGATTCCAATATTGGGTTGCTAACGATACACGACAGTGCATGGTCCACACAGTTTCTGTTAGAGTTAAATAGCTACATCCCTGGGACAATGTTTCCCAACCCTGGTCCTCCAGTTCCCCCAACAGTACACATTTGTGTTGTAGCCCTTGATAAACACACCTCGTTCAGCACATTGAGGAGTTGATGATTAGTTGTCCAGGGTTACAATAAACATGTGTACTGTTGGGGGTACTGGAGGACCAGGGTTGGGAAACACTGATCTAAATGGTAGCCCATCAGATAAAGAGCTGTGACAACACATAGACAGATGGAACCAACCAACATCTCAACACCAAAGTCAGTTCTGCTTCACTGGGTCATTTGCATATTATCCAGGAAAGTAAATAAAATTAAACAAATGTAGCCATAAACAGAGTATCTGTTCACAATGACACATGGCTTCACACTGGGAAGGCCATGCAGTGTACCGCTCCAAAGATGCATACTGCTTCAAAGTTGTCTGCCTATCTTTCCTTTCATTTCAGGCAGACATAAAATGAGTCCAGTAGCTGGATCTGCTCAACTGAAAGCGTGGGAGGTGACCCATCTAGGCGTTCGACCACTTTAAGAAGTGTAAAAAGATGCCTTGCTTGAACTTTCTTCCGTCTGATCTAAACTGGTAGTATGATGCGTTAGAAAATAACCCATTAGTAACGCGTGGATCATAAAAATTGAGAGTCTTACCAGCGAACATGAGTTCTGAGACATCTGGCTTGACGTGCAGACAGGTGAAGAGAGGCATTGGGCTTTGACCCTCACTCACAGTCTTCTGCATGTGGCTCAGTTTGAAGTCCATCCTCTGGAGAGAGAGAGAGGTCGCTCTTACACTCCCCAAAGTGGATATAGTTGTGTATGCCTGTATGGATATAGTTGTGTATGCCTGTATGGATATAGTTGTGTATGAATTCCCACATTCCTATGTCAAATGTAAGCACCTCACTCTGACTCTGTCACCATGAGTTCCCTGTCCTAATAGAGTCAAAACAGAGGTTTGTAGTAGGGCTGGACGATCTATAGAATTTATATGATTAATTCCAATGGTTGTTTTAGTGTGATGTTCCAAATGCCTCTATCGCAAGAATCACGTTTTTTGTTTTTATGAGTTCTTTTGTCTTTTTGGTCTCGTCTTATTTCGCTCCTTCTGTGCACTGTGCACATTTCCACTTACACACAGACACCAAGCCCCTCCCCGTGCCACTCACAGCAACAAAGACGAAAGATCACTTCTTCCTCTCTGATAACAAGCACTTTCAAACTCGCTATTTGCTTTTGAAGTTTAGTCCAACAAAATCTGTCAATTCCCCTTCTAATGATACCCTTGTCTCAACTCCCAAAATGTTGAACGGAGCAGACCGTATTAAAACAGGAGTATCAATGAACATGATTGTGGAAAATGAATGCTTAGTTTCTGTCGAGCGCAGCCACATAATGTTGTGTCCTAGTTGTCTAGTCTGTGTTTTATAAATGTGCAATGAGCATAAAAATAAGCATTTATACAAGAAATTGGCAACTCGTTCTCATTCTGAGAAATAAGCATCTTATCTAGGTAGGCCACTTGACTTCAACATCTAAACAATGTGAACAGGCTGTTGTTCAAAGTTGGAGACAGACAAGAGGGTGTGTTCATAACAGTTGAACTGTTCTACCTTGTTAGCACCAAATAGATCCAAGTTGGCTAGACTTGAAATATAAAGATTAGCTGGCTACTCACTAGCACATGGGCTTGTGCTTCAGAGAGTATTTATGAAACCTGTGTTCATTTTCTATAATGCCTGGGTAAAATTGTAACAAAAATAGCATATTTACAAAGCTTATATAGAAAAAACATTAAAATAAAAAAATATATACAGTACAAGTCAAAAGTTGACACACCAACAAATTCTTATTTACAATGACGGCCTACCCTGGCCAAACCCGGACGACACTGGGCCAATTAATTGTGTGCCGCCCTATGGGACTCACAATCACAATCTGATGTGATGCAGCCTGGATTCGAACCAGGTACTGCAGTGACACCTCTAGCACTGAGATGCAGTGTCTAAGACCACCGCACCACTCGGGAGCCCGAAATCCTAAAGGATTCCTCGGGAGCCCGAAAATAAAGGCAGGTTAGTGCCTCGGTCAAAGGAACACAATGGCTGGCATTGAAGACGGTACACTAATATCATTACTTTGTTGATATCACATTTGCTGATATCGCACCCATATCTCACCCCGGGCATGAGCGTCTCCCCGATGAGCATGCCAAAGATGTCGGTGAAGGTGACGGGCTGCCCGGCAGCCTTCTTTCTCCACAGGGCCTTGATGTACCGCTTGATGTTCTGGGGCAGCAGCAGCCTCAGTGGGTTACTGCTCACACACCTCATCAGCTCCTGGTTGATCTCCCCAGGACCCTTACCCTTAGGGAACTCAGGGTGGGAGTACAGCGCAGACATGTACCTGGTGGGAGAGAGGAAGGGGGAAGGAAGAGAGGGGAGAGAGAGAAAGAGGAAAAGAGAGAGGGGGACACACTCACTTTCTGTGTATAATAACGTCATTACATGGTCAGTTTTTGTACTAGCATAGGAATGGTAGTTATAAACAGTTGAAGTATGTTGCTCTCCAATGATCTTATCAGTACCGTGAAATGAAAGCAGTGTTCCTACTAACCAGGTAGATCCAGACAGTCCAGCCACATAGGTAGCACAGTCCAGAACTCCAGACTCATACAGAGCCTTCATCACTCCAGAGAAACACACCATGGCTCTGAACCCTCCCCCTGACCCCACGATGGCGATTGTAGGGACCTGTATAGACACACACGCATACACAGGCACACATGCATGCACACACACACGCATGTGCGGGCGTACAAATATGCACACAAACATACACAAAATGACAAGGCATGTGTCAGAGATCACTACTATCATTGTGAATTATCTTATCTGATTTTGTCTGTATATCTCCCTTTTGAACCAGCAATAAAACTCCATTCTATATTTGACACTTGAGATACACTGAAAAATGCATAGAAGGCCTCAGTTTCTACTATGTTTATGGTCATACCTCTCTTAATGAGGTGGGGAGGTGTTGTCCTTTCTCCATGTTGAGTAGTTTCTTGATGCCCAGCATCACCCGGTCTCTGCGTGTCTGTCTGAACAGCTTCTCCTGGTCACACAGGGCCATGCTGAACCTCAGGTCTGTGGATGAACTGGAGGAGATGCGGGAGAGAAAACGGACATGTCAGCAAGCTTTAGATTATGCTCCCGGCTAAAAATGAATTGAAGCACCCATTGTCAGTTATACATACCACACCTCTAATGACATCTCCAAGTACACTTTGGTTAACTGGGAAAGCAAGATAGAGGAAGTTTTTGTTGAGATTTACAAGGACTGGGTTTTTAGACAGGGTTTAGTGCTGTGACACAGTATATATTTGATGGAGGCTATGTGGACAACATCAACTGTCCTGTGCTTTCTGTGCAATCTGTAAAATTAAATAAGACTGACCTACCTTGCCAATGGGGAATGGAACAACTTCTGGTTGTCCCACTTTGAGTTTAGCGATGGAGTATGAGGCCGTTCCCAGGGTCTCATCCATGACATAGTTAGCATCCATCAATGTCAACTGAAATAGCAAATTCACAAACCATTAAATACAAAAAATTACATTTATCTTGATAGATGGTTCCCAACATAGGGTTTCTTGAAAGCAAAAGTATTGATGCCTACTTAATAACTGAAGCTACTATCTTATTGCAAAGAGAGAATACATCAGGCTTGAAGGTGCCTAGCCATAGCTTGCTGGGTTATGTAGTGTAATGTAGCTTAGTTTAAAGTGTAGTGCAATGTGTTAACCTCTAGAGTGTTTTCCTGATTGGGGTCCAGTATGAACTCAAAGGTCTCGTTCCATATGGGGTTGATGTCATTGTCAATGTGGCGTGTCCGTTTTCTTGAGTCTGGAGTCGTTGGGATGAACAACTCCACGTAGGGGTCTGGAGTGTCCACTGTTCTTAGAAATACACACAGAACGACACAGACAGACAGTGTGATTAAACATGAGGAAAACCACAGGCACTGAAAAAGCTACATCACTTCTATGTGCATCACCTCATCTCTCTCAAACACACCCACAACACTGTAATGTGGACACAGTGAGTTATCTTGAACAGATGGAGGAACTCACAAAAGTCTCCCAGGGTAGAACCCTTGGTCACCTTCTCAGCTCGTACCACAGTCACTTTTAACTTATGGGAATACTGGTGTTCCACCTGCAGAAGCAATACAACAGAGAATAAATCCCATTATGAACTTGAGGAATGGAGACTTTCCAGTAAGTCATTCTGTTTCCCAGATGGGAGGCATCCAGACTGGATGCAGATGACTGGACAAAATATATCCAATAGCTCAAGCAGAACATTCATAGAATTTGACCAGCTTAAACAACAACAATCTATTTGATTAGCTGTGTGTGACTCATTTAACACAATGACAATTTGATAACAGGACATACAAAATGTAAAATGATTTGTCTGTCTATAATGTCCTGACAATGACAACATGATGATGTTTACTTACCACAATGTACTGATAGGGATCTATAGAAGACATCTTTCCGGAGCCAATCACGGTACTTTGAGGGAATCAGGTGTCCAGTCAACCTTTAGATTTGGAAGACCCTTCTGAATAAAATTGGATAGGAAACACATTTTACTAACACAGGACACTGACAACATCAATGTTCAGGAGAAGAAACTAAGATCACTATTGGTCAATTGCACAAGGTCCAACCAAAATTTGACTTCCCCTTTTAACCCAACCCCTCCAAAAGACACAATACATGTTTTTGGAGAGGTGCGGGGGGGGCCGCCACACTGGGCGCCCGGGGGAGCTGTTGTTATGTCTTCCTCAAGGGCACAACAGCAGGCAATGGCATCTAGGATTTGATACAAGCAACGCTCCGGTTGCCAGCTCACTTCCCGCTAGATTTTTCACATCTGACCTGGGACTTGAACTAGCAACCCTCTGTTGCTGACTCGCCTCTCTAACTGGTAGGCTACCTGAACATGAAATCATATTGACCTCCAGGACATGTTTTAGGTTACACCTTCAAACATTACAGTAGTGTTTTTGTACAATATGTAAGTGCTTGTCATGATACAGAAACGTTGAATCCATATTTGATTTGGGTCAACAACAAAAATAGGTTATAGCAATGCAATTAGTTTATTTGAATTGACTGATACATTTTCTACGTTCTCTCTATTATCACAGTCTGCCCAATTCTCAGTTAGATTTGGAGATATGCAACACTGTGTTCAGCAGAAATTTGAAACATTTTAATGTCCTTTTTTAGACCCCATCTATACGCCAGCAAGCACTAAAACTGTATATTTAGATGGTAGTTAGCCTACCTTAACTGTCTAGCTCACTACCACGTAATTAACACACACGTTTTGTGTTGCGGACTACTATGATTTCAGTGGTGTAAATTATTTAAGTAAAAATAGTTTAAAGTACTACATAAGTAGTTTTTAGGGTATCTGTACTTTAGTGTTTATATGTTTAACTACTTTTACTTCACTATATTCCTAAAGAAAATATTGTACTTTTTACTCCACATATTTTCCTTGACACCCAAAAGTATTTGTTGCATTTTGAATGCTTAGCAGAACAGGGAAATGGTCCAATTCCCACACTTAACAGAACATCCCTGGTCATCCCTACTGCCTCTGACCTGGCGGATCAATAACCACACATTCTTTATTTGTAAATTATGTCTAAATGTTGGAGAGTGCCCCTGGCTATCTGTAAATTTTAAAAAAAGAAAATTGTACCTTCCGGTTTGCTTAATATTTTAACCTCTTTTTAACTAGGCAAGTCAGTTAATTAAGAACAAATTCTTATTTACAATGACTGCCTACAATGACGGCCGAAGGAATTTGAAATGACATGCTTTTACTTTTGATACTTAATTAAGTATATTTCAAACCAAATACTTTTAGACTTTTACTCAAGTATAATTTTACTGGGTGACTTTCACTTTTACTTTAAGGTATCTTTTCTTTTACTTAAGTATGACAATTGGGTACTTTTTCCACCACTGTATGATTGTTTACATTCTCTAGCTTAAACAAAAAAAGGCCTACTACTGAATATTAGCCTGTAGTAAAAAAAATGTCTAATAGCCTGCAGTTGATTGACAATTTGTAAAAGTGTAGTGATGAGTTTTAAAGCATTTGGTCTATAGCCTACGTCGATTTAACTCTTTTAAAATGACTCTCAGTTTTCAATCGACTAGGCTACTCGCAGCAGCCAAATTTTACACTAAAACACTGCCATAAACATAACTTGTGCACCACTAGCACTATATAGGACGCCGTGCATCCGCGCATATACAGGGCTAGCGCACCGCCAGAACTGATGTGGACAGGTAGCCAACCAACCACTCTCACTTTTAAAAGGTAAATATTGAAGAAGTTACGAACTTCATCATGTGTTATAAATGTAGGCTATCATTGTCATCATTACTTAAGTAAAGTTCAGTATCGAAATATAAGCTCACCTTTAATGAATGTCAAGTCATGAGTCAAGTTTACCACATTCCTTCCAGTGCCCTGCCAGTGTGAAACTGCCCTCGAGCACTGCTTGGATGTTGTGACTACAAGGTATAAAGCTACGGACGAGCTTTACCATTGAAGTACCGCGAGAGTTTGGACGTTTTCGGGTACGTTCGTAAATGAACTCTGGTTATCTACTCTGATTTCAGAGCACTCTTGTCAGAGAGTGTTCCAAATAACAGAATAACGGATGAATTTACTAACGCGCAACACCCGTTGAATATGAATGGTGTCAGTAAACATCAGCAAAGAAACGTAATTACATTGTTGCCAGCAGCACAATGACAGTCACTAACTTTCTAGATAACATGAAAACTGCCTAACCAACTCTGCTAGGGCGAGTAAAATTGTCAGAGTGAGGTGTTATCTCAGTCATGTCTTAACTTGGTTGCTTGGCTGCCATTGTAAATTCAGAACGCTCTGCTCAACCCTACTCCCAGAACGCTACGAGAGCGAAACGCTCTGAATTTAGAAACAAACAATCTGACAATGCTTTGAATTTATGAACGACCTATAGCGCACTCTGACACACTGTAGGCAATTATGAATTCAGCCTTAGACTGGTTTTGGATTTCTCCCTGACCAATATGGCTGCGATTTAGCCTCATTTTGGAATTTTAAAGAGGATCATAACATAGCCCACCCTTCCCGTCTAGTAATTTAATAGAATCTCTAGGGTTTGCCCATTCATCTGTGATGACAGCTAGCTAATATCCTAATCATAGTGTAACGACCCTGGGTTTATAAGCGCGGATATTGACTCTGCCGCTTGAGCATGCTTTTGCGGCACAGTCGATAGCGCGTGGGCTAGAAGGTCGAGGGTTCGAGACCTGCTCCCTGCCTGTTTCATTACGATATGGACGTCACAATGACATGTCAATTGGCTAACGGCACTGCCAACGCACAACGAGAAGCCAAATAGGTGAGAATGACTAATGCACCAGTGTTGTATAACACATAATGAAGTGCTTCCTTCTGGACAGCTGAATTCACGGGGTCACCGGTGGTAGCCAACGTGGCCAATGTTTTCCCTCCAATTATTTTAAATTGACAGTTTTTCCCCTCCCATGATTTTATTTCGATGAGAAGGCAAGTTGGTACGAATAACAAATGCACCGGTGCTGTATCGAGGTGCTTGCTGATGAAATGAAGTGCTTCATTCTGGGCAGCTGTAGTCACGGTGTCGCCGATGGTATGTGGGCAATTTTTTTTTATTCTAACAAAACGAAAGAGCTGATCGTGGACTTCAGGAGACATCAAAGAGGACACGACCCCATCCACATTGACTGGGCCACAGTAGAGAGGGTGAAAAGCTTAAAGTTCCTCAGCGTGCACATCACTGACAACCTGAAATGGTCCATCCACACAGACAGTGTGGTGAAGAAGGCGCAACAATGCCTCTACAACCTCAGGAGGCTGATTAAATTTGGCTTGGCCCCTAGACCTTGTTAGGTTTTGCGTAGGTTCAACTGAGATAGGAACGATAGTAAATCTGAACTTGGTTAAAATAATTGTTTAATACAAAAGTTAATGAATGGCAAATACAATTTCCGTATATACGGGTTCACTGTAACATCTCGCAGGACGAAACAAAGAACTGCCTTTCTGCTGATAACATGGGTATATGTTCTGACAGAGTTAGTTCCTGCTTCGTGAGCCGGCCTATCAGAACAGTGCCTGGGCGTGGTTTAGACTTGCCGGGCCAATCAGTGTCACACAGGCTGGTCCCCTTTGGCGCTCTGTTTGATTTATCTTCCTTCTTGGCATGTCAGTACTTTTGCACTAGCCAGGGTCCTGTCGTAAATACCTCACACCCCACTTAACCACAAGTCAGCAACTTTCAAGATGTCCGCACAGGGTCACACATACACAAGTCCCTACTGACTAACCCCAATATGATTATTAGCAATTGTCAATACTATTATGGTATAAAAATGTCAGAACCCCACAATCCCCCTTTTCACACCTACAAGGTGTGACCAAACAATAAAAAAAAACTTTGTGTCCTTCATATGTAATTTCCACACACTAGATTGGCTACCAGCCACCTAGGAACTTAAAACCTTCCTTCAAAAGAGAACAGCTCAAATAAAAAAAATAAAAAATACAGAGTAGAATAAATTGATTCAAATTTTAGAGTCCCCCTTTTGACACCCGCAAGGGTGTCACACAAACAAAATTTAGTAAACAATGGTAGAGAATGCAAAACAAATAGAACAAAACAGTAACTAATAATGACACCACACCAAATCAATACATGTATTTGACATCTGATCCTCATCAATTACTGTTCTAGGCCTATATCCAATCATAACATTTCTAGGTGGGATTTATTAAGATCTGATCTAAATAATGAAAATTGTCTCATCAAACATGGGTTCCTCATGAGTAAAGGAACTGGAGTTTGTCATCTGAAGGGTCATGAGGCATGTATTCATCATTCCCCCGGTCAGAGCTCAGAATCAGTCCATATCCCACCATCTGTTGTGTCATTGATTTCTCCAGAGTCCTGGAAATTAAACCTCTCACACACAGAATCACACAACCTCCAAACAATACTAACACAGTCATACAGGTAAAAGTAGCCCACAACACAGTAATCATCACATTTTTCCATTATCCAAACATATTGGCAAACCAACTCAGAGCTGGAGCTATGTTATTGGGAAAGAAGGTACAACACATTATTCCCCCATCATTCTGCAGACGCCACCCTTTCAGCCAATAACACATCTAGAGTCAACCTATTTTGCCAGGTCATGAGGGAGGTGGCGGATAATTGTTCAGAGATTCCCATCACTGCATCTCTAGTCTTATTCACAAATCCCTGTTTATTATGATACATATAATTGATCCAATCAATATTTTTAGTTATTATTACCCACCAGAAGAGCGTAGTGTTAAAACCCTCCCCAATCTGAATCAGAGCTTTATATTCGTCTGGAGCTTCACTGGCGATACCTATGACATCCATCCAAATAGAAATACCTGCATCAGAACCTATATTTCTCCTTTTTCTAGTTATCCTGTCCAGAACTGGTCTCTGATGTCTAATCCTAACTGGTTGGACCAATAATACCAGAACACAAGTGCCCCTTTACTCTTCAGATAATGTCTATCAGTGTCCTCCTTCATTGATACAAGCCCTCCACACATCAGTTATAGGAGCTGTAAGGTTTAGAATTTTCTCCTCCTATATACCTGAACCCAGATCAGTCACATTGACAGACATCCATTGAGATCCACTACAGGACCTGGGTCTTTCGTGAAGTTGGTCTCTACCGACTGGATTAATGAACAGGAAAAATCGAGTCCACAATCATCAGTATAAGCCCAATACCTTCATTCCGTGTCTGTTCCTGTGAGTCCTCAGAGGGTTACTACTAATCTCTACTCTACAATCATTATATCCAAACTTTGTATAAAACTCCATCACATATCCCTTTCCATCCACACACACCCCGGTCCCCAAGTATGTTTAATTACCTAGGCCAGGAACAAGATGAAGTGGGTCCCAAACAGAAATATGAAGTCCTGAATTATCTTATACAATTTATTATGCATCCATATTCCTGCTCTATTGGGGAAATGTTTAATATTTACCTTAAATCTGACATCATCACACATCATCACCTATTTGAACTCCTTCTTTATATCCTTCTTATTCATGAGGGTCGGGTATTATATAACTAGTCTTTACTGTAAACCTGTCAGCCACATATAATTTATACTAGAGGTGTTGAATCAGGATTTATAAAAAGATCATCAAAACTATGATGCAGCTCAAGGTACCCCAAATCCCAAAAACCGCCAGCCCTCTCCTGCCCTTAGCCAGTCTGCTAGGTAGCACCCCATACTTACACCTCTAGTGAACACACTACAGTGATGATAGGTCGGGGTAGGAAATCTTCATTAACAGAGGCGACCCCCAGACCCTATTGGTCCAGTTCTGCTCTCCAACTCTGTGTGTGCTCCACGGTGTTTGTATGTGTTCCTACCTTTCTGCAGTGGGTAACGTTGACCCAGGTTGCTCTTTCTGATATTCTAATGGCAAAGGCTGTGACCAACATAACCTGGTAGGGCCTTCCCAACGGGCTGCTTCCAGTCCTTTTCCTCCAGAGACTGGACCCACACCCAGTCACCAGGCTGGATCAGACGTTCACCTCCTTTGTAGTTAGTCTGTTGGGCATAAAATCTCTGACATACAGGTGTGGTTAGCAAACAACTTCTCATGTGATTTGTTACTGTATCTTCCTAACTCTAATTTCATCCTGTACTCAGGTGTGTCTATCTTAACCTATTTTAATCATAGAATTCATGTGTCCTATAATACAATAACAATTTAAACACTTTCTTCCTTTGCTCCTGCTGAGCTCAATTATTATTTTTATTCAAAGTAATTTGTGTTGTCAGAACAATCTCTACCATATCTAACAATCCCCTCTATACTATTCATCTCTATCATATCCCTCCTTTTATACTCTACTCCTATCCCTCTTCTTGATACAAGGCCCTGCCCTGTATCAAACAACTGCATCTCTAAAACAACAAAACACTAACTTTACTTAACCAAAATTGTTAAATTTCTTTGTCCAAATTTCTTCCTTACTAACTGCTCCTAGCTGCTCCCACTTATTTAATCTAAAACTGGTGCCCTATCTCGCTATCTTCTAGCAGAGTAGAACCTTTGTTCACTTCTTTCAAGTTTGAGTCTGTTTAGCAATGTCGTAAAACTAGCTATCAATGCTCCTCATCTGCCCTCCTGTCTCCATTGCAGATACTTTGTCTGGTAGGAGAACTACTCTAACAATATAAAATTAACCGTAGTTACCATCCCCTTTTTTTCTCCATCTAGCTGCACAAGCGCTATCTGTATGAATAGCAACCCTATTCCTTTACCCAACAACCCATACTCTCCCACTATTCTAACTAAGTCCTGACTATACCAGCAACAAGGTTCCTGTCCCCACAGATGACCATGTTCTTAACTATGTGGCCTTCATGCCCCTTTCAGTGGGTGATACAACTCTATTCAAAAAGTGACATCACATCTCTTCCCAATAGGTTAACGGAACACAACTTGGAAATCACCGTACCCATTGCTTCCCCAGAAACCTCCTGAGTCAGAACGATAAAAATGGTTACTGTTCCTGTGCTAGAGCCAAATATACTGTAGCTAACTCAAATACCTAGTAATTCAGTTTCTAACTTTCCTCCTCGTCTACTCTGTCTGGTGATGGGCGCCTACCCGTGTGTTCAGCCCAAAACTCCCCATATACTCCTCATGGCCTCCCCCCTCCTCTTTCCACCATAAGGCGGGGGAGCCTGTCTCTGTCCCAAAACTCTCTATATATTTCCCAAACAATATCCATATCTCCCAAACAATATCCATATCTCCCAAACAATATCCATATAATTTCCCAATGAGATAATAATAATCTCCCAAAGTATCAGTACAATTTGGACAGAAAATAGTATTTCTCATAAATATCAAGGTGAAATTCTCCTGATTTCTTTAACATTCGTGATGAGGTTGATCATTCCTCATCAAGAATTATTTCAAAATCCAGGGCCTTTCAACATTTTTCTTATACAAATGAAGTCCCACAACCCAGTGAGACGTTATGCCATAATCATGTACAAACACTGTTATCCCAATTTCCAATAGACCAATTTGATAGCCATTATGCAGTAGACTATTTCTGTTAACCATTATCTATCGTCTCCCTTAATTAACACACATACACATGTATTCGACTTCCATGTTTCCTGAAAGCAAGCCCTATATTCAAACCTCATATAATAGTTTTCATTATGGAATCTACCTTACTTTAAACTAACCAATCCCAGAGTCCCTTTCAGTAATCCTATCGGTTTAACCTTTGCATTAATTTAGTCAAATTCAAAACTATTAGCATATGTTGGACCTACAAAACATTAGTGCTGCCCTATCAGTTTGATTGTTGAACAATAGTAACGTTTTATTCATACCTGTACCTTTAACTAACAATTTACTTGCTTCCAACCACTTCTCTTATGCCAACGGTTGTTATCAGGTAATTATTCATATTTTTTTTATATAGTCAAAACAAACCTATTTCTGCTTTTTACAGGGAGGCCACTTTAATTAGTTATTATATCCTCTTCCAAAGTGCACCATATGTATTTATTTCGAATTAGAACAACAGAGACTGAAGTTTTTTCTTGAGTCGCATGGTTTTTCTGCTCTATCATGTAGCATACATTTTTTAGCAACATTGAACGTCAAATCTAAACTTTTAGCGATGGTAATGAATGTATGAAATACAACGTTAATATCCATTTTAAACTTAATATCCACTAATGAACTAGTCGATTCAACCTTTCTAAATCATCTTACCCCTGCGCTGTTCTCCCTCCTGCTTTCACTCGGTTAAAGTTCTGTTTCGTTTCAGCGTCTTTAATATCCTACCGAGCTCCCCGTCGACTGGGAAACCGTTGGGCGCGGTGATGCTGCCCTCTTCTGTCCATTCTCTGTAATATCTTCTCCTAGACTCCTCCATTTGTTGACGAGTGTCTTCACTTTGTCCAGACACGCTCTCACTCCCACTCACAAGTCCTCCTCAGTTCTGCGCATCCGTCCCACACATATCACTTTCAGTTCCCGCTGGTATTCTACTGAGTGTGCTACATTGCGCTGCATCAGTTTTGCTGCGTCTAGCAAAATTTGCATAATCACCTCCTATTCTGGAGGTCTTCAATTCGGACCCAAGTTCCTCCTCCTTGTGATTCTGCTCTTTTTGTTAATTCATCGTGGCTGTAAGATCCATGACCTGTGGACCATCGGGTGGCGCTGGTGTGGCGTCCTTACACATTTTCTTAAGTTTTTCTAGCATGGCCAGGCCATTTTTCTTTTGAGTTTCGCCTTTTCCATTGTGTCTCTTATGGTTCCCCCCCCTGCTTCCATTCTACCGCGGTTTTCATTGTTCTCCGCTTCAGAGCATCTAGTATTCTTCCAGGTTCTCCCTCAGTCGGTAGCCCTGAAGGATCTAGAATGGACCCATCCTCTATCCATTCTCGATATAATTTTCCTCCTCTCTTCTTCCATTATTTTCCGTCATTCCCTCCGTTTACCTCTAGGGTTGATTTCAACATTTTTATAATTTTTTCCGATTTGATCCATTACAATTAGTTATTTATGTATCGTTGTTATATGTACACGTTATTCCCTACCGAGACTACGATTAATAATGGGTGAATGCGTTATACATTTATAGGATTATTTAAGTATATCTGGTTACATTAATTATACGTCCTTGCACCCCTACACACATAAGCCTGACTAAATACACTTACAGAATCTCAATCATAAAGCAACAAGCATACAGTGTGACTTATCTTATATCCAACACGTCTTATTCAATCAGTAAACTTATCTTATCTCCAAAACACTGCCGTTAAAGCATATGCGCATATACCGTAACCTCTCTTCACCAGTATTTTGCCGTTTACTTGTAACAGGGAACTTGTCTTACTCAGTGTATTGCCGTCGAGGGTCGACCTAGACTTATCTTATCTCCAATACTTCTGCCTTTCCCTGGACTATGTTGCCGTCCACTATAGTCGAGGGTCGACCTAGACTTAATCGACAATTTATCTTATTTCCAACACACCATGTTACCCCATAAAAATCCGTGAACCCGGTATATTGCCGTTCAATATTAGAACTTATCTTATTTCCAATATTCCGCCATTCACGGTGGTTATGTTGCCATTGTCCTCACTCACTTCACTAAAGCCGTATAGACTTTTTGATCCCTAGCGTGCATACATACCCACAGACATTCAGGCTTTTAATTTCACGTCATACACATACAATCATCCCAATATTATTCTGTTGGCCAACTGAAATTGCATTCGCCATCACAGTACGTAATTAAATAATACGTAACTTATTTTACTCTTACTTTTACTGAAATGAACCGATGGTTCGAAAATTTAGTAACTTACACCAGTTAGGTTTTCTCACAAAATAAATTTGGTTAACGCCAATATGCAGGCTTTCAGTCCTTTAGACAATAGGTAGCTGCTTACCTTATTTTTGAAGACCGCGGTCTTTTGTGAGAGAGTACCGTCTGGCGACAGTCTCGGCCAATGGCTGGCGCTTTGTCCAGCGAACACGTTCCTCAGTCCAACGTCGGGGTCACCAATTGTTAGGTTTTGCGTAGGTTCAACTGAGATAGGAACGATAGTAAATCTGAACTTGGTTAAAATAATTGTTTAATACAAAAGTTAATGAATGGCAAATACAATTTCCGTATATACGGGTTCACTGTAACATCTCGCAGGACGAAACAAAAGAACTGCCTTTCTGCTGATAACATGGGTATATGTTCTGACAGAGTTAGTTCCTGCTTCGTGAGCCGGCCTATCAGAACAGTGCCTGGGCGTGGTTTAGACTTGCCGGGCCAATCAGTGTCACACAGGCTGGTCCCCCTTTGGCGCTCTGTTTGATTTATCTTCCTTCTTGGCATGTCAGTACTTTTGCACTAGCCAGGGTCCTGTCGTAAATACCTCACACCCCCACTTCTAACCACAAGTCAGCAACTTTCAAGATGTCCGCACAGGGTCACACATACACAAGTCCCTACTGACTAACCCCCAATATGATTATTAGCAATTGTCAATACTATTATGGTATAAAAATGTCAGAACCCCACAACCTTCACAAACTTCTACAGATGCACCATTGACAGCATCCTGTCGGGCTGTATCACTGCCTTGTACGGCAATTGCACCATCCGCAACAGCAGGGCTCTCCACCTCAGCCACCTGAGCCACGGCCTACAGTATTCACCCCGCTACCATCTAGAAGGAGGAGACAGTACAGGTGCATCAAAGCTGGGACCAAGAGACTAGCACCCCAGTTATCCCTAAGTTTAATTAATGGACAAAATGTAATTCTTTAAAAAACAAGGACATTTCTAAGTGACCCCAAACATTTAAACGGTAGTGTAAATCTGCTTGAAAATCAATGACAAGACCTGAAAATGGCTGTCTAGCAATGATCAACAACCAACTTGACAGAGCTTGAAGAATTTTTTAAATAATGTACAAATATTGTACAATCCAGTTGTGCATAGCTTTATAAGAAAGACTCACAGCTGTAATCTCTGCCAAAGGTGATTCTAAAATGTATTGACTCAGGGGTGTGAATACTTATGTAAATAAGATATTTATGTATTTCATTATCAATACATTTGCAAAAATGTCTAAAAACTTGTTTTCACTTTGTCATTATGGGGTATTGTGTGTAGATGGGTGAGAAAAAAAACTATTTAATCAATTTTGAATTCAGGCTGTAACACAGCAAAATGTGGAATAAGTCAAGGGATATGGATACTTCTGAAGGCACAGTACATACTGTATTCTAGTCAAGGCTCATCCTATAGAACTACTGCTGTACACACCTTTTCTATTCATATACTGTCCATAATGTCTATACACACCATCATATACATACATATTTATATTCCGGACATTGCTCATTCTGTTATTTCTTAATTCCTTTCTTTATTTTTTGTATTTGTATGTAGTGTTTGTATTCTTAGGTATTACTGCACTGTTGGAGCTAGAAACACAAGTATTTCACTGCACCAAAATATGTGTACTTGACCAATATTTTTTTTTTTTATCACACACTCAAACTGAACTCATATGTGTGCAGCGGTCTAAGGCACTGCATCTGTGTGCACTACCCTGGTTCGACTCCAGGCTGTATCACATCCGTCCGTGATTGGGAGTCCCATAGGGCAGTGCACAATTGGCCCAGCGTTGGCTGGGGTAGGCCATCACTGTAAATAAGAATTTGTTTTAACTGACTTGCCTAGTTAAATAAAGGTTCAATTTAAATATATATATATGTCAAGTGATAAAATCCCAAGTTATCAATTATACGTTTTTGGAAAAACTTCACTTGTCCTTGTGAAAATTACAGTTTATTAAATATTCTACAGCCGTAATGTCATCAATCAAATCAAACTTTATTCATATAGCACATCTTACAACGAATGCATTTCAAGCTGTTAAAAGTCATGCATCGAAAGCAGTGGATTCTGCTGAGTGGAGGACTGCTCATAATAATGTCCGGAGACCATGTGCTTGATACCATTGATACCATTCCACTGATTCCGCTCCAGCCATTACCATGAGCCCGGCCTCCGCAATTAAGGTGCCACTAACCTCCTGCAATTGAAAGGCATGTGGCACTTAACATCCTTCCTCTTGGCAGGTCTCTATAGGTGACCAGGAGATTCTCTCTACCACATACAAATGCCTCCGTGGAGCTCATAAGTGTAGCCAAGCTGCCTATTTTAGCGGTTCACAATACCGGCTGTACGGATGGAGGAAGCCAGTCATGCCCAACCACGTGCAGTCAGTGGAGGACCTGTACCCCACTAAAGACTACAACCCTCTGTCCCTAGAGACCACAGAGGAGTATTTTCAGTGGCTACGGAATCGTCTCCGGGGCAAGTTTAGTGGAATGGCATGTCCCCTTCAAGCAGTAGGAGGCTATACGGCAGGCAACAGTTGGACAGAGCACCAACCCCAACTGGCACACCATGAGTAAAGGGAGGTTGACGGCCAGCAATTATGGAGCAGTGGTTAGGGCCAAGTGCGTTACTCCTCCGACGCTGCTAAAAAGGGTCCTCAGATCACAGTCGTTGGATGGGGTGTTGTCTGTAAAGTGGGGCACAGATAACAAAGGGGAGGGCACCAGACCATCCACATGTTGTTGTGTTACAGCCTGAATTTGATTAAATGGAGATTTTGTGGCACTGGCCTACACACAATACCCCATAATGTCAAAGTGGAATTATGTTCTTAGAAATGTTTACAAAGGAATTAATAATGAAAAGCCAGTAAGTATTCAACCCTTTTTGTTATGGCAAGCATAAATCCATTTTAGGAGTAAAAGGCATCAAGGCAAATGGCTACAGAGATGCATGTGCAGAAATCAGGGCTTTGGGTCACATTGTCTGGGATCCTGCGTGCCTCACCGGATGGTCTGGTGGGAACCACAGCAGTGGTGGAGGTCAAGTGTCCCTATGGTGCAAGGGACCTTACCATTGAAGAGCCAGTGAAGTCAAAGAATTTCTATATAAAGGAGGGAGGATTTTACAGCCTCCGTGAAGACCATCCTTACTGGCACCAGGTCCAAGGTCAGCTCCACATCACTGGGAGGGACACCTGCTTCTTCATTGTGTGGACCACCAAAGCCTCCATCACCACAACCCATCAGCATGACGACCTCTGACAGATTCATATTGCTCCTGTCAGTACCTGTTTTCAGGGAAGCCAATGGTCCAAAGATATTCCACATAGTTTATACACACACTAGGCTCTCAGAATAGGTCTTACTTGCTGAAGTCCCGTCCTCCCTGCCTGTACCTAATATTGTTGAAAAACAAGTGAACAATGAATAAAGATCATACACAAACAATAGGCTCCTAGAATAGGTTATATTACATGAATGTTTTGGTCAAAGCAGCCAACTAAAGTAATATAGTTAACATACTTGTACAAAGGCTGGTCTGAGTACATCAGTTTCATTCAGTAGTACAACACAATTCACATAGCATTTTATCATGGGCATGTACTCTCTCACTCTGGGTGTAAGACATCACTTCCAGCAGATATCCTTGCTGGGGGTGGCATTGATCATGCACTGCTTCTCGTGGGGGGAGCCTGATTTTCGTCATGTAACTCCTCATGTCTAAAATATATATAAATATATATACATATATAAACATATAGATATAAAAATGACGATGCATTTACAAATTCAGTGTTTTACACAATATTGTATCATATTTGATTAGTTACTGACCTGTCTGTAAGGCTCAATCTGCTGTAGACTCCATAACCGTATGACACTGGCACAGGATGTCCTGCACAGCATGGCCTGAGGGATGCACTCCTGTTGGACTGGAAAACAAAAAGACATTTGGTTAGTGGTAGGTCTTTTTCAATGCTGTATCACCATCTATATCTGGACAGAAAACACATTGTTTATCATACTCAACACCCAATCCTCATGCCTCATTGTTTGTTATTGTTTCCCAATCAACAGTCTGGATCTTCCTCTTCTGTCATGGTGGATGAGCTACCTTTTCTGGTAAATACGGGGCCATTTCTCTTTCCCACCAGAAAATGGCAGCTACGGACCACAGTGTTGTCACTTAGTTTCCGGTCCGCCCATCTGAAAGACACTTTTATTTTAACTTTTACTAGCTAGCTAAGTTGATTACTAAAATGGTAACATCTATATTAAAATGCCACAACCCACAGACTTGACTATAGTAATGGTAAAACAGACTGGGCTTTGGTCTATGTGCACATCTAAAATCATACTATGTGGATGGGACATTTCTGCTGGGATGAAGGAATTGTCTGGAATGCTCAACTAGATAATCAGGACAGCCTATGGTACTATTTCCCCCAAAGAGGTATAGTATTGCGATGAGCTATATGGCTATACTTCTGATTCTAATTCTCAAGAGGAAAGTTAAAACTCTCAGCTGTAAGGTCACTGTGGAGGGCCAACAGTGACAGGGGGATCGTCTGAAAGGGAATGACATGCAAGGATGTAATATAAGATTGATCCAAGATGGCGTAGCAGGGCAGACGTGGTTTGTTGTTCTCTCGTGTGCATTTTGTATTTTTCGTCTTTTTTTGTATATATTTCAATTTATTTTCAATCTCTTTTTCATTTTTAAATTAAATATACCTTCCGGTAACCCGCCTCACCCAATGTGATACGGATCCTCTATTTCTTTAGACCTTATAGCCAGAACCTCCATCAGAAGTTAACCAGCTAATTAGTTACTAGCTATTTAGTCATTGTCAGCCACTGCTAGCGGCCTTTACCTTCTGCACAGACCAGCCGCTTTTAGCCTGGATAATACTTGCTGGACTGTTTTCTCCACTACAACGCCAGATTCCTGCCGTAAGCCCTGGACCATTACTCCTGATCATCACAGCTAGCTAGCTGCCACCGAGTGGCGCAGCCCCGAAGCTAGCTCTGAGCCAGGCCCACCTCCCGGCCTGCTCAGTGATCACTCGGCTACACAGCTGATGCTTTCCGGACTCTACCCCAACACGGCTAGAATCCACTACTCCACCGGATCCTTGCCGCAAGCTCTGGACCTTTGCATCGGATCATCGCTGCTAGCTAGCTGCTACCGAATGGCTATAGTGGCTAACGCCCCTGTCCCGAAGCTAGCACCAGTTAGCCACGAGCCAGGCGCAGCTCCCGGCTAGCAAACTAAATTACTCCAACTACAATACCTCTTTCGCCAACTGGCCTGGACCCTTTGTCGACACGGTGCCCCGCCATACCACCACGACTGGTCTTCCAACGTAATTCCATCCATTGTGCCCTCAACCGGCCTTTGTCGGACGTCGGAGCAGATGCTTCTACTAACCCCGGCCTGCTAACTTTAAGCGCTGTGTCTCCCGCTTGCTAGCGTAGTAACGACTACCCCTGTTCCATCTATTGCTGTTCACTGGACCCTATGATCACTTGGCTACATAGCTGATGCTTGCTGGACTGTTCATTAATCACGGTACTCCATTTTGTTTATTGTTTTGTTTATCTGTCGGCCCCAGCCTCGAACTCAGGCCCTGTGTGTAGTTAACCGCACCCCACCATACCCCTGTCTGTACATTATGCCCTGAATCTATTCTACCACGCCCAGAAATCTGCTCCTTTTATTCTCTGTCCCCAACGCACTAGACTACCAGTTTTGATAGCCTTTAGCCGTACCCTCATCCTACTCCTCCTCTGTTCCTCGGGTGATGTGAAGGTTAACCCAGGCCCTGCGTGTCCCCAGGCACTCTCATTTGTTGACTTCTGTAACTGAAAAAGCCTTGGTTTTATGCATGTTAACATCAGAAGCATCCTCCCTAAGTTTGTTTTACTCACTGCTTTAGCACACTCCGCCAACCCTGATGTCCTTGCCGTGTCTGAATCCTGGCTTAGGAAGGCCACCAAAGATTCTGAGATTTCCATCCCCAACTGTAACATTTTCTGCCAAGATAGAACTGCCAAAGGGGGAGGAGTTGCAATCTACTGCAAAGATAGCCTGCAAAGTTCTGTCATACTTTCCAGGTCTATGCCCAAACAGTTCGAGCTTCTAATTTAAAAAATGTATCTCTCCAGAAATAAGTCTCTCACTGTTGCCGCCTGTCATAAACCCCCCTCAGCTCCCAGCTGTGCCCTGGACACCATATGCGAATTGATTGCCCCCCATCTGTCTGACCTAAACTGGGATATGCTTAACACCCCGGCAGTCCTACAATCTAAGCTAGATACCTTCAATCTCACACAAATTATCAAGGAACCCACCAGGTACAACCCTAAATCCGTAAACATGAAGCACCCTCATAGATATTATCCTGACCAACTTGCCCTCCAAATACACCTCTGCTGTTTTCAATCAGGATCTCAGCGATCACTGCCTCATTGCCTGCATCCGCTATGGGTCCGCAGTCAAACGACCACCCCTCATAACTGTCAAACGCTCCCTAAAACACTTCTAATCGACCTGGCCCGGGTATCCTGGAAGGATATTGACCTCATCCCGTCAGTCGGATGCCTGGTCGTTCTTTAAAAGTAATTTCTTCATATTATTTGTCACGTGCGCCGAATACTGCATGGGTAGACCTTACAGTGAAATGCTTACTTACAGGCTCTAACCAATAATGCAAAAAGGTATTAGGTGAACAAAAGGTAAGTAAAGAAATAAAAACAATAGTATATACAGTAGCGAGGCTATATACAGTAGCGAGGCTGTAAAAGTAGCAAGGCTACATACAGACACCGGTTAGTCAGGCTGATTGAGGTAGTATATGTACATGTAGTTATGGTTAAAGTGACTATGCATATATGATGAACAGAGAGTAGCAGTAGCGTAAAAAAGGGATTGGCGGGTGGTGGGACACAATGCAGATAGCCCAATTAGCCAATGTGCGGGAGCACTGGTTGGTCGGTCCAATTGAGGTAGTATGTACATGAAAGTACTGTTAAAGTGACTATGCATATATGATAAACAGAAAGTAGCAGCAGCGGGCCGGGGGGGCACAATGCAAAAAGTCTGGATAGCCTTTTGATTACCTGTTCAGGAGTCTTATGGCTTGGGGGTAAAAACTGTTGAGAAGCCTTTTTGTCCTAGACTTGGCACTCCGGTACCACTTGCCATGCAGTAGTAGAGAGAACAGTCTATGACTGGGTGGCTGGGGTCTTTGACAATTTTTAGGGCCTTCCTCTGACACCGCCTGGTGTAGAGGTCCTGAATGGCAGGCAGTTTAGCCCTAGTGATGTACTGGGCCGTACGCACTACCCTCTGTAGTGCCTTGCGGTCAGAGGCGGAGCATTTGCCGTACCAGGCAGTGATGCAACCAGTCAGGATGCTCTCGATGTTGCAGCTGTAGAACCTTTTGAGGATCTCAGGACCCATGCCAAGTCTCCTGAGGTGGAATAGGCTTTGTCGTGCCCTCTTCACGACTGTCTTGGTGTGTTTGGACCATTCTAGCTTGTTGTTGATGTGGACATCAAGGAACTTGAAGCTCTCAACCTGCTCCACTACAGCCCCATTGATGAGAATGGGGGCGTGCTCGGTCCTCCTTTTCCTGTAGTCCACAATCATCTCCTTAGTCTTGGTTACGTTGAGGGAGAGGTTGTTGTCCTGGCACCACCTGGCCAGGTCTCTGACCTCCTCCCTGTAGGCTGTCTCGTCATTGTCGGTGATCAGGCCTACCACTGTTGTGTCGTCTGCAAACTTAATGATGGTGTTGGAGTCGTGCCTGGCCATGCTGTCGTGGGTGAACAGGGAGTACAAGAGGGGACTGAGCACGCACCCCTGGGGAGCTCCAGTGTTGAGGATCAGCGTGGCAGATGCGTTGCTACCTACCCTCACCACCTGGGGGCGGCCTGTCAGGAAGTCCAGGATCCAGTTGCAGAGGGAGGTGTTTAGGCCTAGGATCCTTAGCTTAGTGATGAGCTTCGTGGGCACTATGGTGTTGAACGCTTAGCTGTAGTCAATGAACAGCATTCTCACATAGGTGTTCCTTTTGTCCAGGTGGGAAAGGGCAGTGTGGAATGCGATTGAGATTGCGTCATCTGTGGATCTGTTGGTGTGGTATGCGAATTGGAGTGGGTCTAGTGTATCCGGGAGGATGCTGTTGATGTGAACCATGACCAGCCTTTCAAAGCACTTTATGGCTTCAGACGTGAGTGCTACAGGGCGGTAATCATTTAGACAGGTTACCTTCGCTTCCTTGGGCACAGGGACTATGGTGGTCTGCTTGAAACATGTAGGTATTACAGACTCGGTCAGGGAGAGGTTGAAAATGTCAGTGAAGACACTTGCCAGTTGGTCCGCGCATGCTTTGAGTACACGTCCTGGTAATCTATCTGGCCCCGCGGCTTTGTGAATGTTGACCTGTTTAAAGGTCTTGCTCACATCGGCTACCGAGAGCATTATCACACAGTCATACAAAACACCTGATGCTCTCGTGCATGCTTCAGTGTTGCTTGCCTCGAAGCGAGCATAAAAGGCATTTAGCTCGTCTGGTAGGCTTGCGTCACTGGGCAGCTTGTGTCTGGGTTTCCCTTTGTAGTCCATAATAGTTTTCAAGCCCTGCCACATCCGACGAAGGTCAGAGCCGGTGTAGTAGGATTCAATCTTAATCCTGTATTGACACTTTTCTTGTGTGATGGTTCGTCTGAGGGCATAGCGGGATTTCTTATAGGCATCCGGATTAGTGTCCCGCTCCTTGAAAGCGGCAGCTCTAGCCTTTAGCTCGATGCGAATGTTGCCTGTAATCCATGGCTATTTAACACAAAATCCGGGGAGGGGCCAGCTGAGTATAAGACGAAATTTGAGAAAGACGAGGGGCCTAGGATCAAACCTTGGGGTACTCCCTTGTTGAGGGGCAGTGGCTGAGACAGCAGATGTTCTGACTTTATACACTGCACTCATTGAGAGAGGTAGTTAGAAAATCAGGCCAAAGACCCCTCAGAGACCAATACTCCTTAGCCGGCTCACAAGAATGGAATTGTCCGTCCTCGGTTGCAACACTCACTACCGAGTTCCAAACTGCCTTTGGAAGCAACGTCAGCACAAGAACTGTTCGTCGGAAGCTTCAGGAAATAGCTTTCCATGGCCTTGCAGCCACACACAAGCCTAAGATCAACATGCGCAATGCCAAGCGTCGGCTGGAGTGGTGTAAAGCGTGCCGCCATTGGACTCTGAAGCAGTGGAAATGAATCATGCCTCACCATCTGGCAGTCCGAAGGACGAATCTGGGTTTGTCGGATGCCAGGAGAATTCTACCTGTCCGAATACATAGTGCTAACTGTAAGGTTTGGTGGAGGAAGAATAATGGTCTGGGGCTGTTTTTCATGGTTCGGGCTAAGCCCCTTAGTTCCAGTGAAGGGAAACCTTAATGCTACAGCATACAATTACATTTTAGACGATTCTGTGCTTCCAACTTTGTGACAACGGTTTTGGGAAGTCCCAAGTCTACAGTTGGCTTCGTTAGGCTTACCGATCAAACACACCCACTAACTATTCACCCTCTGTGGGTCAGAAAACAACCAAATTGTCCGGTTTTCAGAGAAAATGGAAAGCCAGTGAAGCGTCATCCGCTTTTGGACGTTAACAAGGCGACACTACTGAGGTATAATAAGAACTGGAGACTGCATCATTCAAAAACATGTCCGACCGTTGTTTTCAAGATAATCTACTCACGTTCGCATACGCCGATTTAATGGAACGTCTATATCCAGGTTGGATCTGGTTTATAGGGACCAACATCACATGCGCACTAGCACTCAGTGAGCACAAGGAGCAGCGACAACGTCATCACATCAATCAAAAACATGGCAGACATTGGTTGAATACACATGTAAAATATTATCTTTGGCTATGAGTGAAGGGGATTAAAACGGCCTCAAAGAAAATTATTTTAATAATTCAATTGATGTTTTGTGCACAAAGGTGATGACTAAAGTGTCTTATTAGGAATTTTCTAATTTGACTTCTCTATGGAGTTAGTGTTTCAGGGCTGTCAGTTAAACTGCAGTACCGAAGCAAAACTGTAGGAGCAGTCAAACGTGCTTCTGCTTCTAAACCGGAACCCTGGCCCCTTGGGCAAAACTCCATCTTAACTCCTCTTACACATTTACTTGATTGGTCCCTCAACAGTTTTTTTTTTCATCACACCTGCTACGTTAGGTTACTAACTACTAATACTGTAGTCAATCACTATTAGTAGCCTAAATTGTCAGTCAATATTTAGCCTCTTAACTTAAAGGCCCAGTGCAGTCAAAAATGGAGGGCGGCAGGTAGCCTAGCATTAAGTGCGTTGGGCCGGTAACCGAAAGGTAGTTAGTTCGATTCTCCGAGCTGACAAGGTGATAAATCTGATGTGCCCTTTAGCAAGGCTCTTAACCCTAATTGCTCTTGTAATTCACTCTGGATAAAACTGTCTGCTAAATGATTAAAATGTACATTTTCCTTTGTTTTATATACACTGAGTTTAAAAAACACTAGGAACACTTTCCTAATATTGAGTTGCACCCCCTTTTGCCCTCAGAACAGCCAATTTGTCGGGCATGGTTTCTACAAGGTGTCGAAAGAATTCCACTCCAATGTTTCCCACAAAAAAAAATCTATTTGCATATACAGTACATACAGTACACTGCTGCCGTGAAGGGATGCACCTGATTGGCAATGATGTTCAGATATCTGGTGGCATTCACTTTTATCAAGGTGCCCAATGTGTGCCATGAAAACACACCCCACACCATTACACCTCCACCAACAACCTGTAATGTTGACACGCGGCATGATGAATGCATGTACTCAAGTTTTCTCCATACCCTAGTCCTCACATCAGTGTGAGACAGCCAGAACCGGGATTCATCAGACCAGACAATGTTTTTGCAATTCTCCAGTGTTTTTGTTCTTTAGCCCACTGCATCCATAGTTTCTTGTTTTTTGCGAAGTGGAACTCTGTAAGGTCATTGGCTGCCATATCCCATTTGTGTCACGTGTTACGACAAGTTGTGCATTCTTTTATGGGTCTTTGGGCACCAATGTTGTACTGGACTGTCAGTTGACTAACTGTAGCCTGTCACAATTCGTGTCAGCCTGCTTTGTCCTCTTTCATCAATTACCTGTTTTCGACCACTGGCCTGCAGTTGGCTGGATGTCCTTTGGGTGGTGGACCATTCTTGATACACACTGATTGAACTGGATTTAACAAGTGACATCAATAAGGGATCATAGCTTTCACCTGGATTCAAGGAAAGAGCATGTTGTTTTGTACATTCAGTATATATTTCCTCACTATGAGGTCGGAATAATACTGTGAAATGGTGAAAATTATGATAATGCCTTTTTAGTGTAAGAGCTGTTTGTTTGGTGGGATGGAGTTTTGGCCTGCCTGGTGACAACACCTAGCGGACAATGTACCAATAAGAAAGAGAGTTTCAAACCTCTCTGTCAATAACAGCTACTTTTCAGTTTTCCCCCCTCTCTACTCAGTCTGGTCTGATGAATCCCAGACAGTCCTAGCAAAAAGAAGCTATGACCATTTTAACTTGAAAACAGTAAGGTACTTAATTGTCACCCAGAAATGATTTTATATTGAGATTAAAACAGCTGCATTGGACCTTTAAGTCCACTAGATCAGGGTTTCCCAAACTCGGTCCTGCCCCCCCTTACACAGCTGTTTCAACTAATCAAAGATTGAGGATGAGTTTGTTATTTGAATCAGTTGTGTACTGCTAGGGCAAAAACCAAAATGTGCACCCAAGAGAGGCCCCAGTACCGAGTTTGGGAAACCCTGATCTATATTGAACAAAAATATGAACAAAACATGTAAAGTGTTGGTCCCATGTTTTATGAGCTGAAATAAAAGTTACCAAAAAGCTTATATCTCTCAAATACTGTGCCCAAATTTGCCAAGATAATCCATCCACTTGACACGTGTGGCATATCAAGAAGCTGATTAAATAGAAAGGTGCACCTTGTGCTGGGGACAATTAAAAGGCCATTCTAAAATTTGCAGTTTTGTCACACAACACAATGCTACAGATGTCTCAAGTTTTGAGGGAGCATGCAATTGGCATGCTGACTGCAGGAATGTCCACCAGAGCTGTCGCCCACCCAACGCCATAAACATTGTTTTAGAGAATTTGGCGTTGTGTGGGAGAGCGGTTTGCTGATGTTAAGTGCCCCAAGGTTGAGGTGGGGGTTATGGTATGGTCAGGCATAAGCTACGGACAATGAACACAATTGCATTTTATCGATGACAATTTGAATAAACAGAAATAATGTGATGAGACTCATTGTGAGGCAACGTTTTTTTAAGGTATCTGTTACCATCAGATGCATATCTGTATTCCCAGTCATGCGAAATCCATAGATTAGGGACTCATTTATTTATTTCAATTGACTGATTTCCTCATATGCACTGTAACTCAGTAAAATCTTTGAAATTGTTGCATGTTGCGTTTTTATAAGCTCAATTAGTTAATATTTCACTCATAAACAGGTGTTACTAACTCTTGCAAGTAAGTATTCAAATAACTAGGAATAACATAAAATAGGTTAGCTATTAAGGACGTAAAAGAAAAATGACCGAATTTTTTGTAAACTGGTCAGTCATTCTACTTTCATTCATTGCCCAGACAGTCGGTAATTACAACACCTTGACACATTTGGCCACATGTTGGCGCCAAATGACTATAAATTATTCCCACCGTCCATATATAGTCTACACGAACAACGATCGCCTTAATTTACTGGTAATTGCTTTGGAAGACTGTCCCTATTGCTTGTGGAGATATGCTCTGATGAAGGTCGACTGACCGAAAGCTTTTTGTAAAACGATTTCCTGTTTTTCCTATTTTTTATTTTGCCTCCTGCGCCTTCACATTGATTTTGGATGTGCGGTAGATTCTTCCTGATATCAGTCTTTAGAAAATGTGTTACTTTTGTTATCAATCTTTATACAATATAATAAAATAAGAAGACAACCTGATGTTGGCTACAGTGATTCAATACAGAAACGTGTATTTTCTTGTTTTAAATGACCACACTGTGACCAAATGACCAAATGCCTCAGTGAGGAAGATGATTGGTCCAATTTTTCCGCTCACTTCTGGTCCTGGCCGGTTCCCCTGACTTTATTAGCGTAATAGTTTGCGTAAGAGCTTGGAATGAGCATCGTACATAAATATGGAGCAGGCATCCAAGAATTTCAGAATCACTGTCACCAGGTGTGAGCTGTAGTCGGCTGGAATTTTACACCGGATTGCGATTCAATAGAATCTTTCGGAATGAATAAAGTAATCTGCGTTATTTTGCTCTCTAACGTTTGGATCTATTTCTGCGAAGGAGGTGAGAATATTTATTTTGATACTCTTATAAATATATTATATTGTGAAATTATTGTATATGGCTTATTAATAATAGTTTATAATTGTACTTTTACATAAGCTGTTTTCGATTTATCTGAATTGCTTTAATACAAATTCGAACGTTTGTAATGGAAAAGAGATGAATGAATACAATAATACAACTTTGTATTGCCTTCTAAACTTTTGCAATATATTTTCAGTGGACCCTTGCTGTGCACAACCATGTGAAAATAGGGGCTTATGTAATTCAAAAGGCTTCGACGACTATGAGTGTGAATGCACAAGAACTGGATATTATGGAAAGAACTGCACAACTCGTAAGTGAAACATTTTTAGGACGTCTAATACAAATTCCATTATTCACGAGAAGTATTCGATACTGTTATTATAAATATTTCCCACTCCCTCTCCACTCTGCAGCTGAATTCCTAACATGGATAAAGATATCATTGAAACCAGCCCCGAACACTGTGCACTACTTCCTTACACACTACAAAGGTGTGTGGAATGTCATCAACAAGATCACTTTTGTGAGAAATGCTATCATGAGCTATGTCTTGACATGTAAGTTGAAATAATATCATTTTTTTTATATAGTTCATGAATGAAAGATAGTTGAGTCAATGTATTATTTGGATATACCTGTATGATATTTACTGATATGGGAAGGATGGAGATAAAGAAATTAACGAAATATGAGTGAAAAAATACATGACAAATATTTTATAGTCACAAGTCTTACATTAAATTGAACAGATTACATTATTAGCTCAGCTTCTGAACAAATTAAATAATGTTGCTTTCTGCCTCTCTATTTAATAGCCCGCTCACATTTGGTGGACAGCCCACCAACTTACAATTCTGATTATGGCTACAAGAGCTGGGAAGCCTACTCCAACCTGTCTTACTATACACGGACCCTTCCCCCATTGCCAAAGGGCTGTCCTACACCTATGGGAACTGCAGGTGAGTGAGCTCCCTCCTAACCAGTCTTTTGGGATTCCTTATCTGAGACCATGGAGGCCTTAGAAATTAACTTTAGACCGGTTTCTAAATCATTCCCACCAGTCGAAAGTCACAGCCTTCTGAAGTTTCCAAGACGAGACTGAACAATATGGCAGTCGAATTAACATAATTATAACTAACTGTCGTTAGTAACCGAATAAAGATTTTGTTGAGGTAGGACCCCAAGTATTTTGCTAACATCGCTCCTCTTCCTCATAGGAAGAGCCGTGCTTCCAGATGCCAAGCTTGTGGTGGAGAAAGTTATGTTGAGAAAGCGGTTCATTCCGGATCCTCAGGGTTCCAATCTCATGTTCGCCTTCTTCGCCCAGCACTTCACCCACCAGTTCTTCAAGTCAGACTTCAAGAAAGGACCAGCTTTCACCAAAGCCTTGGGTCATGGCGTAAGTCTAATTTACAATACACAACAAATAGTGGGTCTGTCACATGAAAATATGTTTCCATTTTGTTTCATGGTTGACTTTAACTTATAGGCTTGGAGTGTATGTTTGGACTCACTCTTTACCTCTGTGTTTCAGGTGGACTTACACCATGTCTATGGAGACACTCTGGAGAGACAGCACAAGCTGCGGCAGTTCAAGAATGGCAAACTGAAGTATCAGGTTGTGAATGGCGAGGTCTACCCCCCATTGGTAAGGGAGGTTGGGGTCGAGATGCACTATCCACCCCACGTGCCTGAGGAGCACCGCTTCGCTGTGGGCCATGAGCTTTTCGGCCTGGTCCCCGGTCTCATGATGTACGCCACCATCTGGCTGAGAGAGCACAACCGCGTCTGTGACGTCATGATGCAGGAGCATCCAGAATGGGACGACGAACGCATTTTCCAGACCACACGCCTCATCCTAATTGGTGAGTTATCAGTACTAAAACTGGACACCTACTGTGCCTACTGTACTGTCTTAGACCCTTCAGGTTCTGATGATGGGAATCGTATATATGATAAAAGTGAGGCAATGTTTGAGTGTTTTAGAAACCGTACAATGCATACAGATTAAAACTGCTGTGTGTAAAACAGATTAAACCACTATATTTAGTGGGTGTCAGATATTTATTGAGCAATATCTCACCAACCTTATCTCATGCATTATCTTCCTCCCTTCCTTCCTTCCTTCCTGCTTTGCAGGCGAGACCATAAAGATCGTGATCGAGGACTACGTCCAGCACCTGAGCGGCTACCACTTCCAGCTCAAGTTTGATCCAGAGCTCCTGTTCAACCAGCGCTTCCAGTACCAGAACCGTATTGCAGCTGAGTTCAATACCCTGTACCACTGGCACCCACTAATGCCTGACACCTTCAACATCGAGGGCCGCGCCTACACCTACCCCCAGTTTGTCTTCAACAACTCCCTGGTTACAGAGCACGGCATCAACAACCTGGTTGAGTCCTTCACCAAGCAGATCGCTGGAAGGGTAAGTTGTCTAGTGTACATTGGGGTCATATGGGAAGCAGTGGTGGGAAAAGTACCCAATTGTCATACTTGAGTAAATGTAAAGATACCTTAATAGAAAATAACTAAAGTAAAAGTGAAAATAATCCAGTAAAATTCTACTTGAGTAAAAGTCTAAAGGTATTTGGTTTTAAATATACTTAAGTATCAAAAGTAAATGTAATTGCTAAATTATACTTAAGTATCAAAGGTAAAAGTATAAATCATTTCAAATTCCTTATATTAAGCAAACCAGACAGCACCATTTTCTTGTTTTTTTAATTCACTGATAGCCAGGGGCACACTCCAACACTAAGACATCATTTACAAATGAAGCATGTGTTTAGTGAGTCAACAAGATCAGAGGCAGTAAGGATGACCAGGGATGTTCTCTTGATAAGTGTGTGAATTAGACCATGTTCCTGTCCTGCTAAGCATTCAAAATGTAAAGAGTACATTTGGGGTTCAGGGAAAATGTATGGAGTAAAAAGTACATATTTTTCTTTAGGAATGTAGTGACGTAAAAGTTGTAAAAAATATAAATAGTAAAGTACAGATACCCCCCAAAACTACTTAAGTAGTACTTTAAAGTATTTTTACACCACTGATGGGGAGTAGTGGGGGGGGCACTCGACACTGGAACATCCTTACAGCAATAGTATTTCATTGAGGCCTAAGTGACAAATGTTTTGTCACAAGTAAACAGAGCTGTTTGGGGAATGGTGTATGTTTTCAATCTCAGTATACATCCAATGTCAAACGTTAGATGTGGTAGTCCTTCCTAATGTTACACGTGGTAGTCCTTCCTAATGTTACACGTGGTAGTCCTTCCTAAGTGAACAATTCCCCAACTCCTGACACAGCTACACTAATAAATCTTGATTCCTATTGGTTCCCAGGTGGCTGGTGGGCGTAACCTGCCTCTTTCAGTAGTGAGCGTGGCAGCTAAGGCCCTGGAGCACAGCAGAGACATGCGTTACCAGTCCCTCAACGCCTACAGGAAACGCTTCAACATGAGGGCCTACTCCTCTTTCGAGGATCTCACAGGTGAGAACCAACATAGTGTGAGACACACATCATCTTAAAGGGATAGTTCGGGATTTTGTCAATGAAGCCCTGTATCTACTTCCCCAGAGTCAGATGAACGAACCCGTCAATACCATTTTCCAGAGACATAAAATGGTATCCATGAGTTCATTTCACTCATATAGGCCTTAACAGCCAAAATCCCGAAGTATCCCTTAATATTGCTATTTATTTATCCTCAATCTAACTAGGTGAAAGGTTTCATTTAGTAAGCACAGGTGCATGGCAACTGAAGGGTTGGTTCAGTCAGGCCCAGCTGTTTTGTTATTGGCATGGTTACTACCTCCATGGCAGCTGCTGATATAGAGGGTGGGCAGGGAGTGGCTGCCGCCTATTATACCCTGAAGGTGTATTATTAAAGTCTGCACATCTTCAACGTACAATCACATGCACATTTACACTCTCACGTGAGATTCAAACAAGGTTCAACTGTACTGTGTCTATACTTGCATCATTGAGTTCCTATAAAGACCAAAACACAGACTTGTCATAGCACGCACCTTCCCACTGGGCACACACTGGTTGAATCCAAGTTGTTTCCACGTAAATTCAATGAAATTACGTTGAACTAATGTGGAATAGATGTTGAATTGACGTCTGTGTCCAGTGGGTTGTTTGTTTACTTTTTCTTTTGTGAGTGAAGGATTTAATAGACGTGTGTGTGACTAGCAATGACTTATATATACACATACACGCTAGATGACTGAGTGCCAATATGGCCGATTGGTGGCTTCAAAGCCTTACAATGGCCAATACATAGCTTCAGCAATCCAGGGTTTATATACATCATTGGTGACTAGCAGGCTAGATTTATTAATCCTTTGTTCTGTGGGTGTTGCAGGAGAGACAGAGTTGGCTGCGGAGCTGGAGAGTCTATATGGGGAAGTGGATGCTGTGGAGCTGTACCCAGGCCTTCTGGTGGAGCGCCCCAGACCTAACTCTGTCTTCGGGGAGACTATGATCGAAATGGGCTCCCCCTATTCCCTGAAAGGTCTCCTGGGAAACCCCATTTGCTCGCCGGAATACTGGATGCCCAGCACGTTCGGAGGGATTGTGGGCTTTGACATCGTCAACACTGCTTCATTGGAGAGGCTGGTGTGCAGCAATGTCAAGGGTCCTTGTCCTATGGTGTCTTTTCAAGTGCCAGATTTTTTTAGAGTGTTTGAGCAGGCGTCAGCCAACGCAAGCGAGACACACCCGAGTGATGTGAACCCAGGTGTTCTGCTGAAAGAAAGGACTTCAGAGCTTTAAAGAACTAAAGCAATAGGTTTTATTCAAATACATTTAGCAGTGTCTAGTGTTCTAAAGTTGCTCTCATTTTAGGTCGTTTTGCTGTATTTAAGATTTTGTGATATTTGCGAGCAAAAAGGCTTTATTTTGCTGCAGCAATTATGACATTTAGCATGGCAATATGCAATGATTTTGTCCAAATTGTTGCAAAATTGCGCTGACGAGAACATTTGTTGACGTTTGGCTAAATTGAACCATATTATGCGGTAAATGTGCGTGATTATTTGAAATTGCCAGGCCTCTTTTTGCACTGCAGTGATGGGTAATTTTTATGCAATAATATTTTGATTATTTAACTGTTTTATGAGGAAATAGTGCAGTGATTGGACAAATTTATAAATATTATAATTTGGGATCGCAGAATCCTCAAGGGACTTAGTTATTTATTGTTGATTAATTTATGTATTTAATATTTATTAGTGTATTGTTGACTATTGAGTTATTTAGTCATGATTGTTTTTAAATATGAAAACCGTTTACTAATGTGTAATGCTTAACATGAACAAAAGTAACTTAGTTTTCTCTGTATACACTGTGAAACTTGAGTTAAGAGCAAGGTGGCAAAATCGTTTGTTCTTCTGCCCTTGAGCAAGGCAGTTAACCCCCAACAACTGCTCCCCGGGTGCCGTTGATGTGGACGTCAATTTAGGCAGCCCTCCGCACCTCTCTGATTCTGAGGGGTTGGGTTAAATGCGGAAGACATTTCAGTTGAATGCATTCAGTTGTGCAACTGTCTAGGTATCCCCTTGCTTGAAGCAAAGACCTATCCGGAATACTTTTGTTTATTGTCTAGAACTTGAACTACCGCATGGAAAATCAGCTGGGGTGTATTTGTCAGTCTTTTTTTTGGTCAAATATGTTATTGCAAATGGATGAAGTGAATATTTGTGAGACTGATTTATTACAGAGTGACATGAATGCAAAAGAATCACACTAATAAAATTCTTGATAAATTGATTGTCTTTTAATGCTTTCTTAAGTGCCATACCATTTTAATTGGAATGTAAATTGTGACTTTTATAACAGTAAAGGTGGAATCTGCAGTTCAAACAAAGTGGACACCCTGCCCCTGTTTTTGGTAAACAGCTGAGGGATGGGGCTGGAGAAATATAACCAGTCTTAAATTCATAGACAGAGCTATGGATGCAAGGACTGACCACCCATGAGATCAAAATTATAGTTTTAACCATGTTGAGGCTAGACACTTATTACATTGTTAACAATATAACAAATTAAACATGCTTATAGATGAGGTATGGCAATTGAACAAAGCTCATGAGGAATTTATAAGTTATATTCTTCAAGAATCAATGGGTACATATCATTAATTTAAAAAATAATGGACGTAGGAATCAGATTGTCCCTTTAACATGGTTGCATATAAAAAATAATTAATCCAGCTGCCTGTGAATAAAACAAGTTAAATTTGACATTGCATTTATTATAGTGCTTTATTTATTAAGGACCATTAGTCTTCCTGGGCTAATATTCTTGGGATTGTAGACAACACTATACAATACAAAAAAAAATCAACATTGTAATGAGTGGGCTTACCCCACGTCATACAGACTCATCTCACTAACAGGCACAGCAGGAACGGAGGCTAGCCTCTCTGTCTCTGCCTCCAGTTCCATCAGGCGCATTTTGAACTCCAATTGCCGCTGTTCTCTTTCTGCCTCAATTTTACACATTTCCAACTGGAGAGTTTCTCGCCTAATTTGGGCTCGCTCTTCCGCCTCCAGTTGGAGTTGTATCGAACGGACATCCCCCAGCGCCTCACCGTGGGGTGACAGTGGGGAGAGTGGATCAAAACGGGGCAAAGTGGCTGGAACTTTAGCCTCACCCTCGGTCTCAGACACCGTCGGGCTTATAGGAGAAGCAACATCCCCAACAGGGGTAGTAGGCTCAGGCAGCGGTAACACAAGCACCTGCTCTTCCAACAAAACATTTCGCACCAGCTGTTTCACCTCCGCTTTTACTAAACTCTGCGACACAGAATAATGGTCAGCCAAGGTCAGTAAATCAACTCTACGACATTTGTCAAAAACTTCCCACGTAGGGTTATCCAAAAATGATTTTAAATCAAAAGTAGCCATATTGAACTACCTCCCAAACAAGAGCCAAGAAATAGCAAACACTAATGCTACATCAGCTATGAAGCTCAACACTGAACTAGACCACCACAATAAATTGCACAAGTGGCATGGGTGTCAGTGAAGACAAATCCCGGATGAGCCCCCACTTATGTTACGTATCCCTTTTACCCCGCAGTCTAGGGGGAATGGAATCGAGACCCGCAACATATCTTATGCAAATTACTATGGTGAAAAAGGAACAGTGAGAACAATAATAAAACACAGACAACTTAAATCTACCGTCAAACACTAAAGGTTTATTTCAAACACACGGTAAAGTGGTGTGGGGAAAAGGGGCTGAGCTGGACCCAAGGAAAGAAATAGATATTCAAAAACCCCTAAACTAATCTACCTGCGTCTCGAACAGCTAGCTGCCTAACCAATTAAATACAGTGGGTGGTCCGCCCAGTTCTAACTAATGTATTTAACACAGGGTTTCCTACGGGTAATGTATGCCCATGGGCGACTTGTCTGGTTATCCCCTTTTCCACCAACAAACAAACAGCAATGCAACACAACAGTACAAACTCACAGTTAATGTGAGATGTTGGCACCTAAACAAGAGCGATAGCGCACACAACCAAACCAACATCAACTGGGCTTCACCAAATACTACACCGAGCTAGAGCGCTGTAGCTACAAAACAAGCCAGCTACTAAACAACAAGAGAGCAATGCATACACGAGCGTCAGTTACAAACCAAGAACAAGCTAGCAAGAGAGAGATAACTGACTGGATTTTAAACCAAGGGAAAGGGGATGTGATTGGGTAAGGGAAAAGGCGCAGGTGTGTCTTCTGATTGGGACTGATTGGTGATTGATGACGGCTGATGAGTGACACCTGTGACTAGGGCAGAAGGAGAGAAAACAAATACACACAGGATACCTGTATCCGTAACACCAGACCACTCTAATGAAACTAGCTAGAAGGATGCTGTTGCTGAATAGATTTAGAAGGGAACAGAGAACATCCCTTTCACTTTAATGTAGTCTGTCATTCTTACTCATTTCAACTTTTCTTTACTCATACAGGGATTAACTTTAAAGTCTGAAAGGCGTTTGCCCATCTGACAAGTCAGGAGTATTTTTGGGGTTGGCTGAAGATCGCTTGTCCAAAAATGTGAAATGCTTTTTAGAGGCAGAAGTGCCATATATTGCCTGGCGTTCACCTATACATACAGTAGGGGAGGAATCAGAAAGATAAGTACTGGATCAGTACTGGCTCAACTTGCATGATTGCCATAAATTGTCTGTCTTTCACTTAAACAATGGGGAGGAACCAGCAATATAAGTTTTAGGCTACTGGAATTCTTTGCAGTTTGGCTGTTTTAACTATAATTGTTTTATCACCGGCCAAATGGAGCAATCTCAGATTGGGCTCAACTGCTCAGTTGACACGCCCCAGCCAATAGGGCAATGCTTAATGTCAATCCCTGCTTATACCAGTAACTTGCAACTTGGATTCTAGTTTATACAGTTTTGGCTCAGCCACTGAGACTGGGTGCCAACAAACCGTTGGACAAAGGAAATGAATACACAGCCACATGCCAAGTTAAATAGTGTGAGCAGCCAGGAAGGAAAATGTGAACAATCCAAATCCATTAGCAACAAGGACTTCATTATAATCGTGAGAATTTTATTTGGGCATTTATTGGCATTTTATTTCATTTGTGTTACTTTGATATTGGTCAAATGCAGGTAAAGGTTTTGTGGATGGTTTTGCTATATATGGTATGAAACCAAGTCTATCAATCATGACAGGTCTATTTATTGTACTTGAAACCCATCACAGTGCTAGATGCTTGTAAATCAAAGCATTAGAATCACAATAGTGGCATGAGAAATGTCAGTACTGAAGATTTCTTGAAAGTTAAGGAGCCTGTAGTCATTTTAGAAGGGGAAAGAAATGTGTAGGCGTAACAATAGCCTTGGTCCAAGATCTGCTTGTACTCTTGCCAACTCCATTGCTGTCATTAACATGACAGTTCCATAAGGAGTTATCAAAAGAGAAACAAACTGGCACCCAGGCTAGCCTAATGGTAGTTTGTACACAACATGCCATAAAAATATGTATTGTGATGACATACTGTGTGCATTGGGACATAAGCCTAACGCCTAGCTTACCTGTCACACATTAAGTCACAATGCCCCACTTTTTGGGTATACAAGGAGCAGAACATAGACAATCTATTAAACACTGAATAGGATGCCTATGTTATCACCTGATTTCCCCAATTAGTGCTTGCGTTGCGTAATTAGTGCTTGGTTTGGTTGGTGCATAGTTTTGGATCATAAATTCTCTGCTGACCCAACTGGGAGGCTGCAGACTGCTGCCAGCTATTTGTGTGGGCAGCTCAACCTGGTCTCAGAGCATTTTGTATTATTCTGTATGTAAATCTGAGACACTCCTTTTAGTATGATATGTTACGCTTCGTATGTATTAATTTATGGATGTGCATCACCCATTTTGTATGATATGTCATTAATTACAATTCGTATTATATGTTACAAATTTGCAAAAAATCTATGATATTTTACGAATTCTAGCTAGGTGGCTAACATTAGCTAGCTTGCTAACGTTAGCTAGGCTAGGGTTTAGGGTTAGGGTTAGGTTGGGGCTAAGTTTAGGAGTTATGTTAAAGGGGAAGAGTTAGTTAAAAGGGTTAGGGTTAGGGTTAACTAACGTGCTAGGTAGTTGCAAACTAGCTAAAAAGTAGTAAGTAGTTGAAAAGTTGCTAATTATATAAAATGCTAAAGTTGTCCATGATGACATTCAAATTCGCAACCTTCGGTAACCATCTGTCTTATGGAACCATACCAAAAGCAACATATCATACTAATTTGAGTGTGCCGGATTTACATTTACTATGTTACTTCTAGTCTATGAGACAAGGCTGGGCAGCTGCAGTCGCCAATGGTTACTTCTACTATCAGAAGGCCCAGAAGACCATCAAACCCAAGGAAGAGGTCCAGGTGATTTACAATGAGAATAGTAAGCTGAAGTCAGTTACTGAATGTGCAGCAGATAAAAATTGAATTAGCAAAGGTTGATCTTTACAACTAGAAATTGTTTGGGCCAAATGAAATCATGTAGCTATGGAAAGCCTTGAGAGTATTCTCACAACCCATTAAATAAACTAAACCATGTTTTTAAGCTGTGACCCTGACCAATCACAAGGGACCGACTGTGGCCTGTGTGGGCCAACACAGACCTAGGTCAACTAGACCAACAGGAGCCTCCATCTGCTGTCATCCCAGAGGTAAGTCTTCACACCAGGAGAGAAATATGGCACCTTCTAGTCTAGAAATATCAATGTTAGTAGACACTCATCCATAATTCCTTATATGGTATGTCCTTTCTGTGTTCCGGGGGGTGGCATCGACAGGTAGACTGCTGTTGCCATGGTGGTACAGTCCTCTGTACTGTGGACAGGTGCTGCCATGGCAATACAGTCCACTCTATTGTGGGCCTGTGGTGAAGAAGGTAATACATGTTTTCCTCTCCTAGCTGGTTTCTCCATGTTGTAGAGTATAATGTTAATTGAGATGTCATAAAGGAGAGTAGGAAGTCCTTGATTTTGTCTCCATGGAAGCTGATTTATAAATCAGTTCCATTCCTGGCATGAACTACTGTATGTGTGTCTGAAATAAGCTCTGTCCACTGACTGTTGAGCTTTCTTTCAACCAATCACATTCCTTCCGCCCTCAAGGCAGAGCTGCCCTCAGAATATCCACTGAGAGTCCATTCAAATCATGGCTGTTCAATGTCAATGCAATATATACACCATAGAATTTGAATAAGTTGAATGGACACTCCAATTCAAAGCAATGCACCATGAGATGTGGATTGGCGGCAGCCATGTTGGATGGAACATTGCTTCAGTGAGTGTCAGCTTTCTATCTTATTGCCTCTCTTATCTGGGAATCGGATGTCATTCAAAGGTGAATATTGTCATCTCAGGTCCAGAATCTGAATCAGAATCTCAGATCCAGACTTGGGTTCAAATACTATTTGAAATTATTTCAAATACTCTGTGTGCTTGATTAAGCTTGCCTGTTGCTATGGAACCAATAGAAAAGTCTCAAGAGTGCAAACCCTGCCCAAATGGCACTCCAGGCAGGCTAAAGCAAACGCTCTTGAATCAAGCTCTACTAAGGTCTTCATTTAGCTCTTCTCTTGATTTCTTCCTCTAGCATCACCCTGACTGACCATTTTACATGTCAACTCTCAGAAGGTGAGCCCCCCCCCTCGTGGGGATGGGTAACTGGCTTATTTCTATTTTAGGAACTCCCAAATTACTGTTGAGAGTAAGAATAGTAGAATACCTAAGGTGCAATTTCGAAATTTGGTTGTGCATCAGCAGTTTCTCTTCTTATGTCAGTCACTGACAGTCACTCATTTAGCCCATCTCAGCTAAAACATTTTTGATCGGTAAGATAGCTGCCAGACTATCTAAACTTTTAATAATCATGGTCGAAATACAGACTGGGGGGCCCCCTTTGATTTTGTTAGTCACTCTCACTCAGATATCATATGCTGGCCTACTAGGCAGAGTTCCTCTGTCCACTGTCTGTGTTCTTTTGCCCATCTTAATCTTTTATTTTTATTGGCCAGTCTGAGATATGGAATTTTCTTGGCTACTCTGCCTAGAAGGCCAGCATCCCGGAGTCGCTTCTTCACTGTTGATGTTGAGACTGGGGTTTTGCGGGTACTATTTAATGAAGCTGCCAGTTGAGGACTTGTGAGGCGTCTGTTTCTCAAACTAGACACTCTAATGTACTTGTCCTCTTGCTCAGTTGTGCACCGGGGGCCTCCCACTCCTCTTTCTATTCTGGATAGAGCCAGTTTGCTCTGTTCTGTAAAAGGAGTAGTACACAGCGCTGTACGAGATCTTCAGTTTCTTGGCAATTTCTCGCATGGAAAAGCCTTTCATTTCTCAGAACATAAATAGACTGACAAGTTTCAGAAGAAAGTCCTTTGTTTCTGGCCATTTTGAGCCTGTAATCGAACCCACAAATGCTGATGCTCCAGATACTCAACTAGTCTAAAGAAGGCCAGTTTTATTGCTTCTTTAATCAAAACAACAGTTTTCAGCTGTGCTAACATAATTTCAAAAGGGTTTTCTAATGATCAATTAGCATTTTAATTAGCATTCCAGCTACAATAGTCATTTACAAAATTAACAATGTGTACACTGTATTTCTGATCAATTCAATGTTATTTTAATGGACAAAAACAAGGACATTTCTAAGTGACCCCAAACTTTGGAACGGTAGTGTACATACTGTATACACATACATTCATACAAATACACATCTTTTAAATATATATTTTCCTTTATTATTTCCCACCCCTTCCCTAATTGGAGTAAACTAATAAACACGTAGGCTTCTACTCCCAGATTATACATACTATATACATTTTATGGACACAATCTATTTTATTTATATATATATATATTTTTTTTTACCTTTATTTAACTAGGCAAGTCAGTCAGAACACATTCTTATTTACAATGACGGCCTACCAAAAGGCCTGGGGGCCTGGGATTAAAAAAGTAAAATATAAATATAGAACAAAACACACATCATAAACACACACTACATAAAGACAGACCTAAGACAACAACATAGCAACACATGACAACACACCATGGTAGCAACACAACATGACAACAACATGGTAGCAGCACAAAACATGGTACAAACATTTATGGGCACAGACAACTAGAGACAACAATACATCACGCAAAGGAGCCACAACTGTCAATAAGAGTGTCCATGATTGAGTCTGAATTAAGAGATTGAGATAAAACTGTCCAGTTTGAGTGTTTGTTGTAGCACGTTCCAGTCGCTAGCTGCAGCGAATTGAAAAGAGGAGCGACCCAGGGATGTATGTGCTTTGGGGACCTTTAACAGAATGTGACTGGGTGTTGTTTGTTTATATAACATTCTATTGGTTGCAAGAATTTTGTATAATCATTTAAATTGAAAAATTCAAAGTTTTGAATCCTGTGTCGTTTTGCGTGGCAATTTATAAACTATGTGCCATGGAATCGGTACATCAAAAATCTCTTCCCAACTACTTTTAAATCATATCAAAGTTTATTTGTCACATGCGTCGAATACAACCGGTGTAGACCTTACAGTGAAATGCTTACTTATAAGCCCTTAACCAACAATGCATTTTTAAGAAAAACAAGTGTTAAGTATTTTTTTTTTTTATAGGTAACAAACAAATAATTAAAGAGCAGCAGTAAAATAACAGTAGCGAGGCTATATACAGGGGGTACCAGTACAGAGTCAATGTGCGGTAGCATAGGTGAGTATAGATTTTGTGGCACAGCTGTCAATTTTTTGGTCCTTAAATGAAACTGGTATATATTTTTATTTATCACAATTTTCTTTAACCAATTTTGGCCTTTAATGCAGGGCTGACAGACAAGTTCCTTAGTTTTTCCCCCTTCCACTTGCCTCACCCTTCCCTACTCTCACATTCTTAGCAATATACAGTACCAGTAAAAAGTGTTGACACACCTACTCATTCAAGGGTTTTTCCTTTATTTTTTACTATTTTCTACATCACCTACTTAAACTCTTGAATGAGTAGGTGTTCAAACTTTTACTGGTACTGTATATTAATGTCATTATTCGGCAACAGTTACAACACACCTATCTGTGGCGTACTCATTACGTTGCAAAGCGTTTCGCAAACAGAACGGGGAGGGACCTACCTGAATTTGTTCTCGTTTTGCTCTGTTTGCGTCAGTTTGGTTTTTAAACTTTTACGGTTTCTGTAATGAATATGCCCTTGATCTAATAAAAACGTTTTTCTCATTGAAAGAAGGGAATCGGTAGAATTCTAGATAGCTGAGCATCTCAAAGAGAACAACTCTCTGTCATCTTTTTGAAATCCACACCACATAGAACAAACATGTGTCTCTGATTAGGAATCACATCGCACTTGTCATTGCATTTCTATCTGTAACATGGTCCAGGTGGTAGTGTTGTTTCTGATAGAACCATGGTCCAGGTGGTAGTGTTGTTTCTGATAAAAACATGGCCCAGGTGGTAGTGTTGTTTCTGATAGAAACATGGTCCAGGTGGTAGTGTTGTTTCTGATAGAAACATGGTCCAGGTGGTAGTGTTGTTTCTGATAGAAACATGGCCCAGGTGGTAGTGTTGTTTCTGATAGAAACATGGTCCAGGTGGTAGTGTTGTTTCTGATAGAAACATGGCCCAGGTGGTAGTGTTGCTTCTGATAGAAACATGGCCCAGGTGGTAGTGTTGCTTCTGATAGAAACATGGCCCAGGTGGTAGTGTTGCTTCTGATAGAAACATGGCCCAGGTGGTAGTGTTGCTTTTGATAGAAACATGGCCCAGGTGGTAGTGTTGTTTCTGATAGAAACATGGTCCAGGTGGTAGTGTTGCTTCTGATAGAAACATGGTCCAGGTGGTAGTGTTGCTTCTGATAGAAACATGGTCCAGGTGGTAGTGTTGCTTCTGATAGAAACATGGTCCAGGTGGTAGAGTTGCTTCTGATAGAAACATACCCAGAACATGGTTGCCATATTCTCAAAATGATCAGAAATGTGTATATTTACAGTACGATGACTGTACTTTTTTACAGTAAGATGTCTAACATTTGCCATTTAAGCAATGATGATGCCAGTCATACCAAAACAATACACAACAGAGTTCCATCTCTTAATGTGGAAGAATAGACAAATTGCGAAATAATCACTTGGGACCAGTGTTGGGGGTAATATATTACTTATAGTTTTATTACATTTATTTATTACATAAACATAACGATGGTCATTATGGCCAAACAGTTCTATTTTTGTTTCATCAGACCAGAGGACATTTCTTCAAAAAGTATGATCTTTGTCCCCATGTGCAGTTGTAAACCATAGTCTGGCTTTTTTATGTCAGTTTTGGAGCAGTGGCTTCTTCCTTGCTGAGCAGCCTTTCAAATTTTGTCAATATGGGACTTGTTTAACTGTGGATATAGATTATTCTGTACCTGTTTCCTCCAGCATCTTCACAATTTGCACTGATGTGAACTTTTCCCACAAAAGTACGTTAATCTCTAGGAGACAGAACGCGTCTCCTTGAGCAGTCTGATGGCTGCCTGGTCCCATGGTGTTTATACTTGTGTACTATTGTTTGTACAGATGAACGTGGTACCTTCAGGCGTTTGGAAATTGCTCCCCACGATGAACCAGACATGTGGAGGTCTACAATTCTTTTTCTGAGGTCTTGGCTGATTTCTTTTGATTTTCCCAGGCACTGAGTTTGAAGGTAGGCCTTGAAATACATCCACAGGTACACCTCCAATTGACTCAAATGATGTCAATTAACCTATCAGAAGCTTCTAAAGCCATGACATCATTTTCTGGAATTTTCCAAGCTGTGTAAAGGCACAGTCAACTTAGTGTATGTAAACTTCTGACCCACTGGAATTGTGATACAGTGAATTATAAGTGAAATAATCTGTCTGTAAACAATTGTTGGAAAAATTACTTGTGTCATGCACAAAGTAGATGTCCTAACCGACTTACCAAAACTATAGTTTGGCAACAAGAAATGTGTGGAGTGGTTGAAAAATGGGTTTTAATGACTCCAACCTAAGTGTATGTAAACTTCCGACTTCAACTGTACATGGACAACTGAGCTGTCTATATGTATGAGGACTTGTGTGTAATGTATTTTTCATTGTGTTGGAAGCCCTGGGAGACTGTCATCATGGAATGGGGATCCTAATAAAATAAAATCTAAACCAGCAGTGTAAAGCGAAGGAGGGGGATGTGAGTCTTTTTTGACTTTTCCCTTGTCTGTGGTGCAAAGAAAAAATGTGGTGTCGGAATGTCAGATGTGCTTCCAGGCACGAAACCGCCTGATACAGGCATGTTGGAAATGAATGGGAGGAGTCATGTACTGGAAAGAGCACTGCAGGGTAGTTATGTCTCCAATAACAGACCTGGAAAACCCAACTCAATGTGTGTGTGTGCATGTGTCAATGGGCCTCACAGTCCACTTGCAGGCAGCCCTTCTGGGAAAGTTGTACTAAGCATCTCTGAATGCTGGAAGAGGCATTAGAAGAGGCATTTCCACGTAATTTCATTGAAATGACGTGGAAACAACGTTGATTCAACCAGTGAGTAAAGACCCAGTGCTGGAAGTGTGTAGCCTGTAAAGAGTCATGGTCCCAATTCAAAGCAAGATAATTACCTTTGAGATTAAACTAAACTATTTTCCAAACAATTCCGAACTACTTTCATAGTTAATTCAATTGCAGGACCATAAAACTTCACGGAATAACATGGTCTCACTGAAGCTGTGGTAAGACCTGTTCTGTTTGGAAACCCACCAGCCAAGTAAAATTAGACACTTTTAGTAATGGTCCTTTGGGAAAAGGTATGTGGTCACATAAATGAAATTCATAATTTACCTAAGATGTTGGAGCCACCTTATCAATGTCATGTAATATAGGTCTAATGGTTGAGTATGCCTACCGGCACAGCACAAGAACAGTACAAGAACAGTAGGTTTTTACCACAACAAAACATTTAGAGTAGTTGCTAATGCCTCTTTGTTGTAGGGGAATTTATTTTTCGCTCTCCCATCACATTCATTTAGGATGCTAGAACGCATCCCATTGGGCAAAAACTGGTTGAATCAACATTGTTTCCATGTTATTTCAACAAAAACAATTCAATGCGGTGATGTTGAATCAATGCAGAAAACTGATTGGATTTGAAAAAAAGTCATCAATGTAAGGGAATTTCATATTTCTTTCACCCAACTTTTAAGCTAAATTCAAGGACATGGTGCCGTTATTTTGCTGATTTTACATTGAATTCTCGTTAGTTGACAAACTCAACCAAATGTAAATCAAAACTAGATGTTAAACTGACGTCTGTGCCCAGTGGGATGACAACATGACAACATGACCTACCGTGGCACATGCATGTGCAGTCAAGACTCTCCTGTCCCTTAAGAACTTAAGAACTCCTAAACTGGAAAGGATCTGACTAAGAAAAGGAAATAATCTTCTGAATCATCAATCAGAAAAACATCCTTTACAGAGGCATGCCTGCACACACACACTCGCACAAAGGGCGGGTTCAACATTGCAGCAGACTTTAAAGGCGAGGCAAGACTGACGGATCTACAAATCATCTTCCATAATAAATAACTACTCAACATAACATGTAGATCAGTTACCCATGACATATCACGGTTTTGGTGCTCTCGAACATGGCCAAAGACTCGCGTGTGAAGGGATAGTCAGGCCTGACTGACTTGGCTAAGGAGGGGGATTAGTGGAATCGGAAATTGACTGTCCAGCAACAGTCAAATTAAATTAAATTGTATTTGTCACATACGATGAATACAACGGGTGTAGACTTTACCATGAAATGCTTTCCCTTCCCAACAATGCAGTGTAAAAAAGAACTTGGAACACAGCAGAATAAAATACACAAGAATGAAGCTATATACAGGGAGTACCAGTACCAAATCAATGTGCAGGGGTACGAGGTATTTGAGGTAAATGTGTACATAAAGGAAGGGTAAAGTGACTACACATCAGGATAGATAAGAGTAAAATAAAACATGCGCCGTGACTAACATAAGAATAGGGAATTACGGAGGAATTAAAAGGAATTAAAGGATGGTAGCAAAAAAGTCATGTTGTTACAAGAAGAGGGAATAGGGGATCAAACCTGCTGCACAATATGTCATGAGTCACAGACTCACACTAAGGCCATAATGGATATGCAGCTTACTAGGAGCGGAGCCATGCAATTCAACAATGTGAATTACACTCCGTGGTGGAAAAAGTACTAAATTGTCACACTTGAGTAAAAGTAAAGATACTTTTACTTGAGTCATTTTCTATTAAGGTAAGTCACCTAATAAAATACTACTTGAGTAAAACTCTAAAAGTATTTGGTTGTACATATACTTAAGTATCAAAAGTAAACGGAATTGCTAAAATGTACTTAAGTATCAAAAGTAAAAATTATTTCAAATTCCTATTGACAGATAGCCAGGGGGCACATTCCAACATAATTTACAAACTAAGCATTTGTTTTTAGTGAGTCTGCCAGATCAAATGCAGTAGGGATGACCAGGGATGTATGGTTGATAAGTGTGTGAACTGGACAATTTTCCTGTCAAAATGTAACAAGTACTTTTGGGTGTCTGGGAAAATGTACGGAGTAAAAAGTACATAATTTTATTTCAGAATGTAGTGAAGTAAAAGTAAAAGTTGCCAAAAATATAAATAGTAAAGTAAAGTACAGATACCCCCCCAAAATACTTAAGTAGTACTCTAAAGTATTTTACTTAAGTACTTTACACCACGGATTTACACTGAACAAAAATATAAATGCACCATGCAACAATTTCAAAGGTGTTACTGAGTTACATACAGTGCATTTGGAAAATATTCAGACCATTTTCCAACCTTTGTTATGTTATTTAGAGCCTTGTTCTAAAATGGATTAAATTGCATTTTTCCCCTCATCAATCTACACACAATACCCCATAATAACAAAGCAAAAACAGTTTTTTAGAAAATGTATAAAAAAATAAATAACTGATATCACATTTACATAAGTATTTAGACCCTTTACTCAGTACTTTGTTGTAGCACCTTTGGCAGCGATTACAGCCTTGAGTCTTCTTGGGTATGACGCTACAAGCTTGGCACACCTGTATTTGGGTAGTTCCTCCCATTCTTATCTAGAGATCCCCTGCAGATCCTCTCAAACTCTGCCAGGTTGGATGGGGAGTGTCGCTGCATTGTCGATCGGGTTTAAGTCTATGCTCTGGCTGGGTCACTCAAGGACATTCAGAGACTTGTCCTGAAGCCACTCCTGCGTTGTCTTGGCTGTGTGCTTAGGGTTGTTGTCCGGTTGGAAGGTGAACCTTCGCCCCAGTCTGAGGTCCGAGGGCTCTGGTGCAGGTTTTCATTAATGATCTCTCTGTACTTTGCTTCTGACTAGTCTTCCAGTCCCTGCCGCTGAAAAACATCCCCCTCAGCATGATGCTGCCACCACCATGCTTCACTGTAGGGATGGTCCCAGGTTTCCACCAGTCATGACACTTGGCATTCAGGCCAAAGAGTTCAATCTTCGTTTCATCAAACCAGAGAATCTTGTTTCTTATGGTCAGAGAGTCTATAGGTGCCTTTTGGCAAACTCCAAGCGGGCTGTCATGTGCATCATAGCAAAGAGTCTGAATACTTACGTAAATAATAAGGCATTTCTGTATTTAATTTTTAATTACATTTACAAAATTTCAACAACAAAAAAAATCACTTTGTCATTATGGGGTATTGTGTGTAGATTGATGAGGGAATAAAAAAAAATCAATATTAGAATAAGGCTGTAACATAACGAAATGTGGAAAAAGTCTGAATACTGTTTAAGGAAATCAGTCAACTAAAATACATTCTTTAGGTCCTAATCTATGGATTTCACATGACTGGGAATAGAGAAATGCATCTGTTGGTCACAGATACCTTAAAAAAAAATAATTTGGCCGTGGATCAGAAAACTAGTCAGTATCTGGTGTGACCACGATTTGCCTCATGCAGCGCAACACATCTCCTTTGCATAGAGTTTCTGTTTATTGTGGCCTGTGGAATGTTGTCCCACTCCTCTTCAATGGCTGTACGAAGTTGCAGGATATTTGGGGGAAGTGGAACACACTGTCATACACTTCGATCCAGGGCATCCCAAACATGCTCAACGGGTGACATGTCTGGTGAGTATGCAGGCCATGGAAGAACTGGGACATTTTCACCTTCCAGGAATTGTGTACAGATCCTTGCGACATGGGGCCGTGCATTATCATGATGAAACATGAGGTGTTGGCGGCAGATGAATGGCACAACAATGGGCCTCAGGGTCTCGTCACGGTATCTCTGTGCATTCAAATTGCCATCGATAAAATGCAATTGTGTATGTTGTCCATAGCTTATGACTGCCCATACCATAACCCCACCACCACGGGGCACTCGGTTCACAACGTTGACATTGGCAAACCGCTCACCCACACCAGACAATCCCGCAGGTGAAGAAGCCGGACGTGGCAGTCCTCGGGTGATAGGACGTACTGCCAAATTCTCTCAAACGAGGTTGGAGGCAGCTTATGTTAGAAATGAACTGGAAACAGTTCTGGTGGACATTCCTGCATTCAGCATGCCAACTGCACGCTCCCTGAAAACTTGAGACATCTGTGGCATTGTGTTGTGTGACAAAACTGCATATTTTAGAGCGGCCTTTTATTGTCCCCAGCACAAGGTGCGCCTGTGTAATGATCATGCTGTTTAATCAGCTTCTTGATATGCTACACCTGTCAGGTGGGTGGATTATTTTGGCAAAGGAGAAATGCTCACTAACAGGGATGTAAACAAATCTGTGCACAAAATGAGAGAAATAAGTTGTGTGTGCATTTGGAACATTTCTGGGATCTTTTATTTCAGCTCATGAAACCAACACTTTACATTTTGCATGTATTTTTCTTCAGTATACATCATCCATACACATGCATTATGTAATAATCTAATTAACACTTTCACTCTGAGATTGTAAATATTTTTTATTTCACCTTTATTTAACCAGGTAAGCTAGTTGAGAACAGGTTCTCATTTACAACTGCGACCTGGCCAAGATAAAGCAAAGCACTGCGACACAAACAACACAGAGTTACACATGGAATAAACAAGCGTACATTCAATAACAAAGTATAGTATAGGGTACATCAACCAAAACGATTTTAAACTTGGGGCAAATTGGACGGTTTTCTTTTAGGCATTCTGTACATATGTACCATTTTTGCTTCTCTCTACTTACTTACATTCAGAATATCTGCAGTCAAGTTGGATTACCATTGACAGAGAGCAGGGTTTCTGGGTTGATGGGTTCAAATCTGTCAGGCTCCAAACCCTCTTGCATTTAAAGAAAGTGGAACAAGGTTGTAGACAGTGAAGTCGTTCATCTGAAGAAAAAAAATTGGAGCAATTTAAATGGTTCAGATAATGATTGGATAAGGGGAGAGGAAGAAAAATTTAATTACAAAGCGTCATTGTAGAATGCCAGGAGCCGTGTGCGGTAGACCAGTTCTCCAAGTCAGCACATTACAGATAGTTGGGGCCAGGTTAAGGGTTGAGGAGACAGTGGAGCCAATGTAATGGGGGCCACATTAAAGGGGAGCTAGGATCGTGATGGGGCTTGGACCAGAGAAAGAAAAAGACTGGAGATGGTGCTGGTGTACTGCTGAAATTAGGAGCCTGGGAAATGGGCTGGGCCAGGGCCAATGTAGTGCAGAGAATATGGGTTACAAGAGGCACACGCTGGGTGTAAGAAAGCTAACTTGGTGCTTCCTCACTCATCTTCTGTAATTTATATTAAATGTTTACAAATGATTTAGCACAGATCAAACACAGGTGACAGACTCAACAAAAGGTAATATTTGGTGAGGTGACCAAGCAATTATATCACCATGTACACTGTGAAATGGGACTAATCAGATCAAGTGCATTAGTTATGTTGCTAGTCTAAAGCGGTACTTACAAATGTTTGTGTGTGAGATCTGTCTTGTAGCATGTGGAGGGGGAGTGGCCAACAAGCACACAGGTGACCATGGTCTGCTCATTAAGAAAACACACTCCATTACTAATTGGGGGGGAAAGAGTTTCTGCTCTAGTCCAGCTCTTTATAAGTATTCTACATATGTTTGTATCGTACAGGTTATACTATCTAAACAGTTATTGTAGAGTCGTTTACTTTGTTAATTATTTATTGACTTAGTTTGACAAAGTGCTTTCTATTAATATAAGTGTTTCCTGTTTCCGTCCACCTGGTCTCTGCCAAGGTATTAAATGCTCAGGTGTAGTGCCTGTCTCTGCAGGGGTTAGTTAGGGTTGTTCTGAGCTCTAGGGGCTAGTCAGACTGTTCTTCAGTCTTTTTAATCAGTTTATTATTTACTGGTCCAGCATCTTGTTGGATGATTTGTATATTTTGTAAATACCTGCATCTGCTCCAATAACCTTTAAATAAAAACCTTTCACTTGATATTCTGCTTCCTGCCTCTCTTTGTTCACCAACAGCAGACAGACAGCTCAAACCATCCAGGGCAACAAAGGGGCCTACCATCCATCCTTACACTGAGGTACATATGGGGTAACTAGATACAGTTGGTCCTCAGGCTGAGGTAATAGTTTGACCTAAAAAAAGGTTGGCGGTATTGCGTAAGCAGTGAGGTGGTGTTGAATGTGGGGGTGGTAGATGAATCATGTCTAACCCAGAGGAAGACCAGTTAGACCACCCATCCCATTCAATATACCATATCTGTCTGTGAATCAGGAACCACATTGAGTTTCCATGACGATGGCACACATTCACAAACCTGACCAATTACTGGAGCTTTCCATGACGATGACGATGCGTTCACTCCCTGACCCATCACCTCTCATTAACATGGACACACATTAGAGTGTTTCATGTGTTTAAATGACTTTTCACTTTACATATACCTGATTATCTAGCTGGTTAACGATAGTGATTTAACATTAAACCATTATATAATTTGATAACACAGTGAGCAATGGTTCTGTGGTTGCCATGGTACCTAGTTCGCCTAGGTAGAGAGCTCATTTTGTATATATTTAATAATTTTAAAGTTTTTTTTTTTAATGTTTTAATCAATTTGTTTGTTGATAACTCTGTTTTGATCACATAAATATGGTGGCCTTCAATGTCAAAGCTACAAGACTTTGATGTTAAATCTGTTTGTTTGCCTTGGCTAGCTAGCTGGATGGCTGTTTTCATTTAATTAGTAGCTCAGGCTTTTTAGTTTCACCTGCCGATTGGAAGGTGGAGATTGATGTGTCTGAGATCTTAGAGAGGCAGAGGGACTGTTCCTCACCACTGCTGATGTGTGTTTGAATTTCTAGTGCTTTACTGCAGCTGATGCATCACTCATTTGGGTGTTACACTGTCGGCAATAGAGGATCAGCTAGCTACCTACAGATGAGCGGCTACTATGGAAGAGCTGGGAACGTCAGACAAAGCGATGGGCCTTGATGAAAAGCTACTGGCTTGTCTGACAGGCTGACTTTCTCCCTGGCTGTAATGTACCAGCGATGCACCCTCTGCTCAAGCCATACTGACTTTTCCAAACTGCATAAACTCCATTTGTTTTTCATATTTAATTTGTTGTTCATTGATGAATGATGTTTTTTGTTAATGAGGACCACAATGGAAATACTTTTCCAAACTTGTGTTATCCTCAATGATTTTTAAATGCATTGTATCCATGTGTGTGGTTGTATTGTACATCATATAATCTCTTATCTCATTCAATGAACTTGAATGTTTACTTTCCTCATTTGTAATTCCTGGAGTCACAAGTTATCAAAAGGTCTGATGTTATTAGGATAGCACTGCGTCATACCGTATGGTATTTCTGTATTAAGTGTGTGACCTTTGATGATTGTTTACGTAAGCTTACTTGTGTAGAGAATCTACAGCTCTTCTGGGTGGCACACCTGTGGTTTTCTTACAGGAGACCTGTGGCCTATGTAAATGGTTTGTGTAGTATTCTTATGGCATCTACGTAGTGCTTTCCCAGGGTCCGGATGCAAACAAGTCAGCCGCCTTATATGGCAGTGGAAGGAAGTAGAGGGAGGTGCTTACACTAGTAATTAGGTAGTGGCACAAAAAGCAGTTAGGCAATGACACAAAAACATCAACAGCGGTGGTCTGTCTTGACATGCTGTAAATAGGAAAGACAGCTGTGATCTGTGTTGACTTGGTGTACACGTCACAGCTGTGTTTGAAATAAGTAGAGAAAGGGGAGAGAGAGAGAGAGAGAGAGAGAGAGAGAGAGAGAGAGAGAGAGAGAGAGAGAATGGTAGAGAGAGAGAGAGAGAGAGAGAGAGCGAGAGAGAGAGGACAAACACCACATTGAGACTGCATGCATAATTCTGCAAAAATATCCTCCGTGTATAATGTAAAACAGCACATAATGCAGGCAGAGCAGAATTAGGCCGATACCCGCTAATTATCAAAATCCAGAAAAGAGACGTTACATTTTACAACCACCTAAAAGGAAGCAATTCCCAAACCTTCCATAACAAAGCAATCACCTACAGAGAGATTAACCTGGAGAATAGGCCCCTAAGAAAGCTGGCCCTGGGCAAACAGACCCCACAGAGCCCCAGGACAGCAACACAATTAGACCCAACCAAACCATGAGAAAACAAAAAGATAATTACTTGACACATTGGAAAGAATTAACAAAAAACAGAAAACTGCAATGCTATTTTGCCCTAAACAGAGAGTACACAGAATACCTGACCACTGTGACTGACCCAAACCTAAGGAAAGTTTTGACTGTGCAGACTTAGTGAGCATTGCCTTGCTATTGCTATTGAAAAAGGCCGCCATAGGCAGAACTGGCTCTCAAGAGAAGACAGGCTATGTGCACACTGCCCACACAATCAGGTGGAACCTGAGCTGCACTTCCTAACCTCCTGACAAATGTATGACCATATTAGAGACACATATTTCCCTCAGATTACACAGATCCACAAAGAATTTGAAAACAAACCCAATTTTGATAAACTCCCATATCTACTGGGCGAAATACCACATTGTCATCACAGCAGCAAGATTTGAGTGAGAGATATGGGTAGGAAGAAAGATTCCCACTGAGATAAGTGACTCTGCCTTGCTGCCCTATCAGCAGTTCATACAGTGTGTGTGTGTGTGTGCCCAGGTCTGAAAGTCCCAAGACAGCATGAAACCATCGCTAGTGTCAGAATGATCACTATTCACACAGCTATTCATGTTTATAGGCAGTATTGGGTTTGGTTTGAATTGATGCCAAAGATATATTTTTATTTCAATTCATTTCTGGGCCTGAGGATTACGTCTCGTCTTAGTCATGATGTAATCGTCATCGTTTCGACGACCATATACAGGTACATCCCTTTCACTATGATAGAGCTCTGTGAGTCACAGAAAATGTGAGGGCAAAAGTTTAAACCAACAGAAAAATGTATGACCATATTAGAGACACATATTTCCCTCAGATTACACAGATGCACAAAGAATTCAAAAACAAACCCAATTTTGATAAACTCCCATATCTACTGGGTGAAATACTAGTGTGTCATCACAGCAGCAACCTGCTGCCACAAGAAAAGTACAACCAGTGAAGAACAAACACCATTGTAAATACAACCCGTATGTTTATTTATTTTCCCTTTTGTACTTTAAGTATTTGCACATATGACATTTGAAATGTCTTTATTGTTTTGGAACTTTGTGAGTGTAATGTTTAATTACATTTTTTATTGTTTATTTCACTTTTGTTTATTATCTACTTCACTTGCTTTGGCAATGTTAACATATGTTTCCCTTGCCAATAAAGCCCTTAAATGTAATGTAATGTAATTGAATTGAGAGAAAGAGAGAGGGTGAGAGATATGGGTGGAAAGAAAGATTCCCACTGAGATAAGTGACTCTTCCTTGCTGCCCTACGAGCAAATCATCAGCAGTTCATACAATGAGTGTGTGTGTAAGATTTCAATGACAGCACGGGTGGCACCTATACTTCAGACAGTAGACACCTGTATGGAGTAGGTGACAGGATGGGGACATGATGGTGACAGTTTAAAGTAACCAGGCTACTCTGGTCAATACAAAACATCAACAAAGAGAAATATGTTAAGGTTGTGAATGTGAGGTTACCGTGTGTATCCTGAAAACCACTCATCAACCAGGAAGTGACAGAATAAAACATGTGTTACTGTATGACATCAGTGTATCAGAAACGTGTATACTTTCAAGACAATCTGGTGTCCTCATTCAGGTAGACTAAAACTGACCCTGACACACAATTCGTTCAGACAGAATAGAGACAGAGAAAAGTATGATAAGAACTGGTTGGTATCATCAAAGACGGAACAATCCGTTTTTTTTTTATATTGACCACAAGACAACTGGATTCTCTTAGTGTGTGACCCTGATAAGTTTGTGTTGCGGGCATAAACAATGGATGAAAGGGACAAAGATACGCAACAAGATGAAAACAGTATACATTTAGTCTCTTCCTCTTCACATCTAATCGATGACACTCCTTTCAGGAAGTGCAGAGGATAGAGTGACAACCTAAAACAAATACTCAGTTACTGTAATGTAAGGAACATGACATTGAGGGTTGTTATAAGGACAATGAGCTCTTTATTATGTAGAAGTAGGGATTGACATTAAGGCTTTCTTTATTGCCTGGGGAAAGTGAACTGAGCAGTTGCACAAGTTGAGCATGCTCTGAGGTTGCACCATTGGGCCACTTTTTTTTTAAACAACCAAAGTGCAAATAATTCCAGTAGCCTAAACAGATCTTTCAGGTTTCTCCCTTTTGTTTAAGTGAAAGACAAACAATTTATGGTATTTATGGCAGTCGGGCAAGTTGAGATTTTTTTTTACTGATTACAACCGAAATACAAAAAATTACAGTACTGAATTTTCTGATTCCTCCTCTAGGTGTAGGTTAAATGTAGGCCATATATGCCACTTCTGAATGTAAAAAGCGAATTACAATTTTTGGGCAAGTGATCATAATCTTCGGGCAACCAGAAAATACTCTTGACATGCTCGATGGTCAAACGCCTTTCAGACTTCAGATGTCGATCCCTTAGAAAATCACAACGTGTTCCCACTAAAATAAAATGATGAAGTAGGTGCAGTGGCAAGAAAAAGTCTGTGAACCCTTTGGAATTACCTGGACTTCTGCATAAATTGGTCATAAAAATCTGATCTTCATCTAAGTCACAACAATAGACAATCACAGTCTGCTTAAACTAATAACACACAAACAATTATACCTTTTCATGTCTTTATTGAACACACTGTGTAAACATTCACAGTGCTGAGTGGGAAAAGTATGTGAACCCTATTTAATAACGGGTTTACCATCCTTTGGCAGCAATAACCTCAACCAAATGTTTTCTGTAGTTGCGGATCAGACCTGCACAATGGTCAGGAGGAATGTTGGAGCATTCCTCTTTACAAAACTGTTTCAGTTCAGCAATATTCTTGGGATGTCTGGTGTGAACCGCTCTCTTGAGGTCATGCCACAGCATCTCAATCGGGTTGAGGTCAGGACTCTGACTGGGCCACTCCAGAAGGCATATTATCTTCTGTTGAAGCCATTCTGTTGTTGATTTACTTCTGTGTTTTGGGTCGTTGTCCTGTTGCGTCACCCAACTTCTGTTGAGCTTCAATTGGCGGACATTCTACTGCAAAATGTCTTGATAAACTTGGGAATTAATTTTTCTAATGTTGGTCCCGGAGCGAGCATCAATTAGCCTGAAGCTAGCCTACGCTAAGCCCACCTTCCCATCAGAGTCCCATCAGCCACTCCTGGGCTACAACACCTATCCGGACCCGTTTTTACTGCTGGTGCGGAGCCCCTCCGGGCCTTCACGACTGGACTACCGACATTATCTGCCCGAGGGGGTTATTCAACCGGCCCTCCGTCGCGACGTCACCTGAACGCCCATCAGCTAACTGCGGCCTCCTAATCGTTAGCAGTCTAGAGCATATCGGCTGCTAGCTAAACAGGTCCATCGGACAATTTCTTGGGCCATTATTATCTATTTTGCCAACTGGCCTGGTCCCCTTCACCACATGGAACCCCACTAACCCATCACGACTGGTTTACCGACGGAAACACACGAGGAGGCTATTTGTTAGCCGGCCTGCTAGCCTCTGCTAGCTTGCTATTCCCGGCTAGCTGTCTGAATCGCCGTGTCCCCAACCAGCCTCATTACTATCTGGACCCTTATTATCACTCGGCTAAGCATGCCTCTCCTCAATGTCAATATTCCTTGTCCATTGCTGTTATGGTTAGTGTTTATTGTCTTATTTCACTGTAGAGCCTCTAGCCCTGCTCAATATACCTTATCCAACCCTTCAGTTCCACCACCCACACATGCGATGACATCACCTGGTTTAAATGTTTCTAGAGACAATATCTCTTTCATCACCACTCAATGCCTAGGTTTACCTCCACTGTATTTACGCCCTACCATACCTTTGTCTGTACATTATGCCTTTAATCTATTTTATCGCCCCCTGAAACCTGTTCTATTTACTCTCTGTTCAGGACGTCCTAGACGACCAGTCATTATAGCCTTTAGCCGTTTATCCTACTCCTCCTCTGTTCCTCTGGTGATATAGAGGTTAATCCAGGCCCTGCAGTGCCTAGCTCCACTCCTATTCCCCAGGCGGTATCATTTGTTGACTTCTGCAACCGTAAAAGCCTTGGTTTCATGCATGTTAATATTAGAAGCCTCCTCCCTAAGTTTGTTTTATTCACTGCTTTAACACACTCTGCCAACCCAGATGTTCTAGCCGTGTCTGAATCCTGGCTTAGGAAGAAAACCAAAAACGCTGAAATCTCCATCCCTAACTACAACATCTTCAGACAAGATAGAACGGCCAAAGGGGGCGGTGTTGCAATCTACTGCAGAAATAGCCTGCAGAGTTCTGTTTTACTATCCAGGTCTGTACCCAAACAATTTGAACTTTTACTAATCCACCTTTCTAGAAACAAGTCTCTCACTGTTGCCGCTTGCTATAGACCACCCTCTGTCCCCAGCTGTGCTCTGGACACCATATGTGAACTGATTGCCCCCCATCTATCTTCAAAGTTCGTGCTGCTAGGTGACCTAAACTGGGACATGCTTATCTACTTAGGAAGTGGTGCAAGGCGACAAACTCAAAATCCAAAAGTTGAATTATTAAACATTCATCAATATACAAGTGTTGCATAGTCATCAAAAGCTTTTCTTCTTGGCAATATCACAGCGTTGTCAGATTTCAAAAAGGCTTTACGGCGAAAGCACAACATTTGATTGTTTGAGGGTAGCACCTCCCAATATTTTCCTATTAGCATAAATTCATAAACCATCGCGGTTCACACAAAACACATTTCACTGCGGAAAAAAAATCTCTTACCTTTTGAAGAACTTCTGCTGAGGGCTTCCCAAGTGTCCAATGAAGACATCCAATGGTTCTTTTGTTAGAAAAAGTCATTTATTATATCCATAAATCTCCGTTTGGTTGGCGCATTATGTTCATAAAATACAGCGTCCACTCGCCCATTAAACCGTGAAGAGAACACATTCAACTTATACACTTGTCCAAGAACAATCAAACATCATCGATAATGTATCCTTAGGAACACTTTTATGTATATTTACTATAATATTTCAACCGGATTATAAACTGGGCGATAGGAAAGGAAAAAACCACAGCGGACGCGAGCCCGTGAACGCGCATCCTCTTCTGTTTACATCCGATGACCACTTCGAAATTCTTCTTCTATTACCATCCAGAGCAACTATAACATCATCAAACACTGTCTAGAGACTGTTGACATCCAGTGGAAGCAATAGGTACTGCAATCTTACTCCCATATAAGGTCATTTTCAATAGGGAGGGGTTCAAAATGAGGCAATGTGTCAAATACACTTTTTCCAGGACAGAAATTTATCTGGTTTTCGCCTGCTATATCCGTTCTGTTATACTCACAGACAATATTTTAACACTCTTAGAAACTGAGTGTTTCCTATCCAATAGTACTAATTATGTGCATATCCTATTTTCTGGGCCTGAGTGGGAGGCATTTTACTTTGGGCACGCCAGACTCTCCAAAACCGTCACCTCGGGAGCCGCTCCCATTGAAGTTAACACCCCGGCCATCCTACAATCTAAGCTTGATGCCCTAAACCTCACACAAGTCATCAATGAATCTACTAGGTACAACCCCAAAGCCGTAAACACGGGCACCCTCATAGATGTCATCCTAACTAACTTGCCCTCTAAATACACCTCTGCTGTTTTCAACCAAGATCTCAGCAATCACTGCCTCATTGCCTGCATCCGTAATGGGTTTGCGGTCAAACGACCTCCCCTCATTACTGTCAAACGTTCCCTAAAACACTTCAGCGAGCAGGCCTTTCTAATCGACCTGGCCCGGGTATCCTGAAAGGATATTGACCTCATACCGTCAGAAGACGTGCCTTCCTCACACTCTTAAATAAGCATGCCCCATTCAAGAAATTTAGAACCAGGAACAGATATAGCCCTTGGTTCTCTCCAGACCTGACTGCCCTTGACCAGCACAAAAACATCCTGTGGCGTTCTGCATTAGCATCGAAGAGCCCCCGTGATATGCAACTTTTCAGGGAAGTCAGGAACCAATATACACTGGCAGTTAGGAAAGCCAAGGCTAGCTTTTTCAAGCAGAAATTTGCTTCCTGTAACACAAACTCAAAAAAGTTCTGGGACACTAAAGTCCATGGAGAATTAGAGCACCTCCTCACAGCTGCCCACTGCACTGAGGATAGGAAACGCTGTCACCACCGATCAACCCACAATAATTGAGAATTTCAATAAAGAGTTTTCTACGGCTGGCCATGCTTTCCACCTGGCTACCCCTACCCCGGTCAACAGCCCTGCACCCCCCTAAGTAACTCGCCCAAGCCTCCCCCATTTCTCCTTCTCCCAAATCCAGTTAGCTGATGTTCTGAAAGAGCTGCAAAATCTGGACCCCTACAAATCAGCCGGGCTAGACAATCTGGAACCTTTCTTTCTAAAATGATCTGCCGAAATTGTTGCAACCCCTATTACTAGCCTGTTCAACCTCTCTTTTGTGTCGTCTAAGATTCCCAAAGACTGGAAAGCAGCTGCGGTCATCCCCCTCTTCAAAGGGGGAGACGCTCTTGACCCAAACTGCTACAGATCTATATCTATCCTGCCCTGCCTCTCTAAGGTCTTTGAAAGCCAAGTTAATAAACAGATTACTGACCATTTCGAATCCCACCGTACCTTCTCCGCTATGCAATCTGGTTTCAGAGCTGGTCATGGGTGCACCTCAGCCACTCTCAAGGTCCTAAACGACATCATAACCGCCATCGATGAGACATTACTGTGCAGCCGTATTCATTGATCTGGCCAAGGCTTTCGATTCTGTCAATCACCACATCCTTATCGGCAGACTCGACAGCCTTGGTTTCTCAAATGATTGCTTCGCATGGTTCACCAACTACGTCTCCGATAGAGTTCAGTGTGTCAAATCGGAGGGCTTGTTGTCCGGGCCTCTGGCAGTCTCTATGGGGGTGCCACAGGATTCTATTCTTGGGCCGACTCTCTTCTCTGTATACATCAATGATGTCGCTCTTGCTGCTGGTGAGTCTCTGATCCACCTCTACGCAGACGACACCATTCTGTATACTTCTGGCCCTTCTTTGGACACTGTTAACGACTCAAATACCAGTGGGTCGCTAGCGGGATCATCCCGACACTACTAGCGCAAACCTGTAGCGCCAGATTTAAAATCCGAAAATTGAATTATTAAACATCCAGCTATATACAAGTGTTCCATACTCATCAAAAGCTCTGTTTCTAGGCAATATCACAGCGTTGTCAGATTTCAAAAAGGCTTTACGGCGAAAGCAGCACATTCATTTGTTTGAGGGTAGCACCTCACATATTTTCCAATAGCCATGTATCGATTAGCAATCATGGCACACACATAACACATTTCACAGCGAAAACAAAGTAATTACCTGTTGAAGAACTTCTGCTGAGGTCTTCCTAAGTGTCCAACGAAGACAATCCATGGTTCTTTTGTTAGAAAAAGTAACGCGTCTTTTATCCATAAATCCTCCATTTGGTTCATGCGTTATAATCAGAAACGACAGCCTCCATTACTCCTTTGAAACTCGGCGCCGACTCGTTAAAATTATACCTATAAACTTGTCCAAAAACAATCAAACATAGTTTTAAATGTATACTTAGGAACCCTTTTTACGTATATGTACTATTATAAATCAGCCGGAATATAAACTGAACGCTAAAAGCGATAAATAAGGCACAGCGCCTTCTCATGCACGCGCACTCTGAAGAGTTTTCATAACGTGGTCTCTCGTTCCATGCTGTTTATCAATGGCGAAATTCCCCAAGATGGAGTAAAACACCGTCTCGTGGTTGATGACATCATAAGGAAGCGACGTGCACTGCGTTCACATGCCTATATATGGTCATTTTGGATAGGAGGGGCTCAAAATGAGCAATGTGTCAAAATGACTTTTTTCAGGACAGAGATTCCTCAGGGTTTTGCCTGCCAAATGCGTTCTGATTGACCCACAGACAAATGGTTAACAGTTTTGGAAAATTCAGAGTGTTTCCTATCCAATGGTACTAAATATATGCATATCCCATTTTCTGGGCCTAAATGGGAGGCATTTTACTTTGGGCACGCCAGGCTCTCCAAAACAGTCAGTTTTTCTGCTGGAGCCGGTGAAGTTAACTACCCTCCAGACGAGCTTCAATGCCATACAACTCTCCTTTCGTGGCCTACAACTGCTCTTAAACGCAAATAAAACTAAATGCATGCTCTTCAACTGATCGCTGCCTGCACCTGCCCGCCCGTCCAGCATCACTACTCTGAACGGTTCTGTCTTAGATTATGTGGACAACTACAAATATCTAGGTGTCTGGTTAGACTGTAAACTCTCCTTCCAGACTCACATCAAACATCTCCAATCCAAAATTAAATCTAGAATTGGCTTCCTATTTCGCAACAAAGCATCCTTCACTCATGCTGCCAAACTTACCCTCGTAAAACTGACTATCCTACCGATCCTCGACTTCGGCGATGTCATTTACAAAATAGCCTCCAATACTCTACTCAACAAATTGGATGCAGTCTATCACAGTGCCATCCGTTTTGTCACCAAAGCCCATATACCACCCACCACTGCGACCTGTACGCTCTCGTTGGCTGGCCCTCGCTTTACACTCGTCGCCATACCCACTGGCTCCAGGTCATCTAAAAATCCCTGCTAGGTAAAGCCCCGCCTTATCTCAGCTCGCTGGTCACCATAGCAGCACCAACCCGTAGCACGCGCTCCAGCAGGTATATCTCACTGGTCACCCCCAAAGCCAATTCTTCCTTTGGCCGACTTTCCTTCCAGTTGTCTGCTGCCAATGACTGGAACAAACTACAAAAAAACTCTGAAACTTGAGACACTTATCTCCCTCACCAGCTTTAAGCACCTGCTGTCAGAGCAGCTCACAGACCCCTGCACCTGTATATAGCCCATCTGTAATTAGCCCAACCAACTACCTCATCCCTTACCGTATTCATTTATTTATCTTGTTCCTTTGCACCCCAGTTTTTCTATATTGCACATTTATCTACTGCACATCTACCATTCCAGTGTTTAAATGCTATATTGTAATTACTTTGCCACCATGGCCCATTTATTGCCTTACCTTCCTTATCTTACCTCATTTGCACTCTTTGTATATAGATTCGTTTTTTCTTTCTACTGTATTATTGACTGTATGTTTGTTGTAAATGAGAACTTGTTCTCAACTTGCCTACCTGGTTAAATAAAGGTGAAATCAAAAATAAATAAATAAAATCTCAATAATTGTACTCCAGGTTACCTGACTCCAATTCGATTTTGGAGAAGTCATTAGCCTAGGGGTTCACATACTTTTTCCAACCTACAATGTTTAAATTATGTATTCAAAATAGACAAGAAAAATACAATAATTTGTGTGATATCAGTTTAAGCAGACTGTGTTTGTCTGTTGTGACTTAGATGAAGATCAGAACAAGTTTTATGACCAATTTATACAGAAATCCAGATAATTTCAAAGGGTTCACATACTTTTTATAAAACAAAATATAAACAGTTGTGCTTGGCTTCCGATGAGAATGTTTATAACTTTCCACCCTCCTCTATCCACATCTGTTTCAGATATTATAACAGCAACTTGCCGGAAAGCAATCATCCTGTATGAAAAACATCTGTCAATCTGCCATGCATATACAGAAGTATGCCCAGGTCTGAAAGTCCCAAGATGGCATGAAACCATCGCTAGTGTCAGAATGATCAATATTCACACAGATATTCATGTTTGGCAGCAGTATTGGGTTTGGTTTGAATTGATGACAAAGATATATTTTTATAAAAAATTCATTTCTGGGCCTGAGGATTATGTCTTGTCTTAGTCATGATGCAATCCTCATTGCTTCGACAACCATATACACATACATCCCTTTCACTATGATAGAGCTGTGTGAGTCACAGAAAAAGTGAGGGCAAAAGTTTAAACCAACAGAATCACAAATATTGTAAATATGACTGGGTGGGAGTTAGGGAATCCCTGTTATGAATCATGCTGTCTAGGAAGGAAAATCTGTCTGAATTCAGATTTGTTAAATTCATCATAGAACAGTCTATGCTATTTGTTTTGCCCTGCAATGTTGTATGCGTGATAATGTGATTTCAAGAATAATTGGAAAATGTATGTTTCCCATGATACACAATAATGTCTAGTCACACATGCAGTCAATCACAGTCCCAAAGAGGAAACTGCTATTTTCAATTTAAAATCTTTCCATTATCATTCTCTTCAATAGATTTCAATAGAAAAAGATTAAACAAAAGTCTAGCAGCATCCCTCCACCACTGGGTCCCAATTGGTGCCCCAACAGTCAAGTGGTCCAGTCCAATGGTCAGTTATGCCATGTGCAAATTCTGTCTCATTTTAACCATTCATAACTATTCGTAACCTCTGTCACCTTGTTAGGTTATGCTAATCCATATAGACCTTTTTTAATAATAAAAAATTTGGACAGTCTTCTCTTGCCCAGCTTCCCGGATTCAGCATGTGTTATGCTTGGAGTTGGGCACTCTGCTGGCACTATGAGGGGCCCCTAAAATTGCAGGAGTGATAAGTTCCATGTTGCATGTTCTGAGAAATTGTTAAAATTGGGAGTGAGGGGGTGCAGTTAGAAAACTGATGTTGCCATTGTGATTGTGTAGCTTTTTTGCCATGTCGAACATGCGAGTGAATCAAACTAGCTACACTGAATTACCAGAATGAAAAATCATGGTATTAGTTGCCCAAATGTCCCAACATGAAAATGATGGCCAGTATGAGACTAGAGGGTTGAATCATTGTAGCTTGATCCCAGATCTGTTTGTGCCGTCTGGCCCACCCTTATGGTAAACTCACAATGAACATTGGAGTTGACAAGATAGCACAAACAGTTTTGGAACCTATCTTGCCCTTGCACTGTCCAGAGAACACTTTTAGGATGTGTTCTGACTCTGCGTGCATCTCAGATGTTGTTTACAGAATGTTTGCTTACTTTACATCAACAGTGATACAGTGACACATCCACAGAGGATTATTTGGTGATGCATGTTTATCAGATGAAAATAAACTAATGTGACTCATCCAGTCAGGGGCTGTGTTGCTGATATATGCTTTCGGAACACACTCCTGAGTCAAAACTACGCATGAGAACATATCCTGGTCTTCTATGACTGACCTAAGGCACTGGTGGCGAGGTTTCCCTTTCAAGGCCCTGGCAAGTTAGGTCTTGACTCTAGTGTGTATGTAATATTGCCATAGCAACAGGAAGGAAATATATAACAAGGCTGAAGAACAAAGAAAAAATATTGACATAACTTAAGTTTTGCTTTACCCCCTGAGCATGCTGTACAGCCGGCACAGGCAACTAGATTCAGCCGCAGGCCTATTTATGTCAGAGCGGATGGTCAGGGGGCCGGAACATAATTGTAATAATTTGTACACTGCAAATTGACCACAACTAAGACAAATAAAAGACTGTTATTTTAAAATACAATATTTCATAGCTTGATTACATTGAGACACAATCACATCTCTTTTTTTATTCTTGGGAACAGATTTCATAAATTATACTCATTTTTATCCGAATTCCTGGTGATTTTAGTGAAGCTTTTTACCGCAGGCTGATTTGGGGTCAGATTTCCTTTCACATTTTATCAAGCATTAAATGAGTCAAATTGGTCCCATATCTGGGCAACAGCCAGCAAGCTCTACCTGCAATCAGTATTTTTCATATTGTCTTGACGCTATCGCCACCTAGTGGAGAGGTTCATGGAAAAGGATGAGGAAGGGTTGGACTCTGCTCATGCAATAACTTCACTTTAGTGGAAACTCGTGGGTCACTGAAGAAAAGTGAAACATTCCTGACCTGTGAGGGATGTTTGGATATGGGTTTCTGGTTCCGGCTGTAAGGTCAGAGATAGGGGGTTGCAGCGTAATTTCCCATATCCTCCTCATCCTCCTCTACACTGCCGAGTAAAGCATTTCCATACTGTCACCTTCACTTTTTAAATCAGAAGGGGTGACGAAGAAAGACATGGGGAGATTCCTTTAAAACATCACTGTGTTTAAATTCCTGCTACATCCATAGACTTTCTTATCTTACCTTACGCAATTAGAGCTGAGTGATTACTGCTTTTTGAGGTCTGTTCGGTTTCGGTTCAGTTATTCAAAAATAATCTCGGTTTTTGATTAAATGCACTATGTGGGTTGAATGGTGTAACAACACAGAATAAAACAATTCATAAAAGTCCCATGATGGTAGTGACTGCCCATTGGTGCTTATCACTTACTAACCATTATATTATATTTGATTATTATTTATATTAGTGGAAACTCGTGGGCCATCTTGGCGTTCCAAGATGGCGTAGAAGTAGGAAGTCTGTCTTGTCCCGTATATCTTTTTCTTCGTATATATTTCAAATATTATTATTTATCAGAAGCTAACCAGCTAACTAGCTACTAGCTAGTAGTCATCACCGTTAACTCGGACATCAGCCAGCCTCAGCCCGGTCAATTCCTGCCAGTCTGCACAGCGCGATATCAACCCAGAGCATATAGGACTGCTTTTTCTCTAGCACATCTCCGGATTCCTACCGCAAGCTCTGAACCTTTACACCGGATCATTGCAGCTAGCTAGCTGCTATCCGAGTGGCTACTCCTGTCTAACGTCTCTGTCCCGAAAGAAGCACCAGTTAGCCTGGAGCTAGCCTGGAGCTAGGCCCATCTCCCGGCTAGCTGAAGAGGTCCATCAGCCAATTCTTGGGCTACAATACCTATTTGCCAATTGGCCTGGACCATTTTACTGCCGACACGGAGCCCCGCCGATCCATCACGACTGGTCTGCTGACGTAACCGTCCGAGGGGGTTTCAACAGGCTCTTCCGTTGCGACGTCCCCCGGGGGCCCATCTGCTAGCCCCGGCACACTAGCTGTCTGAATCGTTGTGTCTCCAGCTCGCCTAGCTACTCACTGGACCCTATGATCACTCGGCTACACATGCCTCTCCCTAATGTCAATATGCCTTGTCTATTGCTGATTTGGTTAGTGATTACTGTCTTATTTCACTGTAGAGCCTCCAGCCCTGCTCAAAATGCCTTAGCTAGCCCTTATGTTCCACCCCCCACACATGCGGTGACCTCACCTGGCTTAAATGGTGCCTCTAGAGACAAAACTTCTCTCATTGTCACTCAATGCCTAGGTTTACCTCAACTGTACTCACATCCCACCATACCCTTGTCTGTACATTATGCCTTGAATCTATTCTTACGCGCCCAGAAATCTGTTCCTTTTACTCTCTGTTCCGAACGCACCAGACGACCAGTTCTTATAGCCGTACCCTTATCCTACTCCTCCTCTGTTCCTCTGGTGATGTAGACGTTAACCCAGGCCCTGCAGCCCCTAGCTCTTGGATAACATATATCCATGTGATTCTATCTCATGTAAAACTTTAAAGTGCACTTCCTTAACTTTGTTTGGTATACAATATTTGTAAGGCCTTAACCATGCATTTTTTCAGACAATGTCAGGAATAAGCATGTTCCAGAAAAATTTTCCTCTCGGTGTAAGTTGGTTTTGTGAATGAAGAATTTGTCTTATATATTTATTACAACAACATTTCTCAAGTAAGCCCACACCTTCCAATCTGAGTTCTGGATAAGCTTTGTGATCATTACCAAAGCTAAGATGAGTTTTCATTAGAGTAGTTAGACCACTGGGAACGGCTTTGACCACAGAATTAAACTCTCTGAAAGGTATTGGAAACTCTTTCAAAGTTATAAATTGTTCATATGTAAGAAAATTACCCCTGTTTCGAAAACATCAAGAACAAAGTCAATATTCCTCTCATGCCAGCTGGGGTAGAACAATGACTTATTCCTTACAGTTATGTCTGAATTATTCAACAAAAGAGCTTTATGTGGGGAAAAATTGTGCAGGAAACATTTTTTCCAGTCCATTAAAGCTTGTTGGTGAAACCTAGCCAATTTAGCGGGTAATCTTTCAGGAATATAATTACATTTCAGTAAAAATTGAAGACCTCCCAACTTATTAACTTCTTAGGGAGCCGCTCCCGAGGTGACGGTTTTGGAGAGTCTGGCGTGCCCAAAGTAAAATGCCTCCCACTCAGGCCCAGAAAATAGGAGATGCACATAATTAGTACTATTGGATAGGAAACACTCAGTTTCTAAGAGTGTTAAAATATTGTCTGTGAGTATAACAGAACGGATATAGCAGGCGAAAACCAGAGGAATTTCTGTCCTGGAAAAAGTGTATTTGACACATTGCCTCATTTTGAACCCCTCCCTATTGAAAATGACCATATAAGGGAGTAAGATTTCAGTACCTATTGCTTCCACTGGATGTCAACAGTCTCTAGACAGTGTTTGATGATGTTTAGTTGATGTGGATGGTAATAGAAGAAGAATTGGGAAGTGGTCACCAGATGTAAATAGAAGAGGATGGCGCGTTCACGGGCTTGCGCGTGCTGTGGTTTTTTCCTTTCCTATGCCCAGTTTAAAATTCGGTTGAAATATTATACTAAATATACATAAAAGTGTTCCTAAGGATACATTATCAATGATGTTTGATTGTTCTTGGACAAGTGTATAGGTTGAACGAGTTCTCTTCACGGTTCAATGGGCGAGTGGATGCTGTATTTTCTGATCATAACGCACCAACCAAACTGAGATTTATGGATATAATAAATGACTTTTTCTAACAAAAGAACCATGGATTGTCTTCGTTGGACACTTGGGAAGCCCTCAGCAGAAGTTCTTCAAAAGGTAAGAGATTTTTTTTCGCTGTGAAATGTGTTTTGTGTGAACCGCGATGGTTTATGAATTTATGCTAATGTTAAAATATTGGAGGTGCTACCCTCAAACAATCAAATGTAGTGCTTTCGCCGTAAAGCCTTTTTGAAATCTGACAACGCTGTGATATTGCCAAGAAGCAGAGCTTTTGATGACTATGCAACACTTGTATATTGATTAATGTTAAATAATTCAACTTTTGGATTTTGAATTTGGCGCCTTGCATTTCATCAGGTAGTGTCGGGAGTGGCTAGCCATGCAAATTTGCATTATTCAGAATATCTAGAGATCGAAGTTCCACAACCAAAATGAATAAAAATGGCGAAATAGGGCATCCCTGTCGTACACTTCTGTTGATACTGAATCTTTTGGAAGTATTAAGGTTGAGTAACACAGAACTATTTATATCTTTGTAAAACATGCAAATTACTTTGATAAAATTTTCACCGAATCCAAAAAGTTTAAGAGACCTAAGGAGAAATTCATGTTCAATTGTGTCAAAGGCTTTACAGAAGTCCAAAAATAAGACAACCTGAGTCAACTGCATCTGAATAATCTATAAGGTCCAAGACTAAACGAATGTTAGAGCTTATGTGATGGCCCTTCATAAATCCTGTTTGAGTGTAATTTATAATGGTATCTATTCCAGTCTAATCTTTTGGCATAAACCAGAGCAATTAATTTGTAATCAATATTTAATAATTGTCAATGAGAGAAGAGTCTTTATCGTGCTTCGGAATCAATGAAATAAGGCCCTGTTTCATAGTGGAGACCATTTCCCCACTTTAACTGCAATATTGAAACATAAAAAAATCGGGTCTTCTAGTAACTCCCAAAACTGTCTATAGGATTCAACTGATAGGCCATCAGGGCCAGGTGATTTCCCTTTTTCATTGAATTCAGAGCCTCTCTAATTTCTTCAATTGACACAGCTGAATCACAAACTGAGTGGAAATCATCCTCAATTACAGGGACATAATTCAGAATGTGGCAAATGTAGCTTTCACAACTATCTTCCTGCAATTGAGAGCTGTAAAGGTTTTCATAAAAGGAATTGACAAATTATGATATTGTAATGGGGTCTTTGCATAAAACATCGTTAATTTTGAGTGCAGTTATAGATTTTCTTTTGTAGTTTCTCTTTTCAAGTGCAAAAAAAGTAACTAGTGTTCCTGTCCCCCTCTTCAATCCACTTTGCTCGTGACCTTACAAAGGCACCCTTTGCCAGATCCTTGTAAAGCTGTTCTAATTCTAGCTGTAAAGACTTGAATACAGACTCTTCTTCTTCAGATAGATTATCTATCTTTAGAAAACTGTCAAGCTTGCTCATCATGTCTTTTTCTCTAAGGTTCTTTAAGTGCATCAGCTCTTTGGCACATTTAATGCTACCACTCTGACTTTATATTTGAAAAATTCCCATCTACATGACCCAAGTCTTTCCTTGCAAAAATATCTTTGGCTAACGATTTTATGTTTTCAATGAGAGTAGTATCTTTAAGAAGTGTGTTGTTTAATTTCCAATATCCTCGAGTACCTTTAGATTTTTTAGTAGCTTGTAAATTCAGGGAAATCAAGTGATGATCAGAAAAGGGAGCCAACTGATGATCTACATCTATAACAAATTGTAACAAAAAGGGGGAAATTAGGAATAAATCTATTCTAGATTTACGTGACATAGTTTTGTTGGTCCAGGTATAACCCTTTGCCTCCGGATTGAATTAACGCCAGGCATCATTAACACAGAGATCCTTGCATAATGTAGTGATGATATTGCTATTTTGAGGGTTTTGACTCGTTTTAGGAGGAAAACGATCAACAGAAGCATCAGGTGGTTCATTAAAATCCCCTGAAATAATTATAAAAGCCTCAGAGTATTTGTTGCTTAAATCCTGTACTAAAAAAGGGACTTGTATATGGACATAACTCACATGCTCCAAATACAATACAAATAATGAAAATAGCATTGTCAAGTTTAACAGTAACTATGACTCATCTGCCATCTTGTGAAGATGTGGATTCTAGAATGTCACCTTAAAACTTGTGGATAAGTGTCAAAACACCAGCAGAATGATTTGATCCATGACTGAAATAGGCCATACAGTGAGGGAAAAAAGTATTTGATCCCCTGCTGATTTTGTACGTTTGCCCACTGACAAAGAAATGATCAGTCTATAATTTTAATGGTAGGTGTATTTGAACAGTGAGAGACAGAATAACAACAAAAAAATCCAGAAAAAAGCATTTGTGAAAAATGTTATAAATTCATTTGCATTTTAATGAGGGAAATAAGTATTTGAACCCCTCTCAATCAGAAAGATTTCTGGCTCCCACACTCTTAAAGGCAGTGGTCCTAATCTCAGCTTGTTACCTGTATGAAAGACACCTGTCCACAGAAGCAATCAACTGGGTCCTGGACTTCCTGACGGGCCGGCCCCAGGTGATGAGGGTAGGAAACAACATCTCCACCCCGCTGATCCTCAACACTGGGGCCCCACAAGGGTGCGTTCTCAGCCCTCTCCTGTACTCCCTGTTTACCCATGACTGCGTGGCCAAGCACGCATCCAACTCAATCATCAAGTTTGCTGACGACACTACAGTGGTAGGCTTGATTACCAACAACGACGAGGCGGCCTACAGGGAGGAGGTGAGGGCCCTCGGAGTGTGGTGTCAGGAAAATAACCTCTCACTCAATGTCAACAAAACAAAGGAGATGATCGTGGACTTCAGGAAACAGGAGAGGGAGCATCCCCCTATCCACATCGAGGGGACAGTAGTGAAGGTGGAATGTTTTAAGTTCCTCGGCGTACACATCACGGACAAACTGAATTGGTCCACCCACACAGACAGCGTGGTGAAGAAGGCGCAACAGCGCCTCTTCAACCTCAGGAGGCTGAAGAAATTCGGCTTGTCACCAAAATCACTCACAAACTTCTACAGATGCACAATCGAGAGCATCCTGTCGGGCTGTATCACCGCCTGGTACGGCAACTGCTCCGCCCACAACCGTAAGGCTCTCCAGAGGGTAGTGAGGACTGCACAACGCATCACCGGGGGTAAACTACCTGACCTTCAGGACACCTACACCACCCGTTGTCACAGGAAGGCCAAAAAGATAATCAAGGACAACAACCACCCGAGCCACTGCCTGTTCACCCCGCTATCATCCAGAAGGCGAGGTCAGTACAGGTGCATCAAAGCTGGGACCGAGAGACTGAAAAACAGCTTCTACCTCAAGGCCATCAGACTGTTAAACAGCCATCACTAACATTGAGTGGCTGCTGCCAACATACTGACTTAAATCTCTAGCCACTTTAAACATAGGAATTGGATGTAACAATGTATCACTAGCCACTTTAAACAATGCCATTTATATAATGTTTACATATCCTACATTACTCATCTCATATATATGTGTATATACTGTACTCCATACCATCTACTGCATCCTGCCTCACTCATCCATATATTTATATGTACATACTCGTATTCATTCCATTACTCTTGTGTGTATAAGGTATTTGTTGTGAATTTGTTAGATTACTTGATAGATACTACTGCATGGTCGGAACTAGAAGCACAAGCATTTCGCTACACTCGCATTAACATCTGCTAACCATGTGTATGTGACAAATAAAATTTGATTTGATTTGAATCAATCAGATTCCAAACTCTCCACCATGGCTAAGACCAAAAAGCTCTCCAAGGATGTTAGGTACAAGATTGTAGACCTACACAAGGCTGGAATGGGCTACAAGACCATCGCCAAGCAGCTTGGTGAGAAGGTGACAACAGTTGGTGCGATTATTCGCAAATGGAAGAAACACAAAAGAACTGTCAATCTCCCTCGGCCTGGGGCTCCATGCAAGATCTCACCTCGTGGAGTTGCAATGATCATGAGAACGGTGAGGAATCGGCTCAGAACTACACGGGAGGATCTTGTCAATGATCTCAAGGCAGCTGGGACCATAGTCACCAAGAAAACAATTGGTAACACACTATGCCGTGAAGGACTGAAATCCTGCAGCGCCCGCAAGGTCCCCCTGCTCAAGAAAGCACATATACATGCCCGTCTGAAGTTTGCCAATGAACATCTGAATGATTCAGAGGACAACTGGGTGAAAGTGTTGTGGTCAGATGAGACCAAGATGAAGCTCTTTGGCATCAACTCAACTCGCTGTGTTTGGAGGAGGAGGAATGCTGCCTATGACCCCAAGAACACCATCCCCACCGTCAAACATGGAGGTGGAAACATTATGCTTTGGGGGTGTTTTTCTGCTAAGGGGACAGGACAACGTCACCGCACAAAGGGACGATGGACGGGGCCATGTACCGTCAAATCTTGGGTGAGAAACTCCTTCCCTCAGCCAGGGCATTGAAAATGGGTCGTGGATTGGTATTCCAGCATGACAATGACCCAAAACACACGGCCAAGGCATCAAAGGAGTGGCTCAAGAAGAAGCACATTAAGGTCCTGTAGTGGCCTAGCCAGTCTCCAGACCTTAATCCCATAGAAAATCTGTGGAGGGAGCTGAAGGTTCGAGTTGCAAACATCAGCCTTGAAACCTTAATAACTTGGAGAAGATCTGCAAAGAGGAGTGGGACAAAATCCCTCCTGAGATGTGTGCAAACCTGGTGGCCAACTACAAGAAACGTCTGACCTCTGTGATTGCCAACAAGGGTTTTGCCACCAAGTACTAAGTCATGTTTTGCAGAGGGGTCAAATACTTATTTCCCTCATTAAAATGCAAATCAATTTATAAAAATGTTCACATGCGTTTTTCTGGATTTTTTTGTTGTTATTCTGTCTCTCACTGTTCATATAAACCTACCATTACAATTATAGACTGAGCATTTCTTTGTCAGTGGGCAAACCTACAAAATAAGCAGGGGGTCAAATACTTTTTTCCCCTCACTGTATGTCCCCATTGTGATTTCCAAAATTTCAAATCACTTTCACCTGAATGAGTTTCCTGAAGAAGGACAAAATCTGCGTTACTGCGTTTACAATATAAAAATAAGGCTTTCCTTTTTATAAGATCTCTCATACCCCTAGCATTCAGACTAACAATATTGAGTGAGTTGAAAACGAACTCCTGCATTAAAAAAAAGAAGGAACACAAATTAGATAACAGAAGTAGTAATGTGAACAATAAAATAAACAGTGAACCTTGAGAGGATTACTCCGACTGAAAACTACACTCAGCTGAGGTAGCAGTGGTTAACAGTATAACAAATTGATTTACTTTTTTTTTTTTTGCAAGTGTTCATCAGTTGTAGTTCGAACGTTACATTTACTCGTGGCAGTACATTAACTGTATTCTTGGCAGTACTCACAGTTCCAGTTTGGTTAATGTCAACAGAGTTACCCAGTAATCATTCTTCCTTCGATAAACGCATGTGGCCCTTGAACCCAGCCTTCTTTCCCTCTTGTCGTGCCTTCTGTATAAGCGGCCACAGTTTCTCCCTGGCAGTCTGATCCTGTGGTATCAGAGCTTCTTTGATGCAGAGATTCTTCTCGTCCAGAAACCTGTTCCCCTTGGCCATTCTCCAGATGATGTCACTGTAATGGCACATAGTTAAGCGCAAGATGATATTGCGAGGGGGTCAATCAGATCTTCGTTTCCCAAGTCGATGTACCACATCCATCACGTCTCTTAGCTTGTCTTTGATGCACGGAGCCACCTTTCCCAGGATATTAATGACTGCTTCCCTAATATCCTCTCCCTCAACCTCTTTTACACCTTGGATTTTGAGATTCCACCTGCGAGAGTACCTTTGAAGTTCAGCTACATTCTCACACAGCTCATTATTTTGGGATTGCAGTTTCATCAACTCATTCTCTAGGAACGTTATCTTTTCCTTGTTCTCGCTCACAATTTTGTGTAGCTGACTGACAGTTTCTTATAAATTATCGATCTTCTTTGACGTTTCTTCGGTAGCCCGCTCTATGATGGACACTTTGGAAAAGATATCTCACGAAGCAACAGCTGCTCTATATACCTTCACAATCGCGCATTCTTCTCTCTTCTATAGCTGGCGTAAAAGTAACAGACCGGACAAGTAGATGCGCAATGAATTATGTTCATTGTAGTTAATTACCACGTCGAAACAATGTTGATTATCGCCCTGTTGGAAACTACAACTCCCTACTACATCCTACAGCTCAGGCTGGATCTGATTAATCTATAGAGAAACTGTGCGCATTGAGCTGTTTTGTGTTTGTATGAAAAGCATGCATTGAAAAGGCAACTTGTAATCTACATGCCATCCCTGTAGTACGAGACATTTCACAAAATGCATGGAATGTTCATGGATACCTTCTCTTAATATAAAAAGCTTGCAACAGAGGCCAGAGAATTTCCCATTTTCCTTTCTAGATATTGCAAGAGAGACTGATGGACAAGCTTCCCCCTGATAGGTGTAATGAGACTTTTCCCTCCACCTAGAGCTGACTATTGCACTGGTCATCTGAAATTACTGGTTGCAAATTTTAGTTACATTTATTTTAAAGCTAGAATCCACAGTTGCTACATCCATTTTTTTACTTAATGATATATACCCATTGATTCTTGAATAATATAACTTAGAAATGGCATACCCCATCAGAACCAACATAAGCCTGCTTTACTCCATTGTTTGTAGATAATGTAATTAAGCAATAAGGCACGAGGAGGTGTGGTATATGGCCAATATACCATGGCTAAGGGCTGTTCTTATGCACGACGCAAAGCAGAGTGCCTGGATACAGCCCTTAGCCGTAGTATATTTGCCATATACCACAAACCTCTGAGGTGCCTTATTGCTATTATAAACTGGTTACCAACGTAATTAGAGCAGCAAAAATACCCGTGGTACACGGTCTGATATACCACGGCTGTCAGCCAATCAGCATTCAGTGCTCGAACCACCCAGTTTATAATTGTAAACAAACACTATATAGCCTCAAAACATAGTTAAAACTACAGTATTTTGGGTTCTGATGGGGTATGACAGTTATATATACATTTCGTTACTAGCTTAGTTCAGAAGTTATATTCTTAAAGAATCAATTGATATATAGGCGGGGTGACATTTGTTTTTGTTTCAACTGCAGATTCTAATCTGAATGTGCATTCGAATCCCAGCAATATGAAACATGGTCATTACACCTATCAGAACCCAGTGACGCACAATACACACTGTAAGACCCTATAATCTTTTAAAACCTATGAATATACGCATGCAGCCAATCTGAGGTATCTCCATGAGGTAGTCATGTTCTTGCATGGTGTACAATACACCTTCATTATGTAATGTTCCCGGATTGATTATTTTGAATGGATGTAGTCCATACTGATATACATTTGAATGACAATGCCGGGGTTGCAAATCACATACATTGAGAAAGTTCACATCACATAGGCTGCGTTTACATAGGGAGCCCAATTCTGATCTTTTGCCCAATTATTGACAAAATATCTGATCTGATTGGTCAAAAGACCAATTACTGGCAAAAATATCCGAATTTGGCTGCCTGTGTAAACGCAGCCAATATTGACAAAAAAATATCAGAATTGGGCTGCCTGTGTAAACACAGACAATGTTGACAAAAAAAAAATCCCATCTACACCCCCTCAACAGCTGTTAATATACACTACCGCTCAAAAGTTAAGGGTTTTTCTTAATTTTTTACTATTTTCTAATAATAGTGAAGACATCAACACTATGAAATAACACATATGGAATAATCTAGTAACCAAAAACCAACAAATCTAAATTATATTTGAGATTCTTCAAATAGCCAAAAACAAAATGAGCAGAATTGGGCTGCCTGTGTAAACACAGACAATATTGACAAACAAAATCCCATCTACACCCTCCCCAACAGCTGTTAATATACACTACCAGTCAAAAGTTTTAGAACACCTACTCATTCAAGGGTTTTTCTTAATTTTTACTATTTTCTACATTTTAGAATAATAGTGAATACATCAACACTATGAAATCACATATGGAATAATCTAGTAACCAAAAACCAACAAATCAAAATTATATTTGAGATTCTTCAAATTACCATCCTTTGCCTTGATTACAGCCTTGCACACTTTTGGCATTCTCTCAACCAGCTTCATGAGGTAGTCACATGTAATGCATTTAAATTAATAAGTGTGCTTTCTAAAAAGTTAATTTGTGGAATTTATTTTCTTCTTAATGCATTTGAGCCAATCAGTTGTATAGTGACAAGGTAGGGGGGTACACAGAAGATAGTCCTTTTTGGTAAAAGACCAAGTCCATATTATGGCAAGAACAGCTCAAATAAGCAAAGAGAAATGACAGGCCATCATTACTTTAAGAACTGAAGGTCAGTCAATACAGAACATTTCAAGAACTTCAAGTGCAGTCTCCAAAACCATCAAGCACCATGATGAAACTGGCTCTCATGAGGACCGCCACAGGAATGGAAGACCCAGCGTTACCCTTGCTTCAGAGGATAAGTTCATTAGTGACCAGCCTCAGAAATTGCAGCCCAAATAAATGGTTCAGAGTTCAAGTAACAGACATCTCAACATCAACTGTTCAGAGGAGACTGCGTGAATCAGGCCTTCATGGTCGAATTGCTGCAAAGAAATCACTACTAAAGGACACCAATAAGAAGAAGAGACTTGCTTGGGCCAAGAAACACGAGCAATGGACATTAGACTGGTGGAAATTTTGTCCTTTGGTCTGGAGTCTAAATTTGAGATTTTTGGTTCCAACCCGCCATGTCTTGGTTTAACTTCTTGCCGCACGGATCCCGTGAGCGGGATCATTTTCGATAAAAACAAAAAACGCCAAATTCAAAATAAGAATTCGTAATATTTAACATTCATGGAAATACAAGTGTTGCACATGGTTACAAAGCTTAGCGTCTTGGTCATCTAAATCTGTTGTCAGATTTCAAAAAGGCTTTACGCCGAAAGCAAAACATTTGATTATCTGAGGTCAGCACCTCACAAAAATTGCTTTTTCAACCAACCCTGGCGACACAAAATCACAAATTAAAGATATAAAAACTCACTTACTTCTTAAGATCTTCTGATGATTCCAACCAGGAGGGTCCCAGCTACAAAATCGCTGTTCGTTTTGTTCGATAAAGTACATATTTATATCCGAAAAACGCTGTTTAGACGGCGCCATTGAATTCAGAAATCCACAGGAAACACCTCCGTCAAAAAGACGACAGAAAAGTCAAAATTGCTCCCGGTAAACTTCGTCTATTTTTGTCAAACAAAGACTCTATATAATCCTTAGGTTGTCTAAAATGTTAAAAAAAACTTCACGCGGAAACAACTATCTTCAATAGACAAGGCAAATTCCCTCACAAGTGCTCTCCCCAGAACTCGCCCAAACACTGTTTTTCTTCCGGTGCACGCTTTCCTTCATGTGAAAAAACGTATTCATTTTTCAAAATACAAGCCCAAAGCCATCAACTGTTACCATATAGGGGAAGCCATATGAATAGGAAAATGGTGGATGGATTCAATGCTTTTTAATAGCTTTTCAAAATAAGTGCATGGGAGCAGAATTCTTTTTTTTTTCTGGTCGGATTTCCTTCGGGCTTTCGACTGCCAAATCAGTTCTGTAATAGCCACAGACATAATTTTAACGGTTTTGGAAAATTCAGAGTCTTTTCTATCCAAGCTACTAAGTGACAGCCCGTTTACTTTGGGAACGTCAGACAGGCAGAAACTAGGAATTCTGCCCCCTAGCTGTAAGAGGTTAACACTTTTTTGGGTTACTACTTGATTCCATGTGTTATTTCATAGTGTTGATGTCTTCACTATTATTCTACAATGTAGAAAATAGTACAAATAAAGAAAAACCCTTGAATGAGTAGGTGTTCTAAAACTTTTGACCGGTTGTGTAGCTCATCTGTTGCTCTTTCCATGTTTCTCTCTTACACACACACACACACACAGATAATCTTATCTGAGCAGGTCTAATTCCTGAGCCTATTATACACGTCACCATATTACTTGTCACTATGAAGATATCTCTAATTAATCCTGCAAAGCCTTCCCCAGCTGTCCTCAGAAGAAACCCATTGCAACACATCAGTGACAACCAGCCTGGTCAGGACTAGGGAGACTCAGGAAGGAAGTGCATCTAACCACACAGGTGAGCATTACTGTCTGCTATCCTATTGATTAATATTGATTCTATTTGACATAGAGCAGTGAAAGACGTGGCATACTCTATGCTGTTTCTGCAGAGTGAGTGAGATTTTAACATTTTAAAGCTAGAATCCTTAGTCGCTACATCCATGTTTGGACTTATGAATTAATGATATATTGTATACCCTTTGAGTCTTGAAGAATATAACTTATAAATAAATGCCTTAGGACAGGGGTTCTTAAACTTTTTCAGCGTGGCACCCAAATTAGAAATTCTGTGTTTTCCTGGGACCCAAGCTTAGGAAAATATGCAACTATACGTAAATATCGGTACATTTTATTGTCTTTATGCCTAAAAAAAAATGCTATATAAACAAAAATAAAATAACAATGAAATAACCATAAATATATATACTCATGTTTATTTTTCCCCATTAAAAACACTCTTACATACCTGTCTAGTTTGGAACTGTTGCTGTAAAATACAACAAATAATTTCATTCTGAACTGGAATAAACAGATTGATCACATCACACAGATGTATAACAGAACACACACACAGGCCTTTTGATCGTGCAACCCTAGTAACAGTACAGATCAAAACATTCAGACCAACTGTACTTTTAACTGTAGTAGGTTGGAACTGTTGCTGTTAAAATACATATTTTTTTTATTCTGAACTGGAATAAACTGATTGATCACATCATACAGTTGTAGACCAGAAAACACACACATACACACAGTTCTAATGAGAGGTGTGTGGCTGGTTGAAGTTTTCAACAAGCATGTCTATTCTGGGCTCAGTTTTTGATAGTGCAACACTGAGGTCATGCTCAGCATTGACACTGTTTCTGTACTTGAGAACCTTGACTTGCATCGGTATGTGGTGCCGAACTGGATCAGAACATCTACTGCTTTCTCAATCAGGCAGGAGACGCTTCCTGCTGCAGATGAGCAACCCAGGACTGTGTGTTTGCCTCAAAAAGCGTCTTGCTTCAATCAGTTTATAACTGGTATATTAACAACAACAGTTCCAACCTAGACTTGTTTTCAACAATAATTTCTACAGTAAAATGTACAGTAGGCCTGATAATTTTTCATCATCTGTACTGTTTGCCTAGTTAGCTTGCTTTGGCTAACGTTAGCTATTAGCTGTGTAACGTTAAAAGCCCAGGGGGATTGTTTGAAAGAGAAACTCACATCTACTATTATGAGAGATAGTACTCCCTTATTTATGCATATCATCACCTGTTATAAAATGACAACAATGCCATGCTAGTTGACTTACTTTTCCACTTTCGAAGCACTGTTTCCTGAAGCATTGTGCCCTGTTCTGAAATAACTCCCTGGGTTTACGGTCATGTTGTGCCTGGATGTTTGGTCAGGACGTGTCGTTTTATTAATTTGTTCGTTTTGAGAGACTCATTAACTACTAAGCACTTCCCCACACAAAACACATTGTGGGCGCTCCTCGTTATTTCTCGAAGTTTGTATGAAAGAGACAAAAAGTAATCACTGTTTTTGCGTTTCATGACAATTGAGCTCAGTCTGAACTTGTGGCTAGCATGAGTCAAATTCATGACAGCAGTGAGTGATGTCGAGTGGGAATAACAAGTCAGTGGCTTGAACGAAGCGCTGCAGCGTGTGGGTCGCGGAGTGATCTTCAACAAAACTGCAGAAAAAAAGATCCGGTAAACCGTGAAGACACAAGGGCATCTACCTCTACCACTCCCACAGCTGCCAAACTGAGCAGAGAGCGCACTGAACCGAGAGGGCAGTTGCACTTGGCCAAATAAATTCCGGTAATTAATGAAATAATTTACGTCGCGACCCACCCATACTTTAAGAAACGCTGCCTTAGGAGCTTAGTTCAACTGTCGTACCCCATCATAACTCAATATGCAAGCCGGTTTTACTTCATTGTTTGTAAACAATGTAATTGTAAACAAACCCAATCTAGCCTAAAAACATGGTTAAAAATATAATTTTTATATCATGGATGATATCCTTGCACCCATAGCTCTTTCTATTAAATTGAGTGTGGTAAAAATTTGCCCAGCAACATCCATCAAAGTTTTACCAAACATTGGCAGGGCTTTGTTATTGTTTGAACTGCAGATTTTCCCTTTATAGGCTTATGGTTTTACAGTGTATTGTGCGTCACTGTGTTCTGACAGGTGTACTAAGGACCATGTTTCATATCTCTGGGATAGGAATGCACATTCAGATGGTTAAAATACGTTAAAATCTGCAACCGATAATTTCAGATGACCAGCGCATTGGTCAGCATTAGGTGGACAGTATAAAATGACATCAGGCCTTATCAAAGTTTATGGTCAACGTCATCGAAACCACTAAAATGTTTTGCTTGTGCATGGATACATATAAAGACTATTCTGTAACTTACTGCAGCACAGCACAAACTTGAGGGACAGTGCCTAGAGCACTGGAACATCACCTTGGACACAATGATGATGTACAAGACAAACCAAAATACATTGACACACTGTACACATTTGGTAAGAATCTAGCAAGTGGTGTTGGCAGCATTATCAACAAAGATAATGTTTTATTTTCAGCTCTGTAGAAGTTATACTGTATTATGGTTGCCCTAGGGGGCAAAGTAGCTTTTCAAATTTAGCGACAGAGATCAAATTAGAAAGGTTTCAGGTTAAATGGAGATGTTGTATTGTAGTTGCTCTAACACTGGAGAGGGAGAAGGAAAGATTTTGGGGGGAGGGTGTGTATATCACAAGGATTGGCATGGTCCAGATTAGTAAGGCTTAGGTTTGACGCATTGTTTTGAGCAGGCCTAGGAACGCTGTCATTACTCAGACTCAGCCGCATCATGTCTAAACAAGCTGCTGTTGTATGGCCTCTTTAGATGCTCCACCTGCAGAGTTGTATTGGCTCCCTGGTCTAATGCTTAGTGGCTTAGGGGGTCTGTATAGGTCATACAAACGATATGTGCCACATTGTTATCTTCATCTCCCAGCAGCGTCTACCACACGTAGACCCACGCAGACCGGTGAATTAACTCTGTTTTAGAAAATCCTGAATATTAGACATAATCTTAATCTGATAATTCTGCATCAGCCTGGCTCCCTCTGAATGTCTCTGACAGTTTCAACATGCTGCATACAGCACACAAGTCAGGCACACCTATGAACCCAATGCGATGCTACAATGCTGCCAAGGTGACAGCTTTGTTACAAGCCAGTCTCTTTGAGGAAATGGTGATAAGAAAATGGTTTTCATTGATAAACTTTATTTTGTCTCTTCATTCAGAAAGTTCAGTATGTCAAGCCCAGATGAAGATGAGGTGCCAGCAATCCAAACAGGTGACAGACAAATCATCAACTAATATCAACCCTTCTAGTGACCTGACTCTTAATAGGTCTACACTGTTTACAATCCAAACCTCACATGAAATGAGAGTGAATTCTGTATAAACTGTCTTTCTGATGCAGACATTTTTCTCTGTAAAACTCGGCTCTTGTTTTCACCTATTGATGGACCCCTCCCAACCCATAGAATTACATCTAGAACCCTGTCTCAACTACTCTGTGGTTTATCTACAAGGCCCCAAGGGTGTGATCAATGACTGGAGGAAGTTCAAGTGTGAGGACCAGGACACCCCTCCCAGCAAGAAGGAGCTCCTCAGACAGATGTCCAACCCCCAGAGCGATGACATCCCCGACAGACTCAACCGCAAGGTCAGTCAGTGTTCAACTACAACCACAAGGTCAGTCAGTGTTCAACCACACGGTCAGTCAGTTTTCAACCACAACCACACTTGACCACAGAGGGAGACACAAGTGTTACACGCTCCTGTGAGAATCAAAACATGTTTACTTGCCCTATTTTAACCCATATAAATAAAATTACTAGAACCTCCATTCAAGTCAATTATATTTCTGTGTTTCAGACCCCTATACATACTAGACATTTGTCTCCATACAGATGAGTGTCCAGGAGTATGAAATGATCGCAGAGGAGGACGAGAAGTGCCTGCGCAAGTATCGGCAGCAGTGCATGAAGGAGATGCACGAGCGTCTCAGCTTTGGCCCTAAGTTCGAGAGCGTGGTGGAGTTGGACAGCGCCAAGGCCTTCCTGGAGGTCATTGAGAAGGCGCACCGGCTCACCCTGGTGATCGTACACATCTACGAGGACGGGGTCAAAGGTTGCGAGGCACTCAACTCCTGCCTGGACTGCCTGGCCACCGAGTATCCCAGCATCAAGTTCTGTCGCATCCAGGCGGCCGCAACAGGCGCCGGCGAGCGCTTCTCAGACAACGTGCTGCCCACCATTCTGGTGTACAAGGCAGGCGAGCTGATAGGCAACTTCCTGTCCATGACACAGCACCTCAGCGAGGAGTTCTTTGCTACCGATATTGAGGCGTTCCTCAGCGAGTACGGCCTGCTGCCCGAGAAGGAGTTTGCTGCCTGTCCTGATGAGGAGGAGGCAGGTGTGGAGGTGGAATAAGGGTCTTAATATGGTGTCAGTGACAGTTAGTGCACATTTCTGAACCTATTAGCCTTCTAGGCTGCTGTAAATGCTATCTTTTTAGTTAACAGTATCCACTTTCCAGTCAAGGCCATTTAAGTTTATCACAGGCAGCGTACATTAACATCGGCAAAGCTACAGATTTCAGACATCAGCTCAATACTGTATGTGTGTATCACTATAAAATGCTTTTCTTCTCTTTTTGTGTTATCCATTGTTTCTGTGTGTGATTGATAAATCAATAATATTGCAATCTTCGTTAAAGGTTGTATTGGTGACACAGTATATGATCCTGCGGTTGGAGTAATGAACCCCCTTTTTAGGGCTTGGGCTTGTTTATCACTATTGACCCAACGTCATTGCATTCTGTGCTATATTTTCATGTTTGAATTCATTAGGGTTAAAGTGTTAACCCCCAGTCAGTCATTAAAAGCAGTATTTCCCCATAAAAGTGTGTGTTGGTTTCTCGGTCTAATTGTTTTAACACTATTAACAAGCCTATAGGGAAAGGGTTTTAGATAAACGCTGAAAATAAGTCTGTGGTAACAACAGGCTTAGGAGATGTTATACATTTTAATCTTCATCTAATGTACCTTTTTGTGAATTTTGAAGCATTTATGTAATCAAAACAAGCACATAAAGCACTGTACATAATAATTGTTCATACATTCATAAAGGTCATGTTAACTGACTGATATTATCTCACAGAACAAAGCGTTTTAAATACTGTATTCTAAGCCTGTGTTAACCTCCAACCTTATTTTCGGCATTTATCCCCCAAAAAACGTCCTTCCCCATAGGAATGGCTGAACGAACCAGAGGTAACTAACTTCTGTTTTTTAGGACTTCAAGCTGCCGAGCTCTATACCGAGCATAACCATACAAGACCATACTGTAGGCCTAGGTCATCGCAAAATACTGTATTTAATACCAACACTCTGAGCACTTCTGATGCATTCCCGTTGTTCGTTGTGCCAGCACTGTGGGTGAGGAGTGGTCCAATACACATGGTTGTTGGCATGAAGCGTGGGTGGCATGAGGTAACATGTCAGGACAAAGTGGAAAGTTTGTGGTTATCTCACATCAGAATATCTTATGATGCCTGATTGAACTGAAAATAACAATGAGCGGGTCCATTTTCCCCATTATAATAAATCATAGAGGGAATTTGAAATATATGCTTCAACGTGTTAAATTGGACACACACTTACTGTAAGACATTACACTATATGCTATACACATGCTTCTCTGGGTAAATTCTTTATTTATTTCTCTATATATATAATTCTGCTTTACAATTCATATGAAAATAAATATGCTAAATGATCAATAGGAAACATACAGCTTGCATATGCTTGTATAATAATAATAATGTAAACTCAATTTCATGAAAATCTAATTAAATCAAGCGATTTAGTCCCTCAACATAGCACCAGCTGTTGTTGTGTGTGTATCCTGTGTGCGTCCACCACTTGTTGCTCAGGTAGAGCAGCAAGTTGTCCGTGACTAGGAGAGCGATTGCAACACCTACACAACACGACGGTATCCGGCTGAGTCAAGAGACAGCTATGTTACATACCTGATGATGCTGATGAATAGGTTGGGTTAGGTGTTAGGAATGTCACGAGAGGTGCTTGCCTAGTGGTTCACATAATAACCACAATACCATTGTCATGGTTCCACCTGCCACCAGAGGGCGGCAGAGACCGCCCTAGAGACATTAACGACACTCAGGTGTGTCCTATTTACTCATTATGATTTCCCTGTTAAAAGAGGTGTTTTCTGGTTTCCTGTGCAGAAGTCTGTGTTTTTGAGACGTAGTGTTGGTTGTTCTCACAGTGTTACTGTGAGCCGTCTGTTACCGGTTCTCAGTGAAGTAATATGTTTATCCTTAACCACTGATTCCTCGTCTGGTCTCTTCTCTGCACCTGGGTCCAACCTCACCATGTCACAACCATTACCCTAATATTTTAGCGATCGATACTTCCTGTACATGCCTTTACATACACACGCTTCAGTACTTCTCAATAGCTATTGATATATTGTTAGCTCAAATCATGACAGCCAGGAGTTTTCCCCTGGTCATTCAGAGTGGTTGGGTTAAATGCGGAAGACACATTTCAGTTGAATGCATTCAGTTGTACAACTGACTAGGTATCCCCCTTTGCCGTTCCTTTCCTTTCTACCTCCTGAATTCTGAGGAAATGGTTGTTTGAATAGAGTATTTAAAAGCAAATACCAGCGTAGTACACTATATATACGAAAGTATGTGGACACCTTCAAATTAGTGTATTTGGCTATTTTAGCCACACACGTTGCTGACAAGTGTATGTAATCGAACATAGAGCCATGCAATCTCCAAAGACAAACATTGGCAGTAGAATGGCCTTACTGAAGAGCTCAGTTACTTTTAACGTGGCACCGTCATAGCACTTTACCTTTCCAACATGTCAGTTCCTCAAATTTCTGCCCTTCAGAAGCTGCCCCGGTCAGAAGGAGTATCAACGGCTCAGCCGCGAAGTCGTAGGCCACAAAAGCTCAAAGAACGGGACCGTCAAGTGCTGAAGTGCGTAGCGCATAAAAATTGTCTGTCCTCAGTTGGAAACACTACCGAGTTCCAAACTGCCTCTGGAAGCAACGTCAACACAATAACTGTTCGTCGGGAGCGTTACGCTTCACTATCTGGCAGTCCGAAGGACGAATCTAGGTTTGGCGGATGCCAGGAGAGCTACCTGCCCCATTCTGTGCTTCCAACTTTGTGGCAACAGTATGGGGAAGGCCCTTTCCTGTTTCAGCATGACAATGCCCACATGCACAAAGCCAGGTCCAAAGAGAAACGGTTTGTCGAGATTGGTGTGGAAGAACTTGAATGGCCTGCACATACCCCGGACCTCAACCCCATTGACACCTTTGGGATGAATTGGAACGCCGACTGCGAGCCAGGCCTAATCGCCCAACATCAGTGCCCGTCCTCACTAACGCTCTTGTGGCTGAATGGAAGCAAGTCCCCGCAGCAATGTTCCAACATCAAGTGGAAAGCCTTCCCAGAAGAGTGGAGGCTGTTATAGCAGCAAAGGGGGGACTTTGGAATGAGGTGTTGGACGAGCAGGTGTCCACATACTTTTGATCATGTAGTGTACATTTTGTAGCTTTTGGGGTCTTCAGTGGAATCTTCAGAGGGTGTCTTAGGAGGTGTGTCAACAGTAGATTTAGCCTTCAGGTTCTTCTGAAAAATCATGTTCTCTAGGTCAATCGGAGGAGCTTCAAAATCAGACATTTTCAATGAACAATAAATGTCACCCTTACAATCAATGGAAGACAAGTAGAATTATGGAAAGTATAGAACATTTAGATTCAAAACTCTACAATGATTATGGAAGCTAAAACAACCCATATGATATCACTTCTTAACCAACATACCAAAAAAAACTATTAGTTTGAAGAATTTCAATTACGAGTAACGACCATCATAAAATGTCTTTCCTCACATGACTGACTAAACAGAAACACAGTTGACAATGAGGTTTCCCCACAACATTGTGTGTCCCGGTGGGGAAACCTCATATGTTTCCATGTAGTCATTGTATGATCTTTCATAAACTATTCCCAGGCATGTAGCCTCAGGTTACTGATTGTGACTGTTTTCCTCTGGAATTCCTGTTTCATTCCTCATAGGGAGTAACACACTTGGCTTTATTGACCCGGTCATTGGAAGATTGCAGTTGATACTGTAGTAGTCTACATTGTCTATACCAAAACAGAGAATACCCACTTCCTGGATCGTGTTTATTATGGCACGTTTGTGTTTTGCTATGGAAAATGAAAATGAGCATTTCCTATTGGGCAAGTTCAGATAGTACCTCCCTGTTTAGTACCTCCCTCACTCAGTTTCAAAGCATTATTTTAACATTCAGCTAGTGTAATATTTGTCATTCTTTGAGTTACTTATAATCCAAATTAAACTAACTGTCATGGCGTCCACCTACGTTGACCCCTGACCCCTGGTTGTCATGGTAACTCTAACCCACCTAAGAGGGCCTCCTGGGATGTGTCTATGCTGTTCTCGGGCATGTCCCTGTCCAGCATCTCTTTGAGATGGTCACTCACGTCGGACACACACTCGTCACCGGAACATGTAGTCACACACACACAGGCCCATGCCGGGCAAGGAGACAAAAACTCTGCGAGGGAACACCAGCTGTAAACCAACTGACCCTGCTTAAGAGAGGAGAGCAGAAAAGCATTATGCAAACTCTGCTTCTGATTAAAATAGCTGCTGATTTAATATGAGTTATTGTTCAGTGTTTGATTTTTTATTGTTTGGGGGAATATATACTGTAATGCAGGAGAACGATTAAATGATGGGACAGTGAGTATAGCGACAACCGGTAAAATGGCCAACAGTGCTACCTTGTGGTTGATCTGCATAGCCTAAAATCCAATGCTGAAGTTGAGAACTAATACTGTACCTACTGTCCTCTCTCTCTCTCTCTCTCTATTAAAATATCTTCCAGGAACATCTCCACTCTGCTGGACACTATGTAAAACAATTTAAAGTACTTTTGGGGTTCTGTACTTCACTTTTTATATTTTTGACAACTTCTACTTCACTACATTCTTTAAAAAATTATGTACTTTTTTTACACCATACAATTTTCCCTGACACCCAAAAGTACTCGTTACATTTTGAATGCTTAGCAGAACAGGAAAAATTGTCCAATTCACACACTTATCTGGGTAACTCTGGGCTCCTGAGTGGCGCAGTGGTCTAAGGGGTGGCAGGGTAGCCTAGTGGTTAGAGTGTTGGACTAGTAACTGAAAGGTTGCAAGTTCAATTCCCCGAGCTGACAAGGTACAAATCTGTTGTTCTACCCCTGAACAGGCAGTTAACCCACTGTTCCTAAGCTGTCATAAAAAAATAAGAATTTGTTCTTAACTGACTTGCACTGCATCTCAGTTCAATTCCAGACTGTATCCCAACTGGGTGTGATTGGGAGTCCCATAGGGTGGTGCAGTGTTGCCTTGGTTTGTCTGGTGTAGGCTGTCATTGTAAATAAGAATTTGTTCTTAACTGACTTGCCTACTTAAATAAAAAGGTAAAAAATGTGTGCCCCTGGATATCTGTAAATTAAATAAAAAATGTAATTGTATTGTCGGGTTTGCTTAATATAAAGAATTTGAAATTATTTTTACTTTTGATACTTTACACTGGTTGATATATCACAAAGGCGGCAGGTACCCTAGTGGTTAGAGCGTTGGGCCAGTAACTGAAAGGTCGCTAGTTAAAATCCCCAAATCAACAACGTGAAAAATAGAATGAATAGAACGGGCCCTGGCAATGGCTGCCCAGTATTGCAATGTAATAATTTCCATGGTAATTTGGAATGTTCATTCAAAGATGCTAACTGATGTGGCTCTTGCAATGGAATGCATTTTTTGTAATGTCAGTTGAGTTGACTCAACAAATCACAGCACAGATTGAAGGGTACACTTCCTAGTTTTCACTCGCAATGGCTGTCAGTCCACCCACAATGCCACCATTTACTTGAACGGGCATGCCCGTTCTATTCATTCTATTTCTATGATACACACACAAAATCAGCCACACACTCACAAAAGCATAACACACACAGATGAACGCGCAGGCACACAAACATGCACGCACACATACAAACTAACTTCAGCCTTTGTTATGGGCTACAAAAAAACTCCCTACCTATTCTTACAAATAGGATGATGATCTGGGCTCAGAACATCTGCTAAACAGCTTTTACGTTATTTTTCTGAACAGAAAAAACACTGACTTGTAATAAGCAGTAATACGCTCCAATGAACTACACTGTGCCACCAAAAGTAACGCTGTGCCTGCCCTGCCACTAGCTACACTTCATCAGACATCATTTTGCCATTGATGAGGCAAAGCCCATCTTCAATCTGCTTCGCCCATGTTTGAAGTTCCTCCTGAAACACACAAGCAAATTATTAGTTTCACTAGAACTAACATTTTAATCCACTGTCCTATTTGAGAATATCAAAAAAGGCAAAGTGAGCTCTGCTAAAGAGGAACTCACCAGACATTCCCTAAAATGTACTGTTTAATCATCTCTCATATAGTGATGTAATGCTGACACGCTTAATAAAGGTGTTTTAATAAGGGTGTTATAAGCATACATATGGAGATATAACAATACATCAGGTAATAGTATCCAATATAACCCCCATCACCTTCACACACTTTTCCATGTCCTGTGGCAAGACATGCATCTCTAACACGGGGAACAGCAGGTCCAGTTTCACTGAACATGTAAACAATGGCCAGGAAGTACACCCCCTGCTACTGGTAGTTCCAATCAGCAGGCTTGGCAGAACTCTGAAATCAACAATCAGAATAAAGTTAAAACTTCTTTGGGAGCAGTGGGGTGCTGTCGCCCCACCTACGACAACATCTGGAAAAATGCAGAGCGCCAAATTCAAAATACAAAAGTAGTAATACTAAAACATTCGTGAAAATACAAGTGTTGCACACTCTTCAAAAGCTTAGAATATTGGTAATCTCACAGCACTGTCAGATTTCAAAAAGGCTTTACGGCGAAAGCATAACATTTGATTGTCTGAGGACAGCGCCCCTGCATATTTCCAGCATTAGCATAGTTAACATAACCAGCTGTCACGATTATCTCTTACACCAGCACAGGTGTCACAAAACTAAAATAAATTGCTTACCTTTGAAGATCTTGCTCTGATGGCAATTCGAAGGGTCCCAGCAACACAATAAATGTTCCTTTTGTTCGAAAAAGTCCCTCTTTATATCCTAAAAGCTCTGTTTGGTTGGCGCGTTTTGTTCAGAAATCCACCGTCCACTAGTCCAATAGAAAGCGTAAAAAACATACCTATAAACTTTGTCCAAACAACTAAACAACGTTTCTAATCGATCCTTAGGTACACTAATATGTATATAAACGATAATATTTCACACAGATAATATCCTGGTCGGTAGAAAAGGAAAAAACCAAAGCGCGCTCTCTAGGTCTTCCTTACTCCACTTACCAAAACATTTCTTACTCCTTCGTTTTTCAAGATAAATGCATGAAACCTTGTCTAAAGACTGTTGACATCTAGTGGAAGCCATAGGTGCTGCAATCTGGGAGCTGGATCCCCTTCCTTTCTATAGCATGTCAATGGGAAAAGTGTCACTTCACAGAATCCCATTTTCCGGATGGTTTTCACCTGCCAAATCAGTTCTGTTATACTCACAGACATTATTTTAACAGTTTTGTAAAGTTCAGAGTGTTTTCTATCCAATACTACTAATTATGTGCATATCCTAGTTTCTGGGCCTGAGTAACAGGCATTTTATTTTGGGCATGCCAGACTCTCCAAACTTTCGAACACTGCCGCCGCTCCCTAACAGGTTTCAAGGCTTGTAGTATTTCCAGGGCTGAATATGAATACAGAAAAGAGAAAGTATAGGAAAATGGACTGCTTTAAAAAGGCCATACTGTCACACATACGAACTCATCTTGGGATCTCGAACATTAAATGTTCAGCAAACGGCTCTGAGAGTGATAAAAATGTTTTCCAATGCTAAGGGTTCTCCTTGTATCAAGCACACCACACAACTCAGCAAAGATGTCACCACATTTATCATGGACCTTAGTGAGACCATTGTTCATCATGTACTGTCTTTGGGCAGTAAATAGATGATGCATTTGAGACCAATTTGAGACTATGATTTATTTTACCTTTATTTAACCAGGTAGGCTAGTTGAGAACAAGTTCTCATTTACAATTGCGACCTGGCCAAGATAAAGCACAGCAGTTTGATACATACAACAACAAAGAGTTACACATGGAATACACAGACATACAGCCAATAATACAGTAGAAAAGAAAATTTAAAAATTATAAATAAGTCTATATACAGTGAGTGCAAATGAGGTAAGATAAGGGATGTAGGGCAATAAATAGGCCATGGTGGCGAGGTAATTAAAATATAGCAATTAAACACTGGAATGGTAGATGTGCAGAAGATAAATGTGCAAGTTACTGGGGTGCAAAGGAGCAAGATGAATAAATAAATACAGTATGGGGATGAGGTAGTAGGATGGGCTGTTTACAGATGGGCTATGTGCAGGTGCAGAGATCTGTGAGCTGCATTGACAGCTGGTGCTTAAAGCTAGTGAGGGAGATATGAGTCTCCAGCTTCAGTGATTTTTGTAGTTCGTTCCAGTCATTGGCAGCAGAGAACTGGAAGGAAAGGCGGCCAAAGGAGGAATTGGCTTTGGGGGTGACTAGTGAGATATACTAGCTGGAGCGCCTGCAACGGGTGGGTGCTGCTAAGGTGACCAATGAGCTGAGATAAGGCGGGCTTTACCTAGCAAAGGCTTGTAGATGACCTGGAGCCAGTGGGATTGGCGACGAGTATGAAGCGAGGGCCAGCCAACGAGAGCGTACAGGTCACAGTGGTGGGTAGTATACAGGGATTTGGTGACAAAACGGATGGCACTGTGATAGACTGCTTCCAATTTGTTGAGTAGAGTGTTGGAGGCTATTTTATAAATGACATCGCCGAAGTCGAGGATCGGTAGGATGGTCAGTTTTACGAGCGTATGTTTGGCAGCATGAGTGACGGATGCTTTGTTGCGAAATAGGAAGCCGATACTAGATTTAATTTTGGATTGGAGATATTTAATGTGAGTCTGGAAGGAGAGTTTACAGTCTAGCCAGACACCTAGGTATTTGTATTTGTCCACATATTCTAAGTCAGAACCGTCCAGAGTAGTGATGCTGGACGGGCGGGCAGGTGCGGGCAGTGATTGATTGAAGAGCATGCATTTAGTTTTACTTGCATTTAGGAGCAGTTGGAGGCCACGGAAGAAGAGTTGTATGGCATTGAAACTCGTCTGGATGTGAAGTGTGACCTCAGTAACATCCTCCTTTGTGAGACTTCATGCTTGTCCACTGCAAAGATCAAGAAATACACCAAAAACTGAGAAAACTCCCTGTAACATCCAGGAAACCTTCAGAAAACATACATTACTACATAATTAAACATTATTACAGTGTGAGACAGATACAAGTAATTGCTCACAGTGCTAAAACTCTGTCATGTTATGTGAACTAACTATAAGAGCTGACATTTTCATTTCAAAAGTCCAAGTCCAGGTGGTCCAGTGAGGTCCCAGCTCTCCTGCTGACAGATGGGGACCCCTGTCCCTCTGTGTCCTTCTGAGGTGTCCTCATAGCCAGCACCACAAAGTCTCTCTGGGACAAACTCTGACAGAGGGGACAAGGATGTCCTACTTAGGTGTAGTTAGAAGTCCTACCACAAGTTTTTCTGAGTCCCGTGACCTGAATAAGAAAAACTCTGGGCCCTCTGGAAAAAGTAAGCTATTTTCTGGTCAAATTGTGTGCTCGGGGAAAAGAGCTGGGTCGTATTCACTAGACACCAAACTGAAGAAATAAAATGGACTAAAACAACTTTCCAGCTGAAATAATACATTTAATAAAAAATATTGATTTTTCAAGGGTTGCTGCACCCCTCAGCACCCCTACTTACCATGGCTGTGTAAACATGAGTACAACTACATTTATTTGCAGACGATCTCCTGATATACCTGATCAATATGGAAAACTCAATACCCCCTTGTTAAAAATATTTTTGGAATACTCTAAAATCAGAGGATTTAAAATTACGTGGTTAAACTTAAATAATGCCAATGGGAAAAATAATAACTCATGATCTACAGCAATCCTTTAAGTAGACCATGAAAAATATTAAATACTTAGGACGCTTATTTAAGTGACAACAAACAACAAATATATAAAGATAACTTTATCCCAATATTCAACAATATGAAAATAGATCTAATTAAATGGAACAATCTTCCCAAAAATCTTACAGGTAGAATAAACCTCTTCAGAATGGCAAGGCTCCCAAATCTATTTTCGGTAATACCAATTATCCCACCGAAGACATTCTTTAAAAAAGTATACTCAGTCATAACAGACTTTATGTGGGCAAATGAAACTCATAGAATAAAATGAAAGTTTTACATCTCCCCAAGTCTGAGGGTGGTTTTAATCTCCCAGACTTGGAATTGTATCAACACGCAGTGGCGTGTATTCCTGGATGCCAAGGGAAGCCAGACTTCCCCAAAAAATGTACAAAAAATGTATATAAATACACATATAAAATATAGTTTCTTTAATCTCTCTGTGTTTCATAATTTCTTTTCAATTTGCAAGTCTGAATGTATCTCCCCGGAGAAAGCATCCGAGCAAGCGAAACAGCGCCCCACTGTCTCAGTATGTGTAGGCCATCTGACACTCCTCTGGTCAAAAAGTGTATTACATTGTTGCCACCTGTAGCATTGAATGCAAAGGAAGTCAGCGAGTGTTTGGCCTCCCTTGATAAAAATAAATATAAAATAATAGCCAATCAGCGTTGAGCTAAACTGAGTGAGCTCAATTGTGAATGGCCCTGGCGCACTAAAATAAAGTGTCAAGGGAAGCCAGTTTGGATATGGCTTCACTCCTATCACATGGCATCGAGAGCATACATCATTGACAGACTTGTGGTTTTACTTAATTCTCTGTACTGGCCAATGGTTGTTACCGGCGATTCTGATCTAACCATAAATTCATACATTGTGCCCCTTGCCTGAGAGGATGGAAGTTCAATATGTAACGTTAGCTAGAAGGGTAATGTTAACTAGCTAACGTTGCCCATGAATGGAAGTTAGGCTAGCGAGCAAGCATTTTAGCCAGGTAGCATAGGACAACAAAAAATAAAAGTGTGTACTTTATAACAGAGTCATAGACCGTTTTGTCAACATGAAAGAGAGGAGGATGGCATTGGCGTTCCTCTACAAGTAGGGTGAGTCAACATGGTTTTTCTATTTGCACGAATGCATCCACACACACACACACACAAAATCAGAATCATGAAAAGCCACATCATATTTAGCTTATGTTGATTGGACTAAATTGTTTTTGGTATATTTTAGTTGTCACTGTACTAGACTAAGCAGAGGTGATTTGATGATATTGAAATATTGAAGTTGAAATGGTACTGGAATAGTGGAGGCAGCTTCTGTTGTCTTTGAGACTTACGGTAACTCTCTGTGTTCTAAATCAATAGTTGTTTACTAATCCGAAAATGTCAGAAACATTAACATTCCTGACCCTGCTGTAGGTAATGTAACTGTCTGTTACATGCAATATGCTATGTGGACTTCACCGGACAGAAGTTGCTCTCCGGTTTTGTGATGAAACAGATGTGTGGTTGAATTTATTTATTGTCTCGGCCTTAGGTCTATATATCACTGTGGCAAGGCATATGAACTAACAGGTTATGGAGCAAACAACACAATTATCCCAACACATAGGTTTTAATATGATTTTCTTTGGGGGTGTTGACTTCCCCAGTGATTTTACCCACGCACCACTATTGTCAACTCACCACCCAAGGCTTTTACTTGAGACATAAACTGAGTGTACAAAACATTAGGAACAACTGGTCTTTTTCATGACATAGACTGACCAGGTGAATCCAGGTGAAAGCTATGATCCCTTATTGATGTTACTTGTTTAATCCACTTCAATCCGTGTAGATTAAGGGGAGGAGATAGGTTAAAAAAAGCCTTGAGACAATTGAGACATGGATTGCGTGTGTGCCATTCAGAGAGTGAATGGGCAAGACAAAAGATTGAAGTGCCTTTAAATGGGGTATGGTAGTAAGTGCCAGGCACAGCGGTTTGAATGGGTCAAGAACTGCAACGCTGCTGGGGTTTTCACACTCAACAGTTTCCCGTGTGTATCAAGAATGGTCCACCACCTAAGGGACATCCAGCCAACTTGACAACTGTGGGAAGCATTGGAGTCAACATTGGCCAGCATCTGTGTGGAACGCTTTCGACACCTTGTAGAATCCATGCCCCGACTAATTGAAGCTGTTCTGAGGGCAAAAGGGTGTGAAATTCAATATTAGGAAGGTGTTCCTAATATTTTGTACACTCAGTGTATTGTTAAATGCACTAAAGAGGAACAATGGGTACATATTGAAGATGCACATGCTCATCCCCAGAATCTTTTCACGTATATGTTTTCAATGGATAAAGTTAAGAACATTAACAACATAATAATAACACTATAACAATATGGAAGAAATTTAAACATATTCTACAAGAACCAATATCACTCCCAAAAAACACACCCATATGGAACAATCCTTGGATAGCTTTTCAGAATTCACCAATAAACTGGTCCACATAGAAAAAACTAAAGACATAGAAACCATAAACGACTTGGTAATAGGAAATTATTATTTCCATTACAGAATTAAAATGCAATTTTAGACTGACCAATGTAGATGTTTTCAAATACATGTAACTTAAGTTTCATAACACGAAAATGTGATTTGAAATAATTTGGGCATCAGAGCAATGTGGAGGAAATCCTATTTGATTCAGAAAATTATACTAATATGATAGATAAGATATACAAAACCTTGCAGAGAGCCTATCCAACCAAAAATGAAAAAGAACAGATATTGATTGGCACAAGATGGAGGGAGTGTTAGAACATAACTAACGAAATTACTGTTCACGAAAATGTACGCTTAATCCAGTATAAACTAATGTATAGAATGTATTATACAAGAGAACAACAAAATTCTACAGCACAATGGCAGAATCATGTCTTAACTGTAAAACAAACAATGACTCAATAATTCATGCCTTCTGGGAGCGCGATAAAGTCCAAAGGTTATGGGTGGTGTTAGAAAGTTTTACAGAAAGTTTTACAATTTAAGATTACTTTTAATCTGTATATCTGCATATTTCAGGGTGCGGTGAGATCTCCAATGGGTTGGACCATACTTTTCTCATCAATAATTTTTTTTAAACTTTTACTGAAAAACTGTAAATCAAATTATCCTCCATCGTTAAAACAGTAGATGAATCAAATGCATTATTATAAAAAAACAAAAAAAACATTGAAGTCATAGATTTCCCAGTTGTTTTGAACGCGGCAATACCCTGCCTTTTAGAAGGGATTGTGTGACGATTAGTTCAGCAACCACGTGACGCATCTGCTTGGCGTTTGCACGCACTACCAAATATGGTAGTGAGAGGAAGCCCAGTGGCCAGCAGTAGGAGAAAATGGAATGAGATGGATTTTGGACGACATTCTACACATTTTTTCATCGATGAAACATTTTATCTCAATACCATTTTATCTCAATATCTCAATTCTGTTCACAAAACTAAAACCTGTCACGAACAGAGTGGACTTCGTTTTGTAGACTTTACCCTGCCAAAGTAAAAATTGCGTTGTTTAAGAGTGCAAATGCCAATTTAGATAATCCACACGTGCACTTCAAAGTAGGCGTTCCCTAACGGAAATATGCAAATTATGATAGAACGCGCCAATAGGATCTCGCTAGCTCGTGCTTGGCTTTGCCCTCCTCGTTGCTTGTTCTGCCCACTTTGACTCATTTCTTCCCATTTGAAACGATGGCCTTTGGTCTATCTTGGTTTAGTTATTAAAAAACTTTGGTTGATACACAGAACAACGAGTTCGTTCTGAAAAGTTTTGGGTTGATAAATGTGGCATCGCTTAAATAATACGTCACTACATCCGAGAAAGATGATTGGACAATATACTCAATCTCCCGTGATGCTCCGCGGTTAATGTTATCTGTCGCTTCTTGACAACGTAGATTATGCTACTCGAGGTAAAAGAAAAATATTCTGATAGCTAGCCCAACGAATTTTCTTTGCGCTGTTTCGGACTGTTTGGGAGATGGCGGCAGTTCTGCTCCAAGTTTTGGAGCGTACCGAGCTTAATAAACTCCCTAAAGCTGCTCAAAACAAGTTAGAAAAGTTCCTTACTGACCAGAAGAATGAAATCGAATCCCTCAAAACACAGCACGAGCGGTTCAAAGCGGACTGCGGTAAGTGGAGCACTGGCTAGCCGGTTAGCTAGCATTAATTAGCTATTTATGTCAACCAATATAACTTTAGCAGCTAGCTGGTTCTATTTAACGTTACTAGTTAGCTAATAATCTATGAAGCTGGCCTTATTTATTAGCTACCACAGCAGTAACGTTATAGCCTGAGCTGGCAGTAGTACAGGCCCTGTACAGTAACGTTAACTGGTGAGTGTAATGCTTGTTTTGCAATTGCGTTTTAAGTGAAGTGAGTTGCTAATTAGTTAGCTCGCTACCGCTACCTTCTAGGAAGGGGTGACTAAACTGACACTGATCACGTTTTATTCACTATCCCATCCTGAAATGCTGCCTCTTATACGTTTCTCATTCATTTTTTTCCAGTGTTACTCATTCTTGTCTAGAAGACTAACGTTAGGCATACCAGCTAATGTTAGCGACATATTATTGCCTCCCATGTCAATGTGTTGTACCTACATTGTATCGCTAGACCTGATCATGCAAATTTTCCATTACATAAAATTAATTGGACGACGGCGTCTTCTGTACGGGGAGTTTTGTTAAGAGTTTTGTTCTACACCTACAGAGCAGCAATACTTTGACGTTGAGAAGAGGTTGGCAGAGAGTCAGGAGCAAATTGTGTCTCACACCCGGAATTACCAGACTCTCAAAGAGGAGAATACCAAACTCAGTAAGTAGTCTGTTGTTTTCCACGCTACCAATTTGACATTCCACCTGTCACACAGTCCAAGTCCAGAAGGTTAGATTGAAGGCTAAGTGTTATATTATCTTTCTCTGTAGTCGAAGAGCTGAACAATCTGAAAGGTGTGGATGTTGAATCGTCAGAGGAGAAGGAATCACAGCAGCCAGTGAGAATATGCATATCTTTCTTTTGTCCACATGACCGTTATGCATGCAGAAATCTTTCTCATCAAACTTCAGGGAATGGAAGGGCATGATCATTAACATATATCATAACTCTATCTCAGAGCAAAGCCAAATATGAGATTGAGGCGGAAAGGCGGGAACTGGCTCGTCTGCTTGAAAAGAGAACTCAAGAAGTGGAAAATCTCACCGGTAAGACACGGACTCGGCACATGCGAGTTGTTCTCATTGTAAATTATTTGTTTGTCTTACTACCTGCTATTGTTCCATATGATAAATGTGTTCATTTGTTTTCCGCAGAGGATGTCAAGCGGCTCAATGACAAGCTGGTGGAGACAAACACAGCCAAAATAGATCTCCAGCTCAAACTGGATGAGATCCAATCCTCTGAGGTCTCCATTCAGGTGAAAAAATCCCGAGCCTCAGAGCGTGCTAGCCCATTATTTTTTATTAACTACATTGCCAACATAACAAGTTTGTATTTCAAGCACTTTGAGAAGCAGATTGAGATGGGGTGCCTCTGAGAATGCACCTGTCTGATCATCCCTATATTGTATTGATTACAATGATTGCTTAATGACTTCACACATTGTATTTCCAGCACCGTGAGAAACGTATGGAGCAGGAGAAGGAGCTGCTGCAAAATCAGAACACGTGGCTGAACTCTGAACTGAAGACCAAGACAGAGGAGCTGCTGTCAGTCTCCAGAGACAAGGGCAAGGAGGTCCTGGAGCTCAAGTGCAGCTTGGAGGGCAAGAAGGACGAGGTACTGTACCACAAGGCCCACTGATTTTATGACTTCTTGTGCAACTATATCATATATGCTTCAATTTCACCAGGCCGTCTGCAATTGTATGACTTTTAGGATAACGGTATACAAAGCAATAGACATAGAAAATGCAATATAACTTAGCAATAATGATGTGGTGAGCATTACCTTTCTTTGCTATGAATGTTGTGACCATATAGAGCAGTCTGTTATGTCCTTACACCCTGTGGCTTCCACCCTCTCCAGGTCACAAGACTTCAAACCCAAGTCACCAATCTGAAGAAGAGCAGTGAGAACCTGCAGAAGCAAGTGGAGGACCTGATGACAAAACTTAAAGAGGTTTGGTGTAAATTCAACTGATTATAAATGGGATTATTGATAAGGAACTACACTGTTATCAATACATCTATGTACTGTAGGCTAAAGACCAACAGAGCACCATGGAGGAGAAGTACCGCAATGAACTGAATGCCCACATCAAGCTCTCCAACTTGTACAAGGTAATTATCTGACTATTCTTCTAATGTACTATGCTGGAATATGTATGAGCACTGTTTTTTTAGTATGCAGGGGTATGTTTTAGCACTGTTTTGCATTATGTACAATATTTAGTGTGAACATTTAGGCATATAAGGCATTCCTAGCAGTACAGTGGTAGCTTGCTGATGGTCCGTTCTTCTATGTGGTCTCTTTAGGGGTCAGCGTCAGACGCAGAGTCCAAGAACGAGGAGTTGAACAGGGCCGTGCAAGAGCTGCACAATCTGGTGAAGGAGGCTGGTGATGGTGAGCTACACAAAATGCGTTCGCTCTATTGTTTCCAATTCCCAATGGTGGTTGTGTCAACCATCAATAATCTATCTAAATAATATCACATTTTGAAAGACCCAAATGCTATAAGAAAAACTAACACTTTGGTTTGGCTGAAATCTAATAGAAAAATTTATGAAAATGTTTATACATTTAAAATAATTATGTCATGGCTCTTCCTTCCAACAGCAAGACAGAACATGGAGAAGAAGCTGGCTGACATGGAGGGGTCAAAGAGCAAACAGGAGGCTGAGCTGAAGGAGAAGTTTAAGAAGATGGAGCTGGAGAACGCCAATCTGCGTGCCTCAGATAAGAAAAGAAGTATGGGACAGTGCTGTATATCTGTATTGTCTGGAATTTTCCTTTAACTACAATCTGAATCTGACTTTAGACTCATTCCTTTCTTCACTTGAAATTGCTTATTTGAGATTTTATCTCATACTGCAAGACAAGGTGTCTAACTATGAAATGAGGATTGTTTAAAAAAATATATATAAATTTCCTCAGGCATGCCAGTGCTCACAGAGGAAGAGTTGGACTCCATGTGTCCGACCGCAGCTGCTGTGGCCAAGATTGTCAAGCCTGGAATGAAGTTCATGGAGGTAAAATGACCTATTTTAACATTGTGATGAAGCATTGAAATGAAATGGATTGAAAGGTCCAACAGTCTGGAAGATACAATGCCTTCAGAAAGAATTCATACCCCTTGACTTATTCCACATTTTGTTGTTACAGCCTGAAATAAAAATGTATTAAATTGCTATTTTTTTCTCACCCGTCTACACACAATGCCCCATAATGACAGAATTTTTTTTTGCAAATTTATTGAAAATGATATACAGAAACATCTTATTTACATAGGTATTCACACCCCTGAGTCAATACTTTGTAGAAGCACCGTTGGCGGTGATTACAGCTTTGTCGTCTTGGGTACATCTGTATCAGCTTTGTACATCTGAATTTGGGGATTTTCTCAAACTCTATTAAGTTAGATGGGGAGCGACAGTGAATAGCAGTCAAGTTGTTCCACAGATTTTCAATTGGATTCTAGTCTGGGCTTTGGCTGGGCTACTCAAGGATGTTCACATTATTGTTCTGAAGCCATGCCAGGGTTGTTTTGGGTGCAATGGGTCATTGTCCTGTTGGAACGTTAATCTTTGCCTCAGTCTAAAGGCGTCCGCATGCTTCCCAGCCGAAACGGGTGGGAAGAGTTTGTGCATATATTATGAAGAAATTGTGACGTTTTGGACTTCGATTACATTTTTTCTGGAGTCAAGCCTAAGTCTATGCCCCTTCGTTGGTGTTTGGCAGTAGGGATTCTTCAATAGTCTTTGTTATTCAAGGAGAGTCGTTTTCATGCAAATTTCTATATTGAGAAATAATGCATCAAACATCTTAATGTAAAATTGAGCAACTAAGATCTCCTAGGCAAAAATGTCAAAATGAATGACCGATTTCTTGAGTTATCTTGGATTCATTCTGACATTTGAGTCTGCGGCGTCTCAGCCAAGGAACTCTGTAGTTTTAGGTCAGTTAGGATCAGCACTTTATTTTAAGAATGTGAAATGTCAGAGTAATAGTAGAGTGATTTATTTCAGCTTTTATTTCTTTCATCACATTCCCAGTGGGTCAGAAGTTTACATGCACTCAATTAGTATTTGGCAGCATTGCCTTTAAATTGTTTAACCTGGGTCAAACGTTTCGGGTAGCCTTCCACAACCTTCCCACAATAAGTTGGGTGAATCTTGGCTCATTCCTCCTGACAGAGCTGGTGTAACTGAGTCAGGTTTGTAGGCCTCCTTGCTCGCACACACTTTTTCAGTTCTGCCCACAAATGTTCTATAGGATTGAGGTCAGGGCTTTGTGATTGCCACTCCAATACCTTGACTTTGTTGTCCTTAAGCCATTTTGCCACAACTTTGGAAGTATGCTTGGGGTCATTGTTCATTTGGAAGACCCATTTGTGACCAAGTTTTAACTTCCTGACTGATGTCTTGAGATGTTGCTTCAATATACAGTGGGGCAAAAAAGTATTTAGTCAGCCACCAATTGTGCAAGTTCTCTCACTTAAAAAGATGAGAGGCCTGTAATTTTCATCATAGGTACACTTCAACTATGACAGACAAAAGGAGGAAAAAAAATCCAGAAAATCACATTGTAGGATTTTTAATGAATTTATTTGCAAATGATGGTGGAAAATAAGTATTTGGTCACATACAAACAAGCAAGATTTCTGGCTCTCACAGACCTGTAACTTCTTCTTTAAGAGGCTCCTCTGTCCTCCACTCAGTAACCTGTATTAATGGCACCTGTTTGAACTTGTTATCAGTATAAAAGACACCTGTCCACAACCTCAAACAGTCACACTCCAAACTCCACTATGGCTAAGACCAAAGAGCTGTCAAAGGACACCAGAAACAAAATTGTAGACCTGCACCAGGTTGGGAAGACTGAATCTGCAATAGGTAAGCAGCTTGGTTTGAAGAAATCAACTGTGGGAGCAATTATTAGGAAATGGAAGACATACAAGACCACTGATAATCTTCCTCGATCTGGGGCTCCACGCAAGATCTCACCCCGTGGGGTCAAAATGATCACAAGAACGGTGAGCAGAAATCCCAGAACCACACGGGGGGACCTAGTGAATGACCTGCAGAGAGCTGGGACCAAAGTAACAAAGCCTACCATCAGTAACACACTACGCCGCCAGGGACTCAAATCCTGCAGTGCCAGACGTGTCCCCCTGCTTAAGCCAGTACATGTTCAGGCCCATCTGAAGTTTGCTAGAGAGCATTTGGATGGTCAGATGAAACCAAAATAGAACTTTTTGGTAAAAACTCAACTCGTCGTGTTTGGAGGACAAAGAATGCTGAGTTGCATCCAAAGAACACCATACCTACTGTGAAGCATGGGGTGGAAACATCATGCTTTGGGGCTGTTTTTCTGCAAAGGGACCAGGACGACTGATCCGTAAAGGAAATAATGAATGGGGCCATGTATCGTGGAGATTTTGAGTGAAAACCTCCTTCCATCAGCAAGGGCATTGAAGATGAAACGTGGCTGGGTCTTTCAGCATGACAATGATCCCAAACACACCGCCTGGCAACGAAGGAGTGGCTTCGTAAGAAGCATTTCAAGGTCCTGGAGTGGCCTAGCCAGTCTCCAGATCTCAACCCCATAGAAAATCTTTGGAGGGAGTTGAAAGTTCCTGTTGCCCAGCGACAGCCCCAAAACATCACTGCTCTAGAGGAGATCTGCATGGAGGAATGGGCCAAAATACCAGCAACAGTGTGTGAACCTTGTGAAGACTTACAGAAAACGTTTGACCTCTGTCATTGCCAACAAAGGGTATATAACAAAGTATTGACATAAACTTTGGTTATTGACCAAATACTTATTTTCCACCATAATTTGCAAATAAATTCATTAAAAATCCTACAATGTGATTTTCTGGATTTTTTTTTCCCTCATTTTGTCTGTCATAGTTGAAGTGTACCTATGATGAAAATTACAGGCCTCTCTCATCTTTTTAAGTTGGAGAACTTGCACAATTGATGGCTGACTAAATACTTTTTTGCCTCACTGTATCCACATAATTTTCCTGCCCCATGATGCCATCTATTTTGTGAAGTGCACCAGACCCTCCTGCAGCAAAGCACCCCCACAACATGATGCTGCCACACCCCGTGCTTCACGGTTGGGATGGTGTTCTTCGGCTTGCAAGCCTCCCCCTTTTTCCTCCAAACATAACAATGGTCATTATGGCCAAGCAGTTCTATTTTTGTTTCATCAGACCAGAGGACATTTCTCCAAAAAGTACAATCTTTGTCCCCATGTGCAGTTTCAAACCGTAGTCTGTTTTTTTTATGGTGGGTTTGGAGCAGTGGCTTCTGCTTTGCTGAGCGCCTTTCATGTTATGTCGATATAGGACTCGTTTTATTGTGGATATAGATACCTTTGTGCCTGTTTCCTACAGCGTCTTCAAGGTCCTTTGCTGTTGTTGTTTTGCACTTTTCGCACCAAAGTACGTTCATCTCTAGGAGACAGAACACGTCTCCTTCCTGAGCGGTATGACAGCTGAGTGGTCCCATGGTGTTTATACTTGCGTACTATTGTTTGTACAGATGAATGTGGTACCTTCAGGCATTTGGAAATTGCTCCCAAGGATGAACCAGACTTGTGGATATCTAAAAAAAAAAAAATTCTGAGGTCTTGGCTGATTTTCTTTTGATTTTCACATGATGTCAAGCAAAGAGGCACTGAGTGTGAAGGTAAGCATTGAAATACATTCACAGGTATACCACCAATTGACTCAAATGATGTCAATTAGCCTATCAGAAGCTTCTAAAGCCATGACATCATTTTCTGGAATTTTCCAAACTGTTTAAAGGCAAAGTCAACTTAGTGTATGTAAACTTCTGACCCACTGGAATTGTGATACAGTGAAATAATCTTTCTGTAAACAATTGTTGGAAAAATGACTTGTGTCATGCACAAAGTAGATATCCTTAACTGACTTACCAAAACTATAGTTTGTTAACAAGAAATCTGTGGAGTGGTTGAAAAACACATTTTAATGACACCAACCTAAGTGTATGTAAACTTCTGACTTCAACTGTATGCCTCATCACAATTCTATCCCTGGGATTTACAGACAGTTCCTTGGACTTCATGCTATACAGTTTCCTGTGTGTATCAAGAATGGTCCACAACCCAAAGGACATTTAGCCAACTTGACACAACTGTGGGAAGCATTGGAGTACACATGGGCCAGCATCCCTGTGGAATGCTTCCGATGATTCCAGGCTGTTGAAAGGGGGATTCAACTCAATATTATGAAGGTGTCCTTCATGTTTTGTACACTGTGTACATGAAGTGCGTTAAACAGTATGTAAACCTTGTTAGTGACCAGTGTTCAATGACTGTGTACATGGGACAGCAGTCGCATAGGTGCAGGGTTGAGTACCAGGTGACTAAAGTTCAAGGCAGGGTTATGGGTGTTAGCCGTCAAGTGGTGACTGTTTGACTGATGGAGATAGAAGCTGTTTGTCAGTCTCTCGGTCCCAGCTGTTCTGCACCTGTACAGTCTCTGCCTACTAGATTGTAACGAGGTGAACAGGCTGTGGTTGAGGTCCTTGATGATCTTCTTGGACTTCCTGGGACACCAGGTGCTGTAGATGTCCTGGAGGGCAGGCAGTGTGCCCCCCGGTGATGCGTTGGGCTGTCCGCACCACCCTCTGAAGAGCCCTGCGTTTGCGGATGGGGCAGTTACCGTACCAGCCCGACAGGATGCTGTCAATGGTGCATCTGTAGACGTTTGTGGAGGGTCTTAGGGGGCCAAGCTGAATTTCTTCAGCCTTATGAAGTTGACACTGTCTGTGTGGATGGACCATTTCAGCTTGTGAATTATGTGCACGCAGAGGAACTTGAAGCTTTTCACCATCTCCACAGCGGACCTGTCTGTGGATGGGGGTGCGCTCCCGCTGCTGTCTCCTGAAGTCCACGATCAGCTCCTTCATTTTATTGACTTTGAGGGAGAGGTTATTTTCCTAGCACAACTCTGCCAGGGCCCTCACTTCCTCCCTGAAGCTGTCTCGTTGTTGGCAATCAGACCTTCCTCTGTCATCTGCAAACTTGATGATTGAGTTGCCGACGTGTGTGGCCACACAGTCATGGGCGTACAGGGAGTACAGCAGGGGGCTGAGCATGCACACTTCTGCGGCCCCCGTGTTGAGGATCAGCGTAGAGGAAGTGTTGTTGCCTATCATCACCTCCTGGGGTCGGCCCATCAGGAAGTCCACGACCTAGTTGCACAAGGCGGGGTTCAGACACAGGTCCCCGAGCTGTCTGAAGGTCCCCCAGTACCAGTTGAAAAAATGAATAGAAGTGTGTATATAGAGACTGTTTTTGTGCCAAAAAAATAAGGGGTTAATGTAAAAAAGAAAATACATGTTTCCAGATTTCTTATCGTTCAGATATAGGACAGACACTTCAGAACTAACTTGCTATAGATTTTTTTGGTGGGGACTATCTGTTCCATGTAGTGAGTCCCACCTGGCGTAGACAGGGTTTAGACTCTTATTGGTTAGTCCCCAGCTACAATAAATGCGGCATCAGGATATGCAGTTTTCACAAAGTTCAGTGTAGTTCTTTGAGAGCCGTCGCGTCGTCTGCATGAGGGGGAATATATACGGCCGTGACGACTACCGAAGATAATTTTCTAGAAGTTATGAGGTCGGCATTTGATAGTAAGATATTCCAGATATGGAGAACAAAGGACTTGAGTTCCTGTACGTTACCATAACCACACCACGAGTAGCTAGTCATGAAATGTACACCTCTGCCCTTGATGCTGTAAAACAGTATGTTAGTCTCTGATGAATCTCAGGAAGGAGATCCTCACCCTCAGCCCATCTACTTTATTGACCGGGGGGTTCAAAGAAAGGATCCAATTCAGGAAAGTCTATATATGCTGGCGAATGACCGCCGGTCTAATATCTAACAGTTATTTTCGGGGGGTGGGGGGTACAGAATTGGATGCATCCGACCTCAATTTGGAGTGGCATAGTAAAGGGGTGTAAATACTTAGATTTCTGTATTTCATTTTCAATACATTTGCAAACATTTCTAAAAAAACATGTTTTCAGTTTGTCATTGTGGGGTTTTGTGTGTCTGTGTGATTTAATCTGTTTTTGAATTCAATATCACAACAAAATGTGGAATAAGTTAAAGGGTATGAATACTTTCTGATGGCAAATGTTTAGTCATGTCTAAACATCTTTAAAAAAAAACACACACACAACAATCCCACTCTCTTAGCTGTACAACGCATTCGTGGAAGTCCAGGACCAGTTGCTCGTGGAGAAGCAGGAGAACCGGCATGTGACGCGCGTGCTGGACGAGATCGTGCAGGAGGTGGAGGAGAAGGCGCCCATCCTAAAGCGCCAGCGGGAGGAGTATGAGAGCATGCAGAGGGCCATGAACAGCCTCTGTGCCAAACTGGAACAGGCCAGGATGGTGAGCGGAGGAGGGGGTTGGAGAGGGAGGGAGTGAGGAACGATATTTGGGGGAGGGGGAAAGAGAAACTGACAGAGGAAGAAGCTGGGTCGTGTTCATTAGGCACCAAACTGAAGAAAACGGACAGTTAAAAGTGAGGGGCTTCCTAGACTTATAAGAAATGCTTATTTTAGTTTTGAAATGGTTTCCATTGCATGAACAAAACCCAGATACATCACATAGAAGAGGGGAGAGAATACGACACAGAAAAAATATTAGGACTGATGTATGTCTGAGTTGAGGCTTGGATTGACCAATCTTGATCTCTTGTTATCTTCAGGAGATCCACAGCCTGCAGAAGGAGACAGATGAGGCCAAAAAGCACTGTTCTAACCTGGAGAAGGACAACCAGCACTCTGAGAGAGAGCTGAAGGACATGTCCCAGCAGGTATACCATGGTGTCATTTAGTGTCTACAATTACCTTATTAATATAACTGTTAACTTAAAATGACACAACTAGGTTCCAGTTTAACAATGTTTACTAAACTGTATTTTCACAAATCAAATCAAATGTATTTATAAAGCCCTTACATCAGCTGATGTCACAGTGCTGTACAGAAACCCAGCCTAAAACCACAAACAGCAAGCACTGCAGGTGTAAAAGCACGGTGGCTAGGAAAAACTCCCTAGAAAGGCCAAAACCTAGGAAGAAACCCAGAGAGGAACCAGGCTGTGAGGGGTGGCCAGTCCTCTTCTGGCTGTGCAGGTTATAACAGAACAAGGCCTTGATGAATGGTCCTAATGCTCAGGTCCTCCGAGAGAGAGATAATTCGAGAGAGCATACTTAAATTCACACAGGACACCGGATAAGAAAGGAGAAATACTCCAGATATAACAGATGGACCCTAGCCCCCCCGACACATAAACTACTGCAGCATAAGTACTGGGGCTGAGACAGGAGGGGTCGGGAGACACTGTGGCCCAGCTGTTTGCTTAGAAATTCTAGGGACAGTAAGGAGGCCTGCGTCTTGTGACCGTAGCGTACGTGTAGGTATGTACGGACCTGGCCTGAGTGCAGTACACAATACATGATTGCCATTGCACTCAGGCCAGGTCCATCAACAGTGAGATTCCTGTTCAGGTGTACTAATACCAAAAATATAGGGATACTTAAAACATAAATTTAACAATTTGGTTTTCAGCTTGGTTTTCCTTGCCTTAACAAAATCAAGAGAAGCTCCTCCAGGAATAAGAACAGGAGCCACTACCGTTAATAAGTTTCTCTCGTATTGATTTTACTCATTTTCTTCGACCGCCTCTAGGTGCGCGTCCTGCTAGTGGAGCTGGAGGAGGCGCGTGGCAACCCAGTGGTCCGTGAGGAGACGATGGACCTGAGCAGCAGCTCTGAGATCAACCCGCGCCAGATTTCCTTCCGCAGTGTGGAGGAGCTGCAGCAGCAGAACCAGAGCATGCTGGCACGTCTCCGGGAGCTGGGGGAGAAGATGGAGAGAGAGCAGACCGAGGCCAAGTCCGCACGGTAGGGAACGTTTACCAACCCCTTGACACTGTACTTCCTCACCCTTGAACATAATATCTCCGCCATACAGTCAATCAGATTTAATTTGCTCTGTACTTTTTACAAATGCATTATTTCTGAAAAAAACCTATATTTCTCCTGTCTTGTGTATATGTAGTGTGACCCAGCTGGAACAGCAGCAAGATAAGGTCCAGAAGGAGCTGGAGATCATAAAGGAGCAGAGGAACCAGCAAAAGCAGCTGGCTGACTCCAACGGCCGCCAGAGAGACATGTACCGCATCCTGCTGTCCCAGAGCACCGGCTTCAACCTTCCACCACAAGGTGAACTTCCTTTTTCCTTTTTGCAACCATATAACAACCTAACCCCAACCTACACGCTGTAAACACTCATCAACTTAAACGTAACCTCAACCACCACAGTATAACCACCCCTCAACCTAACCCTAGTCACAACAAAGATATGTGCATTGAGCCTACCTTCACACACAACCAAATCAATACACGGACATGTTTATTTATTGGGCCTTGGAGCTTTAGATCAATTCATTGATCTTTGTTATGCTGACAGGATTATATATGTTCTTATTCCCAGGTCCTACACAGGAGGCAGCCCCCCAGATGTACACCCCCAGCCGGCCCTCCTTCCCCCCTCCCACCAGGTCCACCCCCATGAGGGCATCAGCCGCTGAGTCTTCCCAGACCACCCAGGCCAAGGCTGCTCTCAAACAGGTCAGATGCATACCAGGGAGACGGGAGAGGCAGTCAGACAACATCCAAGTTGACACTTGAATTGATTCTTTGTTGAATCAATGGAAATTGAATAGTATCTCACCTATGAATTTGTTTACTTACCTTGCGATGGTCAGCACGTGAAACTGGGCACAGTGTGCAGTTTGACTAGGCTGCTGTTATTGCCTTGGGTTGGCCAGCATGCAAAATGACTTGTAGATCACTGTCATTGCAGTCACATGCAGTTCGGCACTGAAAGAGAGGACTCATCAGTTCTGTATTTTGATATAATAACCATCATATCGAAGTAAACTTGGAGTCACGTGATATAAGTTTTACTACCACTAAGAGTTTATAACTTGAGCTTGATGCAAATTTACAATAAATATTGACAGTATTATTTGAATGCTGGTGACATATGATAATCAATGGTTGGCTGCCAATGATCAAATATGAATTATATTCCTCTTATCCATATCTCATCATATAATGTACCCTGCCCACTATCAGTGAACTGTTTAGAGAGCATGCGCCAAAACCAGATTGAGCAAGTTTTCTTTTTGCTTTTTGCAGCAGTTTGTGACAATCCGTAGAGTTGAGAATGCGTTGGAAACCCATTTGACTTACTCAGTGATCAAAAGGGAACCATCGCACAGTTTATTAGGTACACCACCCCATTCACAAAAGCTTTAAACTTTTTAAACAAAATATTTTTTAACTCTGCCCCTTCCAGTTGAACGACTCCTTCACCACATACAAGAAGGAGAAGGCGGTGAACGACAGGATGCTGAACGAGCAGAACGACAAGCTACAGGAGCAGCTGTCTGCGGTCCGCTCCCAGAAGGCCAAGCTCTCCACACAGCTGGAGTTCGCCTCCAAGAGGTAAGTTAGTATAACTTAAACAACAACTAAGCAGTTGGCTAAATCCAACAACAATACTGATGTGTATGTCCAGCATTGCTTTTTCATACTTCACCTGACTTATTTTAGAAAATTCGGAGAAAATAGATTTCTGTTGCATTGATTATTTTGGCTGTTGATCATTTTCCACTTCCCTTTTCGAATGCTCTGAACAAACACATCTCATATGTATTTTTGGGGGCAGAAGTGTCCATCTGCTGAAGTAAATCAAACCGTGTTTGGTCTCTGTCAGGTACGAGATGCTGCAGGAGAATGTAAACGGCTACAGGCGGGAGATCGCTGCTCTGCACGATAAGTGCCAGAAGATGGCAGCCACGGCTCAGAAACACGAGCAGATCATCCACACCATGACCCAGGACCTCCGGGCAGCCAATGAGAAGCTGGCCTTGGCAGAGGTTAGGAGGTTAAGGTTGGCCCAGGTGGGGCTAGTTAAGTTGCGATGGGGTATGTATGTTAATTTCTTTTTCTACATCTCCCCTCTCTCTCCATTTCTTCTTTCTTTTCTTTCTTTCCCCCCACCATCAGGTGCGTGGTGAGAACCTGAAGAAAGAGAGAGACATGCTGAAGTCAGCAGAGTCCAGACTGAACCAGGAGAAGGAAGCCATGATGTCTGAGCAACGCAACCAGAACCTCCTGCTCACCAACCTCAAGTCCATCCAGGTACACACACTGCTCTTACATATGTCAACCAGTTACACAAACACATTGCACACTTACTGAGGCCTATCCTGACAGACTCCTCACAGTGGGCCCCTAGTAATTGAAAATGCCTCAAAGGACAAATCTGTGGTTTGGCTTTACCCTCATGGCTACTTTCATTAGCCCTGTGGGATATCACTGCAAATGCAGCTTTGCCGTAGAATCCAGTCACACTACTCTAGTGTAGAAAATATCTATGCGTACTTCCTATGTTTTGGTTGACCATCAGCTCCCTGCCTTACTCTTGTCCCCTAGCTGACGATGGAGCGTACAGAGACCGAGACCAGGCAGCGTCTGAACAGCCAGATAGAGAGACTGGAGAGAGAGCTCACCCAGTTTAAGAAGAAACTGGCTGAGGAGGTGGAGCAGAGGCACACGCTGGGCCGCAACCAAGATGTTCGTATACACTCAATCTTTTTCTCTTACTTCACTTCCTTTCTGATTTGCTCTGTCTGACACTGGTTGTCTCCTTTCTCTGTCACTTTTTCATCCCCTCTTTCTTCCCCCGACCCTTTCGTTCTGTCCTTCTCTCTTTAATTGCCCTTCTCGTAGGGTATGAGTTGAATACCCTTGACCATGAGAATATTAGACCTTCTGTGGCTTTTACCATAACATCACTTAAGCCTTCCGCATGCTTCTGTTCAGCTCGCGTACTCCCTTAAAAGAATGAGAAAAAAGCGGCAATAGTAAGGTTTGTCCATCTTTAGACGCCGTAGCCAGTATTCACCTTCTCAATATTCAGAATGAATCTAAGATAACTCAAGAAATCTGTCATTAATTTTGATGTTTTTGCCAAGATTTTAGTTGAGCAATTTTACGTCTAACTAAGATGTTTGGTGCAAAAAGTGAAGAAATTTGCATTAAAACGTTTCTTTTCTCGTTGAATGACAACAAGCACTTAATTGAAGAATCCCTACTGTTAACCAATCACTGACGAAGAGGCGTAGACTTCATCTTGCCTTAAGACATTTTTGTGTATGTGTGCACGAACAGCCCTCCAAAAAACTTGCTGAAGACCAAAACAAAGAAAATGTCACAAAATAGTGCATATATTATGACAACAACTGTTTTGGCTGGGAGCATGTGGACACTTTTAGGCCTTCCTCCACCAGTTTTTATTTTAATATACTCCCTCAGGCTCAACTGCTGGAGGCCAAGAAGCAGCTGGAGGCCCAGTGTGCCCTGCACCAGAAGACCAAGGAGCTGTTAAAGAATGCTGAGCAGCAGGCTAACCTTCTGAGACAACAGCTCAGCCATGCTGAGAGCCAGAACCAGGGTTCAGGTCTGGGCCAGGGTCAGAGCCTGGGCCAGACCAACCCCCGGGCACCCATCAGAGCACCATTAAGAGGTAGGCTTTTGTCCAAAGTGGCGGATACGGATGTCCTCTGGGAATTTGACAGGAGACATGGCAATGTATTGCATAAAAGCATTGGAAATGGTGGCATTGGACCAGAACTGTTGCCATTTTAAGTCACTGTCTGTTTGTGCTTTGTTTGTAGCTCCATCTCAGAACCTAGCTCAGACTCAGGCCCAGTCGCAGGCTGCCCAGCAGTCCCAGGAGGTCCAGGCCAAGCTCCAGGCAGAACTAGAGGAGGTGCGCGGGCGTCTGCAGCAGGCTGAGAAGCAGATCAGCGATCTGCAGGAGCGCCTGCAGAACGCGAGCACTAACGTGGAGCAGTACCGCAACGTGGTGCTCAGCCTGGAGGTGTCCCTCAGCAAAGAGAAACAGGTTAAGTGTTGAGAATTAGCACAAGAAAAGTGTACAAGTACTTACTATCCTACAATGACTCTTTTCTTTGACTTATCAATATTCCATCCTTGTAGTAATTGGCGCTACCAGTGGAGTTCAAACTCACTTTGAACACCAATTTAATATAACTGCTTTGATGCCTAACTTCCCCTCTCTCTCTCTCTACCTCTCAGGCTCGTTCTCCTGTGGAGACTCGTCTGAAGGAGGCCCAGGAGTTCCAGCGTGGGCTGGAGAAGAAGCTGGTGGAGGCTGAGAAGGAGAAACAGGAGCTCCGTGAGGAGAAGAGGAAGGCTGTGGACATTGTGGAGAAACAGGTAAGATGGCAATTGAACCAAATACTTCTACAAAACATCAGCCACAGCTGCGGCTAAATGTTGCAATGTATTGACCCCTCTTAATGCTGGATGCCTGGAGCTGACATGTTAGTCGGGGGCCCAACAAGGCTCTCGTCTGTCATCCTCCGCTCATGCCCACTCCTTTTTCCCCAGGTGAATGAGCTGAAGAGGACCATGAAAAACATGCAGTCAGAGCTGCAGGAGGCGGAGGAGAGGAAGGCTGCAGCCGTCACCCAGGAACAGAAGGCCATGCAGGACAGCCTGCAGCAGGTAGACCTCCAGTTAATGTCAGGCTACATGTTCTCGGTTGATAATTAAGGGCAAGCTGCCCTGGATGTTGGTTGCTTCAGATCCTTTGTGCTTCACCTCTTATTATATATGAGGTGAAACACTGGAAAGACTATTGGTATGACCGTGTTGAGGCATGGGTTTGTCAAACTCAACTCTTTTTCTCCCTGCACAGGGCAAGCTGGCAGCGGAGGCCCAGAACAAGTACGAACGGGAGCTGATGCTGCATGCGGCTGATGTGGAGGCGCTACAGGCGGTCAAGAAACAAGGCCTGCAGGGGAACCAGAGTAGGAAGCAGCTGGAGGACAAGGCCAAACAGACCACCACCCAGCTACAGGAGGCGCGCACCAACTGGAACCAGCTGGAGAAGAAACTCAAGGTTGGTGGTTGGTTGGGAAGGAGATGTGGTGTGAACGTTGTTGTAAGAGTAATGCAGATCTTTCGAACAGACAATGTGGTAAAGAACTATTAGATTTGGTCAGGATGTAGCAGGTTACTGATGTTAAGTTCATGTTTTAACTTGTTAGGGAGTGGCAGCTGAGGGGTCGGTTTTGGAGAGCCTGGCGTGCCCAAAGTAAAATGCCTCCCATTCAGGCCCAGAAAATAGGATATGCACATATTTAGTACCATTGGATAGGAAACACTCTGAATTTTTTGTTAACCATTTGTCTGTGAGTGAAACAGAACGCATATGGCAGGCGAAACCCCGAGGAATTTCTGTCCTGGAAAAAGTTATTTTGACACATTGCTCATTTGTAACCCCTCCCTCATGAAAATGACCATATAAGGGCATATGAATGCAGTACCCATCGCTTCCTTTAGATGTCAACAGTCTCGAGACAGTGTAAATTTTCATTTTGGATGAATTAGACCAGAGAAGAAGAGCAAACCAGGAAGTGACCTTTTTATGTAAACAGAATGGAACGCGCGCTCCCGACAAGGCACGCTGTGTCTTTTTTACCGTCTTTATCAATCAGTTTATATTCCGGTTGATTTATAATAGTAAATATACGTAAAAGTGTTCCTAAGGATACATTTAAAACTGTTTGATTGTTCTTGGACAAGTTTATAGGTATAAGATGAACGAGTTTGCGTCACGTTTCAATGGAGTGGAGGCTGTCGTTTCTGATTATAATGCGCAAACCAAATGGAGATTTATGGATAAAATACATTACTTTTTCTAACAAAAGAACCATGGAATGTCGTTGTTGGACACTTAGGATGACCTCAGCAGAAGTTCTTCAACAGGTAATTGATTTGTTTTCGCTGTGAAATGTGTTATGTGTGTCAAGTCTTGATCGTTGATGGACCTAGCCTGGAGTGGAATGGCTACCTTGTAGTGTGTTCATATGGTGTAGTAAACTTTGTTAAACTGGAACCTTGTCGTTGTGTCATTTCGAGTTACAACTGAAACTGAATATTGACATGTCAAGTTTCACGGTTCCATCAGTTGCTTGCTGATGATGGGTTGGACACATCGTTCTTCAAACCCTGGCTACCCTCTTCTCCCAGGAGGACCTGTCCAAGCAGCAAAAGCGGGCAGACGAGCTGCAGAAGCAGAATGGCCTGCTGCACCAGCAGATGGAGAGCCTGGGAGCCAAAATGGCTGCCTCAGTACAGCAGCAGCAACAGGCCAGTAGGGAGAGCAGCCTCAACCTGTCCTTCAGCGAAGAGGGCAAGTCCCAGGAACAGATCCTGGAGATCCTCAGGTAGTAGATAGGGATGTGACTTTGCTTACTGTGCCAATTATTTTATAGATACTTGATACCTGTATTGCTGACCTGTGTTATACATGGGTATTTTACATCTGAATCTGCGGTCACCTGAATTTCCTTGTTGTAAATCTAAAACATCACACTGATGCATTTTTACACTACGGAACGGTTTCCCAGACTAGATTAAGCTAGTTCTAGACAAAAAAAAACACCATTCAACCTTAAATGCTTTTAAGTACAAGACTGAGCTTAATCTGTGTCTGGAAAACCGAGCCTAAACTAGAGCTGTTCCTGACCAGTACTTTAGCGAGCAAGCAGTTTAAGCCTGCTCTGACCTTTCCCTCCTGCAGGTTTGTGCGTCGTGAGAAGGAGATCGCAGAGACACAGTTTGAGGTGGCCGAGGTTGAGACACTGCGCTACAAACAACAGGTTGAACACCAGGACCGAGAGCTGAAGGAACTACAAGAGAGCCTCAACGCTGAGAGAGAGAAACTACAGGTAGAACTAGAAAGTTCTTAACCTTTCAGAGCATCCTTTCCTGTGTTATAGCCTGCTAAGGGTTCATATTTTAATTTCAACCAACTCTACTGTCTGCCCCCCAGTTGACAGCGAAGACCATGGCCCAGCACGATGAGAAAATGAAGAGGATGGAGAACTTAAACGTGCTGGTGGAGACCAACAAGATGCTGAAGGAGGAGAGGGAGAGGCTGGAACAGGAACTGCACCAGACCCAGGCTAAAGTAAGGACTACTATACACTCTATTGAGTGTAGGGCAAATGTGGAAACAAGGACGGAATACAGACATTATTAATTCAACAATATTATAACATGTATTGAACTTATTAGGAAATCAACTAAATGTTTTGAATTTATAAAAAAAAAATGCTATAATTTGCAGCTTTCTGAAACACATGAATGCCCCTGTTTGTGTGCGGTGCGTATGTACACACTTTGTGTAGTCGTTAGTGATGATGACTGTGAACTTTGTAGATGGCAAAGCATTCCTTAACTAACCTCAATTAAATGTTAACTACAAAGTAGCCTATGCCTACCTGGCAGAATGATATCATGATTATATGCATCAATCCAGTGACCATTTGTTTAGCAAACTCTGCAATCACATGAGTGCTACAGAAACACTGCTTAAAATACAATGGTCTCTTGGTGGGTGATTTGGAGAACGAAAACCAGAAGACTAAGCTTTTTAAAACTGAAACCTAGAAAAACAAACGGGGAAAAAAACAAAACATGAATGGATTTTATTGGGCCATATGAGTGTTAAAAGCATCACTAATAATTTGTACTAGCTACATTATTTATTTCTAAAGATGTTTGTCAGCTGCATTAATACTCTTAAATGTTTAGTTGGCATCCTAATGTTGATTTCTGAGCCAGTCTGTTGCCTATTGGACACACATCTGTATGATGAGACTGAATCTGCCATTTTTTATAGTTCTGTAGAACTCTGTTGCTTTGATGCTATACACAAAGAACCCTTTCATCTAATCACATGCTGACAGAGTGCTCTTTTCTCATGTGAGTTAAGCGTTTACCATTACCTCCTTTCTCTTCCAGGTGCGTAAGCTGGAGGTGGACATCACTCCCCTGCAGGACTCCAACTCTGAGCTGAGTGAGAAGAATGGCATGCTGCAGGCTGAGAAGAAACTGTTGGAGGAGGACAGCAAACGCTGGAAGGCCCGCACACAGGTCAGAGGTCAACTTCAATGTTTGTGTGTGAGATGATGTACAGTGTGTGTGTGATGTTTGATCATAAATTCACTTTGGCCATCTACTCCGATTTCAGAGCACTCTCGTCTGAGTGTACCAGAGCGCAGAATAACTGATGAATTTACGAACGCGCAACACCAGTTGAATATGGCCGGTGTCAGTAAACGTCTGCAAAAAAGCGTAATTAAATTGTTGCAAGCAGGACTGTTGCAGTCATCAACGCTCTGGATAACATGAAAACAGCCTAACCAGCTCTGCTAGGGAGAGTAAAATGGTCAGTGAGCAGTCATTTGTTTCTTGAAGTAGCTAGCCAACGTTAGCCAGGTGCTTGACTGCCGTTGAGGTCAGAACGCTCGGATCAACCCTACTCCTCGGCCAGATCATCCAGTGTGCGCTCTGAATGCTCAGAGAATTACGAACGGACAATCTGACAACGCTCTGAATTTGCGAATGCCCAGAGCGCACTCTGAGCACACTCTGGCACTCCAGAGTGAATTTAAGAACATACCCTGTGTGTGTGTCCCTCAGCAACTGGTGAGCCAGCAGAAGGACACAGACCAGGAGGAGAACAAGAAGCTGCACTCTGAGAGAGAGGCCCACCTCAAACGCATCCAGCAGCTCTCTGAGGAGACTGGGAGGCTCAAGGCTGAAGTGGCCAGGTCAGTTCACACACCTCACTCGAGATCGGCTCGTCACAATTTACATACAATCCTTTATATTTGTTGATATAAAAAAAAAAAGGCAATAACCTATACTTACTATCTACCAATTTGCTATCCTATATTTCATCTTGTCTTACTACTGCTGCTATAATTACTACTACTACTCCTGCTCATACTCCTGCTCATACTACTACTACAACTACAACAACGCATGGGATATCAGAGAAGCCCATCTCTGCAACGTCCAACCCCTAAATGACCAGTTTTTTTGTCTTCAGAAATTAACCACTGGTCACCTGAGCTCACACGCTGCTTGTAGAACTCCCTTCTCACTCTCCTGTAAAACTCCACCTTGTGCTTGTGGAACAGACGTTGTTTCTCCTGCTAAGGCAGGTAGCGGAAGCTGGCCATGTTTAGGGACTTCCACTACCACTCACAATGCAAGATCTCTGAGAAACTCGGGAGGACCCGACCAAAGTCACAACCACTTCCTAAATTTGTTCTAAACATGTGATATTGAGGAATATACCAAAAAAGCAATTAAACAAATCATGTTAAGAAAATGCACAATTTTATTCTTACCTTTGATGACAGGAAGATATTGATGATATGGCTGTGCCATCCAAGCTCCTGACTGGTTTAATGGCTAGGTGTAGAAGACCATTGTTGAAAAATAGATCATGTTAAATACCAGAAACAATTCATACGTCTGGGCCCAGATTCACAAAACCTTAAGAAGAAATGTCTTAACTGCCATTGTTTTCCTTAACTTATGAAGGAAGTTAAACAAAGTTGCTATTCCTCAAGGTTACTGGAAATGCTATTGCGCTATTTCTTATGTTTCTCCTTAAGCAAAAAGTTACGAAATTTGATACTTAAAAATAAAGTTATTGGATTTGTTCTTAATTCCAAGATAGCTTAACACTTGTCTTAAACTCTGGGCAGTGAGAGAAAAAGCTCATGAAAGCAATTTAAAAATTTTATTCACTCACAAACTTAATCTGAAAGTTTCAGTGTTGATGATTTTAAACCCAAGAACATGTTTTAGAACAGTAATCTCAGTACGAAATATGCTAACATGATTGCCATTGCTACCTACGTTCGTTGCCTAGCAAAGCATTTTAGGAAGATTAAGATATTCGAAATCATAAGTTCTTTAGATTGTTGCGGAATTACACTTACGAACTGTCTTAGGAACTTTTTTTTAAAGTTAGTTTTTGCATAAGAAGTGTTTTTTGTATCTGGGCCCTGGTCTTGGGGTTTGATTTATTTGTATGATTCAGAATTGCTGTGACAAAATAGTGACATTTATGGATGTACTCTGTGTGGATCATATAAATTCAATTTAGCATTGAAACCACTATCAGTGACAAAGTTAAATCAACACATTTATGCAACTAAATGAGTTTCTATTGGACAAATTCAGGTATGTCCATCCCCGTTTCCGTTCCATTCACTTCCGTTTAAGAAACGTTTTGCAACAGAATCAGCATAATGAATACACCCCCGATATGTTGTGACATGCAATTTGCTGCTCACTCTGATTCTATGCATCGTTGTAGAATTATAAAACACACGTGCGCGTACACACCAGGGTTGGGGACAATTCATTGTTTCCAATTCAGGAACTGAATCCAAATGTAATAGTACAGTATGGTCAACTCATATGAACTGTCCAAGAGATTTGTGTCCAAAATATTTTTATTTTCTAATCCACATTTCTCTGACTCTGTACATACTCCTGTCCTGCATTAGGACCCATGCATCGGTGACCACAGTCCAGAGCCAGGCGCAGAACCTGAAGGAGACTCTGGGCAAGGTGACCACCGAGAGGGATGCGACCAAGAAGGAGCTGGACGCCAAGAACCTGGACATCCAGGAGAAAAGCAAGACCATCACGCAGGTTAAGAAGATCGGACGACGCTACAAGACGCAGTATGAGGAGCTCAAAGTGCAGCACGACAAGGTGTGTGTATGTATGTGTATATATATACACATTTGCTGATCATGCATGTTTAAAGTTGTTTTAAGCTGTGCCTGCACATGTTTGCACCCACAGCTACAATGACAGGAGCCAATCAAACCTTTACTGACTGTTAATTCTGTTCCGTTCCACAACTCTGCTCCTGTCTCCTTTGGTAGCTGGTGGCTGAGGCAGCAGCCAAGCCAGCCCAGGAGGAGGTGCAGCAGGCTGTGCAGCAGGCCCAGCAGCAGGCTCAACAGGCCCAGCAGGCCTCTGCCCAGGAGGTCCAGAGCCTGAAGGACTCCCTCAGCCAGGCTGAGACCAAGGTCAAAGACCTGGAGGGACAACTGAAAAACATACAGGAGGTAGGTATACTGTATGTGTATGGAGCCAATGTTGTAGATGCTGAGCATAAGTAGACTTTTAGAAAAGCAGTTTTGTGCAGATGGGTGTTGGCACCTTGTCAATTTTATAAACCATGTTTCCATCCAACCATTTAATTACCTGACGCATAAAGAAAAAGTACCGACAGGGCTTATGGAAACAGGAAATGTCGTTGTAACTTCATAAATGTCTTAAGACAATTTTTTCTTTCGACATGGTGGGTTTTTTGTCTGTAAAGAATTATGTGCAAAATGGCAGTGGAAACGCCTTTATGCGCAGATATTAACATAATGACCATCAAATCGAAGTGCACAGTGATCAGGCACATTTCCAACAGGCTAAATATTGAGGGTAGGCTGTTATTTGAACGATGGTGACATGATGATCTGTGCTTGGCTGCCAATTATCAATTGAGATTGTCTTGCTCTTATCCATATCTCATCATATACCCCCTGTCCACTATCAGTGAAGTCTTGTCCTAGAGAGCATGAGGTGAAACCAGACTGCGTCTGAGCTATTTATCACTACAGTTTTTGTGACAAAACCATAGACCGAAAAAATATATATGTACGTTACCTCATCGCACAGCCTTTTATCCCCAACAAGTCAGTTTGATAGAAACTCCGCTGGTGGGGAAAAGCTGCTTTTTATGCAGATTTTTTTATATTCGCCTGAAAATCCGTCACCATTTGGATGGAAACCTACAGTGAGGGGAAAAAGTATTTGATCCCCTGCTGATTTTGTACGTTTGCCCACTGACAAAGAAATGATCAGTCTATAATTTTAATGTGAAAAATGTTATAAATTGATTTGCATTTTTATGAGGGAAATAAGTATTTGACCCCTCTGCAAAACATGACTTAGTACTTGGTGGGAAAACCCTTGTTGGCAATCACAGAGGTCAGACGTTTCTTGTAGTTGGCCACCAGGTTTGCACACATCTCAGGAGGGATTTTGTCCCACTCCTCTTTGCAGATCTTCTCCAAGTAATTAAGGTTTCGAGGCTGACGTTTGGCAACTCAAACCTTCAGCTCCCTCCACAGATTTTCTATGGGATTAAGGTCTGGAGACTGGCTAGGCCACTCCAGGACCTTAACTTGTTAACTACCAGGTGAAATGCAAGGCAAAAGTTGAATTATTAAACATGCACCAATATACAAGTGTTTCATACTCATCAAAAGCTCTGCTTCTTGGCAATATCAGTGTTGTCGGATTTCAAAAAGGCTTTACGGCGAAAGCACTACATTTGATTGTTTGAGGGTAGCACCTTCAATATTTTCCATAACCATACTCTTTAGCTAGCTCGGTCGATAGAAAATGCATTTCACAGGGAAAACCTGTGCCTTACCTTTTGTAGAACTTCTGCAGAGGGCTTCCTAAGTGTCCAACGAAGACAATCCATGGGTGTTTGGTTAGAAAAAGTAATTTATTATATCCATAAATCTCCCTTTGGTTGGCGCCTTGTGTTCAGAAAATCCAACGTGAAGAGAACGCGTTCAACTAAACCTATAAACTTTCCCTCAACACAACAAAACCAATTAAAATGCATCCTTAGCTTGTCTTTTATGAATAAAAGTGATAATCTTTCACTTGGATGGTCACCTAAACGTTATATAAGTCAAATAAAGTGGACCGCTCGACCAAACGTGCGCCCAAAAACGTGCAACTGAAAAAGAGCTCCCCTCACCAAAACCCCTACCTATTGAACACATTGCCATGAAACTTTACCTATACACTGCTGACATCCAGTGGAAGCAATAGGTACTACATTCAGTGTCCTGGTATAAAGACTTTTCAATAGGCAGTCTCTCTAAGTGAGCCATAAGCCACCAGAATGACATTTCCGGATGGAAATTTCTGGTTTTTGCCTGCCAAATGAGTTCTGTTACACTCACAGACAAAATGTTAACACTTTTAACAAACTGAGATTAGGAGCACTCCCTTTAAGATTGTGCTCCTAATCTCAGCTCGTTACCTGTATAAAAGACACGCTGGGAGCCTGAAATCTTTCTGATTGAGAGGGGGTCAAATACTTACTTCCCTCATTAAAATGCAAATCAATTTCTAACATTTTTCACATGCGTTTTTTTGGATTTTTTTGTTGTTATTCTGTCTCTCACTGTTCAAATAAACCTACCATTAAAATTATAGACTGATAATTTCTTTCCCTCACTGTAGCTTTTGACTAGAAATTAATCTTTGATTTGTATTTGAATTTCCATAAATTAATTTTTTCAAAGAAGGGGCATGATTGCTTGGACAGAGAATACGTTGCCTTCTTTCTTGTCCATAAATGATCCTGTTCCCTGGTTCTGGAGGACCAATCTATTCCCTTTCCTGTACTTCCTTCACCATACAGCTTTACAAAATACCTCAAACCATTGACCCCAAACCCCTCTAATGATAGCAGGAGACACATTTCCATCTTGTATGGATTAATAAAGTATTGTTCTCCATCACCCTGTCAGACGGTGAGTGAGCGCGACACAGAGATGGGGCGTCTGAGACAGGAGCTGACCCGCCTCCAGGAACAGTTTACCCAGGCCCAGGGGACACAGAGTGAAGTGACCCGGCTGAAACAGGAGCTGACCCGCCTCCAGGAACAGTCTACCCAGGGGACCCAGGGTGAAGTGACCCGGCTGAAACAGGAGCTGACCCGCCTCCAGGAACAGTTTACCCAGGCCCAGGGGACACAGAGTGAAGTGACCCGGCTGAAACAGGAGCTGACCCGCCTCCAGGAACAGTTTACCCAGGCCCAGGGGACCCAGAGTGAAGTGACCCGGCTGAAACAGGAGCTGACCCAGCTCCAGGAACAGTCTACCCAGGCCCAGGGGACCCAGGGTGAAGTGACCCGGCTGAAACAGGAGCTGACCCGCCTCCAGGAACAGTCTACCCTGGCCCAGGGGACCCAGGGTGAAGTGACCCAGCTGAAACTGGAGCTGCAGGAGAAGACTGCTCAGGAGGAGTCGCTACGGCAACAGATGGCCGACAAGGAGGAGAAGACCAAGAAGGTCTTCATGGGCGCCAAGCAGAAGATCAACCAACTCAACAGTAAGTCACATAGCTAGCTGTTTATGTTTATTTATGCACATTATGTGTTAGTAAAACTCTTGGCACATATTTGTCCATTTGTGCAACGCTATGACTGTAAGGCATTCATTAGTGTCGGTCTCCTCAAACATAGCCATCTGTGTGTTAATGTCTCATGTTTTTGTTGCCCAGATTTTAAAGAAATTATTTAAGAGATGTGAGAACTATAAGGGGTTTGTACTCATCTTGGATTCCAAATGAAGTATTCTGTATGTGTCCCAGTTGCGAAGGAGCATCTGACCAAGGAGGTGGAGGAGCTGAAGCAGCAGCGGGAGGAGCAGGAGGTGCGTCTGAGTGCTCTGAAGTCCCAGTATGAGGGCCGTCTGCACCGCCAGGACCGAGAGATCCGGGAGCTCCGAGACCACCGCGACGAACAACCTCAGAGAGACGAGTCCCAGGACCAGGGGAAAAATAAGGTACAGGCACTGCACCCATACATACTGTACAGGGAGTACTGTATTTGGGATAAATTACATTTTAAATTGTCGATCCAGGAGATAAATTGAAATTCCAATTCAATTATTTGTGATGGACACTTTGTCCTTCCAGACCCAGGAGCAGCAGCAGAGAGCTCCAGAACAGAGGCAGATCAGCCAGAGGACTTCCCAAGCTGCAGACAGGGGAAGGTAGAACTATGACTGAATCATGCACATTGAAAATAAATACGTGTTTGAAGTAACTGATGCATCCCCAACTCTTAACACCACATCTGTCTTGTCTCCCATTTCTAACCACAGTGGTTCTTCCGGCTCTTCAGAGCAGCCCCCCACTGCCAACATCAAACCCACCACGGTGTCGGGCGGTGCCCCCAGTAAACCTTCCCCCATCCCCGGGAACAAGTCTACCCCCAGGGCCAGCATCCGACCCATGGTGCCCATAACCATGCCCACCCCCACGGCCACTGTCATGCCCCATACACAGTCTGAAAGCCAGGAAGGTGAGAGAAGTGGCTCTGTATTATAAGACTGGCATTAGATGGGAGACTGTTCCCCCAGGGCAGCTGTAGATGGGAGACCTGTTCCCCCAGGGCAGCTGTAGATGGGAGACCTGTTCCCCCAGGGCAGCTGTAGATGGGAGACCTGTTCCCCCAGGGCAGCTGTAGATGGGAGACCTGTTCCCCCAGGGCAGCTGTAGATGGGAGACTTTTGACCTGACCTTTTTATCCACTGTGTGTGTGTGTGTGTGTGTTAACCCCTGCAGCACTGCAGTCCTCTGAGGGTGGAACCCCCGTGGAACACGTGTCTGTGTTCGGCAGCACCAGCGGCACGGTCCGCTCCACCAGCCCTAGCGTCCAGAACATCACGCACTCTCAGTTTCAGCCAATCAGCAGCCAGGCCACCGCCTTTGTCCAGCCAACCCAGCAACAGCAGGCCCCGCCCACCGCCGAGCCGGCCAGTCATGAGGCAGAGGCGGGCCCTAGTGGTCAGGTGGAGAGGCCCTCCACGTCTACGGCCATATTTGGCTCCACTATTGCCCCAGGGGGCTCTGCCGGGCCAAAGCGTGCCCGCGAGGTGGAGCTGGAGGCTCGGGCAGAGAGCGCCGACACGTCCCTGGAGAACCCAGACGAACTACCCATCCCCAAGAAGCTCCGTATCATCCAGAGAGTGGGCCTGGAGGAGGAGAGTGAAGAGGGCACTGATGGAGAAGCTGAGGGGTCAGGGGAGAACCAGGAGACTCCAGATGGCAGCCAGGTAAACCTTAAGACATAGGGGAGTGTGCGCACGCACATGCATATGAATTTGTATCAGGCCCTGTATGTGTACGGGTGCATGCATTCATCATCACATGAGTCTCGTTGCAAACCCTATCTAACTATGTGTGGTAGGAACTACCAGACGTGTCCTTTCCTGTACTGGGAGAGGTGGAGGACGACGGGGTGTCCCAGTCTGTCCCCTCAGACCACCAGGTGACCCCTCAGCCCTCTGACACCCAGGACTCCAGCGAAGAGCGCCAGCCTGACGTCATCATCATCGACACGGACAGCTCCAGTCGAGAAGAAGAAGAGGAAGAGGAGGAGGCAGAGCAGGTGAGGGTTTCAGTACATGTTGACATTATAATGTATTCAGTGTTTATTGAATGTTTGCAGAATCCGATCTGTTGATCTCTATTTAGGTGTTTAATTTGAAGAAATGTGTTTTCAGCATTTCACGCTAGATTATTTTCTCTGTCTGTAAAACCACTTTGACAATTGCTAATGTATACAATCTTTATGTACATTTTGATTATTCAAGCAATTTTTGTATTTTCCCAGTATGAGGAAGAGGTGGAGGAAGAGAAGGATGATGATGATGACGACCAGGGGATGGGAAGAGAGGAGAGCAACGAGGGGAGCGGAGACGCCAACGAGCCGTTTGAAGGAGAGGGAGACGAGACGGGCCCTGAGACCTCGGAGCCTGCCTCGGAGAACGAGGAGAGCATGGGAGCTATAGACTCCACCTCTCAGAAACAGGCTGACTCACAAAGTGGTGAGAAAGAGAGAGACACTTTTTTTGTATGATATTTGTATTAGTAGGTCCCCCAGTTGGCAGTTGAAACACTGACGACTGAGGGTGTTTTGTCTGACAATTGAGGGACTTCCAAATATGGATGTCGTATTTTGAAAGTAAAATGAATGCATTAAATATCATTAAGCAGATAGTATAGAAGTGAGTAGAAACTTTGGGTAGATGTGTGACTTAGTGACTGACGTATCAGAGTCTGAGACATTAACCCTTTCCCCCTGCTTCCAGGCGAGGGGAGCAGCAGTACCACCGAATCCTTCCCCATGGCCATGTCCGACCCACCCAAAGAACTACTACAGCCTACCGCTAGTACTACCAGCACTTTCTCCTTCTCTACCTCCCCCTTCTCCCCCTCCTCCAGCCTGCGCCTGCCCCAGTCCGTCCCCCGGCGACCCCCACACCCCCTGCCCCCACGCCTCTACATCCAGCCCCCCCGGCCCTGAGTTGGGCCTGGGACCTCCACCCACACAGGTAAGGTCCTGATCCAGACACATGCCTTCAGACGTGAATACAGATATTCAGATGTAACCTGTACTAACGTGCTCCTGGGTTCAATTATACAATACTCACTATGTACGGAGTCAGCTGTGCAAAAACATTTTTAGCGTCCTTGTGGTTGTTTGTCCCACAGAGGCTGTCTGCACCAATCCGCCGGCAGTCTGTAGGCAGAGGACCCCAGCTCACGCCTGGGATAGGCAACATGGTAAGGCAGGAAGGATTGGTGCCTGTGTGGGCTATATATTTAGGCATGGTTTCCCAGACACAGATTAGTGTTACCAAGCTTATTCCTGGCCAAGACCAAGGTCTTGGAATAATTTGGGTCCAGGAGTATTTCAATGACCATGTAACCTAACCAAGTCATGTCTTGTACAGTTTTCTAGTTCTCTCTCACCATCTCTGTTCTCCATCCCCCAGCAACACTTCTTTGATGACGATGACAGGATGGTCCCCAGTACGCCCACGCTGGTGGTGCCCCACCGGACTGATGGCTTTGCTGAGGCCATCCAGTACGTCTCTTTCACCCACACACACTTACTTGTATGGACCCTAAAATGAATGTTGTGATTTGGTATTTATTGACTGGACCCAGTCTCTTGGCCATTGGTTTTTCATTGATATTATTATCAGTGTCTGTCCCATGTCTTATATTTCTGTCCTTCTGTCTCAGTTCTCCCCAGGTAGCAGGAGTTCCCAGGTTCAGGTTTGGTCCTCCTGAAGACATGCCTCAGGCCAGCTCGTCCCACTCTGACCTCGGACAGCTCGCCTCACAAGGAGGTACAACACACACATCAAGTAGCACTGAGTGAATATGCTGCTCTGTACTGTCTTTTTCCTCTGTAGATACAATATCTCTGTCATGAAATTGATATGTCATTGTAATGAGTGTCCGCTTCAACTCCCTGACCCCTGTGGTTGTGTCTGTAGGTCTGGGGATGTACGAGAGTCCTCTGTTCCTGGCTGCTCACGACGAGGAGTCTGGAGGGAGGAGTGTTCCCACCACGCCCCTGCAGGTTGCTGCCCCAGTGACGCTCTTCAATGAGTCCCACCCCTCTGATGCCCAGGACATGGCATCCCAGTCTGTTCCCATGGTGACGACATCCACGAGCCACCACGGGCTGGCAGTCCCCGGCGGAGAGGCCGTCCCAGGAGATGACGGGGACGAGGTGTTCATGGAGGCAGACAGTGAAGGGTGAGAACAGGGGTTGTTAGAGGGTGTGTGTGTGTGTGTGTGTGTTGCTCATACACACCTTTTCAATCCTATTAGTAGGAGTGGTGAAGCGTCCATGGATAGCCAGGCTGAGATGGACTCTGCCCAGCCAACAGACGATGCCAGTCTGCCCTCCACAAGCCAGGAGCCCACCTCCAGCTCTGCCGGTCAGTACAGTTTTCCCTCTCACGTCTCTTGCTTGTTCTCTCACACCTCCACCTTCTCTCGTCCCTGCTTACAACCTCTCTCTTCTCTAATTCTATCGCTCCCTCTCTCTTCAGACACCAGCAGTAGTCAGCAGCCCAAGCCCTCCGGCCGGCCCTTGGCCCAGCACTCTCTGCCCATGAGGACAGCCAACAGGGGCAGGGCGCTCATCCGCAGAGGAGGTGAGCTTTCATCTACACTGAATTTTTTTGTCTTGAAGGCCACTTTTAACCCAGAACAACATGTTCTAAGTCCATTCAACTAAAGCAGTGGCTTTGCTACCATACTGTTGCATCATAGAGTAGAAACACAGCACACAACAAAGTAGATGAGAATTGTTTTTATTAGTTTGATAAGCAAGAGAAAGTACGTCACATAAAGCACACATTGTAGACTTTTGTTTGGCATGTTGGTGTACATGTGCTGCAAGTATCGTTGGAGCAGGGTTGCTGTCATGCGAGAGATATATTTAAGCCCCCCGAGGTATGGTTTTAACTTGGGGTCTTGTCAAATGTTTTATCTTATGTTAGAGCTTAGCACTGACAGTTTAGAGGTAATAATGTCAACGCACATCAAAACAACCTTCAAAGAAGCTATAGTGACCCAATCTAAAGCAACACAACAGTTACAAGCTTCATGAAGTGGCCATTTTGGATGATGGCTAAGATGGAACTTGTCTCTTTTCGCCCCCTCCATTCAAGGTATGGGCTTCCTTCGAGCAGGAAGAGGCCCCTTCGGTAGAGGAAACCTACCCCGCTAATGATGCCATCGTGCACTGCTCCATCCCCCTCCCTTCGTCCCAACTATCAATCATAGTGTCTTGGTCTACTTAACAAATCCAACTAATTTGTGATTGACTTTCTTCCCTAACTTTGTCGGTATGGATACCATGTGCTTTAAAAGCGTACATTTTAGTTGTTTTGTATTTGTTTCAAGAAGAGTAATTGTTCCGTTGCTTTTGTTTTTGCTAATAAACTTTGAGAAAAATAAAATGTTTGTCGTAGTCGTGCGTTGTCGGTGGTCCATCCATAGGGTTGCTCTAGGCACACTTGAGCCAGTTGTTGATGGAGTTGTGGCGGGGATCAGGGTTGTCTGGTTTGGCCAGAGCAGGCAGCTCACCAGATATCTTGATGTTGAAGTATTGCTAAAAGGGATTATGTTACTATTTAGATTTGAGGAACCACCTTTCCAACAGAATAACAGGGCAGCGCTGCCATTTGCTTTTAGATTAGCATTTTGACATTTTAGTATTTGTTTTTATCCCAAGTGACCAGTCAATTACACATTGCATATTCTGTTTCTCTCCAAGTCAAAACATGTTTGATACCATTCCATTAATTGCATTCCAGCCATTACTGTGAGCCTGTCCTCCCCAATTATTGTGACACCGGCCGCCTGTGGTTAATAGGCACTTACATCTCTTATCTTGCCCATTCACCATCTGAATAGGACAGACAAACAATGTCTCAAGGCTTACACATTTTTCTTTAACCTGTCTCCCCTTCATAAACACTGAAGTGTGTTTAACAACTGACTTCAAGGGATCATAGCTTTTCACCTGGTCAGTCTGTCATGGAAAGAGCAGGTGTTCTTAATGTTTTGTACACTGTATGCCAAATGCAGCATCAGCGTAAGAATGATACATTTCTTAAATGTGTATGTATAAAGTACATTAAGTAGATGTCTTTGAACTGTAGTAACCCCATGTCCATTATATAATCAAGATATCAGATGTACAATACATTGACCAAGGTCCAGCGAAGAAGAGGTATTCGTATCTGTCGGCCTTCTTGGTGCTGGGGACAGACACAGCTGAGGTCACTGAGGAGGGGAAGCCTTTCAGAGACAGCTTGATGTTAATCTCTCCTACCAGATGCACCTCTGCTTGGCGAACGTGGCGTTTCTTGGTACTGGACTTGGATTTCTTGCCACAGACGGCTACTTCCAGCATGGTAGGAGTATTTCTGCACTGTGCCTCCTGAGAGAAAGAAATTGTCAATTAGGATTGAGTAACGCAAGCTCATTGGTGTAAATCATCATGTAAAGCAATGGGAGTAGGTTAGGTAGTGGTAATCCTCAAAGCTCTCCCTGACCTTTCTTGAAGAAGTAGACCGACTCAGGCCTTCTCCTGGTAGCAGGCACAGACAGGGCTGTAGTGATGGTGCCAGTCAGACCCTCAAAACCAGAGGCAACAGATTTGGGGTAACCAGGCTCCATCTTGCCGTTGTCCATTCTCCAGTAGCCATCACCCTGATGGAAAAGATGGAAAAGAGATGGGGACAAAAGTGTTGCCATTAGGTTCCACCAAGGCATCTCCACTGCCCCAACCCTCTGAACTTCTCTCAGGTTCTAGGTTTTTCCTCTGCAGTTCTACAGTACCTTGATGATGTAGCTCTTGCCCTGGCAGTTAGTGCGGGTGAAGGCACTGTTGATAGGGGAAGGAATGCCCAACTCCTCTGTGACGTTGCGGGCTGGCCCAAGGGCCTTGGTGCTGGGGGTCCATCGTCCAGAAGTAATGACCTGGTTGGGGGAAACAGAACCACAATCATTAGGAGATAATGTATCAAGCAACTTTCTTTTTTCGGGGAGGGCTGCTGCTCCTGCTTTGGAAAAGCTACTTGACCTTCATAAACATTTAATCACTAAGTGAGATAGGAGAGAGCTGTGTAGGACCGTGCTGGGCATGAGCTAGGCCACTATGCTCTACACACACCCTTGAAGATGAGAATGGTTCCGTTGGCCAGAGTGGTCAGTCCGTTGATGGGCATGTCACTGCAGAGGTCCGAGTTACTGTTGGCATCTAGAGTGAAGAGGACACACCCGTGTGGGTAGAAGCCATTACAATTGTGAAGAATATTTAGATGTTGTCATTTACTGTATAATATAATACATATAGCTTACTGTATAATAGATAAATATCTACTCGACAGTGATTGCATATGTTTTTTTTAATCAATAATCAATTGATGCAGACATCCCAAATGTGACTGACGGAGAAACATTGCATTAGTATCTAATCTGAGGTCCCTACCTGGTAGACTTTTGTGGGGTTTGATTGGGTTGTTGACCTCCAAGTCCTTGGCTATATCTGCCAGAGTGATGGGTTTGTTGGGGTCATTGAACCCCAAGGCCTTGGCTATATCTGCCAGAGTGATGGGTTTGTTGGGGTTCTTGACCCCCAAGGCCTCAGCTAAGTCTGCTGGGATCATTCAACCCCATCACCCCCTGTCTGACAGAGTGCTGGGGTTGTTGAGCCCTAAGGCCATAGCGATATCTGACAGAGTAGGGAGCAGGGAAGCTCCAGACGACGTGTCCCCGGGGCCAGCATTGGTCGCGATGGGGCCACCCTGGCTTGGCCAGGGCGAGCCAGAGGATGGGAAGTTAGCAGCTCCAGGGAGCTAACCGTTGAGGAAAGGCAGGGCAGAGGGAGTGGTGGGTGTAGGGGGGAGATGCCCTCCAGGAGACTGGTGGCTGCATCACTCAAGGCTTCACAGGAGTTAAGGGGGCAAGATGGAGGACGTTAGAACATTTACAGACAAACACACACAAGCAGGTATACAATGCATCAGCACTCAGAGAAAACATTGGACTCCTGAGCCTACTAAGATGCAGAGAGCTTTGCTCTTGTTGCTCGTTTACCTCAAAACATAAACAATAACTAGCCGTTCTGCCACTTTCTCAGACAATACTTTCATCAAACACTTGACCGTACAGTATGTTTCACAACTGTTTGACACTCCCCATCCATGACAGTGGCGGAGGCTGTGGAGGAGGTGCCATTGAAACGGTCAGTCAGAGGGTAAAAGTCAGGGTTCAAAGGGGATGCTGGGTCCTCGGAGAAAGGAGAGTAGTCACTCTGGCTCTTAGAGCTGCTGGATCCAGGGTAAGGGCCATTGGTGTCTGTGAGAAACACAGACAGATTACAGGAATCCACAGAGTAGGCTACCATAGAAAACTCCAAAGCATGAAAATGACAATGATTCTAGCATGTAGTTGTAATTCTTAATCAATTGTTGCCCAGCACAAGCTCCTTGTATGTTGACAAAGTCCTCAATCTCTACATTTCTCACCTGCAGTGTTCTGATAATGTCAATGATGGACAAGAGCACCCACAATAGGCTGAACTTACCATAGTCCTGAGTCTCAGGAAAGAGGTCAGACGGAGAAGGGTATGTGGCCTTACTACGGTCTGAAAGCACAACAAATATACCAGAAATTATCAACTTTTGTGTTCTGAGATCCAGAGGGCAGACAGACACACAGGCTCAGCCTTTGAAAACTGTTGCATGTTACAGTACAGTTATTGCTTTCATCTCATCTGACCTCCATACATCGATAACCTATAGAGGCCTATTATGGGTTGGATTATCAGATGCAGTCAGTCGGTCACTGATCAACACATGTAACCAGATGGAGGCTAATTGCTCTTCCAGTCAATAAGCATGGCCTTGGTTTGGAAAAACTCCGGACCCCAGCTATAACACAACCAGGCAGGTACACACGTACCTTGGCTGCCTTCCTCACTCTCGCTGTTTTTAAAGGTTTCTTGGAAAATTTGAGACTTCAATTCTGTCCTGCTGGAGGATTTGTTCTCGGTAGGCGCTAAAGAGAATTAATTTGAATAAGATAAAACCTTTCTACTGTTTAAAATGGCCCACTCTAACCTAGCACTGAGACAGTTTGGCCTATAATCAGGGTACACAAGCTCTGTTGATCCATGCAGTTAGTTTGCTGCAAAGACAGACTGACTAACTGAACCTGTTTGGCTTCTTCTTGGCATCCTGCTTGATCCTCAGTCTAAAACAGAAGAAAGTGTTGATGGTGACATTAGTGCACATATTTTCAGAAAATATTAGTATATGATTAGTAAATGGTCTGAGCATCACCCTATTCAACTCACTATAAATTATTAACTACATAGGCATTGTTCTTTAGACATGTTCTCTGTGGGACTGATGGGTTTAATGGATTACTGATTACTGGTTGTATTGTCCTGGTTGAACTAACTATCAGATATCATGAAAAAGTGTTGGACGTACCGCAGTGGTTCTGGTAGTCATAGCGGACATAGCCTGGGTCACATTCGCAAAGCCTGCCTCGTCTGAACGATTCACCACACCTACCACTGCACGATTCACCTGCATGAGAATAAATAGACCTTGATATTCACCAACACACAGACTTTCTCTTTGAACATGGTCCTGTCTACTACACCATTGATTGATGACTTGGCCTGTCACATAGTTTAAGTTTTCAGGTACATCAACACGTTTACATTCATGCATACAGTTGAAGTCGGAAGTTTACATACACTTAGGTTGGAGTCATTAAAACTTGTTTTTCAACCACTTCAACCACAAATTTCTGGTTAACAAACTATAGTTTTTGCAAGTCGGTTAGGACATCTACTTTGTGCATGACACAAGTAATTTTTCCAGCAATTGTTTACAGACAGATTATTTCACTTATAATTCACTGTATCACAATTCCAGTGGGTTTGAAGTTTACATACACTAAGTTGACTATTCCTTTAAACAGCTTGGAAAATTCCAGAAAATGATGTCATGGCTTTAGAAGCTTCTGATAGGTTAATTGACATAATTTGAGTCAATTGGAGGTGTACCCGTGGATGTATTTCAAGGCCTACCTTCAAACTCAGTGCCTCTTTGCTTGACATCATGGGAAAAAGAAAAAAAAAAAGAAATCAGCCAAGACCTCAGGAAAAAAATGGTAGACCTCCACACGTCTGGTTCATCCTTGGGAGCAATTTCCAAGTGCCTGAAGGTACCACGTTCATCTGTACAAACAATAGAACGCAAGTATAAACACCATGGGACCAGGCAGCTGTCATACCGCTCAGGAAGGAGATGCGTTCTGTCTCCTAGAGATTAACGTACTTTGGTGCGAGAAGTGCAAACCCAGAACTACAGCAAGGACCTTGTGAAGATGTTGGAGGAAACAGGTGCAAAAGTATCTTTATCCACAGTAAAACAAGTCCTATATCAACATAACCTGAAAGGCCGCTCAGCAAGGAAGAAGCCACTGCTCCAAAACAGCCATAAAAAAGCCAGACTACGGTTTGAAACTGCACATGGGGACAAAGATTGTACTTTTTGGAGAAATGTCCTCTGGAACTGTTTGGCCATAATGACCATTGTTATGTTTGGAGGAAAAAGGGGGAGGCTTGCAAGCCTGAAGAACACCATCCCAAACGTGAAGCACGGGGGTGGCAGTATCATGTTGTGGGGGTGCTTTGCTACAGGAGGGTCTGGTGCACTACACACACTAGATTGCCTCATGAGGAAGGAAAATTATGTGAATATATTGAAGCAACATCTCAAGACATCAGTCAGGAAGTTAAAGCTTGGTCGCAAATGGCTCTTCCAAATGGACAATGACAAGAAGCATACTTCCAAAGTTGTGGAAAAATGGCTTAAGGACAACAAAGTCAAGGTCAAGGCTGAAATAAATCATTCTCTCTACTATTATTCTGACATCCTTCAAATAAAGTGGTGATCCTAACTGACCTAAGACAGGGAATTTTTACTAGGATTAAATGTCAGGAATTGTGAAAAACTCAGTTTATGTAAACTTCCGACTTCCAACTGTATATACAGACTCTGTTTGAATAAATAATGACATAGTAATGACATGGTAATAGCATCAGTCTTACCGGAAGTGCAGAGAGCCACAAAGTCCTTGCAGCACTCATCATGAGCGAGGCAGCTGGTGTCACACTGGCAGGGCTGTCCACGAGCAAATGGCTCACCACGTCTAGCACTGCAGCTGTCTGCAGGTTGGGACGACAGCGATAGGGAGGGATGAGCTCAAAAACAACTGCCACTGTACATTCAATGCTACCATAAAAAGGTCCAAAGTGACTTACATATCTGTTGACATTAACAGTGGCACATATTCAGCATATAATGTGGCCCCTGTACCAGACAATGGGTTCTTACCTTGAGCAGCAGAGAATGGCAGAAGAGCAGCACAGGTCGCCACCACGAAGGCAGCCAACAGCGATGATGCAGTCATCATGAGTTTGTCTCAACTAGAATAGAGAAACAAGACCATGAAATACCTTTTGTCCAACTCAGTAGGATGAACTGGAAAAATAATCTTCCTCTTTGGTTTTATCCATTAAGGAGTGTTACAAAGTTACATTCAAATAATCAAACCAGAACTAATTATCAATGTTCTCTTCACATGTTATGCTTGGTATGGCCCTGAAATAGAGAAAAAGATAATAAAAGCCAATCAACTTCACACAAGTCAACTGCAGTCGACTCACCTTGCTCTCCCTAACTCCCCATGGGATTTATATAGTGTGAGTAGGGCTGGTTTTGGAGTGACCGCTACTGCAGGACATTTTTATTAGTCCAAATACAGCCCCAATTAAAACCACAAATGATGCAGAGACCTACGCACTCACGGAAAGTAGAACTAAACTGGCCAGGTGTGTTGATGCGTGGAATAAGAAACTGTGGGCATAGACACCGATGACATCACAGTAAGGTGACGACCTTGCTTTTACAAGGGTCCCCAAAAAACACTATGTTCTTTATATTAATAACCAGACCTGCATGGTTGTTCCCGCAACTCTGTGTGGACTCAAACAACGACACACTGATTGGTTTTTATCATCTTTATTAAATTATAGTCCGCCTGACAACCTCAATTGGTTAAAAGGTTGAATTGTTCCTGTGATTCACAATGTGGTCGTACCACAGCGTATGGTCAAGCTTTCACTCTCAGGGCCCAAGCGTCGAACTAATATAATAGTACTGTATTACAAAACACAAATACCAGATTTCTTTTTTATGTGATATTTTAACTGTAGTGATCCTTACAGTAAGTTAGTGGAACATGGTCAATCATGACTAAACTAATCCAATTACTCTATAATCAGGAAGAACTCTGGGATAGTGCCAATATAATAGGTCATCTCTGGCTAGAACTAGGGCTCTTAAAGGTTTTCCCTTGTCAGATCATGTGGTCAGGAAAATCTCTGGACCCAAGTGATAATGTAGCAACTGAACGGTGTGCAGTGATTTGAATGTATATCATTCAGCACACCTTTATTGTGGCGTTCTTCTCAGAATAGGTCTATGTACAACACGAGGGGTATACTACAACGCATGATCAATGAGTTAGCAAGCTAACTTGCCTAAAGATTCTGAAATAACTTCTTATTTAAGCTTGAAATGGGCATGGTCTAATTGAGTCGTCAACCAAAAACACATCGGTGTTTAGCCTTCTTAATGTACCAGAAAATCAATAGTTATTTCTGGTTGTTTATCAAATTTAGCTGGCTAACTCATTGATCCTGCTTTGTAGTATACTCCTGAGATCTTCCAGTGATTTGATCTCGCTACAATAACAATGAGGCGCACCGAAACACAGTACTTACTCTCACTACCATTTGGTATTTTATTAGGATCCCCATTAGCTGTTGCAAAAGCAGCAGCTACTCTTCCTGGGGTCCACACAAAACATGAAACATAATACAGAATGACATAAAATAGAACATCATTAGACAAGAACAGCTCAAGGACAGAACTACATACATTTTTTTAAAGGCACACGTAGCCTACATATCAATGCATACACACAAACAAGTGTCAATTGCTGCTTAATGTTTTTGGAAATTTTGTTTTTTTTGTGAGGTGGCCTCTTGATACATTTTCAATGTTTGGAACAAGAGACCATTCAAGAAAGAACAGTCTCTCCTGGTTCTGTTCTGAGGTAATGTCTTCTACCCCACCGACGAACAGGTATTATTCAAACAGTCTCTCCGAGGCCATATGTTTTAAGAATGAAAATAGCAGTGGTGGAAAAAGTACCCAATTGAGTAAAAGTAAAGATACCTTAAAAGAAAAGACTCAAGTAAAAGTGAAAGTTACCAGGTAAAATACTACTTGAGTAAAAGTCTAAAAGTAGTTGGTTTAAAATATACTTAAGTATCAAAAATGTTAAGTAAAAGTATAAATCACTTCAAATTCCTTATATCCCTTTCTTTTTTTTCCGGATAGCCAGGGGCACACTTCAACAGTCAGACATAATTTACAAACGAAGCATTTGTGTTCAGTGAGTCTGCCAGATCAAAGGCAGTAGGGATGACCAGGGATGTTCTCTTGATAAGCGCGTGATTTAGACTATTTTCTTGTCCTGCTAAGCATTCAAAATGTAACAAGTAGTTTTGGGTGTCAGGAAAAATGTAAGGAGTAGAATGTACATTATTTTCTTTAGGACTGTAGTGGAGTAAAAGTTGTCAAAAATATAAATTAGTAAAGTATAGATACCTCAAAAAAACGACTTAAGTAGTACTTGAAAGCATTTGTACTTAAGAACTTTACACCACTGAAAAATAGTGAGTGCTTCAAAGAGCACTCTTAAACACACCCACGTTCACACATGCGCTTGGCTTCACATAAACACCCTCTTTAACCAATAATCTTACAATCAGAATTTTACATGAGTTCACTAGATCAAAAAAGTATAGCCCCACATTTACAAGACTCTCTTATCCAGAATGACTTACAGGAGGAATTAGGGTTAAGTGCCTTGCTCAAGGACACATCGACAGATTTTTTCCCCTAGTCGGCTCTGGGATTCAAACTAGAAACCTTTCGGGTATTGGCCCAACGCTCTTAACCAGTAGGCAGGTTAGCATATGGAAGATGCTGAATCTTACTGAAGGTTGATGCTTACAAAGAGACTGACTGAGGTGACTCCCTGCTCTGTGACCCCAGATTCTTTCTTAGTTCTGTGAACATCATGTTCTAGTTCTTGATTTCAGAGTCTTGTAAAAGGTGGTTTGTAGGAGCTGTGTTGGAGGCCTTATTAGGCTAGTATACTACCCAGATGCCAGCCTACAGACCACAGGAACACAAGCTGGCAAGACTTCCACAGCTAGTCATGACCTTTGTCTCTCTCTGCCTCTGGACTGGACTCACCGTGGTTGACGAGAATGATCTGGTTACAGTCTGATCTGCCCAGAGTTCCTATGAACTAACCATGATCTGCTATACTGTACGGAATCATTTAGCGTGGAACTCAAGCTAGGTACTATGTATAGTACCTGGCTTGATCTGGTATATTTAATCTCTGGGCTCTGAGATATCGGCCAACAGATAGCCTAGTAGTTAGCGCGTTGGGCCAGTGACAGAAAGGTTAAAAGTTTGAAGCCCTGCGCCAACAAGGTAAAAATAATATGTGGATGTGCCTTTGAGTAAGGCACTTAATCCTAATTGTTCCAGGGTAGCAGTTGATAATGGCATACCCTGGCTGCGACCCCACTCCGAGGGTGCACATTTTTTAATTTCCAATTCATGCATGCGTATTAATACATTGTGTGAAATGGGACAAATATAAGTACCCACCAAATTACTATTTTTATAGCCTATAACTTGGGCCCAGAGTTTTTCTAAAGTCAGGAAGAACTCCTGGCCCAATTTGAGTATCATTACTATAAAGGGTGGCTGGCATTGGAATGAATTAATGAAAATCAGACCGCAGTTGCTCTTTTTGCTCCAACACTCTTGAATGGACACTTTTAATAAATACTCTATAAAGGAGATGTGCAATGACTTGTTGGGATGAAATATGTGTTATAAAGAGATTAAATAGCTATCATATGGCATTTGCATATTTTGTAACTTAAAAGACACACAAGTCAACTTTGTGTGTAACCTAGACGTTTTATGAGGAAAGTCTCTAATTTCAAGAGAATAATTAGCGAGTATTTCACAGTTTCACTAACGCACCACAAAAGGAGGTATGGCAAGTGGGAGAGCTGTTGGTTGCTCCACTGACATTATAAAATAAACTGTGGTTCCATGTCTTACTACTGTTTAGGTTTTCCACACATTTCCCATACTCAGGCTTTCCAACACTGCTTGTGCTCTCTCTTAATAGGTTACTTCACATATGCAAAGGAGATTACAATAGGACACAGAATATGATGTTACCACATACCATTGAGTTTCTTGCAAGTTTATAGCATAACAAACTGACTGGGTGAGGTTCTGTTCAAATCTTTGCTAGGTTTCTTCTCCCATCCTACACATTCTGTATTTACAGTTGAAGACGGAAGTTTACATGCACCTTAGCCAAATACATTTAAACTCAGTTTTTCACAATTCCTGACATTTAATTATAGTAAAAATTCCCTGTCTTAGGTCAGTTAGGATCACCACTTTATTTGAAGAATGTGAAATGTCAGAATAATAGTAGAGAGAATAATTTATTTCAGCCTTTATTTCTTTCATCACATTCCCAGTGGGTCAGAAGTTTACATACACTCAATTAGTATTTGGCAGCATTGCCTTTAAATTGTTTAACTTGGGTCAAACGTTTCGGGTAGCCTTCCACAAGCTTCCCACAATAGGTTGGGTCAATTTTGGCCCATTCCTCCTGACAGAAGTGGTGTAATTGAGTCAGGTTTGTAGGCCTCCTTGCTCGCACAAGCTTTTTCCGTTCTGCCCACAAATTTTCTAAGGATTGAGGTCAGGGCTTTGTGATGGCCACTCCAATACCTTGACTTTGTTTTCCTTAAGCCATTTTGCCAGAACTTTGGAAGTATGCTTGGGGTCATTGTCCATTTGGAAGACCCATTTCTGACCAAGCTTTAACTTCCTGACTGATGTCTTGAGATGTTGCTTCAATATATCCACATAATTTTCCTCCCTCATAATGCCATCTATTTTGTGAAGTGCACCAGTCCCTCCTGCAGCAAAGCACCCCCACAACATGATGCTGCCACCCCGTGCTTCACAGTTGGGATGGTGTTCTTCAGGCTTGCAAGCCTCCCCCTTTTTCCTCCAAACATAACGATGGTCATTACGGCCAAACAGTTATATTTTTGTTTCATCAGACCAGAATTTTCTCCAAAAAGTATGATCTTTGTCCCCATGTGCAGTTGCAAACCGTAGTATGTTTTTTTATGGCGGTTTTGGAGCAGTAGTTTCTTCCTTGCTGAGTGGCCTTTCAGGTTATGTCGATATAGGACTCATTTTACTGTGGATAAAGATTATTTTGTACCAGCATCTTCACAAGGTCCTTTGCTGTTGTTCTGGGATTGATTTGCACTTTTTCGCACAAAAGTATGTTTATCTCTAGGACAGAACATCTCCTTCCTGAGCGGTATGACAGCTCGTGGTCCAATGGTGGTTATACTTGCGTACAATTGTTTGTACAGATGAATGTGGGTCCTTCAGGCGTTTGGAAATTGCTCCCAAGGATGAACCAGACTTGTGGAGGTCTACAATTTTTTTCTGATGCCTTGGCTGATTTCTTTTGATTTTCCCATGATGTGAAGCAAAGAGACACTGAGTTTGAAGGTAGGCCTTGAAATACATCCACAGGTACACCTCCAATTGACTCAAATGATGTCAATTAGCATATCAGAAGCTTCTAAAGCCATGACATAATTTAAAGGCACAGTCAACTTAGTGTATGTAAACTTCAGACCCACTGGAATTGTGATACAGTGAATTATAAGTGAAATAATCTGTAAACAATTGTTGGAAAAATTACTTGTGTCATGCACAAAGTAGATGTCTTAACCGACTTGCCAAAACTATAGTTTTTTTTATCAAGAAATTTGTGGGGTGGTTGAAAAACGAGTTTTAATGACTCCAATCTAAGTGTATGTAAACTTCCGACTTCAACTGTACATACTGTATTTCCATACAGTATGTTCAAAGAATGTGAGTTATTTTTGTTGTCCTGTTATGGAACTGCACTGCAATAAAAATCTAATATGGGTTGAGAATAAAGGTTGAGAGCAAGACACAATGAATTGACCAGACTTGAAGCAATTTATTATGTTAAAAGTTGTCTTTTTATTTGCAGATATTCTATTCTGGTGACATTGTATTTCATACCGTTCATCATTGAATAAAATAAGACTTCATGTTGCATTCAGTTGTTGCTAGATCTGATAATTAATACTCTTCTTTTTACAAAAACAAATCCTCTTTAAAATTCACCTTTGACAGTGTTGCATTTCTTAAAATACCAATAGAAACTTTTTATTTTCACATTGTTAATTGTGCATGGTACAAAATATGCAAGTGAAGAACTCTCAAGTTTGACTTCATAGCAGTTGTACTCTGGGGTAGGGGATCTAGGAATTGGGTTCAGGGGGTATTTACAATGGGTAAGACTCGTGTCATGTGATCTGGTGCGGCGCTTCGAGCATTTCCATGAGGAAGGTATCTATGGGCGTATCTCCTATCAGCTTAAAGAAGAAGAGGTGTTCCAGACACTTGAGGCCGATGGAGCGTAGTGCAGGCAAACGCAGCAACAGCTTGGCAAATCTGACCAGGAGAGAATAGATAAGAGGGAGGTGTAGACCTTACAGTGAAATGCTTACTTACAAGCCCTTAACCAACAATGCCGTTTTATGAAAATACCTCCAAAAAAGTAAGAGATAAGAATAACAAATAATTAAAGAGCAGCGGTAAATAACAATAGCGGGGCTATATACAGGGGGTACCGGTACAGAGTCAATGTGCGGGGGCACCGGTGTCAAGGTAATTGAGGTAATTATGTACATGTAGGTAGAGTTATTAAAGTGGCTATGCATAGATAATAACAGAGAGTCGCAGCAGCATGGGGGCAATGCAAATAGTCTGGAAAGCCATTTGATTAGATGTTCAGGAGTCTTATGGCTTAGGGGTAGAAGCTGTTTAGAAGCCTCTTGGACCTAGACTTGGTGCTCCTGTACCGCTTGCCGTGCATTAGCAGAGAGAACAGTCTATGACTAGGGTGGCTGGAGTCTTTGACGATTTTTAGGGCATTCCTCTGACACCGCCTGGTATAGAGGCCCTGGATGGTAGGAAGCTTGGCCCCGGTGATGTACCGTACGCACTACCCTCTGTAATGCTTTGCAGTCGGAGGCCGAGCAGTTGCCATACCAGGCAGTGACGCAACCCGTTAGGATGCTCTCAATGGTGCAACTGTAAAACCTTTTGAGGATCTGAGGACCCATGACAAATCTTTTCAGTCTCTTGAGGGGGAATAGGTTTTGTCGTGCCCTCTTCACAACTGTCTTGGTGTGCTTGGACCATGTTAGTTTGTTGGTGATGTGGACGCCAAGGAACTTGAAGCTCTCAACCTGCTCCACAACAGCCCCGTCAATGAGAATGGGGGCATGCTCGGTCCTCTTTTTCATGTAGTCCACAATCATCTCCTTTGTCTTGATTACGTTGAGGGAGAGGTTGTTGTCCTGACACCACATGGTCAGGTCTCTGACCTCCCTATTGGCTGTCTCATCGTTGTCAGTGATCAGGCCTACCACCGGTGTGTCATCAGCAAACTTAATGATGGTGTTGGAGTCGTGCCTGGCTGTCATGAGTGAACAGGGAGTACAGCAGAGGACTGAGCACGCATCCCTGAGGGGCCCCTGTGTTGAGAATCAGTGTGGCGGATGTGTTGTTACCTACCCTTACCACCTGGGGGCGGCCCATCAGGAAGTCCAGGATCCAGTTGCAGAGGGAGGTGTTTAGTCCCAGGGTCCTTAGCTTAGTGATGAGCTTTGAGGGCACTATGGTATTGAACGATGAGCTGTAGTCTATGAATAGCATTCTCACATAGGTGTTCCTTTTGTCCAGGTGGGAAAGGGCAGTGTGCAGTGCGATAGAGATTGCATCATCTGTGGATCTGTTGGTGCGGTATGCAAATTGGAGGGGGTCTAGGGTTTCTGGGATAATGGTGTTGATGTGAGCCATGACCAGCCTTTCAAAGCATTTCATGGCTACAGACGTGAGTGCTACGGGTCGGTAGTAATTTAGGCAGGTTACTTTAGTGTTCTTGGGCACAGGGACTATGGTGGTCTGCTTGAAACATGTTGGTATTACAGACTCAGACAGGGAGAGGTTGAAAATGTCAGTGAAGGCACTTGCCAGTTGATCAGCGCATGCTCGGAGTACATGTCCTGGTAATCCGCCTGGCCCAGCGGCCTTGTGAATGTTGACCTGTTTAAAGGTCTTACTCGCATCGACTGCATTGTGCGTGATCACACAGTCATCCGGAACAGCTAATGCTCTCATGCATGTTTCGGTGTTACTTGCCTCGAAGTGAGCATAGAAGTTATTTAGCTCGTCTGGTAGGCTCGTGTCACTGGGCAGCTCTCAGCTGTGCTTCACTTTGTAGTCTGTAATAGTTTGCAAGCCCTGCCACAGCCGACGAGCGTGGGAGCCAGTGTAGTAGGATTCGATCTTGTCCTGTGTTGACGCTTTGCCTGTTTGATGGTTCGTCTGAGGGCATAGTGGGATTTATTATAAGCTTCCGGGTTAGAGTCCCGCTCCCTGAAAGCGGCAGCTCTACCCTATAGCTCAGTGCGAATGTTGCCTTTAATCCATGGCTTCTGGTTGGGGTATGTACGTACAGTCACTGTGAGGACGATGTCCTCGATGCACTTATTGATAAAGCCAGTGACTGATGTGGTGTACTCCTCAATGCCATTAGAATAATCCCGGAACATGTTCCAGTCTGTGCTAGCAAAACAGTCCTGTAGTTTAGCATCTGCTTCATCTGACCACTTTTTTACAGACCGAGTCACTGGTGCTTCCTGCTTTAATTTTTGCTTGTAAGCAGGAATCAGGAGGATAGATTTGCCAAATGGAGGGCGAGGGAGAGCTTTGTACGCGTCTCTGTGTGTGGAGTAAAGGTATAATGGTACATGCAAACCATAAAGATGAATTACGATTTATCGTCTTTAAGTCAGACTTAGTGGAGAAGGAATATGGGAAAAAGTGTGATATTTTAAAGAGCTGCAGTGTCATACAGTAGGAAGAGTCAGACACATGAGACTGTTGAATGACTCAACATTAGTGTGTATGAGTATGTAATTTACCGAGACTAGGGGTTGGATTAAATCTGTGTCGTGGGAGATCCATATTATAGCTCGATTGAAATTGAAATGCAATGTTCACGCGTTTGCAATGACTGCATTCACGGTAAACACTGAATTATTTCGTCTCATTCTGAAATGTCCTTTACATTTTAGCGTGGGTCTTCTGGGATAATCCCTTCCACAATAGGGATTGAATGCAGCCCCAAATTAAGCAGAAAATGTAGAAGACTGAAGAAGAGTGTGACTGTGAGAGACTGACCTGCCAGGCTGCTCTGGATATCTGTGTTTAGTGTAGGACTCCAGTGAGGCGTACACCTTCTCTCTCAGGGCCTCCACCTCTGTAGGATTAGACAGGCCCTTGGCATCTGGAAGCAAAGAACATTCATAGACAGAAACTTACCCTTGTGCACACAGTAAACAAAGTGTATTTGTAATGTATTTCTAAATTCGAATATATGGTGGTCGGTGAGTTAAACTTTAAATGATAAAAAAATATAAGCTAATTGGACAACAATCTTTAATGCTAAAATTAATGAGGATGACCATCCTCCTCTTCCTCCCTTTATGAGCCGCCTCTTGTATGATGATTGTAGTTACCTGGGTTGAAGAGGACAATGGCTCGGAGGCAGCCCAGCTCAGTCTTGTCCATCTGCATGTCCTTCATCTTAGACACCAGCTCCGTCAGCACCCTGTAGACCACAACACAGCAAGAAAATACATTGACAACAAGTCACAGGGGAAAAAAACACGGTAACACTTTATTTTGCAAGTCCATCTATAGATGCTCAAAAAACTATCCTTATAGACATTTCTACTGCTGTAGAAATACCAGGGCTACATTTCTAGCCATGTTACATAAGAGAAAGCTTAGTGTAGGCCACAGGAGGCTGCTGAAGGGAGGACGGATCATAATAATGGCTGGAATGGAGTGAATGGAAAGGTATCAAAGACATGGAAACGTGTTTGCTGTGTTTGATACCATTCCATTGATTCCGTTCCAGCCATTAATATGAGCGCGTCCTCCCCAATGGAGCCACCAGTCACCTGTGGTGAGGGCTATGCGTTACTATGGTATCCAAATTACACATGTCAAGGGGTTATAAAATTATACAAGTATTTTTCTCTGACCTGTCAAAGATGGAGCCCACCCCGGCACTGTGGGCGCTGCTGCGGTGTACGTGGAGCCCCGTGGCCAATAGGATACCATCCTTCAATGTCACAGAGCGGTGGGAGAACGAGGCAATGAGCAGCTCATTCCAACCTAACAGAGAGGGAGAAAAACACACTGTGGTTAACTGGTGAGTTTAACTTGAATTGTGACTATGTTGTTGAGACTAGAACTACCTACGTGTCCAGAGGGGTAAGGGTGTGCTAAGGAAACATCTCTGTGCAAAAATATACTGTATTGTTCTACCACCACTACTCATAGTAAAAATGTCTATCAATACAATAGATTAATCAATAGGTGTATATGGTGTGTGAACAGGCATGGTGATCTGATGTGCTGTAGCTGGAGCCTACCTGCTCGTAATAAGATGACCTGGTCGTCCAGGGGCAGCTCAGAGAAGTGGGGGATCCTCTTGGCCCACTCCACCAGGGTGAACAGCTGCTTGTCTGCTGCCTGGCAGATGTTGGTGACTGGGTCGTTCTTCTGTCAGAAAGACAGAGACACACATGGAATATTCAATAATCAGCTATGAAAGAGGACACTGAGTTTGGAACAAATAGACATGTGTAGAGTGACCTCAAGCATTCAGGACAATGAATATGATTTGACATAGCGGAGATCTGTCCATAGAGAGAGAGAGAGAGAGACGGACGGAAGGATGGACAGAGGGAGGTTTGCTTACAGAGTTGCCTGCACTCGCCTCCATGTAGGCTTCAGTCTTGGGTTCGATAGCCAGCTCTGCGTCCAATATCTTCTCAACGGGCATGTCCTCGTTAAAACTACTGCTAGACTCCACCTCGTTATCACTCTTCTCCCGGCCCCGCTGACGCTCCTCCTGCACCGCTACGCAGAGGAACACACAAACATGGGAGTCATACACACACACACACACACACACACACACACACACACACAGATACACACACCTTCTCTCTTCATGCCCATAGCCAGACATTTCTGATAGCGGCAGTACTGGCAGCGGTTGCGCTGGCGCTTGTCGATCAGGCACTGCTTGATGTCTCGACACGTGTAGCTGAGGTCCTTCCTGATGGTTCTCTTGAAGAAGCCCTTGCAGCCTTCACAGCTATACACGCCGTAGTGTTTCCCTGGAAGAACATTGAATATATAGAAGATCAATAATGTATTGATCAGATCACCTCATACTGTATATGAACTGTTGCTGTGTGGTTCTCTCTGGATGTTATTCTGTTAATGCTGTTAGTGAGGGGATATAATATGATGGAGCATTTCTTAAGGAAATGTTGTTTTGGCTTAGTTATCCTGTAGCTACGTTGATGAAGGTGGTATGGTATACTAGTAGTAGGGACAGAAGTTATTCCTGACCAGGTAACTTATCAAGGGGAAAAACTATGGTACAGTATAGTATGGTCTAGTCTGTTAACCAGCTACAGTATAGTATGGAATAGTCTGGTAACCAGCTACAGTATAGTATGGTCTAGTCTGTTAACCAGCTACAGTATAGTATGGTCTAGTCTGGTAACCTGCTACAGTATAGAATGGTCTAGTCTGGTAACCTGCTATAGTATAGTATGGTCTAGTCTGGTAACCTGCTACAGTATAGTATGTTCTAGTCTGGTAACCAGCTGCAGTATAGTATGGTCTCATCTGGTAACTTGCTACAGTATAGTATGGTCTAGTCTGGTAACCAGTTACAGTATAGTATGGTCTAGTCAGGTAACCAGCTACAGTATAGTATAGTCTAGTCTGGTAACCTGCTACAGTATAGTATGGTCTAGTCAGGTAACCGGCTACAGTATAGTATAGTCTAGTCTGGTAACCAGCTACAGTATAGTATGGTCTAGTCTGGTAACCAGCGACAGTAAAGTATGGTCTAGTCTGGTAACCAGCGACAGTATAGTATGGTCTAGTCTGGTAACCAGCTACAGTATAGTATGGTCTAGTCTGGTAACCAGCTACAGTATAGTATGGTCTAGTCTGGTAACCTGCTACAGTATAGTATGGTCTAGTCTGGTAACCAGCTACAGTATAGTATGGTCTAGTCTGGAAACCAGCTACAGTATAGTATAGTATGGTCTAGTCTGGTAACCAGCTACAGTATAGTATGGTCTAGTCTGGTAATCAGCTACAGTATAGTATGGTCTAGTCAGGTAACCAGCTACAGTATAGTATGGTCTAGTCTGGTAACCTGCTAGAGTATAGTATAGTCTAGTCTGGTAACCAGCTACAGTATAGTATGGTCTAGTCAGGTAACCAGCTACAGTATAGTATGGTCTAGTCTGGTAACCAGCGACAGTATAGTATGGTCTAGTCCGGTAACCTGCTACAGTATAGTATGGTCTAGTCTGGTAACCAGCTACAGTATAGTATGGTCTAGTCTGGTAACCAGCTACAGTATAGTATGGTCTAGTCTGGTAACCAGCTACAGTATAGTATAGTATAGTATGGTCTAGTCTGGTAACCAGCTACAGTATAGTATAGTATGGTCTAGTCTGATAATCAGCTACAGTATAGTATGGTCTAGTCTGGTAACCAGCTACAGTATAGTATGGTCTAGTCTGGTAACCTGCTACATTACAGTATGGTCTAATCTGGTAACCAGCTACAGTATAGTATGGTCTAGTCTGGTAACCAGCTACAGTATAGTATTGTCTAGTCTAGTAACCAGCTACAGAATAGTATGGTCTAGTCTGGTAACCAGCTACAGTATAGTATGGTCTAGTCTGGTAACCTGCTACAGTATAGAATGGTCTAGTCTGGTAACCTGCTATAGTATAGTATGGTCTAGTCTGGTAACCTGCTACAGTATAGTATGTTCTAGTCTGGTAACCAGCTGCAGTATAGTATGGTCTCATCTGGTAACTTGCTACAGTATAGTATGGTCTAGTCTGGTAACCAGTTACAGTATAGTATGGTCTAGTCAGGTAACCAGCTACAGTATAGTATAGTCTAGTCTGGTAACCTGCTACAGTATAGTATGGTCTAGTCAGGTAACCGGCTACAGTATAGTATAGTCTAGTCTGGTAACCAGCTACAGTATAGTATGGTCTAGTCTGGTAACCAGCGACAGTAAAGTATGGTCTAGTCTGGTAACCTGCTACAGTATAGTATGGTCTAGTCTGGTAACCAGCTACAGTATAGTATGGTCTAGTCTGGTAACCAGCTACAGTATAGTATGGTCTAGTCTGGTAACCTGCTACAGTATAGTATGGTCTAGTCTGGTAACCAGCTACAGTATAGTATGGTCTAGTCTGGAAACCAGCTACAGTATAGTATGGTCTAGTCTGGTAATCAGCTACAGTATAGTATGGTCTAGTCAGGTAACCAGCTACTGTATAGTATGGTCTAGTCTGGTAACCTGCTAGAGTATAGTATGGTCTAGTCTGGTAACCAGCTACAGTATAGTATGGTCTAGTCAGGTAACCAGCTACTGTATAGTATGGTCTAGTCTGGTAATCAGCTACAGTATAGTATAGTCTAGTCTGGTAACCAGCTACAGTATAGTATGGTCTAGTCAGGTAACCAGCTACAGTATAGTATGGTCTAGTCTGGTAACCAGCGACAGTATAGTATGGTCTAGTCCGGTAACCTGCTACAGTATAGTATGGTCTAGTCTGGTAACCAGCTACAGTATAGTATGGTCTAGTCTGGTAACCAGCTACAGTATAGTATGGTCTAGTCTGGTAACCAGCTACAGTATAGTATAGTATAGTATGGTCTAGTCTGGTAACCAGCTACAGTATAGTATAGTATGGTCTAGTCTGATAATCAGCTACAGTATAGTATGGTCTAGTCTGGTAACCAGCTACAGTATAGTATGGTCTAGTCTGGTAACCTGCTACATTACAGTATGGTCTAATCTGGTAACCAGCTACAGTATAGTATGGTCTAGTCTGGTAACCAGCTACAGTATAGTATTGTCTAGTCTAGTAACCAGCTACAGTATAGTATGGTCTAGTCTGGTAACCAGCTACAGTATAGTATGGTCTAGTCTGGTGACCAGCTACAGTTAATTATGGTCTAGTCTGGTAACCTGATACATTATAGTATGGTCTAGTCTGGTAACCTGCTACAGTATAGTATGGTCTAGTCTGGTAACCAGCTACAGTATAGTATGGTCTAGTCCGGTAACCAGCGACAGTATACTAGGGTCTAGTCTGGTAACCAGCTACAGTATAGTATGGTCTGGTAACCAGCGACAGTATAGTATGGTCTAGTCTGGTAACCAGCTACAATATAGTATAGTATGGTCTAGTCTGGTAACCAGCTACAGTATAGTATAGTATGGTCTAATCTGGTAATCAGCTACAGTATAGTATGGTCTAGTCTGGTAACCAGCTACAGTATAGTATGGTCTAGTCTGGTAACCAGCGACAGTATAGTATGGTCTAGTCTGGTAACCTGCTACAGTATAGTATGGGCTAGTCTGGTAACCAGCTACAGTATAGTATGGTCTAGTCTGGAAACCAGCTATAGTATAGTATGGTCTAGTCTGGTAACCAGCTACAGTATAGTATAGTATGGTCTAGTCTGGTAACCAGCGACAGTATAGTATAGTATGGTCTAGTCTGGTAATCAGCTACAGTATAGTATGGTCTAGTCTGGTAATCAGCTACAGTATAGTATGGTCTAGTCTGGTAATAAGCTACAGTATAGTATAGTATGGTCTAGTCTGGTAATCAGCTACAGTATAGTATAGTATGGTCTAGTCTGGTAACCAGCTACAGTATAGTATAATATGGTCTAGTCTGGTAATCAGCTACAGTATAGTATGGTCTAGTCTGATAATCAGCTACAGTATAGTATGGTCTAGTCTGGTAACCAGCTACAGTATAGTATGGTCTAGTCTGGTAACCTGCTACATTACAGTATGGTCTAATCTGGTAACCAGCTACAGTATAGTATGGTCTAGTCTGGTAACCAGCTACAGTATAGTATGGTCTAATCTGGTAACCAGCTACAGTATAGTATGGTCTAGTCTGGTAACCAGCTACAGTATAGTATGGTCTAGTCTGGTAACCAGCTACAGTATAGTATGGTCTAGTCTTGTAACCAGCTACAGTATAGTATGTTCTTGTCTGGTAACCAGCTACAGTATAGCATGTTCTAGTCTGGTAACCTGCTACAGTATAGTATGGTCTAGTCTGGTAAACAGCTACATTACAGTATGGTCTAGTCTGGTAACCAGCTACAGTATAGTATGGTCTCATCTGGTAACCTGCTACAGTATAGTATGGTCTAGTTTGGTAACCAGCTACAGTATAGTATGGTCTAGTCTGGTAACCAGCTACAGTATAGTATGGTCTAGTCTGGTAACCAGCTACAGTATAGTATGGTCTAGTCTGGTAACCAGCTACAGTATAGTATGGTCTAGTCTGGTAACCTGATACATTATAGTATGGTCTAGTCTGGTAACCAGATACATTATAGTATGGTCTAGTCTGGTAACCAGCTACATTACAGTATGGTTCGTCTGGTAACCAGCTACAGTATAGTATGGTCTAGTCTGGTAACCTGATACATTACAGTATGGTCTAGTCTGGTAACCAGCTACAGTATAGTATGGTCTAGTCTGGAAACCAGCTACAGTATAGTATAGTATGGTCTAGTCTGGTAACCAGCTACAGTATAGTATGGTCTAGTCTGGTAATCAGCTACAGTATAGTATGGTCTAGTCAGGTAACCAGCTACAGTATAGTATGGTCTAGTCTGGTAACCTGCTAGAGTATAGTATAGTCTAGTCTGGTAACCAGCTACAGTATAGTATGGTCTAGTCAGGTAACCAGCTACAGTATAGTATGGTCTAGTCTGGTAACCAGCGACAGTATAGTATGGTCTAGTCCGGTAACCTGCTACAGTATAGTATGGTCTAGTCTGGTAACCAGCTACAGTATAGTATGGTCTAGTCTGGTAACCAGCTACAGTATAGTATGGTCTAGTCTGGTAACCAGCTACAGTATAGTATAGTATAGTATGGTCTAGTCTGGTAACCAGCTACAGTATAGTATAGTATGGTCTAGTCTGATAATCAGCTACAGTATAGTATGGTCTAGTCTGGTAACCAGCTACAGTATAGTATGGTCTAGTCTGGTAACCTGCTTCAGTATAGTATAGTATAGTATGGTCTAGTCTGGTAACCAGCTACAGTATAGTATTGTCTAGTCTAGTAACCAGCTACAGTATAGTATGGTCTAGTCTGGTAACCAGCTACAGTATAGTATGGTCTAGTCTGGTGACCAGCTACAGTTAATTATGGTCTAGTCTGGTAACCTGATACATTTATAGTATGGTCTAGTCTGGTAACCTGCTACAGTATAGTATGGTCTAGTCTGGTAACCAGCTACAGTATAGTATGGTCTAGTCCGGTAACCAGCGACAGTATACTAGGGTCTAGTCTGGTAACCAGCTACAGTATAGTATGGTCTGGTAACCAGCGACAGTATAGTATGGTCTAGTCTGGTAACCAGCTACAATATAGTATAGTATGGTCTAGTCTGGTAACCAGCTACAGTATAGTATAGTATGGTCTAATCTGGTAATCAGCTACAGTATAGTATGGTCTAGTCTGGTAACCAGCTACAGTATAGTATGGTCTAGTCTGGTAACCAGCGACAGTATAGTATGGTCTAGTCTGGTAACCTGCTACAGTATAGTATGGGCTAGTCTGGTAACCAGCTACAGTATAGTATGGTCTAGTCTGGAAACCAGCTATAGTATAGTATGGTCTAGTCTGGTAACCAGCTACAGTATAGTATAGTATAGTATGGTCTAGTCTGGTAACCAGCGACAGTATAGTATAGTATGGTCTAGTCTGGTAATCAGCTACAGTATAGTATGGTCTAGTCTGGTAATCAGCTACAGTATAGTATGGTCTAGTCTGGTAATAAGCTACAGTATAGTATAGTATGGTCTAGTCTGGTAATCAGCTACAGTATAGTATAGTATGGTCTAGTCTGGTAACCAGCTACAGTATAGTATAATATGGTCTAGTCTGGTAATCAGCTACAGTATAGTATGGTCTAGTCTGATAATCAGCTACAGTATAGTATGGTCTAGTCTGGTAACCAGCTACAGTATAGTATGGTCTAGTCTGGTAACCTGCTACATTACAGTATGGTCTAATCTGGTAACCAGCTACAGTATAGTATGGTCTAGTCTGGTAACCAGCTACAGTATAGTATGGTCTAGTCTGGTAACCAGCTACAGTATAGTATGGTCTAGTCTGGTGACCAGCTACAGTTAATTATGGTCTAGTCTGGTAACCTGATACATTATAGTATGGTCTAGTCTGGTAACCTGCTACAGTATAGTATGGTCTAGTCTGGTAACCAGCTACAGTATAGTATGGTCTAGTCCGGTAACCAGCGACAGTATACTAGGGTCTAGTCTGGTAACCAGCTACAGTATAGTATGGTCTGGTAACCAGCGACAGTATAGTATGGTCTAGTCTGGTAACCAGCTACAATATAGTATAGTATGGTCTAGTCTGGTAACCAGCTACAGTATAGTATAGTATGGTCTAATCTGGTAATCAGCTACAGTATAGTATGGTCTAGTCTGGTAACCAGCTACAGTATAGTATGGTCTAGTCTGGTAACCAGCGACAGTATAGTATGGTCTAGTCTGGTAACCTGCTACAGTATAGTATGGGCTAGTCTGGTAACCAGCTACAGTATAGTATGGTCTAGTCTGGAAACCAGCTATAGTATAGTATGGTCTAGTCTGGTAACCAGCTACAGTATAGTATAGTATAGTATGGTCTAGTCTGGTAACCAGCGACAGTATAGTATAGTATGGTCTAGTCTGATAATCAGCTACAGTATAGTATGGTCTAGTCTGGTAACCAGCTACAGTATAGTATGGTCTAGTCTGGTAACCAGCTACAGTATAGTATGGTCTAGTCTGGTAACCTGCTACAGTATAGTATGGTCTAGTCTGGTAACCAGCTACAGTATAGTATGGTCTAGTCTGGAAACCAGCTACAGTATAGTATAGTATGGTCTAGTCTGGTAACCAGCTACAGTATAGTATGGTCTAGTCTGGTAATCAGCTACAGTATAGTATGGTCTAGTCAGGTAACCAGCTACAGTATAGTATGGTCTAGTCTGGTAACCTGCTAGAGTATAGTATAGTCTAGTCTGGTAACCAGCTACAGTATAGTATGGTCTAGTCAGGTAACCAGCTACAGTATAGTATGGTCTAGTCTGGTAACCAGCGACAGTATAGTATGGTCTAGTCCGGTAACCTGCTACAGTATAGTATGGTCTAGTCTGGTAACCAGCTACAGTATAGTATGGTCTAGTCTGGTAACCAGCTACAGTATAGTATGGTCTAGTCTGGTAACCAGCTACAGTATAGTATAGTATAGTATGGTCTAGTCTGGTAACCAGCTACAGTATAGTATAGTATGGTCTAGTCTGATAATCAGCTACAGTATAGTATGGTCTAGTCTGGTAACCAGCTACAGTATAGTATGGTCTAGTCTGGTAACCTGCTACATTACAGTATGGTCTAATCTGGTAACCAGCTACAGTATAGTATGGTCTAGTCTGGTAACCAGCTACAGTATAGTATTGTCTAGTCTAGTAACCAGCTACAGTATAGTATGGTCTAGTCTGGTAACCAGCTACAGTATAGTATGGTCTAGTCTGGTAACCTGCTATAGTATAGTATGGTCTAGTCTGGTAACCTGCTACAGTATAGTATGTTCTAGTCTGGTAACCAGCTGCAGTATAGTATGGTCTCATCTGGTAACTTGCTACAGTATAGTATGGTCTAGTCTGGTAACCAGCTACAGTATAGTATAGTCTAGTCTGGTAACCTGCTACAGTATAGTATGGTCTAGTCAGGTAACCGGCTACAGTATAGTATAGTCTAGTCTGGTAACCAGCTACAGTATAGTATGGTCTAGTCTGGTAACCAGCGACAGTAAAGTATGGTCTAGTCTGGTAACCTGCTACAGTATAGTATGGTCTAGTCTGGTAACCAGCTACAGTATAGTATGGTCTAGTCTGGTAACCAGCTACAGTATAGTATGGTCTAGTCTGGTAACCTGCTACAGTATAGTATGGTCTAGTCTGGTAACCAGCTACAGTATAGTATGGTCTAGTCTGGAAACCAGCTACAGTATAGTATGGTCTAGTCTGGTAATCAGCTACAGTATAGTATGGTCTAGTCAGGTAACCAGCTACTGTATAGTATGGTCTAGTCTGGTAACCTGCTAGAGTATAGTATAGTCTAGTCTGGTAACCAGCTACAGTATAGTATGGTCTAGTCAGGTAACCAGCTACAGTATAGTATGGTCTAGTCTGGTAACCAGCGACAGTATAGTATGGTCTAGTCCGGTAACCTGCTACAGTATAGTATGGTCTAGTCTGGTAACCAGCTACAGTATAGTATGGTCTAGTCTGGTAACCAGCTACAGTATAGTATGGTCTAGTCTGGTAACCAGCTACAGTATAGTATAGTATAGTATGGTCTAGTCTGGTAACCAGCTACAGTATAGTATAGTATGGTCTAGTCTGATAATCAGCTACAGTATAGTATGGTCTAGTCTGGTAACCAGCTACAGTATAGTATGGTCTAGTCTGGTAACCTGCTACATTACAGTATGGTCTAATCTGGTAACCAGCTACAGTATAGTATGGTCTAGTCTGGTAACCAGCTACAGTATAGTATTGTCTAGTCTAGTAACCAGCTACAGTATAGTATGGTCTAGTCTGGTAACCAGCTACAGTATAGTATGGTCTAGTCTGGTGACCAGCTACAGTTAATTATGGTCTAGTCTGGTAACCTGATACATTATAGTATGGTCTAGTCTGGTAACCTGCTACAGTATAGTATGGTCTAGTCTGGTAACCAGCTACAGTATAGTATGGTCTAGTCCGGTAACCAGCGACAGTATACTAGGGTCTAGTCTGGTAACCAGCTACAGTATAGTATGGTCTGGTAACCAGCGACAGTATAGTATGGTCTAGTCTGGTAACCAGCTACAATATAGTATAGTATGGTCTAGTCTGGTAACCAGCTACAGTATAGTATAGTATGGTCTAATCTGGTAATCAGCTACAGTATAGTATGGTCTAGTCTGGTAACCAGCTACAGTATAGTATGGTCTAGTCTGGTAACCAGCGACAGTATAGTATGGTCTAGTCTGGTAACCTGCTACAGTATAGTATGGGCTAGTCTGGTAACCAGCTACAGTATAGTATGGTCTAGTCTGGAAACCAGCTATAGTATAGTATGGTCTAGTCTGGTAACCAGCTACAGTAAAGTATAGTATGGTCTAGTCTGGTAACCAGCGACAGTATAGTATAGTATAGTATGGTCTAGTCTGGTAATCAGCTACAGTATAGTATGGTCTAGTCTGGTAATCAGCTACAGTATAGTATGGTCTAGTCTGGTAATAAGCTACAGTATAGTATAGTATGGTCTAGTCTGGTAATCAGCTACAGTATAGTATAGTATGGTCTAGTCTGGTAACCAGCTACAGTATAGTATAATATGGTCTAGTCTGGTAATCAGCTACAGTATAGTATGGTCTAGTCTGATAATCAGCTACAGTATAGTATGGTCTAGTCTGGTAACCAGCTACAGTATAGTATGGTCTAGTCTGGTAACCTGCTACATTACAGTATGGTCTAATCTGGTAACCAGCTACAGTATAGTATGGTCTAGTCTGGTAACCAGCTACAGTATAGTATGGTCTAGTCTGGTAACCAGCTACAGTATAGTATGGTCTAGTCTTGTAACCAGCTACAGTATAGTATGTTCTTGTCTGGTAACCAGCTACAGTATAGCATGTTCTAGTCTGGTAACCTGCTACAGTATAGTATGGTCTAGTCTGGTAAACAGCTACATTACAGTATGGTCTAGTCTGGTAACCAGCTACAGTATAGTATGGTCTCATCTGGTAACCTGCTACAGTATAGTATGGTCTAGTTTGGTAACCAGCTACAGTATAGTATGGTCTAGTCTGGTAACCAGCTACAGTATAGTATGGTCTAGTCTGGTAACCAGCTACAGTATAGTATGGTCTAGTCTGGTAACCAGCTACAGTATAGTATGGTCTAGTCTGGTAACCTGATACATTATAGTATGGTCTAGTCTGGTAACCAGATACATTATAGTATGGTCTAGTCTGGTAACCAGCTACATTACAGTATGGTTCGTCTGGTAACCAGCTACAGTATAGTATGGTCTAGTCTGGTAACCTGATACATTACAGTATGGTCTAGTCTGGTAACCAGCTACAGTATAGTATGGTCTAGTCTGGAAACCAGCTACAGTATAGTATAGTATGGTCTAGTCTGGTAACCAGCTACAGTATAGTATGGTCTAGTCTGGTAATCAGCTACAGTATAGTATGGTCTAGTCAGGTAACCAGCTACAGTATAGTATGGTCTAGTCTGGTAACCTGCTAGAGTATAGTATAGTCTAGTCTGGTAACCAGCTACAGTATAGTATGGTCTAGTCAGGTAACCAGCTACAGTATAGTATGGTCTAGTCTGGTAACCAGCGACAGTATAGTATGGTCTAGTCCGGTAACCTGCTACAGTATAGTATGGTCTAGTCTGGTAACCAGCTACAGTATAGTATGGTCTAGTCTGGTAACCAGCTACAGTATAGTATGGTCTAGTCTGGTAACCAGCTACAGTATAGTATAGTATAGTATGGTCTAGTCTGGTAACCAGCTACAGTATAGTATAGTATAGTATGGTCTAGTCTGATAATCAGCTACAGTATAGTATGGTCTAGTCTGGTAACCAGCTACAGTATAGTATGGTCTAGTCTGGTAACCTGCTTCAGTATAGTATAGTATAGTATGGTCTAGTCTGGTAACCAGCTACAGTATAGTATTGTCTAGTCTAGTAACCAGCTACAGTATAGTATGGTCTAGTCTGGTAACCAGCTACAGTATAGTATGGTCTAGTCTGGTGACCAGCTACAGTTAATTATGGTCTAGTCTGGTAACCTGATACATTATAGTATGGTCTAGTCTGGTAACCTGCTACAGTATAGTATGGTCTAGTCTGGTAACCAGCTACAGTATAGTATGGTCTAGTCCGGTAACCAGCGACAGTATACTAGGGTCTAGTCTGGTAACCAGCTACAGTATAGTATGGTCTGGTAACCAGCGACAGTATAGTATGGTCTAGTCTGGTAACCAGCTACAATATAGTATAGTATGGTCTAGTCTGGTAACCAGCTACAGTATAGTATAGTATGGTCTAATCTGGTAATCAGCTACAGTATAGTATGGTCTAGTCTGGTAACCAGCTACAGTATAGTATGGTCTAGTCTGGTAACCAGCGACAGTATAGTATGGTCTAGTCTGGTAACCTGCTACAGTATAGTATGGGCTAGTCTGGTAACCAGCTACAGTATAGTATGGTCTAGTCTGGAAACCAGCTATAGTATAGTATGGTCTAGTCTGGTAACCAGCTACAGTATAGTATAGTATAGTATGGTCTAGTCTGGTAACCAGCGACAGTATAGTATAGTATGGTCTAGTCTGGTAATCAGCTACAGTATAGTATGGTCTAGTCTGGTAATCAGCTACAGTATAGTATGGTCTAGTCTGGTAATAAGCTACAGTATAGTATAGTATGGTCTAGTCTGGTAATCAGCTACAGTATAGTATAGTATGGTCTAGTCTGGTAACCAGCTACAGTATAGTATAATATGGTCTAGTCTGGTAATCAGCTACAGTATAGTATGGTCTAGTCTGATAATCAGCTACAGTATAGTATGGTCTAGTCTGGTAACCAGCTACAGTATAGTATGGTCTAGTCTGGTAACCTGCTACATTACAGTATGGTCTAATCTGGTAACCAGCTACAGTATAGTATGGTCTAGTCTGGTAACCAGCTACAGTATAGTATGGTCTAGTCTGGTAACCAGCTACAGTATAGTATGGTCTAGTCTGGTGACCAGCTACAGTTAATTATGGTCTAGTCTGGTAACCTGATACATTTATAGTATGGTCTAGTCTGGTAACCTGCTACAGTATAGTATGGTCTAGTCTGGTAACCAGCTACAGTATAGTATGGTCTAGTCCGGTAACCAGCGACAGTATACTAGGGTCTAGTCTGGTAACCAGCTACAGTATAGTATGGTCTGGTAACCAGCGACAGTATAGTATGGTCTAGTCTGGTAACCAGCTACAATATAGTATAGTATGGTCTAGTCTGGTAACCAGCTACAGTATAGTATAGTATGGTCTAATCTGGTAATCAGCTACAGTATAGTATGGTCTAGTCTGGTAACCAGCTACAGTATAGTATGGTCTAGTCTGGTAACCAGCGACAGTATAGTATGGTCTAGTCTGGTAACCTGCTACAGTATAGTATGGGCTAGTCTGGTAACCAGCTACAGTATAGTATGGTCTAGTCTGGAAACCAGCTATAGTATAGTATGGTCTAGTCTGGTAACCAGCTACAGTATAGTATAGTATAGTATGGTCTAGTCTGGTAACCAGCGACAGTATAGTATAGTATGGTCTAGTCTGGTAATCAGCTACAGTATAGTATGGTCTAGTCTGGTAATCAGCTACAGTATAGTATGGTCTAGTCTGGTAATAAGCTACAGTATAGTATAGTATGGTCTAGTCTGGTAATCAGCTACAGTATAGTATAGTATGGTCTAGTCTGGTAACCAGCTACAGTATAGTATAATATGGTCTAGTCTGGTAATCAGCTACAGTATAGTATGGTCTAGTCTGATAATCAGCTACAGTATAGTATGGTCTAGTCTGGTAACCAGCTACAGTATAGTATGGTCTAGTCTGGTAACCTGCTACATTACAGTATGGTCTAATCTGGTAACCAGCTACAGTATAGTATGGTCTAGTCTGGTAACCAGCTACAGTATAGTATGGTCTAGTCTGGTAACCAGCTACAGTATAGTATGGTCTAGTCTGGTGACCAGCTACAGTTAATTATGGTCTAGTCTGGTAACCTGATACATTATAGTATGGTCTAGTCTGGTAACCTGCTACAGTATAGTATGGTCTAGTCTGGTAACCAGCTACAGTATAGTATGGTCTAGTCCGGTAACCAGCGACAGTATACTAGGGTCTAGTCTGGTAACCAGCTACAGTATAGTATGGTCTGGTAACCAGCGACAGTATAGTATGGTCTAGTCTGGTAACCAGCTACAATATAGTATAGTATGGTCTAGTCTGGTAACCAGCTACAGTATAGTATAGTATGGTCTAATCTGGTAATCAGCTACAGTATAGTATAGTATGGTCTAATCTGGTAATCAGCTACAGCATAGTATGGTCTAGTCTGGTAACCAGCGACAGTATAGTATGGTCTAGTCTGGTAACCTGCTACAGTATAGTATGGGCTAGTCTGGTAACCAGCTACAGTATAGTATGGTCTAGTCTGGAAACCAGCTATAGTATAGTATGGTCTAGTCTGGTAACCAGCTACAGTATAGTATAGTATAGTATAGTATGGTCTAGTCTGGTAACCAGCGACAGTATAGTATAGTATGGTCTAGTCTGGTAATCAGCTACAGTATAGTATGGTCTAGTCTGGTAATCAGCTACAGTATAGTATGGTCTAGTCTGGTAATAAGCTACAGTATAGTATAGTATGGTCTAGTCTGGTAATCAGCTACAGTATAGTATAGTATGGTCTAGTCTGGTAACCAGCTACAGTATAGTATAATATGGTCTAGTCTGGTAATCAGCTACAGTATAGTATGGTCTAGTCTGATAATCAGCTACAGTATAGTATGGTCTAGTCTGGTAACCAGCTACAGTATAGTATGGTCTAGTCTGGTAACCTGCTACATTACAGTATGGTCTAATCTGGTAACCAGCTACAGTATAGTATGGTCTAGTCTGGTAACCAGCTACAGTATAGTATGGTCTAGTCTGGTAACCAGCTACAGTATAGTATGGTCTAGTCTTGTAACCAGCTACAGTATAGTATGTTCTTGTCTGGTAACCAGCTACAGTATAGCATGTTCTAGTCTGGTAACCTGCTACAGTATAGTATGGTCTAGTCTGGTAAACAGCTACATTACAGTATGGTCTAGTCTGGTAACCAGCTACAGTATAGTATGGTCTCATCTGGTAACCTGCTACAGTATAGTATGGTCTAGTTTGGTAACCAGCTACAGTATAGTATGGTCTAGTCTGGTAACCAGCTACAGTATAGTATGGTCTAGTCTGGTAACCAGCTACAGTATAGTATGGTCTAGTCTGGTAACCAGCTACAGTATAGTATGGTCTAGTCTGGTAACCTGATACATTATAGTATGGTCTAGTCTGGTAACCTGATACATTATAGTATGGTCTAGTCTGGTAACCAGATACATTATAGTATGGTCTAGTCTGGTAACCAGCTACAGTATAGTATGGTCTAGTCTGGTAACCGGCTACAGTATAGTATAGTCTAGTCTGGTAACCAGCTACAGTATAGTATGGTCTAGTCTGGTAACCAGCGACAGTAAAGTATGGTCTAGTCTGGTAACCTGCTACAGTATAGTATGGTCTAGTCTGGTAACCAGCTACAGTATAGTATGGTCTAGTCTGGTAACCAGCTACAGTATAGTATGGTCTAGTCTGGTAACCTGCTACAGTATAGTATGGTCTAGTCTGGTAACCAGCTACAGTATAGTATGGTCTAGTCTGGAAACCAGCTACAGTATAGTATGGTCTAGTCTGGTAATCAGCTACAGTATAGTATGGTCTAGTCAGGTAACCAGCTACTGTATAGTATGGTCTAGTCTGGTAACCTGCTAGAGTATAGTATAGTCTAGTCTGGTAACCAGCTACAGTATAGTATGGTCTAGTCAGGTAACCAGCTACAGTATAGTATGGTCTAGTCTGGTAACCAGCGACAGTATAGTATGGTCTAGTCCGGTAACCTGCTACAGTATAGTATGGTCTAGTCTGGTAACCAGCTACAGTATAGTATGGTCTAGTCTGGTAACCAGCTACAGTATAGTATGGTCTAGTCTGGTAACCAGCTACAGTATAGTATAGTATAGTATGGTCTAGTCTGGTAACCAGCTACAGTATAGTATAGTATGGTCTAGTCTGATAATCAGCTACAGTATAGTATGGTCTAGTCTGGTAACCAGCTACAGTATAGTATGGTCTAGTCTGGTAACCTGCTACATTACAGTATGGTCTAATCTGGTAACCAGCTACAGTATAGTATGGTCTAGTCTGGTAACCAGCTACAGTATAGTATTGTCTAGTCTAGTAACCAGCTACAGTATAGTATGGTCTAGTCTGGTAACCAGCTACAGTATAGTATGGTCTAGTCTGGTGACCAGCTACAGTTAATTATGGTCTAGTCTGGTAACCTGATACATTATAGTATGGTCTAGTCTGGTAACCTGCTACAGTATAGTATGGTCTAGTCTGGTAACCAGCTACAGTATAGTATGGTCTAGTCCGGTAACCAGCGACAGTATACTAGGGTCTAGTCTGGTAACCAGCTACAGTATAGTATGGTCTAGTCTGGTAACCAGCTACAATATAGTATAGTATGGTCTAGTCTGGTAACCAGCTACAGTATAGTATAGTATGGTCTAATCTGGTAATCAGCTACAGTATAGTATGGTCTAATCTGGTAACCAGCTACAGTATAGTATGGTCTAGTCTGGTAACCAGCGACAGTATAGTATGGTCTAGTCTGGTAACCTGCTACAGTATAGTATGGGCTAGTCTGGTAACCAGCTACAGTATAGTATGGTCTAGTCTGGAAACCAGCTATAGTATAGTATGGTCTAGTCTGGTAACCAGCTACAGTAAAGTATAGTATGGTCTAGTCTGGTAACCAGCGACAGTATAGTATAGTATGGTCTAGTCTGGTAATCAGCTACAGTATAGTATGGTCTAGTCTGGTAATCAGCTACAGTATAGTATGGTCTAGTCTGGTAATAAGCTACAGTATAGTATAGTATGGTCTAGTCTGGTAATCAGCTACAGTATAGTATAGTATGGTCTAGTCTGGTAACCAGCTACAGTATAGTATAATATGGTCTAGTCTGGTAATCAGCTACAGTATAGTATGGTCTAGTCTGATAATCAGCTACAGTATAGTATGGTCTAGTCTGGTAACCAGCTACAGTATAGTATGGTCTAGTCTGGTAACCTGCTACATTACAGTATGGTCTAATCTGGTAACCAGCTACAGTATAGTATGGTCTAGTCTGGTAACCAGCTACAGTATAGTATGGTCTAGTCTGGTAACCAGCTACAGTATAGTATGGTCTAGTCTTGTAACCAGCTACAGTATAGTATGTTCTTGTCTGGTAACCAGCTACAGTATAGCATGTTCTAGTCTGGTAACCTGCTACAGTATAGTATGGTCTAGTCTGGTAAACAGCTACATTACAGTATGGTCTAGTCTGGTAACCAGCTACAGTATAGTATGGTCTCATCTGGTAACCTGCTACAGTATAGTATGGTCTAGTTTGGTAACCAGCTACAGTATAGTATGGTCTAGTCTGGTAACCAGCTACAGTATAGTATGGTCTAGTCTGGTAACCAGCTACAGTATAGTATGGTCTAGTCTGGTAACCAGCTACAGTATAGTATGGTCTAGTCTGGTAACCTGATACATTATAGTATGGTCTAGTCTGGTAACCAGATACATTATAGTATGGTCTAGTCTGGTAACCAGCTACATTACAGTATGGTTCGTCTGGTAACCAGCTACAGTATAGTATGGTCTAGTCTGGTAACCTGATACAGTATAGTATGGTCTAGTCTGGTAACCTGATACATTACAGTATGGTCTAGTCTGGTAACCAGCTACATTACAGTATGGTTCGTCTGGTAACCAGCTACAGTATAGTATGGTCTAGTCTGGTAACCAGCTACAGTATAGTATGGTCTAGTCTGGAAACCAGCTACAGTATAGTATAGTATGGTCTAGTCTGGTAACCAGCTACAGTATAGTATGGTCTAGTCTGGTAATCAGCTACAGTATAGTATGGTCTAGTCAGGTAACCAGCTACAGTATAGTATGGTCTAGTCTGGTAACCTGCTAGAGTATAGTATAGTCTAGTCTGGTAACCAGCTACAGTATAGTATGGTCTAGTCAGGTAACCAGCTACAGTATAGTATGGTCTAGTCTGGTAACCAGCGACAGTATAGTATGGTCTAGTCCGGTAACCTGCTACAGTATAGTATGGTCTAGTCTGGTAACCAGCTACAGTATAGTATGGTCTAGTCTGGTAACCAGCTACAGTATAGTATGGTCTAGTCTGGTAACCAGCTACAGTATAGTATAGTATAGTATGGTCTAGTCTGGTAACCAGCTACAGTATAGTATAGTATGGTCTAGTCTGATAATCAGCTACAGTATAGTATGGTCTAGTCTGGTAACCAGCTACAGTATAGTATGGTCTAGTCTGGTAACCTGCTTCAGTATAGTATAGTATAGTATGGTCTAGTCTGGTAACCAGCTACAGTATAGTATTGTCTAGTCTAGTAACCAGCTACAGTATAGTATGGTCTAGTCTGGTAACCAGCTACAGTATAGTATGGTCTAGTCTGGTGACCAGCTACAGTTAATTATGGTCTAGTCTGGTAACCTGATACATTATAGTATGGTCTAGTCTGGTAACCTGCTACAGTATAGTATGGTCTAGTCTGGTAACCAGCTACAGTATAGTATGGTCTAGTCCGGTAACCAGCGACAGTATACTAGGGTCTAGTCTGGTAACCAGCTACAGTATAGTATGGTCTGGTAACCAGCGACAGTATAGTATGGTCTAGTCTGGTAACCAGCTACAATATAGTATAGTATGGTCTAGTCTGGTAACCAGCTACAGTATAGTATAGTATGGTCTAATCTGGTAATCAGCTACAGTATAGTATGGTCTAGTCTGGTAACCAGCTACAGTATAGTATGGTCTAGTCTGGTAACCAGCGACAGTATAGTATGGTCTAGTCTGGTAACCTGCTACAGTATAGTATGGTCTAGTCTGGTAACCAGCTACAGTATAGTATGGTCTAGTCTGGAAACCAGCTATAGTATAGTATGGTCTAGTCTGGTAACCAGCTACAGTATAGTATAGTATAGTATGGTCTAGTCTGGTAACCAGCGACAGTATAGTATAGTATGGTCTAGTCTGGTAATCAGCTACAGTATAGTATGGTCTAGTCTGGTAACCAGCTACAGTATAGTATAGTATAGTATGGTCTAGTCTGGTAATAAGCTACAGTATAGTATAGTATGGTCTAGTCTGGTAATCAGCTACAGTATAGTATAGTATGGTCTAGTCTGGTAACCAGCTACAGTATAGTATAATATGGTCTAGTCTGGTAATCAGCTACAGTATAGTATGGTCTAGTCTGATAATCAGCTACAGTATAGTATGGTCTAGTCTGGTAACCAGCTACAGTATAGTATGGTCTAGTCTGGTAACCTGCTACATTACAGTATGGTCTAATCTGGTAACCAGCTACAGTATAGTATGGTCTAGTCTGGTAACCAGCTACAGTATAGTATGGTCTAGTCTGGTAACCAGCTACAGTATAGTATGGTCTAGTCTGGTGACCAGCTACAGTTAATTATGGTCTAGTCTGGTAACCTGATACATTTATAGTATGGTCTAGTCTGGTAACCTGCTACAGTATAGTATGGTCTAGTCTGGTAACCAGCTACAGTATAGTATGGTCTAGTCCGGTAACCAGCGACAGTATACTATGGTCTAGTCTGGTAACCAGCTACAGTATAGTATGGTCTGGTAACCAGCGACAGTATAGTATGGTCTAGTCTGGTAACCAGCTACAATATAGTATAGTATGGTCTAGTCTGGTAACCAGCTACAGTATAGTATAGTATGGTCTAATCTGGTAACCAGCTACAGTATAGTATAGTATGGTCTAGTCTGGTAATCAGCTACAGCATAGTATGGTCTAGTCTGGTACCAGCTACAGTATAGTATGGTCTAGTCTGGTAACCAGCTACAGTATAGTATGGTCTAGTCTGGTAACCAGCTACAGTATAGTATGGTCTAGTCTGGAAACCAGCTATAGTATAGTATGGTCTAGTCTGGTAACCAGCTACAGTATAGTATAGTATAGTATAGTATAGTATGGTCTAGTCTGGTAACCAGCGACAGTATAGTATAGTATGGTCTAGTCTGGTAATCAGCTACAGTATAGTATGGTCTAGTCTGGTAACCAGCTACAGTATAGTATGGTCTAGTCTGGTAATAAGCTACAGTATAGTATAGTATGGTCTAGTCTGGTAATCAGCTACAGTATAGTATAGTATGGTCTAGTCTGGTAACCAGCTACAGTATAGTATAATATGGTCTAGTCTGGTAATCAGCTACAGTATAGTATGGTCTAGTCTGATAATCAGCTACAGTATAGTATGGTCTAGTCTGGTAACCAGCTACAGTATAGTATGGTCTAGTCTGGTAACCTGCTACATTACAGTATGGTCTAATCTGGTAACCAGCTACAGTATAGTATGGTCTAGTCTGGTAACCAGCTACAGTATAGTATGGTCTAGTCTGGTAACCAGCTACAGTATAGTATGGTCTAGTCTTGTAACCAGCTACAGTATAGTATGTTCTTGTCTGGTAACCAGCTACAGTATAGCATGTTCTAGTCTGGTAACCTGCTACAGTATAGTATGGTCTAGTCTGGTAAACAGCTACATTACAGTATGGTCTAGTCTGGTAACCAGCTACAGTATAGTATGGTCTCATCTGGTAACCTGCTACAGTATAGTATGGTCTAGTTTGGTAACCAGCTACAGTATAGTATGGTCTAGTCTGGTAACCAGCTACAGTATAGTATGGTCTAGTCTGGTAACCAGCTACAGTATAGTATGGTCTAGTCTGGTAACCAGCTACAGTATAGTATGGTCTAGTCTGGTAACCTGATACATTATAGTATGGTCTAGTCTGGTAACCTGATACATTATAGTATGGTCTAGTCTGGTAACCAGATACATTATAGTATGGTCTAGTCTGGTAACCAGCTACAGTATAGTATGGTCTAGTCTGGTAACCTGATACATTACAGTATGGTCTAGTCTGGTAACCAGCTACAGTATAGTATGGTCTAGTCTGGTAACCAGCTACAGTATAGTATGGTCTAGTCTGGTAACCAGCTACAGTATAGTATGGTCTAGTCTGGTAACCAGCTACAGTATAGTATGGTCTAGTCTGGTAACCTGCTACAGTATAGTATGGTCTAGTCTGGTAACCAGCTACAGTATAGTATGGTCTAGTCTGGTAACCAGCGACAGTATAGTATGGTCTAGTCTGGTAACCTGCTACAGTATAGTATGGTCTAGTCTGGTAACCAGCTACAGTATAGTATGGTCTAGTCTGGAAACCTGCTACAGTATAGTATAGTATGGTCTAGTCTGGTATCCAGCTACAGTATAGTATGGTCTAGTCTGGTAATCAGCTATAGTATAGTATGGTCTAGTCTGGTAACCAGCTACAGTATAGTATAGAATGGTCTAGTCTGGTAATCAGCTACAGTATAGTATAGTATGGTCTAGTCTGGTAACCAGCTACAGTATAGTATAGTATGGTCTAGTCTGATAATCAGCTACAGTATAGTATGGTCTAGTCTGGTAACCAGCTACAGTATAGTATGGTCTAGTCTGGTAACCTGCTACATTACAGTATGGTCTAATCTGGTAACCAGCTACAGTATAGTATGGTCTAGTCTGGTAACCAGCTACAGTATAGTATGGTCTAGTCTAGTAACTAGGTACAGTATAGTATGGTCTAGTCTGGTAACCTGATACATTATAGTATGGTCTAGTCTGGTAACCAGCTACATTACAGTATGGTCTAGTCTGGTCTGCTAACCAGCTACGGTATAGTATAGTATGGTCTAGTCTGGTAATCAGCTACAGTATAGTATGGTCTAGTCTGGTAACCAGCTACAGTATAGTATAGTATGGTCTAGTCTGATAATCAGCTACAGTATAGTATGGTCTAGTCTGGTAACCAGCTACAGTATAGTATGGTCTAGTCTGGTAACCTGCTACATTACAGTATGGTCTAATCTGGTAACCAGCTACAGTATAGTATGCTCTAGTCTAGTAACCAGCTACAGTATAGTATGGTCTAGTCTGGTAACCTGATACATTATAGTATGGTCTAGTCTGGTAACCAGCTACAGTATAGTATGGTCTAGTCTGGTAACCAGCTACAGTATAGTATGGTCTGGTAGTCTGGTAACCAGCTACAGTATAGTATGTTCTTGTCTGGTAACCAGCTACATTACAGTATGGTCTAGTCTGGTAACCAGCTACAGTATAGTATGGTCTAGTCTGGTAACCTGCTACAGTATAGTATGGTCTAGTCTGGTAACCAGCTACATTACAGTATGGTCTAGTCTGGTAACCAGCTACAGTATAGTATGGTCTAGTCTGGTAACCGGCTACATTACAGTATGGTCTAGTCTGGTAACCAGCTACAGTATAGTATGGTCTAGTCTGGTAACCTGATACATTATAGTATGGTCTAGTCTGGTAAGCAGCTACATTACAGTATGGTTAGTCTGGTAACCAGCTACAGTATAGTATGGTCTAGTCTGGTAACCAGCTACAGTATAGTATGGTCTAGTCTGGTAACATGATACATTATAGTATGGTCTAGTCTGGTAACCAGCTACATTACAGTATGGTCTAGTCTGGTAACCAGCTACAGTATAGTATGGTCTAGTCTGGTAACCAGCTACAGTATAGTATGGTCTAGTCTGGTAACCAGCTACAGTATAGTATGGTCTAGTCTGGTAACCAGCTACAGTATAGCATGTTCTAGTCTGGTAACCTGCTACAGTATAGTATGGTCTAGTCTGGTAACCAGCTACAGTATAGCATGGTTCTAGTCTGGTAACCAGCTACAGTATAGTATGGTCTAGTCTGGTAACCAGCTACATTACAGTATGGTCTAGTCTGGTCTGGTAACCAGCTACGGTATAGTATAGTATGGTCTAGTCTGGTAATCAGCTACAGTATAGTATGGTCTAGTCTGGTAACCAGCTACAGTATAGTATGGTCTAGTCTGATAATCAGCTACAGTATAGTATGGTCTAGTCTGGTAACCAGCTACAGTATAGTATGGTCTAGTCTGGTAACCTGCTACATTAGTATAGTATGGTCTAATCTGCAACCAGCTACAGTATAGTATGGTCTAGTCTGGTAACCAGCTACAGTATAGTATGGTCTAGTCTGGTAACCAGCTACAGTATAGTATGGTCTAGTCTGGTAACCTGCTACAGTATAGTATGGTCTAGTCTGGTAACCAGCTACAGTATAGTATGGTCTAGTCTGGTAACCAGCTACAGTATAGTATGGTCTAGTCTGGTAATCAGCTATAGTATAGTATGGTCTAGTCTGGTAACCAGCTACAGTATAGTATGGTCTAGTCTGGTAACCAGCTACAGTATAGTATGGTCTAGTCTGGTAACCACAGCTATAGTATGGTCTAGTCTGGTAACCAGCTACAGTATAGTATAGTATGGTCTAGTCTGGTAACCAGCTACAGTATAGTATAGTATGGTCTAGTCTGGTAACCAGCTACAGTATAGTATAGTATGGTCTAGTCTGATAATCAGCTACAGTATAGTATGGTCTAGTCTGGTAACCAGCTACAGTATAGTATGGTCTAGTCTGGTAACCTGCTACATTACAGTATGGTCTAAGTCTGGTAACCAGCTACAGTATAGTATGGTCTAGTCTGCAACCAGCTACAGTATAGTATGGTCTAGTCTGGTAACCAGCTACAGTATAGTATGGTCTAGTCTGGTAACCTGATACATTATAGTATGGTCTAGTCTGGTAACCAGCTACATTATAGTATGGTCTAGTCTGGTAACCAGCTACATTACAGTATGGTCTAGTCTAGTAACCAGCTACAGTATAGTATGGTCTAGTCTGGTAACCAGCTACAGTATAGTATGGTCTAGTCTGGTAACCAGCTACATTACAGTATGGTCTAGTCTGGTAACCAGCTACAGTATAGTATGGTCTAGTCTGGTAACCTGATACATTATAGTATGGTCTAGTCTGGTAACCAGCTACATTACAGTATGGTCTAGTCTGGTAACCAGCTACAGTATAGTATGGTCTAGTCTGGTAACCAGCTACAGTATAGTATAGTATGGTCTAGTCTGATAATCAGCTACAGTATAGTATGGTCTAGTCTGGTAACCAGCTACAGTATAGTATGGTCTAGTCTGGTAACCTGCTACATTACAGTATGGTCTAATCTGGTAACCAGCTACTGTATAGTATGGTCTGGTCTGGTAACCAGCTACAGTATAGTATGGTCTAGTCTGGTAACCAGCGACAGTATAGTATGGTCTAGTCTGGTAACCTGCTACAGTATAGTATGGTCTAGTCTGGTAACCAGCTACAGTATAGTATGGTCTAGTCTGGTAACCAGCTACAGTATAGTATGGTCTAGTCTGGTAATCAGCTATAGTATAGTATGGTCTAGTCTGGTAACCAGCTACAGTATAGTATGGTCTAGTCTGGTAACCAGCTACAGTATAGTATGGTCTAGTCTGGTAACCAGCTACATTATAGTATGGTCTAGTCTGGTAACCAGCTACAGTATAGTATGGTCTGGTCTAGTCTGGTAACCAGCTACAGTATAGTATGGTCTAGTCTGGTAACCAGCTACAGTATAGTATGGTCTAGTCTGGTAACCTGATACATTATAGTATGGTCTAGTCTGGTAACCAGCTACAGTATAGTATGGTCTAGTCTGGTAACCAGCTACATTACAGTATGGTCTAGTCTGGTAACCAGCTACAGTATAGTATGGTCTAGTCTGGTAACCAGCTACAGTATAGTATGGTCTAGTCTGGTAACCAGCTACAGTATAGTATGGTCTAGTCTGGTAACCAGCTACAGTATAGTATGGTCTAGTCTGGTAACCAGCTACAGTATAGTATGGTCTAGTCTGGTAACCAGCTACAGTATAGTATGGTCTAGTCTGGTAACCAGCTACAGTATAGTATAGTATGGTCTAGTCTGGTAACCAGCTACAGTATAGTATGGTCTAGTCTGGTAACCAGCTACAGTATAGTATGGTCTAGTCTGGTAACCAGCTACAGTATAGTATGGTCTAGTCTGGTAACCAGCTACAGTATAGTATGGTCTAGTCTGGTAACCAGCTACAGTATAGTATGGTCTAGTCTGGTAACCAGCTACAGTATAGTATGGTCTAGTCTGGTAACCAGCTACAGTATAGTATGGTCTAGTCTGGTAACCAGCTACGGTATAGTATAGTATGGTCTAGTCTGGTAACCAGCTACAGTATAGTATGGTCTAGTCTGGTAACCAGCTACAGTATAGTATGGTCTAGTCTGGTAACCAGCTACAGTATAGTATGGTCTAGTCTGGTAACCAGCTACAGTATAGTATGGTCTAGTCTGGTAACCTGCTACAGTATAGTATGGTCTAGTCTGGTAACCAGCTACAGTATAGTATGGTCTAGTCTGGTAACCAGCTACAGTATAGTATGGTCTAGTCTGGTAACCAGCTACAGTATAGTATGGTCTAGTCTGGTAACCAGCTACAGTATAGTATGGTCTAGTCTGGTAACCAGCTACAGTATAGTATGGTCTAGTCTGGTAACCAGCTACAGTATAGTATGGTCTAGTCTGGTAACCAGCTACAGTATAGTATGGTCTAGTCTGGTAACCAGCTACAGTATAGTATGGTCTAGTCTGGTAACCAGCTACAGTATAGTATGGTCTAGTCTGGTAACCAGCTACAGTATAGTATGGTCTAGTCTGGTAACCAGCTACAGTATAGTATGGTCTAGTCTGGTAACCAGCTACAGTATAGTATGGTCTAGTCTGGTAACCTGCTACAGTATAGTATGGTCTAGTCTGGTAACCAGCTACATTACAGTATGGTCTAGTCTGGTCTGGTAACCAGCTACAGTATAGTATAGTATGGTCTAGTCTGGTAATCAGATACAGTATAGTATAGTATGGTCTAGGCTGGTAACCAGCTACAGTATAGTATAGTATGGTCTAGTCTGATAATCAGCTACAGTATAGTATGGTCTAGTCTGGTAACCAGCTACAGTATTGTATGGTCTAGTCTGGTAACCTGCTACATTACAGTATGGTCTAATCTGGTAACCAGCTACAGTATAGTATGGTCTAGTCTGGTAACCAGCTACAGTATAGTATGGTCTAGTCTAGTAACCAGCTACAGTATAGTATGGTCTAGTCTGGTAACCTGATACATTATAGCATGGTCTAGTCTGGTAACCAGCTACATTACAGTATGGTCTAGTCTGGTAACCAGCTACATTACAGTATGGTCTAGTCTAGTAACCAGCTACAGTATAGTATGGTCTAGTCTGGTAACCAGCTACAGTATAGTATTGTCTAGTCTGGTAACCAGCTACATTACAGTATGGTCTAGTCTGGTAACCAGCTACAGTATAGTATGGTCTAGTCTGGTAACCTGATACATTATAGTATGGTCTAGTCTGGTAACCAGCTACATTACAGTATGGTTCGTCTGGTAACCAGCTACAGTATAGTATGGTCTAGTCTGGTAACCAGCTACAGTATAGTATAGTATGGTCTAGTCTGATAATCAGCTACAGTATAGTATGGTCTAGTCTGGTAACCAGCTACAGTATAGTATGGTCTAGTCTGGTAACCTGCTACATTACAGTATGGTCTAATCTGGTAACCAGCTACTGTATAGTATGGTCTGGTCTGGTAACCAGCTACAGTATAGTATGGTCTAGTCTGGTAACCAGCGACAGTATAGTATGGTCTAGTCTGGTAACCTGCTACAGTATAGTATGGTCTAGTCTGGTAACCAGCTACAGTATAGTATGGTCTAGTCTGGTAACCAGCTACAGTATAGTATGGTTACAGTATAGTATGGTCTAGTCTGGTAATCAGCTATAGTATAGTATGGTCTAGTCTGGTAACCAGCTACAGTATAGTATGGTCTGGTAACCAGCTACAGTATAGTATGGTCTAGTCTGGTAACCAGCTATAGTATGGTCTAGTCTGGTAACCAGCTACAGTATAGTATAGTATGGTCTAGTCTGGTAATCAGCTACAGTATAGTATGGTCTAGTCTGGTAACCAGCTACAGTATAGTATGGTCTAGTCTGGTAACCTGATACATTATAGTATGGTCTAGTCTGGTAACCAGCTACAGTATAGTATGGTCTAGTCTGGTAACCAGCTACAGTATAGTATGGTCTAGTCTGGTAACCAGCTACAGTATAGTATGGTCTAGTCTGGTAACCAGCTACAGTATAGTATGGTCTAGTCTGGTAACCAGCTACAGTATAGTATGGTCTGGTAACCAGCTACAGTATAGTATGGTCTAGTCTGGTAACCAGCTATAGTATGGTCTAGTCTGGTAACCAGCTACAGTATAGTATAGTATGGTCTAGTCTGGTAATCAGCTACAGTATAGTATGGTCTAGGCTGGTAACCAGCTACAGTATAGTATGGTCTAGTCTGGCAACCTGATACATTATAGTATGGTCTAGTCTGGTAACCAGCTACAGTATAGTATGGTCTAGTCTGGTAACCAGCTACATTACAGTATGGTCTAGTCTGGTAACCAGCTACAGTATAGTATGGTCTAGTCTGGTAACCAGCTACAGTATAGTATGGTCTAGTCTGGTAACCAGCTACATTACAGTATGGTCTAGTCTGGTAACCAGCTACAGTATAGTATGGTCTAGTCTGGTAACCTGATACATTATAGTATGGTCTAGTCTGGTAACCAGCTACATTACAGTATGGTTCTTCTGGTAACCAGCTACAGTATAGTATGGTCTAGTCTGGTAACCAGCTACAGTATAGTATGGTCTAGTCTGGTAACATGATACATTATAGTATGGTCTAGTCTGGTAACCAGCTACATTACAGTATGGTCTAGTCTGGTAACCAGCTACAGTATAGTATGGTCTCATCTGGTAACCTGCTACAGTATAGTATGGTCTAGTCTGGTAACCTGATACATTATAGTATGGTCTAGTCTGGTAACCAGCTACAGTATAGTATGGTCTAGTCTGGTAACCAGCTACAGTATAGTATGGCCTAGTCTGGTAACCAGGTACATTACAGTATGGTCTAGTCTGGTAACCAGCTACAGTATAGTATGGTCTAGTCTGGTAACCTGATACATTATAGTATGGTCTAGTCTGGTAACCAGCTACATTACAGTATGGTCTAGTCTGGTAACATGATACATTATAGTATGGTCTAGTCTGGTAACCAGCTACATTACAGTATGGTCTAGTCTGGTAACCAGTATAGTATGGTCTAGTCTGGTAACCAGCTACAATATAGTATGGTCTAGTCTGGTAACCAGCTACAGTATAGTATGTTCTTGTCTGGTAACCAGCTACAGTATAGCATGTTCTAGCCTGGTAACCTGCTACAGTATAGTATGTTCTTGTCTGGTAACCAGCTACAGTATAGCATGTTCTAGTCTGGTAGCTTGCTACAGTATAGTGTGGTCTAGTCTGGTAACCAGCTACATTACAGTATGGTCTAGTCTGGTCTGGTAACCAGCTACGGTATAGTATAGTATGGTCTAGTCTGGTAATCAGCTACAGTATAGTATAGTATGGTCTAGTCTGATAACCAGCTACAGTATAGTATAGTATGGTCTAGTCTGGTAACCAGCTACAGTATAGTATGGTCTGGTAGTCTGGTAACCAGCTACAGTATAGTATGTTCTTGTCTGGTAACCAGCTACATTACAGTATGGTCTAGTCTGGTAACCAGCTACAGTATAGTATGGTCTAGTCTGGTAACCTGATACATTATAGTATGGTCTAGTCTGGTAAGCAGCTACATTACAGTATGGTTCGTCTGGTAACCAGCTACAGTATAGTATGGTCTAGTCTGGTAACCAGCTACAGTATAGTATGGTCTAGTCTGGTAACATGATACATTATAGTATGGTCTAGTCTGGTAACCAGCTACATTACAGTATGGTCTAGTCTGGTAACCAGCACAGTATAGTATGGTCTAGTTTGGTAACCAGCTACAATATAGTATGGTCTAGTCTGGTAACCAGCTACAGTATAGTATGTTCTTGTCTGGTAACCAGCTACAGTATAGCATGTTCTAGCCTGGTAACCTGCTACAGTATAGTATGTTCTTGTCTGGTAACCAGCTACAGTATAGCATGTTCTAGTCTGGTAGCTTGCTACAGTATAGTATGGTCTAGTCTGGTAACCAGCTACATTACAGTATGGTCTAGTCTGGTCTGGTAACCAGCTACGGTATAGTATAGTATGGTCTAGTCTGGTAATCAGCTACAGTATAGTATGGTCTAGTCTGGTAACCAGCTACAGTATAGTATGGTCTAGTCTGATAATCAGCTACAGTATAGTATGGTCTAGTCTGGTAACCAGCTACAGTATAGTATGGTCTAGTCTGGTAACCTGCTACATTACAGTATGGTCTAATCTGGTAACCAGCTACAGTATGGTATGGTCTGGTCTGGTAACCAGCTACAGTATAGTATGGTCTAGTCTGGTAACCAGCGACAGTATAGTATGGTCTAGTCTGGTAACCTGCTACAGTATAGTATGGTCTAGTCTGGTAACCAGCTACAGTATAGTATGGTCTAGTCTGGTAACCAGCTACAGTATAGTATGGTCTAGTCTGGTAACCAGCTACAGTATAGTATGGTCTAGTCTGGTAATCAGCTATAGTATAGTATGGTCTAGTCTGGTAACCAGCTACAGTATAGTATGGTCTGGTAACCAGCTACAGTATAGTATGGTCTAGTCTGGTAACCAGCTATAGTATGGTCTAGTCTGGTAACCAGCTACAGTATAGTATAGTATGGTCTAGTCTGGTAATCAGATACAGTATAGTATATATAGTATGGTCTAGGCTGGTAACCAGCTACAGTATAGTATAGTATGGTCTAGTCTGATAATCACCTACAGTATAGTATGGTCTAGTCTGGTAACCAGCTACAGTATTGTATGGTCTAGTCTGGTAACCTGCTACATTACAGTATGGTCTAATCTGGTAACCAGCTACAGTATAGTATGGTCTAGTCTGGTAACCAGCTACAGTATAGTATGGTCTAGTCTAGTAACCAGCTACAGTATAGTATGGTCTAGTCTGGTAACCTGATACATTATAGTATGGTCTAGTCTGGTAACCAGCTACAGTATAGTATGGTCTAGTCTGGTAACCAGCTACAGTATAGTATGGTCTAGTCTGGTAACTAGCTACAGTATAGTATTGTCTAGTCTGGTAACCAGCTACATTACAGTATGGTCTAGTCTGGTAACCAGCTACAGTATAGTATGGTCTAGTCTGGTAACCTGATACATTATAGTATGGTCTAGTCTGGTAACCAGCTACATTACAGTATGGTTCGTCTGGTAACCAGCTACAGTATAGTATGGTCTAGTCTGGTAACCAGCTACAGTATAGTATAGTATGGTCTAGTCTGATAATCAGCTACAGTATAGTATGGTCTAGTCTGGTAACCAGCTACAGTATAGTATGGTCTAGTCTGGTAACCTGCTACATTACAGTATGGTCTAATCTGGTAACCAGCTACAGTATAGTATGGTCTGGTCTGGTAACCAGCTACAGTATAGTATGGTCTAGTCTGGTAACCAGCGACAGTATAGTATGGTCTAGTCTGGTAACCTGCTACAGTATAGTATGGTCTAGTCTGGTAACCAGCTGCAGTATAGTATGGTCTAGTCTGGTAACCAGCTACAGTATAGTATGGTCTAGTCTGGTAATCAGCTATAGTATAGTATGGTCTAGTCTGGTAACCAGCTACAGTATAGTATGGTCTGGTAACCAGCTACAGTATAGTATGGTCTAGTCTGGTAACCAGCTATAGTATGGTCTAGTCTGGTAACCAGCTACAGTATAGTATAGTATGGTCTAGTCTGGTAATCAGCTACAGTATAGTATGGTCTAGGCTGGTAACCAGCTACAGTATAGTATAGTATGGTCTAGTCTGATAATCAGCTACAGTATAGTATGGTCTAGTCTGGTAACCAGCTACAGTATAGTATGGTCTAGTCTGGTAACCTGCTACATTACAGTATGGTCTAATCTGGTAACCAGCTACAGTATAGTATGGTCTAGTCTGGTAACCAGCTACAGTATAGTATGGTCTAGTCTGGTAACCAGCGACAGTATAGTATGGTCTAGTCTGGTAACCTGCTACAGTATAGTATGGTCTAGTCTGGTAACCAGCGACAGTATAGTATGGTCTAGTCTGGTAACCAGCTACAGTATAGTATGGTCTAGTCTGGTAACCAGCTACAGTATAGTATGGTCTAGTCTGGTAACCAGCTACAGTATAGTATGGTCTAGTCTGGAAACCTGCTACAGTATAGTATAGTATGGTCTAGTCTGGTAATCAGCTATAGTATAGTATGGTCTAGTCTGGTAATCAGCTATAGTATAGTATGGTCTAGTCTGGTAACCAGCTACAGTATAGTATGGTCTAGTCTGGTAACCAGCTATAGTATAGTATGGTCTAGTCTGGTAACCAGCTACAGTATAGTATAGTATGGTCTAGTCTGATAATCAGCTACAGTATAGTATGGTCTAGTCTGGTAACCAGCTACAGTATTGTATGGTCTAGTCTGGTAACCTGCTACATTACAGTATGGTCTAATCTGGTAACCAGCTACAGTATAGTATGGTCTAGTCTGGTAACCAGCTACAGTATAGTATGGTCTAGTCTAGTAACCAGCTACAGTATAGTATGGTCTAGTCTGGTAACCTGATACATTATAGTATGGTCTAGTCTGCTAACCTGCTACAGTATAGTATGGTCTAGTCTGGTAACCAGCTACATTACAGTATGGTCTAGTCTGGTAACCAGCTACAGTATAGTATGGTCTAGTCTGGTAACCAGCTACAGTATAGTATGGTCTAGTCTGGTAACCAGCTACATTACAGTATGGTCTAGTCTGGTAACCAGCTACAGTATAGTATGGTCTAGTCTGGTAACCTGATACATTATAGTATGGTCTAGTCTGGTAACCAGCTACAGTATAGTTTGGTCTCATCTGGTAACCAGCTACAGTATAGTATGGTCTAGTCTGGTAACCAGCTACATTACAGTATGGTCTAGTCTGGTAACCAGCTACAGTATAGTTTGGTCTAGTCTGGTAACCAGCTACAGTATAGTATGGTCTAGTCTGGTAACCTGATACATTATAGTATGGTCTAGTCTGGTAACCAGCTACATTACAGTATGGTCTAGTCTGGTAACCTGCTACAGTATAGTATTGTCTAGTCTGGTAACCTGATACATTATAGTATGGTCTAGTCTGGTAACCTGCTACAGTATAGTATGGTCTAGTCTGGTAACCAGCTACAGTATAGTATGGTCTAGTCTGGTAACATGATACATTATAGTATGGTCTAGTCTGGTAACCAGCTACATTACAGTATGGTCTAGTCTGGTAACCAGCTACAGTATAGTATGGTCTCATCTGGTAACCTGCTACAGTATAGTATGGTCTAGTCGTGTAACCTGATACATTATAGTATGGTCTAGTCTGGTAACCTGCTACAGTATAGTATGGTCTAGTCTGGTAACCAGCTACAGTATAGTATGGCCTAGTCTGGTAACCAGGTACATTACAGTATGGTCTAGTCTGGTAACCAGGTACAGTATAGTATGGTCTCATCTGGTAACCTGCTACAGTATAGTATGGTCTAGTCTGGTAACCAGCTACATTACAGTATGGTCTAGTCTGGTAACCAGCTACAGTATGGTCTAGTCTGGTAACCAGCTACAGTATGGTCTAGTCTGGTAACCAGCTACAGTATAGTATGGTCTAGTCTGGTAACCAGCTACATTACAATATGGTCTGGTCTGGTAACCAGCTACAGTATAGTATGGTCTAGTCTGGTAACCAGCTACAGTATAGTATGGTCTAGTCTGGTAACCTGATACATTATAGTATGGTCTAGTCTGGTAACCAGCTACATTACAGTATGGTCTAGTCTGGTAACCAGCTACAGTATAGTATGTTCTAGTCTGGTAACCTGCTACAGTATAGAATGGTCTAGTCCGGTAACCTGCTACAGTATAGTATGGTCTAGTCAGGTAATCAGCTACAGTACAGTATGTTCTAGTCTGGTAACCTGCTACAGTATAGAATGGTCTAGTCCGGTAACCTGCTACAGTATAGTATGGTCTAGTCAGGTAATCAGCTACAGTACAGTATGGTCTAGTCTGGTAACCTGGTACAGTATAGTATGGTCTAGTCTGGGGCCTGCTGTGGTGTTTTACCTGAGGATCGGTCCCCACAGATGGCACAGATGTGCTTGGACATGGACCCTGGGCTCATGCAGCCGTAGCTGTTCATGTGACCCAGTCCAGCTAGGCCTGGAGGAGGCTTGATGTCCTCACTGCTGCTCACATTGTTCAGAGAGTTCATCTACAGAGAGAAGGGGACATCGACAGCAGAGAGGGGGTTAATGCAGGGGAGGGGGTCTCACTTTTGCCAACAGGCCACTGTATCACAAAGGTCAAAAGTAAAAAGTCACTAACTCACAGCTTTCCAGTTTTGTTGAAGACAGAACCCAGCACTTCCGGGTTCAGCAAAGATCACAGTGAGTTATATATCATGTCAGTCTTTCTATGACAACATCCCTATTTCAACCATGCATTAGCTATACAGTACACAGTCAGTGCCTTCCTCAGTGTATTTGTGTGTATGCATGCGTGTGTCAATCAATGTGCATCATTCAAACATAATAGCCCACAGGTGTGCTAAAGTGTGTTTGTATTCACTCCTCCTTTGTCCTTTCTGCCTCCCCCTCCCACCTTACAACCTTATCGGAATAGTTTTTTCCTTTGTCATGTGACCTGTTCCCTCTAGGTGAGGAAGCAGCAGTTTACTTTGAATGTTTACTCTCAGTAAACACCCACAGTCAACATTGACACAAGGTTCTTAAGGAAGGGCACACAATTATATCTGCTGATACCAGTTCGAATTCTAATCGAACTCAACTGAATACACTCAATAGAAGCCTGGTACATGCAGTTCCACATGAGAGCAGTAGTGGGAGGTAGTTGGTCATTAAAGAGTGACTGCCTTTAAAATCAACTAATCCCTTAGAAAATGGCCTATGTGGTATCGATATGAGTCAAAAACAGTTAATATAGTGTCAAAATTGACAAAGTCTAAATAGGGTAATTTTTGTAATAAAGTCAGTCTGGTCTAAAACGGAGTTTGGAAAGATTTTGCGTTACAAAGGGTAAATGAAGGTTGGGTTTTGATTTGACAATGTCCCTGCACCAAACACCTTAGTTAGACATCAAATCGTGCACTTAAAACATCCTTGGCAAAAACGTCAAAATAAATGACAGATTTCTTGACTTATCTTAGATTCATTCTGAGGATTTTGAGGAAGTGAAATAGCCTTCCGTATCTACAGTGTCTCATGGGGGACAAACATGATTAACCAAACCGTATAGGTCAGGAAACACACGTCCAAGACTGAAAACCCTTTTTCAAATAAGCAACAGAAAAACACATGTGCCAATCGGTGTGCTCAGTTGCTCTTTAAGGAAACTTTATAAGCTACTTTGGGCCATCTACAGGTCTAATAGGGGTTACTTATATTCGTCCTGTTTCACACATGTACAAGTGTGTGGTGTGAAATGGAAATGTGTTTTTTGCATATCCCTCAGAGAGTGGGGTCACGGCCAGGGATCAGCCATTATAGATGCCGACCCTGGAGCAATTAGGGTTAAGAGCCTTGCTTGAATGGCAGATCGACAGATTTTTCACCTAGTCAGCTCTCGGATTCAAACTAGCCTGTCGATCATTATCAGACCATAAAGTATTTGAGTTTGATTGAGCATGTCTAGAGTGCCAGAGGGGCGGGGTTTACCCTTTAAGGACTATTCCATTGTGCCAGATAAGCTCAATCAAGCCCAGCTAAAGTATTAGAAATAGAACAAATACTATTTGAACCCAGGTCTGATCATTAAGAACCAGACGGTGGATTAAAAAGTTATGAGAACATCCTCCTAATTATGCATTATCCTGACAATGAGGGTTGTATGTGCTGTGCTGTACAGGCATGCTCAAATCAAATTGTATTAGTCACATGCGCCGAATACAAGTGTAGACCTTACAGTGAAATGCTTACTTACGAGCCCCTAACCAACAATGCAGTTTAAAAAAATACGGATAAGAATAAGAAATAAAATTAACAAATAATTAAGAGCAGCAGTAAAATAACAATAGCGAGACTATATACAGGGGGTACCGGTACAGAGTCAATGTGCAGGGGGAACTGGTTAGCTGAGGTAATATGTACCTGTAGGTAGGGTTATTAAAGTGACTATGCATAGATAATAACAGAGAGTAGCAGCAGAATAAAAGGGGGGCAATGCAAATAGTCTGGGTAGCCATTTAATTAGGTGTTTAGAAGCCTCTTGGACCTAGACTGCTGTGTACATACACACACACACACACACACACACACAAATATACACATCTACTCTCTCTCTTTCTCCCTCTCACACACACACGCACGCACGCAGGTCATGAGACCAGCCTGGGTCTAGTGTGTTTGGGTAGTAACAGAGCTTTCTGGCCCCTAGTCGGCCTACCGCTGCGTACTGTACTGTAGACTAAAAGGCGACAGGGTCGACACACACACTCACGCTCGCACACTCACACACACACGCACATACACAAAGGCAACATATGCACAGATGACCTATATAGTTAGTCTACACACCACATCCCATGTCTCTCACTCCACACATATCAGCCATGGGGCTCTTGTTGAATACTTCATATAGCCTATACATTATTCACAGTGCTCTTAATGACTTTTCTATACACATTTCTCTGTTGCTTGGCTCATTGAAAGTGTCTACTTCATTGAGACCAAAAGGGAGCTGCACTATTAGCGGTAAGAAGAAATCCAATTTTGACATCCTATTGGCAATAAATGGATCTGAATCTGACTATTGCATATGTTACCCTATTTGCTTACAGAAGCCTGTTGGCACAGTTGTCATTAGATGACTTCCATTTGTGTTCTCTTCTCTGCTAGCTAGCTAGCCTTCAAGGCTTTAGCTTAGCAGCCTGGGTCAATGATATCTCCCTCTGACTCACTAGCCATCACGCCTCATTAGCTTAGCTCAGTTAGCTCCCAGTGGGACAGCCAAATACAATTGGCTCATCCCCTCTAGGGCAGGCAGAGGCCCAGCCAGTGGTAAAGGCAGAGGCCCAGCCAGTGGTAAAGGCAGAGGCCCAGCCAGTGGTAAAGGCAGAGGCCCAGCCAGTGGTAAAGGCAGAGGCCCAGCCAGTGGTAAAGGCAGAGGCCCAGCCAGTGGTAAAGGCAGAGGCCCAGCCAGTGGTAAAGGCAGGGACTGGGCAAAAAAACGGTTAGAGAAGGAGACATTAAAGATTCTATTTAATGCAGGACAGAACGGCAATGTTTTTTTTTTTAAACTAACTGAATAAAATGTTAACTTTTAAATTCACAAGAGTAAGTAGACAAGAGTAAGTCTCTATTTTCCCCATTTGTTATCTATTTGGGACTTGGACTCAGAGTAAGTGGAAGCGCTGTCTCACTAATGGAGTGAGGACGAGTGAAGTGAGCAACAGAATAGAATGAGGTTCTATTTCTAGGGCAGTGATTCAGTTGTAGTCTGTGGACATGAATGAGTCTGGGTCAGGCTAACCTAATGTAGCAAGCCTGAGCTGCGTTTCTTTCTTTCTGGTCCTGACGAGAGAAAAAAAAACTGTCAGGGGAGGTTTTCCTCTGCACTGGTCAACCAATCCAGTAAATATGGAGGAGATGTTAAGATAGAGTGTTGCCTTGTTAACATCCAAAAGTGGAAGTTGTGTCACAGGCTTTTTTAATTTCCCTTGAAAACTGGATGCATGCAGTTTTTGGCGACCGGGTCGGGCTAGCCTTCTAGGTTCTGTTAGAACAGTGGTCACCAACCAACTAGTCGATCTCCAAGACATTCCTAACAATAAAGCCTTGCGTTTCTATTTGTATTTATTTGTCTCGTGCTGTGTGTTCCAATTTAGAACCATTTAATGTGTCTGAAGGTACAAACTCTACCTTCCTGGAGGGCCCGGAGAGCAAATCTGTCTGCAGTAACGTAGCAGGTGTAAAAGAAAGCTAAAGCAAAGTTGATACTGTGAGATTTCAAAACGTTTAAAACCATGACTAGAGAGAGACTGTCAATGATTACAGCAAAGAGCTGCTGTTTTTATGAGGGAGTTCATGTTTATGTTTTTAATCTTTTTATTCAACAGTTTTTATAAGCCATAAAATGTGCATTCTTCCTACTTCCACTCGTGCTACAACAAGCACTGCAGATGTAATGAATGAGTAGGAAAGTGTATCGATAGGCTTGCATTGTTATTATTAGTGGCTTGGGTCTTCTTTAATATTGAGGAATATTTCACTTTCTCTGGTCATTGAAGTAACAACATGAATTTGTGCATGAGGCAGAAATAATGCAGTGCGACTCAAGCTTCACTATCAGCTGGAAGACGGTGCCCTTTTTTGGTCAGTGGAGGAAAGGGAGAGCGGAGGGACGTTAGGAGGTAGACCTTCAGGATGCTGCGCTCTCTCTCCTCTGAGACTGACAATCAAATGCAGGCACCATCAGCCCAGTAAAATAAAAATAAAAAGCAAATGATTTGAATGTATGCTCTCTCAGCTGTGCCTCACATGTAATACAACAACGGATCTATTACCGGTGTGATCATACAGTTTACCTCAAATTGTTTAATATAATATCCGAACAACAATACATTGGCAGGGCAATTAAAGCAAAGCCAATATGCAGTGATAATGTATTGGGCCTATAGCCTACTGCACAAACCTCATTGCTACAGTAGTTTTTAATTGGTTAATGTTGCATAGGCTTACATTTTCAAGTCCTGTAAAAAAGCAGTCGATCTCAACCTGCATTTTGACTCAGAATGTGATTTTGACTCAGAATGTGACTCAGAATGTGATCTTGACTCAGAATGTGATCTTGACTCAGAAAGGTTTGGTGACCACTGTGTTAGAAGGATGCAGATGACCACTAAGGAGTCTGAGACTACTGTAGTATCAGCTCTGACAGAGAAACAGTTAGAAATACAACAGGCCAGGAAAGGCTAGTCAGCTGGGTGTAGAGTAGTCTCCTTCAATTGGCATGGGTTTGAAGCTGGCATGCAAGGCTAGGGCATTGAGAGACTCATATAAGTGACAACAATGTATCCAATGCAGTAGTTCCAAAGCTACTTTGGTGGGTCGACTCGCCTGCTGTAAGGCCTCTCATATTTTTAGTGTGTTCGTGTTTATTAAGTGTGTGTGTATAGGCGTGAGCATGCATAATTGTCCGGGAGGCAGGTAGCCTAGAGGTTAAGGGTGTTGGGCCATTAAACAGAAGGTCACTGGTTCTAGTCCCCGAGCCGACTAGGTGAAAAATCTGTTGATGTGTCCTTGAGAAAGGCACTTAATCCTAATTGCTCCAGGGTTGTTGTCAATAATGGCTGAGCCCTGGCTGTGACCACTGTCCAGGGGGAGTTGGGATATGATTTTTTTTTATTTCCAAATAAAAAAATAGGACAAATATAAGCAACTAATTATTATGACTGTGTGCATGCGTGTGAATACATTGACCCTTACCTGTGGGCTGGAGAGCGTGCTGAAGCCCATGGTGGGAGTTGGGGGGACGGAGACACCTGGGGAGCCCAGAGAGGACGAGGTGATGACGGAGTACGGCGAGCCGCCCTGCCCGTTGAACAGCGAGCCCAGGGTGCTCATGGGAGACGGGAGGGGCTGCCCGGGGTTGACAGAGGCACTGATGACGGAGGGGTGGTGATGATGATGATGAGGATGATTGTGGTGATGATAGGGGTGGTGGTGAGGGGGCCCCACCATGGTGCTGAGGGACTGAGACGGGGTGGAGCTCAGGTGCGAGACCTGCACAGAAGAACCTGTAATCAGAGCAAAAAACAGCCAATCAGAGACGAGAATGAAGGAGTTAGGAGACACGGCAATCAATAAAAGAACAGAATGGAACACAGCAGGGTTTTATTCATTAGAGCACACTGTAGAAAAACTTGCTACAACTGAAAACAAGCATTTCTTATTAGACCAGTTCATGTAGTTGGTGCCTAATGAATACGACCGTTATCTATATAAACTGTATTGTCCTCAAATAGGACAACCGTTTTCATAGGGATCAATAAAGTAAAACGTTCAGAACTTGCATGTAGAAATGTACAGTGTAGAACCAACACTCTAACCTATTCTAGTCTATTCCATATGAAATTAAAATGTTCAAGACTGGTTCTGGTTCACAGACGGTGTGATGAGCAATCAGACCATAGAATAACAACTAGAACTAACTAGACCCACATCAGCCCCTTTTCACAGCAAAACAAGGTGCTTGAGTAGTTGCGTGACAGCCAGGGGTCCAAAATATCCATCACTCCATGTAACCTTATTACTAATCCAGCTGGCAATGCACTGTGATGGACCTGATGTAGCCTGATGTAGCTGGTCGCTTGGGGGTCAGTGCATGGGGAAAACCTGCATAAGGGACTTCCATATATCACCAGAATAGCCCAAAAGGTCAGTGCAGAGACAGGATACACTGATCTGATCATTCATAGGAGCTTTATAAGGTCATATTTACATTATGCATCAACATGAGGAAATGTCAGGGGGATGTTACAGGGACGCTAGAGGGATGATAGGGCAACATCATAAAGCTTTCCTCTATGATGTTAGCCAAAATAACGACAAACATTAGCCTACATAACGACGACAAACATTAGCCTACATAACGACGACAAACATTAGCCTACATAACGACGACAAACATTAGCCTACATAAGGAAAGTGAGACTTTAATGCTGCACAAATATTGTTTTTATTTTGTTTAGCAATTTGGGTTGATATGAAATTGCCATGATTGTATGAGAACAAAACGAACGAACAACAGAAGGTGATAGGTTATTTCCCTTCCAAAACAAACCGACTAAAACCCCCATTATAAACCTACGTCGTCAAAAAATCATATCAACAACACCAATCCAACAGAAATGTAATGCAACAGAGAGGGCTTTATCAACTATCAAATCTATTTACATGTATGTACATTGTAGCACGGCCAGGGTTTTCTTTCTGGCTGGAATATAGAATGACAGGTTGACATTTCAGGCCCCAACAATTTAAGGTTGGGCTGTTGGGCAGAGCTGTGTGTCACAGGGTTAATGGGGGGTGGCATTTGCATGGGGCATGGTTTCAGGGTCGCCGTAGTCAGTCCTGGGTACAGGGATCTCTCTCATGTTACACAGGACAGAGTCGGATAGGTCAGCCAGACCAGCAGCGCTCGGACGCCAGTCTACAGTGGTCACTGATACTAGCATGTGTTAGTGGGGTTGGGACGTTTTGTGTAGCAGTGTTAAATGACTACAGTGTTAAATGACTATTTACAGACAGTCTCTCTCACACACACACACACACACACACACACACACACAGCCACACATGCTTCACACCATAATCCACGCATTACAATAAACATAACACAAGTATAAAAAGGTTCTATCTATAAAAGTAGCAAGTCTAAAACAAGCTAAACGAGGACAAATGCACTTCCTCATATTGTGTAGTAACAGCTGTAGGTTTAGCAGTTTCTCTGCCAAACCATACGCAGGAAACCCCAATGTATATTTATATCTAGAAAATAAATGTGTGCGTGTCTGTGTGTGTGTGTGTGTACTTCTGATCACACACTCACTGCCTACTTGTGTCACAAAGGTCCAAAGACACCAACACACAGCTTACCATTTTTGTTGAAGACAGAACCCAGCACTTCATGTTCAGCAAAGATCACAGTGAGTGATATATCATGTCAGTCTTTTTATGCCAACAAATACATGCCCACATACTTCAGTTAATTCATGTATTAGCTATTGTACATAGCATACAGTCAGTGCCTACCAAGTCAAAGTATATTACTCTGGACTATATGTATGGTCGAAGTGGCCATATTGCTCCCACTATCTATGTTACTCACTGTCAAAGTCAGGAAGGAGCATCAGGGGCTGGTAGTTTACGTACATATCTAAATCTGATTGGCTAATGTCTATTAAGTCGCTTTCCTCTGTTCCTCGGGAATCTCCGACTCCTGCTATGACTCTCATGTCTGCAGGCGATACCTCGGAGCTTCTGCAGGGGGCTTGACCCTTCCAACGCAGGCGGCGGGCTGGCAGCCCCCGATCATGTGTGTGTGTTACAAGCAGCTGTAGAGTGGCACACATACACTCTCTCTCTCTCTCTCTCTCTCTCTCTCTCTCTCTCTCTCTCTCTCGGCACAGCTCCTCCTGTGATATTAATGCCTGCTAAATGTCAAATTCCAACAGCAAAGAGCCCCACACACGTACAAACACGTACACACACACACATTAATAGGCATATTTGAGCAACACACATGTACACATACGGATGTACTTGAGTATGTCACCATACAAACATAATCTGGGTTAAGTGGTTTAGTGTTTTCAAAATATTTTTTTCACTGACTTTTATAGAGATACCTATCATCATAATAAAAAAATATGATCAGTGAGCTCCTTAGCTTAATCATGTAAAACGCAGGCTTGTAGCCTTTTGGCCTGGTCTGGTCAGGGGATATTCAGGTCTCCCCTGTCGTATTCATTATGATCTGAGAGCCAAAACTGATCCTAGAAAAGCCCTGGCCTGGTGTGTGGAGACAGAGCCAACTCATTCCTGTCTAAATGAAGATGATGTCTGATCAATCAGGGACCGTATAATCCTCTTAGCCCCTATAAGCATCTCCAACCTGGTTATTTACCACGTCTGTCTGTCTGTCTGTCTGTGTGTGTGTGTGTGTGTGTGTGTGTGTGTGTGTGTGTGTGTGTGTGTGTGTGTGTGTGTGTGTGCGTGCGTGCGTGCGTGCGTGTGCGTGCGTGCGTGTGTAGGGATGGGATGGGGTGTATATTCGAGGTAGTGGGCTGGAAGCGGTTGAGTACACGACAGCGTGCAGCATGCTGAGGCACTGTAGAACACACTTCACAGTTGCTCGTTACATGACAAACATCCACATTCATCCACACATGCAGTCCCTGTTCCATGTGTCTAAAGGGATTTGGCCTAGAAAAGGAGAAAATTCTATCCTGTCTGTCGGGTGGGCTCTCTCAAATACCCAGTGGGGGATTTGATTACTTTTTAATTAAAGATGTCCCTTCTCTCTTGCAGACTTGTCCCTTTTTCCTGTTGAAATGACAGAAGATGCGCCGAGCAGACATCATTAACTTGTATGGCGGTGTAGTTGCGTGTCGGGCTGCATCACCGCCTGGTACGGCAACTGCACCGCCCACAGCCGCAAGGCTCTCCAGAGGGTGGTGCGGTCTGCACAACGCATCACTGGGGGCAAACTACCTGCCCTTCAGGACTACTACAGCACCCGATGTCACAGGAAGGCCAAAAAGATCATGAAGGACAACAACCACCCGATCCACTGCCTGTTCACCCCTCTATCATCCAGAAGGCGAGGTCAGTACAGGTGCATCAAAGCTGGGACTGAGAGTCTGATAAACAGCTTCTATCTCCAGGCCATCACACTGTTAAACAGCCATCACTAGCCGGCCTCCACCCAGTACCCTGCCCTGAACTTCAATCACTGTTACTAGCCGGCTACCACTCGGTACTCTACACTACACTTTAGAGACTGCCACCCTAGGTATATAGAGTCATTGAACACTAGTCACTTTAATAATGTTAACATACTGTTTTACCCACTTTATATGTATATACTGTATTCTAGTCATGGCTCATCCGATATAACTACTGCTGTACACACCTTTTCTATTCATATACTGTCCATACTGTCTATACACACCATTTTATACACTGAGTATACCAAACATTAGGAACACCTTCCAAATATTGAGTTGGCTGGATGTTCTTTGGGTGGTGGACCATTCTTGATAGGGACAGGAAACTGTGTGCCAGGTGTGCCTGGCACCTACTAACATACCCTGTTCAAAGGCACTTACATGTTTTGTCTTGCCCATTCACCCTCTGAATGGCACACATACACAATCAATGTCTCAATTGTCTCAAGGCTTAAAAATCCTTCTTTAACCTGTCTCCCCTTCATCTACACTGATTGAAGTGGATTTAACAAGTGCCATCAATAAGGGATATCATAGCTTCCACCTGGATTCCCCTGGTCAGTCTATGTCAAGGAAAGAGCAGGTGTTCTTAATGTTTTGTACACTCAGTGTATATATTTTGTCTCATATGATACATAATGTACTGAACCAAGACAGAGTACCTCTCTCCTATAGCTACACACCAAACTGCACCCTTTGACTGTCATCATATTACTTACAGTGCATTGTGGTTTGACTTTTTAATAATTCAACTCTGGTACATTTATAAATGTCAACTCTGTTACATTTATAAATGTCAACTCTGTTACATTTAGAAATGTCAACACCGTTACATTTAGAAATGTCAACCCTGTTACATTTAGAAATGTCAACTCTGTTACATTGAGAAATGTCAACTCTGTTACATCTGTTATACCAATCTAAAGTTGTGATTTTTATAACTGTTTTGGCTTTTCAGCAACACTGTCATTATAACATCATGAGAATAGACACAACACATGCTACATACAACTGTTTATGTATTCACACAAATAGCCTTGGACATGTGACAGTGACATAAGACCATTACAAATGCATGTGGTAACAGGCGTTCAATTAACCATTTCATACATGTTCACCATCATTACATGCATGCATCTTCATGAGTCTGTTTTCTAAGCATTGTGTAACATCATATACAATGAATAAAGTCATTAACCAAATTCTGAGTGGGTTCCCACTGTATATAGAAACCCTGATCTCTCTCTCTGTCTCTCTCTCTCTCTCTCTCTCTCTCTCTCTCTCTCTCTCTCTCTCTCTCTCTCTTTCTGAGGTTAACATTTCTATCCTGGTGTCTATTTCATGTACTGATTAACAGAGGTGGGGGGGCAGTCATACGCCATGTGGCCAGGGGAGGGGCTCACCGTCTGTGGAGTTTGGAGAGGGAGTGTGCACGTGTGTGTGTGTGTGTGTGCTTGGGGGGGATTAAAGGGGATTATCCCCCTGGAGGAGATGGTATATTGAAGCAGCTCTATAGAGCTTTTGGGCAGGGGAGGAACCCAGGTCATGGTGCTGCTGTACAGAAAACAACTGGAGTTTCTCCAAGTCTAGAAGCTTTTCTATACTGTGCCTTCACTGATCTATGTCTCTAAGAAACTGGCCACTATCTCTGACCACAATTGAACTCATACAACAAAAACAAATTCCCAAAAGGCTGATAAACATCTCGACATTGAGACGTTATGTACAAGCAGTTACTGTATGTTACTGTATGACATAAAAATAGAATCACTATTTATGTAGACGCTCTATAGGCTATTCTATTCAATTCCCCAATAATCCTACAAGAGACTACAAAGTTCTGAAGTTTCCATAAAGGGTAAAGCCAACCACGAGCCCCTCTATCTGTGGAGCTGCACTGCACTCCTATTCTACTGAAGCACTAGCATTGGCTACCCAGACTGGGCCCACTGCAACTGGGGCAGAAAAATTACCAATTAGATAAGGGAGCTGATTCACAATCACAAGCCTGCCGGGATACACATCAGAGCACCGCGCCTGGCCCTGACTAAATGTTATCTAATGGCCGGGCCTGCCAGCCCTGTATGTTGACACCATTTCTGTCTCTGCTATTTCTGAGTTTCCTCCATACAAAGAGAGACAGACAATCAGAACAAATGACAATAAAATGACAGAATGAAGAACAGAGCGGTGTATAGAGGATATTGGTTATAGCATCAAAACACAATGAGTCGGGTACAAAAGAGTAGCCCACGGCAACAAGCACGGTTGAAAGCGGAGAGCATGGCAGCAATAAGGGTATGATGAGAAGACAGACAGGGACTTGAGATTGATCCTATAGGTTGGATCAGGTCACAACATAGCTACAACTACATAGAGGGTCCTGAGTAATCCAATTAGATGGACAGAGAGACAGACAGACAGACAAATACACAGACAGGTACACAACACACACAACTACAGAATGCTCACACACATGCGCACACACACTCACGCATTTGACGAGTACCAAGCTACATACTAATAGCTGTTAAGAAACAGTTGTCTTGTTGAATGAGAGAGAGAGAGAGAGAGAGAGAGAGAGAGAGAGAGAGAGAGAGAGAGAGAGAGAGAGAGAGAGAGAGAGTGGAGGGAGAGAGTGTAGGAGGGAGGGAGAGAGAGAGAGAGAGACCGAAGGTTCCACTTGATCTCCCCACTCTCTTCCCTCTCTTTATCTTCTAACCCCTTTACAAACACAGCAGCACATAGAGGGCCTCTCAGCGCCCAGGACCCAACACAACACAGGCCTTGTACTACCTATTAAGGGACATCATCAAATAATTGTTAATGAAACATGAGGCCCATGTTGGGCCATCGGATCCCGCTGTGTGTGAAGAGAGAGAAAATAGAAAAGAGAGAGAGAGAGAGAGAGAGAAAGAGAGAGAGAAATGCAACTTATCTCTCAGTAGGCCTTAGTTCCAAGGAGAAGACACAGAAGTGGATACTCATCCTATGGAGCACTGCTTATGCTGCAGACACTACATGCTATAGCACTGAATAAATCAACATTAGTTTATGTGGCTTCACCCCAGACAGACAACCTTGACTTGGTCTATCCGTCAGCTTTCCCGTCTGCCTGTCTGTCTGTCTGTCTGCCTGCCTGTCTGTGGTGTGAAGCCCCATATGAACTGATGGTGATTTATTCAGTGATATCAGGAAGTCTCAACACTGATACTGATTATAATGAGTACTACAGAGAACACTAGTAGTTAAATCAGACTACCATCCCAGTTCTATACAGTATGAGGGCAATTAAAAGGGAGTGCGTAGGAAGGAAGCATGCTAGTGTTAATGAATAATTAACAAAGTATAACTAGGGGAACCTTTTGGGGGTATTTGAGGAATCTGAGTCTTTTTTGACATCCTCTTCTTGTTCTACTGTTGATGAATATAATACAGCAACATCTGTTCCCAAACCTGTTGTGTTATTACAACAGCGTTTTTCTGTCCTTTTTAAACAGACATTTATGTAACAACCTTTTCATGAACAAATATGGTCAGCGCTGAGAATTATGTCAGTGGTGTAATAACACACGAAGAGACATGTCAATTAGCATGTCTATTAGCAGGTTTAGAGTTGCTGATTTACCTGATGGCCTGCAGACAGGGGAAAACCACTATGTCAAACTACAGTATGGAGCCTGAACTGAAAGTAGGCCAAATAGTGTACTGAAGTTCATTGATCTTTGGCTGACACCAGTGGAGAGGCTGTAGACCCAGGATGCTGCTCATGTTGACTTACCCTGTCTACAGTCAAACTAAAACACAGCATGGTACCATATATAAAAAACACCAGATTAACTCTCGCTTTTCATTTCCAAAAAGCCTCCACTGAAATGGGTCATTGTCTTCTAGTCCTGCTGTTCCAACACCGACAGTTTTGTCCTATTTTGGCTGAGAGAAAATAAAGTAGCTTACAGTATATTATAAACTGGTGGTTCGAGCCCTGAATGCTGATTGGCTGACAGCCGTGGCATATCAAATCATATACCACGGGTACGACAAAACATTTATTTTTACTGCTCTAATTATGTTGGTAACCAGTTTAAAATATCAATGAGGCACCTTGGGGGTTTGTGGTATATGGCCAATATACCACGGCTAAAGGCTATATCCAGGCACTCTCGTTGCCTCGTGCATAAGAACAGCCCTTAAGTTATGGTATATTGGCCATATACCACGGCTAAAGGCTATATCCAGGCACTCTGTGTTGCCTCGTGCATAAGAACAGCCCTTAAGTTATGGTATATTGGCCATATATCACAGCCCCTCATGCCTTATTGCTTAATTATAAACTGGGTGGTTCGAGCCCTGAATGTTGATTGGCTGACAGCTGTGGTATATCAGACCGTATACCACGGGTATGACAAAACCTTTATTTTTACTGCTCTAATTACGTTGGTAACCAGTTTATAATAGCAATAAGAGACCTCCTCAGGCCTTATTGCTAAAATATAGTGAAGTTATCCTCACATAGCCTGGCATGAGATAACATGTACAGTAGTTTAAATACACCAGCAAACCCTTTGAATGGTGCTATTGAAGGCAGTTTGTCAGTAATCGTATAGCCTCAAACCGTTCTCTCGCATCAAATCAAATCAAATTTTATTAGTCACATGCGTCGAATACAACAGGTGTAGACCTTACAGTGAAATGCTTACTTATGAGCCCCTAACCGACAGTGCAGTTTAAAAAAATATGCATATCTGAGAGGCTCACTTAGTGGACAAGTGTTAGTAGGCTTGTGTTGTCAAGGGTACGTGCTATCTGGGATCCTTGGGACATCCCTACCCCATTGAAGTTGAAATTTAAAATGGTTAAGGTTAGGGTTAGGCAAGGGTAGGGTTTAGGGTTAGGATTTAGAGTAGAGACGTCCCAAGGATTCCGAATAGCACTGACCATAGCCAACAGGACTGATCCCATGTCAGCCTTCCTAATCACCATTGGCAGTGAAAACCCTAATGACTTGGCCGCATGACTTCTCATTCTCTTTGACTGCTTGCTGCAGGAAGAGATCATGGCACTCACAGCCGTGACCGTAGCGCCATATGGCTGGTTTCTATTCCACTAACGTGTTCTGCCATTGCATTGGTGTATGTGTTGCATTACAGTATGTGTTACTAGTGAATTACATTTGATTGAATTGTGAACTAATGTGAATTCAACGTGAAATCAACAATAATTTGAACCATGTCATGTGATTTGGGTAAAAAATTACAAAATTCTAAAAATTCCTTTACTTTGATGACTTTTTGCAAATCAAATCAGTTTTCCACGTTGATTCAATGTCATCACATATGTTTGTTTTTTTCTGACGTAGAAACAACATTGATCCAACCAGTTTGTGCCCAGAGGGTTCATAGCAGAAGTCAGACCATGCCAATGTTCAAATAAAACAAAGTCCACCTCTGCATAGGAGACAAACCCATACAGATGAACTTGTCCCACACTCATTTTGTTCACATAACTAAACCCTAGAGAGAGAGAGAAAGAGTGTGGAAGAGAAAAATAGAGAGTGAAAGAGCCAGTAGAGAGAGAAGAGAGTGAAAGAGAAAAAGAGAGAGAAAGAGAGAGAGAGAGAGAGAGAGAGAGAGAGAGAGAGAGAGAGAGAGAGAGAGAGAGAGAGAGAGAGAGAGAGAAAGAGAGATAGAGAGAAGTAAAAATAGACCAAGATTTCTCAGATTCCTGGTCCAATGTGGGATAATGTCCTCTGTTGCAATATGAGCATGTGATTACACAAACATAAAATGCTGAGGAAATAATGGATTTGAGTCCTTCATTATCCTTTCTAACAGTATCATTTACTGCATGCATGGATTCGTGTTTGTTCTGGTAATAATCCCCAAAACTAATTCAGCTACATAATTGCTGTCACACTTTGTCTGTTTTTTTATTTATTAATTAATTATTGACAATAGCTGGTGTTATAGTAGTGTAATGACCAATACTTTTACACTAAAAACGAAATATGAACAGGGAAATGATACAGTTGCCTAGGCTGTATGGAAATGCAATAGGATAGAACAGAAAATAAAATGCTTTTCCAATACAAAGATAGAATAAGTATTTGGGTCCACAGGACTGCTTACTCGTGGTTTGTGTTGTGGCCTCATTGTCGTTCTTTGATTGAAAAAAAATATGATGATTCAATTATAGAACAATTTCAGCCAATTAAGAATAGCCTACTATAGAGAAGTAGAGCTCGCAGTGAAAAAAAGGTCGTATAGGCCTACCCTCTCAATGTGGTCTTCTTAACGGACCTTCCTCGAGAACAGCGGTGAGGTGAGTGAATGTATGGCTGTCGAATGGATAAGCGCTTCTCTGCCAAGCCAGACCCATAAATAAGAACAAGGCAGCGAACAGTTTAACAAGAGGCGCGTAAGAAAGGGCATAAATTACATAAGCGCAATTAAAGTGCCAACCCCTGACCCTGACTGAGGAGCAGAATCCCTATCAGCTGACTTGAGCATTGGCACTGCCTCCTTGTCAATCAATACACATTAGGCGCGGGACAAGTGTTAACTACATAGATAACATTGCCACGCGGGATTTATTGCCGCCCGTGTAAAGTCGGCTGTGCAGAGGGAATTCGGAAACTAAACAAACACAACACAGAGAACTGCAAGAGCAGCCTATGCGGGATATACCGCCCGCGTCTCAAGACTTGATAGAGAAACGGAAAAACATACTTACTTAGATGTAGATACGAGTCATTGTTATCCATAACTGTATGGACGTTATTATTATTGTACGTTTTTTCTCTCCAAGATGAATGTTCTTGTTTAGCGCTCATAGGGCAGCATCTCTCTGTGAACGCCGTCCCCGCCTTGACTGAGTTCTCTTCTTACTGTAGCCTGACTGGGCTACCACACACGGAGGGGCCCAGCGGAGGGGGTGGCGAAATCAGGAATCCCACTGGGCAAAAACTGGTTGAATCAACATTGTTTCCATGTCATTTGAAAAAAAGAAGCTATGTCATGTGAAAAACTGATTGGATTTGCAACAAGCCATCACCATAAGGGAATTTTGTATTTCTTTACCCAACTTTTAACCTAAATCAAATGACATGGTGATTTTTACTTCTTCTTCACAATTCAGGTTAGTTGACAACTCAACCAAATCTAAATCAAAACTAGATGTTGAAATGACATATGTTTCTAGTGGGATTCTCCCAAATGACAACCTTATTTGCTTAATTTACAAATAATAACATATATTTACAAATACAATGTAGTACATTAGAGGCATGCCAATTCATGATAATGCAAGGGCACAGCAAAAGGCAATAAATACGCCAATATGCTATATACTTAATTGAGTAATTCAAGTGGAAATTCCTCCAATTCCAAGGGGATGCTACAGGCTATGTTTGACTACTGATGGAAGGTCTGAAGACCCCCTTGGACCCCCCCTCAGAGTGAGGGGTCATTTAAGGGTGAGCTCCCACTACCTCAGGAGGTTATTCAGAAGTCACCGTCATTCACAGTCTTGAACTCTCGTTTGAGGGGATCGGGGACGCTCCGCGAGCACCGCGGCTGACCACTCCACCACTCCCTCAGTCCAGCCGCTCTGGTCCCTGGCTGGGAAAGACTCCCCCAGCTCCCCCTCCTTCTAAAAACAACCCACAAAAGAACACAGGAGGATGCTAACAAAGATGAATAGCTTTTCTTCCAACTCATTCCACACTAATCAGGCCCCTTTTCATTTGTCCTCCTTTAGATAATGTAAATTCATGAAAGTCAAAGAAGGGGACTAAAAGGACTATTTATCACCCTGGCTTTTATCTCACTAATGGAGCCACATGGTCTAGGACATTAGTATGGTCTGTCCCTTGTTACTCAGTGTCATTGCATAGCACACGGTTTTAAGTGGCAGAAGACTATTTTGTTTTCAATCATGGTGGTTGAAAATGAAAATTAGAGGGTTGTGAATAACAATCAACATACAAAGTTTGTGTGTGCATATGTCAGTGTGCGTGTGCCACTCTGTGTGTTTCTCAAAGCATGTGAAAAAATACAGTATTGGCTGTGTGTATTTAAATCTTTTGAAATATTCAACATAATCAAATAATGTGACTTCAATCATTGCAGAAGTGGTTTAAAACATCTTAAATGTAACTAAATGTTATAAAAAATGTAATGTATGTAATTATTTATCATGAAAGGATCATGAACAATAACTGGTAGTGGTGCATACTCCAAGAAATGTTAAAATCTTACCCTTCTGGTAAAAATAGTAATAAATTGCTGAGGTGTAGTCACTTTTGAGGCCGCAAGCTCAAGTACACAGTACAAATATTACAAAATAATATGGAAATATGGAATATTTGATATGATGTATTTCCTATTCAACAAAACTGTATGAATAAAACTTTAAATTATTTATATGTTTTCTAAATATAGTATAATCAATCTATAAAATTACTAACTATAATATTTCACCTTCCTTATAAGTGTAAAATACATATAAAATGTGCATATTTTCTATAGGTCTGTGTTGGTCAAAAATGTCTGCCCCCATTGCTATGAACATCCCACAGAGCTCTAGCTTGGCATCCTGAACTTGTTTCATCTCACATTAATATTGTTTGTCTATGACAAACAGAAAGATATATTTTTTTTAAATCTATGAATGATTTTAGATTACTGGCTATATATAGATCTCTGAATGTTCTACTGTAACCACTCTCTCCTGCTGCGTTATGATGTAAGGATTCCAATCATATGCTTTGTTAGTGGCTGTGACATAGGGTTCAGCCAGGAGTTGATGGACAGTCAAAAGAGCGAATGAAATGGTAGGAGGGACATCCCAGCTTCAAGTGGTGTCAGATTTCACATCCTGCTTCACACAGGCAGGAGAGACATACTTCTGTTGCCGTGAGAATCAGGGCTACCACTCAATGCAAGCCATTTCCATCTATGGGGTCCACATATCGATTTATAATCTTAAATGTAGTTTGGAACCGGTACCAGAACCACGCAGGTCCCCAAAACAGGGGACTTTACATATAAGAGGTTTTAAACAGGAGCAAACATTGCTGCTAGTCCACAACAATAGGCCATGTGAAACCCATTGAAAAGCACAAGGCAACAGACCCCACCCTCAACACCATCTATCACCACTTAAGCTGAAACATTAACCCAACTCAGAGAGCTGAGAAACAAAAGTAACCACAGCTCGCGCGGTCCCTCATATAGCCCAGTGAAGCAAGCTCTCTCCATAGTGTCTTCCTTAGATAAAGTACAGAATTAACAGTTGTAGCTAAAAATGACGATTGTGCATGATGAAACATGTTTTTTTTCTTTCCATTACTGTGTTTTGCGTCTGCCCACCGATGTCAATTTTCTCTATTGTCTGTATTGCAAAGGTGTCAGTCAGTCTGGTCTGTTACACAACGTGAGCATATGGCCACCACAGTTGAATCACCCTCCCTCCACTAGTTAAACTAATATGACATTATGAGATCGAGGTGTGTGTGTGTGTGTGTGTATGTGTTGTATGTGTGTGTATGTGTTGTGTGTGTGGATCTTCATGCATATAGATTTGAGTGTTTGCTTTTGAGTGTGTGTGTGTGTGCATATAATTGTATCTGTGTGTTCAATAATCTGCGTGTCAGTGTGTTTTAAAACGTGTGCTATGCATCTGTGCACGTGTGTGTTTGTGAACGGTCATCGGCTTGGTTGGCTGAGTCGTCTCCATCTGCCATGAACTCATTATCGAGGTCTCATCATGACTCTATGAGCTCCCTTCCCTCCTCCCTCCTGCCCTCCCCTCCTCCTCCCCCATCATCACTCCCCACACTGCTGCGGAGTGCATCCCTCCCGCACAGCACACAACGCAGGCGTGTAGAACATCATCAATCTCATACATCATCAATCTCTGAGTACAAAAGATGAAACGTGCAACCCAACTTTCCATTGTGTGCTCTTTCTTTGGCCTCAGCTAAGTTTCCATGCTTTCAGTTGAGTTAAAGATACTGAAACAAAAACAACCATGTCAGGGATAGTTTCAGGCTAGGAGGCTGTATGACGAGATCTATAGCCACAGTAAAGTGTGTTGAACATGAAGCTTGATGAGGCTAATGGACAGTTTGGTTTGGTTTGGTTTCTCATCAGCGTTTGAAAATATGGCAGTCACTTATCTAGGAACTCTTTGTACTTCCATGACGGGACCTTGGCTCTCATCTGAAGTCCCGTAAAAGGGGCCACTTTTTCTTTAATTTGCTGTATCTGCCTCTGTGTTTGGCCAAGTCAATAAAAACTTAAAGAAGTACAGAAATACTGCCCTTCAGGGATTGGTGAGTCAACATGTTGAGTCAACATGGCCCGATGAAGACACTGGAATTTCGAGGTGAAAGTGGACATTCAAGTCTGTGGAAATTCAAAATCGCAACCAGCTTGTATCATTCTATAATCTTGACTTGATACAAATTAGAAGATTTGTACTTACAGTGAGGGAAAAAAGTATTTGATCCCCTGCTGATTTTGTACGTTTGCCCACTGACAAAGAAATGATCAGTCTATAATTTTAATGGTAGGTTTATTTGAACAGTGAGAGACAGAATAACAACAAAATAATCCAGAACGCATGTGAAAAATGTTATAAATTGATTTGCATTTTAATGAGGGAAATAAGTATTTGACCCCCTCTCAATTTCTGGCTCCCAGGTGTCTTTTATACAGGTAACGAGCTGAGATTAGGAGCACACTCTTAAAGGGAGTGCTCCTAATCTCAGCTTGTTACCTGTATAAAAGACACCTGTCCACAGAAGCAATCAATCAATCAGATTCCAAACTCTCCACCATGGCCAAGACCAAAGAGCTCTCCAAGGATGTCAGGGACAAGATTGTAGACCTACACAAGGCTGGAATGGGCTACAAGACCATCGCCAAGCAGCTTGGTGAGAAGGTGACAACAGTTGGTGCGATTATTCGCAAATGGAAGAAACACAAAAGAACTGTCAATCTCCCTCGGCCTGGGGCTCCATGCAAGATCTCACCTCGTGGAGTTGCAATAATCATGAGAACGGTGAGGAATCATCCCAGAACTACACGGGAGGATCTTGTCAATGATCTCAAGGCAGCTGGGACCATAGTCACCAAGAAAACAATTGGTAACACACTACGCCGTGAAGGACTGAAATCCTGCAGCGCCCGCAAGGTCCCCCTGCTCAAGAAAGCACATATACATGCCCGTCTGAAGTTTGCCAATGAACATCTGAATGATTCAGAGGACAACTGGGTGAAAGTGTTGTGGTCAGATGAGACCAAAATGGAGCTCTTTGGCATCAACTCAACTCGCCGTGTTTGGAGGAAGAGGAATGCTGCCTATGAGCCCAAGAACACCATCCCCACCGTCCCCACCATGGAGGTGGAAACATTATGCTTTTGGGGTGTTTTTCTGCTAAGGGGACAGGACAACTTCACCGCATCAAAGGGACGATGGACGGGGCCATGTACCGTCACATTTTGGGTGAGAACCTCCTTCCCTCAGCCAGGGCATTGAAAAGGGGTCGTGGATGGGTATTCCAGCATGACAATGACCCAAAACACATGGCCAAGGCAACAAAGGAGTGGCTCAAGAAGAAGCACATTAAGGTCCTGGAGTGGCCTAGCCAGTCTCCAGACCTTAATCCCATAGAAAATCTGTGGAGGGAGCTGAAGGTTTGAGTTGCCAAACGTCAGCCTCGAAACCTTAATGACTTGGAGAAGATCTGCAAAGAGGAGTGGGACAAAATCCCTCCTGAGATGTGTGAAAACTTGATGGCCAACTACAAGAAACGTCTGACCTCTGTGATTGCCAACAAGGGTTTTGCCACCAAGTACTAAGTCATGTTTTGCAGAGGGGTCAAATACTTATTTCCCTCATTAAAATGCAATTCAAATCATAACATTTTTCACATGCGTTTTTCTGGATTTTTTTGTTGTCATTCTGTCTCTCACTGTTCAAATGAACCTACCATAAAAATTATAGACTGATAATTTCTTTGTCAGTGGGCAAACGTACAAAATCAGCAGGGGATCAAATACTTTTTTCCCTCACTGTACTTATCTTTAATATCAGAATTTTTGGTAAGCACCACAGAGTTTGTTAACCAACAGACAGAACAGGAGACATTGCGGTTACTTCCTAACAGGATCTGAACTTTAGTTTTACTGGAGAAAGCCCTGACTAACAGGAAAGACAGCTAGAGCAGCGTTACCTCATGACTGGCGTATCGTTTCAGCGGCACAGGAAGTCCGTTGTAAATCTTACTCAACAGATCTATCAGCCGGGCTCATGGGACCTGAACCATGACACACTGATCAACACATGAGAGCTCCACCACGGGCCCAACGCTCAACCCTGAGAGACCCCCAAAAAGCTGGAATTGTTTTCCAGTCCCAAGGTCATCCAGCAACGTATCCAAGCTGGACTGTAAACTACAGTCGGGCATCAAAATGTTTGTCCAATTCATCACATTGGGAAATTAGCTGACTTTCTGAGGTAAACATTACAGGGAAAGTGGACATCATTAGCAATCAGCTAATCCCAATGGAATCAATGGAGTTGAGAGGGGCCTATGGGCTCCTTGGCATCGGAAAAAGTATTACTTCAACAACAAGAACCTTGAGCAATAATTCAGAGGCAGGGAGACAAAAGGGGAAGCCAAGTTTGCAAAATATTGTGAAAGCCAGCTTAGCAGCTTACCAGATGGACAGCATGCTCTGACCGCTTTATTAGCAGAACAACCATTGGAGAGATCTCATGCAGTCAAGTAGGGGAACGACCGAGAGAATGAAATGTGTCCGCCCGGTCCTTGTTCAGGCTCCCATAGTCTCTTTCAACAGCTGCTGTAACTTACTAAGCGAGCCTATGAGTCTGGTGCGTGAGGCTAACTAACAGCCTGTCCCAATTCGCTTTATTTTCTTCCCCGTTGGCTTACCTAACCCGTCAATGTTTGCAGGTCCGAAGGGTCTGGATTGGTATAAGCAGCGTACTGGCGTAGCTTCCACCATATGGCGTCCACCTTACAGATCTGCAAACATCGAAGGGTTGGGACCATGAGGAACGTGTAGTGAGGTAGGCTCACCAAAACACCTATAGTTCCAGCAAACAGACCAAACAAAGAGTCAATCTGGGAACAATTGGGAGACAAACAACAGGAAATCACCTGGCCCTTCCCTTAAAAACTCCACCTGAAGCACAGCACAGTGGCCAAACTGTGGGACAAAACAGACATCTTCAAGAGGACATTTGACAGGAAACAACAGAGCCAAATCAATAGGGCCTGAAGAAGGCCAGAGCGGGTGACCGGGGGCACACACCATCAACTAACAGAGGAAGAGAGTACCCGCCTGCTGCCAAATTGGAGGAACACTCAAGGCTCTTCCTTTCCAAACAAGATAGTTGCCAGAAAATGTATTTTTAGAAGTACAATGACAGTGAAATCCTGCGACAACAACAGGTCCAAATGTAGCAGTGTAGTGGACAACAAAAGGAGAGCAAGGGGCATCCTGGCATTTTGGACAAAAGGGAAATGTGCTGTATCTTAAATATATCACAATTAACTTGGGTCAGGAGTTTCTCCATGTGCTGACTGTATCTTAAATATATCACAATTAACTTGGGTCAGGAGTTACTCCATGTGCTGACTGTATCTTAAATATATCACAATTAACTTGGGTCAGGAGTTACTCCATGTGCTGACTGTATCTTAAATATATCACAATTAACTGGGGTCAGGAGTTACTCCATGTGCTGACTGTATTTTAAATATATCACAATTAACTAGGGTCATGAGTTACTCCATGTGCTGACTGTATCTTAAATATATCACAATTAACTTGGGTCAGGAGTTACTCCATGTGCTGACTGTATTTTAAATATATCACAATTAACTAGGGTCAGGAGATATTCCTGACCCTGCGCGATCTGCACATTATGGTACAGTAGTTATAGAACAAGATCGCACCACAAGCACCACAATAGTATTTTATAGCCCATTTTTCATTTTAATGGAATGTCATGTTCACATGCCATCTCACATATTTTGGCAACTACAAGAGCACTAGTTTTATACTTTATGAATTTACAGTATGTCTGTGTCATATTTTTTCTGTGATCGTATAGTGGCCATGATGTAACCACATACACTGAGTCAACAAAACATACAGAACACCTGCTGTTTCCATGACAGACTGACCAGTTGAATCCAGGTGAAAGCTATGATCGCTTATTGATGTAACTTGTTAAATCCACTTCAATCAGTGTAGATAAAGGGGAAGGAGACAACCTCTTAACGATCTGACCCTTTTTTCAAATTTTTGCCTAAAATGACATACCCAAATCTAACTGCCTGTAGCTCAGGACCTGAAGCAAAGAAATGCATTTTCTTGATACCATTTGAAAGGAAACACTTTGAAGTTTGTGGAAATGTGAAATTAATGTAGGATAATATAACACATTAGATTTGGTAAAATATTTTTTTTAAATGTACCATCATCTTTGAAATGCAAGAGAAAGGCCATAATGTATTATTCCAGCCCAGGCCCAATTTAGATTTTGGCCACTAGATGCAACGTTTTAGACTGCCCCAATGATCCATTGCACATCTGTTCAAAATGTTATATCAAGACTGCCCAAATGTGCCTAATTGGTTAATTAAAACATTTTCAAGTTCATAATTGTGCACTCTCCTCAAACAATAGAATGGTATTCTTTCACTGTAATAGCTACTGTAAATTGGACAGTGCAGTTAAATTGACAAGAATTTAACCTTTCTGCCCATATCAGATATGTCTATGTCCTGGGAAATGTGTATGTTACTTAAAACCTCATGCTAATAACATTAGCCTACGTTAGCTCAACCGTCCCGTGTTGTGGACACCAATCTCGTAAAGGTTAAAGAAAGATTTTTTAACCCTTGAGACAATTGAGACATGGATTGTGGATGTGTGCCATTCAGAGGGTGCATGGGCAAGACAAAATATTTAAGTGCCTTTGAATGGTTTATGGTTGTAGGTGCCAGGCACACCGGTTTGTGTCAAGAACTGCAACGCTACTGGGTTTTTCACACTCAACAGTTTCCTGTGTGTATCAAGAATGGTCCACCACCCAAAGGACATCCAGACAACTTGACGCAACTGTGGGAAGTCAACATGGGCCAACATCCCTGTGGAACGGTTTCGACACCTTGTAGTCTCCATGTAACTCAATATTAGGAAGGTGTTCCTAATGTTTGGTATACTCAGTGTATTTTTCCTGTACATAGGCCTTTGCTATTCAAGAGTGGTGGTCAGTCCACATGTACGATCCTTTAGAAAATGTATGTCTTAGACGGCAGGTAGCCTAGTGGTTAGAGCGTTGGACTTGTAACCGGAGGGTTGCAAGTTCGAATCCCCGAGCTGACAGTTAACCCACTGTTCCCCGGGCGCTGAAGACGTGGATGTCGATTAAGGCAGCCCCCCGCACCTCTCTGATTCAGAGGGGTTGGGTTAAATGCGGAAGACACATTTCGGGTGAGGGCATTCGGTTGTACAACTGACTAATAATGGTGACTTTGACTTTTTCCACCCTCTCCGAGGACCAATTGTCATCTCCAGAAGACCTCGAAAACACTCATTTTATTAACCTGTTAATCCCTGGTTCTGTCTAGAGGGTTACAACAGATAATTGAGATGAAGCCAACCAGGCCATAGATTTGTCATACCGCATAAACAAATTGATGATGTTGATGTGGCCCAGTCCTAACTGACCTAAGAATAACCACAGCCACTATTTTGAATGATTGCTAATGTTGCCCAAACAAAAATGAGACATAATAAAATAATCCCACCCCATTGCATCCTATATGCGTGCAAAGAATACCGGATCTGTGGTCTGGCTTAGAGACACGTTTGTAAAAGAGACGGCTAGACCAGGGATTCGCTGAGAACACCTCAGGTTAAGCTGGACCTGTCCTGAAGGGACCAATCGGATTAGGGCCAGAGACACCTGCTTCTTCATGTCACGCTGGTCTGGTCTGCTGTGAACTGTTTGGTCTTTTGTACCACTAAAGAGAATGTTTCACCCTCCTTTCGTAGTTTTAGAACTGTCTTTTTTCATTACATTTTAGTCATTTATCAGACGCTCTTATCCAGAGCGGCTTACGGCTAGTGAATTCATCTTAAGATAGCTAGTTGGGACAACCACGTATCTCAGTAATAGTATGTACATTTTTCCTCATTAAATCAGCAAAGTATGTGCTGGATATAATCCTGAAACAAATTAATTTGTGTGCATTCACATATGTTGTAAGATATTCATCCAGCTCATCAGTTCTGGCCACACCAAGTTCTACCATTACTGCAGCTTGGTGCATGAATGAGTTTTTGTTTTAAAATGCATGTCAGTTTGGTCAAACACAGGTGATAACTGTGATTTTTAGATCAGAGCAGCTCTGCAGCCCCGAGTCCACATTAAGGCTGCAGAGGCCCTTGAAGAGTGACTCACACCTGCTCAAATGTCATCGTATCAGCTTTCACATCACATTTAAGACGGCCAAAACAAACATTGCAGTAGTATCACTTCTAGCAAGCAACACTCCATTTTATATACTTTTTTGAGGGAAAGGAAAGGGCAGAGGAATATGAAGGTGCAGCATTGTATTTTACTGTCAAAATCACAGGGTCACTCCAGTGACCAAACCAGGATGAAATTCCAAAATTGGACACGGAGGGACTACTTTTCAACGAGGACCATAAATTGAGGGTAGCCTAACCCTCTAGGAACAGCTCTCTCTATTTATAATGTAAGTGAAAGGCTTATTGGAGACGCTCGCTGAAACTGAAGAGCAGACATGGACTAGCATCAAAAATCTGACTTGACAGGATCAATAAGAAATGGGTGTTGTTGAGTTCAGAGGAAAGTGTAAACAAATTAATATTTCATATATTTAAGCATTTCACTGTACTGTGACAATAAAACTTGAACAATCAACACTGTGACATGAATAAACTGTTGTATCATATATGATTTTCACAAACACTTCAAAATGTTGATGCATGTGTTGTGGATCCATATGTTGAGTGGCCCAAATGGTTATAAATTAATATTCTCTTTGATACTTATCAATACATTTTGGAGACTTCCAAAGATCGCTGATCGTGGACTACAAGAACTGGAGGGCCGAGCACGCCCCCATCACATCGACGGAGCTGTAGTGGAGCGGTTCATGAGCTTCAAGTTCCTCTGTGTCCACATCACTAAGGAATTATCATGGTCCACACACATCAACACAGTCATGAAGAGGGCATGACAACGCCTCTTCCCCCTTAGGAGGCTGAAAAGATTTGACATGGGTCCTCAGATCCTCAGAAAGTTCTACAGCTGCACCATTGAGAGCATCTTGACTGGCTACATCACCGCTTGTTATGGCAACGGATTGGCATCTGACCACAAGGCGCTACAGAGGGTGGTGCGTACATCCCAGTACATCACTGGGGCCGAGCTTCCTGCCATCCAGGACCTCTATACCAGATCGTGTCAGAAGAAGCCCCTAAAACTGGTCAAAGACTCCAGCCACTCAAGTCATAGACTGTTCTCTCTGCCACAGCACTGCAACCTGTGCAGATGCACAATGTCTGGAACCAACAGGACCCTGAACAGGTTCTACCCCCAAGTCATAAGACTGCTAAACAGATAATTAAATAGTTAACCAAATATCTACCCGGACTATCTGCATTGACCCTTTTTGCACTAACTCTTTTGACTCATTACATACGCTGATGCTACTACCGTTTATTATCGTGTTGCCTAGTCACTTTATCCCTACCTACTGTATATGTACATATCTACTTCAACTACCTCGTACCCCTGCACATCGACACGGCACTGGTACCCTGTGTATATAGCCAAGTCATTGTTACTCATTGTGTATTTATTCCTTGTGTTATTATTTTTCTATTATTTCTGTATTTTTGTCTTTGCATCGTTGGGAAAGGCCCATAAGTACGCATTTCACTGTTAGTCTACACCTGTTGTTTACGAAGCATGTGACAAATAAAATTGCATTTGATTTGAAGTAGTATCACCATTTCCACGTGTAACAGTATAGCTTCCTTCCCTCTTCTCGCCCCTACCTGGGCTCAAACCAGGGACCCTCTGCACACATCAACAACAGCCACCGTCGAAGCATCGTTACCCATCGCTCCACAAAAGCCGCGACCCTTGCAGAGCAAGGGGTACAACTACTTCAAGGTTTCAGAGCGAGTGACGTCACCGATTGAAATGTTGTTCGCTAACTAGCCATTTCACACCGGCTACACATGCATCCACTTAAAATGTATATTTGCTGCCATCTAGTGAAATAAAGATGTGAAATCAAATCAAAGCTTATTGGTTGTTTACACAGTTTACAGTAGCAGGTGTTATAGCGTGTGCAGCGAAATGCTTATGTTACTAGCTCCTAACAATGCAGTAAAATGCCAAACAATTAAAATGTAAGGGGAAAAAATACAAATAAGACAAGAAATCAAGAAATCGAGAATGGCGGGACAAATCTGATTACAGTTTTTTCGCTTTGGTACTAAGTATGTGGTAACATTTTACAACTCTTAGTACAAAACTCAAACAGATAATCAAAAAGGCAGTTTTTTCAAAACTTTAAGCACATTTTCAATTGACTAAGTACAACACACATAATCACACGGTAACTTTTTCACCAAACTTAATCAGTGTTTCATCTAGAAATATCTTTCATATAAAGTATTTGCCTTTCACAATGCAATGCCAACAATAATGTTCATATTATTCTCTCTGATTTGTTTAAAAATGTTTGACCATCACTTAATTTAACAGCGCTTAATGGTTAATCACTTAACTGTTTGGTAAACCTATAGATTTTAAATTGGTTTGTCTACTATATATGGATTTTGAGAACTACAGAAATAAGATGTGTGTTTGTAAAGTATAAACATCAAAATTACTTGTATGATACATGATAACCATACATAATGTATATTGACTTTGAGTGTCCTGTGTAAGAATTTCCACAACAATTCGGTGTCAGCGAACAGGATCAGTAATTTCACCTGTGGAGCATCCCCTAGAGGGAAAGCTTAAGGGAATTTCCCTCCTGACCATAAAAGGCGACGTGGACACGCCTAGACCATACTTCTAGTACTGAGAGCTGCCTGGGGGAAGATACCTGATCTGTGAACCTCTGGGATATGTCTTCTGAATTTCAGTAAGTAAATTTAAATGAATTTGTATAAAAACAATACTAATAATGAAATCAAGGCGAGTAACAAATAAAATGGTACATATAGCCTTATAGAGAGAAGAATAGACTATTCACTAGCTTAATGAGAAAACTATAGCGAAGGCTTAACAGTACCATGGAAAGTCCCACTAACAGCTGTCTGTAGGCATTTATAAGAAATGTCTATGTGGTCTGCAGCCACTACAAAATAACATGAGGTACACTACTGGTCGAAAGTTTTAGAACACCTACTCATTCAAGGGTTTTTGTTTTCTTTCTACATTGTATAATAGCAGTGAAGACATCAAAACAATGACATAACACACATGGGATCATGTAGTAACAAAAAATGTGTTAAACAAATCAAAATATGTTTTAAATTTGAGATTCTTCAAATAGCCACCCTTTGCCTTGATGACAGCTTTGCACACTCTTGGCATTCTCTCAACCAGCTTCATGAGGTAGTCAATGGAATGCATTTCAATTAACAGGTGTGCCTTCTTAAAAGTTAATTTATGGAATTTCTTTCCTTCTTAACGCGTTTGAGCCAATCAGTTGTGTTGTCAGAAGAGAACTGGAGAAATGTAAGAGACAAAAAGAGAAGAGAGAATGTAGAAATACAAGACACAAATTAAGGAGCGCAAGCAGCAAGAAGAACGTCAGTAAAAAAGTAGCCGAGATGAAGAAGAAAACAAGCAGCAGTGATGACAGCAATGAGGTCAAAAAACTGAAAATAAACAAGAAAGAAGACCTCCCCCGGGAATGTATCTGATAATACACTACCCCAACCCCAATGGTGGTGGTACAGAAGCGTGTTGGAAATGGAGAGACCGTGGGATGTTGATGAAATTAAAGCAATAGTGGGTGTTGTCACTGACCCAGCAAAAGATGCTGTAAAGTTTGAAGAAGAGGTAAAAGCAATCATCTCCATGTACAACCCCACCACCAGAGAAATTGAAGAAATATTCTGCCGCTGTTTAAAATTTAAATGGACGGACTATACACATGTGGGATCGCAATGTATTAGTGGCTAATCGTGGTGACCAGCTGGATGCAGTGTTTACTCAGCTCCCACAGAACTGGAAAACTCAGCTCACATTCACTTCATATTCACACTGGAACTAGTCCCCTGACAGTTCTCATTCGCTCAATACTTTATAGCAAATTGTTATCCATATTTCAATGTTGTTATCCAAATTTCAATCAGTTTAATATCAAAATTTAAATCGTAATAGTACTAATTTCAATCCATTTATTGTCCAAATTTCAATAATTTGTGTTATAGCTTAATATGTCACATCTCACAATCACACAACTTTCACATTCACATTCACTTAGTACTATTCCCAAACACCCTCTGTAATCTTCTCATTACCCCATGTGCATCTTCAACGATCCACTACTTGCTATACATATAAATAACATCCGTAGTTAAAAATACACAACCGGTCAAAAGTTTTAGAACACCTACTCATTCAAGGGTTTTTCTTTATTTTTTACTACTGTTGGCTGCTTTTCCTTCACTCTGCGGTCCAACTCATCCCAAACCATCTCAATTTGGTTGAGGTCAGGGGATTGTGGAGGCCAGATCATCTGATGCAGCACTCTATCACTCTCCTTCTTGGTAAAATAGCCCTTATGCAGCCTGGAGGAGTGTTTTGGGTCATTGTCCTGTTGAAAACAAATGATAGTCCCACTAAGCCCAAATCAGACGGAATGGCGTATCGTGAAGCATTTATTTGGGCTGCAATTTCTGAGGCTGGTAACTCTAATGAACTTGTGCTCTGCAGCAGAGGTAACTCTGGGTCTTCCTTTCCTGTGGCGGTCCTCATAAGAGCCAGTTTCATCATAGCGCTTGATGGTTTTTGCGACTGCACTTGAAGAAACTTTCAAAGTTCTTGAAATGTTCCATATTGACTGACCTTCATGTCTTAAAGTAACGATGGACTGTCGTTTCTCTTTGCTTTTTTTGAGCTGTTCTTGCCATAATATGGACTTGGTCTTTTACCAAATAGGACTATCTTCTCTACCTTGTCACAGAGGTCCTCTAGTGCTTATTTTTCACTCTCTCTCTCTCTCCTTTTCCTGTTGTTTTTGCTGGTAGCGTTCTATCTTCTATCTTTGATCACACCTTTTGAATACACATTGGATAGATGGAAATTATAGATTTTCTGTAAATTGTTGTGTATTGCCTAATGTGAAAACTGTACCTTACTGTAACTTACAGTACTGCAGTATATTCCTTTCAGCACTTCTAAGGGCGATTTGAAATGCGTATCTTGCATTGTTTGCTATTTGGATTAACTGGTAGTTAAAATGACTACATTTAAAATATATCATTATGTTGTGTTTTGGTGATTAAACCAAAACACAAACCTTTATTTTGAATCAATGGTTGTGGTGAGATGTTTACAATCCAAATGAATGCACAATGACAAGTTCTGAATGAAAGACTGGCTCTGTGACCAGTGTGACCAGTTCAGTTTTGTACTAAGAGTTGTGAAAGTGTACCACTCAGCAAACCGTTTGTTCACAGCTTAGCGAATGAACAACTCCGTTCTCGCAAGACAAGTTGTCAATACTCATCTCCGCCTCAATATATGGAGTTGAGCGTTCCTCAGCTAACACAGCTTCAAACTTCGTTCGCTGTGTAGGAACTAAAGTGGAGCTATCTCCGGAACTAAAGTGTTCCATTTTAGTTCCCTGATTGGTTACAATTAATAACCGGACCAAACAGGTTAGCAGCCACGCATTACGTTTTTCAAGCATTATTTTGTTTTAGTTCTATTTAGTAGCTAGCTAGCTTAGTTCTTAACAACTCACTGAAATAGCACACTTCGTTTGTAAGAGGTACGACTGATTTTTTTTCCGATAAGAAGAACATTTATATTTAGGCTAGAAAGTTGAGGCTGACTTAGCAGAGCTGGATAAATGAATCTAGCTAACGTTAGCGAGCTGTGTTTAGCTATAGCTACGTATCTGTCAAAATGATCATTGAGTGAAGATTATTAATGGACAGATCATACCTCGTCAACCTCGTCAACTTGTGGATAAAATATACATATGTTATATTCTGATATTCAATGCCAGTAGCTAACTAACGTAGTGAATGACAACGTACATGTTCACTACATCATATTCATGTATGCAGTCTTTTAAGTGTCTCATGCTAACGACAGGTGTATTTCACAGGTCTTCTACCCTAGAGAAATCCTGATTGCCAAGCCATGATTCTGGTAGAGGCAGGAGTCTACATCGGGGCAGCATCTGACCTGAAAGATGCCCAGGACCTGACCAATGCTGGCATCACCCACATACTCACAGTGGACTCAGAGCAGCCAGCTTCACCTGATGGGCCATTTAGGATGAAGTATGTCTATTCCCTGGATGAGTCCTCCACAGACCTACTCAGCCACCTCGATGACTGCATAAGCTTCATATGTGATGCTTGCGAGGCATCAAAATCTGTCCTTGTGCATTGGTGTGTGAGGCCTATCAAATCCTGAGTTATTTAATGCATGTCATGATGATAGCCTCACATGCATTTGACATGCAACGCTGTGTTTGTGTTTTAGCCACGTAGGGCAAAGTCGGAGTGCAGCGGTGGTGACTGCTTACTTGATGAAATGTCATAAAATGAACTTCGGCGATGCCTATGCCAAACTCCAGCAACTTAAACCTGATGTAAAGTAAGCAAAAAAAGATGTGATTCTATTATACCATCCAACTGCAGGGTCTGAATTGTTCATGTTTATTAGGGACACTTTGTTACTTAAAGGAAGTACTGTTATCTTGGTCAACTATGTCCATTGTAAAATGTATTTGATTCATGTTTAGGATGAATGAGGGGTTTGTGGACCAGTTAGCACTATATGAGTCATTGGGTTGTGAAGTAGATGTCACCAGCCCCCAGTACAAGCAGTACAGACTCCAGAAACTCACAGAGAAATACCCAGGTATGTCCTGCTGTTTTCCTCAGCTCTTCAACTTTTCTGTTATTTACATTTAGCAGACGCACATTTTTCACCTAGTCGGCCCAACATTCTTAACTGCAAGGCTAACCTGCCACCTTTTTTTTCTTTCTTCCTGTTTCAGGACTGCTGTAGTTTATTTGACTGTACCAGGGGACATTACTCTGTTTAACCTAATTGAAACATTCATCCATATGAATTAAATTGCTGCCAGCTCTGTTTTGTAGAGATCCTCTCTTAGACTGTTGTTTATCCTTGACGCAGAGCTTCAGAATGTCCCAAAGGAGTTTTTTGCAGTGGACCCTTACCTAAGCACCTGTTCTGAGGTGGTATACAGGTGTAAAAAGTGTCGGTAAGGGAACTGAATGAGTGAATGAATAAAGAATACACACACCCTACTTTCAGATGCTGAACAGAGACTGAAGTGAGAGTGAAAAATAAAGGCTGTCAGCAAGCAACACAAATGTTCTTCATGTTCACCCTCTGGTGTTACCCGCTCTGTCTTCCCCTCTAGACGGACTCTGTTCCGCACTTCCAGTATCCTCAGTCACACTGTTGGCAATGGAACGACTGCGTTTGCCTATAAGAAGATGAGTAACCTACCGAGTGGGGACCAGACCCAGTGTACCTCCTACTTCACTGAGCCTGTCCAGTGGATGGAACAGGCCTTGTTAGGGGTGATGGATGGACAGGTAAAAATGACAATTCACTTTCAGATGGAATAGTCATACTTAGCTAATGCTGGCATGGAATATTCTGACATTTTGTTCAGTTTAAGTCAGGTTTAGTCACATTGTTCAGTGTAAAATGAGAATGCATATTTATCTTGGCACAATATAACAGACTTACTGAACCCGGCTCTACTATATTTAGCTGATCAATTAATAAACATAATTCAAACTGAATGATAGGTTTGTGGGGAAAAAAACCTACAAATGAGACTCCTCGATGACCAAGTTTGAGAATAATTAACTTAGCATTTACTTGTTATATTCAGTGTCTTCTAAGTATTATACTTTTTTTTTTTTTTTAAGATCTTGTGCCCAAAGTGTAGCTCCAAGCTGGGCTCGTTCAGCTGGTGTGGGGAGCAGTGTTCCTGTGGTCGATGGGTGACTCCAGCCTTCCAGATGCATAAAAACAGAGTGGATGAAATCAAACACATCAGTATAGCCACACTCAAATCATGAAAATGTAAAAATGATTCATATCTGTAATAAATTTCTCAAAATAGCTGTCTCCATCTTTCCTTGTCTGCCATTGATGGTTCATAGATATTGTAGGTTACCTAGACTATTTCTACTACTTGCATATTAATTGAATGAGTAGCCTGAGGGCAATTCCACAGTGACAACGAGACTCAGATTTGTCAATTTACAATGTATGTCAAACAAAAACCAACGATTGCAAAGTTATATCATAGAACTCTATGCATGAGGACTACTTTTAACAATTTCCACTGAACATTTTACAAAAACACATTTACTTGAAGAACAGTTCAGATGAGTTTGGTAACAGAATGACGGTTTGTGTCCTCATTCTGTTACTGAACTTTGTATCTTCAAGTAATTTTATTTTTGTAAAATCTTCTGTGGAAATGATTGAAAGTAGTCCTTGTGTGTAGAGTTGTATGGTTTATTTAACTATGCAAACACAGTCTCTGTCACTGTGGAATTGCCCCTAACAAGATGGCGTATATTTTTCTATATTACATGCAATTGAAGCAGATTGCACAAACTGTTGATGAGTGTTTGTTTTTTCGTGTTGCTCGTAACTTGTTTTGTACTGCTACCATTTCCTATGACCAAAAAAAAGTTCTTAAACATCAGCATCCAAAAAGCTACTTCAGTTTGCCTTACCACTGACTGCTAACATAACCAAAGCTGTGAAAATGTTAAAATGGACCCATCATCTATGTCTTGCCCACACAATCAACCTGATTGTAAGAGATGCTCTGAAGGTGATGAAGCCCACTGTGGACAAAGTGAAAGCAGCTGTGGAATACTTCCACAGGAGCACAGTAGGTGCTGAAAAACTAAAGTCTACACAATTCCAGATGGGGATGCCTGAGCTGAGGCCTAAACATGACTGCACTACAAGGTGGAATTTAACATTTTATATGTTGAAGCCATTTCTTGAGTCAAAGGATGCCATCGTCTCTACCCTGGCCATTGTCAATGCACCTGTTGATGCTCTGACCCAAGAGGAATGGGAGGTGGTGGAGGAGGTATTCAGAGTCCTGGAACCCTTTGAGCAGGTCACTGTGGAGATCAGTGGAGAGAGGTACAGTAAGCAGTTATTATTACATAATTATTTAATCAAGTATTATATATGTATATGAGCAGTAGATGAGAATGTAGTATCAGTAGACAAAACATGAACCTGAACTAATAAGTTACTGTTCTCTCTTTTCAGCTATGTGACAGCCTCAAAAATGATACTCCTGTGTAAGGGTCTGCAGGAATCACAGCCAGCTTCCAGAGAGAAGCAAATGTAACCACAGGACATGTGACAGAGTTGATGGACACCCTATGTTCTTCAATGGACAGGAAGTTCCACAGAATGGAATATAATCACGTGCTATCAGAAACCGCTGCACTTGACCCCAGGTTTAAGAAGTTATCCTTCAGTGATGCCAGAGCGATTGATGAGGCTCTTCAAAGAATAACCTCAGCAGCAGGGAGGGACAGCCCCAGCAGTCAGCTGGCTCAGGCACCAGGGCAACAGGAAGAAGAGGGATCAGATGGAGAGAAGCACCAGCAGTAGTGCCACAAACGTCTGCTGTTTGGATGCTGTTTGACGAGAGAGCAACTGGGGATGCAGCACGAAGGAATCCCTCAGCAGATGCCTTAATTGAGGTCTGATCCTATTTGGAGGAGCCCCCGCATATTGACACATGGACTCTGTACTGGTACCCCCTGTATATAGCCTCCACATTGACTCTGTACTGGTACCTCCTGTATATAGCCTCCACATTGACTCTGTACTGGTACCCCCTGTATATAGCCTCCACATTGACTCTGTACTGGTACCCCCTGTATATAGCCTGCGTGTGTTATTTACTGCTGCTCTTCAATTATTGGTTTTTCTTATCTCTTCCTTTTTTTAATTTATTTTTAATTTTTTTAGGTATTTTCTTAACTGCATCATTGGTTAAGGGCTTGTAAGTAAGCATTTCACTGTAAGGTCTACACCTGTTGTATTCGGCGCATGTGACTAATACAAATGTATTGATTTGAAATAGGTATCACTCTTTCAGAATACCTTTCTCTACATTTCTGTCTGTCTCACCAGTATTTCTACTGCTCACATTATTCAATGGAATGATTATTATTGGCATTTTATGCCCCCCATATCATAATGTGTTGACATTTTGAAGAAGCAGAATTCCAGACATGTAGATGTTTGCCTCAGTGTGCGGCTACTAGTTCAAATAACCTTTATCACTAGCAGGCGAGACCGGCTGGGAACTGTCATGTTTTGTAATTGTCCCATCGCGGGTTCTGTACTAATAGCAGGACGTGTATTTATTTATCTGTGGTATTTATAGTGGAGAGTTGACGGCTAACTAGGAAATGTGAACACTCTTTTTTTGTGTCTCTTTTGACAATTTCTAACATTAGAAATGGCAGAGTTACGGTTGGATTTAGACAGTCATCTACAATATGGGCTATTTGGCAGCGATTTAGCCGATATTTGCGTTGATCATGATGGCGAATGGGGTAAGTGGGATTCTTATTACATAATAATAGCTTTGTTGTAAACACAACGTGCAACTTCATTGACTGTCTGGAAATAATGCATATACTCTACGTTATTGAATATTACATACGTTTTAATGCTCAGTCGTAGCAGTACTTGTTTTAAGCTACTTTCCCCCTTACTGTATATTTTTATGTATTGAAGCTACTTTGGAAACTCACTGATCTCTTGCAACATTTTTACAGGCATAATGTATTAGAATAGATACGTTGGATTCTTTCACTGATCTCTTCCCGCTTGCAACATTGTTACAGACATCAACCTGTTTAAAGAACTTGAAAACCTAGGTGATGCAGAAGAACTGCTTCAAGAATTTGAGTTCACACCACCTGATGAAACAACACTGCAACAAGAGGTATTACACCACATTACCCCTCTATGTAATGCTATGTGTTATTATCCTACTAGCATACATCTAAAATTATTGGTAGTAGTAGCTGCCTAACCTACAATCAGTCTTAGTGACTGAAAGTGACAGCTAACAGACTGCATGTTTCTCAGGTGAATGACATCAATCTGTTACAATGGAGATCCTTCGCCAGTGGAGATACTGACGGTTACTGCACAGGTAAAAATCACCAGGATTGCATAATTTTCAGTTTAACTATAACGTCAATGTCACAACATTGAGTTGTTGGCCCCATGCCAAGGCAAAGTAGGCTGAGTGTAGCTAACCATCAGATACCCTACTGGAACCCTGTGTGTTCCTGGTAATAGATTCAAATCTCATACAGGAAACACACACCCAAACTGTAAAGGGGATTTTCCAGTGAACAGAAAGGAGAGCATTCGTTGATAATATAAATAAAACAATCTATCCGGTTTATAATAAGATTTCAGGGAGAACACATCCAGAGCCGAAGCAAAAAAAATGTCTAACGGGCCTTCTCTGAGAAGGTTCTTATATATTAATCACACAGCACCAAATGTTCTGTAAACACCAGCCTGAGAGGCTTGTAGGAAGTCACAATATAGGCTGCTACAGAATCACACAGTGTCACAGATGCAGGTAACTGCCTAAATAAATGAAACACCTGAGTAAATGAGGGATACAAAGTATATTGAAAGCAGGTGCTTCCACACATGTGTGGTTCCTGAGTTAATTAATCAATTAACATCCCATCATGCATAAAAATGCCCAGTTGCCCAATATTTTGGCTACCAGACTAGAAGTAGAGATCTCAGTGACTTTGAAAGATGGGTCTCATAGGAGCATAGGGGGTTTAAAGGGTGTGTGTGTCTCAATCACCAGATCTCAACCCAACTGAATACTTATGGGAGATTCTGGAGTGGCACCTGAGACCACCAACAACAAAACACCAACTTATGGAATTTCTCACGAAAGAATGGCGTCACATCCCTCTAGTGCAGTCAACCGTTTGGAATCCCAAGTGCACCAGCACTGTTCCAGAGGACGATAGATCAGATCTGGAGTGGATTTCCAGGAACGCATACTGGGATTCCGTCACTTGCTGCAAGCAGAATGCAAAAGTGGGCTTTGTTGTTGTCAGCACACACGTAGGACATTAAGTACCGCAAGTCAGAACTGCACTGCAATGCAGATGGACTTTCCAGGTTACCACTACCTGTGGTCAAGCCAGAGTCACACCAAGTGGACATCTTCTACTTCAGACAAGTGGAAAATGCACCAGTCACTTCAACACAAGTGCAGAGAAACACCAGAAATGACCTGTTGTTACCTGAAGTGATGGACATTATCATCAAAGTTAAAGTCGCAGGAGATACTACGGAACTGAAACCTTACCTTTCCAGGACAACTGAGCTGTCAGTACATGTCCGGTTGTCTGCTGTGGCGGAGGAGAGTTATCATTCCGCCATCACTGTAGAAACCAGTGTTGCATCAGCTACACTCAGGTCATTGTAGTTTGCATGAAGGAAATCGTTACTTCTGGTAGCCTGGATTCGATGGAAGCATTGAGGTGAAAGCAAAAACATGTTCCTCATGTCAGGTTCGCGAGGTACCTTAACTTGCACCTCTTCATCCGTGGGATTGGCCGGAGGAGGCGTGGCAAGGCATACACATAAAATTCGCAGGTTCATTCGAAGACTATGTTTCTCGTGGACGTGGATGCTCATAGCAAGTGGCCAGAGGTTGCCATCATGAGATTTTTTATAAAAAATTTACTTTCTCCCCAATTTTGTGATATACAGTCTTGTCCCATCGCTGCAACTCCCGTACAGACTCGGGAGAGGCGAAGCTCGAGAGCCATGCATCCTCCACTACTTCTTGACGCGCTGCTCACTTAACCCGGATGCCAGCCGCACCGATGCGTCGGATGAAACACAGTACAACTGGCGACCGAAGTCAGCGTGCATGCACTCGGCCCGCCACAAGGAGTTGCTAGAGGGCGAACGGACAAGGACATCCCGGCAGGCCAAACTCTCCCCTAACAATTGTGAGCCGCCTCATGTGTCTCCCGGTCGCGGCCGACTGCTACATAGCCTGGGATCGAAACCGGGTCTGTAGTGATGCCTCTAGCACTGCGATGCAGTGCCTTATACCGCTGCGCCACTCGGGAGGCCCACCATCATGAGATCTACTAGTGCAGAGAAGATCATCGAGAAGCTTGGAGAATTGTTTAGACGTTTCGGATCGCCACTCCAACTTGTTAGCAGCAATGGACCGCAGCTACTGTCCCAAGAAATGACCACGTTCCCACAGGTGAATGGCGAACTCATCAGGTCCGCACCGTAACATCCATCAACCAACGGGCTGGCGGAGAGATTCGTACAGACCCTGAAACATGCCTTAAAAGTGTCTCAAGGTCAAGGGACACTGCACCAATGCTTGAACAGCATCCTGCTATCCTACAGGAACACATTGCACGCAAGTCTTCGCCTGCATTGCTACTCATGAGCTTTGACCTCCTCAAGCCTCAAAATGCAAAGGAGATGGTACGACGTTGACAGGAGAGTCAAGTCAAACATTGTGAACTAAAAGGAAACGACAGAGCCTCAGTCCTGGAGACCTGTCTTAGTTAAGTGATAATGCCCGAGAAGCCAGTGTTTGGAGGATATAATGGCACAGAGTTCGTCTCGGGCCGGCAAACCTACATTACTCATCTCATATGTATATACTGTACTCCATACCATCTACTGCATCTTGCCTACGCCGGTCAGCCATCACTCATCCATATATTTATATGTACATACTCGTATTCATTCCTTTACTCTTGTATGTATAAGGTAGTTGTTGTGAATTTGTTAGATTACTTGTTAGATACTACTGCATGGTCGGAACTAGAAGCACAAGCATTTCGCTACACTCGCATTAACATCTGCTAACCATGTGTATGTGACAAATACAATTTGATTTGATTTGATATATCCTCCAAACACTGTCTTCTTGGACATTATCATTTTTATACAACGGGTTACCAACATATTCAAATAATGATTGACTTATTTTCATTAAAAACATTATTTTGATGAATTTATTCATACTATTTCATCCTTAGCCTAGACCTACCTCAACGGACCAAGGTGGATTATTGCTACAGTCATTGCTCAGACTGGTCCTGTGGCCTACACTGTCCAAATTGCAGAGAACGTCTGGAAAAGGCACACCGATCCGTTACTGTTGAGTAAAGCAACACCGACAGAACCACCAGTCAGTCGTGAGTGGTCCAGAACTTTGACTGGGTGACACCCTGACCCAGTAGTCGCAGAGAGAAAATGTTGCACTTTTAAAGCAGGTTTGCTGCAATTCTACACATTTTGCCATGGGGCGGAGAGAATGTTTAGTAATTTTATAACTAATTTCATGCAATTCCACTCATTTTGCCATTGGGCAGAGAGAAACGTTTGCAATTTTGCATCTAATTTCCAACAACTCTACACATTTTGCGATAAGGTGGTGAGATATGTTTGCAATTCTTTATATAATATCTGACTAACAAAATCAATGGGGGCCCCCAGTCGCTAATTCGTCCATGATTACTACAAGTTTAGATGCCTGGCTAGATTAATTTAGCTGCTGGGGGAATTAATCCGTGGGCCTACAAAAGGGCCCATCCCTGCCCTAGTCAGTAGACATTAGGTGGCTGTCTTGGGCGTGGGAATGCTGCACCTGTGAGACCCCCAAACTGTGTTGTAAGGTCAATCGCACAGGAAGTGAAAGAGGATCGGCATTGTAATGCCCCTGCTTGTCAATTGAATTGAGTTCCAATTGTTTTGTTGGCAGATGTAGTGCCCGGGTCCTCCCTATCATCTGGATCTGCGGTTAGTGATACCGCCTCACTGTCACCACTATCCCTGAAAGTAAGATTTCAATTCGCTCAACACTCTCCCCCTATGTGTAAATAGTAGGCTAAGTACTGACTACTCTCACTAACTTCTGTCTTGTGCATGCCTACGCGTACCAGCAGGAAGATGCTGTGTCTATGCAGCCTTTACCGACTATGGTGTCTCCTGAAAAGAAAATACACAAGCGAGTCAGCCCATCTCCCAGAGGTAAAACGTCTCTTTGATGTACATGTCACAATATGGTGGATATCTTAATTTTTTTGAAAGTGTCTGTTTAGATGTATCATAGTTCACCCCTGTCTTAACCAGGGGCTCCCGAGTGGCACAGCGGTCTAAAGCACTGCATCTCAGTGCAAGAGGCGACACTACAGTCTCTGGTTTGAATCCAGGCTGAATCACATCCGGCCGTGATTGGGAGTCCCATAGGGCGGCGCACAATTGGCCTAGCGTCGTCCGGGTTTGGCCGGGGTAGGCCGTCATTGTAAATAAGAATTTGTTCTTAACTGACTTGCCTAGTTAAATATATATATTTTTTAAACACTCACTTATACTCTTACTCTTTTCCCACCAGCCAAGCGACCCACCCACCCAAACCAGAGGGTGTCCATCCAGCCCAAACTTCCCCCCTCTGTCCTCCTCACCCAACCCTTGGCCCCTCTTCTCAAAACCAGGACCATTGTCATCCAGCCCGTTGGCCTGCAGACTGTGGTCTCAGTGATCAAGGATCCACCGCATGTGACTGTCCATGCTACTGCACCCTCTACTGGTGAGATTCTGAACTTTCATACTGTAACTTTACTCTTGTGTTATCTTACAATGAAATAGTATTTAGTATGTCTACTATTATTTGGAGGGGGTTTGAATTGTGTTCTGCACCGTTTTTTTGAGACAAATGTCCCTCTATATTGGTGGGTATTATTCACTGAAGTAATTCAGGTTATATGGATTCCTCAAAGTCCAATACTACTACTCCTGAGATTTAAACCAGTGAGTTAATTCCTCTACCAGAAGTGGATAAGTTCATATTGTCTTTGTTTACAATTTTTGTCCCCCGTAATGAAATCGGGGGGAGGGGGGGGCTATGGATCTGTCTCCGTTCATTCGTACCATGTTAGTCACATATCTCAGACACCACTGGCCAGATTTTGACGAAACTTGGGTGAATGATGTGTCTTGCTATAGTAATCATCTGGAATGCCAAACTTTGAACAAGCATATCTCCTGCCCAGTTTGAGCTACTGTCATGTAATTTTGCACATATATGCATTTCTTCATGACAGAAAAGTTCCCCATAAGGACCTATAAGCTCTGCCGCAAATTAGATTTTGCATCATTCGTAGGAGTTGACATTTTTACTGTTGCCTTGTTAAAGTACATAATGATATTTGTAAGGTAATGAAATGCCGAAACAACATTCTGTGAACAAAATGAAAAATAGTATGTGTATTTGTAACTATAATGACTGCACCTGTTGTTTTTGACCACAAGGTGTCCTCAAAACAGTGTCTGCTGTACAAAGAAAGCTACTGCCTTCTCCTCAAATGTAACCTAATGTAGCAGCAAAATAAACGCCTGAAACTAGATCCCCTACATACGAGAAGAAAAAAAACATTGGGGGAGGTTATCTTCTGCACTGTTCAACCAGTCCAGTAAATGTAGAAGAGGAGTTAAGATGGAGTTTTGCCTTTTTAACATCCAAAAGCGGAAGTTATGTCACAGGCTCTCTTTCCATTTCCTCTGAATTCGGAACCTCCGGTTGTTGGGGGCTCAGCAGAGACTACCTCAAATGTAACACAATGTCCAGTGTATGACCAGTGCATACCATGCGGGATCCTCGAGGACAGACTTTAAAAACCACTGTGGAAATATTGTTGTTTTAAAATGTATATTTCATGAACGTTAGCACAGAGCACACTCATGGCCCATTAGTAGCCAGACTAAAAGCCTTTAACCTCAGTAGGATCTTAGGTCTACTTGTATCATTACAGTGTAATTAGCATGGGAGTGTTTTCCTCTGTAGGCCCCTAATACACTCCATTAGACTTCAGTAGGCCCAGGGCTTTGAAGATGACTGTGGCAGGGCTTTGAAGGTGACTGTGGCAGGGCTTTGAAGGTGACTGTGACAGGGCTTTGAAGGTGACTGTGGCAGGGCTTTGAAGGTGACTGTGGCAGGGCTTTGAAGGTGACTGTGGCAGGGCTTTGAAGGTGACTGTGACAGGGCTTTGAAGGTGACTGTGACAGGGCTTTATATGTTTGATAATGGGTCCTTGGAGGACTGCTGAAGGGGTCTGAGGGAGGGACAGGCTCTCAGCACTAAACGAGAGTCTGACTCTGGACCGGGAGTGGGATGGATCTGCTGTGTTGATGAGTTTATGGGGGGTCAGTATCCCATACAGGTGACCTGACATCCTTAGTGATCACGGATCAGAAAAAAAGACTACAGTCTGGATTAGAAAGAAAACAAATACTATCTGAACCCAGGGCTGATCAGTGAGATAAGCATTGTGAAGAGCTATTGTACATATTCCTCAGCTGAAGGATGCTGGATACTCTGACTGTTCAATCAGTTATGTTACAGGGATGTACTCTGACTGTATTCAATCAGTTATGCTACAGTGATGTACTCTGACTGTATTCAATTAGTTATGTATCTGGTCTTTGTCAGCAGCAATTCCCACGATGCATCTCCAGCCGAGACCCCAGATCGCTTCCCCAGCCCCTCCCTTCCTCGCTGTCACCAACCAGGTGTTCACCATGCCAATTGTCCCCCATCATGTTACCATGGGGACCACTGCTGTTTCTGGCCCCACCCATCCTATGGCAATGACCTATCACAACACAGCTGTGGACAATGAGGTATGTTTGAAATGCATCTGACCTCCGTACAGCACTGTACGTGTCTGCTTTCTCTCTTGACCTTTTTGGAGAGGAGCCTCCAGCATTGTGTTCTGTCTTATTCCATGATTTATTCCCTCAGATTAAAGGCACACAGTGTGGAAACAACTAGCCTAAAGTAACATCTTACCCCAGTCTTCTTACGTGCTCAATCTCACAAAAATAGAGGACAAGCTGGCGTCTGCCCAGTTTCCATCCAGACATCTGGAGAGAGGTGGGAGTCATAGAGAGACTACTACCTGGGGGCTTGGTGGTCCCAGAGAGGTGGAGGAGTGGAGGTGGTTAGGCCCTGAGGGTGGTCAGACAGACAGAAATGGAGCACCTGGCTTTTTACTGTGGTAACACTTACCTGGGGGAGTATGTCTCACGGATGGAACATTTATAGGGTAGAGGGGTGGGGTCGGTCCTTATGTGTTTGCTAAGTTAAATATTTACAAGATTTACATTTTGCAGCTTATAATATGTGTTCAGAAGAGACAAGTTATTGTTATAATGAAAGTCTGCCTGGATTTTTAATTTAAAGACCATTGTTCCCTTCGGTCTCAACATACAGTATTCACCCCCCTTGGCATTTTTTCTATTTTGTTGCATTACAACCTGTAATTTAAATGGATTTTTGTTTGGATTTCATGTAATGGAGATACACAAAATAGTCCAAATTGGTGAAGTGAAATGAAATAATTACTTTTTTTAAAATTCAACAACAACAAAAAATACAGAAAAATGTATGCACCCCCTTTGCTATGAAGCCCCTAAATAAGATCTGGTGCAAACAATTACCTTCAGAAGTCACATAATTAGTTAAATAAAGTCCACTTGTGTGCAATCTAAGTGTCACATGATCTGTCACATGATCTCAGTATATATACACCTGTTCTGAAAGGCCCCAGAGTCTGCAACACCACTAAGCAAGGGGCACCACCAAGCAAGCGGCACTATGAAGACCAAAGAGCTCTCCAAACAGGTCAGGGACAAAGTTGTGGAGAAGTACAGATCAGGATTGGGTTATAAAAAATATCTGAAACTTTGAACATCCCACGGAGCACCATTAAATCCATTATTAAAAAATGTAAAGAATATGGCACCACAACAAACCTGCCATGAGAGGGCCGCCCACCAAAACTCACAAACCAGGCAAAGAGAGCATTAAACAGAGAGGCAACAAAGAGACCAAAGATAACCCTGAAAGAGCTGCAAAGCTCCACAGCGGAGAGATTGGAGTATCTGTCCATAGGACCACTTTAAGCCGTACACGCCACAGAGCTGGGCTTTACGGAAGAGTGGCCAGAAGAAACTAAGCAAACGTGTTTGGTGTTCGCCAAAAGGCATGTGGGAGACTCCCCAAACATATGGAAGAAGGTACTCTGGTCAGATGAGACTAAAATTGAGCTTTTTGGCCATCAAGGAAAACACTTTGTCTGGCGCAAACACAACACCTCTCATCACCCCGAGAACACCATCCTCACAGTGAAGCATGGTAGTGGCAGCATCATGCTGTGGGGATGTTTTTCATCGGCAGGGACTGGGAAACTGGTCAGAATTGAAGGAATGATGGATGGTGCTAAATACAGGGATATTCTTGAGGGAAACCTGTTTCAGTATTCCAGAGATTTGAGACTGGGACGGAGGTTCACCTTCCAGCAGGCCAATGACCCTAAGCACTCTGCTAAAGCAACACTTGAGTGGTTTAAAGGGAAACATTTAAATGTCAAGGAATGGCCTAGTTAAAGCCCAGACCTCAATCCAATTGAGAATCTGTGGTATGACTTAAAGATTGCTGTACACCAGCGGAACCCATCCAACTTGAAGGAGCTGGAGCAGTTTTGCCTTGAAGAATGGGCAAAAATCCCAGTGGCAAGATGTGCCAAGCTTATAGACCCCAAGAGACTTGCAGCTGTAATTGCTGCAAATGGTGGCTCTACAAAGTATCGACTTTGTGGGGGGTGAATAGATATGCACGCTCAAGTCTTCTGTTTTGTTGTCTTATTTCTTGTTTGTTTCACAATAAAAAATATTTTGCATCTTTATAGTGGTAGGCATGTTGTGAAAATCAAGTGATACAACCCCCCAAATAGTCCATTTTAATTCCAGGTTGTAAGGCAACAAAATAGGAAAATAGCCAAGGGGGTGAATACTTTTGCAAGCCACTGTAGACTTGATCTGAAGCCATTATTGTGGTTTTGCTATTCATTGTAAATGTTTGTAGGCCTATGTAGCCAAATTGTATTTATGATTGTATGTTATCCATTCATGCTTTTTACATGTTCTATTTATATCTGTAAATCAACCAATGACATCAAGTCACACCCGGCCATGATTACAGACACCTGTGTGTCCTTCCAAACTATATAAACTAGTGACCTGCAGTGTTAGTCATTATAGCCTGATGAAAACAGCTTGGCTGTCATTATAGCCTGATGAAGACAGCTTGGCTGTCATTATAGCCTGATGAAGACAGCTTGGCTGTCATTATAGCCTGATGAAGACAGCTTGGCTGTCATTATAGCCTGATGAAGACAGCTTGGCTGTCATTATAGCCTGATGAAGACAGCTTGGCTGTAATTAAAACCTGATGAAGACATCTTGGCTGTCATTATAACCTTATGAAGACAGCTTGGCAGTCGTTATAGCTTGATGAAGACAGCTTGGCTGTCCAAACGTTAGTATTCAATTATTGCACCTGAAGTCCTAGAGTGTGAGGCTCTCCTTTTGTTTTTCGAGGAGAGAAGAGAAACATCTAGAACAATGTTTTTTCGTAACGCAAAACATATACCTAAAACATATAGCTGTCTCGTTACACAACTGGGATATTTCAGTTTGTTCTTAAAGTGGTCCCTAAAGTGAACATATGTTTAGATTTGGCCTGTTGGCATGTGTGTCATCATCGTAGAGTAAATGTTAGCATTACTGGGGACAACTTGTGCCTGGTAGGCATTGTAACACACATTTTAAAGACCCAACTACTAGGTAAACCCAGCATGAGTGTAAAAAATACCAAACTGATGGCTAAAGTAACCCGTGTTTGGGTTATTCAAGCAACCAAACTGCAATGGGACCAATAGAACAGTTGCAAAACAGCAAATCCCACCCATCTGGCACGCCAGGCAGGCTGGAACAAACGGTACAAGTATTTGACAGATTTCAAATAGTAGTTGCACTCAGGTCTGCATAGGAAAGCCCCTTCACTTTACTTAACCATTCCAACAAGGTGACATAAGGACAGCTGGGGCGACTGGTTTATTTAGCCTTGTCTTGAAGGAATAATAACGTATACCGGTTAATCACTGTTTAGGACAATGTGTAGCACTGTGTTCATGACTCGCTATTTGCAATACTATTATTGGACTTTTCTCAGATTGAATAGAGTGGAGTGGATAAGCCAACATTAGAAGAATAACAATATTATCTTATTGTTTTGAGGCAGAGGTTTCTCCAATAAAATCGCTTTAATTAATGCTACGCTATTTGGGTTTTACTGTGGTAGAGCTTGGCAAAAACATTTGACACAGTAGCCCTAGTAATAAATGTAGAGTTGTGCTGGTTCAGTCAGTTTGTTAACAGCTTGTAATCAATTCTAGAAGTTTAATACTTTTTCGAACTTGGCTGGAAAAATATGAAATTGAAATATTGATATGGTAGCCCAACAGAGACATAAAACAGTCAACAAAGAAAACATAATTTAATAATTATTTCCTACTTTCTCAATATGTCTGTGCTATTTTCAGACCGCATCATGACCTTGGCTGAACTCTTAAACAACCTCAGAAAATGTAATTACTTTAGTCTCTAATTAATTGCAGTGAAATGTGTTTTTTCCGCCTTCATATCCTAAAGCTATACACTAAAAACAAATGGTTCTATATAGTGCCAAATAAGGGTTCTTTGGCTCGTAACGATATAACCCTTTTTTGAAGGTTCTGTAAAGAACCATGCTCATACGGTTCTAAATGGAACCTTTATGATGCTACTAAGAACCCTTTCCTAAGGTTCTATAAATGACTATTAAAAAAAGGTTCTATATAGCACCAAAAAATATTTGAATGGTTCTTTATAGAACCTTTATGGAGAATGGTTCTATTAGGAACCATTTACCAATGTCAAAGGTTCTACAAGGAACCTTTTGAAGAACCATACAGGGTTATTTTTCCTGGTCATATATACAGTGGGGAAAAAAAGTATTTAGTCAGCCACCAATTGTGCAAGTTCTCTCACTTAAAAAGATGAGAGAGGCCTGTAATTTTCATCATAGGTACACTTCAACTATGACAGACAAAATTAGGAAAAACAATCCAGAAAATCACATTGTAGGATTTTGTATGAATTTATTTGCAAATTATGGTGGAAAATAAGTATTTGGTCACATACAAACAAGCAAGATTTCTGTCTCTCACAGACCTGTAACTTCTTCTTTAAGAGGCTCCTCTGTCCTCCACTCATTACCTGTATTAATGGCACCTGTTTGAACTTGTTATCAGTATAAAAGACACCTGTCCACAACCTCAAACAGTCACACTCCAAACTCCACTATGACCAAGACCAAAGAGCTGTCAAAGGACACCAGAAACAAAATTGTAGACCTGCACCAGGTTGGGAAGACTGAATCTGCAATAGGTAAGCAGCTTGGTTTGAAGAAATCAACTGTGGGAGCAATTATTAGGAAATGGAAGACATACAAGACCACTGATAATCTTCCTCGATCTGGGGCTCCACGCAAGATCTCACCCGTGGGGTCAAAATGATCACAAGAACGGTGAGCAAAAATCCCAGAACCACACGGGGGGACCTAGTGAATCCTGCAGAGAGCTGGGACCAAAGTAACAAAGCCTACCATCAGTAACACACTACGCCACCAGGGACTCAAATCCTGCAGTGCCAGACGTGTCCCCCTGCTTAAGCCAGTACATGTTCAGGCCCGTCTAAAGTTTGCTAGAGAGCATTTGGATGATCCAGATGAGGATTGGGAGAATGTCAGATGAAACCAAAATATAACTTTTTGGTAAAAACTCAACTCGTCGTGTTTGGAGGACAAAGAATGCTGAGTTGCATCCAAAGAACACCATACCTACTGTGAAGCATGGGGTGGAAACATCATGCTTTGGGGCTGTTTTCTGCAAAGGGACCAGGACGACTGATCCGTGTAAAGGAAAGAATGAATGGGGCCATGTATCGTGAGATTTTGAGTGAAAACCTCCTTCCGTCAGCAAGGGCATTGAAGATGAAACGTGGCTGGGTCTTTCAGCATGACAATGATCCCAAACACACCGCCGAACCTTGAAGGAGTGGCCGTAGAAGCATTTCAAGGTCCTGGAGTGGCCTAGCCAGTCTCCAGATCTCAACCCCATAGAAAATCTTTGGAGGGAGTTGAAAGTTCCTGTTGCCCAGCGACAGCCCCAAAACATCACTGCTCTAGAGGAGATCTGCATGGAGGAATGGGCCAAAATACCAGCAACAGTGTGTGAAAACCTTGTGAAGACTTACAGAAAACATTTGACCTCTGTCATTGCCAACGAAGGGTATATAACAAAGTATTGAGATAAACTTTGGTTATTGACCAAATACTTATTTTCCACCATAATTTGCAAATAAATTCATAAAAAACCCTACAATGTGATTTTCTGGATTTTTTTTCCTCATTTTGTCTGTCATAGTTGAAGTGTACCTATGATGAAAATTACAGGCCTCTCTCATCTTTTTAAGTGAGAGAACTTGCACAATTGGTGGCTGACTAAATACTTTTTTTCCCCCACTGTAGTATATGGTTAAAATGCCATAGGTGTTAATTGACAAATTGAATCAGGTGTGCTAGCTCTCTCTACACAACACAGCTCTCAACTGACAAGATACCGTCACTGGCCATAAGTAAGTAGCCTTGCGAGGTGCGAGCAGGAATGAGTCCTGTTTCTGTACCGTGAGATAGCTTGATGTAGACCACCTGGACAGTATGCTGGTCTATCGCAGGGCCGTACCCCAATGTTGAGAGCTAAGCAGAGATGTACCGGGTCTCATTTATACAGTCTTTGGTATGACTCAGCCGAGGATTGAACTCCTTCAAAATTGTCTAAATTGTTCAAATATTTAATTTAAGGTTAGGGTTAGGCATTAGATTTAGCAGTGTGGTTAATGTTAGGGTTAAAATCAGATGTTATGATTTTGTGGCTGTGCTAGCTAGTGACCACTCTACAGAGCTGCCTCCGGACAAGATTCATTACGAAAAATGCTAACCTCTGGATATGAGCGTCTGCTAACTTACCAAAATGTAAATGTAATTGTCTAGTGTCTATTGGATGTTTTCCATGAAACCCTTTACCTCAGCAGATCTTACACATCAAACCTGTGACATCACCTCTCACTGACAGAATCCATGTTCCCTGTTGTGATGTACTGTAGTAGTATCACTGGCTTAGCTGCACCGAAAAACAAACAGACAAGTACAGTAGGAATAGATAGATCATTTGTATGGCTCATGGTGGTGGAGAAGGCTTGTGAACCTTTGTTGGATTTGGAATATAATTCACTGTCTTTGAAGAAATACAGTTTACAGTGCTTTCAGAAAGTATTCAGACCCCTTGACTTTTTCTACATTTTGTTACGTTACAGCATTATTCTAAAATGGATTAAATGTCCCTCATCAATCTACACACAATACCCCATAATGACAAATAAAAAACAGGTTTTAGATTTGTTTGCTAATTTATTAAAAGTAAAACACTGAAATATCACATTTAAATGTACATTTTATTTGTTGAAGCAACTTTGGCAGCAAATACAGCCTTGAGTCTTCTTGGGTATGAAGCTACAAGCTTGGCACACCTGTATTTGGGGAGTTTCTCCCATTCTTCTCTGTAGTTCCTCTCAAGCTCTCTCAAGTTGGATGGGGAGTTTTACTGCACAGCTATTTTCAGGTCTCTCCAGAAATGTTTGATCGGGTTCAAGTCCGGGCTCTGGCTGGGCCACTCAAGGACATTCAGAGACATGTCCCGAAGCTACTCCTGCGTTGTCCTGTTGGAAGGTGAACCTTCGCCTCAGTCTCAGGTAGCCTAGTGGTTAAAGTGTTGGACTTGTAACCGGAGGGTTGCAAGTTCGAATCCCCGAGCTGACAAGGTAAAAATCTGTTGTTCTGCCCCTGAACAAGGCCGATAACCCACTATTCCCCGGGCGCCGAAGACGTGGATGTCGATTAAGGCAGCCCCCCGCACCTCTCTGATTCAGAGGGGTTGGGTTAAATGCGGAAGACACATTTCAGTTGAAGGCATTCGGTTGTACAACTGACTAATAATGGTGACTTTGACTTTGACTTTGAGCGCTCTGGAGGATCTTTCTGCAGCGATGCTTGGTTCATCTTTCCCTCGATTCTGCCTAGTCTCCCAGTCCTTGCCGCTGAAAAACATCCCCACAGCATGATGCTGCCACCACCATGCTTCACCGTAGGGATGGTACCAGGTTTCCTCCAGACGTGATGGTTGGCATTCAGGCCAAAGAGTTCAATCTTGGTTTCATCAGACCTGAGAATCACGTTTCTCATGGTAGATTCTGCCTAGTCTCCCAGTCCCTGCCGCTGAAAAACATCCCCACAGCATGATGCTGCCACCACCATGCTTCACCATTTGGCAAAGAGTCCTTTAGTCTGAGAGTCTTTTGGCAAACCCCAAGCAGGGCTGTCATGTGCCTTTTACTGAGGAGTGGCTTCCGTCTGGCCACTCTACTATAAATGGTAGATTGCTGCAGAGATAGTTGTCCTTCTGGAAGGTTCTCCCATCTCCACAGAGGAACTCTGGAGCTCTGTCAGAGTGACCATCGGGTTCTTTGTCATCTCCCTGACCAAGGCCTTTCTCCCCTAATTGGTCAGTTTGGCCGGGTGGCCAGCTCTAGGAAGAGTCTTAGTGGTTCCAAACTTTTTCCATTTAAGAATGATGGAGGCCACTGTGTTCTTGTGGACCTTCAATGCTGCAGAAATGTTTTGGTACTCTTCCCTAGATCTGTGCCTCGATACAATCCTGTTTCTGAGCTCTACGGACAATTCCTTTGACCTCGTGGCTCGGTTTTTGCTCTGACATGCACTGTCAACTGTGGGACCTTATATAGACAGGTGTGTGCCTTTCCAAATCATGTCCAATCAGTTGAATTTACCACAGGTGGACTCCAATCAAGTTGTAGAAACATCTCAAGCATGATCAATGAAAACAGGATTCACCTGAGATTAATTTTGAGTGTCATAGCAAAGGGTCTGAATACTTATGTAAATAAGGTATTTCTGTTTTTATATGTAATACCTTTTTAAAAAAATCGACAAAACATTTTTACTTAGTCGTTATGGTGTAATGTGTGTAGATTGATGAGAAAAGAACAAGGCTGTAACTGAACAAAATGTGGAAAAAGTCAAGGGGTCTAAATACTTTCCGAATGTACTGTATGTACAGGAAGTCAGGGTACAGTATGATGACTTACTCGCTCAATTCAATCAAACTCGCATCTCGGTATTTACTGTATGTAGTAGCCCTTTTCCTGTGATCAAATAAAATCCCTGAATGGTTTTGGGTACTGTTAAAACCTATTCTTTAGGACTACCAGGTAGACATCCCTCTCAGGTACTGTAGATGCCAATTCTCAGATGAAGAAGTGTGCGTGCATGCATTTGTAAACAAAGGCACTGTATAAAAATTGCAACGGCAAGTTCTCCACCGTAAAACAATTATTTGATGTTTCTGCAAGCCTTATGTTATCTCACTGCACAAAAATTGCTGACTTTTCCCCCCACCGCCCAATCAGAGTGCAACATCAACAAACCTGTAGTCAACAGCTGTAATCTACATCTCTAGAGAGTAGAGACTCAGACCGCCGATTCATATAGCTTCATATCAAACTCATTTTCAGCCTCTTATTCAGGATCCCCGTACTCCCAGTTTACACCAGAGCCAGTGAAGCGCCAGATTGCTGACTCTGTCTACCATTGTGGAGGAGGGGTGGTTTGTTCTGTTGACTATACAGTGGTTGCTTAAAAGCAGGGTTTGACTTTCCCCTTGCAGGACGTGTATCCCCCACTCCCCCACTATTGGGTAACCAGACATGCTCTTTTTGATTTTTCAGGACCTGGCAGGTCCCCCCACTGAAACAAATCTGTTTCTACGGAGACTAAATAAAACGGTGTAGTCTGAATTTGCATAGCTCCAAAAGCCGCGCTATCAGATATGTTATGAAGCATGGCCTCAGAAATGGGGTGCAGAGGAGAAAGCAGTGAAAGAGCTGGAGCAGTAGACTTTAGCTGGGTTCTCCTGTGGTCTATGGCTCAGTGATAGAAATACTAGTCTCAGAGAGGGCATTGGAGGACAACAGAATGTATGTTAGTCAACTGCTACTGCTAGGCAGTGTTATGAATGTTCAATGTCTAGTTTTGATACATTTGGTTGAGTTGTGAATAAAAAATATATATATATATAATCAACTTGTCATTGAATGTAGGTTAAAAGTTTGGTCAAAAAAAGACGAAATGCCCTTATTCAACATCATCACATTGATGTTTTGGGTTGAAAGGACGTGGAAACAACATTGATTCAACCAGTTTTTGCCCAGTGGGTGGAGACTTAGTCTAGATATAGGATACATCTCTATATATGGGTCTGGATTGACATAATCAAATGCTGTCTGCTTTTTACAAATGAGATGGAACTGATGCTGTTTTAAATGTGCATTGTTACTCATAAAGTTGTTTATTTTATCGCCTAAAACATTGCAAGAACATTCCTCTTTTGGTCATTTAGTTCACTCTGAAAATGCCCTCCCTCCCTCTCTATGAATGGCTGTCATTAAATAATCCCACCACTAATCTAGCTCTGTCCACTCAGAGATGGAAAAAGGCAGTGCGTGCGTATGGAGTCTGTTCTGCAGAAACATGCTGGAGTCATTATCAACTTGTAATTGATGATTCTGCGTCAGTTTTTCCATCTTTTGCAGCAGCTGCACCTATTGGGTGTGACTGAGTGAGTAAGTGACTGAATATATGTGCTGTTAGACAAACAAGTAGCTTAGAGCTGCGTACTGCAGGTGCTCTGTCTGGGCAGACGAGATGGCGACCAAAAGGTGTTACTGCCGTGTAAGGCTTATGTCTGGTGTAACCGGCATCAACAGATTGGTTTTGTAAACCTACAGCCAATGCCATCTGCATGCCCAAGCCAAGGCCAATGTACTCATATTATATAATCCTCAAGCTCTCCTGTGTTGTGGACATCCATTTTGAATTTTGAATATGCGTTCTGAGTAGAAGGGGTCAGCTGATGCATGGTATTTGCAACACCATGGTTGTATGCGTTTGATTTCCTCATACATCCATGCTGAAATATGTATTAACTTTGAACTTTCCCATGAAAGCATCTCTGTACGACCATGTCAGTCACATTATTTTATCAATCCCCCCCTCTCCACCTGTCCAGGTGTGTGCGGAGCGGCGGCAGCAGAGGATGGTGAAGAACCGTGAGTCGGCCACGCTGTCTAGGCTGAGGAGGAAGGAGGCGCTGCAGGCCTTGGAGTCCCGTCTTAGGGGGGCGCTGTGTGAGAACCAGAGGCTGCTCCAGGAGAACGGATCCCTCAGAACCCAGCTGGATGGACTGCTCACTGAGGTGAGACGGGATAGACACACTGTGTGAATACTTTCCAAACGTATCCTTACTTCCTCGCTTCCTGAAGCAATCACTGATCTGACACAAATCAATAGGTTTAAGTGAGGGTTCCATTCCACTGCTTTCACATATGCACTGACTTCTGACACCAGATCACCCACTCATACAGATGTAGGATCTTCATTTGATCACCCTATTGCAGGGGAACTTTCCTGCAATGCAGGACATTTTAAACTTGTAGTGTATTTGAGGTTTAAAAAAGGCTTCTGAAGTTTGTAATTTCCACTTTCTCTTACAAAAATGATCAACCCCTCAATTTTTCTGTTGCTGCAGATTTATTTTCCTGCTGTAGCAAACTGGTTCAAATGAAGATCCTACATCTGTAGAATGCATCCATTTCGATTTCTCGCTTCTTTGATGTGCAGTAATCACTGATCTGGGATGATTTGATACAGTTGCCAGTTCAGAGCTTGTACTGATCCAGTCAGGTAATTTTTCTTCACTTTTCTTCACAGAACACTGTGCTGAAGGTGACAGCTCCAAAGAGACGGGCTGTGTGTCTCATGGTCGTCCTGCTGTTCTTCGTGCTCAACACTGGTCCCCTGAGGTGAGCACTTTGTCTGTCTGTCTGTCTCTGTCTGTCTCTGTCTGTCAATGGGGGGCTTTTATGTTAGCCAGTCAGTCAGTCAGTCATCTCTTTGCCATGTCCAGAGCCCGATAATTCACTAACATGCTGTATAAATTATGCGTTTTCTTCCAATGTCTCAGAAAAAGGGCCATATCCAAAACTTTTTTTTCTCACGGAGGAAGGCTTCGGAAAGTTGGCTGAGAGTCGGGAGAGGAGAAGGGCTCTCTTGAGTTTTCCATACGCTCAGGCTTCCCAGAATCCCAGAACTAGGAACGGGGGAGCGTTGCTTCCCTTCATGCCGGCCGGTTCGGAAATGAAACCTGTAGATCAGCTGCACACGTGCTTATTTATAGACTCCAAATGTATTCTATCACTCTGTTCCGATTGGACATGTTCCTTTGAATCCCCTCAATAAACCCTGGCCAGGGACAGCGAACTTTCGCTAATGTTTCCAGTCATAGCTCAAGTCAATATCAACAGTTTTTTCAGTTGTTAAGGTCCTGCTGGGTTTATCTTTTGTCACTCACACATTTGGATTCATGTCCAGGCATTTAGAAAAAGGCATTGGTTAGGGGTGTATTTTTTATATGGGGTGTGTTTTCGTTTGAGACTACTGCACAAGATCTTGACCACTCTTTGGCATTGTTGTGTTGAGTACCTCTGTCAGATCTTACTGGGTCTCGTATTGTTTTGGCTCGAGAAGGAGGCCACACGTTTATTATCCTCTTCTTTGTGTGGGTGTGTGTGCACATGCATGTGTGCGTACATGTGTGTCTGTGTGTGTATGGGTATGTATGCTTGTGTGCGTGTCTGTGTGTGTGTATACATAGGCTTACGGTACGTGGCCTTCAGATTGCAGGCCTGTCTAAGACTAAGGCAAAGCAACTGGCAAGGTACTGCACTGTTTCAGCAGTTATGGGCAGCCTAGCAGGTGGAGAAGGTACTTTTTGTATCCAAAAGTGTCCTAGTATCCAAGAACTGTTTGAATCCTTCCTTGATGTAATGTGATTTGTGGATTCAGATAAAGTATTTAAAATGTGTGTGTGTTTGTATGGTTTAGCCTAGAGCGTAAATTCAAATATTTTATTTTTTTCACACACAATGGATTTAAGTCATGCCTCTCCTAAGCCAGGTGAAGTCTCTGTGTGGTTTTCAGTCTGTAGTCTGGCCACAATGACCAATCCTCTACTTCCTGACCTGTTGTTGAGATCAGTCTTGCTTGTTTCATGCTTGTGTGCATTTTTACCTTTTTGATAAAATGTTTGAACTTTTTAAGAAAAATGTTTGAAGAGCCTTTATGGATTTATAACAAATGTAACACTACCATGAAATTGTCCAATTGGAAACTTTGTAATGGCTTTAGCCACCATTGTATGTGAATGCCTGTCTGTGTGTTTGTCTATGTTTGTGTGTGACTGATTCACTGCAGAACGATTCGGTCCTCAAAGGGAAATGCTCTAAGGTCTGTAATGTTCTTGAACATGTGTATGTTAGTCCATGTTGTTTTTGCCGTGTTTGGCATGTCTTGTGTAACTGAAGACCCTGCCCTGTCCCTTTGGTCTCAGTGTGTGGGAGTCAGAGCCCAGCAGCTCCAGTCTGTCCACGGGTACGCCACAAAGCAGCCGACATCTGCTCAGCTTCTCCCCCGACCAACAACAGAGGAGAGGGGAGGAAACACCAGTCCCCCAGTCCCCATTGGAGCCCCTGGATGCCCAGTACCTACAATCCCACCACTCCCAGGACAGGTAATTAGCACAACAAGAACATGAGTGTCCTCAAGAGTTTCTGGCCCAATATACATATAATTCTGTGTACTGTATGCACACACAGACGGATGGACGGACTGAGGGAGGGAGGAAGAGGGAGAGAGAGGGCGGGTGGGCCTACTTGCTTTGGTGCAGCGCTATGTAACAAGGAGATCCAATGGTTTCTGCTAAGTCTCTCTCTGACTTTTGATTACAAGTCTATTTACACATCAAGTGCATTAGAAGAGTTAGGCACAGGCTTGGATTGATAGGCTTTAAAGTCACATCTTTGCCTTTGCAAAATGCTCACGAACCAGGAATAATATTTAGTTTTTTAAAAAGGACAAAAAAGCTGAATTAAAGAGAAATGGGTACCCTCAAGTGTTGGCTTCTGGAGGAGAATCGGATCCGTCCAAGAGAACTTCATTCTGTCCAGAAAACCATACCTGTAGAGGAATTGGCCGGTCGTTTCAGTTTGACTAAGCATCTATTTCCAGCCCTGCTTTCTTTGTTGGAATGGAGAGATTTCTCATTTTATCTTGGTGATAATATTTACATCCATGTATTTATTTATGTATTTATTGATAGTGGACAGTGCACATTAATCAACATCAATATTACAGTAATGCAACATCCCATGTAAATGTGCCGGGGGTTAGCCAAAAGCTTATACAGGACTCATATATATATATATATATATATATATATATGTATATATATTTTTTTTAAAGATATATATATTTCACCTTTATTTAACCAGGTAGGCAAGTTGAGAACAAGTTCTCATTTACAACTGCGACCTGGCCAAGATAAAGCAAAGCAGTTCGACACATACAACAACACAGAGTTACACATTGGAGTAAACAAACATACAGTCAATAATAGAGTAGAAAAAAAAACAAATTAATATACAATGTGTGCAAATGAGGTAAGATAAGGAACGTAAGGCAATAAATAGGCCATGGTGGCGAAGTAATTACAATATAGCAATTTAACACTGGAATGGTAGATGTGCAGTAGATGAATGTGCAAAGTAAAAATACTGGGGTGCAAAGGAGCAAGATAAATAAATGAATACGGTAGGGGATGAGGTAGTTGGTTGGGCTATTAACAGATGGGCTATGTACAGGTGCAGTGATCTGTGAGCTGCTCTGACAGCTGGTGCTTAAAGCTAGTGAGGGAGATAAGTGTCTCCAGTTTCAGTGATTTTTGTAGTTTGTTCCAGTCATTGGCAACAGAGAACTGGAAGGAAAGGCGGCCAAAGGAGGAATTGGCTTTGGGGGTGACCAGTGAGATATACCTGCTGGAGCGCATGCTACGAGTGGGTGCTGCTATGGTTACCAGCGAGCTGAGATAAGGCGGGGCTTTACCTAGCAGGGACTTGTAGATGACCTGGAGCCAGTGGGTCTGGCGACGAGTATGTAGCGAGGGCTGTTTTGTAGATGACATCGCCGAAGTCAAGGATCGGTAGGATAGTCAGTTTTACTAGTGCAAGTTTGGCAGCATGAATGAAGGAGGGTTTGTTGCGAAATAGAAAGCCGATTCTAGATTTGATTTTGGATTGGAGATGTTTAATGTGAGTCTGGAAGGAGAGTTTACAGTCTAGTCAGACACCTAGGTATTTGTAGTTGTCCACATATTCTAGGTCAGAGCCGTCCAGGGTAGTGATGCTAGTCGGGCGGGCGGGTGCAGGCAGCGAACGGTTGAAAAGCATGCATTTGGTTTTACTAGCGCTTAAGAGCAGTTGGAGGCCACGGAAGGAGTGTTGTATGGAATTGAAGCTCGTTTGGAGGTTAGTTAACACAGTGTCCAAAGAAGGGCCAGAAGTATACAGAATGGTGTCGTCTGCATAGCGGTGGATCAGAGAATCACAAGCAGCAAGAGCGACATCATTGATGTATACAGAGAAGAGAGTCGGCCCAAGAATTGAACCCTGTGGCACCCCCATAGAGACTGCCAGAGGCCCGGACAACAGGCCCCCCGATTTAACACACTGAACTCTGTCTGCAAAGTAATTGGTGAACCAGGCGAGGCAATCATTTGAGAAACCAAGGCTGTTGAGTCTGCCGATAAGGATGTGGTGATTGACAGAGTCGAAAGCCTTGGCCAGGTCAATGAATACGGCTGCACAGTAATGTCTCTTATCGATGGCGGTTATGATATTGTTTAGTACCTTGAGCATGGCTGAGGTGCACCCGTGACCAGCTCGGAAACCGGATTGCACAGCGGAGAAGGTATGGTGGGATTCGAAGTGGTCAATGATCTGTTTATTAACTAGGCTTTCGAAGACTTTAGAGAGGCAGGGCAGGATGGACATAGGTCTATAGCAATTTGGGTCTAGAGTGTCACCCCCTTTGAAGAGGGGGATGACCGCGGCAGCTTTAGGGATCTCGGACGACACGAAAGAGAGGATGAGCAGACTGATAATAGGAGTTGCAACAATGGCGGCAAATTGTTTTAGAAAGAGAGGGTCCAGATTGTCTAGCCCAGCTGATTTGTACGGTTCCAGGTTTTGCAGTTCTTTCAGAACATCTGCTATCTGGATTTGGGTGAAGGAAAAGCTAGGGAGGCTCGGACAAGTAGCTGCGGAGCTGTTGGCCGGGGTTGGGTTAGCCAGGAGGAAAGCATGGCCAGCCGTTGAGAAATGCTTGTTGAAATTTTCGATTATGGTGACCGTGTTACCTAGCCTCAGTGCAGTGGGCAACTGGGAGGAGGTGCTATTGTTCTCCATGGACTTGACAGTATCCCAAAACCTTTTGGAGTTAAAGCTACAGGATGCAAATTTCTGTTTGAAAAAGCTAGCCTTTGCTTTCCTGACTGACTGTGTGTATTGATTCCTGACTTCCCTGAACAGTTGCATATCGCGGGGACTATTCCCAGGCCAGGTCGATTAGAAAGGCCTGCTCGCAGAAGTATTTTAGGGAGCGTTTGACAGTGATAAGGGGTGGTCGTTTGACCGCGGGCCCATAGCGGATGCAGGCAGTGAGGCAGTGGTCGCTGAGATCCTGATTGAAAACAGCAGAGGTGTATTTGGAGGGAAAGTTGGTCAGGATAATATCTATGAGGGTGCCCATGTTTACAGATTTAGGATTGTACCTGGTGGGTTCCTTGATGATTTTTGTGAGATTGAAGGCATCTAGCTTAGATTGTAGGATGGCCGGGGTGTTAAGCATATCCCAGTTTAGGTCACCTAACAGAACGAACTATGAAGATAGATGGGGGGCAGTCAATTCACATATGGTATCCAGGGCACAGCTGGGAGCTGAGGGGGGTCTATAGCAGGCGGCAACAGTGAGAGACTTATTTCTGGAGAGATTCATTTTTAGAATTAGAAGTTCGAACTGTTTGGGCACCGACCTGGAAAGTATGACAGAACTTTGCAGACTGTCTCTGCAATAGAACTGCCAAAGGGGGAGGTTTCAATCTATCTTAGCGGAAAATTTTGTAGTTGGGTATGGAACTCTCCGAATTTTTTGTGGTCTTCCTAAGCCAGGACTCAGACACGGCAAGGACATCAGGGTTGGCGGAGTGTGCTAAAGCAGTGAGTAAAACAAACTTAGGGAGGAGGCTTCTGATGTTAACATGCAAGGCTTTTACGATTACAGAAGTCAACAAATGAGAGTGCCTGGGGACACACAGGGCCTGCGTTTACCTCCACATCACCTGAGGAACAGAGGAGGAGTAGGATGAGGGTACGGCTGAAGGCTATCAGAACAGGTCTGGTGCGTTGGGAACAGATAATAAAAGGAGCAGATTTCTGGGTGTGGTAGAATAGATTCAGGGCGTAGTGTGCAGACAGGGGTGTGGTGGGGTGAGGGTGCAGTGGAGGTAAGCCCAGGTACCGAGTGATGATAAGAGTGGTTGCATCTCTAGACGTGCTGGTAATACTGGGTAAGGTCACCGCATGTGTTGGAGGTATATACCTTATTTAGACTCATCATTCTGTGGTGAAAAATCACTGTGTTGAATTGGAGTGTTACAAGCAGAGCACAATAAAATAGTATTACTTGTGGCGCCTCTTTTTAGTGGCCAGTTTAATTTGACCCAAATTGGCAAAATCAAACTGTAATGTTGTCTCGCAAGTTTCCTCTTCAACATCAGTGTATAATTTCAGCACTAGTTATACTTGTGTTGTGTATACAGCTGTAGGATCTTAATTTGAGCCAGTTTGCTACAGCAGAAAAACAATCCTGCATCAACAGGAAATGTGAATTATTATGTGGATTATAATTTTTTTGTAGGGGTTAATACATTTTTTGTTAGGGCAAATCAAGTAAAAAAATTCTATGTGGAAATGAGAAATACTCTACAAGTTTGCATTTAATTCTTAGAAACAAAGTAGTGATCCTACATCTGTATCTCAGCCAGTCAAAGATTTTGACCTTGCTGTGTACAAGTTATATAGTTGACTGAGTATTTATTTTGGCACGAGTGATACAAAGTACACAACAGAGGCCTTAAGAGATGACCGACATATTTGCAGACAGCATGCGCTGTGCCGTGGATGAGCCCTCCTGTATATCACTCCTGCAAATAATCTATTGATCTCCAGATTGACAGACACTTTATATATTCCTGGCTCACCACCGGTTGTCCCCATGTGTCCAGCTCCCTGCTACAAAGTACTACATAACTTCACTACAAATGCCTTGTGGTAGTACAGCAGTAGTCTAACTGGAAGGCTTGGAGAAGGTTACACAGTCTCCCACTGAGAGAGACCACTTAAGGAGTGGAGCATTATGTAACCAATAGCTTGGTCATCTGGGCCCAGGCTATAGAACACAATGCTGAATATCATCAAAGTATATGTTCACCAGCACAATGTGTGTGGACTTCTCCTTTTTGGCTTAGGGGCCATTTTAATGCCGTTCTCCACCCTATTGTGTTGTTCCGATCTGGAGCCCAGGGCTCATCCGGACAATGTCCTGATCTGGAGCCCAGGGCTCATCCGAACAAGTGGGTGTTCCACACAGATGTCGGGAACAGATCATTTATCTAACTATTCCCAGGAGAAATCTAGTCCAACATCTCTGCTCCTGCTGTGTGTGTCTGTGCCAACCTGCATTTGTGTGTGTGAAGAAGATCCCACTGGCTCTGCTGGTTATTGTTGCAGCTGACTGAGCAAAACTCTGTAAAACTTATCAACTCAACCCCTTCTTTATTTATGGCATCATTAATCAACTCAACCCCTTCTTTAATTTATGACATCATTAATCAACTCCTTCTTCATTTATGACGTCATTCATCAACTCAACCCCTTCTTTATTTATGACATCATTCATCAACAACCCCTTCTTTAATTTATGACATCATTAATCAACTCAACCCCTTCTTTATTTATGACATCATTCATCAACTCAACCCCTTCTTTATTTATGACATCATTCATCAACTCAACCCCTTCTTTAATGTATGACTTCATTCATCAACTCAACCCCTTCTTTAATTTATGACATCATTCATCAACTCAACCCCTTCTTTATTTATGACATCATTCATCAACTCAACCCTTTCTTTAATGTATGACTTAATTCATAAACTCAACACCTTTAATTTATGACATCTGTAAGAACCGACGCTGGAGATGAGCAGCAGGTACAGGGAGTACACAAGTGACAGAACAGGAACAGCGTCAGAACAGGGGGAACAAACGACATGACAATCTGCTGAAGTTGGGGAACAACCTCGGGAATAGACAGATATAGGGGAGGTAATGAAAGCAGGTGATTGAGTCCAGGTGAGTCCAATGAATCCCTGATGCGTGTGACAAGGGAAGCAGGTGTGCGTAATGATGGTGTCAGGAGTGTGTAAGGCTGGGCAGCCTGGCGCCCTCGAGCGCCAGGGAGGGAGAGCGGGAGCAGGCGTGACAACATCATTCATCAACTCAACCAGTTCTTTAATTTATGACTTCATTCATCAACTCAACCCCTTCTTTAATTTATGACTTAATTCATCAACTTGTTTTGTCTATTGAGTCATCTGCACAGTTTTTGTTCCAGATGCTCGTTTAGAACTGATGAACACCTGGGACGTCCAGAGTAAGTGACTAGTATTCCGGTTAACTTCTTAGGGAGCGGCTGCATTGGTGACGGTTTTGGAGAGTCTGGCGTGCCCAAAGTAAAATGACTGCCGCGTTCTCTTCACGTTTCAATGGGCGATTCGACGTTGGATTTTCTGAACATAACGCGCCAACCAAACGGAGATTTATGGATATAATAAATGACTTTTTCTAACAAAAGAACCATTGGATGTCTTCGTTGGACACTTGGGAAGCCCTCAGCAGAAGTTCTTCGAAAGGTAAGGGATTTGTTTTCGCTGTGATATGGGTTTTGTGTGAACCGCACTGGTTTATGAATTTATGCTAATGCAGAAATATTAGAGGTGCTATCCTCAAACAATCAAATGTTGTGCTTTCGCCGTAAAGCCTTTTTGAAATCTGACAACGCTGTGATATTGCCAAGAAGCAGAGCTTTTGATGAGTGGGGTGCTGGGGTGCTGCTCCCTAAGTAGTTAATGCATTAAGGTTCATAGACCACAAGGAAAACCCACAACGTATCGCAGTATGGTCCTGTAGCATATCAGCAGCTGAATCACAACAAGATCACAGAGGGGGGAGGGGAATGTGTTGTTGATGATTAATCTCTCCCTCGCTTCCTGTCTCTCTCTCTCTCTCTCTCTCTCTCTCTCTCTCTCTCTCTCTCTCTCTCTCTCTCTCTCTCTCTTAATCTACCCCTTTGTTTCTGTTATCTCTCTTTCTCCCTCTACCTCTCCTCACCCCTCCCTACCTCTCCCACTTCCTTCCTTCCCCCCCTTCCTTCCCCAACCCCCCCATATCTGTGCTCTAGGTGGGAGGACTATGCTCCAGAGGAGATGGCTTCCCACTCTCCTGTCTCCAGGACCAAGTCCCTCCGGTCAGTACTAACCAAGTCAATCTGATCAGTAGCCTTCTACCAGCAGAGAATTCGGTTCTACAACTGTAGGATCTTAATTTGATCACTCTTTTCCTGCATCTTAGTGTGAGCTTCACGATTTACATATATTCACTGAAAACACACACTAACACACGGTTATATTATCAGTATTGTACTTTTCATGTAGCCTACTTTTGGCCAGCTAATAGCCTCACCACCGTTCAAGCAACATTATGGACTAAACGTTCAAATCCAGTTTCTGCAGGAAAATTTTGCTGTGACAATATAGGTCAAATTAAGATCTTACATCTGTACTTAGCCTCGATCTTCCAGCCTTCTTGGCTATATCACCAGTATGAAAGCAAGATTAGAACATCCGGCTAGGTAAGACTTGGGTACATTGATTTCAGAATTTGAATTCTATATTGAAATCACGGTGATAGCTACCTGAATTGAGTATCAATGAGTCCACTCAGTACTCTCTGAAGAGCTAGACTTTGTCCTCCTCATTGTTAAGTAGACTCTAATGTGATCCATGTTGAACACTCATCAAACCAAACTGTTCACCAGTTGTTTTGACGCCATCATAGTTGACTGAAAAGATGGATGGTGCTCAGTGTAAAAACGGATTTCCCACACTTTAGCTCCACCCAATTTTCAAACCGTCACGCCATTTGAGAGGGATGAGGTTCATACTGTATGAAAGCCAGCAGCAGCCTTCAACAGCTTTTACATAGAAAAAAAAACGTTTTATAATTCCGTCATCATAAAATACAATATGGCTACCAAGTTCACTCCCAAGATGAATAGTAAGCAAATGTTCTTTCAGGCAATCAAAATATGTTAATAAAGTATGATTTCTAACTGAATATTGGTTCTTCCCTTCCACTCTAGTCTGGCTCAGAACCTGAGAGGCTGGGTTCATCGACACGAAGAGGAGAGGACCAAGTCCACACGTTCTACCACCGATCAAACCAGACATACAACAACTGATCAGCACACAACCAAAACTGTCCTGGTAGGTTAGACACTCTTCTTCCCTACAAAACAGGAACAAGTTTTTCCCTGGTCAGGCAGGTTACATGGCCCTAATAATGAGACATTTTAAAGTCTGATCAAACGTCAGTAATGGCCATTGCTGATTTTTGGACAGGTTAAGCAGTACCTCAGAGGCTATTTAAACTGTCAGTACATAGTCCAATGTGTACTCCAGTAGAGGTTTCAGGCCCGTGTCAACACGTCTCTCCGTGATGGCCCATTAAGTAGAGCTGCCACAGCAACATAAACAGTTTAGTGACAATTTTTGTATCTTTCTTGTTATGAGGTCACAGCTGCCGATATCTGACACTACTTGGCTAATAGTGTAACGATGTACGCTGAAAGTCGGGAAGCAAGTTCAGGGAGTGAAAACATTTAATAAATAAAAGAACATAACAAGAAACATGAACAGCGCACCAACATAGAACAAAAACAATGACGACTGGGGAAGAAACCAAAGGGATTGACATACAGTGAGGGAAAAAAGTATTTGATCCCCTGCTGATTTTGTACATTTGCCCACTGACAAAGAAATGATCAGTCTATAATTTTAATGGTAGGTTTATTTGAACAGTGAGAGACAGAATAACAACAAAAACATCCAGAAAAACTCATGTGAAAATGTTTATAAATTGATTTGCATTTTAATGAGGGAAATAAGTATTTGAACCCTCTGCAAAGTATTGACTTAGTACTTGGTGGCAAAACCCTTGTTGGCAATCACAGAGGTCCGACGTTTCTTGTAGTTGGCCACCAGGTTTGCACACATCTCAGGAGGGATTTTATCCCACTCCACTTTGCAGATCTTCTCCAAGTCATTAAGGTTTCGAGGCTGACGTTTGGCAACTCAAACCTTCAGCTCCCTCCACAGATTTTCTATGGGATTAAGGTCTGGAGACTGGCTAGGCCACTCCAGGACCTTACTGTGCTTCTTCTTGAGCCACTCCTTTGTTGCCTTGGCCGTGTGTTTTGGGTTATTGTCATGCTGGAATACCCTTCCACAACCCATTTTCAATGCCCTGGCTGAGGGATGGAGGTTCTCACCCAAGATTTGACGGTACATGGCCCCGTCCATCGTCCCTTTGATGCAGTGAAGTTGTCCTGTCCCCTTAGCAGAAAAACACCCCAAAAGCATAATGTTTCCACCTCCATGTTTGACAGTGGGGATGGTGTTCTTGGGGTCATAGGCAGCAATCCTCCTCCTCCAAACACGGCGAGTTGAGTTGATGCCAAAGAGCTCCATTTTGGTCTCATCTGACCACAATGCTTTCACCCAGTTGTTCTCTGAATCATTCAGATGTTCATTGGCAAACTTCAGTTGGGCATGTATATGTGCTTTCTTGAGCAGGGGGACCTTGCGGGCGCTGCAGGATTTCAGTCCTTCACAACGTAGTGTGTTGCCAATTGTTTTCTTGGTGACTATGGTCCCAGCTGCTTTGAGATCATTGACAAGATCCTCCCGTGTAGTTCTGGGCTGATTCCTCACCGTTCTCATGATCATTGCAACTCCACGAGGTGAGTTCTTGCATGGAGCCCCAGGCCGAGGGAGATTTACAGTTCTTTTGTGTTTCTTCCATTTGCGAATAATCGCACCAACTGTTGTCACCTTCTCACCAAGCTGCTTGGCGATGGTCTTGTAGCCCATTCCAGCCTTGTGTAGGTCTACAATCTTGTCCCTGACATCCTTGGAGAGCTCTTTGGTCTTGGCCATGGTGGAGAGTTTGGAATCTGATTGATTGCTTCTGTAGACAGGTGTCTTTTATACAGGTAACAAGCTGAGATTAGGAGCACTCCCTTTAAGAGTGTGCTCCTAATCTCAGCTCGTTACCTGTATAAAAGACACCTGGGAGCCAGAAATCTTTCTGATTGAGAGGGGGTCAAATACTTATTTCCCTCATGAAAATGCAAATCAATTTATAACATTTTTCACATGCGTTTTTCTGGATTTTTTTGTTGTTATTCTGTCTCTCACTGTTCAAATAAACCTACCATTAAAATTATAGACTGATCATTTCTTTGTCAGTGGGCAAACGTACAAAATCAGCAGGGGTTGAAATACTTTTTTCCCTCACTGTATATAGGGCAGGTAATCAAGGAGGTGATGGAATCCAGGTGAGTGTCATTATGCGCCTAACGCTAGTGGCAGGTGTGCGCCCTAACAAGCAGCCTGGTGACCTAGAGGCCGGAGAGGGAGCACACGTGGCAAATAGCTAAATTTTTTATGTTTTTGTTGTTAAAACTAACACTCAAATGTAACCTCCGGTTATAAATCCTTCCTTAGGTTTGATTCTGATATTAGTTGATGGCATTTGACTTGTTTTTGATATAGCACTTTTTATTTCGTTTTTGACATCTGTTATGTGTTGTCTTTGACAGCTTAAATAGAGAGGAAGAATACTGGGGGCTATAGGTGAGATATTACAGTTTGAGACTGGCTTCCATTTGAACTCAGACCCAGTGAGTCAAGTCTGTAGTCTGCTGTGCTGTGCTGCAGTCAGAATGTGAGGAGCCCAAATCATTAAATCAGTCTTGGAGACAAAGTCCTTAGAATTTTTGTGTTTTGCTGTTTTAACTTTGATTCAGAGAGTTCACACAAGGCTTTTAACAATGTCTTCATACAGTGTGAGTTTCACAAAACTTCCTTTTGGTTCTAACGTTCAGCCTGTACTCAGCAGTGTGTCAGGCTCAGTTACATATACAAATGGTTTGAGGACATTATTGTTGATATAATGTGTTACTGTATGCACCACTTACTGTAGAAAGAAAACAAACTAGTGAAAACACCCAAAGAAATGGTGCCACAAACATTAGTTGACATGGGAAGCAAATAATAACCAATGGTGTTTCTTCTCTTTGGGAGGATTCCACGTGCATCTCTAGCTTCCTGTTTAAGACATATTTAGGGGTTGCCCAATTGGAAGCGGGGGGTTTCCACTGTGTATGACACCCTCAGGGAGTTCCTGGAAGTTAGAGAATTATCTGTGATGATTGTGGTAAGTAAGAGGTGGAAGAGGATATAAATGAATGTTTAATAATGTTAGAGTTGTGCAGCGTTTCATGCTCAAGGCTCTCCTACACACGTAACCCTCAGGGCTAGACCTGGTCCTGGACTCAGCCTTTCTTTTCATTAGCTCCATCTCAAATGATACCATATTGTCTGTGTAATGCACTACTACGGATGATCAGGGAGCCAGAACATAATTACAAATCATTTGTAGACTGCAAATTGACCTCAAGAATGAAAAAGGCGCCGGAAGAAATGGCAGCAGTTTTACGGGCACCCAACCAATTGTGCTATTATGTGTTTTTTTTGCAAAAAAGAGCTTCTGGATATCAGGACAGCGATCACTCACCTCGGATTAGACAAAGATTTTTTATTCAACAAGCAGGACGCACAGGACGTTCTCCGAACACCCGACAAGGCCAACATCCCAGTTATTTGCAAGAGGAAGAGACACAGGTACAGAGGACACAGAGCGGGATGCCTCAGAGCGGGATGCCTCGTAAGGATCTGCAGAAGGCGAGTGGGAAAGCTGCCGTTACCGTCAATATTACTTGCTAACGTGCAATCATTGGACAATAAATTAGACGAGGTACGATCACGAATATCCTACCAACGGGACATCAAAAACTGTAATATCCTATGTTTCACGGAATCGTGGCTGAATGATGACATGGATATTCAGCTAGCGGGATACACACTGCACCGGCAAGATAGAACAGCACACTCCGTTAAGGCGAGTGCACGAAATCTAAGGAAGTTTCTAGATTTTGCTCGCCTGAAGTAGAGTATCTTGTGATAAATTGCAGACCACACTACTTGCTAAGAGAGTTTTCAGCTATACTTTTCGTGGCTGTTTATTTACCACCACAGACAGATGCTAGCACTAAGACCGCACTCAGTCAGCTGTTTAAGGAAATAAGCAAACAGGAAACGACTCACCCAGAGGCGTTGCTCCCTAGTGTCCGGAGACTTTAATGCAGGGAAACTTAAATCAGTTCTACCTAATTTCTATCAACATGTTAAATGTGCAACCAGAGGGAAAACAATTCTAGATCACCTGTACTCCACACACAGAGACGCGTACAAAGGTCTCCCTCGCCCTCCATTTGGTAAATCCGACCACAACTCTATCCTCCTGATTCCTGCTTACAAGCAAAAATTAAAGCAGAAAGCACCAGTGACTCGATCTATAAAGTAGTGGTCAGATGAAGCAGATGCTAAACTACAGGACTGTTTTGCTATCACAGACTGGAACATGTTCCGGGATTATTTTAATGGCATTGAGGAGTACACCACATCAGCCACTGGCTTTATCAATAAGTGCATCGAGGACATTGTCCCCACAGTGACTGTACGTACATACCCCAACCAGAAGCCATGGATTACAGGCAACATTCGCACTGAGCTTAAAGGGTAGAGCTGCCGCTTTCAAGGTGCGGGACTCTAACCCGGAAGTTTATAAGAAATCCTGCTATGCCCTGCGACGAACCAGCAAACAGGCAAAGCGTCAATACAGGGCTAAGATTGAATCGTACTACACCGGCTACAACGCTCATCTTATGTGGCAGGGCTTGCAACCTATTACAGACTACAAAGGTAAGCACAGCCGCGAGCTGCCCAGTGACACGAGCCTACCAGACGAGCTAAATCACTTCTATGCTTGCTTCGAGGCAAGCAACACTGAGGCATGCATGAGAGCATCAGCTGTTCCGGACGACTGTGTGATCACGCTCTCCGTAGCCGACGTGAGTAAAACCTTTAAACAGGTCAACATTCACAAGGCTGCGGGGCCAGACGGATTACCAGGACGTGTGCTCCAGGCATGTGCTGACCAACTGGCAGGTGTCTTCACTGACATTTTCAACATGTCCCTGATTGAGTCTGTAATACCAACATGTTTCAAAAAGACCACCATAGTCCCTGTGCCCAAGAACACGAAGGCAACCTGCCTAAATGACTACAGACCCGTAGCACTCACTTCCAAAGCCATGAAGTGCTTTGAAAGGCTGGTAATGGCTCACATCAACACCATTATACCAGAAACACTAGACCCACTCCAATTTGCATACCGCCCAAACAGATCCACAGATGAAGCAATCTTTATTGCACTCCACACTGCCCTTTCCCTCCTGGACAAAAGGAACACCTATGTGAGAATGCTATTGCTCGGCCTCCGACCGCAATTGCTCGGCCTCCGACCGCAAGACACTACAGAGGGTAGTGCGTATGGCCCAGTACATCACCGGGGCTAAGCTGCCTGCCATCCAGGACCTCTACACCAGGCGATGTCAGAGGAAGTCTCTAAAAATTGTCAAAGACCCCAGCCACCCCAGTCATAGACTGTTCTCTCTACTACCGCATGGCAAGCGGTACCGGAGTGCCAAGTCTAGGACAAAAAGGCTTCTCAACAGTTTTTACCCCCAAGCCATAAGACTCCTGAGCAGGTAATCAAATTGCTACCCAGACTATTTGCATTGTTTGCCCCCCCAACCCCTCTTTTCGCCTTGCTGCTATTCTCTATTCCTCATATATGCATAGTCACTTTAACCATATCTACATGTACATACTACCTCAATCATCCCGACTAACCGGTGCCTGTATGTAGCCTCGCTACTGTTATAGCCTCGCTACTGTATATAGCCTCGCTACTGTTATTTTTCACTGTCTTTTTACTGTTGTTTTTATTTCTTTACTTACCTATTGTTCACCTAATACCTTTTTTGCACTGTTGGTTAGAGCCTGTAAGTAAGCATTTCACTGTAAGGTCTACACCTGTTGTATTCGGCGCACATGACAAATAAACTTTGATTTGATTTGAAGCCCAAACAGATATAATATTTGTCTAAAGCATAATCATTTCAAAGCTTTCTGACATTTGTATATGATCACATAATGTATATCTCTCCATTATGCATGGGAATATGTTGAAACAGATTTCCAAAGTTAAAATCTTTGCTGGTGTTTTTACAATATTTTATGTCCAACAATAAAAATGTAAATATACTGTATACAGTTGAAGTTGGAAGTTTACATACACTTGGAGTCATTAAAACTTGTTTTTCAACCACTCCACAAATTTCTTGTTAAACTATATTATTGGCAAGTCGGTTAGGACTACTTTGTGCCTGACACAAGTCATTTTTCCAACAATTGTTTACAGACAGATTATTTCATTTATTTCATTTATAATTCGCTGTATCACAATTCCAGTGGGTCAGAAGTGTACATACACTGAGTTGACAGCTTGGAAAATTCCAGAAAATGAAGTCATGGCTTTAGAAGCTTCTGATATGCTAATTGACATCATTTGAGTCATTTGCCTCTTTGCTTGACATAATGGGAAAATCTAAAGAAATCAGCCATGACCTCAGAAAAAAATTGTAGACCTCCACAAGTCTGGTTCATCCTTGGGAGCAATTTTGAAGGTACCACGTTCATCTGTACAAACAATAGTACGCAAGCATAAACACCATGGGACCACGCAGCCGTCATACCGCTCAGGAAGCCAGACTATGGTTTGCAACTGCACATGGGGACAAAGATCGTACTTTTTGGAGAAATGTCCTCTGGTCTGATTAAACAAAAATATAACTATTTGGCCATAATGACCATCGTTATGTTTGGAGGAAAAAGGGGGAGGCTTGCAAGCCGAAGAACACCATCCCAACCGTGAAGCATGGGTGTGGCAGCATCATGTTGTGGGAGTGCTTTGCTGCAGGAGGGACTGGTGCACTTTACAAAATAGATGGCATCATGAGGAAGGAAAATTATGTGGATATATTGAAGCAACATCTCAAGACATCAGTCAGGAAGTTAAAGCTTGGTCGCAAATGGGTCTTCCAAATGGACAATGACCCCAAGCATACTTCCAAAGTTGTGGCAAAATACCTTAAGGACAACAAAGTCAAGGTATTGGAGTGGCCATCACAAAGCCCTGACCTCAATCCCATAGAAAATGTATGGGCAGAACTGAAAAAGCGTGTGCGAGCAAGGAGGCCTACAAACCTAACTCAGTTACACCAGCTCTGTCAGGAGGAATGAGCCAAAATTCCCCCAACTTATTGTGGGAAGCTTGTGGAAGGCTACCCGAAAAGTTTTACCCAAATTAAACAATTTAAAGGCAATGTTACCAAAAACGATTTGAGTGTATGTAAACTTCTGACCCACTGGGAATATGATGAAAGAAATAAAAGCTGAAATAAATAATTCTCTCTACTATTATTCTGACATTTCACATTCTTAAAATAAAGTGGTGATCCTAACTGACCTAAGAAAGGGAATTTGTACTAGGATTAAATGTTAGGAATTGTGAAAAACTGAGTTTAAATGTATTTGGCTAAAGTGTATGTAAACTTCGGACTTCAACTGTATATTTGTTTTGCTCCGAAAACTTGGGGGCCAAATAAAATCACCTGTGGGCCAAATTTTGGCCTGCGGGCTACCAGTTGGGGAATCCAGGAATGTAGTATTAGTGATGAACTCATCTGAAGGGAATACTTTTACAAGTGAGATTTACAGTTTGCATACTGTCCCTCTTTGGATGTGTTTAAACCTCTTCCAGACTTCCAGATGTGTTTAAACCTCTTCCAAAACCCCTCTGCATTTGTTCTACCAGCTGAAGAGGCACAATAGAGATTCATGATTTCTCAGACCAGGAGATGTTGTCTATGTGGCTTTGCACAATGTTGGCATATCCTCACACTTTGACGTCATGCTCTGCTTTTTTCAGTTCCAACTTTGAAGTACACTTATCAATCAATTTTGTTTTCCATTTGATGAAAAGCAGTGAGATAGATCTATTTTAGCCCTGTGTGATTCAACCCCAAACTTGGAGTTTATGGGGAAAACAACCCACTGATCCCAAGGAAATGCATGGTAAAGCATCCTCACCAACCTGTTTTGCGGATAGAAAAGAAGGGACAAAGAGGAGATAGGGTTTGTTTTTGTCATATTTCCTGTGATATCACTTGCAATATTATACTGTCCTACCAGGTCAGGCCAGATTCGTTGCAGAGCTCTTCTGAAAACCGCTTCACTCCACTTGTCTAGTCGCACAGGAATAAGGCTAGCATGCAAAGTTTGAGGAGGATGGATGTTTCCGGTGAAAAGGGAATTCAATTTACAGTACAGACTGTACATCATACAGTCAGGCAGAAGTCCAAACTCAAGCTGGGTGGTGCCACTGTCTCAGATTCTGCAGTAGAAGCTGATTTCTTTTGTAACATTTTTGGTTTTCTCTGGTGTGCGTGTCGATATATGTCTGTGTTTGGTTTATCTTGATTTCTTACCTCTCTGTCTCTGTGAAGAGGAGCGTGTCCTAAATTGAGAAACTTGGCACAGAAAAAGTTATCTGTTTTTATCGATCTCTGTATAGCACATCTGTGTGTGATACTGTTTTCGATAGCGTCTAACTGGCTGAATTATGGAGAGTTGGACGAGCATCTTCTAGATTTGCAATCCCTTGCCTCTATCTCATTTTGGTCAGAGCAGATACCCCACTTCCTGGCTAGTCTCCCAGTCCCTGCCTCTGAAAAACATCCCCACAGCATGATGCTGCCACCACCGGGATGGCGCCAGGTTTCCTCCAGACGTGAAGCTTGGCATTCAGGCCAAAGAGTTCTATATTGGTTTCATCAGACCAGAGAATTTTGTTTCTCATGGTCTGAGAGTCCGTGCCTTTTGGCAAACTCCAAGCGGGCTGTCTTGTGCCTTCTACTTAGGAGTGGCTTCTGTCTGGCCACTCTACCAAAAATACCTGATTGGTGGAGTGCTGCAGAGATGGTTGTCATTCTGGAAGGTTCTCGCATCTCCACAGAGGAACTCTGTAGCTCTGTCAGAGTGACCATCGGGTTCTTGGTCACCTCCATGACCAAGGCCCTTCTCCACCAATTGCTCAGTTTGACCCGGAGGCCAGCTCTACAAAGAGTCTTGGTGGGTCCAAACGTCTTCCATTTAAGAATTATGGAGGTCACTGTGTTCTTGGGGACCTTCAATTTTGCAGACATTTTTTGGTACCCTTCCCCAGATCTGTGCCTCGACACAATCCTGTCTCGGAGCTCTACGGACAATTCCTTTGACCTCATGGCTGACATGCACTGTCAACTGTATATAGTCAGGACTGTGCCTTACCAAATCATGTTCAATCTCAAGGATGATCAATGGAAACAGAATGCACCTGAGCTCAATTTCGAGTCTCATAGCAAAGGGTCTGAATACTTATGTAAATAAGTTTAGTTTTTTTAAATACGTTTGTAAAAGTTTCTAAAAACCTGTTTTCGCGTTGTCATTATGGGGCATTGTGTGTAGATTGATGGGATAATCAAAAAAATAATCAATTTTAGAAAAAGGCTGTAACGTAACAAAATGTGGAAAAAGTCAAGGGGTCTGAATACTGTATATGGAGATTTAGTGCGGACTAGAATTAGACTGTCTCAATGGAATCCTTATACTGGGGTGTGGTGTACATTTTAGGACACCCTCAGCCTCATGCCTCACCCCTCTTTAATTAAGTCAATCGTCAACTCTCCTTGAAGCGTGTGGCATGACGATTAACTCAAGGAGGGTTGTTGATTGACTCAAGGAGGGGTGAGTTTTGAGGCTGATGGTGTCCGAAAATGTACACACTGATCTTCATCCACAGTGAAACATGTTTTCTCAGCCGTGGGCCACTCCTGCAGTGACCTGTTGAACTGGCATGCCTGGATTCTGTCATTGCCTTTGATAGGCTTTAGTCAGTTGTTTTTAAAGTGTCACTTTCATTCCATCCATGTTGGTTTTTACAGTAATATTGCATGTCATCCAACGATAACAGTTGTATAAAATTATTTTTTTATTTCGATTTTCCCTTTAAAATATTTTTAAGGAAAACATTTCAGCTTACATTTATTTTGAAGGTTATATACCTGTGCTTCTGTTTCACATGCAAGTCACAGGATATGTGTAGAGCAGAGACAGGATGAGGATCAGTGCTTTTTCAGGTCAAACACATAATACAGTGGGCAATGCTGTCAGAGAGCATGGGTAAATCCATACTGGCATACTGGCTAAGGAAATGGTCAAATACAAGAAAAAAATTGCCACATAAATAAACAAAATGTCTCTTTAAGTTCCACTAGATTTTTTGTCATCAATCAGCCAAGACAAAAGACACAATGTTATAGTGTTCTTCAGTATATGATTCAAGTTTCAGAATGGAGCTGTCTGGTTTAATAGCAGTGACTCACTGACCACCATTCTATATCTTTTTTCACAGAAGTCACCTGAGGAAAGGCCTCAGACGACCCAGTCCAGTAACTCGGTTGTAACAGTCAGCTACTCTGAGTAAGTATTCATCAAAAATGGCAAATACATTTTAAATGGACCCTACAGTATTTTCAGTGTCTTACTTCAACAAACTCCTCAAAATAATTTTATGGTCATGTTTTCCCTTTTGGCTCCACTACTGTGGAGAATGAGAGGCCTAAACAGTTGTGTTGCTATTTACCAGCCCAACCACAAAGTAGCCTTTGCTGCCAAGTCAATGGTAGACCAATGATACATCGATGCCCCACACTCATACAACTTGTGTTACACTGTGAGCTAGAAGTGGGAAGATGTTCCTCTAGATTCAACAGGTGAACTTAGAGTACTATTACTAGATTACGTATTCCATTAAACATAGTAATAGTATGGTAATAACTTTGTAATAATGTTTCATGTGAAGGAGGTGGTGATTTTAGGTACAGTACATTTAGTTACAGTAAATGTAGTTACATTTAATCTTCTAGGTCTCTTTCTTTTTAATTCACCGCTGACACAGCAGGCTGCAGTCATAAATATTGTCAGACTTTCTTTAAGATGTCAACTAACTTTAATTACATAACAGATTTCTATTATGTTAGATATGTCCTATAGTGTATTTCACTGCCACCTCTCTCTCTTTCAGCAGACCAGGAAGTGAGGTTCTGGTGTACTACTCACACCATCAAAGCTACAGCGACTTCTTCGATGAGTTAAATCGACGAGGCGACACTTTCTATATGGTGTCCTTTCGCAGGGTGAGTCACTCCATGCATATTCCATAGCATATTCCGTAGAAGCAGGCAACCACGTGTCCTTCTGGTTGTGACAATGTGCTGATCTCAAAGCCAAATTAAAATCTGGTCTGTAACTGTTTCATGACACAGTTTTGCCTTCAGCAAGTCTTCAGCGGATAAAACTGATAAGTAGGGAAGAAATGGAATCATGAAGTGGCTGGTAAACAATTTTGAAGAGCATACTGAGCACTAATCCAGGGCACTAATTTTGAGTCTTAATTGAAGACGGAAAGCCCCAAATTCAAGAGCTGATGGTCTTTTGAAGCTAAGGGAAATATTTGTTTTTCTGTCCTTCCTCCTTGTCTGGTGCTGCTGATTAAATATGTACATTAGCGTTTTAATCATCACACATGAGCGTATGTAATGCATTTATATGTGATTTGTAACTTTATCGGTGTACAGTTAATGATTCACCAATTGACCTTGCCACGAATTGCATTTGTGTGTTTGATGTAGGCCTATTGGATTCTGAGCGAGCACATTCGGAAGGAATGTTATGGCTTTCAGACACCTAAGGCGTGTAGACCTTATGAAATCGGTGTCCAAATTTACGGTAATTGATGGTGTCCGTTTCTTGTTAAGCTACCAGATTGGAATTTCACTGCAATTGATAATCTTTTGATGTATTGATTGAGCACAAGTTCTTGAAATCTTTTCTCTGGTGAAGTGGAATGATATAGTTAAACATCTCCAATACATTTACATTAAACTGTTTATCGGCAACCTCTGCCAGGAAAGTGTTTTCGATGACGAAAATGCATACCTCCATTTTCATAAAAGACCCACCAACTGTAAACTATGAGATCCTTATATCTGTTATTCTTTCTCTTCTGATATGTCTCCAGACATTCCTTTATACATTTGATGGAGAGTTTTATACACTTCTGAGGCTTGGGGAAAGCATTCTCATGATGCTAATCATCTGAATCCCTTCTTAGTTCTGTCTGTTTTATTCTCATTCTCAACCAGCAAGAGAATGACTGACTGTCTTATTCCATTGCTCCCCTAACACCCCTTACACCGCCCCATTCATTTAGCCATCTATTCAGACAGCCCCTCTGAAGTCTTCGGTCTGATGTTTAACGTTATTCTAACCTGATGACTGGTCAGGAAAGTCAGCAGGGACCATTCTCTCTGATGGCCTGCCAACGTCTGTTTTGTGAGAACCTGAGAGAGAGAAAGAGAAAGAGAGAGAGAGAAACAGACGGAGAGAAGAAAAGTGAGCTCTGATTGCAATCTCTCAACTCAATTAATTCGGAGCATCAACTCCAAGGGGCCCCTCTTCAGCTCTTTTGTGTGCCCATCAGCTCTGCTCTCTGAGGGCCCTTTATCCAGGACCAGATATCTGTTTCCTGAAGGACCCATTAACTGAGCCCCAATGGAGGCATCAACCCACCCACCACCTGCCTTCAGACCTGCCTACATCATTCATTCCGGATAAGAAGCTCTTGTACAATCGCCATTGTTTTGTATCATGGCCTCAATAGAAACCCTTTGCTGGCAAACCAAGTATGCTCCTTTCCAGAAGGTACTGTACATAAGTCGTACATTGAGAGCTGTCAATGTGTCAACCCCACACTCTGACGATCTTAAGCTGAGTGTCACACACGTACAGTAATTGCATGAATTGCACCTGGTTTAACTGCAAACAAGAGTTGTGATGTCATTGGACATGGCTGCCTGCTTCTGTACGGTCTGTACTTCTAGCCCTCAAATAGGTAATTCAGCCAGCCATTGGATTGGAGTCCCTGTACTAGTAGATCGATTTATTATTTTAATACATTTTTTTCACTCTTCATGCGATGCACACTGCAGAGAACACCTTAGGAAGAATTATCACTTAATTATCACAGTGAAATATTGTAATATTTGTTTATGATGGGATGGGTTGCCAACTGGGTATTTGACACAGAAATAAAATGCTATGCTATGTTAGCTAGCTGGCTATCCAGCACAACACTGGAACTCTTCCAAGTCAAGGTAAGTTTTACAAATGTATTGCCACTGTGGCCCTCCGGTATAACGTAGATGCGAGAAGGAATACAATGTGGCTGCTATGAACTTTGTTTACGCGTAATCAGGGGTGTATTCATTACACCGATTCTGTTGAAAAACAGAAGTAAGCGGAACAAAACGGGGATAAACACCTGAATTTGTCAAATAGAAACTCTAATTTGCAACTGTTGGACTAATGATTACACTCACTATCAGCTAGATGCAGGCAAGAGTGTGCAAGTCGGTATTGAATGTCACTGTCTGTCCATGTGTCACTGTCTGTCAGATAAATTTTGTCTCTCGACCTGTGTGCACCTACATTGTAAATTTTCATTCATAGGCTAGGTTGTAGCAACCTCATGATGGGTATAGGGAAAATTTGAGTATCATGTAGTAGCCTAAACCTATCACTGTTACATTTAACTGTGTGAATGGAATATGAATGTCATCCAATATGCTGTAATAGAAATAAGGCCGTGCTCATGAAAAAAAAATGGTCCTCCCTCATCCGAAACGGCACTGACCGCCACTGACCGCCACTGACGTAGACAGCTAGCATGTGCCATTTTGAAGACTGCTAGCACTATCCCTTGAAGCTTTTACTTCCTGCTTTGCTCGTATGGCTATACTTGCAATAGCCGCCAGTCCACCCATTATGCCATCATTGATTTGAATGGGGATGCCCGTTCTATTCAATCTATTTCTATGTGTTTAACACTGTATCAAAGCTCCATAGTTTTGTCAGATGTTTAGAACTGGTGTTATTTGAAGGGCTGGATCAGAACCAGACTCTCTCTCAGTCTATTTCAAGTGCAGTTGTCGCTGGCTTCCATGTCTTAAAGCAGTGTTTCCCAATTCCATTCCTCGAGTACCCCACAACAGCACACATTTTTGTTGTAGCCCCAGACAAACGCACCTGATTCAACTCCTTGAGGGCTTGATGGTTAGTTGAATCAGATTTGCTTGTCTGGGGCTACAACAAAATGTGTGTTGTTAGGGGTTATCGAGGACTGTCTTAAGCCAGAAGTCTCCTCAATGTTAATCTCCACCTACTTACACTGTTATCTACACACTGTATTGCGCTGATCCAAACCGTTCCGTACTGGCTCAGATATTTCACTCAGAAGCAAACTAATCATGTTGCTAGCTACTTTTAGCACATGCTAAAGATGTCGATCTGAGGAACTGTCACATGCACTCCCAATAGTGGCAGCTGGCTTCAAAACAAAATATTTACATCTGTGCCGTCTCTACACTTTCAACGTCTGACTTTTTGAGTCTTTTGGCATGAAAACTAGTCCTTGAGAGCCCTAAATTAAATGGTGTGTTTAGGAATCCTAAGGGACCTCATATCTCATCAAAGCCTACTGTAACGCCCAGGCCTGGGTTTACAGGCTGGAGCGTTTTGGGTTCATTTTGGTTTAGGGGTTTTCACTGTTCTATGGTGTCTAGTTCTATGTTGGGTTAATGGTTCCCAATTAGAGGCAGCTGAGTCTCGTTGTCTCTAATTGGGAACCATTTATATGTTTGGGAATTGCACCTTAGTTTCGTGGGTTATTGTTCATGTCATGATTATGTTAGGTTCCTCATGTTCAGTCGGGTTCTTGTCTAGTTAGGTTTCTCCGTTCGAGGTTTAGTTAGGTTTCTTCCGTCGTGGTTAGGTTTAGTTCACTTTGTGTATAGTTTAGCATTTAGCGTTAGGGCTCTCGTCTTGTTCATCGTTTTCTTGTTTTGTTCCGTCTCGTCCCGTCTTTAATAAATCATGTATTCTGGCTACACCGCTGCGTCTTGGTCTGTCCCCTCAGAAGAGAATCGTGACACCTACAGTATAGGCCTACTTTATAGTATATCTGTGCTACATCAGTGAGCTTCAGGATGAAGTTCCTAGTTTTCCATGACTTCTTCCATGACGCTCCGTTTTAACCAGACCTGGGTTCAAATATTCCTTGAAGTATTTTCAAATACGCTTTGGAACCAATAGAATAGTCACAAAACTGAAAAACCCACCACCCAGGCAGGTGAAAACAAACATGGGAAGTACTTTTACTCCTGCTCTATTCCAACTGGGAGGGGAACCGTCTGGTCTGGTCAAGCTGGTGACAGCGGTCTCTCAACCATGCATGGATCTCCTCTCCCAGACCAACAATATTTAGCAAGACTTTTAGTTACTGTGTTTATGCCTCTAATAAAGGCTAGGGCTCCTTGGAAGGGGCCTAGACGACTAGCTCAATCCACCGCAAACGCCTATGTCACACTTCCGCATCTGCGGTCAAATGTGACAGAGCTAGAGCAGTGTTTGTCAGACCATGAGATATCCCGAAAATTGGTCTTCTCACAAAATCGAAGTGGTCCGATGACACGCCTGCTACGCTACAGGACTAATTTGCTAGCACAGACTGGAATATGTTTTTCGGTATTCATCCAATGGCATTGAGGAGTATACCTTCTCAGTTACCGGCTTCATCAATAAGTGCATCAACGTCGTCGTCCCCACAGTGACATAGGAATTGGATGTAACAATGTATCACTAGCCACTTTAAACAATTTTGTATATAATGTTTACGTATCCGACATACTCATATCAAATGTATACACTGTACTCTAAACCATCTACTGTATCTTGCCTATGCCGTTCGGCCATCGACCCAAATCTCTAGCCACTTTAATAATTATAATTGGATGAAATAATGTATCACTAGCCACTTTAAACAATGCCATTTATATAATGTTTACATATCCTACATTACTCATCTCATATATATATGTGTGTATATACTGTACTCCATACCATCTACTGCATCTTGCCTATGCCGGTCAGCCATCGCTCATCCATATATTTATATGTACAGTGGGGAAAAAAAGTATTTAGTCAGCCACCAATTGTGCAAGTTCTCTCACTTAAAAAGATGAGAGAGGCCTGTAATTTTCATCATAGGTACACTTCAACTATGACAGACAAAATGAGGAAAACAAATCCAGAAAATCACATTGTAGGATTTTTTATGAATTTATTTGCAAATTATGGTGGAAAATAAGTATTTGGTCACATACAAACAAGCAAGATTTCTGGCTCTCACAGACCTGTAACTTCTTCTTTAAGAGGCTCCTCTGTCCTCCACTCGTTACCTGTATTAATGGCACCTGTTTGAACTTGTTATCAGTATAAAAGACACCTGTCCACAACCTCAAACAGTCACACTCCAAACTCCACTATGGCCAAGACCAAAGAGCTGTCAAAGGACACCAGAAACAAAATTGTAGACCTGCACCAGGTTGGGAAGACTGAATCTGCAATAGGTAAGCAGCTTGGTTTGAAGAAATCAACTGTGGGAGCAATTATTAGGAAATGGAAGACATACAAGACCACTGATAATCTTCCTCGATCTGGGGCTCCACGCAAGATCTCACCCTGTGGGGTCAAAATGATCACAAGAACGGTGAGCAAAAATCCCAGAACCACACGGGGACCTAGTGAATGACCTGCAGAGAGCTGGGACCAAAGTAACAAAGCCTACCATCAGTAACACACTACGCCGCCAGGGACTCAAATCCTGCAGTGCCAGACGTGTCCCCCTGCTTAAGCCAGTACATGTTCAGGCCCGTCTAAAGTTTGCTAGAGAGCATTTGGATGATCCAGATGAGGATTGGGAGAATGTCAGATGAAACCAAAATAGAACTTTTTGGTAAAAACTCAACTCGTCGTGTTTGGAGGACAAAGAATGCTGAGTTGCATCCAAAGAACACCATACCTACTGTGAAGCATGGGGGTGGAAACATCATGCTTTGGGGCTGTTTTTCTGCAAAGGGACCAGGACGACTGATCCGTGTAAAGGAAAGAATGAATGAGGCCATGTATCGTGAGATTTTGAGTGAAAGCCTTCTTCCATCAGCAAGGGCATTGAAGATGAAACGTGGCTGGGTCTTTCAGCATGACAATGATCCCAAACACACCGCCCGGGCAACGAAGGAGTGGCTTCGTAAGAAGCATTTCAAGGTCCTGGAGTGGCCTAGCCAGTCTCCAGATCTCAACCCCATAGAAAATCTTTGGAGGGAGTTGAAAGTCCGTGTTGCCCAGCGACAGCCCCAAAACATCACTGCTCTAGAGGAGATCTGCATGGAGGAATGGGCCAAAATACCAGCAACAGTGTGTGAAAACCTTGTGAAGAAAACATTTGACCTCTGTCATTGCCAACAAAGGGTATATAACAAAGTATTGAGATAAACTTTTGGTTATTGACCAAATACTTATTTTCCACCATAATTTGCAAATAAATTCATAAAAAATCCTACAATGTGATTTTCTGGATTTGTTTTCCTCATTTTGTCTGTCATAGTTGAAGTGTACCTATGATGAAAATTACAGGCCTCTCTCATCTTTTTAAGTGAGAGAACTTGCACAATTGGTGGCTGACTAAATACTTTTTTTTTCCCCACTGTACATACTCGTATTCATTCCTTTACTCTTGTGTGTATAAGGTAGTTGTTGTGAATTTGTTAGATTACTTGTTAGATACTACTGCATGGTCGGAACTAGAAGCACAAGCATTTCACTACACTCGCATTAACATCTGCTAACCATGTGTATGTGACAAATAACATTTGATTTGATTTGATTTGACCGTACTTACATATCCCAACCAGAAGCTATGGATTACAGGCATCATGCGCACCGAGCTAAAAGCTAGAGCTGCCGCTTTCAAGGTGCGGGATATTAATCCGGAGGCTTATAAGAAATCCCGCTATGCCCTCAGACGAACCATCAAACAGGCAAAGCTCCAAAACATGACTAAGATTAAATCCTACTACACCGGCTCTGACACTCGTAGGATGTGGCAGGGCTTCAAACTATTACAGACTACACAGGGAAACCCAGCCACGAGCTGCCCAGTAATGCGAGCCGACCAGACGGACTAAATGCCTTTTATGCTCTCTTCAGGGCAAGCAACACTGAAGCATGCATGAGAGCACCAGCTGTTCCGGGCGACTGAGTGATCACGCTCTCCGTAGCCGATGTGAGCAAGACCTTTAAACAGGTCAACATTCACAAGGCCGCTGGGCCAGCCGGATTACCAGGACTTGTACTCAGAGCATTGTCCCCCGTGCCCTAGAAAGCAAAAGAAACCTGCCTAAATCGCTAACACCCCGTAGCACTCACGTCGGTAGCCATGTATCCTTTGAAAGGCTGGTCATGGCTCACATCAACACCATCATCCCGGAAACCCAAGACCCACTCCAATTCGCATAACGCCCCAACAGATCCACAGATGATGCAATCTCAATCACACTCCACACTGCCCTTTCCCACCTGGACAAAAGGAACACCTACACTACTGTTCAAACGTTTAGGGTCACCTAGAAAAGTCCTTGTTTTTTAAAGAAAAGCAAATTTTTTGTCCATTAAAATTACATACAATTTATCAGAAATACAGTGTAGACATTGTTAATGTTGTAAATGACTATTGTAGCTGGAAATGGCAGATTTTTTTTATGGAATATCTACATAGGCGTACAGAGGCCCATTATCAGCAACCATCACTCCTGTGTTCCAATGGCACGCTGTGTTAGCTAATCTAAGTTTATCATTTTAAAAGTCTAATTGATCATTAGAAAACCCTTTTGCAATTATGTTAGCACAGCTGAAAACTGTTGTTCTGATTAAAGAAGCAATAAAACTGACCTTCTTTAGACTAGTTGAGTATCTGGAGCGTCAGCAATTGTGGGTTTAATTACTGGCTCAAAATGGCCAGAAACAAAGAGCTTTCTTCTGAAACTCATCAGTCTATTCTTGTTCTGAGAAAGGAAGGCTATTCCATGCGAGAAATTGCCAAGAAACTGAAGATCTCGTACAACACTGTGTACTACTCCCTTTACAGAACAGCGCAAACTGGCTCTAACCAGAATAGAAAGAGAAGTGGGAGGCCCCGGTGCACGCCTGAGCAAGAGGACACGTACATTAGAGTGTCTAGTTTGAGAAACAGACACCTCATAAGTCCTCAACTGGCAGCTTCATTAAATAGTACCCGCAAAACACCAGTCTCAACGTCAACAGTGAGGAGGCGACTCTGGGATGCTGGCCTTCTAGGCACAGTTGCAAAGAAAAAGCCATATCTCAGACCGGCCAATAAAAAGAAAAGACTGAGATGGGCAAAAGAACACAGACACTGGACAGAGGATCTCTGCCTAGAAGGCCATCATCCCGAAGTTCGATTTTTTTTCAAATGTATAAAAAAAAACAGATACCTTATTTACGTAAGTATTCAGAACCTTTGCTATGAGACTCGAAATTGAGTTCAGGTGCAACCTGTTTCCATTGATTATCCTTGAGATGTTTCTACAACTTCATTGGAGTCCACCTGTGGTAAATTCAATTGATTGGACATGATTTGGAAAGGCACACACCTGTCTATATAAGGTCCAACAGTTGACAGTGCATGTCAGAGCAAAAACCAAGCCATGAGGTCAAGGAATTGTCCGTATAGCTCCGAGACAGGATTGTGTCAAGGCATTGAAGAAGTTGAAGAAGTTTGGAACCACCAAGACTCTTGGTCAGGGAGGTGACCAAGAACCCGATGGCCAAGCTGACAGAGCTCCAGACTTCCTCTGTGGAGATGGGAGAACCTTCCAGAAGGACAACCATCTCTGCAGCATTCCACCAATCAGGCCTTTATGGTAGCGTGGCCAGACGGAAGCCACTCCTCAGTAAAAGGCACATGACAGCCTTGCTTGGAGTTTGCCAAAAGGCACATAAAAAGGCACCTGAGAAACAAGATTCTCTGGTCTGATGAAACCAAGATTGAACTCTTTGGCCTGGTTGCCAAGCGTCACATCTGGAGGAAACCTGGCACCATCCCGGTGGTGAAGCATGGTGGTGGCAGCATCATGCTGTGGGGATGTTTTTCAGCGGCAGGGAGACTAGTTAGGGTCGAGGGAAAGATGAACTGAGCAAAGTACAGGGAGATCCTTGATGAAAACCTGCTCCAGAGCTCTCAGGACTCAGACTGGGGACTCAGACTCAGGACTCAGACTTGAGTTGCCCAGCCAGAGACCGGACTTGAACCCGACAGAACATCTCTGGAGATAGCTCAAAATAGCTGTGCAGCGACGCTCCCCGTTAAACTTGACAGAGCTTGAGAGGATCTGCAGAGAGGAATGGGAGAAACTCCCCAAATACAAGTGTGCCAAGCTTGTAGCGTCATACCCAAGAATACTTGAGGCTGTAATCGCTGCCAAAAGTGCTTCAACAAAGTACTGATTAAAGGGTCTGAATGCTTATGTAAATGTGATATTTCAGTTTTTTTATATACATTTGGAAACATTCCTAAAAACCTGCTTTTGCTTTGTCATGGGGTATTGCGTGTAGCTTAATGAGGGATTTAAAAAACTATTTTTAATACATTTTAGATTAAAGCTGTAACGTAACAAAATGTGGAAAAAGTCAAGGGGGTCTGAATCCTTTCCGAATGCACTGAATATGGAAACTGTTTAGTACCACAAAATACATTTAAAAAAAAAATCTTTCTTCTATCTCTCAGTTATAGAACTGACACTTCAGAATATACTCCGCTACATGCGCCGAGCACGTGTCCCTGGAGCGCAGGGTGCTTGGTCGACTGTTGGAGCATGACCTGTACGTCAAGGCAGGGAAATGCCTGTTCTTCCAACAGTCCGTCTCCTTCCTAGGGTACCGCATTTCCACGTCAGGGGTGGAGATGGAGAGTGACCGCATTTCAGCAGTGTGTAATTGGCTGACTCCCACCACGGTAAAGGAGGTGCAGCGGTTTCTAGGGTTTGCCAATTACTACCGGAGGTTTATCTGGGGTTTTGGTCAGGTAGCGGCTCCCGTTACCTCACTGCTGAAGGGGGGACCGGTGCGGTTGCAGTGGTCGGCTGAGGCGGACAGAGCTTTTGGTCACCTGAGGGCTCTGTTTACCTCTGCTCCCGTGCTGGCTCATCCGGATCCCTCTTTGACATTCATAGTGGAGGTGGACGCGTCCGAGGCTGGGATAGGAGCTCTCTCAGCACTCGGGTACGCCACCGAAGCTCCGACCCTGTGCCTTCTTCTCGAAGAAGCTCAGCCCGGCGGAGTGAAACTATGATGTGGGGGACCGGGAGCTGTTGGCTGTCGTCAAGACTTTGAAGGCATGGAGACATTGACTTGAGGAGGCTAAACACCCTTTTCTCATCTGGACTGACCACTGCAATCTGGAGTACATCCGGGCCGCGAGGAGACTGAGCCCTCGCCAGGCAAGGTGGGCCATGTTTTTCACACGTTCTGTTTTCACCCTGTCTTACAGACCAGGTTCCCAGAACGCTAAGGCAGACGCACTGTCCCGGATGTATGACACAGAGGAGCGGTCCATGGATCCCACCCCCATACTCCCGGCCTCCTACCTGGTGGCACCGGTAGTGTGGGAGCTGGACGCGGACATTGAGCGGGAGTTACGTGCAGAGCCCACTCCCCTCCAGTGTCCAGCTGGGCGTCTGTACGTTCCATTTGCTGTCCGTGACCGGCTGATCTATTGGGTCCACACGTCACCCTCCTCTGGTCATCCAGGCATCGGTCGGACTGTGCGCTGTCTAAGTGGGAAGTACTGGTGGCCCACTTTGGCTAAGGACGTGAGGGTTTATGTGTCCTCCTGCTCGGTGTGCACCCAGTGTAAGGCCCCTAGGTATCTGCCCAGAGGTAAGCTAAACCCCTTACCCATTCCACAACGGTCTTGGTTGCACCTGTCGGTGGATTTTCTTACTGATCTTCCTCCCTCACAGGGTAACACCACGATCCTGGTCGTTGTGGATCGCTTCTCGAAGTCCTGCCGTCTCCTCCCTCTGCCCGGTCTCCTTACGGCCCTACAGACTGCGGAGGCCTTGTTCACACACGTCTTCCGGCACTACGGGGTGCCTGAGGATATAGTGTCTGATCGGGGTCCCCAGTTCACTTCGAGTGTCTGGAAGGCGTTCATGGAACGTCTGGGGGTCTCAATCAGCCTTACCTCGGGTTTTCACCCCGAGAGTAACGGGCAGGTGGAGACAGTGAACCAGGATGTGGCTAGGTTTCTGAGGTCGTATTGCCAGGACTGGCCGGGGGAGTGGGCGGCATTCATGCCCTGGGCAAAGATGGCTCAGAACTCACTTCGCCACTCCTCCACAAACCTCTCCCCCTTCCAGTGTGTATTGGGGTACCAGCCGGTCCTGGCGCCTTGGCATCAGAGTCAGACCGAGGCTCCTGCGGTGGACAAATGGTTCAGGCACGCGGAGGAGACATGGGACGCCGCTCATGTTCACCTCCAGCGGGCCGTGCTGTGCCAGGAAATCAGCGCAGACCGTCACCGCAGTGAGGCCCCCGGTGTTCGCACCGGAGGACCGGGTCTGGCTCTCGACCCAAAACCTGCCCCTCCGCCTGCCCTGCCGGAAGCTGGGCCCGCGATTTGTGGGGCCATTTAAAGTCCTGAGCTTCCCCCCGATTACCGTATTAACCCCTCGTTCCATGTGTCTCTCCTCAGACCGGTGGTGGCTGGTCCGCTCCAGGAGTCTGAGGTGCGGGAGGTCCCTCCGTCCCCTCTGGACATCGAGGGGGCCCCGCCGTATTCAGTCCGCTCCATACTGGATTTGAGGCGTCAGAAGAGGGGCCTTCAGTACCTCGTGGAGTGAGAGGGGTACGGTCTGGAGGAGAGATGCTGGGTTCCGGTGGAGGACGTTTGGGACCCGTCTATGCTGCGGGAGTTCCACCGTCTCCGTCCGGATCGCCCTGCGCCTCGCCCTCCGGGTCGGTCCCGAGGCCTGTGTCGGCGTGCTCCTTGTTCAGTTGGTGTTCGGCGGTCGACGTCACCGGTCTTCTAGCCATCACCAATCCACTTTTCATTTTCCATTTATTTTGTCTTGTTTCCCCACACACCTGGTTGTCATTCCCTCATTACTTGTCATGTATTTAACCCTCTGGTTTCCCCCATGTCTGTGTAGGTAATTGTTTATTTGTCAGTGGAACGTTTCCGTCTGGTTTGCGCCAGACTGGTAATTTTGTACTTTGTGCTGCCGCACTTTTCCCTGTAGGCATTTGTTTTTGTAACGCTATTTTGCGTTCAGTTTGTACTGTGCCACAGTAAAGTGCTTTCGTTTCACTATCTCTGCTCTCCTGCGCCCGACTCTCGCGCACCAGCTACACACACGGATCCTGACATAGGCCAAATAACATTTTTATATTCTTTTATACTTCAAGGGGTGTTAAAATTCTAAATCAAATAGCAAAATGACCATTGATATGACCTTCTTAAAACAATTCCATATAGCTCCTCCGGCTTAGACTATAATGGGTTAAGGACCAGTTCAACTTAACTAATGACTAACTGCGTTAACCATCTTACGCCAACTCTTTCTTTCCTTGTAGGATCACCTTCTGCTCCCTGCGACCAACCACAGCAAAGGGAGAAGGCCAAAGATGTCCTTGGTGTTACCAGCTATTAATGTGAATGGTAAGGACTAGTAACCGATGTGAACTGAGCAATAGCAAGCCAAAAATAACCATTTGACTCTAAACTCTAAGGAAGTTTATTGATGTACGTTTTGGACAAGAGCTTTCATGTAATCAGAAGCCACAGCCAATTTACATCTCCACCTTCCTACTGTGTATAAACAGACAACCTACGCTCACTATACACTATAGTCATCAGTTTAGTTACAGCTTGAACCAGCTTGAACAAATGACTGTTATTGTGATGGATGAATTCTCACTTTTTCTTGTCTTGAAAGCTTTCCTCTGTATTTACTTCCTATTGTTTTAGTGACAGAAATAGCTATTGTACTTCTGACATGTGCAATGAATTAGGCTATTTTGCTAAGGGCAATCGTATTGGTCTGTTGGTGTCCCTTCTACCCTGAAGAAAATAAGTAGAATACAGATTTTCCATGCCCTTTTAAGGATAGAATGTACACTTTCTTAAGTTCAGAGACAACAGTACTGTACGGTACATTTGCTTTTCTAATCTTAGGTGATTTACTGTCTCTCCAGTAGCAGGGGAGGGTTAAGCTTCAGAGAAGAGCTTGTCTGGGGGAGCCAGATAAACAGTTTGAAAATATGAGTTGGCTTATACTACGTATGTAGGATATTCATTTTACCAGTTTCTCACGGCAGGAAAATTAGTCTGCAGCAGCAGGAAATGTGAATTATTGTGTGGATTCTAATTCATGAACATTTTTGTAGGGTTGATACATTTGTTGTTTGGGCAAATCAAATCAGAAATGTTAGTGGAAATTACACATTTTAGAAGCCCTTTTAAACCTTGAATGCACTGCAAGTTTGCAGTTTAATGCAATAACAGGGTAATCAAATTAAGATCCTACATCTGTCGGACATGGGGCTCACCATTGAACTCACCTTCTTTTGTCTGGGTTCTGTCCCCCTCAGTCTTCAGAATTTGTTTTTTGTGTGGGTTATGATAAATTATTAATGTATTTAATAGGTCTGTATTTTAAGCTAGTAAGTATTTCCATACTATGTACTATGATTAGCATTTAACCATAAAAAAAAAGAAGATGGATGAAGTGTGAAAATTCCAGATTACAAAGCAACCACTGCACTTGACTCTCATAGCATCTGATGTTTCAGAGGTACCGTTTCTCATAAAAGCTCTATGCTCAGCACTAAATGCTGTGAGACCACCATGCATTGGAGTTATTATCATGGTGCGTTCATTCCACACCAATACTGTCTTTCAGAGCTCAGCCCTTACAGACAAAGGCCTCCGGCCAAAGGAAAACCTCCCTCCCTGGACACCTCTGGGAATCGGCTGCCCTCAGTGCAGGAGCGTCGCCATTATGGCCTTGAGCCAGGCCCCTGTAAACATACTTTAGTGGGTCCCAGAGGCCCCCCAGTACAGAGCATTGCAGAGTCCGCTCTTACCCGCCTCACACTGTTAATGGCCCTGAAACATTCCAAGACCTGTTTCCTGAGTCTTATGGATCAAGTTTGTTATGCAAACATGCATCATCCTACAAAACAGAACTTTATGCTGACTGCTTGTTGACAGCAGTTTTGCTTTCTCTGAATCCAGACATATAAATCTGAAGTTTGGCATGTTTTTGGAAGGAAAGATTCATCATTAATTTCTTTGTTTGAGGTCTAGGCCATTCGCTCCCACAACATTAGCCAAAATGTTTTGGATCTGCCATTATGCAATCTCATAGATGGGTGACAATATCTAGATACAGCTTTGGAGTGATTACAAAGAGAAGAAAGAGAGAAACTGGGATAAAGGCGTTGGTGGAATACAGTGTAGTCCTGTCATGGGAATGCTTTGGTTGAATTATTTATCTATGTTTCTCTTGCTCCCACAGTCTCTGTTTCTCTTGCTCCCACAGTCTCTGTTTCTCTTGCTCCCACAGTCTGTTTCTCTTGCTCCCACAGTCTCTGTTTCTTTTGTTCCCACAGTCTCTTTCTCTTGCTTTCAGTTTTTTCTGAGGTGCAGAAGTGGATGCCAGAGAGGGATTTGTTTGATGTGCTTATGGCTTTGTTTAAAAGATATGCTATGCTTATTACATAATAATATCCTTGGAGAGGCACAGTGGTGGCTGCATATAATTGCCAGGTGATTTTTTTTTTTTTTTACCTTTATTTAACTAGGCAAGTCAGTTAAGAACAAATTCTTATTTCCAATGACGGCCTGGGATCAGTGGGTTAACTGCCTGTTCAGGGGCAGAACGACAGATTTGTAACTTGTCAGCTCAGGGATTCGAACTAGCAACCTTTTGGTTACTAGTCCATAAATAGCTTCCATCTGTAGAAATCAGTTTGATATTCCTCACTACTTGAATACAAGTTTTACCATGGTTTTGTCCTCAGAATCACTCTTCTGGGCTACAACATACGGTGCAAGAATGCCAAGTGGCCTTTTGGGTAACTTTATCATAACCAATTGTCCTCAGTTGAAGGCTGCATGGTATGTGGAGGATAATGAAGGGCAATTGAGTATTTTTATTCTCATGATTTGAAATAAGCCATTTCACTGTGCTGTATTGACAGGCCAACATATTTTCTCATGTTCACATAGTTTAGTTTATGGTTGGTATTACGCAAAGATTTCGACCATTTGGAATTAGCTATGCTCAGGTAAGGTCTGTGCCATTTGGAATTAGCTATGCTCAGGTAAGGTCTGTGCCATTTGGAATTAGCTATGCTCAGGTAAGGTCTGTGCCATTTGGAATTAGCTATGCTCAGGTAAGGTCTGTGCCATTTGGAATTAGCTATGCTCAGGTAAAGTCTGTGCCATTTGGAATTAGCTATGTTCCGGTATGGTCTGTATGAATACACAAGTGTTCCATTTGGAATTAGCTATGAAATATGAAATATGCTGTGCGTCTGTCTTTCAAACAACTCAACACCTTCAAGTTCCAAATCTTAAAAGTGTTATCTCGAGACAATGCAGGTGTACAACTGGCAGCTAAAACTCAGATTCCTTGCACAAATATACTGGCGGATTCAGCTCTCATACAAAAGAACTGTAACAAAAGTGTTAAATTCTATTTATCTTTAGTGGGTAATATTTGTGTATAGTATATTATCTACAGTAGTGTATTCAGGTACTATGGGCTTATCATATTAGTTTTCATTAAACACAGTAGAAACACACATACTTTGAACGTCCATGTGTTCACAAAATGTGATCGGTTGCATAACCCGTTCAATTTAATTTCCATATGCATTAATCACCTTTAGATCCAGAGCCTGATCCCTACATGTGCCAGTAAATTCCTCCCGCTGGCTAAGCCACATGGACCTGGGCTTTCTGGCCGGTCTGGTGGTTATGTGGCTGATGGCTTCAGCCAGTGTTCTTCCAGGAGCTGGTGTTTAGCCTCCAGCCATCCTGCAGGCTCCTCAGCCACCTGACACCAGACCGGGTCTCCGGGAGAAGGCAGTGAACCAAATAATGACTATTGCATTTGGGCTCTATAGAGTGCTAAGAGGATGGACTTTGGGATTGGATCCTCACAGAGAGACACTATAAGGGGATCCCCTCAAGAGATCCTCATTGGATGTCTGCTGAAAAGTGCTGATGGTAGCTGATGCTTGTATTACATAATACTTCAGATGTGGCTACTGACTATTGAGGCATCTTGACCCAAGATGATTGAATATTATTAAGATTTAGATTATAACCATATTTTTTTACTTATTGTATTTAATTACAGACTCTGTCATCAAGGATGACACATTTGAGGTGATGATGCAGATTGACTGTGAGGTCATGGACACCAAGATCCTCCACATCAAAACCTCCAGCATCCCAGAGTTCCTACGTGCCAACACCACTGACTTCCAGGCTGCAGCATCGGTTGGTGTTCTATCAGACTCTGCCTGAACTTCACTTCAACCAGAATACCTGGCAGTCTGAAAGCCTATAATTTAGCCAACATTTTGATGTATTGATAAACTGTGACAAAACATGTAGCCTTGTTGTATCCTCTCTGGAAATGTTCTGCATCCATTTCGCACATCCTCTGTCTTCCACATTTCACAAGTCCTTGTACCTCCGATGTTCCAAATCTATCAAGACCTATAAAGAAGTTGTCCAGCAACGGTTTACCTCCATATTGCTTGGTTTAGAGCGTCTGGTTTATGTTAAATTGACAGGCTGCCAATGCAGGCATCTAGGTCATTTGTTAGAATAAGTATGGGACTTAATGTTGAACCCTGTGGAACCCCTTCAAAAACTTCCTTCACTGTCTTGACCCTAATTGAGCCATAATTTTACCAAATTTAACCTAATACCTTTATACAAAACAGTAATTGATTCTGGACCATATTGATGGAATCAAGCCATGTTAACAAGATCCTTTTCACATATATTAAAGTTGTTAATAAACCTATCTGGTGGAGTTATGATTCTTACTTTTTATGACGCCATGTTGTTGAGTGAACAAAATGACTTATTAAAAACCCAAACAATGTAAGCAATACATTTACATTTTTGTAGTTTAGCAGACGTTCTTATCCAGAGCGACGTACAGTTAGTGCATTCATCTTAAGATAGCTAGGTGGGACAACCACATATCACAGGCATAGTAAGTATGTTTTCCTCAATAAAGTAGTTATCAGCAAAGTCAGAGCTAGAAAGGGGTGGGGGGTGCAAGTGTGGTTCAGTTTTATTTTTTAAATTTGTTTTACTCTTTAGTATGTGCAATAGCAGTATCACACAACCATGATGTAAGTTATGATGTGGCCATTATTTTCAGAAATGTGTACATTTGGGGTGTAATAATGAATTTGTTTTGTTTGAGTTGCTTAATGGTTTTTCAGAAATAAATGGACAGTAACATGTTCTAATATTGATGACTAGTGTGTGTTAGCATTCATGTTTAAAGGCATTTATTTTATTAAAAGCTTCATTTTAAATTACAGTATATACAACGTACACTTTAAACTTCTAACAAGCAGTAAGAAATAACCTTGTCTTGCTTTGCTGAATGATCTTGCCAGTTAAAAACAGTGACCATTAAATATAAAATACAACAACATGCGTTGGAACAACATGGGAGACATTTTGAGAAATAAAACAACAGAGATTATAAAGTGCAAAACACAATGGCTCTGTAGACTGATCTACAATCCATTAAGACATCAAATGTACACTACCGTTCAAAACTTTTAGAACACCTACTCATTCAAGGGTTTTTCCTTTATTTTTAATGTTTTCTCAACCAGCTTCATGAGGTAGTCAACTGGAATGCATTTCAATTAACAGGTGTGCCTTGTTAAAAGTGAATTTGTGGAATTTCTTTCCTTCTTAATGCGTTTGAGCCAATCAGTCAAAACCCATCAAGCGCTTTGATGAAACTGGCTCCAATGAGGACCGCCACAGGAAAGGAAGACCCAGAGTTACCTCTGCTGTAGAGGATAAGTTCATTAGAGTTACCAGCCTCAGAAATTGCAGCCCAAATAAATGCACAGACACATCTCAACATTAACTGTTCAGAGGAGACTGTGTGAATCAGGCCTTCATGGTTGAATTGCTGCAAAGAACCACTACTAAAGGACACCAATAAAAGAAGAGACTTGCTTGGGCCATGAAACATGAGCAATGGACATTAGACCGGTGGAAATGTGTCCTTTGGCATGGAGTCCAAATTTGAGATTTTTGGTTCCAACCGCCGTGTCTTTGTGAGATGCGGTGTGGGTGAACGGATGATCTCCACATGTGTATTTCCAACGTGAAGCATGGAGGATGAGGTGTTATGGTGTGGGGGTGCTTTGCTGGTGACACTGTCTGTGATTTCTTTAGAATTCAAGTCACACTTAACCAGCATAGCTACCACATCATTCTGCAGAACGATTTGCCATCCCATCTGGTTTGGGCTTAGTGGGACTACCATTTGTTTTTCAACAGGACAATGACCCAAGAAGGAGATTTTACCAAGAAGGAGAGTGATGGAGTGCTGCATCAGATGATCTGGCCTCCACAAACACCTGACCTCAACCAAATGGAGATGGTTTGGGATGAGTCGGACCGCAGAGTCTAGGAAAAGCAGCCAACAAGTGCTCAGCATATGTGGGGACTCCGATACCAGGTGAAGCTGGTATCGGAGAGGGCCTGTTGTCCGGACCTCTGGCAGTCTCTATGGGGGTACCACAGGGTTCAATTCTCAGGCCGACTCTTTTCTCTGTATATATCAACGATGTCGCTCTTGCTGCGGGTGGTTCCTCGATCCACCTCTACGCAGACAACACCATTCTGTATACATCTGGCCCTTCTTTGGACACTGTGTTAACTAACCTTAAAACAAGCTTCAATGCCATACAACACTCCTTCTGTGGCCTCCAACTGCTCTTAAACGCTAGTAAAACCAAATGCATGCTTTTCAACCGTTCGCTGCCTGCACCCGCCCGCCCGACTAACATCACTACTCTGGACGGTTCTGACTTAGAATTTGTGGACAACTACAAATAACTAGGTGTCTGGCTAGACTGTAAACTCTCCTTCCAGACTCATATTAAACATCTCCAATCCAAAATTAAATCTAGAATCGGCTTCCTATTTCGCAACAAAGCCTCCTTCACTCACACCGCCAAACATCGTAAAACTGACTATCCTACCGGTCCTCGACTTCGGCGATGTCATTTACAAAATAGCTTCCAATACTCTACTCAGCAAACTGGATGCAGTCTATCACAGTGCCATCCGTTTTGTCACCAAAGCCCCTTATACCACCCACCACTGCGACCTGTATGCTCTAGTCGGCTGGCCCTCGCTACATATTCGTCGCCAGACGCACTGGCTCCAGGTCATCTATAAGTCTATGCTAGGTAAAGCTCTGCCTTATCTCAGCTCACTGATCACGATAACAACACCCACCCGTAGCACGCGCTCCAGCAGGTATATCTCACTGGTCATCCCCAAAGCCAACACCTCCTTTGGCCGCATTTCCTTCCAGTTCTCTGCTGCCAATGACTGGAACGAATTGCAAATAAAGCTTGAGACTTATACAGTGAGGGAAAAAAGTATTTGATCCCCTGCTGATTTTGTACGTTTTCCCACTGACAAAGAAATTATCAGTCTATAATTTTAATGGTAGGTTTATTTGAACCGTGACAGACAGAATAACAACAAAACAATCCATAAAAACGCATGTGAAAATTGTTATGAATTGATTTGCATTTTAATGAGGAAAATAAGTATCTGACCCCTCTGCAAAACATGACTTAGTACTTGGTGGCAAAACCCTTGTTGATTTTCTATGGGATTAAGGTCTGGTGACTGGCTAGGCCACTCCAGGACCTTAATGTGCTTCTTCTTGAGAAACTCCGTTGTTGCCTTGGACGTGTGTTTTGGGTCATTGTCATGCTGGAATACCCATCCACGACCCATTTTCAATGCCATGGATGAGGGAAGGAGGTTCTCACCCAAGATTTGATGGTACATGGCCCCGTCCATCGTCCCTTTGATGCGGTGAAGTTGTCCTGTCCCCTTAGCAGAAAAACACCCCCAAAGCATAATGTTTCCACCTCCATGTTTGACGGTGGGGATGGTGTTCTTGGGGTCATAGGCAGCATTCCTCCTCCTCCAAACACGGCGAGTTGAGTTGATGCCCAGTCAAATACTTATTTCCCTCATTAAAATGCAAATCTATTTATAACATTTTTCACATGCGTTTTTATGGATTGTTTTGTTGTTATTCTGTCTGTCACTGTTCAAATAAACCTACCATTAAAATTATAGACTGATAATTTCTTTGTCAGTGGGCAAACGTACAAAATCAGCAGGGGATCAAATACTTTTTTCCCTCACTGTATTTCCCTCACTAACTTTAAACATCAGCTATCTGAGCAGCTAACCGATCGCTGCAGCTGTACATAGTCCATCTGTAAATAGCCCACCCAATCTACCTACCTCGTCCCCATATTGTTTTTATTTACTTTTCTGCTCTTTTGCACACCAGTATTTCTACTTGCACATCATCATCTGCTCATCTATCACTCCAGTGTTAATCTGCTAAATTGTAATTACTTCACTACTGTGACCTATTTATTGCCTTACCTCCTCACGCCATTTGCACACACTGTATATAGACTTTCTTTTTTTCTATTGTGTTATTGACTGTACGCTTGTTTATTCCATGTGTAACTCTGTGTTGTTGTAGGATTCGCACTGATTTGCTTTATCTTGGCCAGGTCGCAGTTGTAAATGAGAACCTGTTCTCAACTAGCTTACCTGGCTAAATATAGGTGAAATAAAATAAACAAAAGAATGCCAAGAGTGTGCAAAGCTGTCATCAAGACAAAGGATTGAAGAATCTCAAATATATTTTGATTTGTTTAACACTTTTTTGGTTTCTACATGATTCCATATGTGTTATTTCATAGTTGATATCTTCACTATTATTCTACAATGTAGAAAATAGTAAAAATGAAGAAAAACCCTTGAATGAGTAGGTGTTCTAAAACGTTTGACCCGTAGTGTATATATTTAGGATCTTTTATACAAAAAAGTGCTCATCCCTATATTATATATATATATATATATATATATATATATATATATATATATATATATATATATATATATATATATATATATATATATATATATATATATATATATCACTACTCGTCTGCTTTTAATATGCAAATATAACATTGTAGGTCACCTGGTGGCCGTTGTCCCATGCGTACAGCTTTTTGTCCTTGGGGTTGTAGTCGATTTGCGTTGTGTACGTGTAGTTGTTTGTGAACGGTATTCTGGGGATCATCTGGGTGTGTGTGTGCGTATCGAAGGCGTAGGATATATTGGCGTGGGTGCGTTCATAGTTGTCCACCGCATACAGGACACCACAAATGACAAAGGAGTTTCCGTAGAAGTGTCTCCTCAGGCCCGTTCTGAACGTACTCTGGAGGCTGAGGTCGGTCGGGTTCACACGGCTTAGGATGATTACTTCCTGATGGAAGCCCTCCTCATCCAGCGCAGGGTACACTAACCACAGGCCACTCTCATCCACCGCAAAGTCGATATCCGAGTGTCCTCGCCACCTCCAGGAGTTGTCCTCCTCCTCTAACACGGCGTCGTGCAGCGTCGTCCAGGCCGCCACGTAGAGCAGATGCAGGTCGAACTTGATGATGTCACGGGAGAAGGCGCGGTTGTAATAGAAAGCTCCGCTGTACACCACGTGGCCTGTGCCGATCCAGTTGTATGGTAGCTTGTAGGAATTGGTGAAGTGCCCTGACAGGAAACAGACCAGAGAAATAATAATTAAATGCTGAGCAGCACACATTCCACAAATTAAATGGCACCATTACATGAATCTATTGCCATGTCTGTCTCGTAGTCATGGCACCCAGAACCAAAGCAGTTACTTGGTTTTGAGACTATTCTATTGTGAAAATACCTTGTTTGAAGTTGTCCATGTCATGGAATTCCAGTAGGTGGTTACCATAGTAGTAGTTGGTGACATATATGACATTTCCGTTGCCCTTTGGGTCCTTCATCCAGGCCCCTTCTTTCCGGCCGTAGGTGTTATGGGTCACTGGGTCCGAAATGGAGGCCAGAGTGTCTTTGCACATGCCTGTAAGTAAACATACAGAGATAAAGATAATCTGTACTCCCCTCAAGTATTTAAAGATCAAACAAATAACACTCTTTCCCTCACGAAAAGATCAATGTGGTGTATAATACAAATCATGCCTTTTTTCAGCATAAAATTTGAATTTCACTTTGGAAAAAACCTGATCAACGAAATATATTTTTTACCAGGGACTTTAGGGGTCACCGAGGGGACCTCTGAGGGGCCTTCTGTCCAGCTGATGCGATGCTTGGGTTTGGGCGCACCCGTCACCTTGCTGGGTGGGGCTGTGGTGCTGTTGACCTGTCGCACTGCAGCGGTTGGAGACGTGGTCAAAACAGACAAGGTTTCAGGTTTCCTAGTGGTCGCTGGTTGAGTGGTGCCTGCGGTTGCCGCAACCATTGTAGTAGTGGTGGTTGCTGCGGTTGTGGTTGGAATGGTTGTGGTCGGGATGAACACAGTGATTGATGGTGTCTCGGTATCTCTAGGGGCAGATGTGGTGGGATTTCCTTGGGGACTAGGGGCTGTTTTAGAGGCACGAGTGGCCTGGTTGTCTGGGTTCCACTTCCTGTCTGGCTGGGTGGGTCTCAGGAGCTGGTCATCGAAGAGCAGGTCCATGGAACCATCACCGCTCAGGGCTTCGTCTGCTGCTGATGAATGAGCAGCACAAGCATCATCTACAGTACACCAATATACTCAAGAAGCCTCTCCAATCTCATATTAAACCCCAGAACAAAACATGTCTATAGGCACAGCCCCAATACAGAGACCCCCAAAAAGAAGCCGTCGACAACACTAAAATCCCTGGGAAGATGTGCTGTATGTTCTGAACAGGATAGACTACTGCTATGTTAGTTATTCTAGTATATGTCCAGTATTTTAATGGACTTACTGAGCTCCTCAGCGGCTCCATCGTCCACCGTGTTGGCCTTGTAGAAGGTCACTCCTCTGATGACCATGCCGTTGAGTCCCACCTTGCCTTTCAGGGGCCCCTGGGGCTCCTCCCTGTTTTGCGGCTGGCTCCTCTTCAGCATGGGCCTGGTGGTCCCCTGGCCCTTGGCCCCAATGTAGTGCTCCTCATACTTCTTCTATAGGAGGATCCAATCACAAAGGACCAAATGTTACCATTGTGTTATCGTAAAGCTTTTAGTCAGACAACTGTACTACATACTATACCTGTTGATTTTTTATTACAATAAGTTCTTAGCAACCTTTTGTCGTATGGCATTAAATTGTAATACTAGGCTACAGAAACAAATGCTATGGTTTTGAACATTTTTGTGAAAACGTATGCAGTCGAGGTTCAAAGTAAGAAAGTAATTTATTGTCAAATACTCTGAAGTCATAAATTGTTTTCTGAGACATCTGGAAACTGTTGTAGTCTAGAAAGCAGACTAGTTTTGATCCCGCCACACTGTATTAAAGACGGTGCCAGGCTACTGGCTACCTTAATGTCTTGCCAACTTTTCCACTACAAGTCCAATGACACTGACTGCCTTGGTTAGCATAGACTTTGTGTGTGTGTGTGTGTGTCTTACCTCTGTGTTAGCATAAGCTGCAGCTGTATCCTTCTGCAGTGACGGCTCCAGCTCAGTCAGACGGTTTCTCTTTTCCATCCTCTGCTGGGCTCTTCTCTCCTTCTCTCTCTCCTTCTCCTTACTAGAGCGGCTCCTCACACTCACTTTATCCTTTTCCATGTGGTTACAAGAAAAGGTCTGGACACCCACAGAGACAAAGCAAAATGGTGAGAAGCCAGTACCATAATCATAGACTCTAAGGCAGGGATCATCATCTAGATCCAACCGGGGGCAGATTATTTCCTTGAGCGGATGGTCAGGGGCCTGGAACATCATTGCAAATAACTTGTAGACTGCAAATTGACCACAAGGAGCACCAACAGCTATAATATTTGACTAAAACATAATAATTTCAAACCTTGCTTACATTTGTATACGATCAAATATATCTCACTATCATGCGTGTTGAATACTTTGGAACAGATTTCCAAAATGAAAATCACTTGAAGCTGATTTGCTGGTGTTTTTACCCCCCCGAGTGTCAGTATACTAACCTTTTCTATATTGTCAACCCGGTTGAGGAGTTTGGTTGTAACTGAGTGCAACTTTAATAGATCCATCCCGTAAAACGCTCCCTCCAGTAACTCCATTACTGTTGAGAGCTGTAAGAGAAAGAGATCAGAATCATTGCAGTACATTTTAGATAACATACATGTACATGTTGTAGTCCTGTCTCACGCTCAATTCAATCACAGATCAAATCAAGTTTGAGGAAATATTGGCTAACTCCTTGTTTTACAAAGACTATGGGTTATTTTATGATGAACCAGTGTAGTGTTTTTTGTCCTTAGAGGTAGGCACTTGTGTTTTACCTTGATGTCATCTTTCCCCGCCTCCTGCAGCTTCTTGAACCTGTAATCTCCCTCGCAGGGATTCAGAGCAGAGGGCGGGGCTATACACGCACACTTTTTACAATTGGGCCCCGATGTCACAGTCTCCACTGTGTAAAAGTCTTCAGCCTTGGCGGCGCCCTCCTCTATCCGCCGGCAGGCACTTCTGCTCAGCGGTCTGACAACACATTTACAGCGACAGTCAGAGCCTTCCGACAGCGTTTTCACTTTGTCATAATCTCCCAGCAGCTAAAATGGAGAAGAGATGGGTAGAGCATGGATAGTCCACCAATGAGGAGCACAGAATTTCACAATTCACACAGACACAAAGCATTGACACATGCATTGGTGCAGTTCAGTGGAGGCTGGTGGAAGGAGATATAGGAGGACAGCCTAGTGGTTAGAGCGTTGGGCCAGTAACCGAAATGTTGCTGGATCGAATCCCCGAGCTGGCAAGGTAAAAATCTGTCGTTCTGCCCTTGAGCAAATCAGTTTCCTGGGCGCCGTGGATGTTGATTAAGGCAGCCCCCGCACCTCTCTGATTCAGAGGTTAAAGCGGAAGACACATTTCAGTTGAAGACATTCAGTTGTACAGCTGACTTGGTATCCCCCTTTCCTTGTAATGGTTGTAATGGAACAGAGTCAAACATGTTGTTTTGATGTGTTCGATAAGTTCCCTTCGTTCCAGTTCCATTCCAGCCACTACAATGAGCCCGTCCTCCTATAGCTCCTCCCACCAGCCTCCTCTGGTGCAGTTACTTATAGGATGGATCAACATAGCATATTAATGTATACATTTATCACTACATAGGAAAAACTACCATCTCATCTCTCTGATACCAAATATTCACATTTCACATTGAAAATGGTTTAATGACTAAGAATCAACAAATGTAGAAATAAAATACTGTTTTCAACCCTTTATATGGTTATGAAAAATATTTTTGTCTTACGAACATACTTCACATTTAGGAGAACATTTTAAAACTGAAGTAACTACATACTATAATGACAATGCTCGGTGTGCATGCATAAGAACGCATGATACAGTGGGGAAAAAAAGAATTTAGTCAGCCACCAATTGTGCAAGTTCTCTCACTTAAAAAGATGAGAGAGGCCTGTAATTTTCATCATAGGTACACTTCAACTATGACAGACAAAATGAGGAAAGAAAATCCAGAAAATCACATTGTAGGATTTTTAATGAATTTATTTGCAAATTATGGTGGAAAATAAGTATTTGGTCACATACAAACAAGCAAGATTTCTGGCTCTCACAGACCTGTAACTTCTTCTTTAAGAGGCTCCTCTGTCCTCCACTCATTACCTGTATTAATGGCACCTGTTTGAACTTGTTATCAGTATAAAAGACACCTGTCCACAACCTCAAACAGTCACACTCCAAACTCCACTATGGCCAAGACCAAAGAGCTGTCAAAGGACACCAGAAACAAAATTGTAGACCTGCACCAGGTTGGGAAGACTGAATCTGCAATAGGTAAGCAGCTTGGTTTGAAGAAATCAACTGTGGGAGCAATTATTAGGAAATGGAAGACATACAAGACCACTGATAATCTTCCTCGATCTGGGGCTCCACGCAAGATCTCACCCCGTGGGGTCAAAATGATCACAAGAACGGTGAGCAAAAATCCCAGAACCACACGGGGACCTAGTGAATGACCTGCAGAGAGCTGGGACCAAAGTAACAAAGCCTACCATCAGTAACACACTACGCCGCCAGGGACTCAAATCCTGCAGTGCCAGACGTGTCCCCCTGCTTAAGCCAGTACATGTTCAGGCCCGTCTAAAGTTTGCTAGAGAGCATTTGGATGATCCAGATGAGGATTGGGAGAATGTCAGATGAAACCAAAATAGAACTTATTGGTAAAAACTCAACTCGTCGTGTTTGGAGGACAAAGAATGCTGAGTTGCATCCAAAGAACACCATACCTACTGTGAAGCATGGGGGTGGAAATCATGCTTTGGGGCTGTTTTTCTGCAAAGGGACCAGGACGACTGATCCGTGTAAAGGAAAGAATGAATGGGGCCATGTATCGTGAGATTTTGAGTGAAAACCTCCTTCCATCAGCAAGAGCATTGAAGATGAAACGTGGCTGGGTCTTTCAGCATGACAATGATCCCAAACACACCGCCCGGGCAACGAAGGAGTGGCTTCGTAGAAGCATTTCAAGGTCCTGGAGTGGCCTAGCCAGTCTCCAGATCTCAACCCCATAGAAAATCTTTGAAAGTCCGTGTTGCCCAGTGACAGCCCCAAAACATCACTGCTCTAGAGGAGATCTGCATGGAGGAATGGGCCAAAATACCAGCAACAGTGTGTGAAAACCTTGTGAAGACTTACAGAAAACGTTTGACCTCTGTCATTGCCAACAAAGGGTATATAACAAAGTATTGAGATAAACTTTTGTTATTGACCAAATACTTATTTTCCACCATAATTTGCAAATAAATTCATAAAAAATCCTACAATGTGATTTTCTGGATTTTTTTTCCTCATTTTGTCTGTCATAGTTGAAGTGTACCTATGATGAAAATTACAGGCCTCTCTCATCTTTTTAAGTGAGAGAACTTGCACAATTGGTGGCTGACTAAATACTTTTTTTCCCCACTGTAAGTGCTCAACATAATAGGTAAACTTTTTCAAGGCCAGTATTCATAGACCATGAAGTATCAATTATTAATATCCTAAACTAAACGGAATTATAATGCTTGGGGAAATTACATTATTCTTCCTCTTAGTTCTTCTCATTCACTGTCGCACCTGGCTTTAGATAGGCATAGGCTGTGCGTAAAATAAGGCTATCTAATCAATCCTGTTACAAATCCCGAGCAAGGTTGTAAATACCTGAGTTAAAACGTTCTCCTGGTTGTCCATGTCATCTTCCAGAAGTGGTCCGTCGGTCTGTTCTAGTTCCTCTTTTATTCCATTCTCCATTACATCGCTGAATGCAACTGGTGCCCAAGTGAGAGCGACCGCACACCACAACAAGAGCAATATCTGCAACCTAGACATCATCTCCTAAATTACCAAGTGCACAATTGATAAGATGCTAATCAAAAAATTATGTATTTGAAACTCTCTGCAGCGAATTTAAAAAATAATAAAGTCGTTTGAAATATTCAAATGTTATAATAAGAAGATGTTCATGATAAAAAAAAAGAAATCTGTGATCTCGCAATGGAAGTTAATCCGAGATGTATTTAGAGTCCTCAGGTGAAAATGATTGTGTTGCCCTCGCTGTAAGTGATAGGTTTGACCCCTGTTGATGGTTGGAGGTGAATGAACAGGCAAATGAACGTTCTGATGGTTGGTTAAGGATAGGTGGGACGGACTTTATCATCATTGGATACAGGGTGCAGTCTGTCTCACAGATTGGATATGAAACAATGTTACAAGAGATTAAACAATAGTTTTCAAACATAATATTTGGTCATTAATGTTCTTTCTTCATAACTGTATAGTTGTATAAATGGCTCTTCTGGCCATTTATAGTAGGCTATTATTATAGGTGATATTATTTGATGGACTGCAGAATGAAGCTCATAAATCGGACACAATTTTAGAATTTGTGATTGAAATAAAGAGAAAATGTGAGCCCAAACCTTACCCGATAGCGCCATCTTGGGGATTATTTATGTCATCATCTGTTTATGTGATGGACATTATTCTCCCACCATCCCAGCAATGTGGGAATTAAGATAAGCGAGTATTATCCGTTATATATTACTTAGAGTGAACAGCCATGATACATAGTGTATTTCATAATAATGTGCATATCCCTCACAGAGTGGATCCTGTCATAACTGTTCAGCAGTTATTTACTGGTATACTGGTCTTGATAAACAGGCCACAGATCTTGCAATTGTTCCTTAGACCAATAGGTGGCCTGTAAGTGAACTTTTCTGATGCACAATATTGTACTCAAATGCCAATATTGTATGTTTTACTTGCAACTTACTTTTGATTATCTTGTTCGGGGCTAATGAACTTGTTTCCCAAATAAAATGTTGGGTGGCCAGAAACAGTCAAATATGTATTTTCAAGTAATTTAATCTCACCTTTGCTCCAATTTAGGCACTTTATTCTGTGTTCGGTAGGTAGTTCTGAAAGGTTTTCTTAAAAAGAGAATAGAAAGGTTCAACAGCCTGTGCACTTATTAACATCTCTCACAAGCCACTCAAACCAGTTACACTAACCTCCTCACCCTCTGAAGGACAGTTCTCCTGGTTGAGTAATACTCAATGAACAATTCCCTGTGCTATGGAATGTGTATATGTCAGTGTTTATGTAAGGGTGAGAGGTACAGATCCATTTAGCTTGGCATCCCTCATTCAAAACTGTTAGAACAACAGTCTATTGTGTAGGTACAAAGCCCTCCAGCAGTATGTGGCAGCTCGGGAGGTTGAAGTTGTTGCTTTTACAGGAACCTACAACTATGCCACAGCCGCTAGAGGTCCTCTTTAATGGGTACAATGTGTGCGTGAAATCACAGATCCTTTTTGTTTCAAAAATACCTGCAATAGTATGACAACATGCCAGGGAGTGCAGCTACTGATCTGAGGGATACTATTTTATTTTGTCGTTGGGGTTGAAGAAAAGTAGAAAATGTAATCGTGCATTAGTCACCGTAGGAGGTTAGAGTTGTTTGTTGGGTATAATGTCTCATTGATTTACCTATTTCTTTTTAGAAGAAATAAAAAAGTAATGTTATGGTCAGCATGGTCAAACACTTTGTTGGTTTAGGACTGTTTTACATTTGATACAGTTTCCTTTCCTCCCCAAAAAACTTTGAAGGTTATAGATTACATTTTAAGTATTCCATAAGATATGTTCAGTGAACCACAAGGATAGTAAATTCCTAAAAGAGGGACTCTGACAGCAAAGTTATTTTGTGTGAAACGTCTGAACATGCCTCTTCAGTCAAACCTCTATATCCACAGTAACACAAGAACAAGCTTGCATTATCCAAGGTGATATACTATTGTCTGGTTGGAGCTCAGATGGGTTGGTGCAACCGACCACATGAAATATATTCAGCAGATTACCTAATGGGGAAATCTCCTGCAATCTGTTCATTAAAGAGACCCCATCAAAGTCCTCCATAAATATTACATTCATTGGCCTCTATGTAAGATCTTCTGTGGGGGAGCAGGGAATAATTAGCATACAATGATAACAAGAACTACTACAAAACCTACACCTCCCCTGGGCTTTGGCCTTTTTTACTCCCTCTTTTTACATTGCTCCATATGGAACAGCTTATACACATTGATGGAAACATGGAGACATTTGGCCAGAAAACCAAGTGAAACAGATACAGGCTTTATTTCCAGTTGTTGGGGCTGGGTTTGACTTCCATACGCCTATTTAACAGAATATACCGTTTTCATACATTTTAGGCTTTAAGTGGAACAGTTGTTGGCGTCTGTAAAATCTGTAACCATGTTTCCTGGGGAAGACAAAAGCAACACTCTTCCAGTACTGAGAGAATGGATGCAAGCTTGGGTTTGTGTAATCAATAAAATAATGTCAACAGTATAACCGGTATGAAACAAAAGAAACTTTACGCCGGTGTATTTATTCCAACTTGCTTTCTAGAGACAGGGGAAGAATGATATTTCAACAAGCTTTCACAGTCTTACTGCAGAATTAGACGTTCAAATGTTGAAGTTGCTCCTGCTCTGTATCATTCCATATTTCTCCAATAAAAACCAGTGTGCATGACTGGGATTGAACACACAACCTTCTGATCCACCACCACCCCTATCCACAATGCCCTAGCAAAACTCATGCCCACTTGATGGCAATATCGCTCACTGTTGCCCCTTTGTGGCCGGTTTGGAAGGCATTACCCGAGATCCTCAGGACACGGACAGACATCCAATTTCAACAATCTTGAACGACCTGGCTGGATATTTTGCCTTAGTTATGGAACTCTAACCACTTTTGATAGACTTTGGCCCATATTAGAAATGTTGGTTTTGTACAGTATAGCCTATGCATTGTTCACTCACAGCCTTTATATGATTTGTGAGATATTCCTTTCTTGAAGACCAGGACAAAGAGGATATGCTCTCAAGGAAAGGTAGTCACTGTTATGCATAAGCAGGACATGAGATTTTAGTGAAACTACCCCACCTCCTTTTCCCCCCTCTCTGTTTTATGCTGGAATACTTTTTCTGGACTCTTCATGCTTCAATATCAAAGCCCCAGCTGGAGTCTTCATGTCTGCCTGGTATTTCCTAAGCAGTTGAAGTGGCTCCATATTATTAGAGAACTTCGTGGTCCACTGGACCAAAACTAATGAGGCTGGGCGGGAGACATGGATACGGTACTGGGTTCTGCTTTAGTTCTAATTGAAGGGAGGTAGTCTGTAGACGTTTGACATGGGAAGATGCTCTAATGCGCAAAACAGTCTAGGCTGTCTACATCTAACCAACGTCAGGGGAACCGTTATAAAACAGCTTCCGAAAAAAACCTTTTCCCAACTTTGTTTTACAGACATGCTTCCAGCCTTCTAGATGCGTCAAAACAGCTGTTTTGTGACATGGTTTTCCGATTCCATTTATATTATTGATGTACTCAAGCCTCTTGAATCATCTCCATGGCCTCCACCTGACCGGCACCAGACCTGCTCAACTCCAATGACTTTATAGTGAAACTGGCTGTCATAAGCGTGTGTGTAGCTGGTGCGTGAGTCAGGCGCAGGAGAGCAGAATTGAGTGAGCGAAAGCACTTTACTGTGGCACAGAAATACAGTCACTGACCGCCAATAGCGTCACAACAACAAAATAGCCTACAGAAAATAAGTGCGGCAGCACAAACACAATGAACAAATAAACACAATGAACAAATAAATCCAGCGCAAACCAGCCGGAATGTGCCACTGACAATACACAATCACACACACAGACATGGGGGAAACCAGAGGGTTAAATACATGACAAGTAATGAGTGAATGACAACCAGGTGTGTGGGGAAAGAAATAACAAATGGAAAATGAAAAGTGGATCGGTGATGGCTAGAAGACCGGCGACGTCGACCGCCGAACACCGCCCAAACAAGGAGATGCACCGACTTCGGCGGAAGTCGTGACACTGGCCAATGTCCAATTTGCAACATGGTCTCAGGGAATTCGTTTTATTCTGTATATAAATTTGTGACTCTACCTTTAGTATCACATGTTACATTAAGTTAGGTTACATTATGAATGGAATAGCAGTCATGCAATATCATACGAATTAGAGGACGTATATTGTCATATTGTAATGACCTTGATAGATCATGAATAAAATAATATCCAGAACAGTGGATCGCTTTCTCGAATCAAACAGTTTATTACGCAACTCGAACACGCGGGTGTATGTCCGTAGCCTACACCAATAAATTGTTATACATAAATCACTAACTCTGATAGCTATCTCACTGATCCAGGACGTAAGAGAGAGAGAGAATAATCAAGCATGGCAATATAATACCTGTGGTGCCCAGCCCAGCCCCCCGCTGTTCCACCAACCAAATCAAATCAAATCAAATTTTATTTGTCACATACACATGGTTAGCAGATGTTAATGCGAGTGTAGCGAAATGCTTGTGCTTCTAGTTCCGACCATGCAGTAGTATCTAACAAGTAATCTAACAAATTCACAACAACTACCTTATACACACAAGAGTAAAGGAATGAAAATCAAGGCCCCAGTGAGAATTGAACTCACGACCCCTGGTTTACAAGACCAGTGCTCTAACCACTGAGCTATGGAGCCATACATGGATGTCTGGCAGACAGCAGGGGGACTGGCATGCTGTACCCCGCAAAACTCTGAGTAACTGGTAAATGTGCCCTGATAACCACACAACAACAGAACGTCAGAAAACAAGCACACAAAATTGTCCAAGCATGTCGCTACAGATGAAGTCATTTATAATACATCTTGGAGTACATATAGTATTATACATCTTTATTTGAGACCAGGTTGCTTGGTACATCCTAACAACAAAGAAGAAATATAGCTGTAAGCAGCCATGCCGGGGGTCAAGCTATGGTCCCACAGCGCCACCATCGGGACACATCGCCCTAGGACGAGCTACTTCTGTACACCTTACCATGACCATGTCAAACCACAGTGCTGTCTCATCCATGGCAATAATGTTGCTCTCCTTTATCTTCTTTTGTGCAATATTTTTTCGGTACTCACTGCAGTTCACTCATTAACAATTCATTTAGACCCAGCGTTTACTTGAAACAGACGTTTATTTGGTGAATTGTGTGCTGATGCTCGGCTATTAAAAGGGACAGGTGGCAATAGCATCTATGGACGTACGTCTTTAAACTCAACATTTTCCAAGAGTCTAGCTAAAACAACACGGCCCCTATAAGCCAATGAGCTGCATTAATGTTTTTTCTTGTCCAACTGCGCCAACATGCGGCCAAACTCAACCATTCTCTACAGGTTATCTAGAATCACATCCCCGTGTAAAATATAATCACTCTGAGTCAAACAGATCAAGGGATATGAATATGTGCCCGTAACAGTGCCACCGTGTGGTCGATCTGAATGTGCTTTCATATGTTGAGTCTAGACAGTGTTTGGAACATGTTTATCAGGTTTTATTACAATACGAATGCCTGTGTCTGAATTATATGCATTTATGTGCCAGGTCACATCCACATGAGCCTTTATTGGCCAGTATCGGAAATATTTTTCGACATACAGTGAGGGTTATCAGTCTATAATTTTAATGGTAGGTTCACAGGTAGGTAGACAGAATAACAACAAAATAATCTAGAAAAACGCATGTGAAAAATGTTATAAATTGATTAGCATTTTAATGAGGGAATAAACAGAAAGATTTCTGGCTCCCAGGTGTCTTTTATACAGGTAACGAGCTGAGATTAGGAGCACACTCTTAAAGGGAGTGCTCCTAATCTCAGCTTGTTACCTGTATAAAAGACACCTGTCCACTGGAGCAATCAATCAATCAGATTCCAAACTCTCCACCATGGCCAAGACCAAAGAGCTCTCCAAGGATGTCAGGGACAAGATTGTAGTCCTACACAAGGCTGGAATGGGCTACAAGACCATCGCCAAGCAGCTTGGTGAGAAGGTGATAACAGTTGTTGCGATTATTCGCAAATGGAAGAAACACAAAAGAACTGTCAATCTTCCTCGGCCTGGGGCTCCATGCAATATCTCACCTTGTGGAGTTGCAATGATCATGAGAACGGTGAGGAATCAGCCCAGAACTACACGGGAGGATCTTGTCAATGATCTCAAGGCAGCTGGGACCATAGTCACCATGAAAACAATTGGTAACACACTACGCCGTGAAGGACTGAAATCCTGCAGCGCCCGCAAGGTCCCCCTGCTCAAGAAAGCACATATACATGCCCATCTGAAGTTTGCCAATAAATATCTGAATGATTCAGAGGACAACTGGGTGAAAGTGCTGTGGTCAGATGAGACCAAAATGGAGCTCTTTGGCATCAACTCAACTTGCCGTGTTTGGAGGAGGAGGAATGCTGCCTTTGACCCCTAGAACACCATCCCCACCGTCAAACATGGAGGTGGAAACATTATGCTTTTTCTGCTAAGGGGACAGAACAACTTCACCACATCAAAGGGACGATGGACGGGGCTATGTACCATCAAATCTTGGGTGAGAACCTTCTTCCCTCAGCCAGGGCATTGAAAATGGGTCGTGGAAGGGTATTCCAGCATGACAATGACCCAAAACACACGGCCAAGGCAACAAAGGAGTGGCTCAAGAAGAAGCACATTATGGTCCTGGAGTGGCCTAGCCAGTCTCCAGACCTTAATCCCATAGAAAATCTGTGGAGGGAGCTGAAGGTTCAAGTTGCCAAACGTCAGCCTCAAAACCTTAATAACTTGGAGAAGATCTGCAAAGAGGAGTGGGACAAAATCCCTCCTGAGATGTGAGCAAACCTTTTGGCCAACTACAAGAAACGTCTGACCTCTGTGATTGCCAACAAGGGTTTTGCCACCAAGTACTAAGTCATGTTTTGCAGAGGGGTCAAATACTTATTTCCCTCATTAAAATGCAAATCAATTTATAAACATTTTCACATGCGTTTTTCTGGATTATTTTGTTGTTATTCTGTCTCTCACTGTTCAAATAAACCTACCATTAAAATTATAGACTGATAATTTCTTTGTCAGTGGGCAAACGTACAAAATCAGCAGGGGATCAAATACTTTTTCCCCTCACTGTACTAGTCTGTAAAAACATGCATTGAGATGCCTTGGTCCATTGATGCCATGTATCAAGTTTCGTGCAAACTGATTATTTGGTGCTAGAGGAATAGTGTTTTATGTGTTTTTCACAAAATTCAAAATAGCGAAAAATCCATCATGGTGGACCTTATGGGTCCTTGAGGCAAATTTGTTCCTTGTGAGGAGAGGGTCATACATACCGAATTTAATGACTTGGTCACATGGGGTAAGGGGCCTGACCTTTCAAAGTTTGCATTTTCAATCGCGTGGCCATTGGCATGGCATTGCATGAGAGGGTGTGGCCCTTGGCGCTTTACCAACATGCAAGGTTGCAACCTCCTAAGCCTTACCATCTCATGGGAATTTGTATTTTTTCACCAAATCATCGGCAGGAGAATAATGATGAACGGCAACAAATACAAAAGGGTTTCACACAGCTTCGCTACTTGAACCCCTAATTACGGGGAGAATTTACGTTGGTGGTTAGGTGAACTAACGAAGAAGGTTAGGATAATTTACGTGAGAGGATCTGAGAACTAAAACGACAAAGGTTAGATGAATTTACATAGCAGGTTAGGTGAATTGGGTTAAGTTTAGAATAAGTGTTACGGGAAGGGTTTGCTACTTGAACGCGCAACCTTTGGATTGTTAGACAGTTGCCTTTTACGCCCACTCATCCTCTCTGACCAACCTCCCTACTTTTGCTTCTGTCTAAACCCACTGTGCACAGACGTAAATTCAACATCTATTCCACATTGGTTCAAAGTAATTTAATTGAAATGATGTGGAAACAACGTTGATTTAACCAGTGTGTGCAGAGTGGGAAGTAACTAGTAGGTATCATACGTCTTTGATATGGCTGGGCAACAATTGTCCCCCACTGCTGGTCGCCACCACCTCCAAAAAGATAGTGATTTGGAAATGCACTGTAATGGTCAGGTTTAATGGGCTACGATTAACCTGAAGTCTAGACAACAGGAGTCAGCTTCAGTTACTCACAGGCAATCACTGGCCCTTTCATTTAGATTCTCTCAATCCTTGTTCTGTCTCCGTTCCTCCGTCCTTCCATCCCTCCCTCCCTCCTCCTACCACCAGTCTCTCATCCACCCCTCTAACTCAGAAAAAGCACAGCAATGCTCTTAAAAGTCTTGTCCTGTCTCTACTTCCTACCTCTCTGTTAAGAAAATAGATTCATAGCCAACAGCTCTGTTTTTGAATTTTAAGCTGTAATCTCTTTCTCTCTCTTCTAAATGTGTTACAGGTTTTGGTTACGTCTCTGCTTTCCTTTAAATCCCCAAAGTAAACAGTTTCACCCCTGCGTCTTTCACCACTTAGAATAAACCCTGAAAGTCTAAAGATCATTTTGTGACCAACTCTTTATTTATTTTCTTGTTGGTGGGGTGCTACATGCACAAGACACAAATTCATATAATTAAATAGTTGGTTCGCATCCACCCGTGGGCTGCCACTCAAAAAGAAGAAGAACAAACATTTTAAAAAGGTACGCAAATACAAAGAATTGATCACCATGATCATAGCATAGAGACAAAAAGTAACAATACATTTAGTATTGAAACATGGGAAAAAATTAAAGTAAAAAGAAGTGAGGCTCCACCCCATTCCCCTGACCACACACATTCAACATGTCTCCCTTCAACCACAACCTCCTGCACCCCCACCCTTTAACCATGTTTTCCGCCCCTTCCCACCCCACCTAGCAACTAGGGTTGGAACTAGGGTTGCTTGTCAGTCCCCCTCATCCCACATCACTCCCCCAAAAAAAAAACAATCACTCCTTCCCACACCTACTCATTCAAGGTTTTTCTTTGTTTTTTTTAAACAATTTTTACATTGTAGAATAATGGTGAAGACATCAAAACTATGAAATGACAGAATTGTATAAAATAGTTTAAAATATATGTTTATCAAAGATAGGGGGCGATAGTGAGAACACTGGGTGGCGTCCTTCATTAAAAAAAATAAAACCTACATTTGTGCTGTATTTACATCCCTTCCAAACCTTTGTAAGCGTATGTGTTAATCATTTCAAGTAACAGTGAACTTAACTGGTTCCAAAATTTTAAATAGACCTCAGGAGGAATCCTGTCCCAACCAGGTGATTTGCCTATATTCCTGTGATCCAATGTCCGTTTGAGTTAATTGAGAGAGATGTGGGCTCCCAGCAAGGCGACTTCCTCAGTTAAAGGAAGTTGACTTCTTCTATCTTTTTAAAAGGACTCAATCTGGCTTGGTGTGGATTTACAATCAGAGGTGTACAATTCTTCATAGAAACGGGATAATCTTTGGTTGATTAATTTGGGTTCTGATAGTAATTCCCCTGATTCAGATTCAATAGTTGCAATATCCACCAATTGATCATTACTGCGAAGCTTGTTAGCCAGTAGACGACTGGGTTGACTACCATGGAGAGAGAAGTTGCTACCTGGTCTGAAAAAAGTGTTTGTTGAGAACGCTCTAATGTCGTTCCAATTCTGATACCTTCTTTAATTGGGATTTATTCAGCCCAGATGCAAATGCAGTTGAATTGTTTTTAATAAAACCTTCGATGACATCCCATAAAATCAGAGGATCATCGCCTGAACTTTTGTTAATCATTATGAATTAATTTAATTCAGTTTCAAATTGTTCACAGAAAGTAGGATTTTGTAGTAAGAAAACATTAAAGTGACATCTTGTGGCTCTTTCAGGAGATTCTGAAATGTGTATCTGGCAGTAGTAAGCATGATGATCAGATACTGTAGGTTCATATGAAATCGATTCAGTAGAATGTTTTGTGCCTGGTTGAATAGAAAGTGTATTATTTTGCTTTAGGGTTTTGAGCTCGCCAGGCATCAATGAGGTGGTGATCAGAGAGTATATGTTGGAGAGGCTTGGTTGCCTGTGGATTGTAGTTGGTCTTATTAGGTTTGTGCTGCTTGTCCAGAATGGCGTTAATAAAGATAATTTTCTTTCCATTATGGACACATTTCGCCTTTATCAAGGATGGGGATTTTTAGTTTTTTATGTTTCATTATGATTACACTCTTTTTGTTTTGTGCCGGTGAAAAAGCAGCCAGCTTGTATAAATGGTTCTCTATTCTAGGTGCGTCCTTTTGGAATAGGTGTGTTTCTTGGAGCATTGCTATATCATTATGGTTTCTATCTAGAATATCAAGACAGCTGAAATGTTTAATAGGACTATTAAGGCCTTTCAAGTTCCAAAGAGAATAGCTATTGTTGCCATTGTTTTTTCCAAAATGTGATTCTTATCTTTAGTGTTGATAAGCCCATAGATGTAAAATAAAAAGTGGGACGCACATGGAAACCCGCCCATTGGTCGATCCCCAACCAGAAGACCCTCTCTATAAAACCTGAAATCTGACACGTATGATAAACATTTTCGTCGTATTACTATTAACTTCAAGAGTAGTGAGAGCGGCTTTATCGCAGTGCTACATCATACCGGCAGAATTTCTGCCTGCTTGAATGCAATAGCTCAGATACACATGAAAACATGTACAAACCCTGGGAATCGATAGAACATCGCTTAGAGATGCACAAAAACAATATAACATTCAAAATTGGTGAATTTTTAAGGTATTAAAAATATATATAATAACAAAATTATAATAATAAAGTAAAACAAAATAAATAACCAATCCAGACCTTTACAATGAAGTTATCAGACTTCATGACTAAGGGTAATGAGGGAAAAATAAAGAAAATGAAAACAAAAAGAAGATATGCAAGACTAATGCCTAAACAGTCAGAAATAGGATAGCTATAATACCAATAGCACCTAATACATTATATTTTGTTATTATTGTATATGATATAACTGACCTTAAACCTAAATTTGCCCTCCTTTAAGTGCTCTATAAAGAAGAGAGTACTGTGTGTGCAAAAAGTATATACTCTAGATCTTATATAATAACTCATCATTGCCTGTAGGGCAAGTCCTCTCTGGTAGTAGCCTAAACAGAGGGGCACAGGAATCAACAGAAAGAAATTGTGTAGTGGTAGCCCATATGGGACTGGCCATCTCTCCTTACCAGTACCAGAAAATAAACACAAAATTAAACAACAATTAGTAGGGGGATAGCTACCAACTTATATTGCCATGTTTAGCCCAAATGGATTCAATGTGCTGTACCCACACAAGAAAACAGTCCCAGTACGTATGACACCTCCATATATTGTCCATTGTTCATTAATTGGCATAAACCCTGAAAGTCTAAGTTTTAAGACACACCCCAGGAGATAGCAGCAGCCATTTTTGGACTCTGCTTCAGTCAGTGTTAAACACGTGTTAACAGGTTTGTCGGGTGGAAGTGAGCCCTAGCACCATTAGTGGTGATAATGTATTCACTGAAGGGTTTAGGGAAACACTCCCCACTGTGTGCTTGTTCATGTAGGGAGGAAACACTTCAGAAATAGAGGCAACATAGCAAAGTCAATCATGTCACTGGGTTGCTTGCTGCTGCCTCTTACTCACACACAGACAGAATACTTACAGTGGGAATATTGTGCAAATGCCAACTAAAGTGATTTTCGTTTCCGTACCCGCTCGTATTTAATGGAACAGTCCCGCCAGCTGCTGCTGCCAGTTACAGTCTGCACAGCAACCCTACTGTTAGAGATACATGGCTTTTCCCAACACAACTCTCCCTTATGCCATCCTCATGGCAGAGAGAGAATAAGAAGCAGCCCGACGAGGTGGCCCAGTGGTGGGGGGAGTGGGTCAGCTGGTCCACCTGCTACAGGACCTGTGGTGGAGGGGTGCGCTCTCAGGAACGACACTGTCTGCAGCAGAGGTAAAGATACACCATCACTGACCTGATGAAGATACACTCTTGGATTGAAATGTTGCCTGACGAAAAGATATGCAGTGGAGAAATCGTGTGTGCGGGCCATACATTATTTCTACACCATCATTGGCCAGGAGTTTTTCATGGTCAGTACATACAGTATAAACTCAGAACATTAACTAACCATCACCTCTCTAAAGCTGCCATTGCTCAGCCTGCCACTGCCTGCTATTGCCTATAGGCAGGTAGAAAGCCAACCCAATGTTAGAATTAACTAGGCCAGTGGGACCAAGGAGGTAGGCTGTTAATCATTATGGTTATGCAAATTGGTTACAAAAAAATGTAACAAGTTAGATTGCCAATTCATTAATGCTGTTTGTGAAATAGGAAAATTTGACTCAACATTTAGATTTTGTAGTACAGTTAGAACACACTGTATGAGGTTTCTGTAAGAGTGGCAATATTTCCCACAACATGCTAGCTATGATGACAGCTACTATAATGAACTCCAATTCAAGCCTACCATACTCCCAAGTCATATTCAGGAAGCCTGGAAATAGAGGTTTAACCATCCCACACTCAACCAATCAAGACTTATAAAACGCTTCCCGTTGCTTGCTGTCACCACCTGTTACCATTACACTTATGACAGCCTGATGTAGTTGTTACAACACACACTTCCAAGTGTTACGGAAATGTCTCCCAGCCTAGGGCTGATGAGGCCTGACAGGCTGCAGTGCTGTTAGCACACGCACGCACACGCACACACACACGCACACACAGTTCGACAGTTTGACCCTGAACTGACCCCACTCCTCATACTGGGGGGTGTCAGTCCTCATCAGCGAGTTCGACTCCAGAGTTAATTTAAGCGGCTGGTAATTGGGGGCTCAATGACCTCTGGTGTGAAGTGTCCGTGTTCAACCCTGCCTGACGGCCCCTGCGTGTGTTTGTGACATACACTGAGTGTACAAAACATTATTAACTTTCCGTAACATAGACTGACCAGGTGAATCCAAGTGAAAGCTATGATCACTTGTTAAATCCACCTCAGTCAGTGTAGATGAAGGGGAAGAGACAGGTTAAAGTAGGATTTTTAAGCCTTGAGACAATTGAGACATGGATTGTGTGTGCCATTCAAAAGGTGAATAGGCAAGACAAAAGATTGAAGTGCCTTTGAACAGGTTATGGTAGTAAGTGGCAGGCACACCGGTTTGTGTCAAGAACTGCAACGCTGCTGGGTTTTCACCCTCAAAAGTCTTCCTCTCTTCCCTACATGTACCATTGTGTGAAATTAATGATTCACCAAGGAACTACTTTTAAGATGCTGGAGAACTCTCTGGCTGGAGATGTAACAGCAAAGACAGTGCAGTATGAAGATATGCAAAAACTGCTTCTCCAATAGAAATCCCTGATCACACTTTTAGGCGATGTCATGGCGCCGTTGGCTTGCTACCCTCATGCGCAGAAGCACGTCATCAGGTCTAACGGTTGTGGCACTCCTTCGATATAAGTGGTTTTTGACAAAAATGAAAACGTGGCAGTTTGTCACTTTCACCAGGTTGGAGTAATGACAGGTTGAGCTACTTAGGACATTGGCTCAAATCTAGGTTTACCTTTAGAATTCAAGAAAATGAACAACTAGGGACACATTTTTCACTTCTCCCGTTGACTTTCCAAACCCCGGTCTGGTCTGTCGAGTCTGTTTTGTGACGCTTTCCCGGAATTATTGCGATGTTGTGCCTCTGGGTTTGAAACCTCTGCGGTAACGGGCTTCCTCTTCTCTCTCCCTGTGTACCAACAGTGTAACGCCACCTGTGGGCGAGGGGTGAAAACGTGGCAGGTTGTGTGTTCAGGCCTGGAGGACGGCATGTTCATGGAGTTCCCCGAGTAGACGTGTGACTCCACCCTAAAACTTGAGGAGAGCTCCGCCTGCTTCGAGAGGCCCTTGTCCAAGTGGTTCACCACTTCCTGTTCTCAGGAAGCTGTCATTAGATCAATACAACCCCCGTCACTGTTACTCACTTACTTAGGGCCATTGATGACTCCTCTCCATCGCACTCTGTTTTGGGCAGTCTCCTCTAGCTCATGCCAGTGTTTGTTATACCATTCTATCAGTGTTTAAGTCTTAGTTTAGTTAATGTGAAAGAACAATAGCAGGGTGTGTGTGAGATGCTCTCACTCTCTACCTTCGAGTGCAATACAAAATGTGGACATGAGTCGCTTTTTGATCCTGTGTGTGAGTGATGTCATTGCCTCCTGACATTAAGACGTGTGGCAGCGGGGGGCGTGTTCGGGAGGTAATGTGCTACCAGGGGGAGGAGCTAGGCCACAGCTGAGACTCCGCCCTCAAACCTGAGGCCAGGCAGATGTGTGAGGTGCAGGCCTGTCCCACAGAGACCCCAGGTAGGAAGAACACTGTCTGTCTGCATTTCTGTCCGTCTGTCTGTTTGCCAGCCTGTCTGTCTGCCTGCCTGTCTGTCAAAATGGCCACTGTAATATTGTCCCCCTCTTCTCCCCAAGTTGAAGAGGTATGTCAGGACAAGGTGATGGCCAACTGTGCCCTGCTACTGAAGGTGAGGCTGTGTACACACTGGTACTACAGGAAGGCCTGCTGCCAGTCCTATAAGAGCAAGGCCCTGTAAGGACCAGGGGCCACACAGACCAGGGGCCTGCACTCACAATGGCCCCCGACAGAATGTGAAGACAGTCCCCATACAGGACACACTGCACTGTGCCCCAGATTCTTTTCCTTTAGATTGTAGACTTGTCCTATAGCCTGGTTACAGAAGTGGGCTGTAGCTGTGACCTGTTTTCATGCCATAGCTACAAGAAAAAAACATTGCAGAGGGGTTCCCTAAAGCACATACAGATGGGACCAGGCTAGAATTACCCCCATCTCTCCTCCCTCCCTAACTACCTCCAGTAACTTACCCCCCACCACCACCTCTCTACCCCCTCTCCTTCCCCACACCAAGCCTGGGAGCCAGACCAACTCCCACCAAAGGTGCTATAATATCCTGGGCGTTGGGCGCAATCCTCTCAGTAACATTTCAACCCTCCAAAGGCAGCTTCTGTTATGTGACTACAGATTGAGCTGGTTCCACGGTCAGGAGAGACCAACCGCAGCGACTCAGGGTCTGACAGTCCGGCCATGGCTCGACCACTCAGTACCCGGTCTCTCCACCTCCTCTACTGTAGAAGCCCTGCTCTCTTGATTAGCTATTTTTTATACTTGTACTGTGCAAAGTTGATGTTCTAAATGTGTACTGTATGTCTGTAGCTGTTGTAGGAAGACCAACATAAATAAAAGCCATGCTGGTTTGGAAGTTCCACTGCCCACTGTTGTTGTTTTTGAGTTTACACTGCTTTACCAGGCTACTATAGTAACTTTCCTTGGACTTTTCCACAACAGTTATAGAGCATGGTTACAGATAATACAATAAATGTAGGTGCCATAGAATAACTACAGAACCTGGAAAGACCTTCAAGAAAACATTACTTCAAATGATGCATTGTTTAGTCTTTTAAGCACAGACTGAAATTACAAGGCTTTTTCATTTTATATGTCACAATAATGTAGGGTTGGATTAAATCCGTATCGTGGAGGATCCGTGTAAAAATGTAAAGATAATTCCCTATTGAGGCAATATATGCAGCATTTACTGTGAATACAGTCTCAGTGACCACTGGAACATTGCCTTTAATTGTCAATCGCGCTATAAAGCGGATCTTCAGCACTACGGATTGAATAGAGCCCTTATTAGAATAGTCCTTGTTTTGCATGTTGTACTGTAAACAAATGGTTCGGTGATGCCCTTGTTTTCAGTGTGTATGGTAAATCAGCTAGTTTCATTGCAATTTGTACATGAGAAAAACTGCCTATTGTCTGTTGTATGACAGTGATAGTTTCCTTTTGGTGGCTGCTTTTCAGATGCTTTCTAACCATCATCCTGATGTCAGCCTTCTCTATGGAGAGATCTCTGTCATTCCCCAATGGCTCTGTGGTCCCCTCCTGTAGGAGCGTGGCCACTCTGCACTACCTTCGGCCCCATGGCCACTGTGGTCCCGTACAGCATCGCAGCCAGCAACTACACCTACAGCCCAGGGGCTACACTCTCAGGTCAGAGGGGATGCAAAACAGGGTTAAAATGTTACTGTCAATGGATGGAGAAGGATGAGGACTCATAACACTAGGGTTATCATATGCAGCCAAGCATCAGTTTTAAAGGATAGTTAAGATCATAGAGATGAGTCCTCTACCTATCTTTGTATCCGGGATTGTTCCCATAGGAATCCCCAGAAAGTTGACTACTTTAAAATGGTGGAATCCCTCAATGCCAATGTCCATGCTAAAAACTCAGAGACAGATAGATAGATACAGTCCTCTATCTATCTCTATGAGTTTATATGAAGTTGCGCTAAACCACATACATGGGAGTTAATGCAGTTGATAGTAATAATAACTATAGTGTTTTTGATCATGGAAGATCTGTCTTATAGTTAGTATATAATGCCAATGGTTGTCTTGTGTAACGAGGTCAAAGGTCAATTGTTTAGGATTAAGCATGACCCCTGTTTGAAACTGCCCATGTCACCTCTCCACTCCTCACCTCTTCCCCACAGAGACTGTCGGGAATTCCTCAGAATTCAAGGGTTTCCTGTTACAGGGGAGTTGCAGTGGGGCGCTTCACTTCTAAAGATCCCAACGTGTCCCGAGCGCTGGACTGCAACAGCGTCAAGGTATGTTAATGTGGGAATGCTCTGTGCATGCTCAGGTCCTCAGGTCCAGGGTAGGTCAGACATGACACAGCATATTGTAGAGATCAAACCAATGCAGTCATGGTTCATGTACACTCCATGACCAAAAGTATGTGGACACCTGGTCATCAAACATCTCATTCCAAAAGTTGGTCCTCCCTTTGCTGCTATAACAACATCCACTCTTCTGGGAATCCTTTCCACTAGATGTTGGAACATTGCTGCGGGGACTTACTTCCATTCAGCCACAAGAGCATTAGTGAGGTTGGGCACTGATGTTGGGCGTTTAGGCGTGGCTCGCAGTCGGTGTTCCAATTCATCCCAAAGGTGTTCGATGGGGTTGATCTCAGGGCTCTGTTCAGGCCAGTCAATTTAAATAGTCCGGGTGGCCCTTTGATTAATTGTTCAGCAGTCTTATGGCTTGGGGGTAGAAGCTGTTAAGGAGCCTTTTGGTCCTAGTACTTGGCGCTCAGTACCGCTTGCCGTGCGGTAGCAGAGAAAACAGTCTATGACTTGGGTGACTGGAGTCTAACAATTTTTGGGGCCTTCCTCTGACACTGCCTAGTATATAGGTCCTGGATGTCAGGAAGCTTGGCCCCAGTGATGTACTGGGCCGTACGCACTACCCTCTGTAGCGCCTTACGGTCAGATGGCGAGCAGTTGCCATACCAGGCGGTGATGCAACCGGTCAGGATGCTCTCGATGGTGCAGCTGTAGAACTTTGAGGATCTGAGGACCCTTGCCAAATCTTTTCAGTCTCCTGAGGGGGAAAAGGTTTTGTCATGCCCTCTTCACAACGGTCTTGGTGTGTTTGGTCCATAAGTTTGTTGGTGATGTGGACACCAAGGAACTTGACACTCTCGAACCACTACACTTCAGCCCTGTCAATGTGGGCCTGTTCAGCCCTCCTTTTCCTATAGTCCACAATCAGCTCCTTTGTCTTGCTCATATTGAGGGAGAGGTTGTTGTGAGACAAAGGAGCTGATCGAGTAGGTTTGTCCAACCTTTTGACTGGTACTGTATAAAAACCATTTACTTTGTGCTGTGTCTAACAATCCAGAGAGCAAACTGGAAGCTGGTGAACAGGCGAACCCTATTATGGTTCTCTTCACCTCAACACAAATATCAAGTCAAAGACACAGAATGTCTCATGTTGCAGACTGTTTATATGCCACTACGTGTCGTGACAACACTATGTAGACAGACACACTAATCAATCACACTATAAACTGGGAGCATGCTGACCAATAAAAAAGTGGCACCAGATTCACAAGAAGAGATGCACCACATTTAGGGTGGGTTATGGATAGAACATCTACTCTACAAGTTCTTCTGTCACAGTGATGCTTTCCACAGAGGTTTCTTTTTAGGGATCTAAACTCGAATAAAAGGCATGGAAGCACACAGCAATGGGTCGTCACTTGACTAATTCCATAGTACAGTACATTTTGATACCATCTTTAAAAGGATCTCCATGGACCGGGTAGCAGCGCAGGCAACACATGGTTAACGTTCAACTGAGTTCAACTGAGGTTAGCTGGTTTAAAACAGTCGGTCTTCCAAACCCTTCCAATACTTTATCTTTAAAACTTTATCATTAAATGCTTTAACATTATCTCATGTAACATAGGGATCATACCTTAACACTAAGTCAGCCGTCAAATGAGGCCGTGAGCTAATATTTCCCAATGCCGTCCACAACCACTAGAATTGCAGGTGTTCACAAGGCATTACTGTATACTTGCGAGCCCAGTAGGTTTAGTGCATAGGGTGTACACGTGGTCCAAAACAAGACAACAAACACCACACTATGAAGGTGAATTAAAACAGTGCTGGTCTACAAGAGGACATTAGATCATGAGGCAAGTCTCCGCCCACAGGAAGTGAGGTCCTATATGTCGTGAAGGACTTCAAGCACCGTGGAGATGGACCAGGCCTGTGATTCGCAGCTGAAGGGGCAGTACTGGCCATTCTCATTGGTCAGCTCTGGCAGACCCTTCCAGCTAGACCTTAGAGGGTTAGAAGAGACAAGGATGAAAGTTCAAAGAGTGTGTGTGTGTGTGCGCATGTGCAAATGTGTGTGTTAGTGTGTGTATTTACCTCTCCAGGTGGACATAATGCTGAGAGAGAATGCTCTTCACCAGGTACACTGTCTGTTCATAGGTCTCCTTCCCAAACTTCTTGGCAAAATAGAGCTTTGCTCGCAGGAAGTACCCAATTGGCCATAGCCACTCCTAAAAAACAAACAAGTCATTAAACCAATCAGATCAAATCAATACAACTTTATTTATACCCTCGGGAGCATTGACATAATAAAGTTAACAATAACTCCTACTTCAAGGTGTAGTACAACTCAATTCCTCAGTGTCTATGACAACTCACCGGTCCTTGGTGGTAGTTGAAGCCTCTGGCCACGTTGTAGTTATCATTGTCCAGGGCGTTGTCATAGACACCACAGTACACCATATCACTAGGGGAGAAATTAACTTGATGTCAGTATATGTGCCAAGAACTCAGGGCCCTAGGTTCTCCTGGTCAGGTCACATGGTGATGAGTGATAATGAGGTCTCTTACTCTGGGTCCAAGGTCTTCATTCCCAGAGGTCCTAGCAGCTTCTTCTCAGCCATTCCCAGGGCCTTCCAGGCTCTCTCCAAAGTAAACAACTCTGGAGCCTCAGGGACAGAATAGAGAACACCATTCAGGTCAACTCATTAACCCATAAGAGTCTAAGCCCTGTCTAAACCGGGAAGGGGGGGGTATATGGAATAATTTTAGAATTTTAAGACCCCTTCAAGTATAAAAAAAGATATATATTAAAAAAAATACACTATATAGACAAAAGTATGTGGAAATTAGTTGATTCGGCTATTTTAGCCACACAGCCATGTAATCTCCATAGACAAACATTGGCAGTAGAATGGCCCTACTGAAGAGCTCAGTGACTTTCAATGCGGCACCGTCATAGGATACTACCTTTCCAACAAGTCAGTTCGTCTAATTTCTGCCCTGCTAGAGCTGCCCCGGTCAACTGTAAGTGCTGTTATGTGAAGTGGAAATGTCTAGAAGCAACAACGGCTCAGCCATGAAGTGGTAGGCCACACAAGTTCACAGAACAAGACCGCCGAGTGCTGAAGCGGATAGCACGCACAAATCATCTGTCCTCGGTTGCAACACTCACTACTGAGTTCCAAACTGCCTCTGGAAGCAGCGTTCGCACAATAACTGTTAATCGGTAGCTTCATGAAATGGGTTTCCATGGCCGAGCAGCACACAAGCTCGTCGCCATTGGACTCTGGAGCAGTGGAAACGCGTTCTCTGGAGTGATGAATCAAGCTTCACCATCTGGCATTCCGACAGACGAATCTGGGTTTGGCGGATGCCAAGAGAACGCTACTTGCCTGAATGCATAGTGCCAACTGTAAAGTTTGGTGGAGGAGGAATAAATGGTCTGGGGCTGTTTTTCATGGTTTGGGTTAGGCCCCTTAGTTCCAGTGAAGGGAAATCTTAACGCTACAGCATACAATGACATACTAGACGATTCTGTGCTTCCAACTTTGTGGAAGGCCTTTCCTGTTTCAGCATGACAATGCCACCATGCAAAAAGCGAGGTCCATACAGAAATGATTTGTCGAGATCAGTGTGGAAGAACTTGACTGGCCTGCACAGAGCCCTGACGTCGACCCCATCGAACACCTTTGGGATGAATTGGAATGATAAACCTCACTAATGCTCTTGTGGCTGAATGGAAGCAAGTCCCCGCAGCAATGTTCCAACATCTAGTGGAAAGCCTTCCCAGAAGAGTGGAGGCTGTTATAGCAGTAAAGGGGGGACCAACTCCATATTAATGCCCAACATTTTGGAATTAAAATGTTAGACGAGCAGGTGTCCACATAATCTTTCATCAAATAACACTACATGACCAAAAGTATCTTGGGCCTTACTGCTATTAGCCCATATAAACGCAATGAATAACAGATTCACTACATGGAACAACCGATAGTCCCCAAAATAAGAATCTAAAAGTAAGTTTGTTATGAAATGTCTGTCCTATATCTGAGAGATATAAGAAAGATCAGGAAGGTTTATTTTATATACACTACCGTTCAAAAGTTTGGGGTCACTTAGAAATGTCCTTGTTTTTGAAAGAAAAGCACATTTTTTGTCCATTAAAATAACATTGAATTGATCAGAAATACAGTGTAGACATTGTTCATGTTGTAAATGACTGTTGTAGCTGGAAACGGCAGATTTTTTATGGAGTATCTACATAGGCATACAGAGGCCCATTATCAGCCCATTACCCTTTTGCAATTATGTTAGCACAGCTAAAAACTATTGTCTGATTAAAGAAGCACTAAAGCTGGCCTTCTTTAGACTAGTTGAGTATCTGGAGCATCAGCATTTGTGGGTTCGATTACAGGCTCAAAATGTCCAGAAACAAAGAGCTTTCTTCTGAAACTCGTCAGTCTATTCTTGTTCTGAGAAATGATGGCTATTCCATGCGAGAAATTGCCAAGAAACTGAAGATCTCTTACAACGCTGTGTACTACTCCCTTCACAGAACAGCGCAAACTGGCTCTAACCAGAATAGAAAGAGGAGTGGGAGGCCCCGGTGCAGAAGTGAGCAAGACGACACGTACATTAGATTGTCTAGTTTGAGAAACAGACACCTCACAAGTCCTCAACTGGCAGCTTCATTAAATAGTACCAGCAAAACACCAGTCTCAACGTCAACAGTGAAGAGGCGACTCTGGGATGCTGGTCTTCTAGGCAGAGATCCTTTGTCCAGTGTCTGTGTTTTTTTGCCCATCTTAGTCTTTTATTTTTATTGGCCAGTCTGAGCTATGTCTTTTTCTTTGCAACTCTGCCTAGCAGTGATGGTTGCTGATAAATGGGCCTCTGTACGCCTATGTAGATATTCCATTTAAAAAAATCTGCCGTTTCCAGCTACAATAGTCATTTACAACATGAACAATGTCTACACTGAAAAATGAGCTTTTCTTTCAAAAACAAGGACATTTATAAGTGACCCCAAACTTTTGAACGGTAGTGTATTTATATATTTTTTATATGTATTTCACTAACCATATATATTCCCATACATTTTTTCAACTGGTACCGGGGGACCTTCGGACGAGTTTTGTGAGGCCTGTGGGCATCCTAGATCAAAACAACTGGCATGTTCGTGAGAGTCACCTTACCACAGAGGGGTCATAGTGTGTAGCCTAACTGTCCAGACTCTACAGACAGGAGTTGGCAGATCGGCTGTACCGACTTCAGACGAGTCCCAAGATGCTTGTGGGGGTCATAGAGCAAAAATAATTCCATAGTGGGGTCATAAGTTTGTAGGCCAAACTGTTCGGACGCTAGACGATTTTGTGAGAACACTGATTTTCGGGATGACAAACACCGCTCTAGCTCTGTCAGCTTTCACCGCAGATGCAGAAAACTGGTATCTCTGTTTAAACTGACAGATTTATATGGGGATATTTTTTATTATGCTAATTCGGGGGCGTGGACCTTGACATTAGGGGGTTTTAATACCTCAAACTCTACCACTATGTCCTGCTATACGTCTTCCCCTGACCCAGAGCTTTAGCTCTATTTACATCCAAGGAGTAGCAAAGAAAATGGGATAAGGACCAGGGTTGGTGTCAATTCCATTTAAATTCAGTCAATGCTGGAAGTAAACTGAAATACCAATGCTTCTCTATGAGAAAAAACATGCAAAGGATTGAAGGAACGGGGCATGGGCTGATGCCACTCTGATGGCAACTCACCACCACCATGGCAATGCAAAAGTTGGGCCTGAGCTGGTAGTCACACCAGGGGCTGGAAGCTCCGTGGCTGTCCTTGTAGATGCCTCTCTTGTGGACCAGGTCGGGGTGCTTCTCGTTGGGGTCCTTCTCGTCGTGGGACACATAGAAGTTCTTCTCAAAGTTGGCCAGGATCTTATGGTTCCACTCCTCATAGGAAACCTTTACCTCCTTACCTGCAAGGGAAAATAATAGAATGAAAAATGTTTCATTATGTCTTATTAGTGAAACAATTATGTCTCTGAGGGAGGGACATCGTGCATGTATGTTTGCATACATGTCAATGTGTGTGTATGCCAGCACTGCTGGTGCATGTGTGTGTGTGTGTGTGTCCAGGCAGCACTCACCGTCCTTGTGTATTTTCATGGAGCTGTGGGGGAACAGGCCCTTCTTATGGAGGTCCACCAGCCAGCGCACTGCAGACTTACTGAGGCCCACAATCTCCACCGCTGACCCATCTCTGGAGACACACAACCAGGGAGACAAGTCACAACAAATCAATTCAATATGCATTATTACAAACTTCAGGAGAAGCAGGAAAGACGCCCAACTAAACATACACTGGCTTTTCCTTTTTCCCTAGTTTGGTTTAAAGACCCAGCCAGTGCAGTCAAAAGCTAGATTTTTCTGTATTTTATATATTATATTTCCACACAATGAGGTTGAACTAATACTGTGAAATTGTGAAAATTATGGTAATGCCCTTTTAGTGTAAGAGCTGTTTTAAAAGACCGGCTGAAATTTCAGCTGTTGTGGTGGGATGGAATTTTGGCCTGCCTGGTGACCGGTAAATTAGTAAATAGACCAATAAGAAAGAGCGTTCCAAACCTCGTTTTCAGCTGTCCCCTCCCTACTCCGACAACCCCGAAACAGTCCTAGCAAAATTCTTGTTTGAGATATTACTCTTTGCTAAGAAGCTATTTTTCATTTTTACCATTTTAATTGAAAGCAAATCACATTAAGGTGCTTAAATGTTACCCAGAATTTATTTGATATTGAGATAAAAACGGCTGAATTGGACCTTTAAGAAAGAAGGGTAAAGTGGATAGTCTTACCTGGGTGTTGCAGGCATGCCCTTGTTGTGAGCTTTGTCACTCTCTCCCATTTTGTCCATCCATGTTCCGCAGTTGAAGCGGTTTCCACCGTAAACAAAGCCAGTATCACGGTGCACTTTGGCCACAATGTTGAAGCCTGGGAGCAAGGAGAATAATAACAATATACCATATTTGCTGAAGCAAGACCTCATAACAAAAACCTCATAACAAAAACCTTAAAAACCAACAAGAGCTACTTGTAGGGAATAACGGGTGGCCCAGAGTTTTTCCTTGTCAGGTAACTTGGTCAGTAAAAACTCCTGGTACTACTTATTAACTCAGTGTGACCGAAACGAGAGGTGACTAGACTGTGGCAAACTCACCCTCGTCCTTCATGTGCATGTCGATCTTCGGTCCTGCGTTGCGCTCTCTGAAGTCGATACCCTGCATGTGACGTGTCATGGCCTCGTGGATGACATCACACAAGGGCTGTGTGAGCAGGGACTGAAACACACAAGGATCACGTTAGACTGTACCTGTGCTTGATGTACAGTGCCTTCAGAAATTATTCACACCCCTTGACTTTTCCACATTTCGTTGTGTTACTGCCTGAATTTGAAATGGATTAAATTGAGATTTTGTGACACTGGCCTACACACACACACAATACACCATAGTGTCAACGTGGAAATGTTTGCAAATGAATAAAACATTTGTCAATAAGTATTCAACCCCTTTGTTATGGCAAGCCTAAATAAGTTCAAGAGTAAACATTTGCTTAACAAATCACATAAGTTGCATGGACTTTTTTGAATGACTACCTCATCTCTGTACCCCACACATACAATTATTTGTAAGGTCCCCCAGTCGAATTTCAAACAAAGAGTCAACCACAAAGACCAGGGAGGTTTTCCAATGCCTCGAAAACAAGGGCACCTATTGGTAGATGGGTAAAAATAAAAAAGCATACATTAAATATATCCCTTTGAGCATGGTGAAGTTACTCCACAATACTAACCTAAATCAACAGAGTGAAAAGAAGAAAGCCTTTACAGAATAAACATATTCCAAAACATGCATCCTATTTGCAATAAGGCAAGTAATACAGAAAAACTGGGCCAAAATTCACCAAACTTATTGTGGGAAGCTTGTGGAAGGCTACCCAAAACGTTTGACCCAATTTGAACAATTTAAAGGCAATGCTACCAAATACTAATTGAGTGTATGTAAACTTCTGACCCATTGGGAATGTGATGAAAGAAATAAAAGCTGAAATAAATCTCTACTATTATTCTGACATTTCACATTCTTAAAATAAAGTGGTGATCCTAACTGACCTAAGACAGGGGATTTTTACTAGGATTAAAATGTCAAGAATTGTGAAAAACTGAGTTTAAATGTATTTGGCTAAGGTGTATGTAAACTTCCAATTTATTCTGTATGTTTGTAATCGTTAAGGACTGGGGAGTTTTGTAGGATAAGAAAGAAACGGATTGGAGCTAAGCACAGGCAAACTCCCAGAGGAAAACCTGGTTCACCAGGAAAACCTGGCTTTCCCCCAGACACTGGGAGATGAATTCACCTTTCAGCAGGATAATAACATAAAACACAAGGCAAAATCTACACTAGAGATTCTTACCAAGAAGACAGTGAATATTCCTGAATGTCCGAGTTACAGTTTTGACTTAAATCTACATGAAAATCTATGGCAAGACCTGAAAATGGTTGTCTAGCAATGATCAACAACCAATTTGACAGAGCTTGAAGAATTTTGAAAAGAATAATGTGAAAAATGTTGCTCAATCCAGGTGAGAAAGCACTTAGAGACTTAAAAAAAAAATGTTTACCACTTTTTCTCCCCAATTTCATGGTATGTAATTGGTAGGACAGTCTTGTCTCATTGCTGCAACTCCTGTACGAACTCAGCAGAGGTGAAGGTCGAGAGCCATGCGTCCTTCGAAACACAACCCAACCAAGCCACACTGCTTCTTGACACAATGCCCACTTAACCAGGAAGCCAGCCGCACCAATGTGTCGGAGGAAACACCGTACACCTGGCGACCGTGTCAGCGTGCACTGCGACCGGCCCGCCACAGGAGTCGCTAGTGCGCGATGGGACAAGGACATCCCTGCCGACCTAACCCGGACGACGCTGGGCCAATTGTGCACCGCCCCATGGGTCTCCCGGTCGCGGCCGGCTGCAACAGAGCCTGGACTCGAACTCTAGTGGCACAGCTAGCACTGTGATGCCTTAGACCACTGTGCCAGTCAGGAGGCCGGAAAGGCCTTAGAGACTTACCCAGAAAGACCCAGACCCACAGCCGTAATTGCTGCCAAAAGTGCTTATACAAATGTGCCATTGTACGCTGATGATTCAAGTCAATTTCTTTTAAATCCACAATTTGGATCAGTCCACAGCCTCAGAGGATCTAAATAATTTTTCTAACCTCTCTGGATTACAACCTAATTAAGTGTACTATATTACGTATTGGATCACAAAAAAATACAAAACTTTGACATTACCATATATTTTACCAATAAAATGGTCTGACGGTGAAGTGGACATAATAGGTATTCATATCCCGAATGAAAGAAATAAGCTCCTTGTGCGTATGGAAAAGTTCTGGGATCTTTTATTTCAGCTCCTGAAACATCGGACCAGGTTGTGTTCATATTTTTGTTCAGAATATAATTGCAGCATTTCCACAAAAATGGAAGAGGCAAGTGGAAAGGGGAGAAGGTAAGGAACTGGTCTGTCGGCCCTACATTAAAAAAAAAAACTGGTTAAAGAAAATTGTGATAAATAAAGTATACAAGTTTCATTTAAGGACCCAAAAAATGACAGCTGTGCCATACAGGTTGCAAAACAGTTGGAAAGAGATTTTCGATGTACCGATTCCATGGCACATGGTTTATGAACTGATACACAAAACAACGTAGAGTTTTTCCATTAGATTTTGGTGCGAAGAGACAGAATCATTAGATCACTTGTTTTGGTACTGCCCATATATAGCTTGTTTTCAGTCACAGGTTCAGGAATGGCTGAAGAATTACAACAGTTATCTGGAGCTAATTCTGCAAATAGCACTGCTGCGTGATATGAAAACTCATAATCAATCAATAATATAATAATACTCTTAGCAAAACATTTTATCTTTAATTTACAATCTGTAGAATCTATGAGAATAGAAAGGTTCAGAACTTTTGTGAAACACCATAGCACAGTTGACAAATACTGTATATAGCAAATAGAAATTAAAACTGTATGATGTTAAGAGACAGATGGGAGGGGTTGAGGGGAGCTGAAAGGTGAAAAAATGTATAAAAAAATGTAAATGTAAAATATACTGTGTGTGTAAAATGCATATAGTATGTATAAGTTGGAAGTAGAAGCCTTAGTATTGTTGTCCATTCATTTACTCCAATTAGGGGAGGGATGGTAGGGTTACGGGAAAAAATAAAAATACATATTTAACAAAAGATATATGGAGGATTGAAAATTATGCAGATAATTACATTGATAGAAGTCACAATCTATTTGCAATATTAAAGCTGGTCTACCCCCCAAAAAATATTGACTCGGGTGCGAATACTTATGTAAATTAGATATTTCTATATTTCATTTTCAATAAATTAGCTACAATTTATAAAAACATGCTTTTACTTTGTCATTATGGGGTATTATGTGCAGATGGCTGAGAGAATTATTATTTTTTTTAATACATTTTGAATTCAGGCAGTAACAACAAAATGTGGAATAAGTCAAGGGATAAGACTCCTTTCTGAAGGCACTGTATGTGTGGACCTGTATGTGTTTATGGATATGTGTGTCTATATTTGTGCATGTGAGAGTGTGTGGGTGAGAAAGAGAGAGAGAGTGTGTGTGTGTGTGTATATATAAGTATGTATGTATGTATGTGTTTATGAATGTGTGTTCGTGTCTATATGTGTACATGTGGGTGTGTGTGTGTGAGAGAGTGAGGGATGAAACGAAAGTGTGTGTATGCATAATGTGTGTGTATAGATATGACCTACCGGAGTGCCAGGGGCCTGGGGCTCAGAGTCATCACGGGGGTACATCCTGACCACAGGGCAGCGGAGAATGGCAATGCCCTCTGGCACCAACGTACAGTATTCCTGGATGCACTGCAGCCACCACCACACGGCATCACGGCAGTTGTAGCGGGCACAGATGCCCTCGCCCAACAGGTTGGGGATAAGACCGTGTCTCAGGGTGCCTGCAAATGCCAGGATGATGTTTCTGTAGGAAAAAGAGACATTCAATTAATATATCAACTGTACTCCAGTGTTATATCCAGTGGTGGAAAAAGTACCCATTTGTCATTAAAAAAAAGTAAAGACACCTTAATAGAAAATTACTCAAGTAAAAGTGAAAATCATCCAGTAAAATACTACTTTAGTAAAAGTATTTGGTTTTAAATACACTTAAGTATCAAAAGTAAATGTAATTGTTAAAATATACTTAAGTAATAAAATTAAAAGTATAAATCATTTCAAATTCCTTAAATTAAGCAAACCAGACGTCATCATTTTCTTGTTTTTTTTATTTACGGATAGCCACGGGAACAGACATAATTTACAAACAAAGCATGTGTGTTTAGTGAGTCCGTCAGATCAGATGCAGTAGAGATGACAAGGGATATTCTCTTGATAAGTGTGTGAATTTCACAATTTTCCTGTCCTTCTAAGCATTCAAAATGGAACGAGTACTTTTGGGTGTCAGGGAAAATATATGGAGTAAAAAGTACATTATTAAGAATTTTGTGAAGTAAAAGTAAAAGTTGTTAAAAACATAGATAGTAAACTATAGATACCCTCAAAAAACAACTTAAGTAGTACTCTAAAGTATTTTCACTTAAATACTTTACACAACTGGTTATATATTTTCTAATAGCCAAGAAGTTAAATTTGGATACTATTACAGTACAGAGAGAATACACACCTAGCTTCCAGGTGACGACCAGTGACCAGCATGAGTCCACGCAGAGCGATGAAGGTGTCTCGGCCCCAGCAGCGGAAGATTCCAGAGGAGAAGTGAGGCAGACCTGTGAAACAGGAAGGTAGAGATGAATAAAGGAACAAGACGTTCAAATGCAGCTGAAATTCAAACACCAATTCTCAAAATGGTACCGAGATACAAATAGGACTTTGTCAGCTGATTGCTACTGGATTGGTAATGAACTGAAGCTTGTAGAATTGTATCAGCTTAAAAATACCAAGCGACTGACCACAATATACCATTTTGCTGATCAACAATAGACTTAAACACCACTTATTTGTTTCGTGAATATCAACAGAGAAGCATTATGGTTATTAGGTTGGCATCCGACTACTGTTTACAGAAGTAGAATAGAATATATAATAGAAATTGGTTGTTGCTAGGCAGACCTGCGGCCAGGGAGACGCAGCACTGCTCCTTCTTGCCAGTGTCCTTGTTGAGGCGGTAGGGGACGTCGGGTAGTTCCAGGGATAAGGGGGGCAGAGCCGGGAAACTGCCCACACCACCCATCTGGACTGAGCCCAGGGCCAGCAGTTTGACAAAGGTCGAGCCGTTCTGGACGAAACTGAAAGAGATAGAAACCAGAAGAAAAACATGGTTTTAGATAAAACATAAAACATATTGTGCACCATTACTGGACAAAACTGAAGACACCCCAAGAAAACATATGTTGTAAAAAAGGATAGAGGTTAAAAGATGTTGCCAAAAACATTTAATGATATGGTTCTGGGTTTCGGCACAAATACCCTAAAAGGTGCAGGGACTTTTTTAATACAAATATTCTCACTAAATCTAATCATTTAAGAATATTCCATTCTACTATTGAATAATTTCCTCAATGTATGTTGAGTATGAGAGAAACGTTATAGGGTTGTTTATGTCAGACATCCAGGAGTAAGATTTTAATTTGACCGGTTTCTCACAGGAGGAAAATAATCCTGCAGCTACAGAAAATCTGAATTTTTGTTTGGCTTATAATTAATTAAGATTTTTGTAGGGGTTGTTACATAATTAGAGCAAATCAAGTCTGAAATGTTCAAGTGTAAATTACAAACTTTGGAAGCCTTCTTAAACCTTGAATACACTAGAGGTTTGCATTTTCTGCTGTGCAGGACATTTCCTGCAACAACAAGGTGATCAAATTAAGATTCTAAATTTGTACCTGGACATCTTGTTGAAGGTGGTGTCAAGAGCCGTGGTGTAGGCTCCCACTAAAATGGCATCAAAGTAGCAGGGGATGAGATAGCGAGGGATGTGCTTCAGATATTGGAACATCGCCTTGAGCCACTTGCCCACCTGGAAACAACACGTTATCTTGATAACACCAAAAAATTATGACAATAGAAAATGGTGACAATGATAATAATCGTCTTCCTATTATCATACTGCTACCACAGTGGTTGATTTAAAACTCAGGTCTTTGACCAGAGTTGTAGGATTCATTTCTATTTACAATAATCATTGTCAAGTTCAGACAGTCTTGTCTGTCTACTTCTTACCATCATAAGGCCTATAAAAAATCTAAGTGGGATTCATTCATTCAATTTGAATTACTGTCACTCAAACCGCTCACCTCTCCTAGAGCGCCACTGTGGCACACCAGCCTGTTACTGACATAGTCGATCATCCAGTCCCCCTGTCTCAGGTTGTCACACACCGGGTGGCCCAGGTCGTTCTTGGGACGAATGTCCGCCATCACTGACAGAAGACCTGTATGAAAACAATGAATCCCGTTTTAATGTCTAAGTCCAGTTTCATTCAACAATATGATTACAGCTGCTTGTAGACACAGCTCTAGGATGAGCTAACCAACTCAAATCCTAACCTTAACCATTATGGGGGATGGAAAAATATCTGACCCTGTATCAGTGGTTTGGGGCAACTTCCACAATGTGTGCTGACCAGGGTTTGGATCAATTCAGTCAATTCAGGAAGTAAACTGCAAAACTCCAATTTCAATTTACTCTGAATTGACCGAATTGAAATGGAATTGACCCCAATCCTGGTGCTGACTGGACCACCTCACTGTGCACTGAGGCACAATTGGGCTCCCGAGTAGCGCTGCGGTCTAAGGCACTGCATCTCAGTGTTTGAGGCGTCACTACAGACACCCTGGTTTGAATCCAGGCTGTATCACAACCGCCTGTGATTGGGAGTCCCATAGGGTGGCGCACATTTGGCCCAGCATCGTCTGGGTTTGGTCGGTGTACAGTAGGCCATTAATGTAAATAAGAATTTGTTCTTAACTGACTTGCCTGGTTAAATAAAAGGTTAAATACATTTTATTTTACTGTACCTTGCAGGCCACCATACTTGAAGCTGGTCCAGGAGGGGATGTTGTAACAGCCTCCTCCGTCCTCCTGTTCCTCAGAGTCACAGCGGAACAGCAGCATGTTCATGTCGCCCAGGGTCAGTTTAGACATGATCCTGAATGGGGATAGAAGATGGAGTCACATAACATTAGAACACACCAACCTGAGTGCACAACTGGAGACTACAGAGCCCTGCTGATTAGTATTTCAACACATACATTATGGACACAATTCATCACTATACAAATATATAGCCACCAGGTAAAACCAAACATACTATACCTTTTTAGCCATTGAAAGTGTAACGCTTTTCCAGTACACTTGGTGAGTGAATTCAGAAAGTATTCAGAACTTCAGTTTTTCCAAATTTTTTTACGTTAAAGATCTACACACAATACCCCATAATGGCAAAGCAAAAACTGATTTTTAATAACTGAAATATCACATTTACATAAGTATTCAGACCCTATACTCAGTACCCTATACCCATGCCAGGTTGCAGTTGTAAATGAGAACTTGTTCTCAACTGGCCTACCTGGTTTAATAAAGGTGAAATAAAAAATACTTTGTTGAAGCAACTTTGGCAGCGATTACAGCCTCGAGTCTTCTTGGGTATGACACTACAAGCTTGGCACACCTGTATTTGTGGAGTTTCTCCCATTCTTCTCTGCAGATCCTCTCAAGCTCTGTCAGGTTGGATGGGGAGCGTCGCTGCACAGCCATTTTTGTTGTCCTATTGGAAGGTGAACCTTTGTCCCCAGTCTGAGGTCCTGAGTGCTCTGGAGCAGGTTTTCATCTCTCTGTACTTTGCTCCCTTTGTCTTTCCCTCGATCCTGACTAGTCTCTCAGTCCCTGCCGCTGAAAAACATCCCCACAGCATGATGCTGCCACCACCATGCTTCACCGTAGGGATGGTGCCAGGTTTCCTCCAGACGGGACGCTTGGCATTCAGGCCAAAGATTTCAATCTTGGTTTCATCAAACCAGAGAATCTTGTTTCTGATGGTCTTAGAGTAATTTAGGTTCCTTTTGGCAAACTCCAAGTGGGCTGACGTGTGCCTTTTACTGAGGAGTGGCTTCTGTCTGGCCACTCTACCATAAAAGCCTGATTGGTGGAGTGCTGCAGAGATGGTTGTCCTTCCGGAAGGTTCTTCCATCTCCTCATTAGGAACTCTGTCAGAGTGACCATCGGGTTCTTGGTCACCTCCTTCTCCCCCGATTGCTCAGTTTGGCCAGGCAGCCAGCTCTAGGAAGAGTCTACAAACTTCTTCCATTTAATAATTATGGAGGCCACTGTGTTCTTGGGGACCTTCAAGGCTGCAGAACTTTTTTGGTACCCTTCCCCAGATCTGTGACTCTACACAATCCTGTCTTGGATCTCTACGGACAAATCCTTCGACCTCATGGCTTGGTTTTTGCTCTGACATGCGCTGTCAACTGTGGGACCTTATATAGACAGGTGTGTGCCTTTCCAAATCATGTCCAATCAATTGAATGTACCACAGGTGGACTCCAATCAAGTTGTAGAAACATCTCAAGGATGATCAACGGACACACAATGCACCTGAGCTCAATTTTGAGTCTCATAGCAAAGATTCTGAATACTTATGTAAATGTGATATTTATGTTTTTTTCTTATTAAATTTGCAAAAATGTCTAAACTTCTAAAAACCTGTTTTTGCTGTCATTATGGGGTAGTGTGTAGATGGATGCAGAAAAAAACATGTTTAATCCATTTTAGAATAAGGCTGTAACATAACAAAATGTGGAAAAAGTAAAGGAGCCTGATAACTTTCCCGAATGCACTGTATGTCTTTGCAATGCAGTGTGTGTGTGTGTAACGGTACATTTGAGTGTTTTTGTGTGATGTATACTCACTGTGCAAGTGGTGTCTCCAGTATGGTTGGTGTGTGCTGGTCAAGCAGACTGCCAGGCTTGTACTTGGGGCTGAATTGGATCAGGTGATGTCTGATGACTCCCACCAGCTCCTGGGCCTTAGGGTCCAGACTCACCCTGGTGAGGGAAACACATATACACTACCAGTCAAAAGTTTTAGAACACCTACTCATTCAAGGGTTTTTCTTTATTTTACTTATTTTCTACATAGTAGATTAATAGTGAAGACATCAAAACTATGAAATAACACATATGGAATCATGTAGTAACCAAAAAAGTGTTACACAAATCAAATAATATTTTATATTTAAGATTCTTCAAATAGCCACTCTTTGCCTTGATGACAGCTTTGCACACTCATGGCATTCTCTCAACCAGCTTCATGAGGTAATCACCTGGAATGCATTTCAATTAACAGGTGTGCCTTCTTAAAAGTACATTTTGGAATTTCTTTCCTTCTTAATGTGTTTGAGCCAATCAGTTGTGTTGTGACAAGGTAGCGGGGTATACAGAAGATAGCCCTATTTGGTAAAAGACCAAGTTCATATTATGGCAAGAACAGCTCAAATAAGCAAAGAGAAAAGACAGTTCGTCATTACTTTAACACATGAAGGTCAGTCAATACGTAACATTAAGAACTTTGAAAGTTTCTTCAGGTGCAGTCACAAAAACAATCAAGCTCTAGGATGAAACTGGCTCTCATGAGGACCGCCACAGGAATGGAAGACTCAGAGTTAACTCTGCTGCAGAGCATAAGTTCATTAGTTACCAGCCTCAGAAATTACAGCCCAAATAAATGCTTCAGAGTTCAAGTAACAGACACATCTCAACATCAACTGTTCAGAGGAGACTGCGTGAATCAGGCCTTCATGGTCGAATTGCTGCAAAGAAACCACCACTAAAGGACACCAATAATATGAAGAGAATTGCTTGGGCCAACAAACACGAGAAATAGACATTAGACTGGTGGAAATTTGTCCTTTGGTCTGGAGTCCACATTGGAGATTTTTGGTTCCAACCGCTGTGTCTTTGTAAGATGCTGTGTGGGTGAACGGATGATCTCTGCATGTGTATTTCCCTCCGTAAAGCATGGAGGAGGAGGTGTTATGGTGTGGGGGTGCTTTGCTGGTGACACTGTCTGTGATTTATTTAGAATTCAAGGCACACTTAGTCAGCATGGCTACCACAGCATTCTGCAGTGATACTCCATCCCATCTGGTTTGGGCTTAGTGGGACTATCATTTGTTTTTCCACAGGACAATGACCCAACACACCTCCAAGCTGTGTAAGGGCTATTTTCCCAAGAAAGAGAGTGATGAGTGCTGCATAAGATGACCTGGCGTCCACATTCCCCCAACCTAACCGATTTGGTACCAGGCTAGGAGACATACTGCACAGTCTCTGCAAGGCTGGAGAGATTCCTGGATCTCTGCCATGAAAAGTCAGCCAAAAGCTAGAGGGAAAGGTTTCCTCCTTCAAGACGGATTTGAACCAGCAACCTAAGGACCACTACTATTTTACCTACAGTCCTCCTGAGCTATCAAAGGGGTGCAGAGTCAACAGTATTATCTGTGAGTTGTGAGTGGACAATAGGGGCTAAACAACAGTGTACAATAGGGGGCCAAACTGGCCAGAGAACATCCCTCACTAACATTGGTGTGTGTTACAGTAGATTATACGTTGAAATTCTATTTAATGGGTGTATATATTGGTCTGCTCATCATGACCTCTGACCTGAAGGCGATGACGCTGCCAGGGGTGAGGCGCTCGAAGATGATCTCCTGGACAAACTCACTGCTGCCCTTAGACGTCACGCCTGCGTGTTTTACAACGCCACTATCTTTCAGCTGGGGTGACACAGAAGACCAGGGGTGAATAATGTTTCACTACCACACAAAACAGTATGAAGGTCCACAATGGGCGATTGAGTGGAGAGTTGAGGACAATTATGAATCGTCTTTTGCTGGTCTATACACACCATAACCAAATATTGTGTGTAGAATGTTGAGGATTTTATTTTTCATACATTTTAGAATAAGGCTGTAATGTAACAAAATGTGGAAAAAGTCAAAGGGTCTGAATATTTTCCAAATGCACTGTAAACTAAATGGCATTCAATAGAAACTGACAAACAATCCAGACAGAATACAGACACAATACCAGCTTGTGAAATGTAACCAGATGCCACTGAAGCTTCTTGTTTTTCAAGACCCAGTCTAAAAATGGATTTGTTGGTTTGTGAGGAAATATTTGTCACAAGGCGATCTTTACTGATCAAGCCCATTGTGACAGGAGGCCTAAACAACAAATTATTACCCACGTTCCCAGCGTCACATTACCTGGATGTGCTCATTAATCTCCACGGTGTACTCCGGCATGCCGTTGATGTACTTCTCGCATTTCTTGTAGGTGCCGGCTTGCCGGTCGATGATACGCGCCTCCAGAATGACTTCCTCAATTTTACCTGGAGATGGAGCGAGATGAAGGGGATTGTGTTAAAACAGTAGGTGCATCCAGGTCAGTAGTGTTCTCCTGTGGCTCTCTTGACATTTTTTTCTCCAATTATACTGGTTTTAAATTATCCCTGGCTAAGACGGCTGCTTTTATTAGCACATTCTAGAGTTATGAAGATGAATGACATAGGCCACTCAAGTATAATTGTATTTCTATAGATGGCCCATTCTAAGGACAGTGTCCTGTTTATGGTAACAGTGAAGCATCACACCAGGGATGAACATGGGTGGAACCTCCTTCCTGTACTGGTGGTGCTTGGGGTTGTGGAAGGCAGTGCGACACACGGCCACCACAGACTGGTGGGTGCTGGGACAGTGACGCGTCACCGCCACAATGTCCTCGTCCACCTGGTCAACGTACACCTAGGAGAGGGACAGGGGGCAAGCAGTGTTACAAACAACTTTTATCATGCAAATACATTTCCAGTAGGGCCAATGTCAAAATGATCCTTTGGTTATTATCGACCCCTCTTCACATCTCAAAGGACTAAATAGGAGTAACTGCTATGTCATATCTATTTAATCCAGCCTACTAATCCCCATTCACCATGTTGCCAATCCCCATTCACCATGTTGCCAATGCCCATTCACCATGTTGCCAATCCCCATTCACCATGTTGCCAATCCCCATTCACCATGTTGCCAATCCCCATTCACCATGTTGCCAATCCCCATTCACCATGTTGCCAATCCCCATTCACCATGTTGCCAATGCCCATTCACCATGTTGCCAATGCCCATTCACAATGTTGCCAATGCCCATTCAACGACCTATTGATATGGGCGTGGAATTGGTTTCGAATTGAGTCAGACGAAACACCCATTCCGCCACACACCCACCTGGTTGAAGCCCTTGGAAGCCAGTTCCTGGTGCATTTTGTTGAGGGCCAGCTTGCCAGCGATGATACCCGTCTTCAGGTTGACCTCCCCGGGTGACGAGGCCTTGGCTTCAGGGTTCCACTTGGGGTAGAAACGCTCCTCCTTGACCACTGAGATCTACAGTTAGACAGGGAGGGGAGATGGTCACTAAAGAGTCTAGTCCAGACAGGAGAGATGGTCACTAAAGAGTCTAGTCCAGACAGGAGAGATGGTCACTAAAAAGTCTAGTCCAGGCAGGAGAGATGGTCACTAAAAAGTCTAGTCCAGGCAGGAGAGATGGTCACTAAAGAGTCTAGTCCAGGTAGGAGAGATGGTCACTAAAAAGTCTAGTCCAGGCAGGAGAGATGGTCACTAAAGAGTCTAGTCCAGACAGGAGAGATGGTCACTAAAGAGTCTAGTCCAGGCAGGAGAGATGGTCACTAAAGAGTCTAGTCCAGACAGGAGAGATGGTCACTAAAGAGTCTAGTCCAGACAGGAGAGATGGTCACTAAAGAGTCTAGTCCAGACAGGAGAGATGGTCACTAAAGAGTCTAGTCCAGGTAGGAGAGATGGTCACTAAAGAGTCTAGTCCAGGCAGGAGAGATGGTCACTAAAGAGTCTAGTCCAGGCAGGAGAGATGGTCACTAAAGAGTCTAGTCCAGGCAGGAGAGATGGTCACTAAAGAGTCTAGTCCAGACAGGAGAGATGGTCACTAAAGAGTCTAGTCCAGGCAGGAGAGATGGTCACTAAAGAGTCTAGTCCAGACAGGAGAGATGGTCACTAAAGAGTCTAGTCCAGACAGGAGAGATGGTCACTAAAGAGTCTAGTCCAGGTAGGAGAGATGGTCACTAAAGAGTCTAGTCCAGGCAGGAGAGATGGTCACTAAAGAGTCTAGTCCAGGCAGGAGAGATGGTCACTAAAGAGTCTAGTCCAGACAGGAGAGATGGTCACTAAAGAGTCTAGTCCAGGCAGGAGAGATGGTCACTAAAGAGTCTAGTCCAGGTAGGAGAGATGGTCAGTAAAGAGTCTAGTCCAGGCAGGAGAGATGGTCACTAAAGAGTCTAGTCCAGGTAGGAGAGATGGTCACTATTTGAGAAGGTCCAGTCACACAAATTTCCTAGAGGTCCGGATGGATATTGTCATTTATCGGAATAGTAACAAACCCCCACCTCGCAAACCCAAACCATTCACACCCCACTTATTGGCGTAGAGAACATTTTGCAGTTTTAAACATAATTTCCTGCAATTATACAAATGTTGCTATGGGCCGGAGAGAAATGTTGCTATGGGCCGGAGAGAAATGCTGCAGTTTTAAATCTTCTTTCCTGCAATTCCACATATGATACCAGGGGTAACCAGCTACCATCACTCTAAACTCCTTGGCTTTATACTTAAAGTGATTTAATATATTGTGACGCTATAGTGGTGTATATGCAGTTAAGATGCATATATCTGTCTAAAGGTCATTATACTGTTATGACCAAGAAAAGGTGTGAGAGTTACCTGGTGAGGCACCATCTCATCATATCCCCTGGTGCTGCCAGAGCAACAGCAGGCCATTGAGACGATGGCAGAACTGGGGAGCGAGTCGTACGCAGAGCGGAGCTGGAACATAGACAACAACAAAGGAATTGACACACACCAAGGTTTGTGGTTGTCTCTTTTTTTCCACTAGGGGGAAATGTTCCCAGAGAGTGAACATGGAGACAGCACGCACGCCTCACTGGAGTTTCATATAGTACTGGAATTAAACCAAAAGTTCATACTGAAATCAACCAGGCTCTCAACAGTGTGAAGCCCCTACAGATCACCTTGTTGCAGGAGAACTTTCCTGCAATGCACACAATAGCATACCACTTCAAATGCATGCACAGGAGTCCTCCTACTGGCCCTCCAACACCACTTCCAGCAGCATCTGGTCTCCCATCCAGGGACTGACCAGGACCAACCCTGCTTAGCTTCAGAAGCAAGCCAGCAGTGGGATGCAGGGTGTTATGCTGCTGGTTAGAATGAAGCAATTCTATTGTGCATGCATTTGAAGTGGTATGCTATTGTGTGCATTGCAGGAAAGTTCTCCTGCACTCTTTCCTCAGGTCTAAAAAAAAATCCCATTGCCCTGTGTAGGGTGCTGTCTTTTGGACGGGACATTGTCCTGACTCTCTGAGGTCATTAAAGATCCCATGGCACTTATCGTAAGAGTATAAGTGTTAACCCCGGTGTCTTGGCTAAATTCCCAAGCTGTCCCTCATACTGTCACCTAATCATCCCCAGCTTACAATTAACTATTTCCCAGGTGAATGTGTTCTCAGTCAACTTACCTGGTAAAATCAAGGTTAAGCAATATTGTGCATATTGAAATAGAGCCCCAAAAATAATTTATAGCAACGGCCACTATAACACTGCGATGTACCTGAATAGCGGAACTTAATGATAGGCTAAGAATAAAGTACCTGGATGGGGCACTCGTTGTCGTGGGTGACGTCCAGGAACATGGCGTGGGCGATGCTGGGCACCAGGGGGGCGGAGGCTGGGCTGGACGAAGGCCCCGACGGGCTCCCCTCCGTACCGGTACACCAGCCTGCCCTCCTCGTGACTGTCCCCTGCACTCATTGCCTCTGGAGGGGCCAGGAAGGGAGGGAGAGGTTCACAGTTACACCACTGTATTAGTTTGTAGTCTTTTCAATCACATACAATGGTGTCTACTTGCAGGAATTGAGAATGCCCGTTGGTACAATGTTTCATTCACAGATGCAGTGATGCGTTAACCTGGTCTCAGATCTGTTTGTGATGTCTTACCAACTCCTATGGTAATTAACGACAAGAATCAAAGGACTTGGCAAGACGGCACAAACCATTCTGGGACCAAGCTAGTGGTGTGCAATCCTACCTCTGATAAGCGAGGTAATGCCTAGCTTAGTCACAAAGACATTGTCCAGGTCCTCGCTGCCCGTGAACAGCTCAGCCACCACGTACAGACTGGGCCTCAACACACGAGCCACGTCCAACATGTACTACATGTATACATCCACAGGTCAGTCAACAGTGGGTTAAAGCACAGAGAGAGGGTGGAGGGAGGGGAAGGAGGGGGGAGAGGGGAGAGGGTGGAGGGAGGGGAAGGAGGGGGGAGAGGGAGAAGAAGTCGAAATGTAGGGAGGTACGGCGAAGCTAAGCAGGAAAGCAGGTTAGTATGGAAGAGGGGTCATGGGGGGTTCAAGGTGCAAAAGAAAACATGCCAAACACCAAACGCAAACCAAACAAAGAGACAGAAATATGAGAAGGGAACCGATAAAGGGGTGAGGAGGACGCCAATGATAAAGGTCAAAAGGTCAATGAGGTGTTTAGACCAGGAAGTAAATGAAAGGTGATATGTTTAATGCCAAAATGTTTAGCAGAGAGCGAGATAGTATGTAAAGTGAGGTATAGGAATGATGAAATGAGGGTTGTAAATGGGAGATATTAGAGAGACGAGAGAGACACAGAAAGAGACAAAAACAGAGATTTAGTGTCATGCCAAAACAAAACATTTTTGGTAACACTTTATTTTACAGTCCTAAGATGGTATTTGGTGTTTACTTCAAAATGATGTTGTAACCAACGATACTTTCTGGTACTTGCTTTGAAGAAACTGGTACCAGATGTTACAAATGTATCTGTTTTCCAATTAATCTCAAAAACACCAAAATGCAATTATCACGTCATTTAATTAAAAAATTTCAATTGAATGTCTAGTAAACACCAGATGTGTAAAATAAAGTGTAACCTGGGATTTAACCCCCACCACTCCAGTGCTGTATCTACTACATGTCAACGTCCGGCACCTCTGACAAGACTGGTTATCCCCAGGCGGTTAACAAACACATTGTCAATCAGCTCGCTGCCCGTAAAGAGCTCAGCGATTACATACAGGTTGGGCCTGACCGCCCTGGCTGCAGACAGCATGTGCTACGGAAGGAGAGTGGTTTCAGTAATTACATTGTTTTGTCACTTCACAGCAAATGATCACTAACTTCATTCATACATCAACTGTATCAATTATCTTGGAAGATACCTGAATCTTATTAATTGGCCATACAGTAACGTTGTGGGTTTCATAGATAGTATGGCCTACATGGAGTGTAATAACAAACTCAATGGCTCAGACTGAATGGAATTGTGTACAGTACCTCAGCCACATGCAGAGGGGTGGAGTGACAGTTGTCCAGACGGACCCCAGCGAAGTGCTTGGCCGTGATCTCTGTGTACTTCTGCATGTGGGCCCACAGGTAGGGACAGTCCTCGGGCTTGTTGCCGTAGCGAAGTTTGACACTGTCGCCCCAGCAGATCAGCTCTCTCCTGATGTACACGTTGGAGCCTGGAAAGATAGAGAGGCATTTGTTTTCTTTAAATTCTCAGGGACTTGGCCTTTAGTGAGACTGGGAATTATATTTACATCTCACTGGCTCCCCCTTGTGGAATGATCAGGTTACCACAGAACCAGCATCACTATTTCCAGCTTCTAAAGCCTGAACTAAAAATGTATCTTTACATTCATCTATATCACATAGGCTAAATATTTTTGGTAAGATAGCAGTTGTTCTTATTCAGAGTGACTTGATCACGCATCTCTACACTGTTTGTGTGTCATTGACCCATATAGACACTGGTCTTTGCCCTGAAGAAAAATGTGAGCGTAAAGTATTATCTTCCTTAGCTGAATGTGTTTATTGTAAGTTGTTCTAGATAAAAGCACACGTTTGAATTATTATAATTTAAAACAATTGACTGAGCTCCAACATCCCCAGAGCTGGGCCACAGTGGAGAAACAGCCGAAGATCGTCAGAAGTGAAGATTCTTTTGTTGCTGCCTAAGTGCAAGCCGCACAATGGGCAGGAATGAATGAATGTCAAATAAAAAGTGCGGACCTGGCTCAGCAAAGTTCCTAAGAGGGTCGTCTCCCATCACCCAGCCGTTGTGAGCCAGGAAGTGACGGGCCTTGTCTGGCTGGTCCATCATCGGCAGGTCATCCTCCAGGCTTTTCTCCTCGAACGGGAAGGTGAAGTATCTGTCCATATACAAGCGCATTTATTTATTTGGATCCACAATGAGATGTGTAAACAAATGACCCAAATTGTATTTAGATGTGCATGACTGCTTCGGCTCTAAGAAAGGCACTCCTGTTTAAATAAGCTTAGCATGATATAACCGCTGACGTCACGGATGGAACTCCCCGTTTTTTCAATGCCAGGGAATAAAGTTAATCTCCTTCTTTGACATTACAGTGCTAATACTGTAGACCTTGTTTCTTGTTTTTATATTAATGTGAGTGAAGTAAACTAATTATTCAAGCCTTTTAAAATCTACATAGTCAGCACACACAGCATACCTGGTAACAATAGGGTCTTTCCTGGTGACGGGGCCCAGCTTGGGCCCGTGGTCAGCCAGGCGCTCATAAACTACATTTCCCACGATGCAGTTAGCAGCCTGTTTGGAAAAAAAGAAGCAGAACAAAGAATTGTAAAATGGACGGACTACATTACCCAGACACACGTATGGAACATAGCAGAGCTACTGCTGGGGCGGCGGGGGTGTGCCCTACCTGCTCCTGGTGGTGTAGCATCTGCTGGTACTGCTCTTTATTGATCTCCTCCAATCTCCCCCACAGCCAGTTACAGGCCTCCAGAACGGCTTGAGGACTGCGGCTGGACAGGGACAAAGAATCGACAATGTGCAGGACGAGACTTGGCTTTAGATTTGGGGATCGATTTATTCAAGAGAATCTACTCAATGAACTGATGTTAAGTTATGATCATTGGTTAATCATGATCACACACACACAACACACACTAACCTGTGAGGCACAAAGGTCTCCAGAGCAGAGTCCATGTCCACTTTATTTCCAAACCGTCTGAACTTGGGGTCCTGGATGATCTTAAGTCCCTGTTTACCCTCAGTCTTCTTCTGGTCTGGTTTCGCTCCTGAGTCCAAACACATAATACCACAACATATAAATGACTTCATCAATACCAACCGATTCAAGCATATCCTCAATACCAAAACACAATTTCTCTGACTGAGAAATTATAGCTGCCAAAAAGGGAACATTGGATAATGATAAATCAACAACACTTTTGCAATTTAAATGAGGATTTATATGACTTTTCTTTTTTATGGAGTCATTTTGTTTCACATCAGACATGGACAAAGTCCCACTGAGGTGGAGGGAGGTAGGTGCCTGTTTGACTGGCTCTACTTGGCTCTACTTCTTGTGCGAATCCATACACGGTCACTGTTTGGACAGGTGGAGCTCATGAGAAGAGAGATGGTTACTCTTTCGAACAACCCTCTGACATAAGGTGTTTATAAATCAAAGATGTATTCATTAGTGCACACCATAGCAAACCGTATTAAACATTTTGCAACGAAAATGAGACTCTCTTATTGGACAAGTTCAGGTAAGTAGGCAGGTCTCTCCACGTTTCGGCCTGCATGCTTCCTTTTTGGTTCCTTGTGAATACACCCCAGTTATTATAATGACACAGCAGATGTCACGATCAGAAAGATAAAAACAGTGCTGTACAGTGCTCAGTTGAATCCTCTCACCTTCTGTGAGCAGAGTCCTGAACTCCTCCACAGTGTTCTCGATTTTGACCTGGAAGAATTCCCACAGCTTGACCTTGGGGAACACCTGCTCCCACAAAACATTGCGGATCGCCTTAGAGAGGTAAAACAAAAAAATAAAGGTTTAGGTCTTCACAAAAGGAGCTCACAATTTCATTAAGACAAACCGAACGAGGTGTTATGGATAAGGCCCTGGAGTTTTTCCTGACCACATCTGGCATGACCAGGAAAAACTCTAGACCACCATTATAGTGCTGTTGCCAGGGTAAAAGAAAATCTGTAAACTTTCCTTAAAGGTCCAATGCAGCCATTTTTATGTCAATAACAAATCTTTCTGGAAAACAATTAAGCACCTTACTGTGGTTATTTTCATTAAAATGGTAAAAAAAAATTGCTTTTTAGAAAATAGCAATTTCTCAAGTAAGAATTTTTCTAGGACTGTCTGGGAGTGGTCTGAGTGGAGAGGGGAAAACTGAAAACTAGATGTTATTGGTAGAGAGATTTGTAACTCTTTCTTATTGGTCTATTGACAAATGTACTGCCTGGCGACATAACTCCATCCCACCAAAACAGGCTGAAATTCCAGTCTCTTCAAAAAGCTCTTACACTAAAAGGGCATTATCATCCTTTTCACAATTTCACAGTATTATTCCAACCTCATAGTGTGGAAATACATATAAAACACAGAAATATCTTGTTTTTGACTGCACTGGGCCTTTAAGTTCCCAGTTTGAGGATTCCCTCCTGCTTATTTCTACCTGATTCCAAGAATCCTCCAACCGGGATTTAAAACAAAAAACATGGGAATTTTGGGAAGGTTGGAATTTCACAATCCTAGCTGAGAAAGTAAACCTCAGACACTCACATTGAGATGCCCCTGGTTTTCGACCTGGGCGTGGAGGCCCATAGCAGCGTACTTAGCGTCAGCCATGTCGCAGGTCATGTGCCATATGGCCCGGTCCAGGACCCAGGCTGACCTCAGATGGGGGGAGTTGACCAGGTTGTAGCCACACTCAGGATGCTCCTTGATCCATGGGCTGTTGGCAGCTGCACAGGGGAGGGGAAGCGCACAAAGCAACAGTTACCACACTGAAATCCTCACTGTTATGGAGGACATTGAGGCCTTTGTCAAGGAATATTACAGAGGGGAATGAAGGTTCATTGATTCTACGCAGACAACTCCCTGAAAACTAACCTTCTATCAGTGGTAGGATAATCGTTGGGCACATGACCAAAATGGCAGTGGTCTCTCTTCCCTCGAATAAACATGAGACTTTTTTATTTTTTCATGAAAAATATGTTGTTTTAATGTAAACACTGAAAATGTTCCCTTTTGATCTAGGTTATTTCTCAGATAATACACATTCTAACCATAGTGTGCGACTGTTTATAATATTAGCACATATGACAGAAAAGGAGAACTCTAACATAGGTAACCATTTCAGAGTGTTTCATCATATCACAGCAGCGCAGACCCATTAGTACATCATTGTAAGCTGCACTGACCACAGACCATAGAGTTCATCAGGTTTCTGGGCATCAGTCAGCACATGGCCTTTAAGCTGCCATGGAGATAAGGTTTCTCTGACCATCTGACCTTTCACAATACTGGGTCTTGGCCATAGAGTGCTGCTCTCAAGACTTCATCCTCTCCAAGCCTTACCTAGGTTTCTGAAATAGGCTACCTACAGTACACTGAACCTTATTACAGACACTTGCAAACCAAAAAGGCTACAACTGCCCTGAATAGAAACTAGTAGACAATAGAAAAACAACTCAACTACCTCCATGCAAACACCGCACTCAAACACTGAAGACAAAAGAAACCACCGCTAAACCAATGGCAATGAGCCCCTTTGACGCAGGTTCTATTCAAAACACATCTAATCAATAGGAGCTTGAGTCAGGGAAAGCATTCTCTCTTTTAGCTTAGCATGCTAGTCACATAGATTATGTTATGCAACAGCTTGGCTGCAGGGCACACACACAGACTGGGTTCACCAGCAGCCATGACCAAGTGGTGCAGAATTATCTAGGGAGGGTATTTTTAACACTCCACTCATCTTTAAAGCTCACTCTAGACTCGAGGACCATGACTCGTCATTATTTTAGAGACTGTGGAATTTTCCTAGTGACCTTTCCCTAGTCTACATTCAGTAAGAGACATGCAGTATGTAAACATTGTTAGAGTGGGACTTTAAAAACATTGAATTGTGAGACCTGCCTTGTGAGACCTGCCTGGCTCTTTAACAATGCTGGTACTTTTTCTCTGGACTTTGAGAGGAACTGCTCTTTAGGTATGGCCTCACAGTTACTGATTCCGACGTAACATCTCTAACCTAATACGCAGCTGTTGCAATGATCCTTCAACCAAACAGAGGGAGACACACACGCACTCGCACAGGCACACGTTCACCCCACATCCCATTTACACACGCACACCTGTGTGATTGTAGACCACATCAGTGATACAGATCATATTCCACTCTTTCTTCAGTTTCTGCACCAACTCTCCCACATCTGTCCAGGTGTAGTTCTTTCCCGGTGGTGAAAACTCTGGGTTCAGGCTTAGTTGGTCAGCTAGGGAGTAGCAGGACCTGGATTTCCCTAGCGTCTGGAGAGGGGTGAAGTGGATCATGTTGTAGCCTGTGAAACAAACAAAATGCATTTGTTAATATCCAAGCATTGGAGCTGAATGTTCTCTGTTTACTTAGTTGATTAAGTTTCATATGAAAAACTCAGGGAAGTGGGTCTTCGCATGGCATGATATCTATGCTTTCCATTTCACTTTAATGCATGTACGGTTATTACTACTACATACAGTATGTGTTTTGGAACCAGCTTGTTAATGATTAAACTAACCCTCTTTCTATTGTCAAGTGAGGACAAGCCTGGGATATTGCAAAATGACAAGGTGAAAATGTAGTGTAAACATTGGCTTGGGACCATGAACTTAACTGGTGTCCGTAGGTGACCTAAAAGAAAATCTGCCAAACCTGTTAAATGGGATTCAAACTTCCTGGTGAGACGATGGACTACAAAACAATTCTTCGCTCTTGATCCAGGAAAACTGCAGGCATAACACACCTAACACTGTACATCTAATTTAGTTGATGACTAGTTGATAAGTTGAATCAGGTATTCTAGTCCTGAGTTGGAAAAATTAAAACCCTACAGTCTAGACCACCCTCCAGGACAAGGATGGAAGAGCAGTACACGTAAAGGTAGGCTGGCATAAAGACGTCACCCTTCTCTCTCACCAGACTCTTTGGCCACCCTCAATCTGGCTGGCCAGTCATCCAGGTGTCCCAGGCATTTGGACAGGTAGGTCTGGATGGTGATACAGTCCAGATGGACGTGGTGGTTGTCAGCCCCGGCACGCAGCACTGGGTCCACCACTATGTAGCCACCGCCTGACTTCTCCTCATGGCTGGGGGTGAAAACATGTAGAATATTTACTTACAGTGGTGATATCAAGCATTATGAGGACAATAAATGATTATATGAAGACAATCTAGACAATGGTCCAACTTGAACATACTATATAGCTATAGTGAGTTGCTCAGTGATGTTGTGGCTCATGTAGAAATGCAATATGAATACTGGTCTCTATTACAATAGTGTTCAACTCTCACCCGTGACCAAAGTAGTATTGGTATGATCCAGCGATCTGTAGGTCTAGTGTGCAAAACTTGTCAGAGTCGTCCTCTCTTCCCATGGGGTTGTGCCAGTCCAGGGCCTGGAAGGTGTGACGGTCAAAGTGTTTGCCCGGGGCAGGGTAGTTAGTGTGCACACACACATGTTTTCCCTGGAGAGTAGGGCCCAGACGGAACTGGAGCTCAAAGCCTTGGAAGAAACATATATTACAAACAGGCCTGAGCATACAATACATTTCTATGATTGTATGCTGCAAGGCACATGGATCAAGTTACGTCCCCCCTTTCGCCATGCTTTTGAATGCACCACTAACTGATTACAATCGGTTTCAACCAACATTTGCTACTCATTCACCAAAAATGCGAGAAAGGAGATTTTGCACATTGCTATTAATGAACCAGCTAACAAATTTGGGACCAGTTTCCCAGTAGAATTAAATGAAATTAGTTGTCTGATCTTTGAAAATAGATTCTGCTAATAAGCTCAGCAGCAGCTGCCTTATCAAGTGAGGTTGAGATTGCAACGCTGCAGTTGCTCAACAGGAGAAGTGGTGTGATACTGGAACTCCACTAGTTCCTGTTGTTGCTGTCCAACTGTAGTTGTGGTTTATGAAAATAATTTAGACAATGAACAAGATTATTTGAATCATCTAAACCAGAATCTCTTCTTAAGGAACCAAACTATGTTGGATATGTCTCATAATAGTATCACGTTACTAGATATCACTAAATTAAAATGAATAATGGCTGGGATGAGGCTATTACTGATCATGTATAATGTGAGTGTTATCTAAAAAAAGGTTGATGCATTTGTATACTGGAAATCTTGGATGACAAACAGATGCATGCAATAATTTGCTATATTAAACTAAAAAGGCAACACTCTCGCCTCACAAGAACAACAACAAAAAACTACAAAATAACAAAATGTTCAAAAACTGGATTGCAACAATACAGGGAGGGACATGCCTGTGTCTGCCTGCAACCACACTCCCCAGTCCCCATGGGCTATCTATAGAAACAGCACACTGGCAAATATTTCTACACTCTCATGTTTAAATACCACCTTAACTGTCACGTTATTCTCATTCTCAATAAATCAATACCATGGTAGCCTAAGGCATGCATAAAAAGGGAAATAATGTCCAGGTACCTTGGTCCAGGCGGAAGAGTGTCCTTCCCAGCTGCTCCATATCGTTGAGGACCAGGACTCTGACTTGTTTTGCCTGGAGGGACATTTTGACTTTGCCTATGTAGGTCGTCCTTTACTGTACAGGGGATGATGATATGGATTTTCTTTTTCCGAGAACCCCCTGTTGGAAGAAAAAAAAATTATATGTCACCAGCCATCAACAACATATTTCAGCTGTCTAAAAATAGTTATATTTTAGCAGCCTATTGCAGTTTCTAACATAACATTGTTGACACATTGTGACAGCTGAATGGTGTGGTTGAAATTTGACAACTGGATCCAGTTCTTAAAGATCAATGTATTTGGAATATGATAATAGTCACTGCAAAAGTGAAGTTCTTAGAAGTGGAGCTGTCACTTGACGAAATTGGCAGGCAGCCTTTTATCCAGAATTGGAAACCATGTAGCCAATGGTCCAGTTTAAATTCGGTCCATTATCAACTAAATTCGGCAGAACTAATTTTGAATCCTTTTCAGTTGTTCACTGCATGTATCCCACGGCTTCTCACGTCCACAATGCGCGCATCACCAACACGCACTGTCAACAAACGCCCACTTGATATTGCGCAGCGCATGAGTGTCCATATTTAAATCATAACTCATTCTGGATAAGGTCCAGAATTCAGTCGCTTAAAAGGCCAACCAGGCTATTAAATACTCGATCTACCGTGTCCAGTCTCAGTCGGCCACTCACTAAAGTATAAGGACCAAGCAGACAGCCACAAAACCTGAATCTGCAAGATGCGAAAACTGTCCACAAAATTGTGTTGAAGCATTATGCTTAGCTTACAAACTATCGAAAATAAAAAGTTATGCACCTGTTACACCCAACTTCAAATACTCAACGCATCGTGAAAAGTTGCTTTAATGTAATTTGCAAAGATACAAAGTATCGGTATTTTTCCTGTATTGAAGGACAGGCTTGGCATCTGAACAGGGGGCGTGTCAATTTTGCATCAACCTTTAACCGGACTACCGTACATTTACGAATATAAGAAAGCTGTATTATCAGACTTTCTTGTAGACAGGTGCAATACAAATCTTACCTGTTTGGCAACATTATATGGCCTTATTACAGAGCACCATTCGACTGAAACACAAAATGTTGCAATATAATTCATTAAATAAGAAACGATACAAGATCAACCCGTGAACAGGGTTGCGCTGCTTCTACATGAAGAGGACGTGTGTTACATGAAGGATACATGACTGCACTGCAGAACCCAATGGAGTTCACGCGCTATAAAGAATGTTCTCGATGGAGTAGTAAGGCGAAAGCAGTCCAAGACGTGACTGTAGACGAAATCCAAGGTGTGAAGTCGGAGAGATGGTTTTCCAACAGCAACGCTCAGTGTAGCATGTCAGTGTTGCCATTGTTTATAAAAGTATTCTTTATAATTTCGAAATAAACAAGTCTCCAACCCCCATATCACACACTCACAAACTGAAAATATATGTGTGTATATCAATGGAGACTGCGGAGGGCAGGACAGCTCATAATGGCTGGAATGGAGTGAATGTTATGGTATCAAACACATGAAAACCATGTTTGATACAATTCCATTCACTCCATTCCGGCCTTTATTATGAGCCGTCCTCTCCTCAGCAGCCTCCACCGGTGTATATTGTAGTATCAATTGGTGAGAGAGAGATCAAAGATTACATTAAATTGTACATATCCCCTTGGTTCCTGATTAAATCGTTGGTAACGTTTTTGGTAACGTTCGCATGGGTCAAACAAAAACCCCCTAATGATTGGTTGACAATCCAGCTTCCCACAATGCAGGTTTTGGCTGCCAGATGTTGTTGGTGAAGAACTGCAGAAATTTCAGTCCACTGCAGTCAAAACTGAATGACCTTTGATCACATGGTTTTTGTCAATTTCATGCAGTCTGCATGTAGGCACAAGTCTGACAATTTTTATCCACATAATGCAACACACTTTGACCACTGATGGTCACAAAATTGACAAAAGTGATCCGCTCGAACACGCCGAATATTACGGTGTTTTCTATTTAATCATGGGGTATATATGTATTATTTTCTGCAGCTCATTTCACATTACAAGAGAAGTTCCAATTTGACTTATATCTGACTGTGGGCACGTTGGAACGGATCACTTTTGTCAAGTCAGTCACCTCCTTTCAAAATGTGTTGTTTTATGGGGATAGAAATTGTCCCGACATCCGCAACATGTCAACTGCATCAACTTCATCCTACAGCCATCGACTGCATTGTGGGAGGCTCTATTGTCAACCAATCATTAGGATGTTTTTGTTTGACACGCAAACGTAACCAAAGACATGACTGAAACAAACTTTGCAGAGATTCATGTATAGTGGATACATACAAATTCATGTTTTATTTGAGGCTCTCATTGACTGTACATTGAACACATATTTTAGTATGTCAGTGTGTGATATGTGGGTTGAAGAGTTTCTCGACATTACAAAGAAAAACTTTTATAAACTACTGTAACATTGCCATGTTGCACTGAGCCTTGCTGTTGGAAAACCACATCAGTGTCTGACTTTCGCCTGTCGCAGATGCAATTCCCACCGACTTCTCTCCTCGACTTTTGTCTGCAGTCGGTTGTTTCAGCCTCACCACCCAAACGAGCCCGGTGTCATTATCTGATAAAGATGTACAGTGAGGCAAAAAAGTATTTGATCCCCTGCTGATATTGTGCATTTGCCCACTGACAAAGAAATGATCAGTCTATAATTTAATTGTAGGTTTATTTGAACAGTGAGAGACAGAATAACAACAAAAATCCAGAAAAATGCATGTGAAAAATGTTATAAATTGATTTGCATTTTAATGAGGGAAATAAGTATTTGACCCCTCTCAATCAGAAAGATTTCTGGCTGCCAGGTGTCTTTTATACAGGTAACGAGCTGAGATTAGGAGCACAATCTTAAAGGGAGTGCTCCTAATCTCAGTTTGTTACCTGTATAAAAGACACCTGTCCACAGAAGCAATCAATCAATCAGATTCCAAACTCTCCACCATGGCCAAGACCAAAGAGCTCTCCAAGGATGTCAGGGACAAGATTATAGACCTACACAAGGCTGGAATGGGCTACAAGACCATCGCCAAGCAGCTTGTTGAGAAGGTGACAACAGTTGGTGCGATTATTCGCAAATGGAAGAAACACAAAATAACTGTCAATCTCCCTCGGCCTGGGGCTCCATGCAAGATCTCACCTCGTGGAGTTGCAGTGATCATGAGAACGATGAGGAATCAGCCCAGAACTACACGGGAGGATCTTGTCAATGATCTCAAGGGAGCTGGGACCATAGTCACCAAGAAAACAATTGGTAACACACTACGCCGTGAAGGACTGAAATCCTGCAGCGCCCGCAAGGTCCCCCTGCTCAAGAAAGCACATACACATGCCCGTCTGAAGTTTACCAATGAACAGGACAACTGGGTGAAAGTGTTGTGGTCAGATGAGACCAAAATGGATCTCTTTGGCATCAACTCAACTCGCCGTGTTTGGAGTAGGATGAATACTGACTATGACCCCAAGAATACCATCCCCACCGTCAAACATGGAGGTGGAAACATTATGCTTTGGGGGTGTTTTTCTGCTAAGGGGACAGGACAACTTCACCGCATCAAAGGGACGATGGTCAGGGCCATGTACCATCAAATCTTGAACCTCCTTCCCTCAGCCAGGGCATTGAAAATGGGTCATGGATGGGTATTCCAGCATGACAATGACCCAAAACACACGGCCAAGGCAACAACAGAGTTTCTCAAGAAGAAGCACATTAAGGTCCTGGAGTGGCCTAACCAGTCTCCAGACCTTAATCCCATAGAAAATCTGTGGAGGGAGCTGAAGGTTTGAGTGGCCAACTACAAGAAACGTCTGACCTCTGATTGCCAACAAGGGTTTTGCCACCAAGTACTAAGTCATGTTTTGCAGAGGGGTCAAATACTTATTTCCCTCATTAAAATGCAAATCAATTTATAAAAATGTTCACATGCTTTTGTATTTTTTTGTTATTCTGTCTCTCACTGTTCAAATAAACCTACCATTAAAATTATAGACTGATCATTTCTGTGTCAGTGGGCAAACGTACAAAATCAGCAGGGGATCAAATACTTTTTTTCCCTCACTTTATGTAATCATAGGAAAAAATGTCCTAGCCCCACATAAGCCATATAATAAAACACTAACATCATGTTATTTTAGCATTTCATCTTTCTACTCATACTTAGTGTGTAGACTAATAGTTTCATCAAGTGAAAATATAATTATCAATACAGGATAGGCAAAATATGTTTATTTATCAGATCGATACAAAATAGTAAGAATCAAGTAAAAAAAAAAAGTTATTTACACTGGAATTGTATGATTATTCAGTGCATTGATTAGTGTACAAACATTTTGACACTTTGTATCGTGTACTATGTAGACTACCAGTCTTCTACATGAATATCTTCATCTGCTTCTTGCCCGAAACTGAATAATAAATGTGTATAGTTTAATAAATGCCGATGTGTTATGTTATAGATTATTGAGGTTTGACACTTCGTGAAAATATGGTATTGTGGTGTGTACCAGTCTTCTACATGAATATCTTATTCTGCTTCTTGCTCAGGCTGGTGGGCGAGATCAGAGCCTCCAGGCTCATGCCAGCGTACAGGGGCTGGTTCCGATTTCTCCTGAACACCAAGGCGACTCGCAACACCAGGAGCACACAGGAAACCACCAAGAGTACAACTGGAAGTGATAGAAGACACAGAGTAAATTATCCTATTTATCTTTAACATGTACAGTTGAAGTCGGAAGTTTACATACACCTTAGCCAAATACATTTAAACTGAATTTTTCACAATTCCTAACATTTAATCCTAGTAAAAATTCCCCTGTGTTAGGATCACCACTTTATTTTAAGAATTTGAAATGTCAGAATAATAGTAGAGAGAATGACTTTACATACACTCAATTTGTTTTTGGTAGCTTTGCCTTTAAATTGTTTAACTTAGGTCAAACATTTTGGGTAGCCTTCCACAAGCTTCCCAAAATAAGTTGGGTGAATTCTGGCCCATTCCTCTTGACAGAGCTGGTGTAACTGATTCAGGTTTGTAGGCCTCCTTGCTCGCACACGCTTTTTCAGTTCTGCCCACAATTTTTCTATAGGATTGAGGTCAGGGTTTTGTGATGGCCACTCCAATACCTTGACTTTGTTGTCTTTAAGCCATTTTGCTACAACTTTGGAAGTATGCTTGGGGTCATTGTTCATTTGGAAGACCAATTTGCGACCAAGCTTTGCCTTCCTGACTGATGTCTTGAGATGTTGCTTCAATACATCCACGTAATTTTCCTGCCTCATGATGCCATCCATTTTGTGAAGTGCACCAGTCCCTCCTGCAGCAAAGCACCTGCACAACATGATGCTGCCACCCGCATGCTTCACGGTTGGGATGGTGTTCTTCAGCTTGCAAGCACCCCCCTTTATCCTCCAAACATAATGATGGTCATTATGGCCAAACAGTTCTATTTTTGTTTCCTCAGACCAGAGGACATTTCTCCAAAAAGTACAATCTTTGTCCCCATGTGCAGTTGCAAACCTTAGTCTGGCTTTTTTATGGTGGTTTTGGAGCAGTGGCTTCTTCCTTGCTGAGCGGCCTTTCAGGTTATGTCAATATAAGACTCGTTTTACTGTGGATATAGATACTTTTGTACCTGTTCCTCCAGAATCTTCACAAGGTCCTTTGCTGTTGTTCTGGGATTGATTTGCACTTTTCACACCAAAGTACGTTCATCTCTAGGAGACAGAACGCATCTCCTTCATGAGCGATATGACGGCTGCGTGGTCCCATGGTGTTTATACTTGCGTACTATTGTTTGTACAGATGAACGTGGTACCTTCAGGCATTTGGAAATTGCTCCCAAGGATGAACGAGACTTTTCTGAGGTCTTGGCTGATTTCTTTAGATTTTCCCATGATGTCAAGCAAAGGAGGCACTAAGTTTGAAGGTAGGCCTTGAAATACATCCACAGGTACACCTCCAATTGTGTCATGCACAAAGTAGATGTCCTAACAGACTTGCCAAAACTATAGTTTGTTCACAAATTTCTTGTTGAGTGGTTGAAAAACGAGTTAATGACTCCAACCTAAGTGTATGTAAACTTCCGACTTCAACTGTATATTCATTTCTAATATGATTTACAGAGAATAGAGAGGGAGGTTCTAAAACGTTTAAGTGTTCCACATGAAGAGATTTGAGCCCAGTCCAAAATGAAGCTAGATATTAATCGGAGATCTGAAAGAATCTTTTGGGTCTGAGCAATAGTGGGAACTCCATTTAGCCTATCACATGACTCGTGGAGATATTGCTTACACCCATCCAATCCCTTCAGATCTACAATATGTTTTCAGGTTCAGGAGGTAAGGGTTGACGTTGTACTTGGTAATAGATCTCTAGTCTGAGAGATGAGGCCTACTCACCCATGAAGATAGCGTTTGCGCTTGGTGCTGCAGGGTTATAGTGCTTGAACACATTCCCAACCAGAGCAATTATCACCACAGGGTAAATAGTCAGGATGTACCTCACATGCTGATCCAGCAGGAAGTTCTCAATACCAAACCTACAATAAACAACACATTACGATTACATTGAAAGTGTGTGGCTGTGTGCAGAAATGTGCTGAGTCTAACAAATAAAATATATATGAGTGAGATTGGATCACATGCCCAAAAATTTAATCAAAAGACGATGAGCGTGATTCTCATAAGAAAGACTTTGTTAAACTGTGCTTACCATCCGATTACCTCCACCAGTAGGATACAGAGAGACACAGTGGCTGCAGTGTTCTTTGCCACTCCAGAGAGGTCCAACACCAGGGTGAAGTTGATCAGAGTGGCGATGGTTGTCCATGTAGTATACAGGGCAATGCCATTCTGCACCTAAAATTTAAGAAAACGTTACTTGTAGTACACGACTGTAGAATTCCTCATAAGAGGACAAAGCAAGGGATAGAGCAACTGAAAAAGTGGATTACCTAAGATGGTTAGGGAAAAAAACAATACAATAGAATGGTTATGTAAAGTAAAATGCAGTAGGATGGCCAGAGCTGTATGTGCTTTAGCAAACTACTCTCAAGGGGTAGATAGAGATAGAGGGAAAAAAGTATTTGATTTGCCCATTATTCTTTTCAAAATTCTTCAAGCTCTGTCAAACTGTTTGTTGATCATTGCTAGACAACCATTTTCAGATCTTGCCATAGACTTTCAAGCAGATTTAAGTAAAAACTGTAACTCAGCCACTTAGGAACATTCATTGTGTTCTTGGTAATTAACTCCAGTGTAGATTTGGCCTTGTGTTTTAGGTTATTGTCCTGCTGAAATATGAATTCATCTCCCAGTGTCTGGTGGAAAGCAGACTGAACCAGGTTTTCCTCTAGGATTTTGCCTGTGCTTAGCTCCAATCCGTTTACTTTTTATCCGGACTCCCCAGTCCGTAACAATTACAAGCATAGCCATAACATGATGCAGCCACCACTATGATTGAAAATAGAGAGTGGTACACAGTAATGTGTTGTATTGGATTTGCCCCAAACATAACACTTTGTATTCAGAACAAAGAGTGAATTGTTTTGCCACATTTTTTGCAGCATTACTTTAGTGCCTTGTTGCAAATAGGATGCATGTTTTGGAATATGTTTATTCTGTAAAGGCTTCCTTCATTTCACTGTCAATTAAGTTAGTATTGTTGTTAACTACAATATTGTTGATCCATTCTCAGTTTTGTCCTAACACAGCCATTAAACTCTAACTGTTTTAAAGTCACCATTGGCATCATGGTGAAATCCCTGAGTGGTTTCTTTCCTCTCTGGCAATTGAGTTAGGAAGGACGCCTGTATCTTTGTAGTGACAGGGTGTATTGATACACTATCCAAAGTGTAATTAATAACTTCACCATACTCAAAAGGATGTTCAATGTCTGCTTTTTTTTTTTACCCATCAACCAATAGGTGCCCTTTTTTGCGAGGCATTGGAAAACCTCCCTGGTCTTTGTGGTTGAATCTGTGTTTGAAATTCACTGCTCGACCTTACAGATAATTGTACTGTATGTGTGGGGTACAGAGATGAGGTAGTCATTTAAAAAATTATGTTAAACGCTATTATTGCACACAGAGTGAGTCCATGCTATTTATTATCTGACTTGGTAAGCAAAGTTGTACTCCTGATCTTATTTAGACTTGCCATAACAAAGGGTTTGAATACCTAATTAAAGACATTTTAAATAATTTGTAATAATTTCTGAAAATATAATTCCACTTTTACATTATGGGGTAGTGTGTAGGCCAGTGACAAAAATCTCAATTTAATCAATTTTAAATTCAGGCTGTAACACGACAAAATTTAGAAAAGTCAAGGGGTGTGAATACTTCGAAGGCACTGTGATGGGTTCTGACTTCTAAACTTGAAATATTGTTAATCATCAGGTATCCTATGGAAAGGAGAAGGGCCACAGTCTGGTTTCTACACCAGAAGTTAATGGTTATTTGTAGGAGGAATGTATATGGTTGCGGTCACTGATAAGGGTGGAGAGCTGTGGATTAGTGAGGACCACAACTCTATCCTCCTGATTCCTGCTTACAAGCAAAAATTAAAGCAGGAAGTACCAGTGACTCGGTCTACAAAATAGTGGTCAGATGGTCTTGCTAAACTACAGGACTGCTTTGCTAGTCACAGACTGGGACATGTTCCGGGATTCTTCCGATGGCATTGAGGAGTACACCACATCAGTCACTAGCTTTATCAATAAGTGCATTGAGGACGTCGTCCCCACAGTGACTGTACGTACATACCCCAACCAGAAGCCATGGATTACAGGCAACATTCGCACTGAGCTAAAGGGTAGAGCTGCCGCTTTCAAGGTGCGGCACTCTAACCCGGAAGCTTATAAGAAATCCTGCTATGCCCTGCGATGAACCATCAAACAGGCAAAGCGTCAATACAGGGCTGAGATTAAATCGTACTACACCGGCTCTGACGCTTGTCTTATGTGGCAGGGCTTGCAAACTATTACAGACTACAAAGGGAAGCACAGCCGAGAGCTGCCCAGTGCCACGAGCCTACCAGACGAGCTAAATCACTTCTATGCTTGCTTCGAGGCAAGCAACACGGAGGCATGCATGAGAGCATCAGCTACTCCGGACGACTGTGTGATCACGCTCTCCGTAGCCGACGTGAGTAAGACCTTTAAACAGGTCAACATTCACAAGGCTGCGGGGCCAGACGGATTACCAGGACGTGTGCTCCGGGCATGTGCTGACCAACTGGCAGGTGTCTTCACTGACATTTTCAACATGTCCCTGACTGAGTCTGTAATACCAACAAGTTTCAAGCAGACCACCATAGTCCCTGTGCCCAAGAACACCAAGGCAACCTGCCTAAATGACAACAGACCCGTAGCACTCATGTCCTTAGCCATGAAGTGCTTTGAAAGGCTGGTAATGGCTCACATCAACACCTGGACAAAAAAACACCTATTTGAGAATGCTATTCATTGACTACAGCTCAGCGTTCAACACCATAGTACCCTCAAAGCTCATCACTAAGCTAAGGATCCTGGGACTAAACACCTCCCTCTGCAACTGGATCCTGGACTTCCTGACGGGACGCCCCCAGGTGGTGAGGTTAGGTAGCAACACATCTGCCACACTGATCCTCAACACTGGAACCCCCAGGGATGCGTGCTCAGTCCCCTCCTGTACTCCCTGTTCACCCACGACTGCATGGCCAGGCACGACTCCAACACCATCATTAAGTTTGCAGACGACACAACAGTGGTAGGCCTGATCACCGACAAGACAGCCTATAGGGAGGAGGTCAGAGACCTGGCCCGGGTGGTGCCAGAATAACAACCTATCCCTGAACATAACCAAGACTAAGGAGATGATTGTGGACTTCAGGAAAAGGAGGACCGAGCACACCCCCATTCTCATCGACGGGGCTGTGGTGGAGCAGGTTGAGAGCTTCAAGTTCCTTGGAGTCCACATCACCAACAAACTAGAATGGTACCAACACACCAAGACAGTCGTGAAGAGGGCACAACAAAGCCTATTCCCCCTCAGGAAACTAAAAAGATTTGTCATGGGTCCTCAGATCCTCAAAAGGTTCTACAGCTGCAACATCGAGAGCATCCTGACTGGTTGCATCATTGCCTGGTACGGCAATTTCTCGGCCTCCGACCACAACGCACTACAGAGGGTAGTGCGTACGGCGGTGTCGAAAGAAGGCCCTAAAAATTGTCAAAGACCCCAGCCACCCCAGTCATAGACTGTTCTCTCTACTACCGCATAGCAAGCGGTACCGGAGTGCCAAATCTAGGACAAAAAGGCTTCAACAGTTTTTACCCCCAAGCCATAAGACTCCTGAACAGGCAATCAAATGGCTCCTCGGACTATTTGCATTGTGCCTCCCCAACCCCTCTTTTACGCTGCTGCTACTTTCTGTTTATCATATATGCATAGTCACTTTAACTATACATTCATGTACATACTACCTCAACTGGCCCGACCAACCAGTGCCCCCGCACATTGGCTAACCGGGCTATCTGCATTGTGTCCCGCCACCCACCAACCCCTCTTTTACGCTACTGCTACTCTCTGTTCATCATATATGCGTAGTCACTTTAACCATATCTACACGTACATAATACTTCAATCAGCCCGACTAACCGGTGCCTGTATGCAGCCTCGCTATTGTTTTTTTTCACTGTCTTTTTAGTGTAGTTTCTATTTCTTTACTTACCTATTGCTCACATAATACCTTTTTTGCACTGTTGGTTAGAGCCTGTAAGTAAACATTTCACTGTAAGGTCTACACCCGTTGTATTCGGCGCACGTGACAAATAAACTTTGATTTGATTGGGGGCCGAGGTCAGGTCACATTAAGGGAGAAGGAACAGTTTATTACCCGCATCACTTACATCTTTATTGCTAGGCAGGAAGTTACTGTTTAGAGGGAAGGAGGAGACTTCACCCAAATTTGGGTGGGTGGGTAGATAGAGATACAGAGGGAAAAAAGTATTTGATCCCCTGCTGATTTTGTACATTTGCCCACTGAAAAAGAAATGATCAGTCTATAATTTTAATGGTAGGTGTATTTGAACAGTGAGAGACAGAATAACAACAACAAAAAAAATCAAGAAAAACACATGTGAAAAATGTTATAAATTGATTTGCATTTTAATGAGGGAAATAAGTATTTGACCCCTCTCAATCAGAAAGATTTCTGGCTCCCAGGTGTCTTTTATACAGGTAACGAGCTGAGATTAGGAGCACAATCTTAAAGGGAGTGCTCCTAATCTCAGTTTGTTACCTGTATAAAAGACACCTGTCCACAGAAGCAATCAATCAGATTCTAAACTCTCCACCATGGCCAAGACCAAAGAGCTCTCCAAGGATGTCAGGGACAAGATTGTAGACCTACCTAAGGCTGGAATGGGCTACAAGACCATCGCCAAGCAGCTTGGTGAGAAGGTGACAACAGTTGGTGTGATTATTCGCGAATGGAAGAAACACAAAAGAACTGTCAATCTCCCCCGGCCTGGGGCTCCATGCAAGATCTCACCTCGTGGAGTTGCAATGATCATGAGAACGGTGAGGAATCAGCCCAGAACTACACGGGAGGATCTTGTCAATGATCTCAAGGCAGATGGGACCATAGTCACCAAGAAAACAATTGGTAACACACTACGCCGTGAAGGACTGAAATCCTGCAGCGCCCGCAAGGTCCCCCTGCTCAAGAAAGCACATACACATGCCCGTCTGAAGTTTACCAATGAACAGGACAACTGGGTGAAAGTGTTGTGGTCAGATGAGACCAAAATGGAGCTCTTTGGCATCAACTCAACTTGCCGTGCTTGGAGGAGGAGGAATGCTGCCTATGACCTAAAGAACACCATCCCCACCGTAAAACATGGAGGTGGAAACATTATGCTTTGGGGGTGTTTTTCTGCTAAGGGGACAGGACAACTTCACTGCATCAAAGGGACGATGGACGGGGCTATGTACCGTCAAATCTTGGGTGAGAACCTCCTTCCCTCAGCCAGGGCATTGAAAATGGGTCGTGGATGGGTATTCCAGCATGACAATGACCCAAAACACACGGCCATGGCAACAAAGGAGTGGCTCAAGAAGAAGCACATTAAGGTCCTGGAGTGGCCTAACCAGTCTCCAGACCTTAATCCCATAGAAAATCTGTGGAGGGAGCTGAAGGTTCGAGTTGCCAAACGTCAGCCTTGAAACCTTAATGACTTGGAAAAGATCTGCAAAGAGCAGTGGGACAAAATCCCTCCTGAGATGTGTGCAAACCTGGTGGCCAACTGCAAGAAACGTCTGACCTCTGTGATTGCCAACAAGGGTTTTGCCACCAAGTACTAAGTCATGTTTTGCAGAGGGGTCAAATACTTATTTCCCTCATTAAAATGCAAATCAATTTATAACATTTTTCACATGCATTTTTCTGGATTTGTTTGTTGTTATTCTGTCTCTCACTGTTCAAATACACCTACCATTAAAACTATAGACTGATCATTTCTTTGTCAGTGGGCAAACATACAAAATCAGCAGGGGATCAAATACTTTTTTCCCCTCACTGTATATACATACACACACTTGTGCTGGTGGGAACATGTCTTTGTCTGTTTAGCTGTCTGACTCATTGGGTGAATAAACCTGGTTTGAGCTTTTATAGTTGTCTGTCTATTTTTACCCGGTTATTTAGAACCTAACAACTGTAAGTGTTGCCATACAACTAAATGGGATGAGTGAATCCTATGAAAAACAATACTCCGACTAGAGTTGGCTAAAGCACATCTGTGACCAGGCTACAATCATGAGGATGGTGTGAGTCTAACAACTAACTCGATTAAGCCTCAAATTAAACTCACCAGCACCCGGATGCACCAAAGATCCCTAGGTTGGTTCTGGCTGAGCCAGGCTCCGTAAACATTCAGCCCATAGCAGGAGAAGAAGATCATAGAGTAGTTGGTGACAGCAATGATCCCCAGTACAATCAACGCAGCAGTCATCTGCCTGTAAGGAACAGTAAAAAAAGACCACTCTCTCATTGATCCACAAGTTACCTTGGTGTTTTGAGCAGACAATCTATAGGCTTGGTAAGTATCATAGCATGATAGAGACCCACAACAATACGAAGAATCTCAATGGGTCCAATTATATATAACTTGTGTAGTAACAACATTGTATTCGTACATTATGTATTTATATTTTAATTGTAAAGCAAAGAAGTTAAGAAAGGGGGGAATGCTAGGCTTAAGTGGTTCAACTTCTCTGAATGTTCTCTACAGACTGGCAGCGGCCCAGTGTGGGTAGGTGTGGTATGGTTATAGTAACACCTTGAATACACCGTCCACGTTACGTGCGCGACCATTGCAAAATAAATGTACACATAGATGTTATTCAATAATTTCAACCAAACTCATCACGCGTCACAGTGTCGGTGTAGCGGAGCCAGGAGGTAAAATAGAACTTGGTTCTATTTAAGACGCTCGACAGGCCGCAAATGCACTCCTTACTGGTTATCAGAAAGATACAAACCCACGTGGATGATTGAAAGAGGGATTCATCAGAGATAACTAACAAAAAACTAACTAAGTTTCCCTTTTTATCTGTGGATTCATCATCTGAGTAGAGAAACACATAATTTTGTATGAATCTGGGTAAAAATTCTACAAAGAACCAGCTATAAAGAGGACCATATGCATGTCAGGTTAAACATCAACCCAATGTTAATCTCCAAAAACAAACGAGCTAGCAACATGCGTGTTTCAACCTGCCCGGAAATTAATATAATTGATTTAGGTATTTTAACCTACGTGTAATGATTGCGTCTGGTGGGGATAGACAAAACGATCACACGAATAACAGCGCGGGGCTGGTCTAGCCATGGTGGAAGTGGAGATGCTGCTATTTTGCTTCCACCCATCAACTTAAATCATGTTAGTCAGGCAACAGGAACTATTTGGTTTAGGTGTGAAAAGACTGTTACGCACTCTTGATCCCATAGGACAAGCCAGGTCATATTGAAGGCCATGTTGACTATCCAGGACATGTAGAAACCGTACGGCAGCACAGAGAGGGTCCAGCTCCTGAGGAATTGAAAATAAAGTTGGTATCAGAACAAACATTCTACTGTAGCTTTTTAAAAATGTTTTATTTAAAATGTAACTTTATTTAACTAGACAAGTCAGCTAAGAACAAATTCTTATTTGCAAGACGGCGCTGGGCCAATTGTGCCCCGCCCTATGGGACTCCCAATCACAGACGGTTGTGCTGCAATACCTACATAACTATACATCGAATACATGAATTACTGCATTTCACTGTCTACGTGTTGATACTACAGCAGAAGGATGGTGTCCTAAAAGAACAGAATACTATAGAATAGTAGCCTAAAACATAGATGGCTGCAAGGTTGAGTTATTGATTGATTGACTGATATAGGTAGGTGATTGTGTCTGTACCCTCTGTAGAGGAAAGAGATGATATAGATGAGCATGAGAGACAGCCAGGTGTAGATGAGCCCCCAGATAGAGAAGGTCCATCCGGCCGGAGTTATGTCAGTTTCATACTTCTTGGAAATGTTCCCTGTACTTGAATGGAATGGTCCTAGGAGAGAGGAGATTGCAAAACAAGTACAGTGTAACTGTTGGGGAAACTAGTGTTGGCGTCAGTCAGTTATGTAGTCTCAAGCACCAGACTTCCTCCCCTGAGGACAAGGTTGTCATTGACTTTGTGTAATAGGGTAGGTTCTGCATGTCCCTAGCTAAACATAAAGCTAGGAACTTTTAATGCTTCTACTTAAGAATAGAATAATGGCATTGGGTAACTGTGCTGCCCGTAAAATTGTATTTCCTGTCCAACAGTTTAGTATGAAAAGCCATATAGGAAGCGTTACACAGTTAAAACAGCAAGTTACACAACAATGCGTTCACATGAGTTAGCGGTAGCTAAGTTACATGAGACTCACCCTTTCCAGCGCCTGCCATAGCATTAATTGCTAAAGCAGAAATGTAGATCAGCACAGACAGTGCAATGACCACAATACGGGGAAGGCTTCTATCTTCCATTATTGTTAGCTACAATGTATCTAGATAACTGGCTAGTCTAGTCGATATCTGATCATGAAAGTCCACACTGGATGGTGTTTGGTAGGGTAACAATATAAGGAGTGCAAACAATCTTCTTCGGGAAATTCTTGCCTGCTGCATGTCCACTATCAACAATAGGCATAGCACCACCTGCTGTGCAGGAGAAGTCTGTACAAAAACAAAAAACTAAACTGGAATGGTTGTCAGTTATTTTCACTGTCCATGTGTCAAATGATAAATCCCAAAATAATATGAGGAAACATGTTCCAATTTATCAAATCAAACAACACGCTGATTTGCTTTATTCGGCCAAGTAGTTGCAAAGTAGGAAGCACCATCATCCAACCAATCACATGAGGCAATGATAGCCCCGTCATTTTCAAAATGGCAGCAACATTGCAATTTAGCGAGTTTGATAGTGAGGACCAAATAACTAAAGAAATAGCAAAACAAGAAGAGACAACGTCGTTGAAATACATAATTTTGCGGAAAGACAAACGTTTTGGGCGAAAGGGTAAGCTAGTTGCCTATCATCGTCTGATGTACTAGGCTACTTACTCCCGGAGCGTAGTGGCTAACGTTATCAAGATGATTTAACGTTAGCTAGTTAGTACACTGTGGCTATATGCTGAGCTGGTGTAGGTAGACCACTGGGGAATACAGTAACAAATAACGATGTAGACATGCTGTGGGAATAGCTAGCTAACTAGGTCTGTAGCTTTTGGTCTGGTTATTTAGGAAAGGACTGCCTCTTCCTCCACATCTTAAAATGAGCTAACGCTAGCTAGCAGATTGTAACCAGGGTTGCCATGTCCGCTGTTCTCTTGCCAAATTGGGCTACTTTTAAAACTATGTCGCAGATAAATGTATTGGTGGCGGGTTTTTGGTCTACTTCTAATTGGCACCGCAGAATTTTTCTTAAAACACACACACATATATAACTGTAACTAGCTGCTGCTGACTCAGGCAGTGAGCAGGTTGTGTTATTATGCAATTGTTTATGGCCTTGTTTAGTTAATTAAATTGGAAGTTATCAATTGTGATCATGGTCACAGCTCTATCGCGAATATATCATTGTCCACATTTAATGTCAGTTTCATTGTGGACTTTTCCCTGAAATGAGAGCCTATAGCCCCTGGAAGGACATCTGCATATAGCTCAGTAAACCATGGCAAAGTTGAATTGCAATTATAAACCCTGATGAGTCATTAGCCTATGCCTATTGAAATAACAAGTCAATCTCGCAAATAGGCCATTTATAACAGATTGTAGTCTTAACATCTGGCACATAATAAATCCACAATTGCCAGAATATAGCCTAACATTGTTTTTTTTTTAAGTTCATCCAAGTGTTTCCTGCACAGAGATTGAGACCCTCTGTCCAAGTCATCACTCACTATTTCTAAAGAATATACCCTTAGCTGTGGTATATTGTCCATCTACCAGATGTCAGAGGGCCTTATTGTTTAATCATAGCAGTCAAAACAAGTTAAATTGACATCCATTGACGAAAAATGACCTGGAGATTTTTAATAAGCGAAATGTATCTTATCTTGCGACATTCTTAAACTTGCAAGAATTATTATTCTGATGGAAAACCACATTCTCCTTCATTGCCTACGTAGTTAAATTGTCGATATTCCTTAATTCGCTCAATAATGTTATGGCAAAAGGGTTTCATAGATAAATGTGGCAACTCCTCATGCTGCAAATTGTTTTTGGGCGGCTAATTATCAGGCATTGTGGGAAGGTTTTCAGAGGTCATTGGGCTAGACATTTTCGCTGGACCTGGCAAAACTGATTGTAACGGTCATGACTAGACTGGCTCTAGCTTTGGTCAAATTAACATCAGATTTGACTTTTCATAGCAGGTTAAGAGAGGTTACGCAGCAGGTTAGGAGAATTATGTTCGGGAAAAGGGTAAGCTAAAATGCTAAACATTTCAACTTTAAGTTAATTTGACAAAAGGTTGATGCCTTCTAGCCATGTCCATTTGGTAACCTGCTAATGGAGGTTGTCACTAGTTACCACAGCCACAAAGACAAAATTGTCTGTATGATAAAAATTCTTGAAGAAAAGGCTTTGCTTTTTGGTCTTAAGGTTAGCAATGTGGTTAAGGTTAGGTCTAAAATCTGATTTTCAGAACAGAAATGGAATAAATAGGTGGGGTTAAGCTGAACCAGAATCTGGCCTTTGACGCTCTTGCAGCATTCTGCCTTCTCCCTACAGTTTTCAGCCATTAGCATCACCCACGACTGGCTCATGTGAACTACAATCCCGACGCTGTGTTTTAACATTTAGAAACGGCAATAATCATCGCTTGCGATACAGCTTTCAAAACATATGCAAGAAAGAATCCTTCAAATAGAAAATATACTTAATGTAGCAGTTTTGCACAGATCCGTACAGCTATGGGTGCCTCCAGTTGACAAAACTACACTTCCGCTAAACTTCCCGAGTTACGCTTACACACAGGTGTTCGGAACATGTTAGATAGCTACAGTGGCTTGCGAAAGTATTCACCCCCTTGGCATTATTCACCCCCTATTTTGTTGCCTTACAACCTGGAATTAAAATAGATTTTTTTGGGGGGGGTGTTGTATCATTTGATTTACACAACATGCCTACCACTTTGAAGATGCAGAATATTTTTTGTGAAACAAACAACAAAAAAACAACTTGAGCATGCATAACTATTCACCCCCCCCAAAGTCAATACTTTGTAGTGCCAACTTTTGCAGCAATTACAGCTGCAAGTCTCTTGGGGTATGTCTCTATAAGCTCAGCACATCTAGACACTGAGATTTTTGCCCATTCTTCAAGGCAAAACTGCTCCAGCTCCTTCAAGTTGGATGGGCTCCGCTGGTGTACAGCAATCTTTAAGTCATACCACAGATTCTCAATTGGATTGAGGTCTGGGCTTTGACTAGGCCATTCCAAGATATTTAAATGTTTCCCCTTAAACCACTCAGGTGTTGCTTAGCACTATGCTTAGGGTCATTGTCCTGCAGGAAGGTGAACCTCCGTCCCAGTCTCAAATCTCTGGAAGACTGAAACAGTTCTCTCAAGAATTTCCCTCTATTTAGCGGCATTCTTCATTCCTTCAATTCTGACCAGTTTCCCAGTCCCTGCCGATGAAAACATCCCCACAGCATGATGCTGCCACCACCATGCTTCACTGTGGGGATGGTGTTCTCAGGGTGATGAGGTGTTGTGTTTGCGCAAGACAGAGTTTTCCTTGAAGGCCAAAAAGCTCAATTTTAGCCTCATCTGCCCAGAGTACCTTCTTCCATATGTTTGGGGAGTCTCCCACATGCCTTTTGGCGAACACCAAACGTGTTTGCATATTTTTCTTCTTTAACCAATGCCTTTTTTCTGGCCACTCTTCTGTAAAGCCCAGCTCTGTGGAGTGTATGGCTTAAAATAGTCCTATGGACAGATACTCCAATCTCCACTGCGGAGCTTTGCAGCTCCTTCAGGCTTATCTTTGGTCTCTTTGGTGCCTCTCTGATTAATGCCCTCCTTGCCTGGTCTGTGAGTTTTGGTGGGCGGCCCTCTTTTGGCAGGTTTGTTGTGGTGCCATATTCTTTCAATTTTTTATAATAGATTTAATGGTGCTCTGTGGGATGTTCAAAGTTTTGGATATTTTTTTTATAACCCAACCCTGATCTGTACTTCTCCACAACTTTGTCCCTGACCTGTTTAGAGAGCTCCTTGGTCTTCATGGTGCCGCTTGGTTGTGTTGCAGACTCTGGGGCGTTTCAGAACAGGTATATATACACTGAGATCATGTGACAGATCATGTGACACTTAGATTGCACACAGGTGGACTTTATTTAACTAATTGTGTGACTTCTGAAGGTAATTGGTTGCACCAGATCTTATTTAGGGGCTTCATAGCAAAAGGGGTGCATACATATGCACGCACCACTTTTCCGTCTCTTTATTTGTTAGAATTTTTTAAATAAGTAATTCTTTCATTTCACTTCATCAATTTGGATTATTTTGTGTATGTCCATTACATGAAATCCAAATAAAAATCAATTTAAATTACAGTTTGTAATGCAACAAAATAGGAAAAACGCCAAGGGGGATAAATACTTTTGCAAGGCACTGTAATTAGCACAGTTGGTCGCCTCTTGTCTTCTGTCTGTTTTCCGTAAACATGCGCTGTAACATGGAGTTATGGCCGTATGGGAACGCTAACCCTAACCTTATTAAGGTGTGGATCTATTTAACCTTTTGTTTTTGAAAATTATTTCTCGCTGATATGAAAGATAAGGTCCTTATGCTTCCAAAACCGTACCGCAAGCGATATGTTAACCGTACCGCGTGCTCTTAACAAAACTCCCCCGTATGATAGACACCTTCATCCAATGACTTATCTGTAATGTAATGGAACTGAGAGTCCTGATCAAGGACTAGCCTTACAGGAGCTGTTGATATGGTGAATCTCCAGAATTTATTTGTATTTATTTAACTAGGCAAGTCAGTTTAAAACAAATTCTTATTTACAATGACTGCCTACCCCGGCCAACCCACCCCTAACCCGGACGACGCTGGGCCAATTGTGCGCCGCCCTATGGGACTCCCGATCACGTCCAGTTGTGATATAGCCCGTGATCGAACCCAGGTCTGTAGTGACGCCTCTAACACTGCGAAGCAGTGCCTTAGACCGCTGCACCTCTCAGGATCCAATGAAGCAGCCATTCACCAGCTTTTCAAGTTTAATGAGAAAATATGTTAGATACTCAGCAAATATGGAGTTTAGATTGCTATCATCAAGATACATGCAACCCGAAAAAATGCCTCTTTGGCACCTCCATTGTATTGAGACTTCCGATCATTTTCTAACTCCAAATGATCCCCCTGCAGCTAGACATGGACGTTTAGAAGACATTTGTTGTCTTCTTAGTCAGGAAGTATCAACAAGTTAAGGTTGGTCAAATGACCTGTGCCACGCCAAACATTACCTATCTAATAACGCCCAGCCAGCCAGTTCGAACAGGCAATATATTTAATAGTTGCTAGCATATGGGATTCTAGTCCAAGCACAGAGGAGTTCTTGGATAGAGAAACTTTGCTACTTTATTTATTTTTGCATTTAGCAGATGCTGAGCGGCTTACAGGAGCATTTAGGGTTAATCGACATATTGTTCAGCTAGTCGGCTCGGGGCGTCGAACCAGCGACCTTTCGGTTACTGGCCCAGCGTGCTTAATCGCTAGGCTACCTGCCGCCCTACGTTAGTTTCCCAATAGTAATATATTAGTTTCTCTTCCTTCAACAGATGCACACCCTTTGGAAGGAAAGAAGATCAGCTGGGAGGTAAAAAGTCACCCATTCAATGGAGTTCCATTTCAGGTTGTGGGCACAAGCACATATGAATGCCATCAAGGGAAAGATCGACAAGTAAAAGCTAAAGAGAAACATGCTGCTAAAATGAACAAGAAGGCGGTAAGTTCAAAGACGGATCGCTGTCATTTCTACCATACACTTTTACAACATTCATTTCGATAATGTTGAAGTGTACTAGGCTAACTAACAATAGACTGTATTGTAATGAAGTAGAAGATAGGGTCAGTAAACCCATTTAACGTCCAATGTGGTCACTAAAGATCCCATGGCACTTATTGCAAGAGTAGCCTCTGGCTAAAATCCCATTCCCAACCAGGCCTCATTCCATTATCATTCTTGTAATTGGCATGTATATTGCTCCTCGCCTCTCCACCATGATAACTAATGTGTGTTGAGCCGTCTGGCTCTAAATGGTAGTGGGTGAGATAATGAGGGATAAAAAGTATATTGAATGCAGGTGCTTCCACACAGATGTGGTTCCTGAGTTAATTAAGCAATTATCATCCCATCATGCTTAGGGTCATGTATAAAAATACCCAGTTGCCCATTATTTTGGCTACCTTGATTAGAAGAAGAGATCTGTCACCAGATCTCAACCCAATTGAACACTAATGGGAGATTCTGGAGCGGCGCCTGAGAGACCGTTTTTCACCACCACCAACAAAACACCAAATGATGTTGCGTCCCTCCAATACACTTGTAGAATCTATGCCAAGGGGCATTGAAGCTGCTCTGGCGGCTCGTGGTGGCCCAACGCCCTAATAAGACAATTGGTGTTTCCTTTTATTTTGTCAGTTACGTTGTAAATTCGTGGATGAGGTGAGTTCCCTCTACACTGTAAAGTGCTTCGGGTGTCTCAAATTGCTATATATGTTTTGCCATCTTCCATAGCTTGAAGACCATGCCTTAAAGAGACGGAAACAAAATACGAAGAAGGTGGACTGCAAGGCTTTAATAAACATCGCCCACATTATCCGCTTTCCTGGTTTTAAGGTAAATATGAAGAACTATATCAAGGTTTAGCCCTGTAGGTGATAGTCTAACGCTGTACATAACAGTACACACTTAACAAGCACGTTATTTCCTGTCTAGATTGAGGAGAGTACTGTGCGCTCTAAAAAGGAGGCCTCCAAAGATCTGAAGGCAGCTCTAAGTGAAAAACCCAGCTCTGTGAAGGCAGAGGTTGTCTACTGCGTCAGGTTCCTCTCTCTCTGAGCATAGCTCACACGCACTTGTTGGCGAGGTATATGTATGTGTGTATATATATGCATGCTGTCCTACCTAAGAATGATATCCCTTTTTTCAATAAATGACTCCTTTGTGATAAACCCATATTCTTTATCCCAAAGAGGTCCTCTAAGAAGAACTTGATGGTGTTGCAGAAGCAATGTGCAGGCTATCTAAAAGAAATCACAGACCTCACCTATCGTCTTCAAGATGAACAGTACATGACTGGCCTGTCTTCACATCTGCAAAGCCTATTGCAGGAAATGAAAGGACTTGTCCCACAGGATAAAGATCTAACACTGACCCTTTCCCCAAGGAAGAGAAAGGCTGAGGAGGACATGGCCACCCTACCAACCCAGGGAGCGTCGCAACCTTTCACCGACATTGTAGGACAGCATGCAGATTTACAGAACACATGCGAAGAACCATGTTTGCCAAACTGAGTGTGGAGTAAGATTGCTTGTAGGCAGGGAGCCTAGGGCGACGGAGAATGGCAGTGTGTGTGTATATATATATATATATATGTTGAGTGTTTTTTTTTGTTTTTTTTTTGATTATTTTAATTTTGAGTGCTGGGTTTTGTGGTAACCAAAGCCTGCCAGCATACATCCTTGTTGTACTATTTTAATATTAATTGTAATAAAATAAAAATACAATTGGGTGATAATCCTGTATGCAGTGGTGGAAAAATTACCCAATTGTCATACTTGAGTGAAAGTAAAGATGCCTTAATAGAAAATGACTCAAGTGAAAGTCACCCAATTAAATACTACTTCCATAAAAGTCTAAAGTATTTGGTTTTAAATATACTTAAGTATCAAAAGTAAACATAACTGCTAAAATATATTTAAGTATCAAAAGTAAAAGTATGAATCATTTAAAATATTCCTTATATTAAGCAAACCAGACGGCACCATTTTATTTTTTTATTTACAGTTGAAGTCAGAAGTCTACATACACTTAGGTTGAGTCATTAACTTGTTTATCAACCACTCCACAAATTTCTGGTTAACAAACTATAGTTTTGGCAAGTCGGTTAGGACATCTACTTTGTGCATGACACAAGTAATTTTTCCAACAATTGTTTACAGACAGATTTTTTCACTTATAATTCACTGTATCACAATTCCAGTGGGTCAAAAGTTTACATACACTAAGTTGGCTGTGCCTTTAAACAGCTTGGAAAATTCCACAAAATGATGTCATGGCATTATAAGCTTCTGATAGGCTAATTGACATAATATGAGTCAATTGAGGTGGATGTATTTCAAGGCCTACCTTCAAACTCAGTGCCTCTTTGCTTGACATCATGGGAAAATCAAAATAAATCAGGCAAGACCTCAGAAAATAAAATGTAGACCTCACAAGTCTGGTTCATCCTTGGGAGAAATTTCCAAATGCCTGAAGGTACCACGTTCATCTGTACAAACAATATTATGCAAGTATAAACACCATGGGACCACGCGCCGTCATACCGCTCAGGAAGGAGACGTTCTATCTTCTAGAGATGAACGTACTTTGGTGCAAAAAGTTCAAATCAATCCCAGAACAACAGCAAAGGAGCTTGTGAAGATGCTGGAGGAACAGGTACAAAAGTATCTATATCCACAGTAAAACGAGTTCTATATCGACATAACCTGGAAGAAGCCACTGCTCCAAAATCGCCATAAAAAAGCCAGACTACGGTTTGCAACTGCACATGGGGACAAAGATTGTACTTTTTGGAGGAATGTCCTCTGGTCTGATGAAACAAAAATAGAACTGTTTGGCCGTAATGACCATCGTTATGTTTGGAGGAAAACGGGGTAAGGCTTGGAAGCCGAAGAACACCATCCCAACCGTGAAGCATGGGGGTGGCAGCATCATGTTGTGGGGGTGCTTTGCTGCAGGAGGGGCTGGTGCACTTCACAAAATAGATGGCATCATGAGGAAGGAAAAATTATGTGGATAGTTTGGTCGCAAATGGGTCTTCCAAATGGACAATGACCCCAAGCATACTTCCAAAGTTGTGGCAAAATGGCTTAAGGACAACAAAGTCAAGGTATTGGAGTGGCCATCACAAAGCCCTGGCTTCAATCCTATAGAAATAATGTGGGCAGAACTGAAAAAGCATGTGCGAGGAAAGAGGCCTACAAACCTGACACAGTTACACCAGCTCTGTCAGGAGGAATGGGCCAAATTCACCCAACTTATTGTGGGAAGCTTAATGAAGGCTACCTGACCCAATTTGAACAATTTAAAGGCAATGCTATCAAATACTAAATGATTGTATGTAAACTTCTGACCCACTGGGAATGTGATGAAAGAAATAAAAGCTGAAATAAATCATTCTCTTTTACTATTATATATTCTTAAAATAAAGTGGTGATCCTAACTGACCTAAGACAGGGAATTTTACTAGGATTAAATGTCAGGAAATGTGAAAAACTGAGTTTGAATGTATTTGGTTAAGGTGTAAGTAAACTTCTGACCAACTGTATGGATAGCCAGGTGCACACTAACATTCAGACATAATTTACAAAGGATGCATTTGTGTTTAGTGAGTCTGCCAGATCAGAGGCAGTAGGGATGACCAGAGATAAGTGTGAATCTGAAAATGTTCTGTCTTGATAAGCATTCAAAATGTAATGAGTACTTTTGGGTGTCAGGGAAAAGGTATGGAGTAAAAAGTACATTATTTTCTTTAGGAATGTAGTGAAGAAAAAGTTGTCAAATATAAGTAGTATAGTACAGATACCTCCAAAAGCTACTTAAGTAAAAATACTTTAAAGTACTACTTAAGTGCTTTACACCACTGCTTGTATGTGGTGCATTTCCATATCCAGTACCCAGGTCTTCTGTCTGATTCCCTCAGCATTCTCTCTCAACATTCTCTCAACATTTCATGTAACTTACTGTGGTATGTCACAATCGAAATCTACAGCTGTTTTTTTTATATACATTTTGAGAAATGGCCGTGGAACCCTCTTGGAGAACCTCTGATTTATACGTTCATTGTGTGGTCTTGCCGGTTTCCACTCCAATATAAGAGAGATCTCAAAAATGGAGAATACAGTGATAAGGCGATTACATTTTAGGACATGTAGTTTTGGTCTGTGATATAGTCTTGAGTGGTTTTGATATGAAAGTGAAACCTTCTTATACTTTCACATGTTATCTTGTTTAGCTGATTAGACCATGTAGCTGATTCACCTGCGAATACACTGCCCTCGCAATAAGCTGTTTTAAAGGCTACCTCTCTTGTCATTCTATAATTGCATACAGTTGCATAACTGTTTGTAAATGGATTTTGGTGGGGGTAACAAGGTCTAACACATTCAAAAGTTATCTGATTACTTTACATAATGTGCTGCATTGCAAATTGTTTCCTGTAATACATCCTTTAATGGATTTGGTATTTCACACACCTTTCTTTGTACATAAAATAAAAATGTAACTTCAATCTGGTCTTCTCAGCTCCCTGGCTTTACTAGTTATCTCCTAGTTCTCAAAAATGTAATGTCAGTCAGTGTTTTCTTTTGTCCATGAGGTGAAGGGGTTTGTGGTTTGATATTGGCTTGTCTTACTGTCCCTGGGGTAAAGTCTCATCAAACATTTATGTCACATTATTGTTTAATGACACCCACGCTCCGCCATTTTTTTAACTAACTGAAGATAGACTGTCATTTTTATTTATTTATTTATTTCACCTTTATTTAACCAGGTAGGCTAGTGGAGAACAGGTTCTCATTTACAACTGCGACCTGGCCAAGATAAAGCAAAGCAGTGCGACACAAAAACAACATAGTTACACATGGAATAAACAAACATACAGTCAATAATACAATAGAAAAGTATATATACAGTGTGTGCAAATAAGGGAGGTAAGGCAATAAATAGGCCGTCGTGGTGAAATAATTACAATATAGCAATTAAACACTGGCGTGATAGATGTGCAGAAGATGAGTGTGCGAGTAGAGATACTGGGGTGCAAAGAAGCAAAATAATAAATAACAGTATGGGGATCCTGGTAGTTGGATGGGCTATTTACAGATGGGCTATGTCCAGCTGCTCTGACAGCTGGTGCTTAAAGCTAGTGAGGGAGATATGAGTCTCCAGCTTCAGTGATTTTTGCCATTTCCAATGGGAGCAAATTAATCATAGTGGGCAGATCAAGCAAGGAAGTGGGCAGGTCCAAGCACAAGCTAGCGAGATCCTAATTGGCGCGTTCCAGCATGTATTTGCATATTTCCATTAGGAAACGCCTACTCTTAAGTGCGTGTGACTCAATTCGTGCTTGCACTTCTTTTAAACAACGCCTTTATTTTAAACTTCGGTAAAGGTCCACTCTGTTTGTAAGAGATTCTAGATTTGGGAACAGAAAATGTTTAATTGATGAGAAAATTTGTAGAATGTGGGACAAAATCCATCTTTTCACACTGCCGGCCTCTGGGCTTGTGTGAAAAGGGGCATTGAAGCTGCTCTGGCGGCTCGTGGTGGCCCAACGCCCTAATAAGACAATTGGTGTTTCCTTTTATTTTGTCAGTTACGTTGTAAATTCGTGGATGAGGTGAGTTCCCTCTACACTGTAAAGTGCTTCGGGTGTCTCAAATTGCTATATATGTTTTGCCATCTTCCATAGCTTGAAGACCATGCCTTAAAGAGACGGAAACAAAATACGAAGAAGGTGGACTGCAAGGCTTTAATAAACATCGCCCACATTATCCGCTTTCCTGGTTTTAAGGTAAATATGAAGAACTATATCAAGGTTTAGCCCTGTAGGTGATAGTCTAACGCTGTACATAACAGTACACACTTAACAAGCACGTTATTTCCTGTCTAGATTGAGGAGAGTACTGTGCGCTCTAAAAGGAGGCCTCCAAAGATCTGAAGGCAGCTCTAAGTGAAAAACCCAGCTCTGTGAAGGCAGAGGTTGTCTACTGCGTCAGGTTCCCTCTCTCTCTGAGCATAGCTCACACGCACTTGTTGGCGAGGTATATGTATGTGTGTATATATATGCATGCTGTCCTACCTAAGAATGATATCCCTTTTTTCAATAAATGACTCCTTTGTGATAAACCCATATTCTTTATCCCAAAGAGGTCCTCTAAGAAGAACTTGATGGTGTTGCAGAAGCAATGTGCAGGCTATCTAAAAGAAATCACAGACCTCACCTATCGTCTTCAAGATGAACAGTACATGACTGGCCTGTCTTCACATCTGCAAAGCCTATTGCAGGAAATGAAAGGACTTGTCCCACAGGATAAAGATCTAACACTGACCCTTTCCCCAAGGAAGAGAAAGGCTGAGGAGGACATGGCCACCCTACCAACCCAGGGAGCGTCGCAACCTTTCACCGACATTGTAGGACAGCATGCAGATTTACAGAACACATGCGAAGAACCATGTTTGCCAAACTGAGTGTGGAGTAAGATTGCTTGTAGGCAGGAGCCTAGGCGACGGAGAATGGCAGTGTGTGTGTGTGTATATATATATATATGTTGAGTGTTTTTTTGTTTTTTTGATTATTTTAATTTTGAGTGCTGGGTTTTGTGGTAACCAAAGCCTGCCAGCATACATCCTTGTTGTACTATTTTAATATTAATTGTAATAAAATAAAAATACAATTGGGTGATAATCCTGTATGCAGTGGTGGAAAAATTACCCAATTGTCATACTTGAGTGAAAGTAAAGATGCCTTAATAGAAAATGACTCAAGTGAAAGTCACCCAATTAAATACTACTTCCATAAAAGTCTAAAGTATTTGGTTTTAAATATACTTAAGTATCAAAAGTAAACATAACTGCTAAAATATATTTAAGTATCAAAAGTAAAAGTATGAATCATTTAAAATATTCCTTATATTAAGCAAACCAGACGGCACCATTTTATTTTTTATTTACAGTTGAAGTCAGAAGTCTACATACACTTAGGTTGGAGTCATTAACTTGTTTATCAACCACTCCACAAATTTCTGGTTAACAAACTATAGTTTTGGCAAGTCGGTTAGGACATCTACTTTGTGCATGACACAAGTAATTTTTCCAACAATTGTTTACAGACAGATTTTTTCACTTATAATTCACTGTATCACAATTCCAGTGGGTCAAAAGTTTACATACACTAAGTTGGCTGTGCCTTTAAACAGCTTGGAAAATTCCACAAAATGATGTCATGGCATTATAAGCTTCTGATAGGCTAATTGACATAATATGAGTCAATTGAGGTGGATGTATTTCAAGGCCTACCTTCAAACTCAGTGCCTCTTTGCTTGACATCATGGGAAAATCAAAATAAATCAGGCAAGACCTCAGAAAATAAAATGTAGACCTCACAAGTCTGGTTCATCCTTGGGAGAAATTTCCAAATGCCTGAAGGTACCACGTTCATCTGTACAAACAATATTATGCAAGTATAAACACCATGGGACCACGCGCCGCCATACCGCTCAGGAAGGAGACGCGTTCTATCTTCTAGAGATGAACGTACTTTGGTGCAAAAGTTCAAATCAATCCCAGAACAACAGCAAAGGAGCTTGTGAAGATGCTGGAGGAACAGGTACAAAAGTATCTATATCCACAGTAAAACGAGTTCTATATCGACATAACCTGGAAGAAGCCACTGCTCCAAAATCGCCATAAAAAGCCAGACTACGGTTTGCAACTGCACATGGGGACAAAGATTGTACTTTTTGGAGGAATGTCCTCTGGTCTGATGAAACAAAAATAGAACTGTTTGGCCGTAATGACCATCGTTATGTTTGGAGGAAAACGGGGTAAGGCTTGGAAGCCGAAGAACACCATCCCAACCGTGAAGCATGGGGGTGGCAGCATCATATTGTGGGGGTGCTTTGCTGCAGGAGGGGCTGGTGCACTTCACAAAATAGATGGCATCATGAGGAAGGAAAAATTATGTGGATAGTTTGGTCGCAAATGGGTCTTCCAAATGGACAATGACCCCAAGCATACTTCCAAAGTTGTGGCAAAATGGCTTAAGGACAACAAAGTCAAGGTATTGGAGTGGCCATCACAAAGCCCTGGCTTCAATCCTATAGAAATAATGTGGGCAGAACTGAAAAAGCATGTGCGAGGAAAGAGGCCTACAAACCTGACACAGTTACACCAGCTCTGTCAGGAGGAATGGGCCGAAATTCACCCAACTTATTGTGGGAAGCTTAATGAAGGCTACCTGACCCAATTTGAACAATTTAAAGGCAATGCTATCAAATACTAAATGATTGTATGTAAACTTCTGACCCACTGGGAATGTGATGAAAGAAATAAAAGCTGAAATAAATCATTCTCTTTTACTATTATATATTCTTAAAATAAAGTGGTGATCCTAACTGACCTAAGACAGGGAATTTTTACTAGGATTAAATGTCAGGAAATGTGAAAAACTGAGTTTGAATGTATTTGGTTAAGGTGTAAGTAAACTTCCGACCAACTGTATGGATAGCCAGGTGCACACTAACATTCAGACATAATTTACAAAGGATGCATTTGTGTTTAGTGAGTCTGCCAGATCAGAGGCAGTAGGGATGACCAGAGATAAGTGTGAATCTGAAAAATGTTCTGTCTTGATAAGCATTCAAAATGTAATGAGTACTTTTGGGTGTCAGGGAAAAGGTATGGAGTAAAAAGTACATTATTTTCTTTAGGAATGTAGTGAAGAAAAAGTTGTCAAATATAAGTAGTATAGTACAGATACCTCCAAAAGCTACTTAAGTAAAAATACTTTAAAGTACTACTTAAGTGCTTTACACCACTGCTTGTATGTGGTGCATTTCCATATCCAGTACCCAGGTCTTCTGTCTGATTCCCTCAGCATTCTCTCTCAACATTCTCTCAACATTTCATGTAACTTACTGTGGTATGTCACAATCGAAATCTACAGCTGTTTTTTTTATATACATTTTGAGAAATGGCCGTGGAACCCTCTTGGAGAACCTCTGATTTATACGTTCATTGTGTGGTCTTGCCGGTTTCACTCCAATATAAGAGAGATCTCAAAAATGGAGAATACAGTGATAAGGCGATTACATTTTAGGACATGTAGTTTTGGTCTGTGATATAGTCTTGAGTGGTTTTGATATGAAAGTGAAACCTTCTTATACTTTCACATGTTATCTTGTTTAGCTGATTAGACCATGTAGCTGATTCACCTGCGTAATACACTGCCCTCGCAATAAGCTGTTTTAAAGGCTACCTCTCTTGTCATTCTATAATTGCATACAGTTGCATAACTGTTTGTAAATGGATTTTGGTGGGGGTAACAAGGTCTAACACATTCGAAAAGTTATCTGATTACTTTACATAATGTGCTGCATTGCAAATTGTTTCCTGTAATACATCCTTTAATGGATTTGGTATTTCACACACCTTTCTTTGTACATAAAATAAAAATGTAACTTCAATCTGGTCTTCTCAGCTCCCTGGCTTTACTAGTTATCTCCTAGTTCTCAAAAATGTAATGTCAGTCAGTGTTTTCTTTTGTCCATGAGGTGAAGGGGTTTGTGGTTTGATATTGGCTTGTCTTACTGTCCCTGGGGTAAAGTCTCATCAAACATTTATGTCACATTATTGTTTAATGACACCCACGCTTCCGCCATTTTTTTAACTAACTGAAGATAGACTGTCATTTTTATTTATTTATTTATTTCACCTTTATTTAACCAGGTAGGCTAGTGGAGAACAGGTTCTCATTTACAACTGCGACCTGGCCAAGATAAAGCAAAGCAGTGCGACACAAAAACAACATAGTTACACATGGAATAAACAAACATACAGTCAATAATACAATAGAAAAGTATATATACAGTGTGTGCAAATAAGGGAGGTAAGGCAATAAATAGGCCGTCAGGTGAAATAATTACAATATAGCAAATTAAACACTGGCGTGATAGATGTGCAGAAGATGAGTGTGCGAGTAGAGATACTGGGGTGCAAAGAAGCAAAATAATAAATAACAGTATGGGGATCCTGGTAGTTGGATGGGCTATTTACAGATGGGCTATGTCCAGCTGCTCTGACAGCTGGTGCTTAAAGCTAGTGAGGGAGATATGAGTCTCCAGCTTCAGTGATTTTTGCCATTTCCAATGGGAGCAAATTAATCATAGTGGGCAGATCAAGCAAGGAAGTGGGCAGGTCCAAGCACAAGCTAGCGAGATCCTAATTGGCGCGTTCCAGCATGTATTTGCATATTTCCATTAGGAAACGCCTACTCTTAAGTGCGTGTGACTCAATTCGTGCTTGCACTTCTTTTAAACAACGCCTTTATTTTAAACTTCGTAAAGGTCCACTCTGTTTGTAAGAGATTCTAGATTTGGGAACAGAAAATGTTTAATTGATGAGAAAATTTGTAGAATGTGGGACAAAATCCATCTTTTCACACTGCCGGCCTCTGGGCTTGTGTGAAAAGGGGCATTGAAGCTGCTCTGGCGGCTCGTGGTGGCCCAACGCCCTAATAAGACAATTGGTGTTTCCTTTTATTTTGTCAGTTACGTTGTAAATTCGTGGATGAGGTGAGTTCCCTCTACACTGTAAAGTGCTTCGGTGTCTCAAATTGCTATATATGTTTTGCCATCTTCCATAGCTTGAAGACCATGCCTTAAAGAGACGGAAACAAAATACGAAGAAGGTGGACTGCAAGGCTTTAATAAACATCGCCCACATTATCCGCTTTCCTGGTTTTAAGGTAAATATGAAGAACTATATCAAGGTTTAGCCCTGTAGGTGATAGTCTAACGCTGTACATAACAGTACACACTTAACAAGCACGTTATTTCCTGTCTAGATTGAGGAGAGTACTGTGCGCTCTAAAAAGGAGGCCTCCAAAGATCTGAAGGCAGCTCTAAGTGAAAACCCAGCTCTGTGAAGGCAGAGGTTGTCTACTGCGTCAGGTTCCCCTCTCTCTCTGAGCATAGCTCACACGCACTTGTTGGCGAGGTATATGTATGTGTGTATATATATGCATGCTGTCCTACCTAAGAATGATATCCCTTTTTCAATAAATGACTCCTTTGTGATAAACCCATATTCTTTATCCCAAAGAGGTCCTCTAAGAAGAACTTGATGGTGTTGCAGAAGCAATGTGCAGGCTATCTAAAAGAAATCACAGACCTCACCTATCGTCTTCAAGATGAACAGTACATGACTGGCCTGTCTTCACATCTGCAAAGCCTATTGCAGGAAATGAAAGGACTTGTCCCACAGGATAAAGATCTAACACTGACCCTTTCCCCAAGGAAGAGAAAGGCTGAGGAGGACATGGCCACCCTACCAACCCAGGGAGCGTCGCAACCTTTCACCGACATTGTAGGACAGCATGCAGATTTACAGAACACATGCGAAGAACCATGTTTGCCAAACTGAGTGTGGAGTAAGATTGCTTGTAGGCAGGGAGCCTAGGGCGACGGAGAATGGCAGTGTGTGTGTGTGTATATATATATATATGTTGAGTGTTTTTTTTTGTTTTTTTTTTGATTATTTTAATTTTGAGTGCTGGGTTTTGTGGTAACCAAAGCCTGCCAGCATACATCCTTGTTGTACTATTTTAATATTAATTGTAATAAAATAAAAATACAATTGGGTGATAATCCTGTATGCAGTGGTGGAAAAATTACCCAATTGTCATACTTGAGTGAAAGTAAAGATGCCTTAATAGAAAATGACTCAAGTGAAAGTCACCCAATTAAATACTACTTCCATAAAAGTCTAAAGTATTTGGTTTTAAATATACTTAAGTATCAAAAGTAAACATAACTGCTAAAATATATTTAAGTATCAAAAGTAAAAGTATGAATCATTTAAAATATTCCTTATATTAAGCAAACCAGACGGCACCATTTTATTTTTATTTACAGTTGAAGTCAGAAGTCTACATACACTTAGGTTGGAGTCATTAACTTGTTTATCAACCACTCCACAAATTTCTGGTTAACAAACTATAGTTTTGGCAAGTCGGTTAGGACATCTACTTTGTGCATGACACAAGTAATTTTTCCAACAATTGTTTACAGACAGATTTTTTCACTTATAATTCACTGTATCACAATTCCAGTGGGTCAAAAGTTTACATACACTAAGTTGGCTGTGCCTTTAAACAGCTTGGAAAATTCCACAAAATGATGTCATGGCATTATAAGCTTCTGATAGGCTAATTGACATAATATGAGTCAATTGAGGTGGATGTATTTCAAGGCCTACCTTCAAACTCAGTGCCTCTTTGCTTGACATCATGGGAAAATCAAAATAAATCAGGCAAGACCTCAGAAAATAAAATGTAGACCTCACAAGTCTGGTTCATCCTTGGGAGAAATTTCCAAATGCCTGAAGGTACCACGTTCATCTGTACAAACAATATTATGCAAGTATAAACACCATGGGACCACGGCCGTCATACCGCTCAGGAAGGAGACGCGTTCTATCTTCTAGAGATGAACGTGCTTTGGTGCAAAAGTTCAAATCAATCCCAGAACAACAGCAAAGGAGCTTGTGAAGATGCTGGAGGAACAGGTACAAAAGTATCTATATCCACAGTAAAACGAGTTCTATATCGACATAACCTGGAAGAAGCCACTGCTCCAAAATCGCCATAAAAAGCCAGACTACGGTTTGCAACTGCACATGGGGACAAAGATTGTACTTTTGGAGGAATGTCCTCTGGTCTGATGAAACAAAAATAGAACTGTTTGGCCGTAATGACCATCGTTATGTTTGGAGGAAAACGGGGTAAGGCTTGGAAGCCGAAGAACACCATCCCAACCGTGAAGCATGGGGGTGGCAGCATCATGTTGTGGGGGTGCTTTGCTGCAGGAGGGGCTGGTGCACTTCACAAAATAGATGGCATCATGAGGAAGGAAAAATTATGTGGATAGTTTGGTCGCAAATGGGTCTTCCAAATGGACAATGACCCCAAGCATACTTCCAAAGTTGTGGCAAAATGGCTTAAGGACAACAAAGTCAAGGTATTGGAGTGGCCATCACAAAGCCCTGGCTTCAATCCTATAGAAATAATGTGGGCAGAACTGAAAAAGCATGTGCGAGGAAAGAGGCCTACAAACCTGACACAGTTACACCAGCTCTGTCAGGAGGAATGGGCCGAAATTCACCCAACTTATTGTGGGAAGCTTAATGAAGGCTACCTGACCCAATTTGAACAATTTAAAGGCAATGCTATCAAATACTAAATGATTGTATGTAAACTTCTGACCCACTGGGAATGTGATGAAAGAAATAAAAGCTGAAATAAATCATTCTCTTTTACTATTATATATTCTTAAAATAAAGTGGTGATCCTAACTGACCTAAGACAGGGAATTTTTACTAGGATTAAATGTCAGGAAATGTGAAAAACTGAGTTTGAATGTATTTGGTTAAGGTGTAAGTAAACTTCCGACCAACTGTATGGATAGCCAGGTGCACACTAACATTCAGACATAATTTACAAAGGATGCATTTGTGTTTAGTGAGTCTGCCAGATCAGAGGCAGTAGGGATGACCAGGGATAAGTGTGAATCTGAAAAATGTTCTGTCTTGCTAAGCATTCAAAATGTAATGAGTACTTTTGGGTGTCAGGGAAAAGGTATGGAGTAAAAAGTACATTATTTTCTTTAGGAATGTAGTGAAGAAAAAGTTGTCAAATATAAGTAGTATAGTACAGATACCTCCAAAAGCTACTTAAGTAAAAATACTTTAAAGTACTACTTAAGTGCTTTACACCACTGCTTGTATGTGGTGCATTTCCATATCCAGTACCCAGGTCTTCTGTCTGATTCCCTCAGCATTCTCTCTCAACATTCTCTCAACATTTCATGTAACTTACTGTGGTATGTCACAATCGAAATCTACAGCTGTTTTTTTTTTTATATACATTTTGAGAAATGGCCGTGGAACCCTCTTGGAGAACCTCTGATTTATACGTTCATTGTGTGGTCTTGCCGGTTTCCACTCCAATATAAGAGAGATCTCAAAAATGGAGAATACAGTGATAAGGCGATTACATTTTAGGACATGTAGTTTTGGTCTGTGATATAGTCTTGAGTGGTTTTGATATGAAAGTGAAACCTTCTTATACTTTCACATGTTATCTTGTTTAGCTGATTAGACCATGTAGCTGATTCACCTGCGAATACACTGCCCTCGCAATAAGCTGTTTTAAAGGCTACCTCTCTTGTCATTCTATAATTGCATACAGTTGCATAACTGTTTGTAAATGGATTTTGGTGGGGGTAACAAGGTCTAACACATTCGAAAAGTTATCTGATTACTTTACATAATGTGCTGCATTGCAAATTGTTTCCTGTAATACATCCTTTAATGGATTTGGTATTTCACACACCTTTCTTTGTACATAAAATAAAAATGTAACTTCAATCTGGTCTTCTCAGCTCCCTGGCTTTACTAGTTATCTCCTAGTTCTCAAAAATGTAATGTCAGTCAGTGTTTTCTTTTGTCCATGAGGTGAAGGGGTTTGTGGTTTGATATTGGCTTGTCTTACTGTCCCTGGGGTAAAGTCTCATCAAACATTTATGTCACATTATTGTTTAATGACACCCACGCTTCCGCCATTTTTTTAACTAACTGAAGATAGACTGTCATTTTTATTTATTTATTTATTTCACCTTTATTTAACCAGGTAGGCTAGTGGAGAACAGGTTCTCATTTACAACTGCGACCTGGCCAAGATAAAGCAAAGCAGTGCGACACAAAAACAACATAGTTACACATGGAATAAACAAACATACAGTCAATAATACAATAGAAAAGTATATATACAGTGTGTGCAAATAAGGGAGGTAAGGCAATAAATAGGCCGTCGTGGTGAAATAATTACAATATAGCAAATTAAACACTGGCGTGATAGATGTGCAGAAGATGAGTGTGCGAGTAGAGATACTGGGGTGCAAAGAAGCAAAATAATAAATAACAGTATGGGGATCCTGGTAGTTGGATGGGCTATTTACAGATGGGCTATGTCCAGCTGCTCTGACAGCTGGTGCTTAAAGCTAGTGAGGGAGATATGAGTCTCCAGCTTCAGTGATTTTGCCATTTCCAATGGGAGCAAATTAATCATAGTGGGCAGATCAAGCAAGGAAGTGGGCAGGTCCAAGCACAAGCTAGCGAGATCCTAATTGGCGCGTTCCAGCATGTATTTGCATATTTCCATTAGGAAACGCCTACTCTTAAGTGCGTGTGACTCAATTGTGCTTGCACTTCTTTTAAACAACGCCTTTATTTTAAACTTCGGTAAAGGTCCACTCTGTTTGTAAGAGATTCTAGATTTGGGAACAGAAAATGTTTAATTGATGAGAAAATTTGTAGAATGTGGGACAAAATCCATCTTTTCACACTGCCGGCCTCTGGGCTTGTGTGAAAAGGGGCATTGAAGCTGCTCTGGCGGCTCGTGGTGGCCCAACGCCCTAATAAGACAATTGGTGTTTCCTTTTATTTTGTCAGTTACGTTGTAAATTCGTGGATGAGGTGAGTTCCCTCTACACTGTAAAGTGCTTCGGGTGTCTCAAATTGCTATATATGTTTTGCCATCTTCCATAGCTTGAAGACCATGCCTTAAAGAGACGGAAACAAAATACGAAGAAGGTGGACTGCAAGGCTTTAATAAACATCGCCCACATTATCCGCTTTCCTGGTTTTAAGGTAAATATGAAGAACTATATCAAGGTTTAGCCCTGTAGGTGATAGTCTAACGCTGTACATAACAGTACACACTTAACAAGCACGTTATTTCCTGTCTAGATTGAGGAGAGTACTGTGCGCTCTAAAAAGGAGGCCTCCAAAGATCTGAAGGCAGCTCTAAGTGAAAAACCCAGCTCTGTGAAGGCAGAGGTTGTCTACTGCGTCAGGTTCCCCTCTCTCTCTGAGCATAGCTCACACGCACTTGTTGGCGAGGTATATGTATGTGTGTATATATATGCATGCTGTCCTACCTAAGAATGATATCCCTTTTTTCAATAAATGACTCCTTTGTGATAAACCCATATTCTTTATCCCAAAGAGGTCCTCTAAGAAGAACTTGATGGTGTTGCAGAAGCAATGTGCAGGCTATCTAAAAGAAATCACAGACCTCACCTATCGTCTTCAAGATGAACAGTACATGACTGGCCTGTCTTCACATCTGCAAAGCCTATTGCAGGAAATGAAAGGACTTGTCCCACAGGATAAAGATCTAACACTGACCCTTTCCCCAAGGAAGAGAAAGGCTGAGGAGGACATGGCCACCCTACCAACCCAGGGAGCGTGCAACCTTTCACCGACATTGTAGGACAGCATGCAGATTTACAGAACACATGCGAAGAACCATGTTTGCCAAACTGAGTGTGGAGTAAGATTGCTTGTAGGCAGGGAGCCTAGGGCGACGGAGAATGGCAGTGTGTGTGTGTGTATATATATATATATGTTGAGTGTTTTTTTTTGTTTTTTTTTGATTATTTTAATTTTGAGTGCTGGGTTTTGTGGTAACCAAAGCCTGCCAGCATACATCCTTGTTGTACTATTTTAATATTAATTGTAATAAAATAAAAATACAATTGGGTGATAATCCTGTATGCAGTGGTGGAAAAATTACCCAATTGTCATACTTGGAGTGAAAGTAAAGATGCCTTAATAGAAAATGACTCAAGTGAAAGTCACCCAATTAAATACTACTTCCATAAAAGTCTAAAGTATTTGGTTTTAAATATACTTAAGTATCAAAAGTAAACATAACTGCTAAAATATATTTAAGTATCAAAAGTAAAAGTATGAATCATTTAAAATATTCCTTATATTAAGCAAACCAGACGGCACCATTTTATTTTTTTATTTACAGTTGAAGTCAGAAGTCTACATACACTTAGGTTGGAGTCATTAACTTGTTTATCAACCACTCCACAAATTTCTGGTTAACAAACTATAGTTTTGGCAAGTCGGTTAGGACATCTACTTTGTGCATGACACAAGTAATTTTTCCAACAATTGTTTACAGACAGATTTTTCACTTATAATTCACTGTATCACAATTCCAGTGGGTCAAAAGTTTACATACACTAAGTTGGCTGTGCCTTTAAACAGCTTGGAAAATTCCACAAAATGATGTCATGGCATTATAAGCTTCTGATAGGCTAATTGACATAATATGAGTCAATTGAGGTGGATGTATTTCAAGGCCTACCTTCAAACTCAGTGCCTCTTTGCTTGACATCATGGGAAAATCAAAATAAATCAGGCAAGACCTCAGAAAATAAAATGTAGACCTCACAAGTCTGGTTCATCCTTGGGAGAAATTTCCAAATGCCTGAAGGTACCACGTTCATCTGTACAAACAATATTATGCAAGTATAAACACCATGGGACCACGCGGCCGTCATACCGCTCAGGAAGGAGACGCGTTCTATCTTCTAGAGATGAACGTACTTTGGTGCAAAAAGTTCAAATCAATCCCAGAACAACAGCAAAGGAGCTTGTGAAGATGCTGGAGGAACAGGTACAAAAGTATCTATATCCACAGTAAAACGAGTTCTATATCGACATAACCTGGAAGAAGCCACTGCTCCAAAATCGCCATAAAAAAGCCAGACTACGGTTTGCAACTGCACATGGGGACAAAGATTGTACTTTTTGGAGGAATGTCCTCTGGTCTGATGAAACAAAAATAGAACTGTTTGGCCGTGAATGACCATCGTTATGTTTGGAGGAAAACGGGTAAGGCTTGGAAGCCGAAGAACACCATCCCAACCGTGAAGCATGGGGGTGGCAGCATCATGTTGTGGGGGTGCTTTGCTGCAGGAGGGCTGGTGCACTTCACAAAATAGATGGCATCATGAGGAAGGAAAAATTATGTGGATAGTTTGGTCGCAAATGGGTCTTCCAAATGGACAATGACCCCAAGCATACTTCCAAAGTTGTGGCAAAATGGCTTAAGGACAACAAAGTCAAGGTATTGGAGTGGCCATCACAAAGCCCTGGCTTCAATCCTATAGAAATAATGTGGGCAGAACTGAAAAAGCATGTGCGAGGAAAGAGGCCTACAAACCTGACACAGTTACACCAGCTCTGTCAGGAGGAATGGGCCGAAATTCACCCAACTTATTGTGGGAAGCTTAATGAAGGCTACCTGACCCAATTTGAACAATTTAAAGGCAATGCTATCAAATACTAAATGATTGTATGTAAACTTCTGACCCACTGGGAATGTGATGAAAGAAATAAAAGCTGAAATAAATCATTCTCTTTTACTATTATATATTCTTAAAATAAAGTGGTGATCCTAACTGACCTAAGACAGGAATTTTTACTAGGATTAAATGTCAGGAAATGTGAAAAACTGAGTTTGAATGTATTTGGTTAAGGTGTAAGTAAACTTCCGACCAACTGTATGGATAGCCAGGTGCACACTAACATTCAGACATAATTTACAAAGGATGCATTTGTGTTTAGTGAGTCTGCCAGATCAGAGGCAGTAGGGATGACCAGGGATAAGTGTGAATCTGAAAAATGTTCTGTCTTGCTAAGCATTCAAAATGTAATGAGTACTTTTGGGTGTCAGGGAAAAGGTATGGAGTAAAAAGTACATTATTTTCTTTAGGAATGTAGTGAAGAAAAAAGTTGTCAAATATAAGTAGTATAGTACAGATACCTCCAAAAGCTACTTAAGTAAAAATACTTTAAAGTACTACTTAAGTGCTTTACACCACTGCTTGTATGTGGTGCATTTCCATATCCAGTACCCAGGTCTTCTGTCTGATTCCCTCAGCATTCTCTCTCAACATTCTCTCAACATTTCATGTAACTTACTGTGGTATGTCACAATCGAAATCTACAGCTGTTTTTTATATACATTTTGAGAAATGGCCGTGGAACCCTCTTGGAGAACCTCTGATTTATACGTTCATTGTGTGGTCTTGCCGGTTTCCACTCCAATATAAGAGAGATCTCAAAAATGGAGAATACAGTGATAAGGCGATTACATTTTAGGACATGTAGTTTTGGTCTGTGATATAGTCTTGAGTGGTTTTGATATGAAAGTGAAACCTTCTTATACTTTCACATGTTATCTTGTTTAGCTGATTAGACCATGTAGCTGATTCACCTGCGAATACACTGCCTCGCAATAAGCTGTTTTAAAGGCTACCTCTCTTGTCATTCTATAATTGCATACAGTTGCATAACTGTTTGTAAATGGATTTTGGTGGGGTAACAAGGTCTAACACATTCGAAAAGTTATCTGATTACTTTACATAATGTGCTGCATTGCAAATTGTTTCCTGTAATACATCCTTTAATGGATTTGGTATTTCACACACCTTTCTTTGTACATAAAATAAAAATGTAACTTCAATCTGGTCTTCTCAGCTCCTGGCTTTACTAGTTATCTCCTAGTTCTCAAAAATGTAATGTCAGTCAGTGTTTTCTTTTGTCCATGAGGTGAAGGGGTTTGTGGTTTGATATTGGCTTGTCTTACTGTCCCTGGGGTAAAGTCTCATCAAACATTTATGTCACATTATTGTTTAATGACACCCACGCTTCCGCCATTTTTTTAACTAACTGAAGATAGACTGTCATTTTTATTTATTTATTTATTTCACCTTTATTTAACCAGGTAGGCTAGTGGAGAACAGGTTCTCATTTACAACTGCGACCTGGCCAAGATAAAGCAAAGCAGTGCGACACAAAAAACAACATAGTTACACATGGAATAAACAAACATACAGTCAATAATACAATAGAAAAGTATATATACAGTGTGTGCAAATAAGGGAGGTAAGGCAATAAATAGGCCGTCGTGGTGAAATAATTACAATATAGCAAATTAAACACTGGCGTGATAGATGTGCAGAAGATGAGTGTGCGAGTAGAGATACTGGGGTGCAAAGAAGCAAAATAATAAATAACAGTATGGGGATCCTGGTAGTTGGATGGGCTATTTACAGATGGGCTATGTCCAGCTGCTCTGACAGCTGGTGCTTAAAGCTAGTGAGGGAGATATGAGTCTCCAGCTTCAGTGATTTTTGCCATTTCCAATGGGAGCAAATTAATCATAGTGGGCAGATCAAGCAAGGAAGTGGGCAGGTCCAAGCACAAGCTAGCGAGATCCTAATTGGCGCGTTCCAGCATGTATTTGCATATTTCCATTAGGAAACGCCTACTCTTAAGTGCGTGTGACTCAATTCGTGCTTGCACTTCTTTTAAACAACGCCTTTATTTTTAAACTTCGGTAAAGGTCCACTCTGTTTGTAAGAGATTCTAGATTTGGGAACAGAAAATGTTTAATTGATGAGAAAATTTGTAGAATGTGGGACAAAATCCATCTTTTCACACTGCCGGCCTCTGGGCTTGTGTGAAAAGGGGCATTGAAGCTGCTCTGGCGGCTCGTGGTGGCCCAACGCCCTAATAAGACAATTGGTGTTTCCTTTTATTTTGTCAGTTACGTTGTAAATTCGTGGATGAGGTGAGTTCCCTCTACACTGTAAAGTGCTTCGGTGTCTCAAATTGCTATATATGTTTTGCCATCTTCCATAGCTTGAAGACCATGCCTTAAAGAGACGGAAACAAAATACTGAAGAAGGTGGACTGCAAGGCTTTAATAAACATCGCCCACATTATCCGCTTTCCTGGTTTTAAGGTAAATATGAAGAACTATATCAAGGTTTAGCCCTGTAGGTGATAGTCTAACGCTGTACATAACAGTACACACTTAACAAGCACGTTATTTCCTGTCTAGATTGAGGAGAGTACTGTGCGCTCTAAAAGGAGGCCTCCAAAGATCTGAAGGCAGCTCTAAGTGAAAACCCAGCTCTGTGAAGGCAGAGGTTGTCTACTGCGTCAGGTTCCCCTCTCTCTGAGCATAGCTCACACGCACTTGTTGGCGAGGTATATGTATGTGTGTATATATATGCATGCTGTCCTACCTAAGAATGATATCCCTTTTTCAATAAATGACTCCTTTGTGATAAACCCATATTCTTTATCCCAAAGAGGTCCTCTAAGAAGAACTTGATGGTGTTGCAGAAGCAATGTGCAGGCTATCTAAAAGAAATCACAGACCTCACCTATCGTCTTCAAGATGAACAGTACATGACTGGCCTGTCTTCACATCTGCAAAGCCTATTGCAGGAAATGAAAGGACTTGTCCCACAGGATAAAGATCTAACACTGACCCTTTCCCCAAGGAAGAGAAAGGCTGAGGAGGACATGGCCACCCTACCAACCCAGGGAGCGTCGCAACCTTTCACCGACATTGTAGGACAGCATGCAGATTTACAGAACACATGCGAAGAACCATGTTTGCCAAACTGAGTGTGGAGTAAGATTGCTTGTAGGCAGGGAGCCTAGGGCGACGGAGAATGGCAGTGTGTGTGTGTGTATATATATATATATGTTGAGTGTTTTTTTTTTTTTTTTATTATTTTAATTTTGAGTGCTGGGTTTTGTGGTAACCAAAGCCTGCCAGCATACATCCTTGTTGTACTATTTTAATATTAATTGTAATAAAATAAAAATACAATTGGGTGATAATCCTGTATGCAGTGGTGGAAAAATTACCCAATTGTCATACTTGAGTGAAAGTAAAGATGCCTTAATAGAAAATGACTCAAGTGAAAGTCACCCAATTAAATACTACTTCCATAAAAGTCTAAAGTATTTGGTTTTAAATATACTTAAGTATCAAAAGTAAACATAACTGCTAAAATATATTTAAGTATCAAAAGTAAAAGTATGAATCATTTAAAATATTCCTTATATTAAGCAAACCAGACGGCACCATTTTATTTTTTTATTTACAGTTGAAGTCAGAAGTCTACATACACTTAGGTTGGAGTCATTAACTTGTTTATCAACCACTCCACAAATTTCTGGTTAACAAACTATAGTTTTGGCAAGTCGGTTAGGACATCTACTTTGTGCATGACACAAGTAATTTTTCCAACAATTGTTTACAGACAGATTTTTTCACTTATAATTCACTGTATCACAATTCCAGTGGGTCAAAAGTTTACATACACTAAGTTGGCTGTGCCTTTAAACAGCTTGGAAAATTCCACAAAATGATGTCATGGCATTATAAGCTTCTGATAGGCTAATTGACATAATATGAGTCAATTGAGGTGGATGTATTTCAAGGCCTACCTTCAAACTCAGTGCCTCTTTGCTTGACATCATGGGAAAATCAAAATAAATCAGGCAAGACCTCAGAAAATAAAATGTAGACCTCACAAGTCTGGTTCATCCTTGGGAGAAATTTCCAAATGCCTGAAGGTACCACGTTCATCTGTACAAACAATATTATGCAAGTATAAACACCATGGGACCATGCGGCCGTCATACCGCTCAGGAAGGAGACGCGTTCTATCTTCTAGAGATGAACGTACTTTGGTGCAAAAAGTTCAAATCAATCCCAGAACAACAGCAAAGGAGCTTGTAAAGATGCTGGAGGAACAGGTACAAAAGTATCTATATCCACAGTAAAACGAGTTCTATATCGACATAACCTGGAAGAAGCCACTGCTCCAAAATCGCCATAAAAAAGCCAGACTACGGTTTGCAACTGCACATGGGGACAAAGATTGTACTTTTTGGAGGAATGTCCTCTGGTCTGATGAAACAAAAATAGAACTGTTTGGCCGTAATGACCATCGTTATGTTTGGAGGAAAACGGGTAAGGCTTGGAAGCCGAAGAACACCATCCCAACCGTGAAGCATGGGGGTGGCAGCATCATGTTGTGGGGGTGCTTTGCTGCAGGAGGGGCTGGTGCACTTCACAAAATAGATGGCATCATGAGGAAGGAAAAATTATGTGGATAGTTTGGTCGCAAATGGGTCTTCCAAATGGACAATGACCCCAAGCATACTTCCAAAGTTGTGGCAAAATGGCTTAAGGACAACAAAGTCAAGGTATTGGAGTGGCCATCACAAAGCCCTGGCTTCAATCCTATAGAAATAATGTGGGCAGAACTGAAAAAGCATGTGCGAGGAAAGAGGCCTACAAACCTGACACAGTTACACCAGCTCTGTCAGGAGGAATGGGCCAAATTCACCCAACTTATTGTGGGAAGCTTAATGAAGGCTACCTGACCCAATTTGAACAATTTAAAGGCAATGCTATCAAATACTAAATGATTGTATGTAAACTTCTGACCCACTGGGAATGTGATGAAAGAAATAAAAGCTGAAATAAATCATTCTCTTTTACTATTATATATTCTTAAAATAAAGTGGTGATCCTAACTGACCTAAGACAGGGAATTTTTACTAGGATTAAATGTCAGGAAATGTGAAAAACTGAGTTTGAATGTATTTGGTTAAGGTGTAAGTAAACTTCCGACCAACTGTATGGATAGCCAGGTGCACACTAACATTCAGACATAATTTACAAAGGATGCATTTGTGTTTAGTGAGTCTGCCAGATCAGAGGCAGTAGGGATGACCAGGGATAAGTGTGAATCTGAAAAATGTTCTGTCTTGCTAAGCATTCAAAATGTAATGAGTACTTTTGGGTGTCAGGGAAAAGGTATGGAGTAAAAAGTACATTATTTTCTTTAGGAATGTAGTGAAGAAAAAGTTGTCAAATATAAGTAGTATAGTACAGATACCTCCAAAAGCTACTTAAGTAAAAATACTTTAAAGTACTACTTAAGTGCTTTACACCACTGCTTGTATGTGGTGCATTTCCATATCCAGTACCCAGGTCTTCTGTCTGATTCCCTCAGCATTCTCTCTCAACATTCTCTCAACATTTCATGTAACTTACTGTGGTATGTCACAATCGAAATCTACAGCTGTTTTTTATATACATTTTGAGAAATGGCCGTGGAACCCTCTTGGAGAACCTCTGATTTATACGTTCATTGTGTGGTCTTGCTGTTTCCACTCCAATATAAGAGAGATCTCAAAAATGGAGAATACAGTGATAAGGCGATTACATTTTAGGACATGTAGTTTTGGTCTGTGATATAGTCTTGAGTGGTTTTGATATGAAAGTGAAACCTTCTTATACTTTCACATGTTATCTTGTTTAGCTGATTAGACCATGTAGCTGATTCACCTGCAAGAATACACTGCCCTCGCAATAAGCTGTTTTAAAGGCTACCTCTCTTGTCATTCTATAATTGCATACAGTTGCATAACTGTTTGTAAATGGATTTTGGTGGGGGTAACAAGGTCTAACACATTCGAAAAGTTATCTGATTACTTTACATAATGTGCTGCATTGCAAATTGTTTCCTGTAATACATCCTTTAATGGATTTGGTATTTCACACACCTTTCTTTGTACATAAAATAAAAATGTAACTTCAATCTGGTCTTCTCAGCTCCCTGGCTTTACTAGTTATCTCCTAGTTCTCAAAATGTAATGTCAGTCAGTGTTTTCTTTTGTCCATGAGGTGAAGGGGTTTGTGGTTTGATATTGGCTTGTCTTACTGTCCCTGGGGTAAAGTCTCATCAAACATTTATGTCACATTATTGTTTAATGACACCCACGCTTCCGCCATTTTTTTAACTAACTGAAGATAGACTGTCATTTTTATTTATTTATTTATTTCACCTTTATTTAACCAGGTAGGCTAGTGGAGAACAGGTTCTCATTTACAACTGCGACCTGGCCAAGATAAAGCAAAGCAGTGCGACACAAAAAACAACATAGTTACACATGGAATAAACAAACATACAGTCAATAATACAATAGAAAAGTATATATACAGTGTGTGCAAATAAGGGAGGTAAGGCAATAAATAGGCCGTCGTGGTGAAATAATTACAATATAGCAATTAAACACTGGCGTGATAGATGTGCAGAAGATGAGTGTGCGAGTAGAGATACTGGGGTGCAAAGAAGCAAAATAATAAATAACAGTATGGGGATCCTGGTAGTTGGATGGGCTATTTACAGATGGGCTATGTCCAGCTGCTCTGACAGCTGGTGCTTAAAGCTAGTGAGGGAGATATGAGTCTCCAGCTTCAGTGATTTTTGCCATTTCCAATGGGAGCAAATTAATCATAGTGGGCAGATCAAGCAAGGAAGTGGGCAGGTCCAAGCACAAGCTAGCGAGATCCTAATTGGCTGCGTTCAGCATGTATTTGCATATTTCCATTAGGAAACGCCTACTCTTAAGTGCGTGTGACTCAATTCGTGCTTGCACTTCTTTTAAACAACGCCTTTATTTTAAACTTCGGTAAAGGTCCACTCTGTTTGTAAGAGATTCTAGATTTGGGAACAGAAAATGTTTAATTGATGAGAAAATTTGTAGAATGTGGGACAAAATCCATCTTTTCACACTGCCGGCCTCTGGGCTTGTGTGAAAAGGGGCATTGAAGCTGCTCTGGCGGCTCGTGGTGGCCCAACGCCCTAATAAGACAATTGGTGTTTCCTTTTATTTTGTCAGTTACGTTGTAAATTCGTGGATGAGGTGAGTTCCCTCTACACTGTAAAGTGCTTCGGGTGTCTCAAATTGCTATATATGTTTTGCCATCTTCCATAGCTTGAAGACCATGCCTTAAAGAGACGGAAACAAAATACGAAGAAGGTGGACTGCAAGGCTTTAATAAACATCGCCCACATTATCCGCTTTCCTGGTTTTAAGGTAAATATGAAGAACTATATCAAGGTTTAGCCCTGTAGGTGATAGTCTAACGCTGTACATAACAGTACACACTTAACAAGCACGTTATTTCCTGTCTAGATTGAGGAGAGTACTGTGCGCTCTAAAAAGGAGGCCTCCAAAGATCTGAAGGCAGCTCTAAGTGAAAAACCCAGCTCTGTGAAGGCAGAGGTTGTCTACTGCGCCAGGTTCCCTCTCTCTCTGAGCATAGCTCACACGCACTTGTTGGCGAGGTATATGTATGTGTGTATATATATGCATGCTGTCCTACCTAAGAATGATATCCCTTTTTCAATAAATGACTCCTTTGTGATAAACCCATATTCTTTATCCCAAAGAGGTCCTCTAAGAAGAACTTGATGGTGTTGCAGAAGCAATGTGCAGGCTATCTAAAAGAAATCACAGACCTCACCTATCGTCTTCAAGATGAACAGTACATGACTGGCCTGTCTTCACATCTGCAAAGCCTATTGCAGGAAATGAAAGGACTTGTCCCACAGGATAAAGATCTAACACTGACCCTTTCCCCAAGGAAGAGAAAGGCTGAGGAGGACATGGCCACCCTACCAACCCAGGGAGCGTCGCAACCTTTCACCGACATTGTAGGACAGCATGCAGATTTACAGAACACATGCGAAGAACCATGTTTGCCAAACTGAGTGTGGAGTAAGATTGCTTGTAGGCAGGGAGCCTAGAGGCGACGGAGAATGGCAGTGTGTGTGTGTGTATATATATATATGTTGAGTGTTTTTTTTTGTTTTTTTTTTTTGATTATTTTAATTTTGAGTGCTGGGTTTTGTGGTAACCAAAGCCTGCCAGCATACATCCTTGTTGTACTATTTTAATATTAATTGTAATAAAATAAAAATACAATTGGGTGATAATCCTGTATGCAGTGGTGGAAAAATTACCCAATTGTCATACTTGAGTGAAAGTAAAGATGCCTTAATAGAAAATGACTCAAGTGAAAGTCACCCAATTAAATACTACTTCCATAAAAGTCTAAAGTATTTGGTTTTAAATATACTTAAGTATCAAAAGTAAACATAACTGCTAAAATATATTTAAGTATCAAAAGTAAAAGTATGAATCATTTAAAATATTCCTTATATTAAGCAAACCAGACGGCACCATTTTATTTTTTTATTTACAGTTGAAGTCAGAAGTCTACATACACTTAGGTTGGAGTCATTAACTTGTTTATCAACCACTCCACAAATTTCTGGTTAACAAACTATAGTTTTGGCAAGTCGGTTAGGACATCTACTTTGTGCATGACACAAGTAATTTTTCCAACAATTGTTTACAGACAGATTTTTTTCACTTATAATTCACTGTATCACAATTCCAGTGGGTCAAAAGTTTACATACACTAAGTTGGCTGTGCCTTTAAACAGCTTGGAAAATTCCACAAAATGATGTCATGGCATTATAAGCTTCTGATAGGCTAATTGACATAATATGAGTCAATTGAGGTGGATGTATTTCAAGGCCTACCTTCAAACTCAGTGCCTCTTTGCTTGACATCATGGGAAAATCAAAATAAATCAGGCAAGACCTCAGAAAATAAAATGTAGACCTCACAAGTCTGGTTCATCCTTGGGAGAAATTTCCAAATGCCTGAAGGTACCACGTTCATCTGTACAAACAATATTATGCAAGTATAAACACCATGGGACCACGCGTCAGCCATACCGCTCAGGAAGGAGACGCGTTCTATCTTCTAGAGATGAACGTACTTTGGTGCAAAAAGTTCAAATCAATCCCAGAACAACAGCAAAGGAGCTTGTGAAGATGCTGGAGGAACAGGTACAAAAGTATCTATATCCACAGTAAAACGAGTTCTATATCGACATAACCTGGAAGAAGCCACTGCTCCAAAATCGCCATAAAAAAGCCAGACTACGGTTTGCAACTGCACATGGGGACAAAGATTGTACTTTTTGGAGGAATGTCCTCTGGTCTGATGAAACAAAAATAGAACTGTTTGGCCGTAATGACCATCGTTATGTTTGGAGGAAAACGGGGTAAGGCTTGGAAGCCGAAGAACACCATCCCAACCGTGAAGCATGGGGGTGGCAGCATCATGTTGTGGGGGTGCTTTGCTGCAGGAGGGGCTGGTGCACTTCACAAAATAGATGGCATCATGAGGAAGGAAAAATTATGTGGATAGTTTGGTCGCAAATGGGTCTTCCAAATGGACAATGACCCCAAGCATACTTCCAAAGTTGTGGCAAAATGGCTTAAGGACAACAAAGTCAAGGTATTGGAGTGGCCATCACAAAGCCCTGGCTTCAATCCTATAGAAATAATGTGGGCAGAACTGAAAAAGCATGTGCGAGGAAAGAGGCCTACAAACCTGACACAGTTACACCAGCTCTGTCAGGAGGAATGGGCCGAAATTCACCCAACTTATTGTGGGAAGCTTAATGAAGGCTACCTGACCCAATTTGAACAATTTAAAGGCAATGCTATCAAATACTAAATGATTGTATGTAAACTTCTGACCCACTGGGAATGTGATGAAAGAAATAAAAGCTGAAATAAATCATTCTCTTTTACTATTATATATTCTTAAAATAAAGTGGTGATCCTAACTGACCTAAGACAGGGAATTTTTACTAGGATTAAATGTCAGGAAATGTGAAAACTGAGTTTGAATGTATTTGGTTAAGGTGTAAGTAAACTTCCGACCAACTGTATGGATAGCCAGGTGCACACTAACATTCAGACATAATTTACAAAGGATGCATTTGTGTTTAGTGAGTCTGCCAGATCAGAGGCAGTAGGGATGACCAGGGATAAGTGTGAATCTGAAAAATGTTCTGTCTTGCTAAGCATTCAAAATGTAATGAGTACTTTTGGGTGTCAGGGAAAAGGTATGGAGTAAAAAGTACATTATTTTCTTTAGGAATGTAGTGAAGAAAAAGTTGTCAAATATAAGTAGTATAGTACAGATACCTCCAAAAGCTACTTAAGTAAAAATACTTTAAAGTACTACTTAAGTGCTTTACACCACTGCTTGTATGTGGTGCATTTCCATATCCAGTACCCAGGTCTTCTGTCTGATTCCCTCAGCATTCTCTCTCAACATTCTCTCAACATTTCATGTAACTTACTGTGGTATGTCACAATCGAAATCTACAGCTGTTTTTTATATACATTTTGAGAAATGGCCGTGGAACCCTCTTGGAGAACCTCTGATTTATACGTTCATTGTGTGGTCTTGCCGGTTTCCACTCCAATATAAGAGAGATCTCAAAATGGAGAATACAGTGATAAGGCGATTACATTTTAGGACATGTAGTTTTGGTCTGTGATATAGTCTTGAGTGGTTTTGATATGAAAGTGAAACCTTCTTATACTTTCACATGTTATCTTGTTTAGCTGATTAGACCATGTAGCTGATTCACCTGCGAATACACTGCCCTCGCAATAAGCTGTTTTAAAGGCTACCTCTCTTGTCATTCTATAATTGCATACAGTTGCATAACTGTTTGTAAATGGATTTTGGTGGGGGTAACAAGGTCTAACACATTCGAAAAGTTATCTGATTACTTTACATAATGTGCTGCATTGCAAATTGTTTCCTGTAATACATCCTTTAATGGATTTGGTATTTCACACACCTTTCTTTGTACATAAAATAAAAATGTAACTTCAATCTGGTCTTCTCAGCTCCCTGGCTTTACTAGTTATCTCCTAGTTCTCAAAAATGTAATGTCAGTCAGTGTTTTCTTTTGTCCATGAGGTGAAGGGGTTTGTGGTTTGATATTGGCTTGTCTTACTGTCCCTGGGGTAAAGTCTCATCAAACATTTATGTCACATTATTGTTTAATGACACCCACGCTTCCGCCATTTTTTTTTTAACTAACTGAAGATAGACTGTCATTTTTATTTATTTATTTATTTCACCTTTATTTAACCAGGTAGGCTAGTGGAGAACAGGTTCTCATTTACAACTGCGACCTGGCCAAGATAAAGCAAAACAGTGCGACACAAAAAACAACATAGTTACACATGGAATAAACAAACATACAGTCAATAATACAATAGAAAAGTATATATACAGTGTGTGCAAATAAGGGAGGTAAGGCAATAAATAGGCCGTCGTGGTGAAATAATTACAATATAGCAATTAAACACTGGCGTGATAGATGTGCAGAAGATGAGTGTGCGAGTAGAGATACTGGGGTGCAAAGAAGCAAAATAATAAATAACAGTATGGGGATCCTGGTAGTTGGATGGGCTATTTACAGATGGGCTATGTCCAGCTGCTCTGACAGCTGGTGCTTAAAGCTAGTGAGGGAGATATGAGTCTCCAGCTTCAGTGATTTTTGCCATTTCCAATGGGAGCAAATTAATCATAGTGGGCAGATCAAGCAAGGAAGTGGGCAGGTCCAAGCACAAGCTAGCGAGATCCTAATTGGCTGCGTTCCAGCATGTATTTGCATATTTCCATTAGGAAACGCCTACTCTTAAGTGCGTGTGACTCAATTCGTGCTTGCACTTCTTTTAAACAACGCCTTTATTTTAAACTTCGGTAAAGGTCCACTCTGTTTGTAAGAGATTCTAGATTTGGGAACAGAAAATGTTTAATTGATGAGAAAATTTGTAGAATGTGGGACAAAATCCATCTTTTTCACACTGCCGGCCTCTGGGCTTGTGTGAAAAGGGGCATTGAAGCTGCTCTGGCGGCTCGTGGTGGCCCAACGCCCTAATAAGACAATTGGTGTTTCCTTTTATTTTGTCAGTTACGTTGTAAATTCGTGGATGAGGTGAGTTCCCTCTACACTGTAAAGTGCTTCGGGTGTCTCAAATTGCTATATATGTTTTGCCATCTTCCATAGCTTGAAGACCATGCCTTAAAGAGACGGAAACAAAATACGAAGAAGGTGGACTGCAAGGCTTTAATAAACATCGCCCACATTATCCGCTTTCCTGGTTTTAAGGTAAATATGAAGAACTATATCAAGGTTTAGCCCTGTAGGTGATAGTCTAACGCTGTACATAACAGTACACACTTAACAAGCACGTTATTTCCTGTCTAGATTGAGGAGAGTACTGTGCGCTCTAAAAAGGAGGCCTCCAAAGATCTGAAGGCAGCTCTAAGTGAAAAACCCAGCTCTGTGAAGGCAGAGGTTGTCTACTGCGTCAGGTTCCCCTCTCTCTCTGAGCATAGCTCACACGCACTTGTTGGCGAGGTATATGTATGTGTGTATATATATGCATGCTGTCCTACCTAAGAATGATATCCCTTTTTTCAATAAATGACTCCTTTGTGATAAACCCATATTCTTTATCCCAAAGAGGTCCTCTAAGAAGAACTTGATGGTGTTGCAGAAGCAATGTGCAGGCTATCTAAAAGAAATCACAGACCTCACCTATCGTCTTCAAGATGAACAGTACATGACTGGCCTGTCTTCACATCTGCAAAGCCTATTGCAGGAAATGAAAGGACTTGTCCCACAGGATAAAGATCTAACACTGACCCTTTCCCCAAGGAAGAGAAAGGCTGAGGAGGACATGGCCACCCTACCAACTCCAGGGAGTGTCGCAACCTTTCACCGACATTGTAGGACAGCATGCAGATTTACAGAACACATGCGAAGAACCATGTTTGCCAAACTGAGTGTGGAGTAAGATTGCTTGTAGGCAGGGAGCCTAGGGCGACGGAGAATGGCAGTGTGTGTGTGTGTATATATATATATATGTTGAGTGTTTTTTTGTTTTTTTTTATTATTTTAATTTTGAGTGCTGGGTTTTGTGGTAACCAAAGCCTGCCAGCATACATCCTTGTTGTACTATTTTAATATTAATTGTAATAAAATAAAAATACAATTGGGTGATAATCCTGTATGCAGTGGTGGAAAAATTACCCAATTGTCATACTTGAGTGAAAGTAAAGATGCCTTAATAGAAAATGACTCAAGTGAAAGTCACCCAATTAAATACTACTTCCATAAAAGTCTAAAGTATTTGGTTTTAAATATACTTAAGTATCAAAAGTAAACATAACTGCTAAAATATATTTAAGTATCAAAAGTAAAAGTATGAATCATTTAAAATATTCCTTATATTAAGCAAACCAGACGGCACCATTTTATTTTTTTATTTACAGTTGAAGTCAGAAGTCTACATACACTTAGGTTGGAGTCATTAACTTGTTTATCAACCACTCCACAAATTTCTGGTTAACAAACTATAGTTTTGGCAAGTCGGTTAGGACATCTACTTTGTGCATGACACAAGTAATTTTTCCAACAATTGTTTACAGACAGATTTTTTCACTTATAATTCACTGTATCACAATTCCAGTGGGTCAAAAGTTTACATACACTAAGTTGGCTGTGCCTTTAAACAGCTTGGAAAATTCCACAAAATGATGTCATGGCATTATAAGCTTCTGATAGGCTAATTGACATAATATGAGTCAATTGAGGTGGATGTATTTCAAGGCCTACCTTCAAACTCAGTGCCTCTTTGCTTGACATCATGGGAAAATCAAAATAAATCAGGCAAGACCTCAGAAAATAAAATGTAGACCTCACAAGTCTGGTTCATCCTTGGGAGAAATTTCCAAATGCCTGAAGGTACCACGTTCATCTGTACAAACAATATTATGCAAGTATAAACACCATGGGACCACGCGGCCGTCATACCGCTCAGGAAGGAGACGCGTTCTATCTTCTAGAGATGAACGTGCTTTGGTGCAAAAGTTCAAATCAATCCCAGAACAACAGCAAAGGAGCTTGTGAAGATGCTGGAGGAACAGGTACAAAAGTATCTATATCCACAGTAAAACGAGTTCTATATCGACATAACCTGGAAGAAGCCACTGCTCCAAAATCGCCATAAAAAAGCCAGACTACGGTTTGCAACTGCACATGGGGACAAAGATTGTACTTTTTGGAGGAATGTCCTCTGGTCTGATGAAACAAAAATAGAACTGTTTGGCCGTAATGACCATCGTTATGTTTGGAGGAAAACGGGGTAAGGCTTGGAAGCCGAAGAACACCATCCCAACCGTGAAGCATGGGGGTGGCAGCATCATGTTGTGGGGGTGCTTTGCTGCAGGAGGGGCTGGTGCACTTCACAAAATAGATGGCATCATGAGGAAGGAAAAATTATGTGGATAGTTTGGTCGCAAATGGGTCTTCCAAATGGACAATGACCCCAAGCATACTTCCAAAGTTGTGGCAAAATGGCTTAAGGACAACAAAGTCAAGGTATTGGAGTGGCCATCACAAAGCCCTGGCTTCAATCCTATAGAAATAATGTGGGCAGAACTGAAAAAGCATGTGCGAGGAAAGAGGCCTACAAACCTGACACAGTTACACCAGCTCTGTCAGGAGGAATGGGCCGAAATTCACCCAACTTATTGTGGGAAGCTTAATGAAGGCTACCTGACCCAATTTGAACAATTTAAAGGCAATGCTATCAAATACTAAATGATTGTATGTAAACTTCTGACCCACTGGGAATGTGATGAAAGAAATAAAAGCTGAAATAAATCATTCTCTTTTACTATTATATATTCTTAAAATAAAGTGGTGATCCTAACTGACCTAAGACAGGGAATTTTTACTAGGATTAAATGTCAGGAAATGTGAAAAACTGAGTTTGAATGTATTTGGTTAAGGTGTAAGTAAACTTCCGACCAACTGTATGGATAGCCAGGTGCACACTAACATTCAGACATAATTTACAAAGGATGCATTTGTGTTTAGTGAGTCTGCCAGATCAGAGGCAGTAGGGATGACCAGGGATAAGTGTGAATCTGAAAAATGTTCTGTCTTGCTAAGCATTCAAAATGTAATGAGTACTTTTGGGTGTCAGGGAAAAGGTATGGAGTAAAAAGTACATTATTTTCTTTAGGAATGTAGTGAAGAAAAAGTTGTCAAATATAAGTAGTATAGTACAGATACCTCCAAAAGCTACTTAAGTAAAAATACTTTAAAGTACTACTTAAGTGCTTTACACCACTGCTTGTATGTGGTGCATTTCCATATCCAGTACCCAGGTCTTCTGTCTGATTCCCTCAGCATTCTTTCTCAACATTCTCTCAACATTTCATGTAACTTACTGTGGTATGTCACAATCGAAATCTACAGCTGTTTTTTTTATATACATTTTGAGAAATGGCCGTGGAACCCTCTTGGAGAACCTCTGATTTATACGTTCATTGTGTGGTCTTGCCGGTTTCCACTCCAATATAAGAGAGATCTCAAAAATGGAGAATACAGTGATAAGGCGATTACATTTTAGGACATGTAGTTTTGGTCTGTGATATAGTCTTGAGTGGTTTTGATATGAAAGTGAAACCTTCTTATACTTTCACATGTTATCTTGTTTAGCTGATTAGACCATGTAGCTGATTCACCTGCGTAATACACTGCCCTCGCAATAAGCTGTTTTAAAGGCTACCTCTCTTGTCATTCTATAATTGCATACAGTTGCATAACTGTTTGTAAATGGATTTTGGTGGGGTAACAAGGTCTAACACATTCGAAAAGTTATCTGATTACTTTACATAATGTGCTGCATTGCAAATTGTTTCCTGTAATACATCCTTTAATGGATTTGGTATTTCACACACCTTTCTTTGTACATAAAATAAAAATGTAACTTCAATCTGGTCTTCTCAGCTCCCTGGCTTTACTAGTTATCTCCTAGTTCTCAAAATGTAATGTCAGTCAGTGTTTTCTTTTGTCCATGAGGTGAAGGGGTTTGTGGTTTGATATTGGCTTGTCTTACTGTCCCTGGGGTAAAGTCTCATCAAACATTTATGTCACATTATTGTTTAATGACACCCACGCTTCCGCCATTTTTTTTTTAACTAACTGAAGATAGACTGTCATTTTTATTTATTTATTTATTTTACCTTTATTTAACCAGGTAGGCTAGTGGAGAACAGGTTCTCATTTACAACTGCGACCTGGCCAAGATAAAGCAAAGCAGTGCGACACAAAAAACAACATAGTTACACATGGAATAAACAAACATACAGTCAATAATACAATAGAAAAGTATATATACAGTGTGTGCAAATAAGGGAGGTAAGGCAATAAATAGGCCGTCGTGGTGAAATAATTACAATATAGCAATTAAACACTGGCGTGATAGATGTGCAGAAGATGAGTGTGCGAGTAGAGATACTGGGGTGCAAAGAAGCAAAATAATAAATAACAGTATGGGGATCCTGGTAGTTGGATGGGCTATTTACAGATGGGCTATGTCCAGCTGCTCTGACAGCTGGTGCTTAAAGCTAGTGAGGGAGATATGAGTCTCCAGCTTCAGTGATTTTTGCCATTTCCAATGGGAGCAAATTAATCATAGTGGGCAGATCAAGCAAGGAAGTGGGCAGGTCCAAGCACAAGCTAGCGAGATCCTAATTGGCGCGTTCCAGCATGTATTTGCATATTTCCATTAGGAAACGCCTACTCTTAAGTGCGTGTGACTCAATTCGTGCTTGCACTTCTTTTAAACAACGCCTTTATTTTAAACTTGGTAAAGGTCCACTCTGTTTGTAAGAGATTCTAGATTTGGGAACAGAAAATGTTTAATTGATGAGAAAATTTGTAGAATGTGGGACAAAATCCATCTTTTTCACACTGCCGGCCTCTGGGCTTGTGTGAAAAGGGGCATTGAAGCTGCTCTGGCGGCTCGTGGTGGCCCAACGCCTAATAAGACAATTGGTGTTTCCTTTTATTTTGTCAGTTACGTTGTAAATTCGTGGATGAGGTGAGTTCCCTCTACACTGTAAAGTGCTTGGTGTCTCAAATTGCTATATATGTTTTGCCATCTTCCATAGCTTGAAGACCATGCCTTAAAGAGACGGAAACAAAATGCGAAGAAGGTGGACTGCAAGGCTTTAATAAACATCGCCCACATTATCCGCTTTCCTGGTTTTAAGGTAAATATGAAGAACTATATCAAGGTTTAGCCCTGTAGGTGATAGTCTAACGCTGTACATAACAGTACACACTTAACAAGCACGTTATTTCCTGTCTAGATTGAGGAGAGTACTGTGCGCTCTAAAAAGGAGGCCTCCAAAGATCTGAAGGCAGCTCTAAGTGAAAAACCCAGCTCTGTGAAGGCAGAGGTTGTCTACTGCGTCAGGTTCCCTCTCTCTCTGAGCATAGCTCACACTGCACTTGTTGGCGAGGTATATGTATGTGTGTATATATATGCATGCTGTCCTACCTAAGAATGATATCCCTTTTTTCAATAAATGACTCCTTTGTGATAAACCCATATTCTTTATCCCAAAGAGGTCCTCTAAGAAAGAACTTGATGGTGTTGCAGAAGCAATGTGCAGGCTATCTAAAAGAAATCACAGACCTCACCTATCGTCTTCAAGATGAACAGTACATGACTGGCCTGTCTTCACATCTGCAAAGCCTATTGCAGGAAATGAAAGGACTTGTCCCACAGGATAAAGATCTAACACTGACCCTTTCCCCAAGGAAGAGAAAGGCTGAGGAGGACATGGCCACCCTACCAACCCAGGGAGCGTCGCAACCTTTCACCGACATTGTAGGACAGCATGCAGATTTACAGAACACATGCGAAGAACCATGTTTGCCAAACTGAGTGTGGAGTAAGATTGCTTGTAGGCAGGGAGCCTAGGGCTGACGGAGAATGGCAGTGTGTGTGTGTGTATATATATATATATGTTGAGTGTTTTTTTTTTTTTTTTTATTATTTTAATTTTGAGTGCTGGGTTTTGTGGTAACCAAAGCCTGCCAGCATACATCCTTGTTGTACTATTTTAATATTAATTGTAATAAAATAAAAATACAATTGGGTGATAATCCTGTATGCAGTGGTGGAAAAATTACCCAATTGTCATACTTGAGTGAAAGTAAAGATGCCTTAATAGAAAATGACTCAAGTGAAAGTCACCCAATTAAATACTACTTCCATAAAAGTCTAAAGTATTTGGTTTTAAATATACTTAAGTATCAAAAGTAAACATAACTGCTAAAATATATTTAAGTATCAAAAGTAAAAGTATGAATCATTTAAAATATTCCTTATATTAAGCAAACCAGACGGCACCATTTTATTTTTTTATTTACAGTTGAAGTCAGAAGTCTACATACACTTAGGTTGGAGTCATTAACTTGTTTATCAACCACTCCACAAATTTCTGGTTAACAAACTATAGTTTTGGTAAGTCGGTTAGGACATCTACTTTGTGCATGACACAAGTAATTTTTCCAACAATTGTTTACAGACAGATTTTTTCACTTATAATTCACTGTATCACAATTCCAGTGGGTCAAAAGTTTACATACACTAAGTTGGCTGTGCCTTTAAACAGCTTGGAAAATTCCACAAAATGATGTCATGGCATTATAAGCTTCTGATAGGCTAATTGACATAATATGAGTCAATTGAGGTGGATGTATTTCAAGGCCTACCTTCAAACTCAGTGCCTCTTTGCTTGACATCATGGGAAAATCAAAATAAATCAGGCAAGACCTCAGAAAATAAAATGTAGACCTCACAAGTCTGGTTCATCCTTGGGAGAAATTTCCAAATGCCTGAAGGTACCACGTTCATCTGTACAAACAATATTATGCAAGTATAAACACCATGGGACCACGCGGCCGTCATACCGCTCAGGAAGGAGACGCGTTCTATCTTCTAGAGATGAACGTGCTTTGGTGCAAAAAGTTCAAATCAATCCCAGAACAACAGCAAAGGAGCTTGTGAAGATGCTGGAGGAACAGGTACAAAAGTATCTATATCCACAGTAAAACGAGTTCTATATCGACATAACCTGGAAGAAGCCACTGCTCCAAAATCGCCATAAAAAGCCAGACTACGGTTTGCAACTGCACATGGGGACAAAGATTGTACTTTTGGAGGAATGTCCTCTGGTCTGATGAAACAAAAATAGAACTGTTTGGCCGTAATGACCATCGTTATGTTTGGAGGAAAACGGGTAAGGCTTGGAAGCGAAGAACACCATCCCAACCGTGAAGCATGGGGGTGGCAGCATCATGTTGTGGGGGTGCTTTGCTGCAGGAGGGCTGGTGCACTTCACAAAATAGATGGCATCATGAGGAAGGAAAAATTATGTGGATAGTTTGGTCGCAAATGGGTCTTCCAAATGGACAATGACCCCAAGCATACTTCCAAAGTTGTGGCAAAATGGCTTAAGGACAACAAAGTCAAGGTATTGGAGTGGCCATCACAAAGCCCTGGCTTCAATCCTATAGAAATAATGTGGGCAGAACTGAAAAAGCATGTGCGAGGAAAGAGGCCTACAAACCTGACACAGTTACACCAGCTCTGTCAGGAGGAATGGGCCGAAATTCACCCAACTTATTGTGGGAAGCTTAATGAAGGCTACCTGACCCAATTTGAACAATTTAAAGGCAATGCTATCAAATACTAAATGATTGTATGTAAACTTCTGACCCACTGGGAATGTGATGAAAGAAATAAAAGCTGAAATAAATCATTCTCTTTTACTATTATATATTCTTAAAATAAAGTGGTGATCCTAACTGACCTAAGACAGGGAATTTTTACTAGGATTAAATGTCAGGAAATGTGAAAACTGAGTTTGAATGTATTTGGTTAAGGTGTAAGTAAACTTCCGACCAACTGTATGGATAGCCAGGTGCACACTAACATTCAGACATAATTTACAAAGGATGCATTTGTGTTTAGTGAGTCTGCCAGATCAGAGGCAGTAGGGATGACCAGGGATAAGTGTGAATCTGAAAAATGTTCTGTCTTGCTAAGCATTCAAAATGTAATGAGTACTTTTGGGTGTCAGGGAAAAGGTATGGAGTAAAAGTACATTATTTTCTTTAGGAATGTAGTGAAGAAAAAGTTGTCAAATATAAGTAGTATAGTACAGATAACTCCAAAAGCTACTTAAGTAAAAATACTTTAAAGTACTACTTAAGTGCTTTACACCACTGCTTGTATGTGGTGCATTTCCATATCCAGTACCCAGGTCTTCTGTCTGATTCCCTCAGCATTCTCTCTCAACATTCTCTCAACATTTCATGTAACTTACTGTGGTATGTCACAATCGAAATCTACAGCTGTTTTTTTTATATACATTTTGAGAAATGGCCGTGGAACCCTCTTGGAGAACCTCTGATTTATACGTTCATTGTGTGGTCTTGCCGGTTTCCACTCCAATATAAGAGAGATCTCAAAATGGAGAATACAGTGATAAGGCGATTACATTTTAGGACATGTAGTTTTGGTCTGTGATATAGTCTTGAGTGGTTTTGATATGAAAGTGAAACCTTCTTATACTTTCACATGTTATCTTGTTTAGCTGATTAGACCATGTAGCTGATTCACCTGCGAATACACTGCCCTCGCAATAAGCTGTTTTAAAGGCTACCTCTCTTGTCATTCTATAATTGCATACAGTTGCATAACTGTTTGTAAATGGATTTTGGTGGGGGTAACAAGGTCTAACACATTCGAAAAGTTATCTGATTACTTTACATAATGTGCTGCATTGCAAATTGTTTCCTGTAATACATCCTTTAATGGATTTGGTATTTCACACACCTTTCTTTGTACATAAAATAAAAATGTAACTTCAATCTGGTCTTCTCAGCTCCCTGGCTTTACTAGTTATCTCCTAGTTCTCAAAATGTAATGTCAGTCAGTGTTTTCTTTTGTCCATGAGGTGAAGGGGTTTGTGGTTTGATATTGGCTTGTCTTACTGTCCCTGGGGTAAAGTCTCATCAAACATTTATGTCACATTATTGTTTAATGACACCCACGCTTCCGCCATTTTTTTAACTAACTGAAGATAGACTGTCATTTTTATTTATTTATTTATTTCACCTTTATTTAACCAGGTAGGCTAGTGGAGAACAGGTTCTCATTTACAACTGCGACCTGGCCAAGATAAAGCAAAGCAGTGCGACACAAAAACAACATAGTTACACATGGAATAAACAAACATACAGTCAATAATACAATAGAAAAGTATATATACAGTGTGTGCAAATAAGGGAGGTAAGGCAATAAATAGGCCGTCGTGGTGAAATAATTACAATATAGCAATTAAACACTGGCGTGATAGATGTGCAGAAGATGAGTGTGCGAGTAGAGATACTGGGGTGCAAAGAAGCAAAATAATAAATAACAGTATGGGGATCCTGGTAGTTGGATGGGCTATTTACAGATGGGCTATGTCCAGCTGCTCTGACAGCTGGTGCTTAAAGCTAGTGAGGGAGATATGAGTCTCCAGCTTCAGTGATTTTTGCCATTTCCAATGGGAGCAAATTAATCATAGTGGGCAGATCAAGCAAGGAAGTGGGCAGGTCCAAGCACAAGCTAGCGAGATCCTAATTGGCGCGTTCCAGCATGTATTTGCATATTTCCATTAGGAAACGCCTACTCTTAAGTGCGTGTGACTCAATTCGTGCTTGCACTTCTTTTAAACAACGCCTTTATTTTAAACTTCGGTAAAGGTCCACTCTGTTTGTAAGAGATTCTAGATTTGGGAACAGAAAATGTTTAATTGATGAGAAAATTTGTAGAATGTGGGACAAAATCCATCTTTTCACACTGCCGGCCTCTGGGCTTGTGTGAAAAGGGGCATTGAAGCTGCTCTGGCGGCTCGTGGTGGCCCAACGCCTAATAAGACAATTGGTGTTTCCTTTTATTTTGTCAGTTACGTTGTAAATTCGTGGATGAGGTGAGTTCCCTCTACACTGTAAAGTGCTGGGTGTCTCAAATTGCTATATATGTTTTGCCATCTTCCATAGCTTGAAGACCATGCCTTAAAGAGACGGAAACAAAATACGAAGAAGGTGGACTGCAAGGCTTTAATAAACATCGCCCACATTATCCGCTTTCCTGGTTTTAAGGTAAATATGAAGAACTATATCAAGGTTTAGCCCTGTAGGTGATAGTCTAACGCTGTACATAACAGTACACACTTAACAAGCACGTTATTTCCTGTCTAGATTGAGGAGAGTACTGTGCGCTCTAAAAAGGAGGCCTCCAAAGATCTGAAGGCAGCTCTAAGTGAAAAACCCAGCTCTGTGAAGGCAGAGGTTGTCTACTGCGTCAGGTTCCCCTCTCTCTCTGAGCATAGCTCACACGCACTTGTTGGCGAGGTATATGTATGTGTGTATATATATGCATGCTGTCCTACCTAAGAATGATATCCCTTTTTTCAATAAATGACTCCTTTGTGATAAACCCATATTCTTTATCCCAAAGAGGTCCTCTAAGAAGAACTTGATGGTGTTGCAGAAGCAATGTGCAGGCTATCTAAAAGAAATCACAGACCTCACCTATCGTCTTCAAGATGAACAGTACATGACTGGCCTGTCTTCACATCTGCAAAGCCTATTGCAGGAAATGAAAGGACTTGTCCCACAGGATAAAGATCTAACACTGACCCTTTCCCCAAGGAAGAGAAAGGCTGAGGAGGACATGGCCACCCTACCAACCCAGGGAGCGTCGCAACCTTTCACCGACATTGTAGGACAGCATGCAGATTTACAGAACACATGCGAAGAACCATGTTTGCCAAACTGAGTGTGGAGTAAGATTGCTTGTAGGCAGGGAGCCTAGGGCGACGGAGAATGGCAGTGTGTGTGTGTGTATATATATATATGTTGAGTGTTTTTTTTTTTTTTTTTTATTATTATTTTAATTTTGAGTGCTGGGTTTTGTGGTAACCAAAGCCTGCCAGCATACATCCTTGTTGTACTATTTTAATATTAATTGTAATAAAATAAAAATACAATTGGGTGATAATCCTGTATGCAGTGGTGGAAAAATTACCCAATTGTCATACTTGAGTGAAAGTAAAGATGCCTTAATAGAAAATGACTCAAGTGAAAGTCACCCAATTAAATACTACTTCCATAAAAGTCTAAAGTATTTGGTTTTAAATATACTTAAGTATCAAAAGTAAACATAACTGCTAAAATATATTTAAGTATCAAAAGTAAAAGTATGAATCATTTAAAATATTCCTTATATTAAGCAAACCAGACGGCACCATTTTATTTTTTTATTTACAGTTGAAGTCAGAAGTCTACATACACTTAGGTTGGAGTCATTAACTTGTTTATCAACCACTCCACAAATTTCTGGTTAACAAACTATAGTTTTGGCAAGTCGGTTAGGACATCTACTTTGTGCATGACACAAGTAATTTTTCCAACAATTGTTTACAGACAGATTTTTTCACTTATAATTCACTGTATCACAATTCCAGTGGGTCAAAAGTTTACATACACTAAGTTGGCTGTGCCTTTAAACAGCTTGGAAAATTCCACAAAATGATGTCATGGCATTATAAGCTTCTGATAGGCTAATTGACATAATATGAGTCAATTGAGGTGGATGTATTTCAAGGCCTACCTTCAAACTCAGTGCCTCTTTGCTTGACATCATGGGAAAATCAAAATAAATCAGGCAAGACCTCAGAAAATAAAATGTAGACCTCACAAGTCTGGTTCATCCTTGGGAGAAATTTCCAAATGCCTGAAGGTACCACGTTCATCTGTACAAACAATATTATGCAAGTATAAACACCATGGGACCACGCGGCCGTCATACCGCTCAGGAAGGAGACGCGTTCTATCTTCTAGAGATGAACGTACTTTGGTGCAAAAAGTTCAAATCAATCCCAGAACAACAGCAAAGGAGCTTGTGAAGATGCTGGAGGAACAGGTACAAAAGTATCTATATCCACAGTAAAACGAGTTCTATATCGACATAACCTGGAAGAAGCCACTGCTCCAAAATCGCCATAAAAAAGCCAGACTACGGTTTGCAACTGCACATGGGGACAAAGATTGTACTTTTTGGAGGAATGTCCTCTGGTCTGATGAAACAAAAATAGAACTGTTTGGCCGTAATGACCATCGTTATGTTTGGAGGAAAACGGGGTAAGGCTTGGAAGCCGAAGAACACCATCCCAACCGTGAAGCATGGGGGTGGCAGCATCATGTTGTGGGGGTGCTTTGCTGCAGGAGGGGCTGGTGCACTTCACAAAATAGATGGCATCATGAGGAAGGAAAATTATGTGGATAGTTTGGTCGCAAATGGGTCTTCCAAATGGACAATGACCCCAAGCATACTTCCAAAGTTGTGGCAAAATGGCTTAAGGACAACAAAGTCAAGGTATTGGAGTGGCCATCACAAAGCCCTGGCTTCAATCCTATAGAAATAATGTGGGCAGAACTGAAAAAGCATGTGCGAGGAAAGAGGCCTACAAACCTGACACAGTTACACCAGCTCTGTCAGGAGGAATGGGCCGAAATTCACCCAACTTATTGTGGGAAGCTTAATGAAGGCTACCTGACCCAATTTGAACAATTTAAAGGCAATGCTATCAAATACTAAATGATTGTATGTAAACTTCTGACCCACTGGGAATGTGATGAAAGAAATAAAAGCTGAAATAAATCATTCTCTTTTACTATTATATATTCTTAAAATAAAGTGGTGATCCTAACTGACCTAAGACAGGAATTTTTACTAGGATTAAATGTCAGGAAATGTGAAAAACTGAGTTTGAATGTATTTGGTTAAGGTGTAAGTAAACTTCCGACCAACTGTATGGATAGCCAGGTGCACACTAACATTCAGACATAATTTACAAAGGATGCATTTGTGTTTAGTGAGTCTGCCAGATCAGAGGCAGTAGGGATGACCAGGGATAAGTGTGAATCTGAAAATGTTCTGTCTTGCTAAGCATTCAAAATGTAATGAGTACTTTTGGGTGTCAGGGAAAAGGTATGGAGTAAAAAGTACATTATTTTCTTTAGGAATGTAGTGAAGAAAAAGTTGTCAAATATAAGTAGTATAGTACAGATACCTCCAAAAGCTACTTAAGTAAAAATACTTTAAAGTACTACTTAAGTGCTTTACACCACTGCTTGTATGTGGTGCATTTCCATATCCAGTACCCAGGTCTTCTGTCTGATTCCCTCAGCATTCTCTCTCAACATTCTCTCAACATTTCATGTAACTTACTGTGGTATGTCACAATCGAAATCTACAGCTGTTTTTTTTATATACATTTTGAGAAATGGCCGTGGAACCCTCTTGGAGAACCTCTGATTTATACGTTCATTGTGTGGTCTTGCCGGTTTCCACTCCAATATAAGAGAGATCTCAAAAATGGAGAATACAGTGATAAGGCGATTACATTTTAGGACATGTAGTTTTGGTCTGTGATATAGTCTTGAGTGGTTTTGATATGAAAGTGAAACCTTCTTATACTTTCACATGTTATCTTGTTTAGCTGATTAGACCATGTAGCTGATTCACCTGCGAATACACTGCCCTCGCAATAAGCTGTTTTAAAGGCTACCTCTCTTGTCATTCTATAATTGCATACAGTTGCATAACTGTTTGTAAATGGATTTTGGTGGGGGTAACAAGGTCTAACACATTCGAAAAGTTATCTGATTACTTTACATAATGTGCTGCATTGCAAATTGTTTCCTGTAATACATCCTTTAATGGATTTGGTATTTCACACACCTTTCTTTGTACATAAAATAAAAATGTAACTTCAATCTGGTCTTCTCAGCTCCTGGCTTTACTAGTTATCTCCTAGTTCTCAAAAATGTAATGTCAGTCAGTGTTTTCTTTTGTCCATGAGGTGAAGGGGTTTGTGGTTTGATATTGGCTTGTCTTACTGTCCCTGGGGTAAAGTCTCATCAAACATTTATGTCACATTATTGTTTAATGACACCCACGCTTCCGCCATTTTTTTTTTAACTAACTGAAGATAGACTGTCATTTTTATTTATTTATTTATTTCACCTTTATTTAACCAGGTAGGCTAGTGGAGAACAGGTTCTCATTTACAACTGCGACCTGGCCAAGATAAAGCAAAGCAGTGCGACACAAAAAACAACATAGTTACACATGGAATAAACAAACATACAGTCAATAATACAATAGAAAAGTATATATACAGTGTGTGCAAATAAGGGAGGTAAGGCAATAAATAGGCCGTCGTGGTGAAATAATTACAATATAGCAAATTAAACACTGGCGTGATAGATGTGCAGAAGATGAGTGTGCAGTAGAGATACTGGGGTGCAAAGAAGCAAAATAATAAATAACAGTATGGGGATCCTGGTAGTTGGATGGGCTATTTACAGATGGGCTATGTCCAGCTGCTCTGACAGCTGGTGCTTAAAGCTAGTGAGGGAGATATGAGTCTCCAGCTTCAGTGATTTTTGCCATTTCCAATGGGAGCAAATTAATCATAGTGGGCAGATCAAGCAAGGAAGTGGGCAGGTCCAAGCACAAGCTAGCGAGATCCTAATTGGCGCGTTCCAGCATGTATTTGCATATTTCCATTAGGAAACGCCTACTCTTAAGTGCGTGTGACTCAATTCGTGCTTGCACTTCTTTTAAACAACGCCTTTATTTTAAACTTCGGTAAAGGTCCACTCTGTTTGTAAGAGATTCTAGATTTGGGAACAGAAAATGTTTAATTGATGAGAAAATTTGTAGAATGTGGGACAAAATCCATCTTTTCACACTGCCGGCCTCTGGGCTTGTTCTCATCACCGTATTTGGTGGTAAGTGGAAATTCCAACCAAATACTTCAGATATTTACATCCGGTGAAACATCTGGCTCATTATTTTGTCTGAGCTTCTGCTACTGAATGGCCCCCTCAATGGCCACTTTATGACCTGTTTATGACAGTAATGATAAGCTGTCAAAGAAAGGAGAATATAGATTAAAGTTTTTTTGGATGAAGGTTGGCAAAAGGATTTAAAAATTCTGCCATTGAAATGGCTTCCAATCATGCTGTCATACAACAGCATGCATCTTATTGATTGTATGCCCTACCCATTGTATGTCACCTCACCTTCACTGACAAATTAGTCACAGTATATGTCACTGATGGTATGAGAAGCCTACTTTCTGTAAGTGACTTACTACTAACTCGTCCTCCTCTGTGACTTTTGTCTTGACTGGGTGGTGCACAGGTATGACCTAACCCCTCATATCCTCACGGCAGAAGGTCATCAATGTCCCAGCAGAGATTCTCACTGGCTCCCGATCACCCTTCCTCGTGAAATTTCAGTGAGTGGACTGGACACTGAAAACCCACTGAACCCACTATTCCTAGGCTGCCATTGAAAATAAGAATTTGTTCTTAACTGACTTGCCTAGTTAAAGGTTAATTAAAAAAAATATATATCATGTCAGACTTTCATCAACAATTTGATATATACGGCATTAATTTGATTTGTGAATGACTAAGGGTAAACTAAAGTTGTTTACATGATCTCTTTTGTAATATCAAGCACTCATGTTGATTGCTTGGATGTTGGCTGGAAGCACGGACACTTTCATAGCCAGCTACTTCAAACCTGATTGCCCAGAGCAAACACTGTTCAGTCAGAAAATGAGGTTCCAGGTATGTAACAACAAACAGTTTAACTAAAATGTAACATCTGTGGTAAAAGGGTGTCCTGTGTTAGTTCAGGTTGCTGGAGTGTTGAAGGTGTTAACAGTGCTGCTTATCTGTGTGACCTTCACTCTTCCTTTCATCTATAAAGGAGAATAGAGTAAAGTGAGCTACAGCAAACATACATGTCCCCCTCTTACTCTGTCTCACTCTTGCTGTTATGCCCTGCTTTAACTTTAGTTTGCCAGCGGAGGGCATCATATCTTGTTGTAGGATGCAGGCCTCAGTGGAAAAGTGGTTTGATGTACAGTGTGTTGTCTATCCAGTAGCATGTATTCATGGATGCCAAGGGAAGCCAGGCTTCCCCAAAAAATTGACCTCTCTGTGTTTCCTAATTATCCTTCAATTCATAAGTGTCTGAATGTATCTCATCTCAGAAATCATCAGAGGGAGCGAAACAGCGCCCCTCTGTCTCTGTACGTGTAGGCCTGAGGCTGTCTGGTCAAAAAGTGTATGACGTTGTTGCCGCCTGTAGTATTGAATGCAAGGGAAGCCAGTTTGGATTTGGCTTCACACCAATGAAATTACACCAAAACCAACAAATAATTAACAGAATTTTTTTTGAATTGTTGCATCTCGTTGTGTTGTTGTCCTTTGGTGGCTAGCTAACTAGTTAAAATCATCCCTTTCCTAATTTAGCCATGGATGGAGATAGGGATTTGGACTTCTGGTTTTACTTAATTCTCTGTACTGGCCTATGATTATAACAGCGATTCTTATTTCATCATAAATTCATACATTGTGCCGCTGGCCTGAGAGGAAGGAAGTTCAATATGTAGCTATATGTAGTAGGCTAATGTTAACTAGCTGGCTTTCCCATGAAAGGAAGTTAGGCTAGCTAGCAAGCAAGGATTTTAGCCAGGTAGCCTAGGACAACAAAATCTAAAAGCGTGCACTGTATGGCAGAGTCATGAAAGAGAGGAGGATGGCATTGGCATTTCACTACAAGTAGGGTGGGTCACCCCCCCCCCCCCACACACACACAAAGAAATCAGTAGCATGGACAGCCACAGCATATCTAGCTTACGTTTATTGGACTAAATGGTTTTTGGTATCTTAGTTGTCACTGTATTAGACTACGCATAGATGATTTGATGATGTTGAAATGTTTAAGTTGGAATGGTGCTGGATTAGTGGAGGCAGCTCCTGTTTTCTTTGTGACTTGCGGTAACACTCTGTGGCTCTAAATTAATAGTTGTTTACTAGTCCGAAAATGTCGGAAACATTAACCTGCTTGACCATGCTGTAGGTCATTTAATACCATATGCTTTGTGGACTTCACCAGACAGCTGTTGCTCTCTGGTTTTGTGATGAAACAAAGGTGTGGTTGAATTTAATCTACCACTGTCACGATCTCCTTGAGTGACGGACCAAGGCGCAGTGAGGCATCCAGTATACATCTTTATTGAAACAACGTAACTGGGCAAAACAACAAAACAAACGAAGATCGTAATGAAGATCGTAACGTTGAAACATAACATGAAACACAATGAAGCTATGCTCAAACAATAACCCACAAAACCTATACGAAAACCCCAAACATATATATGGTTCCCAATTAGAGACAACGACACACACCATTTCCCCAACATAGAAATATAACACCTAGAACATAAAAAACCCTACACCAAAACCAAAACTAAACACACCAGCCTGTCTTCTCAGGCCTGGGCGTGACAGTACCCCCAAAGCGCGGACTCGACCGCGCCACAAGTCCATGGGGCGGATCTTCGGGTGGGTTTTTAGTCCCAGGTGGCGGCTCCGGTGCCGGCCGTGCTGGTCCGAGGTCACGCACCGGAGGCCCTGGGCCATTTGCAGGACTGGGGACCCTCTCTGGCGGCCCCGGACTGGGGACCCTCACTGGCGGCTCCGGACTGGGGACCTTCTCTGGAGGTCCCGGACAGGGGACCCTCTCTGGAGATCCCGGACAGGGGACGCGCACTGGCCCTCTGGTGCGGGGAGCAGGAACCGGCCGTACTGGGCTCAATAAACGCACAGGCACTCTGGTGCGGGGAGCAGGAACCGGCCGTACTGGGCTCACTACGTGCACTGGCACTCTGGTGCGGGGAGCAGGAACCGGCCGTACTGGGCTCACTAAGCACACTGGCACTCTGGTGCGGGGAGCAGGAACCGGCCGTACTGGGCTCACTAAGCGCACTGGCACTCTGGTGCGGGGAGCAGGAACCGGCCGTACTGGGCTCATTACGCGCACTGGCACTCTGGTGCGGGGAGCAGGAACCGGCCGTACTCGATCCACGACGGGCACAGGAATCCTGTAGCGTGGAGCAGGGACTGGACGTGCTGGGTCCACGACGGGCACAGGGATCCTGGAGCGTGGAACAGGGACAGGACGTGCTGGGTCCACGACGGGCACAGGGATCCTGTAGCGTGGAGCATGGACAGGACGTGCTGGGTCCACGACGGGCACAGGGATCCTGGAGCGTGGAGCAGGGACTGGACGTGCTGGACTCTCTAAGCGCACAGGGGGCCTGGTGCGGCGGAGCCGAACAGGACGTGCTGGACTCTCTAAGCGCACAGGGGCCTGGTGCGCGGAGGCGAAACAGGACGTGCTGGACTCTCTAAGCGCACAGGGGCCTGGTGCGCGGAGCGAACAGGACGTGCTGGACTCTCTGGCGCACAGGGGCCTGGTGCGCGAGCCGAACAGGACGTACTGGGCTGTGGATGCGAACCGGAGACCCCACACGCAGAACCGGTGCAGGATATCTCGGTCCCAGAAGGTGTACTGGCGACCTAGCGCGCAGAGCCGGCACCACTCTACCAGGTAGCACACTCACCGTAGCCTGACAGATGAGTGGAGCTGGAATCTCTCGCACAGGGCTGTGGACACGCACCGGAGACACAGTACGCAGAACCGGTGCAGGATATCCTGGCACTGGAGACACCGTGCGCAAAACTGCATAGCACGGTGTCTTACCAGTGCTTACCGACGCTCCCTCCAGAGAGCACGAGGAGTTGGCTCAGGAGTCCATCCTGAACCGGCCAAACTCCCCGTGTGCCCCCCCAAAAAAGTTTTTGGGGGCTGCCTTTCGGGCTTCCTAGCCAGGCGAGTCCCAACAAACTTCTCTCTCTCTGGACTCCATGCTCCGTAATATTCCTCACACCTGCTCCGCTCAGTCCCCGCTACTTTTTCCTCCCTGGGGTGACGATGCTCCGCCGTCTTCTCCCAAGGTCCCTTTCCAGCCAAAATCTCATCCCATGACCAGGACCCCTTTCCAGCCAAAATCTCATCCCATGACCAGGACCCCTTTCCATCCAAAATCTCCTCCCAAGTCCAGAACTCCCGGGTCTCTCGCTGCTTGGTCTTTTTATGGTGGGTTATTCTGTCATGATCTTCGCGGAACGGACAGACCAAGGCGCAGCGAGGCATCCAGTATACATCTTTTATTGAAACAACGTAACTGGGCAAAACAACAAAACAAACGAAGATCGTAACGTTGAAACATAACATGAAACACAATGAAGCTATGCTCAAACAATAACCCACACGAAAACCCCAAACATATATATGGTTCCCAATTAGAGACAACGACACACAGCTGCCTCTAATTGGGAACCATTACCCCAACATAGAAATATAACACCTAGAACATAAAAAACCCTACACCAAAACCAAAACTAAACACACCAGCCTGTCTTCTCAGGCCTGGACGCAACCACTGTGTCTTCTTCTTGTCACGGTGTCAAGGCATATGAACTAACAGGTTTTAGAGCAAACAATGCAATTATCACAAGACAGTGATTTTATCCACGCACTGCTACTGTGCCTGTCATCTCTAGCGTGCTGGGGTCCATCTCTGCCTGGGCTGTACTGTCCCAGCCCTGGCTATACTTCAGCCCATAATGGCCTCTCTCAGACCTTCTCCTGACTCCTCCAGGTAAAGCCCAACTGTCATCTACATCTCATACATGATCATACTCTGAAGATGCTGATGCTGTTTCTCTAAACTGCTGGTATGGAAGTTTGGTTATTACCTGTGTATGTGTGGATAGATGCTGTGTTTAATGGGGTGCTGTTTTTTGTAAATCCTCTCCATGGCTGTTATATAATGTGTGCTTCTATTATTAACCTGTACTCTTACCACTGATTAGCTGTTCTCTCGATGCAGGAGGTGGGCATTCCACTGGATGCAATGGGGAGATTATGGCTGGTTAGTCCACCTTTGGAACTTATGTTGTTTTAGTACATCTTTGTTTCTATTTGATAGTCAAGCTAAATAACTTAAAGTGCATACATTATCTTCATTTTGTCATACTAAATATCACTGTTACTGCGCAGTTAGCTGATTATGACCACTTCCCATCATTGAATAATTGTTGTTTAGAGCCAGAAGTTTTTCCTGACTTTAACAGGAAAATCTCTTCGCCCTATCTATAACTTGGGCCCATAATGTTCATGGCCAGACAGACAGTCAGGAAAAACTCTTAGCCCTTCTCATGGGTTTCCACTAGTTTCTATAGTCCCAAAGTCAGGTTCCACAGTCCCAAAGTCAGGTTCCACAGTCACTGAGTCAGGTTCCACAGCCACAAAGTCAGATTCCACAGCCACAAAGTCAGATTCCATAGCCACAAAGTCAGATTCCACAGCAACAAAGTCAGATTCCACAGCCACAAAGTCTAAATTGGCTACAAAATTTGCTTTTTGGTCTTAATTTAAAGTTAGTGTAAGGCATAAGGTTAGGTTTAAAATCACATTTTAAGAAGATAAAATGTGGAAATGTGCATGGTTTGGGATTGTGGCTATCGAAGCTAGTGACGACCCTTTTCATGTGATGCTCACTTCCTGTTGTGATGCAGTCGGCCATGTTTTTTGGGATTGATCAGCAGTCTGCCTCACCCCTGGTGGCTGGGGGTGCTGGCTGGGTTTCTTCTTGAGGGTGTTCCTTGGGCTCCATAAAAAAGCCTACATTAAAACACGTAAGTTGTTTCATGATTGATAGGTCTGTTGCTTGAATATATAAAATGACCAGTAAGTCATATGATTTTATCCCTTATTTTCAGACAATGCACTTTTCCCATTAATTTTAACATGTATAGCAGGTTAAAGGTGATTGATCACACTTTCTGTAGAAAGAGCTGTCATTGTTCCATATTCAAAGGTGAATAGCTTTTCAGAACCAATTTCCTGTTTTGTGATGTTGTGACCCTGTTTCCACAGCGAGTGACCCTGACTACTCAGAGGGCAGCACTTGGGTAACGCCATAAGCACAGACTTAAGATTTATCTCTGTGAAGCTTTGAAGTGATTTGAAGTGTAAGGGCCAGTAAGAATTCAGGTTTAAAGCCAATGACGAACACTTCTTCTGAACCTGATATTTTGATGAAGTCGTCTTGGTTTGACTAGATACTGCAAGAAGCTGTACTGTTCCTGAGTAAATATTTGGAATTTACTAGTAACTGATTGTGTAAAGTATAATCTTGGCCCAGAGAACCTAATCAGCTGCTGGTTTTTGAATCTCTAGATCAAGGGACAGGAAATGGTAGGGAATATAAAAAAAAAAAATGTTTTACAGGATAGCTTATCAATTTCACACACATACCAAAAGCATTTTTGTACTATTGATTTTGCACTAATGTTGTTATCCCAACTTCTCAGGAAAATGCAGAGTACTGTAAATCTATTATCATGATTACAATCTTCACATTTTGTTGAAAAGAGAACTATAGTTAGTCTATATCTGAACAGAGCATCTCTGTCCTGCATCCCATATAGGAAAGATTCAAGTGTTTCCTTAAAGTTTTTGTCCTCAATGTTATACTCAATACAATGCAGCTAAATTCATACTGGCCACTTTAAATGTATATCTTGTAATTGTATATTAAAAAATGAATGGTTGATTGAGAAAAGCATTTGAATGTAACTATTTAAGCTGTATATTGAAATGCATTATCTTGATACAGCCTTGTCCCATATGAGTTAATGTGTATTACATTTCTGCTAAGTGTTGCTAAAGCACTGTAAGGGAAAATGCACAAATTATTCTTTCAAACAATTATTTATATCTTAATTAATAATTATAAAATGCACTTTTTGTTGAACTTTTATGTGCATGTCAGATATCTTTCATAAACTGAATTTATCCTGTAGTATAATACTGTATAAATTAATCATGCATGAATTTGTAGAGTTAACTATCCCGTCCTGTGACTACTGTACATGTGATTTGATTTTATTGGTGTTATAGCTAGTGTGGACTTCTCAATCAACACACAAAACCATACACACACACTTACAGGTACACCCATTTCTAGGTAACAAGTGGACAAGTCAATTATTTTCCTTAATGTCAATACAACTTTATTTTGATGCAGAATTATCAATTGAGAATAACAAAAACAAAACAAAACCGAAATCTCCATGAAACAACTTAACACTTAAAATAACAGAGAATGCAATCTAAACTTTAAAGTATTCACCTCGGAGTTTTGCATTAGTTTAGTACGTAATACTAGACCACCTGCAAACAAAAAAGATCACATTGTTAAGCATAAAAAACAGTAATATAGTTGAAAAAGGCATCTCAAAATGGCAATGTCAGGTCAAGCTTAGAATATTCTATACTATAAGTGGCTATCATATTAAACATTTAAATGAAGTTAATTATACAGGTAATCATAATATGCATTCTTTATTTTAGACCAACGATAGATTCGTTTTTTCCTGCTTTGGATTACCACATTTCTCATAACTTTCTTATTGCCTTTTTAGGTTAAACTCTATTTAGAAGAAAATACAATACGAAAATACCATAAATATATTTATTTTGTATAACCAAGACAGTACTTAAAAATATGTAAAGATCTTAACTGGGCAATATCGTAATGTACTCATCCGGTAGTCCATCTATGTTCATTACATTGTGTCATATCTCTTACAATACCAATTACATATTTTATTTCACAATAATTTTATAAGTACAGTACCGATAATGAATATATATATTCAAGCTGTATCAATAATAGAACTGGAAACATCTAGCAAAGTTCAAAAAGTTGGCCGCTGTAGTAATATGGAATGGGATTATTCAGGTTTGATGTTCTTCACTCTTGTTCGTGGTTGACAAATAGTCTTGCCTCCCATCTCTGAGCCATGGCATTATTTTTCCTTGGTAATGTGGAGAGTGATTCTGGGAACTGGGGGAAAGAGTTTCACCTGTAAAACTGCATGCAGTTTCAAGGTGAAAATGGATGGTGTTTAAAATGGTTTGTAATGAAAAAACAGTATCAGAAAATGTAATGAACACAATTAAACATGAGCACATGCAATGTTATTTAGTGAGGCATTCAGATGACATTTAGTGAGCCAATCAGATGACCAAATATTTTTTTCTACACTGGTCATGTTTTTGGCATGACAACGAACACCACAAGGGAGTTGACTAAAGCACAAACATTTGATCAGGTGATTAGGCTAACATAAATTATTGTTGGAGAAGATAGGACATACCCTATGGTCACATGACAGGGTGGAGCGGTCCAACTTTCGAGTCCTTGATGGTGATGAAGGGGAAGACACACATTTCAGTGGTACTTCTGAAGAAGAAAGAGAAACCATTAATACTCATACATTCATATGCTTAGAGACCTATATCATGAATTTGGACAAGTGGTGACCACTAGTGATGCAATGAAAACACAACACAGCTACAAACCACAGACTCTTTCCCATATTAACTGTGCTCTTCATCAGTCATCCGCACATACCTGCTGTATCAAAGCTCAGGTTCTCCAGGTTGGGGGACACCACAACTGTGTCATACTTCTCCCTGGTGTGCATCTGGCTCCTCTGCCTCCTCCACTCCTCCTCCCTCTGCTTCACCATCTTAATCTCCTGGTCCACCAGGGACATGGAGCTCCGTGAGCGCAGCTTGAAGAAGGGGTTGTTGACGAATGTGCTCTCTTGGGTCTCCTGGCAGGAGGCCGAGCTCAGGCAGAACTCTGAGGCGCTCCGAATGATCAGGTTGGACGTCTCTAGAATGATGACGTTGGCTGACGTCTCCAAAGGCCACTCGCTGTAACGGCTGGGACCCGGGGAGAGCAGGGATCCTCGGGTGCGGTGCCTTGGGCTGGTGGGGTAGGAGTCTGGCTCCAGGATGATCACGTTTTGGGCGGTCATTTCGTGGTAGGTCGCACCCCTTGGTGTGGGTGAGGGGGAGGTGGCTATGGAGAAGGTTGGGGTTTTTGCGTCGGGAGACCTCAATGGCCTGCTTCCGGGATCACAAGAGTCAAACATCTTCCGTTTCTCCTCCACCTCCTGGCAAAAACCTTTCCCGTACTTGCCGGGGTAGAGAGTGGTTGGTCTGGGATGTGCAGATGATTCTCCAGCTTGACCCTGTTTCGCGATCCCTCTCTCCCGCCTGAAGTTTTCCTCGCGCTCTATGGTCTGTCGTATCTCCCTTTCGACAGGGTTGTCTGAGTCCTCGTAAGGGGACCTGTAGCTGAGGTCATCCAGACCTGAGTCTTCTGAGCATGGGCTGAACTGGGTGTGATGAAAGTCACCCAGGGCGAGGCTGTCGAGTTCGGGGTCCCTCTTGGGTCGGTCGATGTTCCTGACGGGTGTGTACATGGCACTGTGGCCTCCCTGGCACATCCCCTGCTGTCTGACAGTGGGCTGGTGGACCTGGACCTGTCCTTTGGTCTGCTCTTCCATTTGGCGCCACTGCTTCCGAGCCCCCTGGAAGTCCACATGCTCTGTACTAACGTTCTTGCTCGTCATTTCTTGTATCACACAGTAGTCTTGAGGAACCTTCTTGTCAGGGTCAGAGCTTGCAAAAGAGCTTGCAGATGTAGAACTACGTACTTTGCAAGCCCCGCCTTGGCTGGCCTCTTCCTCATCCTCTGGAATCTCTGATAAGACCTTGAACTGGCCAGAGGACATATCTTGGTCTTGGATCTCGCATTCTGTGGGGCAATCGGGTTGTTCAAGCTCGTGAGGACTATCTGCAGTTTCATCATTGGCCCCATTCTCTGCCTCCCCTGCAGCTCTCTCCTTCTCGAGAGCATCTTGAGCATTTCCGTCACACCTTTCCTCCTTGTTGATTGTAGATGCAAAAGTGGACCTCCATTGGTCGTCAGTCTCGCTGTCTGATGACACGATGGCCATTTCTACCTGGAGACAGTCACTCAGGTCGTCTCGGTCAAGGTCATGACAGGACCCCGTAGAAACGTCAGAGGAGACCTCCTCTCGGATAAGCTGCTCCAAGATGGACTCTTGTGTCACCGTCACTTCTGATGGAGCAGAGTTGTCCACGTCATCTTCTGCAAGCAGGTCTTCCACCTTACAAATGGGTTCACTCCCAAATATACTTGAGGAGTTGAGTAACTCTTTTAGACTGAAGTCATCTTGTCCTGTCCCAAAGTTGAGAATCCCTTCCTCTTTGTTTCCATCCCCACTTTTATCATCCTCATCTGGTTCATCCACTGAAGTTTTTATGTTCTCTTTTGTTCCTCTGTATTCTGCGAAAGGTTCTTGGTTACATTCTTCCTCGCTCTCACTAAGCAGGCTTCTCTGGTCCTCCGTTTCCTCAGAATTCATTTTATAGTCTGTTAGGTCGTCCATCTCTGAAAGCTGGCTGGTCTCCATGGCTACGGCCCCAGAGTGGGATTCTTGTTCTTGTTGTTTCTCTCGTGGAGTGTTGCTGGCACTGGCACTGCAGCTCTCTCTCACTTCATTCCCCTTTATCCTCTTCACTCCAGCTGTGGCTCTCTATGAAAGTCAAATAAAACACGTTAAGGGGAGAATAAGGCGGAGACACACAAAATAACCTGTATCTGAATAGATCAATGGATAGCCTACTGAACCTGGTATGATGTATTTTTGTCTTTCTTCGATGGCTCTTTTGATGAAGTGTGGTGGCGAGTGGAATTCCTTATATATTGAATCTCAAATTAAGTAACGCCTATACCAGCCAGTACCCTCAGTTCCATGTAAAAATATTTAGTTTCTCCTTATAGGTGGTATAATGTTATCCTTTTAACACCCATCACAGTCACTGGTTAACTGGCTATCATTTTGGTTCTCTGTGATATGACACACCAGGGTTTCACCATGCCACTTTAATTTCATCAAAACACCATCTTCACTCTGGTGCTCACAGAGGGTGGGAGGAAATCTTTTGAAAGCATTAAACACCATGAGACATGCTTCAAACCGAGCATGGCTTCGCTGTAAGTGGGTGAGAATTAGCATGATTTTGATCGTTACACAGCCAAGCATGTGATTATGCCAGGAATAACAAGTTGATGTCAAAAAGAACATACTACTGATACATAAAGAAAACACAGAAAATGGCCAGGTGAAGGGAGATGGGCTTGTTCTCATACATACTGTATGTGTCTTTAGATACATACAAGAGATGCAAGCAGTCTACATACTGTACATGTATGCATGAAATATGGTGACCAGACCATTTTCTGTGGCCCTTAATAACAGTTTACATGTGATTAAAACTGACTTCTTGATTAGGGGATGTAAGCAAATCAGCCCACACAATAGCCGTAATCAACATACCTAGCTATTGCTAAGACAACATGTATTTCATAGTGAATACACCCACACACCAACACTGCTAATTCACACCATTAGAGTTGGCATAGGCTACTGTCCACCAGTTGGACAGCACTTCTTTTTCAAGTGAAGCTGCATAGCGTGCTTATTGTTTGAAAGGTTGGAGACCCCATATCTGCAAATAATCAACTGTTGCTTTATCTGAAGAACAACATGCTGAAATGTTTCTGAGTGTGTGTGTGTGTTTGTTTACGCACATGTTGCAAACATGTGGCACTGCGTACTGTGACAATGGCATTGGGCAGAGAACTAAATAAACCCATCTGAAAGAAAAAATTGGATCCATTATGTAAGGATGAAATACCTCGCCCCCGCCATTTCGGTTGTGTCCCCATAGCGTTTGAACATTGGGTCCTGGTACTGCAGTACAGAGAATCAGTACATTCAAGCCCTCAGGGCATCCAACCTAGCCTCTATCCACAACATTGTACTAAGACCTGAATTCAACCTGTACTGGTCATTCATCCATAATGCTGTATCAATCCTAAAGCCGATGGTTCGAGTGATTTCTTTGAAACTCTTAACTTGCACTAGTTTTGCTTCTCCAGTGCACCACCATACAAACTATTCCTCCCATCTACTGGTGTTTCTGACTGCTTCCTGGATGGAGATCAAGTCCACTCGGTGTGAATCTCTTAGCAAACATGCTGTACTGTGTATGGTATAAATATAGCGTTGGAACAGTTGCCTAGAAACTTGCTGATATGAAAATCCAAGCCCTCCTGGGAGCAGCTTGTAAGGGAGATGCCTTTTCATATTTTTATCCTCTGGGTAATATTTAATGTACATAGAGCAGTATTAAATGTACAGTAAGCTCTCTGCAATAACAGTAATGGCTAGATCTGCCAGATGGACCAGATTTATATTGAATGATACAGCAGGGAAATGTGTTGAAAAGTAGGGTAGCCTAACCCACTGGGCACACCACGTCATTTCAACATGGAAATGTGGCAAATTGTTGGTTGAGACGTTGATCAATGAAATTTCAACCTTTATTCACCCACTCAAATAGACAGCCAGAAGTTTGTTGAATTCCCAATGTGTTATCATTTGCGTTCAACCATCTAAAAGCACAACCAAATTCCTATGGAAAAACAATGTCAGATTTCTGGTTTAGTTTAGTCATCTAAATGTGTTACGACTTCACTTTCAACCATTTAAAAACACAACAAAGTTCAAATGGGATTACAATGTCAGATATTTTGTATTTATACAACAACTTAATGTGTTATCGCTGTGCTTCATCTAATAGCACTACCAAATTACCTGGATTGTAGTTGAGATTATATTACAATATTTGTTTGTTTGTTAATTATATTTGTTAATATATCATATAATTAATTTGTTAATATTTGTTAATTAATATTGTGAAGATCTCCACAGACCTGTGACCTCTGCATGCTATCTTGAACATGCACACTTTCTATGATGACATAATAAGACTTTTAGAGTTACAGTAACCTCTAAATGTGGCCATGATGATTTTTACTCATTTGAAGGTTGAAAAAAAATGTTCCATAGCCTTAACTTTAGGCTATTTACTTTATTGCAAAAGTGAGATTGAATTGTGTTTGGTTGTCAACGCAACCAAATATCTCCATCTCATCCAAAAATCGAAGTAATAAAATAAGACTATATCAAATCAAACTTCAAATGCACTTTAAATAAAGTTTGATTTGATTTATTCCTGTTCTTTTAACTTCGATTTTCTGTTTGAAATGGAGATGTGAATCCAACATATTAAATTTGACATTCACTAAAGCTTGAAACCCTAGACCTATTTGTTTTGTTTAACCCTGGGCTCAATTGAAACAATAGCTGTTGATTTCTTCACAAACGCTTATACAGTATGGTTAAATTTCATTTGCACTGTTAACCCTACCCTTTGGAATGACTTCGATAGCAATAGTGAATATATTTAGTTATTAAGACATCTCTAAATAATCATTCTCATGGTAACACATTGGTAGTAGTTAGTGACAAATATCAAAGCTAGGCTTGGTTAAACCCCTGGATGGGAGACCAAATGCAATAGCTGTAGACATTTACTCTCCAGTAGGAGGCCTATTGCTTTTTTTCTGATAGTGGATATAACGTTGAAGATCTGACGTTGTTACAAAGGTACAAACTAAACATATTTTATACAAGGTTGATTGGTTACCATGATGACATAATTCTGTGGTTGAAATTTCACCCTCAAAACAACGGTTTTGATGACTTTTTGCAAATCCAATGTATTTTCCATTTAGATTCCACGTCACAATACTTGACAAATTACGTTGAATAAACATTGATTATCCCCAGGTTGTGCCCAGTGGGAAGCTTTACTTTACACACACAAATATTTGACTGAATAGCATTATGAATGTTTACATGTACAGTACAGTTTGAAAATGCAATGAGAAGGAAATCTTTGAGTGCTTTGCAGAAGGTCAAATTACCACAGGCCTAGGGATGGATTCACCTGCCAGGCTATCAGCAGCTCATATCACCTGCATGACCATGTATCTTTGTGTTGGTCATATGTACTGTTATATCATGACCACGTGGCCTACTGTAGGTGTATGGACCAGCACATCCTACAGGTAATGTGTTCTGTTTTCTACTCCATCATTGCAAAATGTAGTCCGTGGTCTGCACAGCCAAGGTAGGTTTACTGCTTTGATCGTTTGCAGACACAACAAGGATGATATCAACAGCTGTTTACAGTAGGATGAAATCCCTCAGTTCTGTTATGTGGGAGGTGGAAAATACAACTGAAAGATGACTTGATTGTTGAGTATGAGGAGAGTCCCTCACACCCCTTCCCTTGTTACATCAAAGGTTGAGTGATGTACTCTGAATAACCTGTTCACAATTTTCCCAGGATACCTAACAAATGGGAAAAGGATCCACCATTTGCAGTGATACAGAATGAGAAAATTCAATTATAGGAAATCTCAGAGAGTAAATATGTTTATGAGAATGAATTACTTGGCTGATAATAACGTGAAAAATGCCTTAATTTAGTGACATTTTTTTTCTTCGTAAAGGCAAACCACCTGTCATATGGCTGAGGACCAAGGACATGTTGGACAACAGATAAAATAGTCACGCGCAAAATGCTTAGGATACCCACTGCGCAAATGACAGACATTTCCACCATTCTGCAGGGTGATGTAGATAGCAAATAGACATGCACCGACCAGGCAAATTCCCCGCATAGTGACAGATAAACTCACGTGCCGTAGCCGAGCAAAATCCATGCGATGTATGTACCCATCCAAGCCTTGAGCATGCTGTCAATCAAAACAAGCTGGCCGTGGCGAAAAGATACAGTATACTTGGATAGGATAACATATCTGGTACCTACCAGCAGCCTCCAACAGAGCAACCAGAACGATATCATCTCCAACTTACCGAAGCGACCACATATTATTTGAACTACATTCACGGGTAGAGAACTCAACCAAGCGGCCACCCGTTGCGAGTAATTCATAGGTTTAATTTGAGGGGGAAGAGATTCGCGTTTATGTGGGTGTGTGTGGTGGGTGTCGGTCGGAATTATCGATTCGCAAGGCAAATTTGTCTGAAGTTAACTAGAGCAGACGCAATAAGTATTGGCATAAACGCCACTGAAATGCATTGCATTGCATCGCATCGCCCGCGACCCCCCGAGCTTCTCTCACAGCATCCTGCCCAATCGCCATACAGATAGACACGTTGGGCGCGTATGCATCGGCTACTGCAGCATCCAGCTATCGCCCCCAGGCTCCTTCTCTTTCAGAGACCAGCTATTGAGCGTTTGATTTTGCCTGCACTTTTTAGAACCCTGTCGGCTTCCATGACCAACGTCACTGGTGCTCTGAAATCATTAGCTCACTGATTATTCATCGTGGTCCATTAAAGTCCTGTTCCATAAAGCGCTTCAGTGTTTTACCAGCTGTCAGGTTTTGTCCATACAATTATTTCATATGACTGACCCCTAAGTTCATTGCTTGGGCTGTCTGGGTTATAGTATTAATATTCTGTGACTAATTGGACAATTAGAACATCTAAATATTTCAGTCATTTCAAGGATAAACCAGAGCTGAGTGGTGCAAGTGAGTGAAGTCTCTGGTGAGGGTACATGTATTGAAGAATAACCCCTAGACACAGTTAACTCACTGCTGTTGAAAAGCCATTCAAATCTGGATAAATGATGGATCTTTAAGTGAGGTGGATGTGAGTGCCATGGGAGGACTGGCTATTTAATCTTTTAATGCTCCTCTGTTGATCTGTGTCCAACATTTGGGATCAGTTCTTCACTTTGGGCATGTTGTGATAAATGCGGCAGTATGCCTACCATTAAAGGTGTTTTTTATGACCCTGTTTTTCTTTCTGCTTGCATTTTCTATTTTTATTTTGATGTGTGTATTTTCTGTAATTTATGTAACTCAGGGCTCATCTGTAAAAGAGACATTGGTCTCAGTATGACTCCCTGATAAGATAAAGGTTAAATACAAAATAAAATAATAATTCAATAAAATAAGAGGAGAACCCCAACAAAAGCCACCATATCTACCACATACAGTTGAAGTCAGAAGTTTACATACACCTCAGTCAAATACATTTAAACTCAGTTTTTCACAATTCCTGACGTTTAATCCTAGTAAAAATTCCCTGTCTTAGGTCAGTTAGGATCACCACTTTATTTTAAGAATGTGAAATGTCAGAATAATAGTAGAGAGAATTATTTATTTCAGCTTTATTCCCAGTGGGTCAGAAGTTTACATACACTCAATTAGTATTTGGTAGCATTGCCTTTAAATTGCTTAACTTGGGTCAAACGTTTCGGGTAGCCTTCCACAAGCTTCCCACAATAAGTTGGGTGAATTTTGGCCCATTCCTCCTGACAGAGCTGGTGTAACTGAGTCAGGTTTGTAGGCCTCCTTGCTCGCACGCGCTTTTTCAGTTCTGCCCACACATTTTCTATAGGATTGAGGTCAGGGCTTTCTGATGGCCAATACCTTGACTTTGTTGTCCTTAAGCCATTTTGCCACAACTTTGGAAGTATACTTGGGGTCAATGTCCATTTGGAAGACCCATTTGCGACCAAGCTTTAACTTCCTGACTAATGTCTTGAGATGTTGCTTCAATATATCCACATAGTTTTCCTCCTCATGATGCCATCTATTTTGTGAAGTGCAAACATAACGATGGTCATTATGGCCAAATAGTTCTATTTTTGTTTCATCAGACCAGAGGACATTTCTCCAAGAGGACGATCTTTGTCCCCATGTGCAGTTGCAAACCGTAGTCTAGCTTTTTTATGGTGGTTTTGGAGCAGTGGCTTCTTCCTTGCTGAGCGGCCTTTCAGGTTATGTCGATATAGGACTCGTTTACTGTGGATATAGATACTTTTGTACCTGTTTCCTCCAGCATCTTCACAAGCTCCTTTGCTGTTGTTCTGGGATTGATTTGCACTTTTCGCACCAAAGTACGTTCATCTCTAGGAGACAGAACTCCTTCCTGAGCGGTATGACGGCTGCGTGGTCCAATGGTGTTTATACTTGCTTACTATTGTTTGTACAGATGAACGTGGTACCTTCAGGCGTTTGGAAATTTCTCTGTTTAAAGGCACAGTCAACTTAGTGTATGTAAACTTCTGACATAATAGAATTGTGATACAGTGAATTATAAGTGAAATAATCTGTCTGTAAACAATTGTTGGAAAAATTACTTGTGTCATGCACAAAGTAGATGTCCCAACCAACTTGCCAAAACTAGAAATTTGTGGAGTGGTTGAAAAATGATTTTTAATGACACCAACCTAAGTGTATGTAAACCTCCGACTTCAACTGTACGTTAAACAAAATGTATACAAAGCACAGTTAGTTTTAGTGGCCCAAATTGGCTAAAATGGCATACCCTGGATACATCTCTGTCTCTTGTAATGTGAATGGCCTGTAAACTCTGACTTTTTGGGTTCCAGGGGGGCGTTCCAGCTGTACAAAATACCTGAAACTGTATGTCAGAGTAGCTTTCAAAAGCGCTTCCTCAACTCACTACAACTTCAGCCCTCCATCCAGCCTTAAAACCTAATAAAACAAATTAAAAAAAAACACTACTCAGTCTTAAACCAGTGGTCAACTTGACAACCTCTCCAGTGTGTGCAGGAATGCTCAGTGCTGCTGTGAGTGTTTCTCCAGTTTAATCCACCCTCACTCTCTGTTCTCCTCAGCTCAGCTGGCTCACTGGAGCAGAGCTTTGTTTCTATCCACTTCAACCACACATTGAAGCCACAGTAAGAATAGAATCAGCCAAATACCAATAACACTTCTTACTTATGTTAAAGCAGAGCTCTCTCCATTCCTCTTTTTCTCACACTCTAGCCTACATCTCTATCTTTCTCTCCCCCTCTATCTCACTTTTTCTCTCTCTCTTTCCCTGTTTTTCTCAAACTCTCTCCATCCTTATCACTCTTTTTGCCTTCCAGAACACAGTCCCAGCAGTATTAACTCAATACTCTGAACTGGTAACCACCTCTACAAGACTGTCAAGTGCAAAGCACATTTTTGTGACCTTCCTACTTTGGTCACTGTCTCTAAAGTGTCGCTAATGGTCATCAGATACTGAATAACTAACGTCATGTTGTCCTACTGCTCTCTTACCTCTCAGGGTCTTTCCACAGTGATTCGGGCTCGGACTGGTCCAGTGGTGGAGTGATGAAGTGGAGTGTGCCTGTCTGCATCTGTCTGACACACACAGTCACCACAGCGGCAGGCAGCGACAGAAATCGGGTGCGTGGAAATCAGCCAATCACGAAACAGAAGCTTTGGGGACAGTTGTGTGTGCAACATTCGTTCACAGGCTCACACATTGAATATCACAAGCTCAGGGCAGCTACACGGTAAATACACTGACTGTACAAAACATTCAGAATATTGAGTTACACCCCCTTTAGCTCTCAGAACAGCCTCAATTCGTTGGGGCATGGACTCTACAAGGTGTCGAAAGCATTCCACAGGGATGCTGGCTCATGGTGACTCCAATACTTCCCAGAGTTGTGTCAAGTTGGCTGGATATACTTTGGGTGGTGGACCATTCCTGATACACACAGGAAACTGTTGAGCGTGAAAAACCCGGCACTTAAATCTTTTGTCTCTCCCATTCACCCTCTGAATGGCACACATACACAATCCATGTCTCAATTGTCTCAAGGCTTAAAATAAATAGATTCTTTAATCTGTCTCTTCCCCTTCATCTACACTGATTGAAATGGATCAATAAGGGATCATAACTTTCACCTGGCCAGTCTATGTCATTGAAAGAGCAGGTGTTCCTAATGCTACCCTCAGTGTAGCTCTTGCATGCACACACACAAACACACACACGCATACACCAACATGACCTTTTCAAAGGACTTACTACTTTTCATCATCACATATGGCACGTGTTACATCTGTCAACTTGACATTCTAATCTCCTTCATCCTCATTAATCACACTGGCTCAGAGCAGCAGCAGTAGAAGAAGAAAGATGCAAAACAACAACCGGACTATTTGATGTGTTGTTGTTACATGCATGGCAGGAACAGCTGGGATGGAATACAAAGACTCCCCCACACAGCCTCCTACACAGCTAGCTGTTAGCTACTCTGTCAGGTTTTGTGTGGACCCCCGGAAGAGTAGCTGCTGCGTCAGTAGCAGCTAATGGGGATCCTTGTAAAATACCAAGTACTACTCCTGTCTGTGAATATGGATTTTTTTCTGGCATCACATTTTATCTTTCCTTTATAGCAGTGTTTCCCAACCCTAGTACTCCTGTACCCCCAACAGTACATATTTTTATTGTAACCCTGGACAAGCACACCTGATTCAGCTGTCAACTAATCATCAAGCCCTCAATGAGTTGAATGAGGGTTGTTCGTCAAGGGTTACAACAAAACTGTACTGTTGAGGTTACAACAAAACTGTACTGTTGGGGTTACAACAAAACTGTACTGTTGGGGTTACAACAAAACTGTACTGTTGGGGTACTCGAGGACCAGGGTTGGGAAATACTGTTCTAAAGGGTCAGTGAAGATAATTCTATTTTGATTGAGAGACATTTGGGGGCACTTGACAGTATATATATATATATATATATATTGGTTTCTGTGTTATATAATGGACAAATATCTGCAGCGTCCTCCCCTTGTGCTGAAAGAAAGTTAATATCACATCACCACATTCTATTTAAATCAAAGCCTTTGTCAAGGGACATTATAAGAAAATCTCAGTTTCAATGACTTATTGGCATTTCCTTTGTTTAACAACGTAACACCCAGTTGTGTGACAATTAGCTTTTTTTTATTATTATTTAATTAGCATGATTATCTTTTACAAATATGCACACAGGTTACAGTTTCAACAGCAAATTACATGAAGGCACTCTAAAAAGGTTTATTAGCATATAAAAAGTGCTGGCTAGTAGCCTACAGTAGAGGAGGAAAATAAATCTGGCAGCAGCATAAAGGCTGGAGAGTGAACATCAAAGGCACTGATATCTTCAGGAACATTGAACGAGCAAATTTAGCATTTAACATCAGAGATTCCATTCAAAAGTCTGTTTTAGACTGGTTGTTCTTTCTTGAAATGACATCATTGGTATATTTTAAGCTCTAATACTCTGTGTAAGGAAACATTATGAGCAAACATGTTTTACACTTTTAAACAGAACCTTATGTTGAGAATTATATTTAGAATCCAAATATAAAACTCTGATTTTAGCTATTGATGGCCACACAGAAGTGTGCTTGGTGTTAGTCGAATGTGTTGCGCAAAGATGTTTTTCTTCCTTCTCGTCATGGAGCTTGAAGGGCTGATGAGTCTTGCATGGAGTATTTCTACACAAACTGTTCAAGTTTCTCCATACACGTACTTGAAGCTGTAGGGAATGTAAGAGAAAATAAAACACATTTACTATGTAAATATCATATCACATCAATTAGAACTAATTAAGATTCATCCAGATTAGTTGTGTTACGTTTATAATAATGTGTGTCCTGAAATAGCCTCATGACAAAAGTATGGGACAAGTCTTTCTGTGAAGTTTAGTAACACCCCCCTTCCAATAGCCTACTCACCAAGCAGATAAAGTTGTGAGGAAAAACACTGTCTGAACCAACCCCAGGAGAGCTAAGATTGGTGTATGTCCTCAGTTATGTGTCATCGGCATTTATGTAACTCAAATTATAGTTACATAAGTGAGTCTCAATCACATATTACAGGATGACACATTCCTTTTAAAAGCCTCTTAGTTCGGGAGACATCCATGTCTAATGATCTGATTGATGTCTGGACCGTTAAGTCTGTTAAGGTCCAGACCATCCACTGTCTTTGTCCTCAGAGAGATCATGAGAGGTGACAGAAAGGTCGTTAGCACTGTCAGATGGTGTGAAAGTGTTGGGTGCGTGTGTATGTGTGTGTGCGCGTGTGTGTGTACGTACATGTGGGTGGGTGTGGGTGTGGGTGTGGGTGTGGGTGTGGGTGTGTGTGTGTGTGTGTGTGTGTGTGTGTGTGTGTGTGTGTGTGTGTGTGTGTGTGGAACGCATGTCTTATCCCTCTTCCTTTGACTCCTCAGATGTGAAGTGATTAGTAATAACACAGTGATGGTTATGTATAGGAAATTATTCAGACATTAGCTTCAGTTACAGTTCTTCTGAAGACCTTAACATATTGCCAATCACTTTCTTCCACTTTTTACTGAATCTCATTAGCTACATAGTGTCGGTGTGATGAAAAGTTTTAATGATCAATAAAGCAAATATTGAACAAATACACAACAATAGTTCAGCAGAAATACACTGAGTGTAAAAAACATTAGGAACACCTTCCTAATATTTACTTGCATCCCCTTTCCCCCTCAGAACAGACTCAATTCGTCAGGACATGGACTCTACAAGGTGTCGATAGTGTTCCACAGGGATGCTGGCCCATGTTGACTCCAATGCTTCCCACGGTTGTGTCAAGTTGGCTGGATGTCCTTTGGGTGGTGGACCATTCTTGAGACACATGGTAAACTGTTGAGCGTGAAAAACCCAGCAGCGTTGCAGTTCTTAACACAAACCGGTGTGCCTGGCACCTACTACCATACCCCGTTCAAAGGCACTTCAATCTTTTTTCTTGCCCATTCACCCTCTGAATGGCACACATACACAATCCATGTCTCAATTGTCTCAAAATCCTTCTATAACCTGTCTTCTCCCTTCATCTACACTGATTGAAATGAATTTAACAAGTGCCATCAATAAGGGATCATAGCTTTCACCTGGATTCACCTGGACAGACTATGTCATGGAAAGATCAATTGTTCTTAATGTTTTGTATACTCAGTTCATATTGTTACATGTTTATTTCAAATAGTGCAACCTCTCTCTCTCTCTCTCTCTCTCTCTCACACACACACACACTTGTGCATGTTATATGCACACACTCATGCACGCACACACTCACACAATCAAACAGATCATTGTTACACAAGAGGATTAAGGCAGTCAATAATGAGTTAATTATTGTTTAAGTTACAGGGCAAGCAATCATGCATATTACTGTAAGTATAAAGAGGACAGATATGGCATAACAACATTGCATTGTAGAAAAGAGATTCTAAAAAACACACATATGAAATAATGAATATTAAGTTAGTGCAAAACAATTATTTAATCAGAGTGTACATTTGATTTGCACTGTACCGTCAGACTAGTTATTTATAATATGTCTGTAAAAAAGTAAATTCTATCTTATCCAAAAGTAGAAACATAAAAAATATCCACTAATATTTTACATATTATACAAGCAGTCAAGCACATTTTGGCCTCGTGTAGGAAACCAAAGTTACAGCATTGCTGCCTTCCAGCCACTAGAGAGAGGCAGAGTTTGACTTCAAGCATCAAAACATGCTCTGGTATGGATACACAACATCACTATGTATGTAAACAGTGACAGACTGTGAGTAGAATGAGAGTTTCAGGTCAGTCTGTTACAATGGTTAACACAAGAACAAACTGATGCAACAGAGAAGCCAACTACTCAGCATACAGTTTAACACACTAGCCAGCCAATGAGAGACCTCAAAAGTGCTGTCAGTCAAAGCAAAGGAAGTGATGTTAGTTAGTTAGTGTCAACAGTTGCAGGTTGGTTACATGAGCATGCAGCATGGCTTCTTTCTCTTTTGAATCTTTTGAATCTTTCTGATACCTGGGGCTGAGTGCTTCTCTGTCCCATCCAACTGTCCGTCTGAATATGGGTAGTGTGCCTCTTTGGCCTGTTGACCAGGGTAGACCAACTTCTTTGACGCTGTATACTGTGACGCGTTGTTAGCGTTAATATTGGCGGTGGGCTCTGCCATGTACTGTATTAATTTCTGTTGAGGTTGAGAGTGATGATAACCCCAGTTGTTGTATCCATCCGGGTTGTAGGTGTTAAGCTGAGGGTTACTCTCGTCCACCCCATCCTCATCGCCAATGACAACAAGCTCGGCCCGGATGGACCCTTCGTAGCCCAGACCACGTCCACTGTCATCCTCAGCGGTTTGGTAGCCCATAAAGATTGCAGTGATAGGCTCAGATGTGTCTATGGCGTTCAGGATACTGAAGTGCGAGTCTTCCTGGTAGATCGGAGATGGTTTCCGGTCCTTTTTAGCCAACGAGTTGTAAAACATCCCGCCTTGCTGACTCTCTCTAGGGCTATGGTAGGAGTTGTGGGTGGGGTGAAACTCCCCGCCGTAAGAGAAAGGGTTCTGGTTGTACCCGTTGGTTGGCTGGTAGTACTCCTCGTCCTTCCTGCAGATGAAAGAGGGGATTGGAATGTGAGGGGAGGAGGAGAGACTCTCCAGTCCTGAGTAATGGACTCCATCAATGTAGTGGAGCTCCTTAGTGGAGTGACTGTCATGCTCATACAACTCCTGCTGATACCCATTCCTGTTGGTTCCTTGGAGGACTTTAGCATGACTCTGTTGGGGCCTGTTGGAGGCCGAGGCCCACCTGCCGGAGGTGGTGGAGAATGCAGACACTGATTCCTGGTGAACCTGATGGTCCTGTGGGAAATTTCCGCTATGAGGCATCTTCTGCACTATAGCCTTTCGGAGCAGCTTCTCCACCTCCACAGGGCTGAGCTCCTGGTGTCCCCGAGGGCCACAGTTGGGAGAGAATACAGGCACTGCTTCCTGGTGGCCACGAGGGCCACAGTTGGGGGAGAATGCAGGCACTGGTTCCTGGTGGCCACGAGAGCCACAGTTGGGGGAAATTGCAGGCACTGGTTCCTGGTGGCCCCGAGGGCTGTAGTCAGAGGAGAATGCAGGTGCTGATTCCTGATGGCCCTGGTGGCCCTGAGGTCCACTCTGAGACTTCTTCTGTTCTGTGGCTGCTCGCAGCAGCTCCTCCACCTCCATAGGGCTGAGCTCATCCACTCCATTCCCCAGGTGAGACCCGTCAGACTGCAGGGCGTAGACGGACTTGCGGCCGTCGTCGTAGACTTTGACCCCTCTCTGCTGGAGCTCCTGGGGGGTGACGGTGGATGTAGACAGGACCCGGCTCTCCCCGGTACGGAGGTCCTTCTGGACGTTGATCTCCATTGCAAACATGGCTGGAGGAGGAGAGAAGGAGGAGAGACAGAGAGTACGAGGAAGGGAGAGATGGAGAGAGAGATGGGTTGAAATGAGATAAAAATAGGGTTTTGTCATATCTACAGTACATACTATTGTTGTAATAAATGTTACTATGAAGTTTCTTACTTTGTTTGGGTGTGTCCTTATTAAATTTAAAGGACTGCTTCCTTGAAATTTGAGGTTTGTAGAACTTTGGGACATCTAGAGTAGCTGGGGAAAAAATGTTTTTTGTTTTGCCAATGATTATGTGTATAGTGTAATATGCTTGATCAAATACATTAAATGAATAACGCAATCAGCAAGCTAGCAAAAGGACTTACTTTCTTTGAAATTCTCATTTGCCTCCTGTAAGACAACATAAAAACAGCACTTTTAGAAATACAACTCAGATCAACAAAACCTCAGATTAACAGTACCCTCATTGTGGCCAAAGCAAAACATCTAAACCAGAAATATCTCAATGTCAATTATGTTATGTCCAAGTACCTTTATTATCTCCTCAGAGGTTTTCTCAATAGCCTTCAGTCTCTTCAGTATGAAGCCCTCGTTTTTCGATATCATCGTCTCTTCCCTCTCCAGAGCCTCAATCTCTTTTTCAATCCTGCAACCCGAGACAGAAAGGGTCAAAGGTCATATCACCTCATAGACAGGCGGAGAAGGGATGAAGAACGGATCAGTGAACTGACAGTTTTCTCATCTTCAGAATAATTCATTTTCTGGCTCTAATCTCGTCAGAGGTGTAACTTGGCAAACTGATCATGGCTGGCAGCAGATAGACTCAGGGTCAACCACCCGGGCATCCCACCTCTGCCAACCCCATCAATGCTGTGCCATCCCACCCAACTGGCATTAAATCACCCCATTAGAATAGCACCACCCTGCCACTTGACACCTACAGTCCAAATGGCTATACCCCAAAGCGGTACGACCCTAACAGATTGGCACCTACCCTGTGAAATACAAAAAAGTGTCTATTCAGTTGAGATGGGTGGATCAGCAGTGGGGAGGGCAGAATGAGTCTATTTGTGGATGTCCCTCACTCTTACTAAAGAAAAAAAAAGGCCAGAACACCACCTTTAATAATGACAAATACCTATATGTTTAAATCCAAGGTGGCTTTCGTTAGGTAAAAAAAAGAACTCTGTTACTTCCATCTCAGTTACGGGAGTTAGTGAATCTAAAGCTCACGCTGCTGTTGTCTTATAACCAGCACCTTAGGGTTTTCAGGGAACGCACTGACTGCCACTTGGACCAATCTACGGACAAATGTAGGTCTAACTGGACAGTTTATGGGCTGCCCTTCACCACAGACAGTCCAATACATGTTGCCAGAGTGTTGATGCAGGCAACATGATGCAGTGCCTGTCAGTTGAGCATAGAAATGAAATAAATAAAAGAGGCGTCCCCATTTAAAAGCAACACTTCACCGTAAGTGGTACAGATTTAACATGGGCATGGTTTAATCGAATGAAGCATCCAAGGTGAAACATTTGCTAAAACATATCTCGACATACCAAGGCCTATATTCTATCAGGAAGCCATGTTAATAAACCAGTAATGTAAACATACTGTAGATCAGTTTAGACAAAAACTAATTGAGTATCAGTTGTCCTGGCTTACTGTACCTGTGGATGCTGGTCTGGAGGAGCTTAGTTTGTTGTTGATCTCCCCTCAAAGTCTCTCTCTGCTGTGGGCTCTGGATGGCTGCTCCATCCATGAGCCATTGCTCTCTCAAGGACTTTTTCTGTTCACAGTAAGAGAGGGGGACACAGCATTATGTCTTAACTGTCATGTATGACATGTTATTTTTGCACTCTAACATATGTCTTTAATGGACTGCTCAACCACAGTGACCATAAAATCAAAAAACTGTCATCAAGTTTTGATACTTGGAACTCTCACTGTCATTAAATAGTTACGAATTAATCAAATGTTATTGAAACAATGTGGTTTGACAATATGACAGTAAGATAAACTGTAATGTTATCACTTCATTGATGGTCAAATTACCTAACTGTACCTTTAAGTGCTGTAGCTTAAATTTCTCCTTGTCAATCTGCAGCTTTTTATGAGCAATGTCCTCTTGGACTTTCCTCTTATCCTGCAGATAAAGTATTTAAAAAAGAAAGTTGTGAACCTTAAAGTACTTGACACAGTAGTTGATTTGCTGTAAGAGAACCAGGACTCGAGGTCAGTTTACCGTTATGGCTTGGAGCCGCTGCTTGACCAGGTCTGCCTCTTCCATACTGACCCTGGACCAAAGAAAAAGTAAGAAAGAAAAAACAATGGCGATGAGAAGGAAACTCTGGAACAAAAACAGCAGCTAAAAAGTGATGCGTTGACACACATACCAGTCATCCAGTGAGCTTTATAATAATCCATTGAGATGGAAGGTTAAAGGGATACTTCACATTTTTATGTGAACTATCCCTTTAACAGTTGAACAAGGAATAGTGCCAGTGGTGATTGACACACTTTGAAAAAGTGACTTGAAAAATTTGACCAGGAACAAGAGGGTTTGAGTTCCACCATGTCACAGATGACAGATGACCTAGTCATTGCTGAGGGATTTCACACTCAATTCTACCTGACCAGACCTGAAACAAGAGTCTGGTCTAGCCACTAACACACTCAAATATCATTTTTGGTATGAGAGAGCATGGCATTCAGGCCCCTAATATCTTATTACAGAAATGTACTGACCTACAAGTCAAGAGTCTCCAACTGGAATGCCGATACGCATACTTAAAAAAATCATAAAGTGCAAAAACGTTTGCACTCTGGGGTACTTCTGGGGTGTGCTTATGTGTGTGGTGACAGTGACAGTGATGACCTATGGCCCTGAAAGGGCATGCCAGCATCTCCCTGGTCTCTCCTTACATCTTTCCACGAAATGTGAGCCCTACTGCAGACTTCCTGTCTCTCACCATGCTCCACAGATATTCTGGACTAACTATTTTCTCAGACAGCCCCCTTAATGGGATGACTCAGCAGCAGCCTCTATATTTGCTCTTCACATAGAGATAGGAACCTGAAAGAGATAGCAGTCTGATAAGTGAGGAGAATATGGGGGCCTTCCAGTTACTTGAATAAAATGTTCTGTACATAACTGCTTATTCCCCCTGATTCTGGTAATCCTCTAACTGGAATTTCTGAAATAAACAAAAACTGGGGGATTTGGGGAAAGTTTCTTATTTGCAACCTTAACTACAATATACACCCTACAGAAAGTAGTCACACCCCTTGACCAAATGTTGTTATGTTACAACCTGAATTTAAAATGGATTAAATAGAGATTTTTGGTCACTGGCCTACACACAATACCCCATAATGTCAATGTGGGATTGTGTTTTTCAAAATTGTAACAAATTAATAAAGCATGAAAAGCTGAAACGTCTTGAGTCAATAATTATTCAATCCTTCGTTATGGCAAGCCTAAATAAGTTCAGGAGAAAAATGTGCTTAACAAGTCACATAATAAGTTGAATGGACATTTTTGAATGACTACCTCATCTCTGTACCCCACACATACTGGGACTTCCGGAGATGGCAGCCTCGCTTCACGTTCTCAGGAAGCTACGCAGTATTTAGTTTTTTTATGGATTACTTCTTACATTGTTACCCAGGGAAATCTTAAGTTTTATTACATACAGCCGGGAGGAAGTATTGGATATAAGAGCAACGTCAACTTACCAACATTATGACCAGGAATACAACTTTCCCGAAGCGGATCCTGTGTTTGGTCCACCAACCAGAACAGTAGACTGGATCCCAGCCGGCGACCCAAAACAACGGCGGCGCAGGAGAAGGGGTAGACGGGGTGGTCTTGTGGTCAGGCTATGTAGACGGGCACATCGCGCACCGCTCCCGAGTATACTACTTGCCAATGTCCAGTCTCTGGACAACAAGGTAGACGAAATCCGAGCAAGGATTGCCTTCCAGATAGACATCAGCGACTGCAACGTTCTTTGCTTCACAGAAACATGGCTCACTCAGGACACGTTATCAGAGTCGGTACAGCCACCTGGTTTCTCAATGCATCGCGCCGACAGAAACAAACATCTATCTGGTAATAAGAAGGGCGGGGGTGTGTGCCTTATGATTAACAAGTCGTGGTGTGATCATAACAACATACAGGAACTCAAGTCCTTTTGTTCACCTGACATATAATTCCTTACAATCAAATGCTGACCGCATTATCTACCAAGAGAATTCTCCTCGATTATAATCACATCCGTGTATCCCCCTCAAGCTGACACATTGACGGCACTGAAATAATTTAATTGGACTCTATGTAAACTGGAAACCACATATCCTGAGGCTGCATTTATCGTGGCTGGGGATTTTAACATCGCTAATCTGAAAACAAGGCTCCCTAAATTTTATCAGCATATCAAATGTGCAACCCGGGCCGGGAAAATCCAGGATCATTGTTATTCTAACTTCTGCAATGCATACAAGGCCATTCTCCACCCCCTTTCGGCAAGTCTGACCACGACCCCATTTTGTTGCTCCCAGCCTACAGACAGAAACTAAAACAGGAAACACCCGTGCTCAGATCTGTTCAACGCTGGTCCGACCAATCTGATTCCATGCTTCAAGATTGCTTCGAGCACGTGGACTGGGATATGTTCCGGACAGCATCAGACAACAACATTGATGTATACGCTGATTCGGTGAGCGAGTTTATTAGCAAGTGCATCAGTGATGTTGTACCCATAGCAACTATTAAAACCTTACCCAACCAGAAACCGTGGATTGATGGCAGCATTCGCGCAAAACTGAAAGCGCGAACCACTGCTTTTAACTAGAGTAAGGCGACCGGAAACATGACTGAATACAAACAGTGTAGCTATTCCCTCCGCAAGGCAATCAAACAAGCTAAGTGTCAGTATAGAGACAAAGTAGAGTCACAATTCAACAGCTCAGACACGAGAGGAATGTGGCAGGGTCTACAGTCAATCACGGACTACAAAAAGAAAACGAGCCCCGATGGGGACCACGATGTCCTGCTCCCAGATAAACTAAACAACTTCTTTGCTCGCTTTGAGGACAATACAGTGCCCCCGACACAGCCCGCTACCAAAACCTGCGGGCTCACCTTCACCGCAGCCAACGTGAGTAAAACATTTAAGTGTGTTAACTCTCGCAAGGCTGCCGGCCCAGATGGCATCCCTGGCCGTGTCCTCAGAGCATGCGCAGACCATTCTACCAGACACCCTAGACCAACTCCAATTTCCTTACCGTCCCAATAGTCCACAGACGACGCAATCACAATCCCACTGCACACTGCCCTAACTCATCTGGACAAGAGGAATACCTATGTAAGAATGCTGTTCATCGACTACAGCTCAGCATTTAACACCATAGTACCCTCCAAACTCATCATTAGGCTCGAGACCCTCGGTCTCGACCCCGCCCTGTGCAACTGGGTCCTGGACTTCCTGACGGGCCGGCCCCAGGTGATGAGGGTAGGAAAGAACATCTCCACCCCGCTGATCCTCAACATTGGGGCCCCACAAGGGTGCGTTCTCAGCCCTCTCCTGTACTCCCTGTTCACCCATGACTGCATGGCCAAGCACACCTCCAACTCAATCATCAAGTTTGCTGACGACACTACAGTGGTAGGCTTGATTACCAACAACGACGAGACGGCCTACAGGGAGGAGGTGAGGGCCCTCGGAGTGTGGTGTCAGGAAAATAACCTCTCACTCAACGTCAACAAAACTAAGGAGATGATCGTGGACTTCAGGAAACAGCAGAGGGAGCAGCCCCCTATCCACATTGACGGGACAGTAGTGGAGAAGGTGGAAAGTTTTAAGTTCTTCGGCGTACACATCACGGACAAACTGAAATGGTACACCCACACAGACAGCGTGGTGAAGAAGGCGCAACAGCGCCTCTTCAACCTCAGGAGGCTGAAGAAATTCGGCTTGTCACCAAAAACACTCACAAACTTCTACAGATGCAGAATCGAGAGCATTCTGTCGGGCTGTATCACTGCCTGGTACGGCAACTGCTCCGCCCACAACCGTAAGGCTCTCCAGAGGGTAGTGAGGACTGCACAACGCATCACCGGGGGTAAACTACCTGCCCTCCAGGACACCTACACCACCCGATGTCACAGGAAGGCCAAAAAGATCATCAAGGACAACAACCACCCGAGCCACTGCCTGTTCACCCCGCTATCATCCAGAAGGCGAGGTCAGTACAGGTGCATCAAAGCTGGGACCGAGAGACTGAAAAACAGCTTCTATCTCAAGGTCAGACTGTTAAACAGCCATCATTAACATTGAGTGGCTGCTGCCAACATACTGACCTAAATCTCTAGCCACTTTAAATAATAGAAAATTGGATGTAACAAATGTATCACTAGCCACTTTAAACAATTTTGTATATAATGTTTACATTTCCGACATTACTCATATCAAATGTATACACTGTACTCTATACCATCTACTGAATCTTGCCTATGCCGTTCGGCCATCGACTCAAATCTCTAGCCACTTTAATAATTAAAAAGTGGATGTAAAATGTATCACTAGCCACTTTAAACGATGCCATTTATATAATGTTTACATATCCTACATTACTCATCTCATATGTATATACTGTACTCTATACCATCTACTGCATCTTGCCTATGCCGGTCAGCCATTGCTCATCCATATATTTATATGTACATACTCGTATTCATTCCTTTACACTTATGAAATTGTTAGATTACTTGTTAGATACTACTGCATGGTCGAAACTAGAAGCACAAGCATTTCGCTACACTCGCATTAACATCTGCAAACCATGTGTATGTGACAAATAAAAATTGATTTGATTTGATTTTACATACGAGTATCTGCAAGGTCCCTCAGTCGCACTGGGAATTTCAAGCACAGATTCAACCACAAAGACCAGGGAGGTTTTCCAATGCTTCGCACCTATTGGTAGATGGGTAAAAAAAGCAGACATTGAATATCCCTTTGAGCATGGTGAAGTTATTAATTACACTTTGGATGGTGTATAAATACACCCAGTCACTACAAAGATACAGGCACCCTTCCTAACTCATTTGCCAGAGAGTAAGGAAACCTCTCAAGGATTTTACCATGAGGCCAATGGTGACTATAAAACAGTTACAGAGTTTAATGGCTGTGATAGGACAAAACTGAGGATGGATCAACAACATTGTCGTTACTCCACAAGAGTAACCTAATTAACAGAGTGAAAAGAAGGAAGCCTGTACAGAAAAATAATATTACAAAACATGCATCCTGTTTGCAAAGCAAACTTTTTGCACTTTTTGTCCTGAATACAAAGTGTTATGTTTGGGGCAAATCATATACAACACATTACTGAGTACCACTCTCCATATTTTCAAGAATAGTGGTGGCTGCATCATGTTATGGGTATGGTTGTAATCGTTAAGACTTGGGAGTTTTTCAGGATATAAAAGAAACGGTATGTAGCTTAGCACAGGAAAAATCCTAGAGAAAAACTTGGTTCAGTTTGCTTTCCACCAGACACTGGGAGATCAATTCACCTTTCAGCAGAACAATAACCTATAAAACAAGGCCATATCTACACTGGAGTTGCTTACCAAGAACAGTGAATGTTCCTGAGTGGCCAAGTTACAGTTTTTACTTAAATCTACTTGAAAATCTATGGTAAGACCTGAAAATGGTTGTCTAGCAAAGATCAACAACTAATTTGACAGATCTTGAAGACGTTTGAAAATAATAATGGGTAAATGTTGCACAATCCAGATGTAGAAAGACTCGCAGCTGTAATCGCTGCTAGGGGTGTGAATACTTATGTAAATTCTATATTTCTGTATTTTGCAAACATTTCTAAAAACATGTTTTCACTTTGTCATTATGGGGTTTTGTGTGGAATAAGTCAAGGGGTTTGAATACTTTCTGAAGACACTGTAAACTCAAGGAGAGTCTAAAAATAGGAGGTCATAACAACAATAGACAAGTGTTGCACTGGTGACAGAACTCAAGGTGACAGAACTCAAGTACAGGTGACAGAACTCAAGTACAGTTCTTGTTATTCAATTTTTGGGGTTCTTTTATGAGGCCATGGGATATACACTACTCTGATATTGTAGGATTAAATGGGGTGATGTAGAAACATTTGGGCAGCTGTTATGGTTGTAAATGTTATTGACATAAAGCCCTTGTGATGAAATATTGCCAGGTGGCATAGGGCCAGTTATGTCTATCATGATTAGAAAGTGACATCATCACACAGCTCTGTATAAACAATTAAATTCAAATTCAAATTATTTTCCTGGTTAAAATTAAAAGTCTAAATATGATCTTAAACAAGAATACGTTAGAAAAATCCTAATTGAAAATGAATGGCACTTTTCAATTCTTGAAAGGGAATTTCAATTAATCTCCTGAATAGAAAGAACTGAAATGGGACTCAATGATCCCAACCCTGGTCAGCATTATGAACTGTGCCATATGTCCTCCCACGTGTGACGAAGACTGCATTTCTCTGACCAATCACATCAGATCTTTTCACATCAGATCTTTCAGAACAATTAGTGAAAAAAAGGTGTCCAGCCTAATCAGGCTGGACACCGCTTTGACCCTTAGTTCATCACTTCTGGGAAGGTTTGAGACCTGATGAAGACTTACAATGAACAACACATTGTTTAGCTGCTCTGATATATCACACTTGGGCGCATATAGAGCATTGCAGTATGCAGACTACTTTATTTTCTTTATAGACATATTATAGGCTACTTCTTCATCAGCACCTTCCCAGATCAATCGGATGTGTTTCAATATGTCCCCAATATGTCCCCATGTGAAGAGTGGCAGCTACAAACTGTGACTGTCATTTCCCAGCTCCAATCCCTCCTCAGGCAGACTGACAGTTTTTGTGGAAGGAGGTTCTCTCTAAGCTGCCTGCCCTAAGCTGATCACTGCGGTGATTTAGCCAGGCAGCAAATCTGTTGGGGCATCTGCTTCCACAACAATAACTGCATGGACACATGGTTTTCAAAAGGGCACATGTACAGTATGATGGTAAAACAGTATGCATATTCGTAGTATACAATTTCATGTGCACTCTTCCTTAATTTTCTATATGCTTTATGCTATTATTTAATGGGTGTGTATTTCATTCCAATGGTATAGGGCTTATGCAAAGTATTTGTTAATAACATAGCCTAGGTGCACAAAGAATGCCCAAACGATGAGACATAAATGCTATATATTCTAGACTTATTTTGGTAAATTAGAATAGTTTATTCACACAAGTTTTATATATGCACCCTAAAAGAGCAATTGAACATATGAGAGTGAATTTATGTTGAAATTATTGAAAAATAACGAACTCGGGTTAAAACCCATACAAAGTTATAACGTATTGCATAGTTATATATGCAGGATCTTAATTTGACCTATATTGTCACAGCAAAATACAGAGCAGCAACAGGATTTTAAAGTTCAGTCCATAATGTTGCTTGATCGGTGGTTAGGCTATTAGCCTTAACTTACAACATTGCCAAATAAAAACGATTTGAGAAAACGGCAAGAACACTCACCAGTTGTGCGTGAACAAATGCTGGATATGGACTATAAATGCCTTGGTGACCCAAGTTCACTTTTGGCGGACAGCGTAAAGCGCTCTGTCCTGAACAACGCGTCAGTCAGGTACAGCGCGGGTGGCTTGAACAGAGCCAAGGGAAGGCATGATTAGCAGTTTGCCTTTACACCAATAGCAACAGGGCAAGTGTTGTAACCCACTGAGCACAGATGTCAGTTCAACGCCAACGTCACATTTATTTGAGTTGTCCACTAACGTGAATTCAACGTGAAATCAACCAAAAATGTCACCATGTCATTGCATTTGGGTTCAAAGTTGGTTGAAAAAAAAAAACGAAATTCCCTTACATTGATGACTTGCAAATCCAATCAGTTGTCCACCTCAATTCAAAGTCATAACATAGATTTTTTGTTGTTGAAATGACATTAAAAAATGTTAATTCAACCAGAGTTGCGTTAGTATATGCATCAAAAGTCCCAATGCACTTTTCTATTTTTGGAGTTATTACATAAAACTGATCAGTATTCCGAAGAATGCCGAAGTCATGCATTTTCAAGGGTGTGATTCAGGGGCACAGCTTTGGTTTTAGAAGTGGGGGGGACATAAAAAACATGTATTTTTAAATCTAGTCGGATAAACACTCCAAACAGCCTACCTGACTTCTCGGAGGTGTCCACATTGTCTTAAAGCACACCATTGTCTCATTTTATATCACATTCCAATTATAAAACTGGGGGGGACAAAAATGCAATTTCAGAAAGTGAGGGGGACGAGCAGAGATTTACAGATTGATGGTTGGGGCCCATCCGATGGTAAAACTTTTAAAAGAGTGCAGGCTGAGTTAGCTACCAAAGCAAGGGGGAGGCGGGCACTTCACCAGGCCGAAATCCAAAATAGATAGATTCCAGATGTCCGTCAGCTAGCGCTCTAGCACTAAGCCAAGGTGGAAAAAGTTACAAAACTCCTGTAGCCTACTTCACAGAGAACATGCCGAAAAGTTGGCATAACAAAAAAGGAGAACAGACGAGGTACTACACAATAGAGCAAACAGGTATGATTTTCTCTTTCATTTGAGCCCACGGCAAGAAAGCACCAGAGCCTGCCGGGCTAATGGGTTAACACTAGATAAGACAGCCACAAAGTTTGTGAATTGCATGAGGTGTGGCTAACGTGGCTAACGTTAGCCAGCTTGAGCTAGCATACGAACTTGACAACACAGAGTAGACCCCCCATATGATGTTGAGAAATAGTGCATTGTGGGTAGTTTAGACTTTTTTCCGTACATAAGTGTAATATGTAATAACCCAAAAACATAACTGTGTTTGTACTTATAGGTAACCAGATCGTGACTACAACTAAGTTACTGAGTCTGACCACACTGTGTTCTTACATTGGTGAGTAAAAACTGCTTCCTAACCTTTAACTGAAGCTTTGAGAAAGCCATGTGCTTGCTCTCATCATCTCACTGTGAAAAAAAGTTCCTCTTTGCTTTCTTTGCAAAGTTCCAAATTTGCCTTTTCTCTAAATGTGCACAGATGTCTTTGCTTTGGTCCTCCTTGACAAACATGGACAGACATCGACCTAGAACCTAGAAGAATTAGAAACCTTAAACAGTCATCCATCACAGTCACGTTATTTCGAACAATTAATTAATTTATTATGTCACATTCCAGGGAATGTTTTGGAGTTTTTTATTAACCACTTCGACCATGGGACAGACAGTGTCCTGAACACCCATAGCACATGCATGTTTACGACCAAGTCGTTAAAGATTCCATAAATAACTGACACGCGCTCCAAGCACATCCATCATGCAGGCATGCGAGGACAGGTGTGGGAAGTGGGAGAGTAGCTATGGCAACAACACACGTCTCCAAATACCCATGTCTGTCTGTGTGAGTCATGTTATAAGGTTCTTCACTTGTGGCTTCTCTCCCTGCCTATTTTCTCCTTTAAGCTCAATGTGTTTATTTCTGTTTGAGTATTTCCAGGAATGCATTTTTGGGCTATTTTGTAGGCCTCTTCATCGCATCTCAGTGGAATGTCCAACAGTGAGCTCATAGGTACAGAGTAGACCTGCTGGTCAAACAATAATGCATCCACAAATCATCTCAGCATGGGACACCTCACAGACTGCACCAGAGCACACCCAGGTGGGAGACATTCCTACGTTGTGTTGCGTTTGCTTGCGCTCCCATTAAATGTCACCCTCGGTGGCATGGGACATTCTCAGTGCAGCCTATAATGAACAGGAACACGTCAGTAGTGGTCAGAACACACAGGCAGTGACACACGCATGCACACAAACACATACACATACACACACACACACATACACACACGCATACAGAGGAGATGAGTTAACAGTATATCTAACAGAATTCTTACTCCGTAAAAGGCTTCTTGTGGGATTTGAGTGTCAAATGTCTTTACAGAAGCAGAAATCATGGCAATCATACAGTACCAGTAAAACATTTGGACACACCAACTCATTCCAGGGTTTTTCTTTATTTTTAAAATGTTCTACATTGTAGAATAATAGTGAAGACATCAAAACTATGAAATAACACATGGAATCTTGTAGTAACCATTTTTTTTTTAAACAAATCAAAATATATTTTAGATTTGAGATTTTTCAAAGTAGCCACCCTTAGCCTTGATGACAGCTTTGCACACTCTTGGCATTCTCTCAACCAGCTTCACCTGGAATGCTTTCCCAACAGTCTTGAAGGAGTTCCCACATATGTTGAGCACTTGCACCCCCACACCATCACACCTCCTCCTCCTTGCTTCACGGTGGGAACCACACATGCCGAGATAATCCGTTCACCTACTATTCATCTCACAAAGGCACGACGGTAGGAACCAAAAATTGATGTTGAGATGTGTCTGTTACTTGAACTATGTGAAGCATTTATTTGGGATGGAGTTTCTGAGGCTCGTAACTCTAATGAACTTATCCTCTGCAGCAGAGGTAACTCTGGGTCTTCCTTTTCTGTGGCGGTCCTCGTGAGAGTCAGTTTCATCATAGCGCCTGATGGTTTTTGTGACTGCACTTGAAGAAACTTTCAATGTTCTTGAAATCTTCCGCATTGACTGACCTTCATGTCTTAAAGTAATGATGGACTGTCGATTCTCTTTGCTTATTTGAGCTGTTCTTGCACTAATATGGACTTGGTCTTTTACCAAATAGGGCTATCTTCTGAATACCACCCCTACCATGTCACAACACAACTGATTGGCTCAAATGCATTAAGAAGGAAAGAAATTCCACAAATTAACTTTTAACAAGGCACACCTGTTAATTGAAACGCATTCCAGGTGACTACCTCATGAAGCTGGTTGAGAGAATGCCAAGAGTGTGCAAAGCTGTCATCAAGGCAAAGGGCAGCTACTTTGAAGAATCTCAAATCTCAAATATATTTTGATTTGTTTGACACTTTTTTGGTTACTACTTGATTCCATATGCGTTATTTCTGTAAAGAATCATGGGTACTGGTTCAGTGAGTCAGGCGCAGGAGAGCAGAAATGTGTGGACAAGGTATTTAATAATCCAACAGCACCAGTACACAAAACGATGCAAGGTGCGGGGACAATACCGGTCTCACAAACATAACGGGCGTAAACCACAGAACCCGGTAAACAATCAACCAGCCGTAAATATACCATCTTGAACAATGAATAAACATTCACACAAACATGGGGGAAACAGAGGGTTAAATAATGAACATGTAATTGGGGAATTGAAACCAGGTGTGTAGAAAACAAAGACAAAACAAATGGAAAAATGAAAAGTGGATCGGCGATGGCTAGAAGACCGGTGACGTCGACCGCCGAACGCCGCCCGAACAAGTAGAGGGACCGACTGCGGCGGAAGTCGTGACAATTTCATAGTTTTGATGTCTTCACTGTTACTCTACAATGTAGAAAATAGTAAAAATAAAGAAAAACCCTTGAATGAGTTGGTGTCCAAAACCTTGACTGGTACTGTATATGTGTTTAATAATTGTACACACAAATAGGTGACTCAGCACACAACAGTAGATTTATTTTCTATGTTGCACTACTCTAACAAAGGTCATTCAAAGGTCATTCAAGTACAGCCATCACATTACAGTGTTCTTTAAATGCTCCAATGACGTCTAAAGGTTTTTGTTGGCCAGCAGGTTTATTGTCCCCTTCAATGACAGCTACAGTCAGACCACCCAGAGAGAGCATCAGTGACCTTCCCTGTCTTGCCTCATCACTGAGGCAATTACGTTCTATTTATTTTAACATTTTAGTAATTTAGCGGAAGCCCTTATCCAGAGTTACTAACATGAGCAATTATGGTGAGGTGCCTTGCTCAACTGCACATCGACAGATTTTTCACCTAGTCAGCTCACGGATTCAAACCAGTAACCTTTCGGTTACTGGCCCAATGCTCTTAACAGCTAGGCCATAGCTATTGAAGTTCAACCCATGGCAAGAAGGTCATGACCCGGGTTACACAGTTCACAAGTTCAGGCTCCTAGAGAGAAATTATATAGCCCACAGGGATCCCAAAAGAGTGTGTGTGTGTGCGTCAGGTGCGTGTGTCAGTGTGTGTGTGTGTGGCATGTGTGCTTGTTTTGGTTTTGGCGTACATCGACGTCTGTGACCTGTAATATTTTGTTTACAAAATTGGTACGATTTGATTTGATCTTTTATAAACAATACCTGTAATATTTCAACATGAGAACCATCAGAACCTTGTCAAGCTCAATGTCTGGCATGATGCATAAGGCCATTCTACTGCTAATGTTTGTCTATGGAGATTGCTTGGTTGTGTGCTCGATTTTATACACCTGTCAGCAACGGGTGTGGCTGAAATAGCTGAGTCCACTAATTTGAAGGGGTGTCCACATACTTTTGTATATATACTGTATGTGTCAACACCAATTCTGCTTTGATAAGTAATTGTGGCCAATGTGGTTGGCTATTGTCGTAGACAAGTCATTCAACACATCATTGCATTGCACATCATCATATTACACATCATCTTCCTCTCTCTCTCAGTTCCCCAAAACATAATTTGATGACATGACATCACACAACAGTACATTGGGAGTTACAGCCCTGTGATCAGGTAAAGATCCATTGTGTTTGTGTGGTTCAGGAATGTGAACACTTAACCTACTTACAGCCCTAATCCAATCAGGGCCTCTGTCTTCTTTCCCTCCAATGGGAAGAGGTGTTGATCCTATGGAGACACTGAGATTTGACAGTTTAGTTATTTAGCAGACAATCTTATCCAGAGCAACTTACAGAAGCAATTAGGGTTAAGTGCCCTGCTGAAGGGCACATCAACAGATTTTTTACCTAGTCGGCTAGGGGATTTGAACTAGCAACCTTTCATTACTTGCCCAATGTGCCCAAGGCTACCTGCCGCCACAACTGAGAGAGACCGTAAGCAATAGTCCTCAGACGTTATTCAAGACTACGCCCAGGGAGTCCGAACTCTTACAAGATCCTCGCCCTCTTCCTCTTCCTTCTGTATTTCTCTCTCACCCTCTTCCACACAACATTTTCTCTCTATCATCCTTCTCTCTGTTTCTCCTCTACTTTTCCAATTCTCTTTCTGTCTCATCCTCCTCTTTAATCATCTACCTGTGTCTCCCTATCCATGTCTTCCTTCCATTAGCTCTCTGCCTGTTACCTTGTTTCTCTCTCCTTTGACCCTTCTCCAGTCCAGACAAATGGATGTAGTCGGACAAAGGCTTCGTGTTTGATAATTCCTCTTCATTAATCTACAGAGGCCTGCCATATAAGAAAAGCTACTAAGGCTTTTGAACTGTTGCCATTGTGAATGGATCCACACGGTTTAGGCTCTAGAAGACAAGTTGACATAGTTGCAAATGTGTCCATTCGGCTTGAATATCTGCTGAAGAAG